>CM037829.1:2033347-3406472 GCA_021234535.1 Stichopus chloronotus
TGTTTGACCAACTCCATGGCACACTTTATACCTCGATGCTTGTGTCTTAATAAAATCATCAACAGATAGTCAGGGAGATGCACACGTCCTGAAAATGAAACGCTTAGTGTTTACGGAACTTTTAAGTGAAAATTGCTGTTATTTTTCGCCTTCCGGTTCTCCAGTCACTCTATCCCCAAACCCCCACACTTCCAGGGAAGCATATTTTGATGCTGAACCCAGACAAAGGTGAGACCGTTGTGTATTAGTTATTGGTGCAGACGTGTTATTGTCTCATAAAATAAGTCTCATACTCCTGCAAAACCTCCTCCAACTTGGTTTCTCCTGTCACCTTTCTTCGTCTCTTCAGCCTCTTTAACCTATCCCCGTGTTTATCACCACAACCATCTCTTCATTTCTTCTGCACTCCTCTACCCCCTCTGTAAACTAATTGACAGCATCCTTTCACCCCCCTTCCACACCCCCGTTTTTTTGCATCACCACGATATACGGAAGCTAGTATAGCCTTAGTAACAGCTCCCGGCCTAAACCTCATTTCTGCGCCAGTTGCAATTAGCTATACTGTTCTTTAAGAACATCTCGTTTTTATTATCAGCATCGCTTTCGCGATATGTGTAAAAAGGTGTATAACATCATTAATATCTTAAGACCTCGTTTTCTTATGTAAATTGAAGCTCTTTGCCCAATCATATGCCAGTAAACTTAGTACATAGATTTTTCATAAGCTATAAATTATTGAGTCTAAAAATATCAACCCCCCAAGAAAGTGACAGCTACGGAATAAATCTTGACGTTCTCTCAGGGATAATTACCCCCTTCCCTTTAGACAAACATTGAAGAACGTGTTTTATCGTCTCTGTCCTCTGGTCTTAGTACACGTGTAACTTCCATGTTGCTTCTTTTAAATCGCTGTTGTTGTTCTTCTTCTCTTTGATTATTGCTACTTAGATCAGTTCTCTTTATCTGACGTCTCATTGAAGACCAAAGTAAATTGCAGTCAATTAAGTCACTATCGCTTCTGTAACGTGGTGACGACGTCGACCGTCGCCAACTCACTGCAGTAGCCCGTCGCGACCGGGAGTATAAGATAAACGCAACAGGTGAGTCAGCGTAGAACTGTTTAACGTGTGGAACTGAGAAGAGTTTTCTTCGAATGAAGGAAGGAATCATGAGACTAGAAACTTGGTCAGAAAGCAGAGGAGGAATGAACTGGTAAGTGGTTGATCCTTTGATTTGCAAACATTCGACCGTGAGTTAAGATAATAGTTGAGATAATATGCAGTCTGCAACTGATGAAGGAAACTGAGTTGATAATATAATGTTAAACATTTGACTATACAAGAGAAGTAACCTACCAAGTTTAAGGGTCGATTAGAATTTCCTTAAATTTAAATACCAAGGTTTTCATTATGACGCACCCCATTGCAAAATCCAGTACACTGTTAAAAAATGTAAATTGCAAATGTAAATTTAAAGAAAATAAAACAAAGAAATACAAAAAGGAATACAGAAATGTTCTGGTAAATGGTTTCCAGACAATTTCTGTAACTCTTATTTATTTCTTTGTTTCATTTTCTGAAAAATTTACAGACATTTTTTACAGTGTAAGTCGAATTACTGTCAGATTTCTCGATAATATTAAATATCAACAAAATCCCCAAAAATGCAATTTTAGATTCCTGCCTTTTACCTTATTCGCTTTTCCTTTTTGCAGTTAAGCTAATGTTGTATATATAACATCATAGGGGGAATGGATGTGTTCAAGTGGGATGCAGGTTGGTTTGTAATGTGGAGTATTCTGAAATACATAGTCACAGAAGTATTAAGTATATAATAATATGTATAGGCCTATACTCACAACTCACATGCATATAAAAATATATACTCACAACTAACATGCATATAAAAAAAAAACAACACTCACGCCGGCTACATGTGCACAAGGATAATAGAAATTCAGTGATGCCCAGTGCATTTTAAGTACTAATCATTCATGGCGTTAAAAAGGATAGGCAGTAACGAATATACTGGCAAAGTCCAAATTAAACCTTGTAGAAATTTCCAGGAATTCATGTAGTCACCTACACTGTCATTTTTATGCATGCTTAGGTCAGCAAAACGATTCATTATATTTCACACTAAATGAACACGCCCTGTTTGTTTATACAAACTAATTAATGCGATTGCTTTAAACAGTGAAAAACATACATAATGTGTGACAGATATACTATGGGTAAAACTAGCTTTCACTATGCAGACCACAGACGAACATACGAAGAAAAGACCAAGAGTGCGTCTTTGAAGAAGAGAAAAAAAAAATAGAAAAGAAAACAATGAAAAGGAAGCATTTTTCGATGATGAGAATTAAATTTTCTAAAACAAAGAGCGCACAAAGGCAGGTTAAATGATTGAATGATCAAGCCATTAATTGGCAGTACATAGTGAAAGTTTTCACTTAATTTACATACACAATGTTTCGAATCTACATCGATGCTATAATCAGGCCCTCTCAACAAAAACCAAGAAGAATTTTCTCAATTCTCACATTTCGTAATTCGTAATTCTCACATTTTCCACTCTCTTTTGTTGTCTGCAATAAGGCAAGTGAAAGGATGAAGATGCTTTAATTTTGTTTTAACATTCTTTAATGAATCTGTTTAGTCTTGTCATATTTTTATGTATTTTATCACATATGTTATCATCTCTATATGAAATTTTACCTGTTAACTCAATACTGTCGTTACATAAGATACAACACAATAAAAGTTGATGGGATTAAAGTGGGTGTATTTGTCTGCCATATACATTTGACTTGTTATTCCACACTTTAAACTCGGACAGATGTAATTGGACAATATTCCATCCGGCAGCGACAAGATAATGACCATTTCAAGTAAAGATCTCTATGCTCCACTTTTAATAGCATATATATATATATATATATATATATATATATATATATATATATATATATATATATATATATATATATATATACTGTTAAAAGGAACGACTGTTGTGTTTGCATCTTATCGTCAGTAACTATTAACATTCCAAAACTAATCCATCCCTTGGTTTACTCACTATAGGACAAGTAGTCTGCCGTACACATTTGTCTGAGACCCGCAAGTTTTTCTCCTCAAAAAGACAAAATGGGCGAGGTAAGTACGATAACACCTTCATTTTACTAAACTTAAACATGGTGAACAACGTATTTACAAAGATCATACGAGATATTCAATGTTGACTGAGTAGGGTCTTTTCGACTGTGTAGTGTACCGTATATGCAGCCCAGTGTGCCTGTTATACTTTTTTCACTGCATCATAACCTCTATGCATGGCGTTATTATATAGTGTAGGAATTACATGATAAGCAACCGTCCCGTAATATTCGAAAATGAATTGATTTTAGATGAAATCATGTGTACTTTAAACCGATTACCTTTGCCGGTAACTTCTTGCTCGAGTGGCTATAATCAGTTCTATTGTATTCATTTCCTTTCTTTTGAACAACAAACAAGCTCTACTTACGTCAGAGACTTTTTTCTTTTGTGTGAATGTGTTATTCCAATCTTAACCACATATTTTCGTTGAAAACGTGACACAAATAGTGGAGTATAGGCCTATTTACTTTTTTTAGACGGTTGGTTGAGGGTCAATGCCTATTGGATTGCCGTATGTAATGGTCTTGTATTTGGTGTCCCCATGCAAATCGTATTCTACTTAATTTGACCCTAATTGTGATACAATGCGAGCCATTTGCGCTGAATATCCTAATCTGGATCTAGCGCTTTTTTTCCAGCGTGTCATTATTTGTATAACGGAAGTGAAAAAAAAAACCCTACATAACATGAAATATGAAATGTCTGGCCAAACCAAGTAAATGTGTTGCTACACAAAAGCAACTATGCATCTATGTACTGCCGTGCCCACAAGGGCTGCAATGTCATATGTTCGTCCAAAGAAGATGGCCACACCGTATACACACAGTGCAAGAGTGCTACACATAAAATTTCGTTAAGTTTGAAGAAAGTATATAAAATCTGTATATCACCGTACATGCTATCATTAAATTCAACATGATAGTTTCATGATCCACTGAAACATCGGATGCATACCGTATGAGCATTATTCTATCATCGATTTTTTGAAGCGCGTTGTCATGGTTTTTCTATCTTCAATAGACGATAATGGCCATTCGCACAATGTATGAGTTTCGATATACATTATATAAGTAATATTTTTTCAGGAAGTTTTTTTTTCAGACAGTCACATACAATTTATAGATTACCAAAGATAACTCTCCGTTTAACGTCAATAGCTTGTAGATTCTAGACAGTGATTCATCTGGGAAATCGCAGCCAAATTTACATGCATATGATAACTTTGCTTGTCCATGAAAATTATATGTCTGATGTCCGTTTTAAAAACTTTTGGATGTAGTGAATGTCATCAAACCACAAATTACCACCTTTAAATGGACCGCTGAAAGTAAGGTCTGGGCCATCTTGGACATTTCACATTAAACATAAATTTCACTGGGGAAGGGGTAAAGGTACAACGGTACAAATGGTACTATTTCAGTCAACGTGTGTGTGTGTGGGGGGGGGGGGAATAATTTGACCTAAATTTCGTTACCTTGCTCGAACATAGCTAATCTTCTCAAGATCCTTCAGGAGTACACTAATGACTAGTACTCCATCAGGACTCGATAACTTGGAATGTACCGTATATGGAAGTTACCCATAGTTCAATGTTTCACATGTCATAGGACCAGCTCTTGATGGGACATTAGGCAAATTGTTTTGGATGTATTCCTTCTTAAGGAAGTCACCGGAGCTTTAAATGTATGCAGTGCATTACGTTTTGATGAGGTATAACAGGAATCAAAGATAGCTAAAGAGAGAGCATGTCATGACACTTCAGAATTTCCATATCATAACCATGACTGGAGATGCTTTGCTATGGCCAGTGTTGTGGTCAAGTGGATAAAAGATGGAAGCATTTGAAACAATGAGATTTAATTAGCAACCGAGAGGTTCAGGATTCGATCCTTTGTCGGGTTACAGTAAAGATTGTTTTCCGTTCAAGAGTTCTCTAAGGTTTTCCTATCTGAGCAGATCTTGTATTTGATCCGGAAATGGTTAAGTTGGTCCTTTAAAATAAAAAAAACTTGTTTATAGGCCTAACCTTGAAAATGGACAGTTATTCTTGCAAAGCATGCTGTATGGAGAGGGCTTGTGTAGTCAAGTCATCCCATAGCAGTAATACAATGATCACATCTCTCAACGAGGGGAAATAGTGACTTTCGAATGAATGGAGAAAAACAAAGAAAGTAATTTGAGTACTTACAAGTAATGACATCACAATCATTACGCAAACTGCCATCATTTTACATCTCAGCTCATGAATGTCCTCTGAAGATGGAATTGGACCATTTTAATTCATGGTTAAGCTTTGTGACACTCATCTCTTTAAAAATTTCTTTCTTTAAATAAAACACATTAATACGTTAACTTATGTACTTTTCGAACAAAAAGTGATAACGACAGTACGTTTTGATTACTTTGGGGCTAACTGATATTACTTGTAGTGCTAATTGTGGAAGGAAATATAGTGTTGACTTAAAATATCTGCACCTCATGACCCTAGATACACACGTTAACATTTGAAAACAATCCCTATCTTGACGAAAATGCTGACGGTTCCCTGGTTTTCAAAGGACCTGCGTGTGAACGTGTATGATATCATATGGGTTAGTTCGGATTGGGGAAATTCCGGGATGGAATAATAAAATCATTGTTCGAACTAAGTTTTCCCGATTCTATGAATTAGTTTAAGAAAATGTCGACACACACGAGAGCACACACATACACACAAATAACGTTGATCATCGTAGGCCTATACAATGTATCAATGGGTTAAGTGGCTATGTGTGTAGAATGGGTCTTTAATCTGCCGACAAAAAGATAGCTAACACCTACCTTCACAAGCACGTCCCATAGGTGTTAACAAAATTATAAGATTAAAAGTGGATCTTACACTCTACTACGAACCTCATCACTCTTTAAGACTGAACAGCACTTTTGTTTGTTCCGTTCTGTCTGGATAGTGTGATTGTCATTCGGTTAAAACTGTACAAATGTGAATCTATCTCAGTCTGCTAAAACTGGACAGTAGTGTTACAACGCTGTTCAAACTGGACAGTAGTGTTACAACGCTGTTCAAACTGGACAGTAGTGTTACAACGCTGTTCAAACTGGACAGTAGTGTTACAACGCTGTTCAAACTGGACAGTGTGATCACGACGCTGTTAAAATTAGACGTGCAAAAGAGAATTATTATTATTATGATTATTCAATAATCCAATGGATGTATTGTACAGACAAGAAAAACAGGCGTGACATAAATACCAATGACGAAGGAAAAAAAGAAAGATTACTTGGGTGCCTTTTGACTGCTGAGCATTGAGAGCCACAGCTTTCCTAATACTAACGAGCCACCTTCGTCACGAGTCCCTATCTCCTTCCCATTCCCCTAAAGGTTTGACCTTTATTCAAAATAAATACATCCAACGGACGACCCAAATCGTCTTCCAATCACCCCCCCCCCCCTCCTCCCCTCTATATAGCTATTGTTTGAATGTGGCTGTGGAGTCCCAGTTTGTACGGCACCAACTACCATTCAAGCCTTTTGAATTGCACCTATTATATACTTTAAAAAGTACGATGAAGGGGTGTTGGCGGGAAAATTAAAATTTAAAGGTTGATATGAGTGCCAGTGACGTCTAAGTCTGTTCCAGTACCTTTTGATATGAACAAAATAATGACGAATTTTTATTGAAGTAAACGGGACTCATACTTTGAGAGTAAGGAAAAATAATTTGAGACGAAAAGTCAAAAATACCTTACATTTATTTTTATGTGTTGCATGTGCCTCCTGCAACACCAAACCACCCCTCCCCTGCACCCCCGCAGCATCTCCCTCCTCTGCCTCAGACCATTGAAATTGAGAAGATATTTGGATATCAAATATTTCTCGATAGGATGAGGAGACCCTGTAGCTTTCTTTAATCTGTTTTGTTTACGAAGATTCCAAGATTTTGTCGTAATTTACTTCGCGAAAGTGCAGGTGACCTACTCGACCCTGTGAGTTTGCGATTATAGGATACATCAAATTAACTCCGATGATGCGACATTAATTTGCGCGGTACCAGACAAAATATGTCCTGTAGATATAATCAAAGTGTTTTATCACATGTACCGGTCTCTGACATCACAAAATTACTCCCCGTTCTCAAACGTCATAGAATGTGTGACATCTACCGTAGAGTATTCGGGACAGTAGTATAATTAAGGCGACGCACTACGTGTAATTGAAAAAAAAATGTTTGAGATAAATCTGGCTCTCGAACAGGTTACGGATTGCTATATTAACAGGGCTTACTGCTTTTCATTAGTGCTGTAAAATAGCGTATACGGTATAGAATACCAACATTGATCCATTGAAGCTGTATGAAAACTATGTCTTAAAAACAATATTTACGCGGGCTTTGGCGTTCGATTTACTGAACTTTGTTTTTGGTTAAAAATGTTGATCGTATAGTCCACATCTTAATGCAGATGCTTGCAGACAGCAAACAATTGACCTAGATACAACGTCGCACAGTATACATACTAAGAATGCACTGTCCTGTTTTCAGGATAAGAGCTACGATCTTGTTTTCTTTCGATGCATGGTGGGGGAAGAGAACTAATATTGGTTTTCACATTCATTCGCAGATTGATCCGTCACATCAATAATTTTATTTTCATTTTGTAAATCACATTTAAGGTCGTCCAATGATTATTTAGTTAATCCGTAAAATAAAAGAAGAAAAAATATACCCTTTAACAATTAAAACGGTTACTTCCCGAAATGATCCCCATATGCATTGCAAGTAATTGATGTGTTAATATGGCACTTTCATTAACCTACCTTCATCAGTGCGTGTATAAGTAACAAATGAATCACATAGTGGCAAACTTAATTCATAGTCACTCTCCGGAAAGAAGAGTAAATCAGCAAGAACGTTTAGTGTTACTCATTGCATGATCACATGTAGATAGAGACTTATGATGTGTTAAGCTAAGCATGCGCAGTATATAGTTTACGCCCCTTAAAGCATATACGGAAGTGAGGCAGGGGGAGATGGGAATGGAAACAGAGCAAAGCAACCCTCTTTAAAGGTTACGTCACATGCATCTATCAAAGAGTGGGCCTCATTCAGACGTTGCAAATTAAATCCCTGAGTGAAAATCCGTTGAGTTTCACACTGGTAAGTGATATCGATGTTTTTGAAGATTTTCCAAAATAATACCGCCTGAGCATACCAAATTCTCAAACGACCTCGAAATGAATGTTCCATAAACAAACTATGAACATAAGATATATCATATGAATTCATCTATTGACGTCACAAATTTGCATACTTAGCCAATGTTTATTAATGATGCAGCTGTGAGACACTAATTTAACTGTAAATTTGTCAGTTTTTTAAAGAATTTGATGGAATTTGTGTCTATTTTAATATAGCTTAATGCATCCGATACTCCAAAGTGTATTTAAAGAATTTGATGGAATTTGTGTCTATTTTGATTTAGCTTAATGCACCCGATACTCCAAAGTGTATTTAAAGACTTTGATGTAATTTGTGTCTATTTTAATAATTTCAATGGTTAATGCACCCGATACTCCAAAGTGTACTTTCCATATACCAAAAGACCTTTTAACCCGATCCAATAGGCGCGTCACAGAATTCTTTCAAAATGTTTTTTTTTTTCTTTTCAATTGTTGTGTATTTCTTTGAGTTTGTTATCGCATCCATAGGTATATCATTCACAGTGTGATGTACATATCGTCTTTTGGAATTAATTTCAGTTTAAGTGCTATAAGTCCCATCATCATAAGAGGACCATAACATCGACTAGTTGTGAAAGTAAAACCCAGAAAAAAAAAAATAGTAATCGAACATGGCGGACTGTCTAGAGCGATATTAGCGATAGTTATCGTTTCGTACCGTTGCACAGTATAGCCTAACCATCATAGTTCTATGAAGGTACCTGGGATTAATTGGAAAGTGACTTTTTTTCAGTAATGCAACCCGCAGCTTCACACGGATTCATATATATATAACATAAGGAAGTGAAAACGAAAAATCCGAAAATACATGCCGTAGATATACTTTGCGGTATATGTAGGTCTATTAAACAAATAAATACAGAGAAATATTAATGATGTAATTCGTTATCAGTTCAAACCAGGATGTGCTATTATTCCTACGTTTTCAAAAGTGCAATCGAAGGGACTGGCTATATTACTGGCGGTTGCACCAAAAACTACTATACCGTCTACTGTTTGCCAGAAAATAAAGAAAAAAAGCAAACAAAATAGTCAAATTTAGGCTCAACTGCATATCCAAATCTTTCGTACTTCCCGAGTGCTTCCAATGTTTCCTGATCAACTTAAAAGATAGCTACAGATTTTAGGAAAATGCTTTTGGCGATATCAGAAACAATACCGTATATTTTCCGAGAAATATGTTTCATATTACTGGAAATAGTGGTTTCAAATATTTTCTATCCTCCTCACTCAGTTTAGAGCGAATTGCCCTTACCCACACGTCATAATCACGTGACGGATATGGGCCTGCATGATCGTAGACAAATTTCGTAATCCTAATGATCGGGAATTGCGATCATTGGTCAGCTGATGTTGCTGGGAATCTAGACAACTGTAGGCAATAAGAAGAAAGCATTAATTTATTTAAAATTGCCAAAAGCAAAAGGGATTATGGTCAATTAATACATGTTCCATTGTTTATGTAGATGTGATTTCAATGTAAACGTGAGGTTCGATTTACATTCCTCAAATAGAATCGAAAATAGTTATTCGGCTCATCATTTTTTTTATTTTCAATATGTTATTTATGGCGATATTTTGAAGTCTCTGCTTTTATGGACTAAAATTTTGTGACCAAAATGTCTTTGATGCGGCTTGTATAGTACAATTTTAGAAAGAAAAGACAACATTCTTTTGTTTATAAGCATCATTATTCTCAATTGTGGTCATTAATGTTTTCCTTGCTCTTTTTTATGGTTGTGATTGACTAAGATTACCTCCTAAACACTGCTTTGTGTATTGCAATCTTCATTTCAAAATTCATTTTACATGGATTACTCAATCTACTGCAGACATTACCAAAACAAGCCTCATGTTGTTTCTGAATCAATGTATGTGTGGGGCGTTCATATCTGTGGCACCATAGTACATCATGTCGACATCAATGTGTGTGTGTGTGCGTGTGCCTTTGTTTTCGGGTGGGATCAAACCAATAGACTTTAGGTCCTCTGCAGAAAATTCAATAGATTTCTCCGGTCCTGTGAAGATTAACAATAGACAGTCTTGATTGTTAAGGTTAGGGTTGAGGAAGAAAAAACAAAAGAAAGCACAATGAGATCCTCGGAATGAATGGAAAACAAAGTTGTGTGTGTGAGGATGTGAGGGTGTGAGTGACAACAGAACATATGTCTGTTACGAGTCCTCCCTGCTCCCTGTCTCGTGCATCCCCCCCCCCCCCCCCCACGATCTTAACCGTCTTCCTGGTCCTATCATAGTTGTAAGTTTCTCAGACATCGTGCTCTCATCCCCACAGGCTCAGTCTAGCACCTTCTCTTATATCTTCAAACAGACAATTTTCGTGCTGGAGTTTATCAAAATCATTGTATGGTTGTTATGTGAAAAGTGTTTGTATCATCTCATAGCCTAACTTCGATAACATGAATCAGTCTTGATATAACAAAAATTGACTCACTAAAATGACGCCAGGACAGACTGCCAACTGCGTCAGGTCTCCATGAGCCCATCTTTTGAAATATTCGTTTACCTTCAAGTCAGTCTCAAAATGAAAGTGATGTACAAATTTGAAACAAAACTTCTTTTCCAGATTTCGGGTAGGCCTACGTTAAACCTGAGAAATTCTCTGTAGAGGGCGTTATTTCTGTTTATAGATACACTCTGACACGTTACAGGCGCAGACAACAGAGGGTAGTGGGTATAGTCAGCAGTTCGTTTGCAATTAGCACACAACGTGGCTCCCAGATCAAAGTACAAGTACGTTACGGTTGCTGCTGTGTGCTGTTGCCCCGGTAACCATTGTGCTAAGCATGCTATGAACGGCGCGCTCCATCGTTTTAGCAAGGTTGGAAAAGTCATAAAACTTGAGGCGAGTGTCATGGTTGAACAATGAGGAATGGGCATTGGCGAGTCAGAGATATTACTTTACCGCGCTGCCGAGTTTATTCTTTCAATTTTACTATCCTCTATTGTAACGGCCGCACTGACGAGTGAAAAGAAAGAACAAAAAGTACAAAGAACGAATCCTTTTGAAAATCGTATCGATTTATTGGACAAGAGCGCAATGTAATCGGAGACTCCCAATTTAGTATAAAAGTCACTGATCTCTTTATATATTAATCATATAACGCTCTCACTGAATGTATTAGCCATGCGTAGTGACGACAAAGATGAGTGAAACTGATATTAGATATGATACGCTGTCCGTACACTGTCAGTAGAACAACCTGAATTGAACACAGTACAGGACTTATCCAACCAGTAAGAGATGGTTGTTAACTACAATTACGGTTTGGCTTTTGGTCAGACAAGCCACATATCATAGTCTCCTCATAGTGTACTATGATCACTGACCAATCATCTCTGTAGTTATTCCTCAAAGAATAGTATTATCTATCTGTGTAGTCTTTCGATAAAGACAATAATTCCACGGGCAGAACCATTTTCGCCTCTTAATCATGTCATATTCTATCATAAATGAAAAGTCTTCTCCATGCGTGAGGCATACCGAAATATTATGAAAGGATGTAAGGTGCATCACGTGGTATCTTTGCATATTAAGTATTCTGCGAAGTTTTCATTGACAGCCTACCAACAGCAAATGGTCACATTGGCTCAACTTTCAGAAGTGGATTGACATGTACCAAAGATTGTTCCAGATTGTTATTACTTTTTTTCGTGAAATATTTCTACCTCGAGATGTGTAATGTGACGGCGTTCAACAATTTCCTTAACATTTAGACCGTCTTGTTGAGATATCATTCAGACAGACGAACTAATCGCTGGATGGAGTTGAACGCTTGAACTAATGTTGATCGTTCCTGTTTCATCGGAGCCCTTACTTCGTCTCGTTTGAGAACAATAAAAATTTTGGAATATTAAGGACAATAACATAGGGAAGCTTTTGAAAAAAAAAATGAATACAACAAAGGCACTAAAGAAACTCTTTAAAGCATTATGTAAGTGTATTAATATACTGTATGCAATGAGGGGTGGTGGTTCCTTTTATTTTATTTACTTATTTCGTTTTACCGTAAGACTCATTTGGATACTAAGTGTTGCCTCTGTTCTCTCACAATGTCGCTGTTTTGCCGTTACATCTCGACTTACCATCCATGTGAGAGATGATTTTCTGGCGGATACTTGCATCAACGACGAGGTTTGTTTGCCTGCAAAGTGATGCATGTGATTTAGTACATTCTCTGAAATGTACTGGGGCAGTAAACTCTTTGTATGTCTTCAATGCAGTTCATCGAGTATATGATTAGCGCCATCTATTCAGTGTCCAAAGGCGTCAGGTGAATGCGCTCTGTAAAACGTCTACTTCGTTGAGTGACAAATTTTATGTTTCGTTATTAAAACGTTCAGTCTATCAGATTTGTAAAGCCCATCCAGAGACCGTCTTCGGAAGGACTCGATGTTTGCCCTATCTTCAAACGGGTGAGAACAGAAAAAAAAAAAAAAAGGAGAGGATTGAATGAGGCCAGCCGTCGCCGTATATATCTTTTATTGTTTGATGACGCCCCCCGAAAATAATTCCGATTTAAATTTAAAACGCTACTGGTCTTCTTACCCTGTGGCAGGTGCAAGGATTTCGGAGAATACTTGTGACCATTCGGGATCGTGCTGGGGAGTCTGTTACGTCACTTCCGTCATACTGGCCAGCACAATCCCTGATAGTCACAAGAGAGATCAACTAACACGTGTGTCAATTCTATTGTTACTACCCAGCTTGTTGCTAGCAAGCCACTACGGATGCCAGAGTCGTTACAAACCCATGTTGAATACGGAAGGAAGTGTGACGTCATAATAACATGAAGTTGCTACGCGGTTGGTTGCAACCTGTGTCACGTGCCTTGGAGGGAAATGGATCGTCTATTCCTTACTTGAAAGTTTGCAATTGTTCACTTTTTGATGACCTTGGGCTCGGAGTTACTAGTTAAGTTTACGTCATATTTTTCAGCCATGTTCTTTTACTGGTTACCGTATTTTCAGGTTTGTAGAATTTTGACCACGATCGTGGAAGCAAACGATCATTACAAAATTAAGCGTCGCTGTTGCTTTGCACTAATTTTTTTTAATAATACATATTAAGCACGCTTCAAAGGCAATTTTGCCGAATTGACAGTTTTGGCAGAAATTTTAGAATACTCTGCTCCAGTTTCCCGGTCAATGTAGGACAGCTCTGCCATTATTGTATAATCAGCATACAAAAATTAACTAAGGATTGTAACAGCAGGCCTGAGCTGCTGGCTTCCATTCTCAAGCGTCTGTGGTGAAAACGTCCCCAAAGCTGCATGGGGCTTGGCTTTCTGCAGTAGCAGTTGTGTTATTTATCCGCCGCTGGTTTTGGAGAGCACAATGTGTTGCAGATTTGAACGTTTAGTCAAAACAATTGAATCTTTAGTTATCTGTGCATAGTTCACTGGCTAGATTGATATTTTACAATAAATTCCAATATCGAGTCGAAAATAAATAATACTGTTAAGTCTACTTTAGTCTTGTATTTACTCTAGAGAGTGGCGCATTGTGTGCACAATGTAAACATTTACAACCAAACGTTTTATGAAACTTCGTCAAAAGTGTCTCTTTCCCTCTCGGCCCCACCCTTCCGCTCCACACCCACCCACCCCTCGAAACCCATTCACTGTCAGACGGCAGAATAACGTCATAGGATGACTTTTTAGGTACCACTTGAACTGCGCAATGAATTCACTAAGGAAATTTCTTCTCACCGTTGGAGACCAGTATGAGTTTATACTGATAGTATCAGCCATTTTTCTTGCCAACAATCAGAAAAAAAAAAACAGCCTTAGGAAGAAGAAGTATAATTGTTTCTTGAAAGAGGATGAGCAACAACAGTGTTCTACAAATGGTATTAAACCGTGGGAGGATGTTATGACATCAGTGAACGATTTGTTTATAGCTGGGTACAAAGTCTAGCCGAATCTTTAGTCTGAATGTGGTCAGGCACTTTATTGGGCAGAACGGAAGTGGCGGTAAGGGTTCCTTGATGAGCTGGAGGTACCTTATTTTTTTTATAAACGGAGAGACACCTTTTAACTAATGGTGTTGTTTCAAACATGTGATTGGACATTTTCTTGTAGGAAAGTTATTTTTGGTACTCCTCTCAAAATATTTAATCAAGTGACTGAGATTGCTTATAAAGACAAGAAGAAGACTGGATGAACCATGATATGTATATAGCCGACTTTAAGTTCTATGGTTAGGAAAAGATAAACCTATTTGTATGGTTTCATCATATAAGCCGACGATTCAATACCGTTTCGTTTCATATAGACGTTTAAAGGACATATCTTTCGCGAAAGTGGTCACTTTGTATGACTTAAATTTTACATATCTGCACCCCTCGAATCAAACTTGCCATGAAATCATGGATAGCAAGGTTCGACTGTGGTCTTAAGGGCCATGTCTGTTTCACGGTCTTCGTACACCTGTAATTATATCATTCACATATTGATGTAATTTTACCATGAGATATTGATTTTTCAAACCTAGCGAACTTTCCCTGTTTTTCAAATTTTGAGAAATGGCTCAGGCATGACGAAAGAATATCATCCATGCGTCTGGGCGTAATTGATTGAGACATGCGAAGTACATGGAAAACCACTGTAAGGGATACTTTTGTCTGGTTTGTTATACACAACTGTATAAAAGTTGAGAGACTTCAACGGTGAAATTATAGACTGCAATATGTGAACATCCATTAAAATCTAATTGCTTTATATACAAAGTCTAGATATATAGACTAACAATGTCATACTATAGAAAGATAACTCAATTTTTAAATAACGTATTGTATTTTTTTTTTAATTTTGTGTAGGTGTGTTTGAGAACAAGTATAGCACAATCTGAACAGACAGGCTTCCGTTAAAGTTGTTTTTATGACCCCGTTCTTTAAGGAATAAATTGCCTCAGGGTCAGAAATAATTCACTGAGGATGCTACAGAGTCTCTGTGTGGCATAAAATGAACGATATGAAATTAAAATTATTTTAAGTGTATGAGTATATGTGTGCGTGTGTGTGTGTGTGTGTTCACCTTCAGTGACACGCAATATGAGCCAACACCTACATTATCAGCACCGCTCCGGATATTGACCAAAGATCAACAATCAAGATATTTTATCTGCGTTTGTGCAATTCTTCAACCACCCCTTCAATCAAAAAAAAAAAAGGTCGCATGGGTACAAAATATCATCCAAAGTGTAAATTCATTCATGTGTAAAGAGAAACTAAAAGCTTGGCTGGTTTTACACTAACTGACTTGGCGGTAAAATATAACATGTGACATACTCGTCGTTACGGGGTAGGCTAAGAATCATATTGTTTGTCTTTCCAGTTTTGTTCTAATTAGACGCACTTACCCGTTCAGACAGAAAAATAGCATTCTAATATTAGAAAAGGAAGCTGGTGGTATTTTATTGTTTTACACAAAGTGGTTATAGTAAACGTGTAATCGGCTGGGAGAATTGTCTCAAAATTCATGTTTCGAACAGAAATGCACCCAGAGACAAAAAAAAAAGTGTCGTAATGTGTACACAGTGCCATATTTGGTTGGAAAATGGTAGAAATACACAAAATGGGAATGGCAAACTCTCCTACCTCACATATCCTCGGTATACCCATTCTCCGTGCAGTGAAATACATTTTGCACCATGTTCTGACTGCACACTGCTGACTGAGAAGTAGCTGCCGTTGACTTAAAACACCGCATGACAATTACAAGCTACCGTAGACTGGGCAGCCCCCTCGTTCTAAAAATAGTTTACTACTAACTGAGCGCTTTCCTTGAATTTCGTATATAGTCTGTATGTAATGCACTTATACGTTATCTTTCCATACATCGTTCAAACAGTCGATTAGTTTCATAGGTGAGTTTGTAAATGTAATGTATTGCGGGCATGGTATCCCCTTCGTACAAGTTTTATCGGAACTGTTAGACACAACTAGAAATTGATTACGAGTTACCGAAACGTCATCCACAGTTATGGCTTTAAATACATTTGTTCGAAGCTAGCAAACTTCACTATTGTATAATTGGAAGATAGCTGGTTGCGTTTCTGTAAAGATCTGAAGCCGCCGCAAGTCATTATGTTCACGTGGATTGCATGCTAATTTCAACTTGGTACTACGTCATACGTAATGTTCAATTGGATGCTACTAACCTTATTCATAAATTGTCTGGTGAGTTAACCTTCTTCTTATTTGTTCATCACATTTATGATGTTTTCTATCACAAAGGGGCATAGAGGCCTACGACGCTTTTCAACACAACATGTTTTTAGAAAAATTATAATTTGAACGTAGTACTCACATGATGAAACATTTAGACACACTGAAAGCGTCGACGGGCCATGGCCTGTAACTGTTGCAACGACCCTCCCAGTTCATTCAGACCTAACGTTAGCCAACATCGTTTCATGTTCTTCAATAGGCTAGCCAGTATTTATCATTCATTGATGGTAACTGTTTTGCCAGTACTTGTAAACAATTATTGCAAATACTGGTTAAGTTCGAATGTATGACACCAATTGACGTAACTTCTTTATGTAGGCCTATTCATCTTAGGGGAATTGACTATCCAGCTACGAAAACATAATGTTACCAGCGTGACGCGAATGTCACAAACATGACAAAAGTTGAAAAAAAAAAACATATTTCATCGAAATGCAGGAGGCATTCGTCACTGCAGGAGGCAAAAGAGGGCAATGTTTGACTTTAGGCGGGAACTAGCAAACACTTTTTTTTTTTTTTGCAAGAACAATTTCCGGTCTGGTAAAATACAATCAGTTTAGTCCAGAGTAAAAGTACAAAGCAAAAAAAAAAAAAAAAAGGAACACAGTTTTTTTTTGTTCTTTTCTTTATAATTTTAGGAGGACGCTGAGTTGCAACCTATTCGCATTCACCAGTTGTTTCGATGAATATGTTATGATTCTAAAAGTTGTAAATGTTCCTGCAATTATTTTAATTGTCATGTATTTGCACAATCCAAATGTATCAGGAATAATTTGAAAAGTTTGTCAACAATATGAAACAACTTGGAAGGTGAAATTGTGAGATCGAGACAGGTAACTTGTATATCATTGGATGACTAGTTAGACACCATTTGGGCTATTTATCTGGGTTTGGGGTTTAACCAATCATCTGTGACTAGTTATACACGACCATCGTGGTGGATATAATATTGTTACATGTCTCAGGTTCCTTGGCTACATTGAACTATTCAAATTTAGGTCTATAGATTTATCTAGCAGACGATTTATTAAACCAGAGAGTGAGAGACTGAAATTGTGCGAAAATTCCTTCAAGAGTGAAAATGAAAGATCTATACCGGAGATGCCAAAAAGAGTTTTTGATTTGAAATTTAGTTCTTCAAGTGACTCATGTAACACGTGCAGAATATGTGCACTATCAGTCTAAATGCCGATTAAAATTAAATGATTGGGAAGCTTCTCAACTCCAGTTAATTATGCTTGGGAAATTTCAGTCAAATATTCTGTCTACTGAGCTTCCCTTTTTTTTAATTTTGTATATCACCTGCCATCCATATCGCAGTTTTGGATATTAACAGACAAGCAAACAAAATGTGTTGCTTGTCACGCACGAAGTTAGAAAATTTACTGCATGTGTTCAAAGATTTTATCTCTCTTGAGGGATGTCACTTAAATACCATCGGTGACATTATTAAAAAAGATTTGATGAAGAAATTGATCTCTAGCACCTGAGTAATTCTTAAAGGAATAACCCTTATAGTGAACGCGGCTGCAAATTTCATGATTCGTGCCACCCCCAGCCCTTACTCACCCCAACCCCAGATGTAAAATACTTCAATCATTTTTTAACTTTCCGAAAAACGGAATGTTCCAAAGAGAATGAGATTACCAGCAACACTCTTAAGGCTTATTTTCCCCCCTATTTGTACTGCTTTTAAGGCTTTCCGAGACCCTGCAGTAACCACAAGAACCCTTATGTGCCGTTACGCTTGTGAACCCCTCCAAGGACATTGGCACATATTTCTTTTATATTTCATGTTAATAACATGTAATGTTTTCGTCACATGAACTCATCTCAGTTGACTAACCCATACTAACCCACTTTTAAAGACAAAATGAACTGTTTAATTAAATGTGATGAAAGCTAGCTGCATGTTTGTTAAACGTTACGTTTTGAATCTATTATATCGATCATTTTGTAAAGTACAGTCATTGATAGGCCTAAATACCTTCCTTCAAGATAGCTCTGGTCGAGATGTTATATTTTTCTGGATCTAAAATCTCATGGACCGACGAAAACAACAAACCAACTCTTTGTTGTACCTCAAAGCAGGGATAAAGGAGGCAGTTTAGGCTTAAGTTTAAATATTGTTCTCCAAGTAAAAAAACTCCTAACCCTCTCGTGGTCAACATGTGCATACAAAACATGTTTTGCACGCACACCTCCGTGTTGCACGTAATGTAGTAGCCCTGTGTTGTAATGATTAACTGTCTTCGCGTGTCGCATCCAATTGATACAGTAGTCGGTAATGTTTAACAGCTGAATACACAAAACACAGTTTCATGAGCTAAATAGACAAAAACATCACTCATTTATACATGCAGGAAACTTCCCTCTGTCAAATCATAAATAACAGGCGTACATTTCGAAACAAATAATAATGTAGGTTTGTGATTTAAATGGACTTACTGTCAGTATAACCATATAAGTATTGAAAAAATCACACAATAACTAAACCTGTAATTGTTTCAAACTAATATGTGTACGTATTCGTGAAATCTACATCTTTAAGTGCTTCAGTAGGCAAATTACACGTTAGTAAAATCGTGTGGTAATTGTCAGTGTGTGTGGATCTTTTAAAAATAAACAACGTTGCTAAAGGTATTTATAGTTTTCGTTTTCCTATACTCCTCCCCTTCGCACAACAACCCCCGCTCGAGCATAATTTGAGCTCCGACATTTGGGTATGACCCCATCTCAAACCCTCCTTAATTCCCACTCAAATACATACCTGCGCATGCTCCCGTTAGGGAGTTGTTGAATATTATATATTACAAAATGGTGCAGCTAAAATACATAAACACCATGTCGCCATTCATGATGAGAAATGTGTCACTATCATTCTAGGCTCTGTTGTGAGTATGTTATTGCTTCAGTCTCTTCGCAATAATTGAGTGGAATCAGCTGATTTATTGATTTGAATGTTACGTGAGTATCTCTTAAGATTCCTTAATCTTTCTGGCACATCGACAAATATTCCCTCAGTGATATCGTTGGCCTCTCAATGTGAACTGTGTTCAACACTTTTGAGGTAGAGCACATACGTTATGCAGGTTCAAATCTCCTATTATGTACTATCTAATTACACATCGTTATGAATGTAACTTGCATATCCTATACCAGCAATATGTACATGAGTCAACCGATATGAAATGACACACCTTTGATCAATCTAACGCCCAATGAAGCTTTCTGAATTTGAAAGAAGAAATTCACATCCACATGACCAAGTGACTGTTACCATCTGGCAAGTGACACTTTCAGTCCATCAGCCTACATACCTAAAGTGTATATTTCCCTCTTTTCCAAATTTCTGTTTTTATTTTCTTGGGTTTGCCATTTTTTGCTTTAACTTTCACAGATTGAGATGGGAGTGTTGCATGGACAGAGAGATTGGACCACTACATGGACAATGGGATTAAATCACTGTAAGTACAATTGGATAAGACTATAGGCATAACGGAGTAGACCACTGCGTAGCCTAATGTGAGTATACTACTAAACGCACAATGGGATTAGACCACTGCACGCACAATGTTATTGGGCCATCAGATGGACAATGGGATTAGACCGCTACTTGCACAATGAGATTAGACCACTGCATGGACAGTGGAATTAGACCAAGATAATCACAATGAGATTACTTAACTGTATATAGAATAAGAGTGGACACCATTGAATGGACAGTGGGATTACACCACTGCATACAGAATGGGATTAGTACTGCAAGGAGTATTGGCGGATAAAACCACTAAACACAGTGAGATAACTGTATGGAGAATGAGATTGGACACCGTTGCGTTGAAAAGGGATCAGACCACTGCCTGCACAAAGGATGAAACTGCTCTTTATACAATACAGTTAGACCCATTACGTTCCAATTGGTTATACTGTACTGGAATGTAGGAAAATGAGGTTAGACCACAGCATGCCGCTTGATGGATTGAGTTAGACCATTTACACACAATGATGTTTTAAGTGTCTACTTATCAAGTGACACTGGTTTTCGTGATACATCACATTTTACTTAGAAACTGAGTAATAACCGGTTATTCTAAATGTCGCTCTTGACAAGTGAATTACACGGACTTCCTAAACCGGAAGGTCTAAGTATATTAACAACTTATCATGTGTATCAGCCACAGCGTTGTTGACATACATGATGCAATCCTTATTTGGACAAAAAAATCATGTTATAATGTGTGAAATAGTGTGGTAAGGTAGGTTCTGAACGAGGAAATAAAATTTTATAAGTAGATTCAGCTACACAAGACATTATGAAAATGACAAGCCAGAGATGAAGGAACTAAAATGATGTAGCCGCACATGGGAGAATTTTACAATACGAAGGTTCTTCCCCATGTGGACCCCTCAATAGAGACTGCAAGTTATCCCAGGCACTTCTGAGTACTCTGGTACTTTCCCCTTCTCCATCCCCGCCCCTCCTACTGCTAGTGAAATTCCCGCATCTTCTCCCTATAAGAGACGGATATATTGGCCTATAAAAAGTCATGACAAGGGCCCATATACTCACGCACTTTATTAAAACAACCACCGCGTAGGCGATGTACAGTTACAACGGTAAGGTATACAAAGCGAAACTGCTTTTCCCGCCAAGTTCATGACTCATTACTGCTGGTATGTCATCAAAGTTGTTAAAGGTGTCATTGAACCAGATATTTACTACCATGAAATGCAAATTTCCTCCTTATCTAATCTGCATTCCACTGTCGGGCCTTGCAAACTGTTTATCCCATTCAAATGCAAAACGTTTCTGATAGTTCACCATAAGTTGTGTGCAAAACTCTTCGTGTGGTTATAAACCTCGAACAAGATAGCGGACATGAAACTGCACTATAGACACATGAACATGTTTTACCTGATGACTAGCTGGCTGGTCGTCAAGTTAAAATGTGATTGATCCTTTTGTTAATCTCACGTGACGTCACTGAGTCTATTCTTAATAACTGTGTACAAAGTTTGCTAGTTTACGATAGACTTATTACACGTACTCGGCTTCATGGAGTAATAGTATTATAATATCAATAGGTAGGTACAACAGACTTAGCGTCGTTTGCCGAAAGTTATCAACCAGAGACCCAGGTCACATGAAATATTAAGATGACAAACAATCAATTTCAAAAGACTGTAAACGGACACGATTGGCTGCTTGCCTGTCTGCCAGTAAAATTATTTACCCATTAGAAAGTGGAAAAGGGGCCTCGAAGTTTCAAGAAAATGTAATCTGGCTAGCTTTAGCTAGATCATGAATTTTTGTTTTACAGTAGGTAACAGGTATGACGTGGATATATGCACAGTTATAATATAAATGGTACACTCTGGTCTGTAACGTTATGACGCAGTGCGTATTTGTAAAACGTAACGTTTTGTTACTACATGGAATCTTCTGACATCGTCTGAACAGTAATGCTTCACAGAGACTGAAAAGTTGGAGGAAAGGTGGTCCAATATTTGTGTCCTTTTGTCTGTCTGTCTGTCTGTCTGTCTGTCTGTCTGTCTGTCTGTCTGTCTGTCTGTCTGTCTGTGCGTCCGTTCTTCTTGGATAAGAATAGTCAGTCATTTATGATTCCCACTTTTTGTCTCTATTTCGCTATTTTTCAAGCAAATCATTCTAGAGTGAGGGCTTATCGTTGTGTAAAGACTCTTCTTGACCAAGGTATAAAACTTCTCAATAAAATTTCGATTCCAAAGATACACACCTTTATGTAGCGAGCTATCATTAGCGAACAAGATATGTGTAGTCAGTAAAATTTCCTTATGTCTCCCTACACTGTGTAGAACGTAACATTACCTTTGTATTATATTCATCACGATGAGCAGATATATAGGAAACTAAGGTAGTGTAAACAGAAACACAGGTCTTGATTTAACAACGAATATTAGATTGTTATTACAATCGAATTGCAAAAACAAATACACCCGACAGAAAAAGAAGTTGTATTTCCATTGGTCTGATGTTCACACTGTATACCTTATATAGAACACATTGAGTATGTTACAGATCATCAACTAAGCACAAATATTTGAATCATGAGTGCATAAACAAAATAAACGAAACGTCCCATTGAAGGTAGGATACTATGCTAGTAAGTGCTGAAGTGGTTGACGGTGATAGACCTGATTTCTATCGTGATGGCGTTGCACCTTCTTTAATCTTCTTTCCCGGTGCAACACGTTATCATGTACTGTGACATGACGGCCACGCCCTCGCTGATGCGACTGTGAATTTGGAATCTTAAGAAGATAATTATTTGGAACACCGACGCTTTCTTGGTTGGACATGGTTCTGGGGTCTCGTGGGTGCATTGCGACTGGGTGTCATGTTACCTCTATGTACATACGTAATGCCCCGTGAAATCCCATAACATATGATTCCGATAACACAACATGAAATGGTACCCCGGTATACGTGGCCTATAATGGAAAAGGATACGAACTGGTGCGAGATGTCTCAGATCGGTAAAGAAGGTAAGCAGTAATCGTTTCCTTTTGTCATACAAACATTTAAGACTTTCAGAATTGAACTGTCTGCTTTGGAAAAAAAGAAGAAATGATCTTGGCAGTGAATGTTGTTAAGTTACCCAACACCTTGTGAGCATTGATACTGTAAAAATGTTACAAGTTAATGTAAAAGTTAAATGATTTACCTACAAACCTGTTTGAGAACCTCATTCATCAGAAAAAAAAAAGACACAATCCTGTTTGTAACGATAACTTCTAATCACGTTAATCATAGGTGGTTCTTTTCCTTGTATGTCTTTTTTCCCTAGAAATAACAAACATTATTATCACGTGGCTTTCCCCTGTGTGCCGACAATATCCCTCACGCCATTCCCACTCTTATTGTTTCATTGGCGTCCATTTAATCATTTACAATATTTTTTTTTTAGTGACTGATAGTGAGTATAGCATTGCTGTCATGTGCAATAACTCACTGACATTGAAAGTATTACCACCAATGCATAAATTTAACGTAAGGTAGTTCCACCAGCAAAGTGCTGTTGTACTTTTCAAAAGATGTCCTTTCTTAAAGTTATAACGTCATTATAACATGTAATTACAACTTGTAACTTCTTCACTAGCCATGGCTTACCATTGTCATACTAACAGTCGATTCTGCTGCTTTAAGTCGATTCTGTTGCTTTAAGTTTCACATAGATACTCGGATTCAACAAAGAAGCACGAATTTTGAGTTTTTTCTTGCTTATCTGTTGCATCTGCCATCACAAAAATTATACGACCGCATGACTGGACAAGAGTACATGCATGCACATGTACATTAGCAGTCATTATCTATGATAAATGTTTCCTAAGTTAGATTCATGTTCACACCTCTCACGCTTCATCAGACAATGAAAAGGCTATGAACAACAAATTAAGAGAAAAAATCTCCAAATGATGTTGATTCAGTAAATCTAGAAAAACCACAAACATCTGTTTCCTTCAGTGAATTTGGGTGGTGCCCATATGATTCACACAAAGTAAATAGTTTCGTAACTTTTGTAAGTTCATCTCAGCTTGCGAAATCTAATTTTTTGCTTTACTTCTCCCCGAAATTTCGTTGTGCGAAAACAAACTTTGAATTAAGGATTTGATAAAGGGTAAACCATATTTCGACGAAAGCTTTGCACTTCTGAATGGAAAGTCTGCATTTGTATACTATAGTACAATCACAAAGCCTTTCGAAAATTGACAAATTTCCGTGCACGAAACTACAGGCCTATACAATAGCGGTAGGCCTATGCAAACAGTTCATGCATACAAACTATGTAAGTATGGTAGGGGAATGCATTCCCATGGTTTACTCTTCTTTCACTGGACGGAAACAAAATGACACCTTTTATAAACGTTATCAATGAAATCATATTTTCTTGTGAGGCCATCGTCAGAGTGTGTAATAAATGATACAAGGATAAAAAATGGGAAAGTTCAGATAAAGTCAGAAAAGACAAAATGAATTCACATCGTCCTGTGTTAGTTCAATTAGTCACTTCCATGTAGCTTAGGTAGGAGAGACCGAGAGATACAAGGTATAAATTACTCCCGGTTTATTAATTTGGTATTCTAGGTATTCTGCCTCTTTTTCAGCGTTATTGCTACGTAGAGGATACATCTTTTTAATGTCATGTAATTATTAACGTTACTTCCTATGCACTTGTTTGATCAACATATTTCGTTTCATTGTGTTTTTTGCCTTGACCTATTCAACATTTTATTTTTGTTTAAGACGGGTGGGGGGGGGGGGATGAAGACCCCCCAAAATTCTAAAAGGAAACAAGGAAGAATATAATGAAGTGAAATGAAATCATTTAGTGTCATTTAATATGCTACGTTGTACTCTCTATAAACTTGAGTGATAACCATGAATATGTTACATAGCTGGTGTGATATCGTAATTGTATATATTTCTTGCATGTTTGTCAACCAGGCTAAAAGAAAACAATGCACGTGAAACAAAGTTGTATAATGTAAATCGATTTTTTTTTCTGCAAAATAAATGCAAGACGTCGTTATCCATGGGTTTTCCCTTTCAACTTATACATCTGAAAATCACGATATACAAAGTAACTTAAAAGAAGCGAAAGAACTTAGCAATACAATATTTATTAATGTCGGCTTACTTAATACATTGACGATCACATAGGCTATTTACTTTGTACATTAATGGTTTACGAACTCATCTGGAATAAAGAATTTTTAATTATTGAGTGTTTATTTCATCAAGGAAAAAACTTCAATTGTGTTTTTTTATTACTTACCCAGTATCATTGAGTTTTGGGACGTGATGAATTTTAGTATATATATGTAAAGGATAACACGCAAACACTACACAGATCATTCACTCCAGGTTTGAGATTATAGTTTAGTTTTGTTTTCTTTCACAAAATATGCTCACCGAAGGAAGCTGCCCTTGCAAACCAGAGTCTGTATCTTGTTGTTAAAAAATTTGTCCGCTGTCGTAAGCCTTTGTTTTACACATTTACGTTTGTATGTAAGACTGATATTTGCGAGGTTCTGGGCCCTCCTACATATCGTTGCTGAATATTCATTAAATTTTCAGTTTTGGAAAAGATGGGGACTGCATCCCCAACATCATGCTAATAATCTCCAATATTGTCCAAATAGATTGTAGAAAGGGGACATTACTTTATGTAACAAACTTATAGTCACTGCTTCATTCTTTGTTGGATGATGCTGTCGGTAAATTTACAAGACAGTAGAGTTAATTCTGTCTGGTCTCTGAACTCGTCGAGGCTGTGCTACATTTTCGAAAACTAAGTATTTCGTTTTGAGGGGTTTCACAAGCCGGAATCTCGGGTACACTAATATAACGTATGCTACACAGATTGAATTTCTCCAATGTAAATCACTGAGTAGTTATTTTTATTGTAGGCACTTTTTTTTTCGCATTTTGGGTTTCATAAATCAGTCAGTTTCATTATTTGATTATCTTAACTTCTTGCAAGACCCTATAGCAAAAATCAAGTAATGTTTTTTGTAATTAATTTATGACACAATGGACTGGAACTTTGCTTAAAAAGAATTTTACCCCCCCCCCCCCACACACACAAGAAACGAAAAATATAGTGTTTTCTTGTCACTTAAAATTATTTTTATCTATCTGGTTTGTGAGACTAAAATGTCACTAAATGACATCACTATCAGCCCCCCCCCCCCCATACAATTTATGCTCTCGTTCATCAAATTATGACTGACGCACTGGTATTTTGATTCTGTTTTGTGCCTCTTGACATTATTTTGTTCAATGAAGAAGTGTAACATTTTGTGATTACCAACGTTTATCTAATTTAAAGGTTAATTGTAGTTTATCTCTTATTAACAACAAAACAAAGCCAAGTAGGATTGTCCAATATCGACACCCCCACTTTTCGTTTCTTTAAACTTGAACCATTCTATTGTTATGTTTATACAGTTGGGAGAAGCCGGTGTTAAATGTAATTCAGAAATGACGGTACAATGATGGTAATTATCCGTGACAAAGAGACACGAAAAAAAAAACTAAAAAATAGTTGTAAACAATCTGCTGATGGTGCTATACTGTAGTAGGTATAGTAATCAGAGTGTGCATGTGTAGGTTTTTATGCATTCAATCTGGTTACATATTAAATTTACACAGAGTCATTCGAGGTCTTGAGGAATATCATTACATATTAATTCAAGCTCACGAAGGTTCCAAATAATGGATGAATTTTCACTTTCGTGATGATTCGGTTAGTCTCATTTGGAGTGAAAGTCATGCAGATTCCCCGTATAATACGTCAGTTTGTGAAGATGATAAATGGGTTATGAAGTTATTACATTCGTTGCATTTGTGGCTCACCCATTTCAAATTATTACCATATGTCACGTACATCTCCTGCATGAAATGTCATCCAGAGAGGCCATCAATTGAAAGTGAATAAATGTATTTCCAGGAACCAGAAAGGTTGCTAGATATACAATACCACCAGAATGGACACAGCATGCAAAACTCAAGAACAACGTTATTTCAAGAATAGGAGCTGAAAATAAACTAACAGCCTATATTTGGAATTAAATTTAGAAGTCTTTGAAAGGCTCAATCTAGAATTCATATTACAATTAATTTCACTAAATTATCGAGTTATCATTTTAGATATATGCCGTATGTAACTTCATCATTCTATCATTTGATCTCGTTTCGAAGCAAAATTTACATCATATCAACAAAGCCGAGTATCGAACTTATCGAATCAGGATGCAGCACTGTGTTTTTCATTTCTTCATCAATATTAATTATGAATTCATTAATTTCTGATTTTACAAGATTAACAGACTGTATAAAGAATAGGAAATAATTTAGAAATGCAATAAAACTAAGTGCTCACTGTCATACTTTATATAGAGAGAGCAGAATTGACTGCCTTTAAAAAGTACCTTAGATGTTGTTGGTACCTATCTTAGTCTGTTTGGTTGTAAATGTTTAAAATAAAAGGAAAATGATCTCATTTTATTTCTGCATTGTAGCTAAGGATAAGCAGCCCACCTACTATTAAGTTATAAAATAGTTCATGATATCATACGTAAATTGAATTCAGGGTAATACGACACTTAAAGACATCACAGAATATCGCACAAAAAGTATACATGTGGCATTTAAAAAAATCATTTTGAATTTCAGACATATATTCGTCTGATAACGCAATAATTTAGTAATAATTATGAGCAGTTTAATTGATGATAGTTGCATAATGAGTTGCTTTTACCTAATGAAATTATAAATTATTAAATAACGTCATTAAACTGGGAATAAAATGTAAAAGTGTTTCTCATACGACATGATCTCGCTTATACCGTACCACTCGAGGCATGAGTGTGATGTTGTGTGAACCTCGCCAAGTGCTGCAAAGAGAAACCTTTACGAGCACACTGTAATCATCCCATTGTGTTGACTGTATTACAGTGAGAAAAGTCTAACTCTTGCTTGGTCTATTGCATAACATGTCTCTTCACATGTATCTGTAGTAACTCCTTGGTTTTAGCAAAGTATAAGAGGTTAGAAGTTTTAAAGTGGCCACACAAGAGATTAGAACTTTAGCTTATTTATGGTAAAGCGTATACTTTATCAAGGAAACAAACAGAACATATGAATATATGAGGTGAATATATGAAACAATAAAGCAACCCACTACCTGGACTAATGTGATGTTTAACGCCGATTTTACACTTCAGAATGTCGTTTTAATTTCTTATGTTTAAACTAACATCACTTCAGAGAGATACGCCAGAGAACCGTTGTATTATTCTTTCACTTAAGGTAGCTTACACAGGAATTATATAAGCCAGCACGGTGTACATGTTATCCAGTAAAACTAATATTTATTTAAAGATTTTTACTTATTGCTCTTATTATTCTCATCTAGTCTGAAAGAAAAGAGATAGAGAGGTGGGGAGAGTATGTGTGAATTATCAACACCTTGTCAACTCGATCGTCCCCATGGAGCCATTCCACAGAGACAAAAGACCCAGTTACATTTATTTCCCCTTAAAACTAAGTGTAGCATTGCCCCTATTACATCACAACAACGTTACACAAATAAGAAGAAATCATATTAGAATGCACCGTCCCATTTCGATCTATTATCCTTTTTATTCAGTGCAATAAACAGGTTACAATGACTCACTACAAACTGCTTGTATCTTTTTAAGGCTTGAACCATCAACTCATTTAGTTGATATACGCCAGAGAAAGACAAGACCTATTCACGCCATGAACTAGATATCGATGTGTTATAGATAGTGTGATACAAAGATTACTTAACGATCAAACCCTTATCCATAAACAACTATACATGAGAAAGGATAGTCTATGTACTAAGACAATGTAATGTGATGTGTGATTATCTACCTTTACACAAAGAATAATTTCCGTACCATCTCTTACCCCTCCTGCTGGGACCAACATATTTCAAATGAAGTTTCTCTTCTGCAAGACGCCATGAAATTCATTATTACATTTAGTCAGAACTTGTGTGAAATAACAAACGGAATTACATCTATAGGCCTACTTCATATTTTGCAGAAACCTTGATGCAAAATCAATCATCATAGAAAGAAATAATAATTATGTTAAAACTGAAATCTAACAGATGAGCAGCCATCGCATTCGACTTTATAGTGCTGTGATACTGTACAGGTATTTCCAGGTAGAATGGATATCATTTTAACGTTTTTTTTCTTCGAAACTACGACTAGACTATGTACCGACTGGCATTTATTTGGGTCACCATTGATTTCGGTCAATAGATGAACGCTGAGAGGGGATAATCCTATTGGTTCAGATCCAGTGTTGAGTTTAAATATGTATTAGGTGTATATGTTATTCAATGAATATAACAATGTCATCTCATGAACATTACCACAGCGCATAAGGACTTCACACATTTGACGATATTACAATCGTTCCACTTCAAACTGATGACGTGCTGCAGAGGATGTTTTGTATTTTAAAATGTGTATTCCACTAATATTGATTACCCGTGGTAAAGTAGTACATAGACTGTATGTACATTGGCGAGACGTTACTGTCTGCATATCGTCCGTGGCAGTAGTATTCTGAGTACTGCACGGCATGCAGAGAGCTTCCAAATTATTCACCTGTTTAGAGAAATCTTTGAAAGTTTTGGTTCAGATAGCACAAAGACGATGCCTCCACTCTGTATTCTGGCAGCGCAGTATAAGTTTATACAGACGGTAGGTATACAATAACTATTGAGTGTATAACTAACGCTGGCGGAGGCTATTACTCCAGAGATACCTTAAATCCCCTCCCCCCTCCCCCACCACAGCCACCACCGCCTCACTTCTCCCTGTCTCTCTCTCTCTCTGATTTTTCTCACCAGTCATCCTGCTTTCACCTGCTTTCTTGAACTATGAATTATTCTGGAAAATATTTATCAGTGCAGGGCATGCAATGGACTTCAACGAAGTGAGCTCATATACGTTAGCTCCATATGTCACATACACTAATGAGTCTCGCGTGGGAGTTTTTTTCTTTTTTGTTTGCTTAACTACATCAAAAATGTTATACGAACGAAGCTTGCCAGACTACGTATGATAAAAGCTAATGGCAACATTTGTTAGGCTCTGTCCATTCTGCAGACATCAGTCCCGTACCAACAGATCTTTAATAATGACCTCCAGAACCCAGTTTTAACATTACATTGATAGGGGTATATCGGATGTGCAACTTTGTTATAGCTAATTAGTACAACAGCTTAGTTTACCAAATATTTCGATGTAGACAGACCTTAACATATCTTAATCTTTTATTTCACGTTTCGTTTTCATTTATTAGAGTTTGATAAATTCATAACAAAGGTGGTCCTCCTGTAAAGATAATCTTTACAACCTATATCAAGGGTTGTAAAGACAATCCCAGTTCTGCGAAATGCACTCTAAAGCTCGTGAAACGATAGAAAGATAAGGTAAAAAAAACAATCCAAATTGCTTCCCAGACGGATCTCCATGAGGAAGAGGCCTTCTTTTGCAGAACCTTCCTTTTAAAATGAGAAAAACATGTGAAAATTATTGATAAGCTGAATCTAGCACATAAACTATACATCGAGCACGTTTTTAATTTGCATGCATTGGCTGTTGACATATTTAACTATTCGTAACAAAGGTTGATTCCGGGTAATGTGGTTGGCATACATATTTTTCGTTTTTTTTTTTTTTCATCAGCTATTCCTGATATGATTTCGCATGTTTGTTCATATAGAGATTACACACAATTGTAATTAACAGTAGAACTTTTTACTCTGCCATATGATACCCACAACCGCAAACTTGAAAATCTTCTCAAGACATGACGTACATGAGATTCAGAAAAAAACCTGTAAAAAGTTTGTGCTTTCATTCTTTGAATATTTGTTTGCTTGTTTGCTTTACTGACATACACTGCTTCTGAGTATGATGGATGTTGAATATCACAGTATTACTAGTTCTATGTGAACTTCATTTTATTGCCCGTACGGTCAAAGAAGTTACTTCCAAGATCAAAATAACATACTCCACAATAGACCTACATACGAAAGATAGGCTAGTAATGTCATTATATTGAGCACATTCACATGCTTCATTATAAAAACCAGAGGTACCGAGATTTTGAAGTTCACACTGTTGCGGACCAACCTTGTAAATGAATTTTTATATTATCACTCTCCCTATGAAACATCACTCTACCTATGAAATATCACTCTACATATATGAAATATCACTATGTCTATTAGATATCACTTTGTCTATTAGATATCACTATGTCTATTAGATTATCATGTCAAGTTTATCAGTTAATATCGTTATAAGCAGATAATAGTTAAATTTCTATAATTCAATTCATCTTCGCTACGAAAACTAACGTATACTAAACTTGAAAGTCGAAATTTAGAAATCTCACCTAAAATTGAATCTTTTCGTTTAATCGCATGTATACATAATAAAAAGGTTTTTTATGTCCTTCTCGGATAAACTTTTTGTCCAGTTTGTATCATCACTTAGACGATTTATGAAAAAGGACCACTCACGCAAACAAAAGCAACCAAAGACAGTCCAGGAGCTAAGAGATATCAGTGACAATTGCATTGTTTAATTGTTAATTATTATAAGACTAGATCTTCCTCCGAGTAGAACTTTATGAAAATGGTCATATACGTGATATCATCACATTTCTGTCGTGTAAGACACAATGGAAGCGGTGGTGAACATCCCATCCTTGGTATTCACCTTCTCTTCTGGCGGATAAGGACAATCGTATATACAACAATGAGTCTAACAATAACAATGTATGCCCGACTTCAAGGAGCTTCTAGAATGTACCATTGACCCACAGGTGTTGTGTGAGTTGATACATGGGTTTTTATTGTATACACCACAAAGGTATCTATGGAAGTTCACAAAACAATCACCATAAGTACATGAGTTCAATACCATTGCGACAAGTAGCCCTCCAACACAGTGGCAACTACACGAACCCACTGTACTAAACACAGCAAGACGTCACTGACACGAAGTGATAAGTAATCGTTCTTGATGTTTATAATTTTGCGTCCCATGATTATTGCGACATAACTGATGATAGCATTAATGAAACATTATGTTTAACGACACGGAGAATTATATACACTTCCCTCAGGAAAATATGACTCATGTTAAAATAACAAGGGAAACAAGTTTAAATTGAAAGGGGAAAGCAGGAGAAAGAGAAGAACAAAAAAAAAAAAAATAGTTTAACTCTCCTATATGAGTACAACAATATTTGATGCAAGAAGTTAACATTAGTCCTCACAGTGACCAAACAAAACATGTTAAACGTTCAGAGGCTCAACTAAAAGTATGTGAAATGACATGAAACTTCATGACTACTTCCAAAAGCTGGCTCCACCTGAAAAAAGAAGAATTAATCCTCCCGTCGTCCACTATTCCTGCCCCTTCCTTCTCAATGACATGGAGATGTTTTGTTCCAAACATAACCAAAACGAAGCTTCACCAAAGATGAAAAGCAATAAAAACTCCAAAAAGGTCCTGTGTAGTTGATCTCCAAACAGTCTGTGAGCATATTGGTTTCTATCAAAGAATATTACGGGGAAACTCCTTCAAGGCTACAATGTTAATACAGTCTATGGGAAAACTACTAATGGTCAATTTGATCCAACTATTGTCAAGTTATAGGAGCAATGTCAAAGCAGGCTGTGACAAAACTAATTGGTGATTATTCTCAAATTAAAGAGGTTATAACGTTTTTAATCTGACAGCAGTTTACGACCAGTTGAATTAATTTCAGAGCAGTGAATGATCAAATTACCATGATTTACATCAAAACAGACCATTTGAGCAAGATCAAAAGTGGATTATCTCCTAGTAGATTAAAAACAAACTTCTATCATTTGCAAAGCAAGTTAGGATCAAAGTTCAATGGATTACTTCAGAACAGGCCTTAAGGGCAAGCTACTAAGTTGGTAATTATAAAGCAGACTACGACGAAATTATTAGGGGATTAATTTTAACTTAAAAAGGTTATAAGCAAACTTTTTCGTGCTTAATCTGACAGCAGTTTATGATCAACATAATACGTGGTTCATGAAAGTTCAAACCGTGATCCCATTACCGTGTTTTACCTCAAAATAGGGATCATCAACACGCTACTGGATAGTCTCAAAGATTTTGAACAAACTAGTTCGTGGTAACTCTCAACGTCAGCAGGGTATGGATAAACTTTTTGTGCTTAATCTGACAGCAGTCAGTATTACAAATACTATGTGGTTAACTTCAAAGCAAGCTATGATCAAAATACCGTAGGTAACTTCAATAGATTCCACATGAGCAATCTACGTAGTATATAATATCAACGCAGATTTTGATCAAACTAGTATGTGATTAGCTTCTCAACTTAACCAGGTTGTGAACAAACTTTTGGTGCTTAATCTAAAAGGCAGTGACCAAATTTCTATGTGGTTAATTTCCAAACAGAAAATAATCCAACTACCATAGGTAATTTAAAATCAGGACATATGAACATGCTACTGAGAGTATATTCTCAACGCAGACTATCAACAAAACTACTATCTTGATTAATTTCAAAGCAGGTTACTGATCAATAACAAAGGTTAATTCTAATACAGGCCATATCAGCAAGTTAATTGAGTTGGTAATTACAAGGCAGGCTGTGGCCAAACCACTAACGTGGTTCACATCGTCACGGGGGAATAAGGCGTTTGTTGCACAGGAACAAATCATATTATTTAAACCAATATTTGTGGACTTAGTATGATAGAATGCTCAAAGTAAGAAAATAAAGTCTGTTTTTTATACAAATTTAGCTATTTGTACACTCAAACTTTCCACCAAAATTCAAATGGCACTACTTCTGTAAATCATCGTATGCGTAATGTTTTTGAGGAGATCTCAGAGAAACTTAACGTAATTGTGTATAGAATTTACCTCTGTGAAGAGAAAATCATGCTTTCCAATGTTACTAAGTATGTTAGAGTGTTTATTGACAAACGTCTCACCTGGAGTGACCACATCCAATTTATCTGCAACAAAGTCTCGAAAGTTTGGGTATTCTTAACTATCTCACTATCTATTATGATTACTTTGCACAATATCCTTATTCTTCCTTTCCTCACCTACTGCAATGTTGTTTAGGGCAGTACTTATCCCACTAAAATTCAACCTCTTTTCATTGTTCAGAAAAGGACAATTCGCTATATTTGTAATAAAGATTACCTTTATCATTCTGATCCCCTGTTTAACAGCATGAATATTCGTACTATTTATGATCTGAATCGGTATTATGTTAGTATTTTTGTTTGCTATTGGACTCATTATACTTTGCATCCATTTTTAGGGACTATTTCTAGCTTCGTAATAATACCTATCCTTACACAAGTTGTACGAATGATCAATTATCCATTCCGTTTTATAGGGTGGCTTTAATCTTTCTAATTATTCGTCCGATTCGTTGTCGTTAAACTTTGGAACTTTCTTCCCAATGCCATCGTGATTTGTAAAACTGTCAATATTGAAAAAATAAACATTTGAAATCTCATCTTATTTTAAACTATCATTGACCCATTAAGCATTTCTTATGTATATATGTTTTCTGATTTATTTAATTAGTATTTAACTGTCATGACCTTTAATTTATTTTGCTTATTACTGTGTAATTAGGGGTACCAACGTTCGTAAGGTCTACCGAGCTTCTTGTTGTCCTTTCCCAATCTCCTTTGGTCTGTACTCACCTATTTACCATTTTAATTTTGGTCAAGACTTCCGGGGCATCCCCTTGCCTAATACTCATGTGGCCATATCAAAGGCGGCAAATAAAGAATTGTGGTGACGCAGCGGGTACAGTGGAGATGGGAAAGAGGGCAATGAAAAGAGACAAAAAATGATGGGAGCAGAGCAAGGAGACTGAGGATACAGGCAGACATGAAGGGTTGTTGATTCCCCCAGTATATTGTTCAATATCTATATTTACATATCATTGTTTTGGGGGAAAAGAAACATAAAGGAATGTGTATTTATGCAATGTTGTCTTTCAACTCTACTCGGGATACACGGTAGTTAAAGCTTCTCCGTTATAGTTTGAACATTACATTTACCTTTTAGCTGTACATTGCAATCGGATTATCATGTAAAAGATATGCAACTTTATCTCATGTTACAAAAGTTCGTTTTCTGCTTGCTTTTCCTTTGGTTATAAGATCCTTAGACACACCAGACCTGAGATGTTTGTTTCTTCTCATTTACAGTGTTTGTGTCACGCTTACTGCTTTTATCTGTGTAGAACAAACACATAGACTACATCAAAGTTTAAACTGCAATGAACTTTAATAAGTACAGGATGACTCCACGAGACCTATAAAATGTGATATTGCGTGCGTAAGAAGGATTGACACAGACCTAAAAGACCTCCTTTTGTTGTTATTGTTATTATTGTCGGTGTTCGTTATGTACTTTGATTTAGGCTACTGTAAGCAGTATTACTGGTATAAAATGGTGTGACTGGTGTACATTAACACTTGAACTAGTTACGCAATGTGACTGAAGAGCTATAGGTGTCTCTGTACTTTTGCACATCAGTGGTGTAACACCACTGCACCATGAGTATCTGAGCATTATTATAGTTGTGATTCTTTACCTCAGTAACGTCCACATAGTTGTGTTACGTCCAAGGCACATAGCAATTTATTTTGGTGACAAACATGTACATTCAGCAACTGCTGAGGTAATGGAGCGGTGCAATGGTGTTAGGAAAGAAGAATCAGTTCTAAGCTAACAGTTTGTATCGTTTGCTCCTAAGTAAAGTAGACACGATTTGTCTCTCACTGTTAGGTCAAAGAGTGATGAGGTTGCAGAAGTTGCAGTTTCAATTTGCAGCCATCGAAAATCAATGACCCGGATGTTTTTATACGTACTCTTTTTCAATCGAGAAATCAACACTCGTGTTAACTCATACAGTTACTGAAGATCAGTCATCTTACAGAAATTTGTGCACCCAATTAATACGCATGGCAAGTGAATGGTTAGGCTCTAATTTTAGAACATAGTGATATGAAAGGAGACGATGACATAACGCGTACTTTCATGTGACACGACTTGGACTGATGTGATAACATGTCTTCCCACAAAAGACAGTAAGATACACTTGTCAGTTGATATGATAGGAGCCTATACGTTATAACATGATGATGTATTTATGATACAAGTTGTATGATAATGAGATGGTATGGTGTCACATGATATGGTATGATATATGTGGAAGCTCCCTAAACTGATGTGATAATGTGTTTCCACATATCAAAATAATGCACTTGACGTGTAATCATTGACATTACATGATGTTCATATATCCTTGGGAAGAATCCGCAACTCCTATTGGCCCGTTTCAGTCAGGTGACCGTGTTTTATCCTTTGGATAAAACTGCAGATCAACAGTGTTTTGAAGTCTGCTATCTTACACAAAACAATGGCTAATAGTAACAGTGAGAAAACTTTCGATTTGAAGTTCGTAGACCTAACGTTAGATCTAGGGCTTAAACTGAAAAGTGAAATATAAATGTACGTAAATATAAATACATATACAACGACACAGTGATAATGTCAGTTCTAATTCTTCTTACGGTAATTTTACCTCTCTAAATTTCAGAATTGTGTGTCGCGAAAGCTTGTTCAGCAGATTTTGAACAATACTGATGTAGGCTTGGAATACCGGAATTAGCATTTCTTCCTTGTCGATTCTGCGGAGGAGTCCAAAATTCCTTGCGCAATTACATAGTAAAGTCATCTGACATCGACCCCACAGATACAACGTCCAGATTAATATTCTTAGGGACAGAGAATTCCAAAGCTCAAACACCGTATTTCTTAATTTTCTGAAGAAATACACCTGGGAAGACATTGACATGAGTTAGAGCTATCTTTGACAAAAGCTCTGTAGCTGCTTCGTACACAGTGAACACGTACACCCACACTGAACCACATCATGGGCACACTAGTATGATAATAATTACATCAAGTAGTCATTTGTACATTAAAAGAGATTGAAATAAAATTAGTTGACTTGAATTATTCATTTTAAGTGTTACATTGTGTTTCGCGCTCGAACATTGTTGACATATTGTGAACTTGCTAACCTTTTCTCGAGGGTCGTTTTCAATAGATGCTGGATTTAAGAAACTTTTTGTTCTTTTTCTGTTCTTTTGTTTTCGTTGTTTCTATCAAAGACTGGTGTTGTATGTATAAACAAGCTAAGTCAACGTTGGACCTGTGTATTAACGGTAGGACAATGCACTCTCCGCGATTATTGCTATAGCTGGATGCACTAAGGGGGTTGCCCTCTCGTGCATTGCTTGCATCAACCCCACCCCCCCCCCCCCCCGCCCCGATCATGCATTATTGCACTGTTAATACACGTTTCAGCGTTGATTGGCCTTTTATTATGGGCGATAACATGGTGTGATAATATGCTATAAATGGTGTGATACAATTGGATACTGGGCAGCATATGGTGCCGAGAATTTTATACGATATGATTTGATGTCTCTGTGACGTGATAACGCTTGTGCGGTCCCACATAAAAAGGTAAATTAATGGCCTATACGAGACATGGTATGGTATTAACTGATGTGATGATGCGTCTTCTCAAACCAGACAGTAAAGACCCCTTCACTGACGGATCCAAGGCTTTTGTATGGGAGAGACCAAAGTGGTGGTACAGTATTATGGGATGGGCGGAGTGTCCAGGCTCTGGTGCGGTCAGATTTGGTTCAACAAAAGTGTACAATTGTGACATTAATCTTCTTCTTAAAAGGTTCGTTATATCGTTCTTTAATTATTCAACCAAATTTTCGGAGAGAAAATTTTAAGTTGGGTCCCCTCATCTGTCCACCCTAGTCCTTGAATCCTCCGGCTGTGAATACACTTTGGCCTATAAACAGAGAAATCTAAAGGATAAAGCTTTCAAGGCTTGTTCTCCCCTTCCCCCTCTCTTTAAATTTTCTCCTTGTTTTGTTTTTTCTATTCCACCCAGTTACCTCTGACCATTATTCCTACAAATTCCTTTCGTCACATAATCAGTTATATTCTGATCGCTGTCGTCTAACGTTAACTGTGGTGATTTATTTTGGTTTGTTATGTCTCATAAAATCTTGATATGACTGTGATGTAATTTATGGATCCGTTATTTTTCTTTTTAATATCCAGAAATGTTTGGAAGTATAAGGAGGACTTGTTTAGTTTATTAACTTAAGACAGTTTTCTAATTTATGCATACTAAGATGACACGGTTTTTTTTTCACAACAACCATAATTTCAGGCTATAAAATTGATGAATCCGAAAATTTCATTTTTTCCATATATCAACAATTTGTGTATGTCACGTTAAAGATATCTGACAACAATAATACCTCAACTTTAGATCTTCGTGGTTTATCACTCGTAAATCTTCTATAGGGCTATACTTCGGACTGTTCCTTCAGTCAAGAGACGTTAATGATATCAGTACTAGGTATGTTCACTATCTGCTCAATCTTTACAGTTTTATCAATTTGAAAATTCGTTATTGCAAATTGCGTCATTCATGCCACAGTATTCATTACATGTTTATTATATGACATTCTGCATATTTGTATAAGTTCCTTTTGTCCTTTCCATTCGTAAATTCCTTTCGTCATGTATATATAACTTTATAACAAAAGAAAATAAAGTCAGATGTCCCATTGGTTATGATTTAGTTCCGAGGAGGCGGCTGGTATAAGCCTAGTGGAAACTAAAACTCTACGGTCAAAAGATACATTTACAATCAAGTACAAAAACACAAAATTCACACTGCGAACAAGAATCAACGAAACAACGAAACGTAAGCAAAACCCCACGGGACAAACATAATCACCACCCACATCAAAATGTAACTCAGAGTGGCACATGAGCATAAACCATCCAGCAGCGATACAACCGTTACCCTACTGATACGTCCAGGCAGTATAGGCATAGGAGTGCGGCTTAAAGTCCATGGTGCAGGAAACTCAAACTGAAGGCATTATGAGATTGATTAATGATACATACTTTGATTTTCGAAAGAGTAGAATTCGTACAATTCGTTATCTAGTTTAAACGAATAACAACTGTACATCACAACTCCGTTTTTAATTATCCTTTTCCTTGTTTTCGTTATGAGTGCGCTGTTCATATAGATATGGAATAAAACTGATGACTACAAACAGAAAATGTCAGAAAGAAAAGACGGAAGCCAGTTTGGAGAGTTTCAACTACCTTCTAACGAGGCGCTGAACACCCAATGACATTAGCAACTATAAAACACGTACAACAGTTTAACTGTTTGTTATCACCATCAATTTATATGACTGGACCTAGGGCTCAGCTCCTGTTTATCTTAGTGGTAAGATTATCTAACAAAACGGATGTAGTTCAGTGATCAGTTCACTGTATTTGGCATTTAATGAAATACGCGGCTACCTGAATTCAAGGAATTTTTCATATCCTGGATCTATATCGAATACAACCATTGTTCATAAGTCAGATTTGACTCTGGAAGTATATGATAATTGACACCGGAAGTGTCACTTTGCTGAATATTATGTCGGTTTCCTGGATATAAATATAACCACAGGACGAATGGACGCTTAAAACTGGTACACAGTTATACCGAGAGGGCAGTCACGGCACATGTCACATGATGCTATTCATGTGACTACCCCCCCCCCACCCCCTCTCTCTCATTTCGCCTCTAATATCTGTATCATGCAACAACATGCCAATTGACAGTGCATCAGTGAAATAAACTAATGTATAGCTCAAGGTTAATGATACGTGCAGTATAGGCTCTTAATACTTATACCTTGTATAAGTAAGGCCATTCGCTACATGTTTCGTAACTTCTTTCTTTTTAGCCTATTGCAGTCACAATTTTGGTAACATCCGTCCTGAGTGCATATGAACCTCAGGTGACGTTTGTAACTGATCATGGTGAGACTTTCTTAAGTCTGGAATATTTCACCACTACCTGCTTGTATGCAGGACCTACTCGTTCTAACGTTTGACATGATTTTTAAGAAGCGAAAGTCGCCCAATAATAACAAACTAGAAAACTGTTGAGTGGGTAATTATGTCAATGACTCCACCCAAGATAAAAGAGTGGGAGGTGTGGTTTCATTATGACCTCCCAGGGAGGTAAAAAATTGCCATGGCATTTACAAATCGTGAAAGTGGTTTACTGAAAGTGAAATATATTTGGCCAGATGGGACACTGTTGTGGTGGTTTTGTAATGTTTTTGAAGTTGTCGTTGAGTAAGAACATTAACCTGACGTCATAGTAACGACCGCATGTAACCTTGCTCTACAACAAGTTCAATCATTTTTAAACGGAATGAATCCAAACAGTCATGGAAAAACGAAAACAAGAACAGTGACAACAACAAATGAAATAATAGTAATTTACATATAAACTACTTTGGTAGGAGTTAGATAGTCGATTGATGTTTTACACAACGTATCGACTTACGCAAAGTGTAGAAAAATTCCAGTTTTCAGGATAGTTCCTCTTTCAAAGTTGGAGGTTACTCTCCAGTTAGAAAAATATTTCACAGAATATTTTGTACTTTCTTGGAAGTCTTAGACAGAATGTATTACAGTGTTCTAGTTTGTGACATCTTCAATTACACCATAGGAAATTTTGATAAGTTGCGTCACACACATTTCTGTAAGATTATTTTCCTTAGCCATAATTATCCGTTCCGCAAAAGACACTTGAATAAGTACTCACTTGATGAGACAAATACCGACACAAAATTGTGCAGATAGATATGCAATCTATAGATATAAAATCTTGAAGTTGAAGTCGGATAATTAAGGACATTACAACAGTTGAGTCCGATTTTTAACCACGATTTTTGTAGTTTAGGAAGTTACTGTATGATTCATTCCTGAGACTCTTTCTCATTAATTGCAGTCATATGTGATGTCACAACTCCTCCATTTACTTCTGACTTCAGGATGATGGTATATTGTTCCGCTCTTTACCCATGATTTTGAGTGAATGCAAGTGTGTGTGTGTGTGTGTTTTTAATTGTATTTGCATCCTTTTTTCTTCGTTCTATCATTTTTTTTATTGTTGTAGTCTCGAGTCTGGATCTGGGGAGTCCAGACAGAATTTGAACCATTTTCATTCTGATTCGGATAATTGATCTTTCTTTTAAATCTATGACTCGTCACTAACCTGTGGCTAGATTTTAACTAGAACTATGACTTGTCACAATCTCTGTTGTTATCTTGTACAATAAAGTTCTGTTACAAAAGTCACAAAGTTCTGTTTGGGAGTTATGCATGTTTAATTAAATATTCACCTCACGCAGCTAGTACATTGCATCATGGGGAACATGTGATGTCACACAGGCACAACTACTTAGATATCCTTTGCATTTGTTTATGATTGTGTCTGTCTAAAACAAAGACATGATAGTTTGGCGAGACGTGTACAATGTTTTAAGGTCAATCTACAGTAAGCTCACTCTGCATTATTCACTAGTGTCATGTTTCAAGGTTGAATAAGCTCTTCAATTTCAAGAAACAGCAAATTTGTTGCAGTGATATTCACATTATAAATTGTGAATAATAAATATCACATCACATTTTTTTTATTCTGCGGCACGTGGAAACAGCCTTTCTTCCTCAGAACTATCCTTTAAGTTTTTCATAGATCAATATCTTGAGTAATGAAGAAGATGTTGGTATGCAGTCTGAGATACCGTTCGTTAAAACAAGTCCTCTTTCATTTAAGAACCTCTTAAATTGTCACTGTAATATGTTTTTTTAAGTTCTTTTAAATTTCTAAAGAATTTCACAGTCAGTCACCAACCGTTCCTTTCTTTGTCAATAAACCCTGATAAAAGAGGGTTGGTACGCTAATTAACTCGTTTACCAACTGTTGATATTATTTCTCCCACGTGGCACTGTGGGATATTGGGGTCCATGATATCCCCAGAGAGACAATTTACAGACGTCGTCAACAAAATATCTAAGGTGCATTGTTGCCCTAACGTACATTTTGGAAGCAAAGTGTTTCGACCAAAGGTATACAATTAATGCATGTATGTCTTTTCTGTCATTTGTCTGTCATACCATCTTTATATCAATTGCATTATTTTGCTTGACGGAGAGTGACCTTAAATTCTGAAAAATTAATGTAAACAATTTGCTAGGTCTTAATAATTACCAGGGATGCATCCTACGCAATTAAATTTATTACGACAGACAGCTTTTAAGGACTTTGAAACATCCTACCAACATCAGAAACAGAACTGTGGGCCGAACGGTAAATGCGTAAATGCGCCTTGGAAAATGTGGCTCGGCCCGAGTTTCTTTATCCAGTAGATCATCTGAGTGTTTATTCTTTTAACAGATATGAACAGATTGTTACCCTCAGTACAGAAAGAGCGCAAGTTTTATTTTTATTTCTTTCTCGCTCTTCCTTCTCATTTGTTTTAATTATAAATATTTGTTTCCCCGGTTGTTGATCGGATTTGTTTATTTATTCATTTCTGTAACTTGTTGTTGTTTATATTCTTTCATACCTTCCCACAAGAATTAATACGCAGATTCCAGTATCAAACATTCCTCGCCCTTGTGCAAAATGATGAAAGATGACCATGTTGTGAAGTTTAATATATTACCAATGCTACTACTGCAAAACTGGTACTGGGCAGATGATGTCATTGACTTTTACACATTACTGTGTAATTCACTGCCAACATACAGCATGCAGGTTACAGTCAGTGCTCACGACATTGTAAATGGAACATAGAATACAACACGTCTGTTTTGATTTGTTGTAGAAGTTTGTTGTGGAAAGACATACTGTACTAAATCCTATATTGACCGAGCAGAATCACTGGATCACTACCAAACGACGATTATAATTGCAGACGAGGTGACTTTTGTACTATACTGCTGGGCGTTCCTTGCCCTTTTATTGGCGATTTCGCAATGTGGGAAGTCCCACTACCTTCCCGCTGTGTATGAATCATTGTCCTATATGTGTATGTGTTTGTTAGCTCACTCACTGCAGAGGCAGTGTGTTGAAATTAAAAACACTACCATATGATCATATGCACATCAGATCAACCCTGGCCAAACTGAACTACAAACACAAAGATCTTTGAGGCAAATGTATACAGAAGTGACCAACCGAATGACCTTTACGAATCATGTAAAATTGTAGAATACCTGGAAAGAAAGGAGGAAGTACTTTTACGTTATTTCTTGAACCGAAAGATTACATATTGGTATCGCTGATAAAAACCAGGAAGAAAAATAGACCAGTATTAGTTTTATACCCATAGAAAACTTCAAAACAGTTTCGGCTAACATTTCTAACGACTCATACAGACCAACCACTGACCCCCAATCATGTTATATGATTTGATAATACGTTCGCACAATGTAAGTAGTAACTGCGTGACTTGTTAACTGAGACCTTTGTATACTGTAGGCCCACAGTATACGAGCAAGTAAATCTTTTTATTTCTTTCGTTGTTATAACTAAACCTAAGTAACATGCAAAATATTTGTATCTATTACATGAAATGGAGATTAACGAGTAATTTAAACTTAACTACGTTATATCCCATATCGTATGTTCGTGTGAAATTATCTTATTTCTGATTGCCGGTAGGTGGCGTACTTATTGTCCATAGTCTCTCCCCCTTTAAGTTTTATCCGTTTCTTTAATAATCGACAAAGAGATCAAATTGCGTGACTTAAAGTTTCAAAAGTCCTACCCGGAAATGATTCCTTGAGAATCTGCACACATAAATGCATATGTAATATGTATATATTTACACTATGTTTCGTTCAATACCAGAAAAGAAAATACTGAACAAATAGTTAACAGTGCGGAAGACAAAGAGAGAAAAAAAGAAATAGGTAATCAACAGACCATGATGATATTAAGGGAATGTTAAGATATGACTGCTCAAAAAAGAAATATGAGAAGTAACCAACATATTATGTTAATAGTCAAGGAGTTTCAAGTATCATTACTGGAAATAAATCAGCTAGAAAGATGATAAATAACCCACAGCAGTTTATGTCCGTATTAAGTGTTTTTTTTTTCTTCAGATGTCATTGTTGGAACCAAAAAAGACAGAACTTGTTGAAGGTCGCCATGAAATAACCAACAGGACACGGCAATATTAACAGGCTGTTCATACATCTTTGATAAAAATATAGCAGCTTTAAATACCCAACAGTTAAGGCCACTTATAATAGGTTGTTCGCATATAATTGTTGGAAACTAGAAAGCTAGAAAGAACAGAAATACTCGACAAATTATTATAATGTTAACAGTGTGCTCGAATATTACTGATAGGTAAACAGATATATAAAAATGAGAAATAACCAACAGATCATGAAAATATTAAGGGTATGTTCATTTACCATTGATAAAATTATAAACAGCTAGAAAGATGGGGAATGCCCAACAGATTATTATTATTATTATTATTATTATTATTATTATATTAAGGGTATGTTCATTTATCATTGATTCAATTAAACAGCTAGAAAGATGAGATATACTCAGCAGATCATGGAAATATTAAGAGGACGTCCATATAACATTGTTGGAAACTGTAAAGCTAGCATATGGTTGAAAAATACCATAAGATCTTGCATGGTCATATTAACGAGTTGTTTAGATATCATGGTTGGAAACTAAAAAGCTACAAAGATGAGAAATATCCAGTATATCATGACAAACTTAAACATCATGTTCATATATATGTGATTTAATTAAAAAGCTACAAAGATGACAAATAACCAGAAATCATGACAATATTAAAGGTATGTTCATATATCATCGCTGGAAACTAAAAAAAGTAACAGATTATGCCAATATTAGGGGATGTGGGAGGGGAGTTCATCCATTATTTCTCGATGTGAAAGAAAACTGCAAGTCGATAACTATTGATGATAGTAAGTTTAATCGCTCACTCTTACACATTGGAAAGTCCATGTACCTTGTGAATTTTAATTTGGCCAAAGTTCAAATAGACTGTCTTAGTGTTTCACTGGTTGTGGAACTTAAACCTTTTCGACCCACTCGATGTTGCACTGTCCAGGACGTCATGGACAGTACCTTGGCATGCTTCTTATTTCAGGAGGCAATTCTTTCGTTCAGTGTTTCTTGATTCACGTTGAATTGTTTGCATCCCAATTGATCTCATTGTGTCGAGTGAACCATGTAGACGGAAACTAGACTTGGTTGTCAATTTTCGTTGTGAATTAACTAAAAAAGAATAGTTTTTCTCTTGACAGATATTTGCTAACAAAACGACTTCAGTAATCTAAGAACTTCGTAAACTTGTTGACAGCCGTTTACCCCCGCTTAGTCGTACACCGAACGTCTTTTGTCTACGCTACACTATGTGTGCTGGACACTATATGTCTACTTCTCGTGACAGGCCGTCAAGTAACCAAATGGCTAACTAATTGAAAAACCGTAGTCCGTATCACTGATTTAAATGAGCTCACTCTCTCTTCAAGTTGGTTTCCATAATCTTACTGAGGGCTAGAAGTTTGAAACAGTGTTTTAGGCCTACTCGTTCAGAGACGTTCGTGTTACTGCAATACCGATTTGTCTTAGGGAGTAGTATGCCTAGGCGTATCCATTGAAATATTGTAACTGCGCAAGACTTCTACTAGATTAGGTCTGCACTAACTAGGATAGGAAGTTACAGGACAGCAGCAACGTAATACTGGCTAAGGATCTTTCAAGGGAATTGTGTGTAGGTATCAGAATGAGTTAAACCATAGCCGATACCTGCCGCTCAGATCTATGCATTGTTCAGAACTGCACAAAGAGAAATCACTTGCCAGCCAGTAACTTATAGGCCTATGCCATCTGGGCATAATATAGATCTAGAGCTCAAGAAAATGGACGTCAGTTCCCTGCCCAAAGTGACTTATTTTTTGTCTTGAATTGTCATGTGTTTTGCCTGATTAATCCATCACTGCCTGGTGCACTTAGCTATTATTTTTAGTGTGTGCGCACCAAAGAACATAATAAACATGTTGTAGCACATGATCATTGTCTTCGTATTCGGTTCTGTGTCTGCCACAACTGCAAACGATATCATTAGTTACTGAAGTGTCCATACTGTATCAAACGGACCTATCTTCTCAAACGTATAACCTAAGCGCAGTATTTCCCGATTTGGTGAGAAAACGTTCTTTGAATACTACTGCTGGGCATATACTGAGGCACTATGTCTTTTAATCCAAAGCAAAAACCATCATGCCTCAACGATGCTTTGCATTTCTTTCTCAGTATGAGGCGAAAATTAGCCTACTCGTGCATGGTATTCAGGCATAGCCTATATGTCATTAGCCATAGGCATATGAAATTGAAAGGATACGATTACACAGCTTCAGTGTGTTCAAATAACGAGGCCCAGGAGCACGGACATGAACAGTAAGTTGTTGCAATGTTCCTAACCATAAATCTAGTCTCTCGTCTGTTTCTTTTATCTGTAAAGGATCTCAGCGATTGCACCCACAGAGCTATTACATCTCCATGGGGTACGGTACCCAAAAGCGTATAGCAGGTATGTAAACTGAACATAAAAATGAGGCAAATTATCATCAAATATATTGACACCAAGGTTAGATCCTCAACATACGGAAAATGTCTGTGTTCATCAATGCTTGGATACGCCTCCTTTCAACCAGGAGTGAAGAAACACTCGCTTTTCCACCTACATCCTGGGGTTCCTCAAAGTATAAACATAGACATCACAGTTTGGCAAGGGAAGAGTCTTCAGTTATGTCAACCAGTCGGGGAAGTTGTTACTTAGACCATGAGAGATGGTCTAAAATAAGTAATCAGTAGTAATCAGTATATTTTCCTTGATATAACCTACAACTGTAGTCAATGCATCATATCGTTTTTGTAGACATTTTATTGATGTATTCACTGATACTCACTGGTCAATCACACCGGCTTTGGTCCATTAGCTGCATAGACCCTATGGTTAGAATCACTCAATCAATTAAAAAAATCAACCTAAGCTATGCCTGGCTCTTTCAGATCCAGCGCTAAAGTTCTGAACATTTTACGGTGTTGATCCCTTTGGGAGATCTAGTCAATGTGTTAGCCATATCTGATATTGAACAATCCTGGTAATGCAACAATATTACAGAGCAGCCACTTTCATTAAATGACCCTCCACTATTTGAAAAGCGTTTTGAAGTGATTCTAAATGTTTCAAGATGAATGAAAATGTCATCCTGTGTTCTCCTTTGTATCTGATGTATTTGTGTATGATGTCTTCTTTTATATTTTTCTCCATTTTTAGGAACACACTTCAAGTTACAACAAATGACATCTTATACAATGGAATCTGAACCTTTATTTTTTTCTCTTTGTGGCGGGTGTATGGGTGGTACTTTGAAAACTGACTGCCACTTCACTTCTGGGTAAAACCAATATTCGATGTATAAAATGGTTGAGCAGACCAATTGTGACCAACTGGACCGTCACATAATGAACATAATGAACGAACTATGTAGCATCATGGATTCGAAATGAACTGTTTCAGCTACATTCATTTGAGAGAGAGAGTTCTGTTATTCTTCATAGTCAGTGATTTATTTGTATTTGCCAACATGTACGTTAAAATCGTCAAACGGACAGAAATAAAACAGAGCAGCAGAGAGTCACAAACTCCGTTAATGTGATTGTGGAGATGCTACGTGATGATGGCTATCTATATATATGTACACGCAGTACACGCAGTACATAAGAGTAAAATGAAACTAGTGGTTTAGGCGAGATTAATGAACAAAGAATGGGTTTATTACTTGCATTTACATTTAAACCCTACGCAGCAATATCCGAAGGTCACACCTAGCATAGAATTGTTATCATGTAAATAGAAATGCACCTTCATAGCGATTTCAAAATTGTTTCACTATATACATATATATTACCTTACTCTATATTTCTTCAGGCCAGTAGTTTGTTGTACCCATCGAATTATCACCTGGCTGATTGTATTTGCCTTTTGATGATTATCAACGTCTTGTTTGCTAGTTCAAATGATGACAGTCAACAACTGTCTCCTTCCAGACAGAAGTCAGTCACCTTTCATTGTTCGTTTACACATACATTTCTTATACAGTCATCATTACATTACACATTCTCCTTTGGATAGTACACGGATAGCATGCTGGAGCCATTATACGTCATTGTATTGTAGACAACATCATAATCTGGCGTAAACATGATCAACCTCCGCACATGAAGGTCGCAGCCACAGCAGGGTGTCTGGAAATTCTGGGAACAATTAAAGTGTTCTTCTTTCTTATATCTTTTTATTGTTTTTATTATATTTTATTGCTTTGTAAGTTGGTAACGTAAACTAAACTATATTGTCTGGTTATGGAAGTTGGTCACCATGCATTTCGAAAAAGGCCTACGGCATACATACGCCTACATGACAAGCGTATCTATTGTAATCACTTATCTTTTTCTTGAAACCACAGGTAACATATGAACAATGAATCTATCTTCTGGCAATTTGAGGTTTGCGGGGGTGGGGGAAGAGAGGTGGGGGGGGGAAGGGGAGGGACGAGAAGGGGAACGGCCGAACATTGATGAAAATAAAAGATGGTATGTGTCAGAGACAAATGAATTGCAATACCATTATACATAGCGTAGGTCTTCATATGGTGGAGTCTATAAATGTAAGCTATTTGACCATTGGGGATGATCGGATTGACATTTTGGTGGCATATATTAATTTTTACCTGCAATAAAAGTTCATTAGTGACAATTTGGTATTCCATTGATCTGATAAGTGTCAAAATTCAGTGCTGTGAAGTCAACTTAAGTGTTTCTCTGTCCGAATCGTGGCACAATTTTTTTTTTTTTTTTTGACATGAGAAACACGTCCTTTATAGATAGAAGGATAACTTTGGTCATCTACTAGACAAATTTTAGGTGGTCTCACTAAACGCAGACAGACGGTTGGGTGGTCAGACCATGTCATAAAATCGATATCTCTTCGGTCCCATTCGGTCTGACCATTTTGGACCCAAATCGAGAAAACCGAAGGACCAGGAGAAGTGCAAATTTGTCATACTGATTATTCTTTAGAATTTCCGGTAGTATTAAAATTAATTGAGATTTTGATTTGCTCTTACTGAAAGACTAATTACATGTGTTCCATTTGTACATGATTGAATTTAACTTTGCACAAGTAATTTTGAGAGAATGAAAAATGAGGGTTGCAGTGTACTGACTTCTAAATTCGAGTTTCCTGTCTCATTCATATGTTACATAACACTTAGCACTTAAAGGGGTTACTATGTCAAAAAGGTAGAGCTATTATAGGTGTCTCATTGCATCTGGCTAAACGACTACCAAGGTTATATCATGCAGTTGATGTTCAAAAAAGTTTAAAAGAAAAGAACAAAGGTTGAAAAGGGGTCTCGATAAAGTGTCATTTCAATGTTTTCAATGTTTCTATAACATTGTTACAAATATGTCGAATGAAAACAAAATAAAAATTGTCACCCTCTATATTTTTAATGTACTTCGATACTTTGGTTTGGTCTCTAAACCTTTTGAAATTCACTTTATTAGAAGTTAGTTCATATCTTTAAATTCCCCATTGATTCTACTGTCACTTTAACTTAATCTTGAACTTGTGTCTTCATTTAAAGTTCTTTTACCTCAAAAGTTAACTTTGCATTTCCTTGCCGTTCTCCCTGTCAATTACATACTTTGATCTCAAGCTTTTGATCCTTCAACTTTTTCTTTGTTTGAAAGTTATTTTGTGTGTTCAAAATGTTGTTTGTTCTTTTTAAGCTTCCTTCTGGTTGAGTATTCTTTCATCTCACGTTTGCTACGGTAACTTGTGCCATTGATTTTAATTTAGTGGCAAATGTTCGACTTGTTCAACATCCGTAAATTGTGTGATATCTCAGTAAGATGCTGTAGAAAAGAAAATCCTACTGATTGTACGTTTTATCGATAAAAATTGTTTCTGTTTTTCGCGGTTGATCTCGGGAGGTCTGATATGACAGTCAGTTTGGACGGTTTCAACGATTCAAAAACCGTCATCGGTTTGGTCTATGGTGATCTGTAGCAGGACGGTTTTACGGTTTCGGGTGTTCTTTAATAAGTCCAAACCGCCGATACTCCATACATCGAAAAACCAGACCGATGGGCACCTTTACTGGTGATCAGTAGTTACATGTTGGAGCTGCTATGAAGACGGAGATTGATTTATTTTAATTCAAGACTTAAGAGTTTCATTTCATAAGGGAGGAGTTCTGGTTAGATGCACTTTCACGTTTGTGTGATATATTTAATTTATACAAGTCATAACACCTATTAACACTCTAGAAAGTGATTACGAAGAAATATGCTTTGATGCCATGTTTCAGTGGTGCCGATGTTCAAGTCAAAACTCCTGTCTCACATGTTAATTAAAAAGACTGTTAATCTCTTCGAAATTTAAATAGGATGGTGTATCAGAATAGAGAGCTTTTACTGGATGGAGATACGAATGGCGCCGAAGACGCAGAAGTCTAATTGTTGACAACTATGGATGATTCCTTTCTGGAAGTTCTTGAAATAGCAATATGTAGATTCAATTTTCGTCTTTTGAGACAGAAATTCCATATTATGTTGTTATACCTGGCGGTGATGGACAAAGGTCCGAATACTTTTTTATTATTTCACTGACGAGTGGTGATGCTGTTACAGGTGAGAAAACCTCCAAGCCCATCTGTAACAGAGAGCAGGCGCAAATTCCTTTAGCCTTAAAGAAAAAAAAATTAAAAAAATCATAAACGACACAAAAGAGAGACAGAAGAAAACCTTACTTGAAAGCGTAATTTCATCTCGTAGATAACAGCTCCGTGGAAGGTGTAAGTTACCTAACACGCATTCCGTTTTGACATTCAGGGATTGATGTAAAGCTAAAGTGAAACAACGAGTTACTTGGTAAAACTATTCTTCATCTATAACTCGTCCGTTCGTCCTCAGCCCCACCATTAGCAGGAGTCCTTTCACACGTCTTTTGTTGGGTAGTTCGTGCAAAAATTTGTATAGCAGAAGATATCCTGCAGTATAAACGACAGAGAGATTTTTACATTCCGATCTGGCGAATATGTTGGCTGCCATTTTGTAAACAAAAACATCACGTAGCCTACAATGAAACAGAATCTGGTAAACTTGTATTCACTTTGAGATCAACAGTATAGATGATGTTCTGTATAGAGAAGGTAATCTAGTGGGATAGAAAATGGCGGTCTTTAGATTTCTTGGTCAATACGCACGGTCTATATCTTCAAAGGGATTCTGGACAAGTCTTTTGACGGCAGAACCATATGTATACAGGACTCTGTTTAATACATGATGCAATGTGATAATGATGAACAAACGAAGTTCTGTCAGTAGGGCATTAACTTGGCTAAGAAATTGTTGAAAATGATTATGAAATGGTTTTGAAATGTATGAATTTATCCCGTTCTGAACTATGTTTGCAAATGTTTTATTCCTTTTCATAGCGCCTTTCAGTCAGCATTCTAACAAGACTTTAACGTTGTCACAGTGTGGAACCACTTTGTTTAAAACGTCTTTAATTATTTGAGGAGCCAAACGTTGGAAACTTTTAGACCCCGACGTGAAATGTTGTTTCATAATTTTAAACCCCAAACATTGATGGAATTCTGTTTTGCCCACTCTTTCTGATCATATTTATTCCTTTTGATTTCACTCCTCTACTTTTTTTTCACTGAATTCCTTGTTGTCATTTTTATACGTAATTGTCAGCAGGACCCCGTGCAAGTACAGTCACCGTCATACTGAACGGGTCACCATTGGTAAAGGCTGGCGGCGGCATAACAAATATCATGTCATCATAATATTGGCTCCATACAGTAGCCATAATGTTGACGCAATAGCCCCATGGTTGACGCTCTTTGAATATTCATTGTTTTTTCATAGCAACCAGACTGACCCTATATAGGGTTACAATTTGCATGGATGATAAACAGCTTCAACTATTTGCTGCTTTGCGTGGCTAGTATAGACAGTATAATCAATCAACTTATACGTTGACCATAGCCACATAGCAGAAAGTGCATGTTCATAAAAAACCGTCGTCAATACTTCCTTTATACCACGTAACAGAGAACGACGTGACAATAACAGTAATGGGAGAGGCCAAAGTCTGAGTAGTAGCTTCGTTCTCTTGAACAAAGTCAAGATAGCTCGATATTCGAGTGTAACCGACTGGCTGAAAGTCGCAGAATTCGGTCTCGTAAGATGACAGGCCCACTAAGGTCCACTGTCCGGTCGGGTTGCGGCACAGCAAGGGACTTCCAGGGTCATTCTGTAACAAACCATAACGGGAAGAAGCAAAACTCACAATCTTATTGCATTTTATAAGAGATTGCTAATACGCGAAAACTCAATTTAAGCACATGAAAGTTACTGTAAAAATAAGTTTGAAGTTCACGGGTTATTTAAATAACTTTCACTAGCCAATAAACTTACAAGGCTATTACAGGGGTAATTAATTAAATGAATTGATGAATTGTTTGTTTTAATAGAGGGAACTGAATTGGTCCATTGTGTAAGGTGGACGAGAGGCACATATATTTCCGTCATGGACAGGGTTGGAAAATGTTACAACTGATGTCTCAAACCTATACTTCATTCCAAACGAATATCGCCGGCATAAAATAAACGTCGCATTGTTGAGCGTGTGTAATACATCATTGACATATTTTAAAATGGCGTCAAAAATGTTCTCCCAACTCGTAGAATCTTCGTAGATGATATTGGGTATGACGTTATTTGCAGTCGTTACGTAACCATCACTTATAATTGAAAGGAAAGACAGTTTGTGTCTGATATTACAAGTCTAAAAAGATTCATACACTTTACAAACTCACATGCTATTGACAAGAAATCATTTTGAAAGACGACCATGTTACGTGCAATACCATATTGAAGTATGACTTTTCCCCTTTTTTGTTAAGTAAAGGTAGTGGGCTGCGGAAGGAGGTGCAGTTGGGGCGCGGGGTTTCCGACGTCGCTATATTATAGTTTGTGGCCATTACAATAACGATCATGATACCAATTGTGCATGTAATGATGTTAGTGTGTGAATTGTGACTGTTATCAATATTGTGATTAAGTTGCATAATAATTATGATTGTGTTGATCTCTGGGAATTCTGATTTATAGGATTGTTTATTTGATTGTGGTATTTCGTGATGATTGTGATTAGGCCTATCATTGCCATTGTGGTAATGACTATCATTTGATCACTTTTCATTCCTTTACTTCCTGGTATTTTAGACGTAAAGCTTCTGAAGTTTAGTCTTGTACTTTTTACTCCAGAAATCGTGATTTTTCTTTTCTTTTTTGTTCCGGAAAGAAAATTTGACCGCAAGTATATAAATAGGCCATGCCTCTTTAATTATTACAAAATCTATCATGCCTTTTAAAAGAAGGAAAAAGATGTACATACCCTCAATATGGTATTGATTTATTTCCTGCTATGTATTATGTGTTCAATATTCAGTACTTCCTTCTACTCATGAACAAGGACCGAGATAAGAACTGTATCCCCATACTAAAAAAAAAAAAATCCAACCTGTTGACGGCACGAGTTAAACGAAGATCTAAATTAGTCAAATTCGGCAGTAGTTGGTGGTTGCCAATGTATTCATCATGTGTGTGTTTTTATATAAATTTGAAAACCGGTTTTAGGTAGAGGAGATCCAATCCATTACAGATGCAGTTTGCAATCAATGCATTCAGAATGTATTGTTGTTGAGAAGGCCGTGGTATCCGTTTTATGTGACACGAAGTTTCTGTACTGTGCTTGTTTGTGCTGGGAAGGGGGGGGGGGGGAGGGACTAGGAGGCGGTATGATGTATACGTTAATATTGTTATATTAGTATAATATATGATATTGTTGTATTAATATATAATATTGTTATGTTATATTGTTATATTAAACTTATAACCACTTACTGTAATGATATATTTAAATGGATTGATGAAACGATACCAACAGTGTTGCAGTACTCGAGTCCGCACACGTGCTCGACTAGTCTAGTCTACGAGTCTAGTCACGGTTCGGTCTCATTATCGGACTCCGGCAGTCCGGTCTCGTAATTCAATTCAAATTGTCAACGGGACAGGCAACATCCAAGTACATTATGTGTTACAATGTAAACAATAAAATAGTTTTCTTTTATGTCTGTCACTCAAGAATCAGCTCAATCCCTTCAACCAGACTTAATGTTTTGATAGATTGACGTCTGTAGGTACATTGTACATTGTACATGGACAAGTACACGTATACTCATATTAAGTACACAAAGCCAAGATTGTCGTCTGCATCGCCAAGGATTCCCAACTCTTTCAAGCCGAATTTTACTTCCTATGACGTCACAGCCTGCCTCATTAGACGATAAAGTTTTGGTCACTGTTTTTGCTGTCTTTGTACATTTTAACGACTACGCCTTCTTGTATCACCACAGGTAGTCAATATCATACACTATTCCATCCACTACAATATACTTAGGGACGGGGGAGAGGGGACTGGGTGAGAGGGGCTAGGAACAGAGGCTGGGAAGAGGGACTGGAGGAGGGCACTGGAGAAAAGTCAACGTGGCATCAGTGTGTTGAGGGTAGGACTCGTATCAGTGGAGTACCGACCATTTTACATATATACTGTCAATCTACGTATGGACTTGTGACTCAGACTCAATGGTTGGGACTCGGAACCATGTAACACGGACTCGAGAGTCAGGGACTCGACTACAACAACACTGGATGGGCAAAGAAGGTCTATACTTGTGCAGACATTGTTCAAATAATTCCATAATTTCCTCGTCTAATACATCCAAAAAATTCCCCGGTATACTTACAGGAATAACTATCTAAGTTTGATTTCTTCTTTTTTTTTACCCGAGCACGTGGCTGAGCTCATGTTTTCTCTGAAGTTGCTGAATCCTAACAATGTTCATCTGCAGGTTAGTATGGCTAGCTATGTCGACTGATCCCTATAATTTTCATATTTCCCCTTCCGTCATTCCTTCCTGCTGTATAAATTGATGATTTCACGATATTCGTGGTACAACTTACGAAACGTTTGTTTTGATTTAATCACACATGGGATCGTAATAGTCTTTTTGTCTTTCGTATATTGTGTAATCGTAGTGACGTATATGCCAGTATCAATAGATGGTCTACGCAATTCGTGAAATGAAACAAAGCATGATTGTTCTCTAATTCCATTGTTACGACATCGATCAGTGACTATTGAAACCTTGCCAACGAGTTTATGTCATACGTGCCGAACATGATAAAAAAAAAAACGAAACTAAACGATTGTGTAAATGCTTAGGCAAGAAATGACAGCCCTTTTAGTTTTGTCCCACGATGTTGCTACATGATCAAAGTAGGAGGTATAAATAAAGAGCAAAGGCTATACTAATGACTTGTACAAGCCTTCCTTTGAAATCTATGCCCAGTCTGAGCAATGTTACCTGTTGGGAAACTGCTGTTGTTAATGTATTAAGCCTCTGTAGTAAGCCTCTGATGACATACATTTTCTCAACATAATTCTAAATAGATTTGATTCCTTTGCTTGAGCGTTATATTAGCAACGGTTAGATTGCAACGTTATTATTTAGCTAGCTATGCTTGCAGTTTACACGTTACAAAATCATGAAGGTAACGGGATGTAGGTAACGGGATGTAGGTAACGGGATGTAGGTAACGGGATGTAGGTAACGGGATGTAGGTAACGGGATATAGGTAACGGGATGTAGGTTATGGGATGTAGGTAACGGGATGTAGGTTGGTCTCTTACCTCAAAGCAGATTTTCATTTCATGTAACTACATTTCAATTTTAGACAAAAGTGAAACCAAAACATTTATGTGGAAAACATTAATTAGGTCAGCAGAGCTTGTAAATGTTAAAACTAACAAAATAATGCTAAATCAAACAGATCAAATTAAAAGAGAGAAAAAGATAAAAATGATACTTCTTAGTCAGGTGATTTTTGCGTTTGTTTTCAACACCAAGTATTCTCTTTTGTTTTTCTACTTCCATTTCTCCTTTTATATAGTTTTGTTAACCTGGCTTTCCATATATCCGTAATCCGTTAAAAGTCAATACATCAGTTGTCATTTGACGATGATCGGATCCATTTCCATTAATCGATATGATTTCGATCTCCTTCTTCAAAGTGAAACATTTGAAAATTAAGCCTAGGAGAGATGTGTTTACTTCCGTTATTTGACGACCGTAAACACGGATCGAGGAGCGATAGGAGGACGCACGATGGGTTGGCGGTGACGGATGGGGGACATACGAACGGATATAATTATTTATTATAAGAGGCGAGTTTTGAGGACGACGTAGGACAGATTGAAACAAACGGATACATGAAAAAGCCAGCAGCTAAATGGTGTAGTCAAACCCGTTTGTTCTTACTCCGACCTATACTAAAGTTTCACTGCCTCTGAAAAGTACATCAAACCTGCATCAGGGGTTGGTTTTCAACTATCCAAACACAAACGTTTCACATTATCCTCACAGGAATTTTGGTATGTGCTAAAAGAATTTTTCGAGAAGACTTTTTCTGCATGATAGAACATGACGTGAAATCCAGACATACCATGATGGTTAGGGTGTGTCCTCTCGAGATGGCATAAACCTGTATGATATCATTTGAGGATTTGCCGTAACGCCATAACATGGTGCAGCATGCTATAACATTCATTGCTTAAATATGCTATAGCAGTTGTACACATGACGTAATCAAGTTTGTTAAATTGCCTTAAAGGCTGTATCCAAATTGATACAACGCAATGATGAATCTTCAAAGCTATAAGAATGTTTTGTGAGAAAATGTTAATTATCCCATGCTCATTGGCTCATTGTGTATATAAAGAACCCGATAGAAAAAGTGTCATGGATTCAGAGGAAAGTAATAGGCTAACGGGGCAGGGAGCAAAGGCACAAACAACCACTTTCTGGCAAATAGTGAATATTTTTCCGGCAGATAGTCGGAAGGAAAAAATAAGCCAACTCTTGTTAATGTTATAGGAAGATAAAAATTCAACAACCTGACACCTTCTCAGATGTGAAAGTAGTATATTAAACCTGCTATCCATCTTCTTATCTGTTATCACCGTTGAGTTAAAATTGAAGCCATTGGAGAGTTATCAATCAATGAAAAAAAAGTGCAATGTAGGTCTCCTTCATTAGAGTATGGTTGAGACAAAGACATTTCACCGCTGAAGAGGTACTTCACGAGACGTCATCGCGTTTCAGTTTGACATACATGCAGTCACTGGCCATGTGCAGCAGGTGTGCTATCGATACGTGCGTAAGACACTGCCTCAGTGGCAATGAGTGTACAATGGATGCCGTGCCATGGCCGTCAAAATAAACAGAAGCATGTCGCAGTGACGTCATTGAAGAATCTAAGAGAGTGGTTCATACTTTAGGGTATCCTTTAAAGTGAAGAAAACATGAAAGGTTGTTAGAGAAACTTTGTCATTTCCAAATCCACGAAAAAACAAAGAAAAAACAGTGCAGGGCTACTTCATGTGGCTGTTCCTACTTGAAGTCACGTCCGCCTTTCATGTTAAATGTTCAGACAAATACGTCAATCTTTTCAAAACTCAGTGCCGGAATACGCGAAAAGTTGATGATTATCGAACTAAAGAATGATATGTCCCCCCCCCCCTCATCACTCTATTTGAGAAGATTCTATTTTACGTTTATCTAAAGGCGGCAATGTGAATGTATGTCAGTGATTAATTCATCAAAAGATCCCTTCTCAGTTAAAAGGCTTAAGCAGGAATGTCTCATCGTTATATCAATATTTTCATACGTGTCTCGATTAATGTTGGAATATGAAATAAGTAGCCCCAGGGGTAGTACGGCCTTTTTGACAATAGTCATGTAAATATATCAGAGGCATTACTTTCATAGGTTCATGCCTGGTAGTCACTACGTCATAAACGTCATCAACTGGTACAGTATGATCAGTGACACAAACATACCAGTCGTTAAAATGGTCAAATTACAAGGTATGTTTCTTTGAAGAATGTGCTTCGCCACCACACAGTGTATAACTCAAGGGGTGAAAACACAAGGCACGCCAAAAGTGACATTATTTATGGACGCAACTGAGCTTGCTATTGACATATATGTGTTTATGAGGTGATTTCATAATTGAATGGCTCTCGATAGATGACACTACGGTCTTATTAATCTACCTAAATCGACTCCTGAGCTTGTATACTATGTATTCCTTTTCTTACTCGAAGTCTATTAACCTAGTTGTATGCCGCTAACTCGCGTATTGTTGCACACATAGGCTTCAGTGTCTTCTAATCGAGTTTGAATTTTACAGCCATGCGGAGGGTGTCATGTGCTTTATCGATGTGTGCTACTTAAGGGAAATTTTCCTCTGTCAGTCGAGGTATTGAACTGACTGTTTCACCAATATGTAGGCCGATAGGCTTGAAAGAAAAAACTGCATTTTTTTTTCTTTTCATATTACGTGTATGGCATTGGTGTTACATATCAACGTTGTATTGTTTTCGTGTTATATATCTACAATGTATTGTTTTCGTGTTACATATCTACGTTGTATTGGTAAAGCGAATGCTGTTCTTCATCTATCAACTCATTCTCCATCTTTAATACGCTGGTGTTAGCATCACTCGTTCAACTGGTTGCCAAGGAAAGCTAACTGAAGTGCATCGTGAAGCACATGGTATAACCTAGCCCATTACTGATTTATTCATTTAGTCATTCCTTGAGAGCGACATTTTGAACTAAACTGCCTCGGACAAATTGATATAATGCTGAAGGCGCTTCATAAGTACCACACCCAAATATATGTCAGAAGGTTGAAATAGCATGTGCCATATTGTAAGTTGTAACATTATATATTACACTGGATGTAGCTTGTGCAAAGGTTGTATAAAGCTTGGTTGAAATCATAAGAACTTAATCATGTCATTCCCTTACTAAATACAAAGTTGTGTTGTGCCACGTCCCAGGAATTTTGTGATGTTATGCTCGTCTTAGCTTTAAATCTCAGAAGTTTGAGAAAGTTCATTTTATCCCTAACAATGACTTCCTCTCAACATGTAAAGCGTTCCTACATAAGAGCGAAAATATGTTTATATATATTTCAGTACATGGAAATGAAAAGTTCGACCCCTTGTAGTACCTATACCCCCACTCTAATAGAGTGAGACGGTAGGCCTTGAGATTTTTTTTTTCAGAAGCGTAATGATACATCCTGTCCCTTACTGAATGGAGACGTGCATACAACTTGCTTCATACAAAGTGATATTCAGATGGGGAAGTGAGGGGGGGGGGGGGGGGATATCTGGCAACAAACAACATGTATTCATAGCCCTCTAATTCATTCTAATTGATCCACTGCTTTCTCAAGTCGGTTTACTTTGATTACACAACCTTTGGCAGCACATATACAGTCATGGAACGTTTCGTCGTACATATACTCACGGAACATATATTAGACGACTGGCTTACACACAGAAACGACTGATTGTTAAAACTTCCGTAAATAGCCTCACAGACGATAGGTGAACGTATCGAAACAACGGCGGATTGCAAGTCATCGATGGTCGTTAGATCTGAAAAATAATTACGAGTGAGCAAAAATAATATATTTATAATTAATTTAGATCTTTTAGAGGAAAGGAAATGGTCTTCGAGTAGGTGATAATTGTGGTAAATTTCTTATACATGTGATTGGAATCTAGACAACGGACATTAACTTGTGTTGGTTGTCTTCGAAATCTTCCGGACAAGACGTCCCTGATAACTCCCTGCGCTTTCCATCTCTAAAAAGACCCCCCTCCCCTCTCCCCTCTTGGGTTTCACCTTTTGCATTCAACGATTCGTCTCCGTCTCAACATTTTGAAAGGCAAACTCTATTATGTCATTTACCTCCTGTTCTCCCCCATCCTGTCATTGTACATTGCTCAAAGACGTATTCTTCCTTCTTCTCCGAATGGATGCAAACCGGACTGACGTAACTCGAGTATTCCCCCACAGGGTCATGAAGTTTCAATACCGCGATGTCGTGATCGAAACCGTCCCGGACATCGTACATTGGATGAACTATGACGTCAAAGGTGGAAATATGTTGATAACTGGCATATGTGACTCGTTTGTCTCCGCTACCAAATATGGCGAGGGTCGGCAATGTATCTTCTTCTATGTCATTTTCGCTGTAAAAAGAATTCTTTCATATCTTAGAATGAATGGGTTTTGTAATACCTCGATAATGATGGAGATAACAATAATTTATTTTGTGAAGACAGACAATCCTCGAAAGAGCCTCGAAAGAAAGAGAGGGGGCATATGGGTTAGCGTGGAGTTAAGCTTTTCGTTCGGTTAACCGCTACGAAAAAAACTAGCCACATAGGGTGAGGGGGAGGGGTACGTGAGTCACAGAGGCGTTACACTGGCTAAATGGGGTGGCGGTAGGAATATTGGCGTAAATTGATGACGGTATATAGGAAAGTTCTATTACTTATATACACATTATGTGATGAGTACGCTTTTTTAGCGAAAAGCAAAATATCTTCTCTTCCAGTATCACGCCATCATCAATTGAAGACGGATTAGAAAGACCAGGGAGAGGCTAGAAATGAAATAAAGTCGCCTACAGTACAAAAAATAAAGTTAAAAAATACAGGTAAAAAGTTCAGCAATCTCAGTCTGTTTACAAGTTGGTACATTTCTGTTTAATCTGATGATAAAATAATGTAAACATCTTCATCAAGTCTCTTTGATAGTCTATATCCTATCAAGTTATAAATCAAAGATCGGTAAGGAGAATGACGATTACACAGAATGTTAGTATAGTCTATTGTTATCTTCTATTGTGTTTCAATGGGACGTAGGCTACATGTTGAGATCTTCAAAAAGGGTCGTTCGTTTTATTTTTGTTTTTTTTTTTAAACACAACTGTGATTGGCTAAAAAGTACTCTATGCATAAACAATACATTGCTTGGAGCTAATAACCGGCGGAACGTAAACGTGATAAGGAATCGAAATTCCAAAATTTTCCGAGTGAGGCATGCAGTTCAAGGGAACCGTAGCAGATTGTTTCTTAAACTTCTAAAGGTATGTACTTAGTACATATATTATGAGAGTGTCAGGTATAAGTTGTTAGGTGCGAAATGAAAATTTCACTTCTCCAAATTAACAATTCCTAACCTGGATAAATCGACAGATAGTTCAGATCTGAGTCAAATCTCTTGATAGTCTCTCTTGAAAGGACACATCCATTTATAGTTCCTTAGTCTTATCGAAACTGTCCTTTTCAAATTTAATCATCCTTTGTGATTAGGTTATTTCTTTAATGCGTTTAAGGCATGGACACAGTGTAAAGTTAATGCAAAGATCTGAGTAGACATATAAGTGCGAGTTCCTTACTGCATACCAGACTAGTCGGTGAGTGATACATTACAAATAAAAACATGAAATAAAGTCCTCTGCAACTTATGTTGGGCACTTGTACGCAAGTCCTCAAAATAAGTTTAAATAAAAAACACTCGTCTATTCCAAATTTGGTTGGTTTGTTATTGCTCTCAAAACAGAAGTTAGCGATGTATTTTGTGATCGTAAATGGGTGCAGAAATGTCTACACTAAAGTCAAAGCAATATGTTGCCTTGAGTAGCAATTTCATCTTGGTATATGATTGAATAGTTATACGACCACCATTATTATCGATAGATACAAATTTCACTCACTAATCAAAGCAACTGGCAGTCGATAACGCGATGTGGAAGGACAGCAGTACCGCCGTACATAGGTGCTCGTTAAATTTATTTCTCAGTGATCCAACCCATGGCCAGCTGTCAGACTCCAAATTAGTTATGTAATGTTCTCCGTCGTGAATAAACCTTGGGGGTTTTCTACCGCACTCTCCTCCTTAAAAAAAATATAGAGTTACAAGAAAAATGAGATATTTTAACGGGAGCTGGAAGGGTGTTGGCAATTTCCTGTTCTGGAACAAAGAACAGTGTTCTCGGGTCGATCATGAAAAGACACTTTCGCGACTGTTTTTGTATTCAAATATCACCCCACCTTGATCAGTGGTGGGCGAGAACGAACACAAACAAAGATGGCGGAGATGTATTCCCACAGAAGAAAGGTTGGGTAAATCTCTTGTAAGCATATTTTGAAAAACAAATGGAGTAAATAGTGAAAAGTGTGAAACGGAAGGGCGTCACGTAAGGGACCATGTATACCTACACTAGAGTGACGTTACACTAATAACTGTACATAGGCAAGCACAGCCACGTGACTAGTGTACATTCGGCCCGTGTATCCACGGTAACTATCTGTATGTGTTCGACACTCAGTTCAGAACAAGTTTCATGCATGTTTCTCGTTTTGCTCCAAAACAGTCAAGAACAATAAGGATGTCAAATGAAGCTTTGGGTACCGACCACGATAGGAAATAATAACGATAATAATAACAATGAAAATGATGATGATAATAATGAATGATAATGATGATAATAATGAATTTTTACATTTGATTATCATTAAAAGAAGAAAAATAAACTATGGATGGAGAAAACATGTACTATGTCAGTTAAAGACTATACTTGCAATGCACATGTTCTGGGAAATATTATTACCTTTGTTTCGAGGGTCTAAAACTATCATAACTTTAGAAATATTATATATTTAATTATACTTTTTTCATCCATAATTTCTTTCTCTTCTTTTATGAGACGAATCATTCTTTTTTTTGATGAGGAAACAAAAAGCTCAATTTTTTTTTAAAAGTGATTGGTTACCGACAACTCTTGTATAAGTTTAAGTTTAACTTTTATTCAGTGTCATTCACGATTGGTGCCACAGTTGGCCAGTCACCCCAAGTATTCGACACTACATAGTGCAGTATTATTATTAGTGGAAGTATTATAAGTGAATTGGCGTTACTATCATTATTATTATTAAGATTAGCAATCTAATATTTTTAGTATAGTAGTGTTATTATTGTGTTATTAGTATTATATGTTTTCTATGTGAACTGACGAAAGTGGAAAATTTGACTTGTGTACGAAATCGCCTCACTCGTTATAGCCGGTAGGTGATGTGGTCTACTGGTTAGAAAAGATAAGCCTACTAGTTTATTTCGCGAGAAACGTCATACCTACGTCACCCAAGTTACTGGCTAACCTGGTAACTACTAACTAACTGCTCCTTATATATTGAACCATCGTCCTTATGAGCTGAGATTCGCACCTGTCTGGATATAAGCTACTTTAGTTTTGCTCCATAAAGCATTTAAGTGGAACAAATACCAATGTAAAGGAGGATAGGGAGTTACATTTTACATAGCTTTTTGCATTTTCTTTCTCCACATCGTGTCAGAAAGCATACAGATGCGTGGTTAAAAAACGAGCTGCCAATGACAAATTTTGTTTAATACAGAGCGCCCCAGTAGAGAGAAAAAAACGTTAATATTTGAACTCTTCTGATGATATGGCCTGCAAGATAATATTCCTCAGTAAGTCCTGTGTATGTCTCCCCTTAGCTTGAACATGGATTGTTATTTGGTCGAAGGTTATCAATGTTTACCTGGACTCTGCAGGTCTATAGATCTATGATAAAGGTAGGTCCTCCCCTGGGTGGGGTCACAATCGTCGAGATATGAAGCCTTTTTGACTGCATATCCCATGGTCTATGAATTTCACATTTCTTGCATCCGTCACTCGCGTACGCTTACAAGTAGAAAACAAACGTATATAGTTAGGTATACCTCATTCAAATGCACTTTTTTGGCGGTTATCCTTTAACAGCTCCTACAATGTTAGTAACTTGAAAGCAGCCACCTGAATAAGCCAAACTAGGATGACGCAATTATAAAGTGTACTCACCAGTTGCCGCCACACAGTTCCCCAAAACAAAGAACAAACCCAGTTTGTAAATTTCATGAATTAAAGCCATGTATAGATTTGAAAACCGTATTTGTATGTCACTAGGAGAGGGCATATCTTTTAACTACACGGTTGTGTTATGACTATCATATGTGAGCCCCGGGTAACAAAGATTAAATTTTACCTTGCTGCCTGTATCCCCCCCCCCCCCCCCCCCATTTTTAATATCATTTAAAGGTAAAGTGTTTTATGATTGAAACGGATTTAGGCACGCGTTTAATCCACTTGATATGATAAAGAGATGTTAATTCTTCGCATGATTTCTAGACAATCGTGTCAGTGCAGTAAATGTTTGTTTCCTTCGTTGAGTATGAAAGCAAATGTCAATAAGAACTTCGTTCTCTTTAGAATTTGATTTATAACACCCACACCACCCACTGAATAAGATTATGTGAAAAGATGTAATGAATGCATGTCAGTCACAATTAATGCATTGCGATGCCATTGTGTATGATTTAGCGTCCGTGGGAACGCCTATGATTATTGTTCAACATTAGGGTTCAAAGAGCGCTTTATAGCGGTTGGGTACATGGCGTCTTTCTGTATGATCAACTTTGCTGGACCGGATAGAGATATATAAAGGCCTAGACATTGACAACGCAATGAATAAGAGTTTACAGAATTATACATCGGGATTGGCGAATATTGCTGAGTGGATTATTATTAGTAGCTCGGCAATCTTCCACTTGTCATCAGGACAAGCGAAATAAGTGTCATAAGGAATAAACGAGGCTTTATCAGAAAATTACCCGCCAATAATAAGACCCAACAACAAGACTACTGTTCGCGTACGTGTGGGCCCACCTCGACGGATCCATAACAAGATCCATCATGACTCCATATGCAACCGTTGTACTATATCTGACTGAAACAACTACTTCAAGCTTGTTTTTCCTTTCTGTTCTTGCATTAAGTACTATACGTAATAAATGCTATTTACTAAGATGCCCCATGATCCATGACGGTTTTGAATGAGAAGCTGGCATTTTTTTAAACTGGTATTTTGTGACAGCAAAACCGTCGTAGACACTGTTACTTGAGTTAAAATGAAATAATTCATCGCTAAATGATCATCAATATTTAATGTCAGAAACGTGTATTCTCGTTGTAAACTGAACTCTGTGGATAGTCATGGACGTATTCAATTTGTGGAACATCAGCAAATCAAAATTCGTATTATTGTTATCATTGCTATTTTTGGTAGCGTCTGTGGTAAATTGTTATCGAATATCATTACAACCACATAGAGGTATAGCTACTACATTGATATCGTAGAAATTACTACGTTAATTTCTACGAGAGAATGGGTGAAGTATCAGTATTTCGTGCATATTTCTCAAGATCACACCTCCAGTCCCTGTTGTACCCTTGTCTCTAGTGCTATCACAAGTTCTAAAATGTGATATTTGTTACAGCTTGCCAGATCTTTCGTATTCACGTATTATCAAGCTACTTACAAATTTAAAGGCATTTTCTCTCTATTACGTCAAAAGATCACTTCAGTTAATGACATCCATCCCACTGAACCCTCGCAACTAATCACGATCGTCGAAACCATGGTGACGGTAGCTTTGCTTACAAATAAAAAGGATTACAATTTCACACTACTTCTCGCTAAATCATGGACTACACTATAATGTAGTGTTACCATGCTTATGATGAGGGTTACATTTATAGAATGATGAAGCATTAATTCCTTAAGTCTATAGTTTATCAGTTTGTTGGTTCTTTCATTCCATTATTCTTACCCATTTATTGAATGAAATAAATTTATATTATGCCATGTTTCACCAGCTACTATAGAGTGATACAGCCGTCGGTATCTTGAAAACGTTTGATGTTCATCAATATATGTTATAACCACGATGTCTCTCTACAATGAAAGAGATTGACGATTCTATAGATTCACGTTGAAGATCAACACACCATACATACAGACAATAATCTCTCTGATACAAGTATGTAAGAAGAATATATCAAGTCTTACATAAGTTATAAATATGAAAGAAACTATTTTTCTTTTGTTGAATCTCACTCTCTGAATTTCCCCTTGTGTTAATTTGCTTAAAAGAAGGTTAGGTGATATAAGTTCAGCATCAATTTCCTTTTCACTTTATACAAGTACGTTATCAATACCTTTGCGTGGCCTAAGGCAAAGAGAGCACTGCAGACGTGTAAGTAACTATAATAGTCAACTGAAAAAGAGGAAAAGAAATGAACTGTCTAAGACGTTACTGAAGACGTTTCCCTTCAATTCTCCCTGTGATATTCATCTGAGGTGACACTCCCTTTAACTGCACAGAACTAATATCTCAATACGGTTTAGGTGCCTGGTTTTGAATTTCTATCACTGTCTGTTTTAAGTTAATTTTATCTACCGTCATCTTTCTACTTCAGCCAAACGCCGAGAAACCTGAAGCTCATATGGAGGTATCTAAGCTATATTCACTCAGTTCCTGGATAAATGACAACCTCAACACCGGTGGCTTAGTTTTAAACTATGCTTATAGAAAGGCTGTGCATTTCCTTTCCACTATATTCTTTACGTGTATATTGGCAAGTACCTGAGAAAACTGTAATTGTTATAACTAAAGACATACACTCTTGGTCATAGCGTGTATTTACACACATCGAAACTCTTGGGTTGTCATAACATGTAGTGGATCACCATTGTCTATTTTCAGTACAGAAGTTTCCACAGATTCGATAAGAAAAATTGCATTTCCGTCATTTTTCAATCTAATGTAGTGTGACAAGTACCAGGGACGTAAGTTAATATCTTGGGTTTTTGTCCATCGCTAGCACCAGCCAACTACATGTCATTTAAATACATTGTAATTGGACAAACTTAACAACCCACATGTTTACAGTTCACTTATAATCAAGACGGTACATCAGATCGCATATCTAAAGCTAGATGTATGAAATACCATATGAATTCTTATTGGACTTTAAATAGTCAGCTCTGACTCCACCTTTGAGCAGTCTCACCACCAACCGGCTGTCATTTGGGGAAAGTGCTGTCATAATGGTCATTGCCAAATACAGTATGGGTAGGCCTAATTAAAATTCGTTGAGGTATGAAAGGCCAATTCATCTCCGGTTTCATATTCACAAGTAAAGCAGAAAAGAAAGATATTAGTAAAATACAGAAATATTTGCCTAAACAACACCAACATTTCCAAACAAAAGAGAGGATAACGTCCAGGTAAATGTAACACCTATTTTAAAATGGGCGAATCTAATTCCACTCTAACAGGAATTGAGAGATTCAAAGTCTTTTCTTCTTGAGTTGAGAAGTTGCTTTCCCTATTTCAGGTATTTTCTTTAAAGAAAGTTTCCATATGAAGACGCTCAAGCAGGAAGCTAGCGGTTCGGACTCAGTCATTTTTCCCTAGACCTAATGGGTATTTTACGTTAGTTGGGGATTAACTGGCACATAATGGCACAAACCTTGCGGTTTAGGTATACCATGCTGTAACTGATCAGCGGCCAAAACAACGGAACACACATGTAGAACTTGGGAAAAGTAAAAGCATTGAGTACACACGCCCAACAAAGAATATCAAAAGTACGGTATATAAAACGAAATGAAGGAGAAAATACAAAGAAAATGATCTTAGCTCGTTGATCAAAACAAAATGATAACATTTTATGATTGTAATCGATCAAGCAACTAAACCGTTAAAGTACAACAATCATATACTTTTGTTCTAGATACTTCCTTCAAATGCCAAAAAATCAAAATAGTCATAACCTGCAGAAAGTTAAAACACACATCACACCACACACACACATGTGGCCAGTATTCAGTGCACGGGACGTCTAAGTTTTATGTTATAACTCGCTTACTTTAATATTTGTATTACCTTGATATAATCTTGTAATATCACAGTATTATGTTTACCAGTTTTCTTCTTTAAATCAATCATCGAATTTGTGAGGCTGATTATGCACCCCTCCCTTTTTCTTTTTGTTAGCCATACCATTCTAATAACCTTCTTGAAACTGGTCCTCAATTCTCTTAAAGTGCTAGAAATGTACGTTGCATGACGAATCTCAGCTAAAAATTATTTGTGAAAAATGGTGACGTATACCAGATGGTGTGATGTGATACAAGGAGCAAGATGAATTATGCCTCTTCTTTCATTTATCGTTGGAGCACTTGCTAAATATTGGGTTGTGCTGAACAAACCATTTGCCCCTCACTTTTTTCATTGGGGTCTAAGCCCCCCTCCTCCCCCAGTTCCACCGCCTCTGTGAAATAGTCTTAGATTAGGACTATATGTGGTCATATGCCTTAGTCCTATATGTTATCATCAGAAGCTCGAACAACTTGGAATAGATGAAAAATATCTGCAACCACGGAAATGACCGAAGTCACACTCAGTCGCGCGGTGCAGCATTGTTTTAACCTGAAGGCTGACTGTTTTTCGTAGAGCTGGCTATTCCATAATAAGGAACAATATAAAATGTGTTATTTATTTATTCATGGACTTGAAGTTTTGTATAGGTCAGAAATTAGTTAATCGTATGGCTCACGGTCAACAGCAGTGGGGTGTGATTCAGTTTTCATGACACCTTTTGTGATACGTTACAATGAACACTTTCTGATCATGTTAACGTGAAAAAATAAAAACGTTTACTTCCCAGTATACACGTAAGCATCTGTAGACTGTACCATTGGAGAGGGAATTATAACATGGACCATTCCGCTAGTCAAATATTGAGAGGATATATCCTCCAACTACCCCCCTCTCCCCACCCCCGCAATCTACGCCTCTGGTTTTACAGTGGAATGGTAACACGGGGCATTATATGTATGCTGCCCATAGAGTCGTACAACTTAACAGCACCTTTGGAAAATACTCAGTGATCAAAACACGGCTGGGACGTATACCGGTTGTTGGTCCCCGAAAGTTCCTAAACCTATCCTCTAACCACTTTCTTCATGGAATTGATTTTTTTTTTCTTCATGGAATTGATTTTTTTTTCTTGGTGTGTACAGGAGTATACATGAAATTTCCATTCAGAAATCAACCATGACAAACATGGTCACCGTAATGAAGTACCGTAATGAGGAATCTACCCAAAAATCCTATTAGAGTGTACTCCTTTCGGCATAACGGAAGGCATAAGCTACAGGGGCGACATTCACTAGCTAAATAATGGTGACAACTCTCAGGATTCAAGTTATCGTTGGATCTGTCTGGGTGTTGCCGGTCATTTACTGAACATCTCTGCCTGGTTTTTCTTTTCAAGGGTAGGCTATCTGTCGGGGCGTATTTGTCCGGGGCAGGGGTGGGTTGTCAGGTCACGATTTCCGGTTCAGATGTAACTTTCACTCGCTTGCCATATTTGTGGTGAAGGTTACTCACTTAGTGGATGGGGAGAAGGGGGAATTGAAGGTATCTATACACTCATTGTGCTACAGGGGTCCCATTCCACCAACACGTAAGGGGCATCTCCAGGATCGGTTCACCCTTGGGAAAAGTGTCTAAAGTGACAATCACTTTTTCATATGTTCTGCCATTGTTACCATTTTCCATCTTTCCCTGGATGTTGAATGGCATCAATGAAAGAACACTGATGATGTTCAAAATAGGGCGATTGAAGGAGATTGAGGTTGTTTCAGAAAATCGAAGGTGTCGACATGAGGGAGAGGGAGGAACTCACCATTCTAAACTTCCAGCCCAAGTCGCTCAAAATCCGAAACTTAATATAAGATTGACTATAACGCCACATAGACCGAACCATTAGATATCACATACCTGTCACTATGACGCAGCACAAGTTATATCTCCGCCGTGGAATTAACTACAACTTATTCCATTGTACACGGCAGTAGACTTATAACCAATCTGCCATTCAAAGACATACAAACTGGACAGAAAAGCAAGACTGTAGGAATAACGATGGACAGTTTTGCTGCAAATCTTGATACTGTTATTAATATCAGAATAGAAAAATGAAAACAGATGATGTTTGAAGAGCCAATGACTGAATTTACAAAATACTTGACCTTTCTCTGTTATCCTCTTTGAAGTATGTGACAAATATCTACCATCTGATGGCTTTCTATGAAGCAATTTGCCAGATCACTACAAATCGTTTTTTTTTTATTTCAATATAACTATACAGTAATACAAAAACAAAGTAAACAAAAAGACAGCAATGCAGGACTACCCAACACATTTGCAGATTCCTTTAATTTCTACAGTTAATAGAACTGGCAAGAAATTGTTACTAATGTGCGACTGTTTTTGAAAGACTCCTGACTTTGCTTCTTGGTTGATTTATAATGGTAATATGGTACAAAAATTGTAATGCCATGACTAGAAGGAATGAACATCACCAAAATTAAGACAAATTAATGACTTGCAACCTTTAATATACCCTGTTCAAGGTTGGTTCACATGCTTTAGTCACTGTGGAGATGGGGCCTACATGTGGGTGGGGGATGGTGAATGTAACGTTGTTTACTTTCCTCAGGAATCTACTCGGCCAGGGGGAATCAAGGAGTAAACTACTTACAAAGATGTACCAAAATACTGCTTAAAATGCACTCTTGACAGTACTTCATTAAATGCCTGGGATGGAGTGCACCGATCCTATAACCCTATATGTCCTATCCAGCTTAGCTGACCCCAGAGAAGTATACATCAGTCCCTCGCCCTCACGATTCAATCCAAACATACTTATGAAACAGATAATTCTCCTCCACTTCAATATTTTGTCTCATTTTCAAAGTTTTGACCACTTTTCCTGTCAATTGCCTGTTTTATCAGTAACCAAAACAGAGATCTTTTGTCGTGGATATCCTTTCATTATCTCCTTCATCCTCACCTCCTCTGTCCTGAATTATCACATGCTCCTCGGCAACAATTAATAATCAAGTCTCATTGTGCTATGAACATACAAGACAATGATAATGTCATTTTCTCAGTTCAGAAATGTAGTATGAGCTGACAACCATGTGTGTTGTCATGACCTCAAGTACAATAAATTGTCACTGAATGAAGATTCACAATACCAAGGCAAGAGGGGCCTGACGGAGATTGAACACCAAGGTAACATGATAACTGTCTTCAGTTTCTCCTTCCCTAGATGACAAATAAAGTAAAGACATTTACACCTACACCAATGTTGCTCATCATTACCTTAGATGGTTTATGATGCTTTAAGTGCTCTTTAAGACACTGCCTTTGTTCCTCCTTGGAAATGTTTACAAGAAAAGAATGAAAATGTTGAATTTAACAATACAGAGGTGAATGTTTAATGTAATTTCAAGCAAAATATTGTGGACTATATCATGTGGTCCCCAAGAAAGTATAATCATACAAACTTCTATTTGCAAGTCTAACATAAAAAAGATGTCAATAACAAATGAAAAACATATTAATGGTTAGGAGAAAAGTTGTTGAAAGAAAAATTGCCAAAATTAGTTCACCTGAGCAGAGGTCTTAAACTAACACTGCATATTGTCAGTATTAATACAAGTTTAATATATAATGCCTTATGCACTAATAAACTCATTGTGATAGGGGCATGTTTCCTGGAAATGCTAAAAAGCTTGTACAGAATATCAACACAGCTATTATCTTAGCATGAAGAGTAAATCAGGATAAAAATCGAAGTGCACCAGCTGTATTAAGTAAATGCTGGTATGAAATGGAAGTTCTCAAGATTTAACACGCATAAACATTTCTGGCTGCTTATCATGGACGAAAATAGTAAATTTATTTTGCACATGCCTTTCTTAAATCCATCATGATGTTCATTGCCAATTAAATCCATAATATTCCTTAGCTCCCTGCAGATATTGTGAGATACGATTCACACATTCCTGTTTGACAGGAAAATATGGGGCCAAGTGATTTAATGTTAGGTTTTCTGATTTAGTTGATTTGTCCAATTAGCAAATTAAGCAATGGTTGCTGCATGTACATACAGAGGTGAATAGTGTACAGGTAAGAACAAAATTTATACCACAGACCATACATTAATTCACTTTCATGTCCTATTCCCTCTCTGAAAACAAACTACATTTTGTATGCAACCTATAATGAAACTTCCTGCATTTGGCACACCAATAATTCTTGCAATTGGAAGGATGCAGTTTGGTATGGCATTCTCATGATTACGCTGGCATAAGTCTCACGTCTTGAGAAAAAGAAGGGAAAAATCCCTCAAAATTAATCACGCATGTTTTGAAGCAGTATCACAGAGAAGTATGCAAGGCTGTATCATACAATCACACAAGTTTCTCTTTCAGCTGATTTGCTGATGAACTGTAGACATTATGAATATTCATGAATACATCAAACACACCATTCATGACACCATTCACTTTAACACCTCTTGAAATGACGGGGTCTTTGCCACCCCTTCTGCCAAAGATATATTTTATTGTTTCAATTTACACCTGGTAATGTTTGGATGCAACAATATTCAACAAAATGCATCAACTTTAGCAAAGTTTGGGCGGGTCAGTCAACATGTAGAAACACTTTAGAGATTTAAGGCACACTCTTGATGTCCAACAATCAATTTCTGTAGTTAGTTCATCACCACTTAATTTGATTCTCTCATTTTTTAATATTCATTGTAATCATTTAAGACAACAATGGTGGGTCTATTACCTTCAGGAATCTTGAACAAACACAACTTCACATTGCAATGCTAGATATTTTTCAATGTGTACTAATCTATTCTAATCTATTGTACTATCTTTGAACAAACAAACTGCTTTGTGAGCCGCTCAAGCTCACAGAAGCTTGCTTCCAAGAATATGGAAATGTAATCCTCAATTGTCAGCTAGGTAAATCCTTTCTACTGAGTGGGTGTGGTTAATACCTCACTTTAGCAAGTAACCTAAATTTTTCAACAAACCAAACATCTGGCTTCAATGAAATCGACCAAAATATGATGCAATTTCTTTAGGATTATATGTCCTGCCGATGAGTCGATGACAATGTGTCAGGGGAAAATTACCTAGCAGACAAGCGACTATACCGCCACTCTCTGTCTTAATTGAGCGTGATGACCAATCATTAATGGGTTGGTTTTGGATGAACAACTTACAATATAACGTACATATCTGTTAGAAGATCTTGACAATGCAACTAACTTGACAGAGCCATCAAGCAGTTTCAAGCAATGCAAAGAAAAGTTATTATGCAGATCCAATTGATAACAACAAGCACTGCATTGAAGCCTTCTAGAGACTCCACAGACAGTTCAGGACTGGGGTCTTTTTATGCAAAAAAATACCGGTCACTGCTGTCTGTTTATTTTTATTTCTTACAAAAGACAACAAAACCCCTGAGAACTGCAGAGATGTTTTATTCTCTATTTTATTTTATCAAATGTCAACGTCTGCTGATAGAATCATATCAGGTAAAGATGAAGTCTCTCACTGATGGTCCTCCTGTCGGATGATTGCGATGTAGGACATCATCCCCGGTGGATTGAAGAGAGGCAGACACAGCCTCCGTTAGATAAAGCTGCCAGTAGTTTCCACATCACCAACTGGAGAATCTACTACCACTCAGAGGGCTCCTCAAACAGTTTATCAGGAGTTCTTCGTTCGGCATCTGACAAATGGAGAAAAATGCAGAGGACCTACAGATCAATATTTCTGTCAAGTTTGACTATATCTCAGTTTATATGTAATATTCATTCTACAAAATTATGTGGTCAAATAAAAAAGTTATGGATCTTCTACAGTTGATGCCTTACAGTGTTTCAATTGCTTCACAACATGACACGGAGCCTACATGTCTGATGCAACACCTTATTAGACAAAGCTAACTAATAGCATCATCTCTTTGTGAATCTCCCAACTAGCCCCAGGGCCCCACCACCCAGACACCTCAATTTGCTTGCCTATTTTCCATGACCAGTCTTTTAAACTGGGAACCAAGTTTGAAGTTTAGCAAGCAAACTGTTGGCGTCTGTCTTACACATCCTCTCAAGAACCTGCAAGATGTTAATTAATGAGTTTTTCATTGCAAGAGTGACAAAGTTACATTGTCAAAGAAGAGTACAATAGTTCTCATAGGTCATTCAACCACCTTGCATGGGTGTGTATACGCTTGGGCAACTCGGACACTTTCAGAGGGAAGTTCTTGAATAGTCACGACTCTGAAGGCACTGCCAACTCCTCTTGGTATTGGTTTCAGTAAAGTCATAATTGCAACCTACACATATACAGTATAGCATTAAATCTTGAAAACATCAATATTGACATTGTTGGTGGGTTAGAATGGGGCTTCCACTACAATCTAAGTTGTCAGCACCAGAATAGACCTGATTAGGAAACAAGAAATTAAAAAAAAGCCACACCAGCTTTCAATGTTCTGGGCCCAATTTATCGGAAATTCAAAGGAACATTTATTCATACCTTTGAGAAATTATCTTTATGAATGAAACTCTAGTTGATTTGTGATTCCAGCCAGGAGTCATGACTCTAAATCAGAGTCAAGTAAGTCACCTAAGCTTAGAATTGTGCAGAACAAAATCTAAACAGATAGGCCTGTCACCAAAAATTAAATTGATTACATCCTTATGAGGGAGGGATATACAACAGGAGACAGGTTTTGTGGAGAATTACATTTATTACTAGACAGAGAATTAACACTACTGCACACATTCTGGAATATTCTGATATATTTAAGACATTAGCGGTATCTGACCATCTAATTAATTTATTGGATTTGAACTTCTCAAAAATCGCTTCATCTCGACAATCCAGTCTGGATAAGATTTGTGGGTTTCTTTCCTCTGTAGAAATGTGACTCATATTTTGCTTTCTAACATTCTTCAAGCCAAAGTTGTAACAGAAACCTTGCTATACACTTCCTTCCCCTTTTACACCTTCTCTCATTTCTCCCTTTTGTTGGAAGCCAAAAGCGGTCATGAAACTGTTCCAAGAAAAGAAAATAGCGTCCTTACTAAACCATGCAGGGAGCAATATTCCATCTTCTTTGTCAACACTGAATCTATTGAAATATGCCAATTGCTTTTCTTTCTGCTTGCGTGACCAACATATTTTCCTCAAACAGGCCTGCTTTGTCAGTTTTCAAAAAAAGGGATTTTCCGTCGTCCTCACTAGGATGCTGACTGCCATAAAAGTGGAATTGATTTGTTTTGCACCAGGTCTGGATATGGCGACTGTAATAGTTCACAAGTTACCACCTCATGTTTGATCAATATGACAAAGGTGATACTTCCTTTACTATGGTAGTCACTGATTAGCAAAGAAAGAAATGCGTCTAAAAATAGCAACTTGGAATTCCTCTTTTGAATTACCACCAGAACTGAAACTGGTTCTCTGCCAGCAGTGGTTCTTCATATTATTTTGTCACAAAATTGAAAAATCTCTGTTTGCAGCTTTTTTTTTACCATAAACACATGCCTGTAGAAATTTATGGTCAGATACATACTGAAAATGAATAACCTGAACATCATACATGATACAATTGGAATGAAATAGTCAACTTTAATTTGATGCAACATTTGAAGGTTTCTGAAGATTACTGTAATGTTTGAATGCTACAAGGAAAATTGCCTGCACCGGTAGGCAATGGTAAAAACATAGTGTAAAAAATGTGATGCTCAATCATTAACTGGGGTGAAAAACAATCATAACTGGGGTGAAAGTACTTTGCAGACAATAAATGTTAATATTGAACAGTCATTATATCACTGACAATAATAGTAATAATAAATAAAACAGCTAGTATGTCATGAGGCAAATGCAATACCAGTGGAGGAAAATTTCTGGGAATGTAAAAGGGAAAGTTCAATGAAGATAACGGTTTTGGTTCCAATTCCTTCACATGGCAACTTTACTCCTTTCGTTCTCATCCAAATAATGTGAACAAAGGTACAGGAAGTCACTCCTAAGGTGGACAGATAAAGAAAAAGTGTTCATTTACATTTTATTGGTCTTCTTTCCCTGAGCCAAAGCATCTATCTTAAAGGTCATGTGACATGAATCAAGAAAAGAGCTGGCATTACTCCAAAGTTGCAGAGTGAAACTCGGAATGAAAACCCATTAAAATTGCATTTCTATCTATTTCTTTTCTTGAGATATGGCAGTTCAAAGTTTGATGAAAATGCAGATATGATGATGTCGAGTGTTGCACAATTGTCAGTATTTCTTTTGTTAGGCCTGCAGTATACTATGTCTCAATTCCTTAGTTACTGGGTTTCACATTGGTTAAGTGACATTAATATTCGAAAAGAAGATAATACATACTATCAAAACAAAACATTTCAGGGAAATAAAAATCTCTGTTGTCAATGAAATAAAGGTTACATAAACAGATGATAACATACAGTATGAGATCATGTAAATCCCTCTTTTGACAACTTTGCATACTTAAGCAATGCTTATTCATGATGCAGGTATAAGACAGGAAATTGACTGTATAGTCGTCAGTATTCAATAGATTTTAATGACATTTACTAGCTCTATTTTCAACATTTTTTAAATACTGGTTAATACATACAATCCTCCAAAATGTCATTTTCATGTCACACAACCCTTTAAAGTCAAACAGTACAGATGTATAGAAACTCAGGACACCCAACTCTTCAATATATATTCATCATCTTCTTCTTAAAATGAGTCAAAAGCATCCCTCTTAAAGGGTTGTAAACAAATACCAAGTACAGCCCACTCTTTGATAAAACTTCACATTTAGACTGGTTTCTGCTTATCAATGAATCTTTGTTTTGGTCAGCTCCTACACTATTCATTATTTTTGCAGGATGCTTATAACTTAACTCAGAGGAAGACCATACAGAACAGTACTGTACATGCATGGAGTTTCTCCTGTAACAACCTATTATTATTTACCTTGTGTAAAGGTAATTCTCCTTCCATCTAAGTCAAAAGAATGGACTATGTGTTTTGAAAATACTAGTTGTGTATTAACTCTACTGATACATACTTTAAGTGCTGCAATCAGTTGTAGGCTCTGATATTGTTAGCGGTCAGGCAAGCAGCCCTCTGTTCTGTCAAAATACTATTCAGTGGTATTTAATTGACCACATTCCTTCCAACTGCGGTTACATTACATACATTATGCAATGCTACAAAATTCCATTTCATCTTTACATGAACATCTGCTACAGTGCTTGAGTCCATCAGCCAATGTACTGCACTACAAATGTCTGTGTATTTTTGTGTGGTACATGCCTTCGAGCATGCGGCATAGGCCACATGATGTTACAGACAAAGTTTGGAATGGTAAAATCGGACCATTCACGAGGCAGAAGTTGTTGTATCAAGGAATGGACCAGCTGGCATACTTTTATGGAAGTTTTTGGTCATGGAATCAACCTTGGTGATTTTGCACAATTCATACTGTCAGAGCTCAAAACTACTGTAAGTGCATTGTAAATGGAGCTTGCAGAAACTAGCTACACCAGTTTCACCACAGGCAGTAATCACCTGAAAATTAGTCTGATCTTGAACGGGAAGTTTACAAACAGCTTCAAAATATCACAGCCAAAGATGAGACCTCTTATTATGTGACATCTTACAGATCACGTCAATAGAACTGCCAAAGGTTGGTCGGCCCTTGCATGTCATTTTAATCCTCAATACTGTTAGCAATAACAAACGAACAAATGTTCCTTTCATTTCTAGCACTGAAGTCATTACCATTCTAACTAGTTTATCTTTTTGATTTTTGAAGCGTCCAGGTATTGCAAAAAAAAGACTTGATGAGAGTGTACCACTCGCATGCACACAAATGTGAACTAGAGAAAGTGATCTTTCTGATGAAAACAAGACCAGACGCACACACGTCATGATTACAGAAAGGATTTCATTTCTCTGCTAAATTATTCACTTTATGGCACATACGTCCAGTGTGAGTCTGCACTTAAATTACAGCATTCAGAAAAACTTGTGATACAGTCATAAATCAAGAAAGAATCTCTCTTAATTCATGTTGTTTAAAAGTAACCGCAGTATTACAAGCACAAGAAAGCGTCTCACTTTCAGCCAGTTCTAAGAATTAAAATCATTCGACACAGTTCGTTGTGTTGACGTCTAACACATACAATGCACAAACACAAATACCAAAGGCTTAATACCACAGCCATTTTCAAGGAAAAGTGTGATGTAAAAAATTATTGCAAACAGACCATTTACAAAAATCATAAGAACAGTAGTTCTACAAACAACCTCAAACCTACGCACAATGTAACAGAGTGATTTGGGACACATTTATAAGATGTAAGTTTCCCTTCACATAAACAGACTGGACTCATCAGTATACTGTAGCTTGAAAACTCAAATTTTAATGATTTAATCTCCAGCCATTCAGATTCCAAGTCCGAAGTCCTGCAGGATTCCAGATCATCATCATAACATTATCTCATACAGTTTTTAATTCTTTGTTTGGCAAAGAAGTTAAGGGGTAATGAAGGTTGGATGAATTTAGTAACTTCTGCCAACAAATGCGTTTTAGCGATTTGGTATAAAATTACATGTAAAGTTCCATTTTGCTTTGGAGTGATACTTTGTTCTGCAGACACCTAAAAGATACTGGAAGATGCATATATGTGTTTATATTTTGAATTGCATCAGTGTTGTTAGGGCAGTATTAAGTTTTCAATATTCTTTCAATTATTGAAACTACCGTGGCTTCAAGACACCAAATCAGTTTTTCATTGATTGGGAGGTCCAATGACTGACAATCACACTTTCTTTATCAAAGTATTAACCTGTTTTTACAGAGTTTGAAAGGGCTACAACAGGAAGAAAAGAACAAATGTTGTCTGCATCTCCTCATACCAGACAGGGCTAAATTCTTGAAGCACACACTTCCTACATATTGTTTGTGTATGTGTGTCATCTTGCAACAACAAATATAATTTGCCATCATTTTCATATTTCTGAAAACACAGGTTAAATCTGTTGTGAAATTAGCCACAATTTGAAAGAATAAGAGAGGAGCAATCATTGCAAGTTCCTTTTGCTTTGAAAGTGACGATACAGTGTCCTCTTGAGCATATATTGTTTACACATTCAGCAACATATTAAAGCAAGAGTTTAAGAAGATTCCCTGCGGCTGAAAGCTTTGAAGATGTACGAAAAACCTCAGGACAGACTAAAGATGTCTCTTAGTCATACGATGTTTCTTGATCTAGAATGAAACTGTCCTCATCTCCGCTACTGAATTTGATGTTGGAAATACACTGCTTGAACAATGGTAGTCTGACTAAAAAGAACTTCTTCAAAATATAGCAGAATGAAATCACCCTAATCCCCTTCACTACAGTACATGTGATCTCTTCGGACATGTGGCAGTTACATAATTTGGTCTGCAGATCTATGGGGGTGTCTTGAACAAAGCCAGATCTTTGTATGCGGACAGGATTTCCTGTTCAAAACCTTCTTTCAAAATCTTTCATATTATTTCAGAATTTGCTACAAAGTGAAGTATAGAGTTCTTTCAATTTTGTTGCGCAAACACACCTAAAACATTCAAAGCGTGGGAAATTCCAGCGCTCTAATTCTGACACGGCACAAACACTTCGATCCGTAGCGACTGCCGTTCAACCGCATCTTAAAAACATGCGAACAAAATATTAGCATATTTCTCTGTGATGGTTGGCTCGCTTTAATCCCTAACATGATTGACGAACCACCTAACCCTGACCACTCAGCTCAACAAGCTCCTGATACTGTAGATTCTCCACTAATAGAACAGTGTTAACTGTCATGGAATGGCAGCAAAAAAGAATGCTATGAAGTATGTACCCAAGAAGACAACAGATGGAACGAGAGTGTTGCCTCCAGTTACGACTGGATTATAATTACTTGTTCATACTTCAGTTTCAGACATATTCAGATTACAATGTAACAAGTTTGATTAGGCTAAAATGATTTGGAAGTTCAACTAATTAGAGCTTAATTAACAATTGAACTTACAGTAACTATTACTGGGGTGGTGACTGGTAAAACAGCTTGAACCGCAAAACTTCATGTGGAGTCACAGGCAACCACAACTATGGAATGGCCTGATACAACATTGGTGAAGAATTAACACGACTGGCGATTAACATTGGCTAACCGTAACTCGAGTTTCGGAAATGATCGTTACAGCAGTGTCCCAGGGTATAGGAGTGTCAACAGCACGAATTTACATGGAGCGTAGGCTAGGTTGGCTTCGACGATGACTATTTTAATGGATGTTAAGCCTTGTGTAAGCCAATAACTTCACTACACAGTTGAATTAGCGTAAACACACAGGAAAGGTGGAGATGTACTGTACTGTACGTCTTTTCAGATAAGTTGGAAATTCTTCAAATGATGTTAATTGACAAGGGAATGTGTACAAAACTCACTTACTACACCAGAATCTTCAATAGAACAACTGCTCAATAACATGATACTAAATACAGAAGAGAGCGAAGTTCCAGTTCCACCATGTACATACTGTATTTGTTCGTAGAAAGGTTGGTGGAACAGTCTGGCTAATGCATGAATCGTCTTGAATTTCCCAGCGTGTACAGCAGAGCATTCAAACCTTCGCAGTTGCATTATCAGTGGAGGTCCAAGACAGCAACTTATATACTATTAAAAATTGGGTATTACCCTATAAACATAACACTTATCTCTTCCAAAAATATTGCAATCAATCCACGCTTTGTGATCAGTTCTACACACCTATGGAAAACTTGGTATGATTCTCTTTGAAATGACATTATATGGAACATACTTTTTGATTAATGGAAAAATAACAAACTTCCTGCATGGTACTTACAGTTTTCACACAAAATTATGTATAATCTACAAGGGAACATGAAAATATGAGAAAAGAATGGAAGAGAAATAAGAACAAATTTGACAAATTGGAATGAAATCATAGGACATATTTAGGATAATAATAAATAGGATAATTTATATAGTTGTCTACTGGAAGTCTTACCGTCATCTGATCTCTTCAATATTCTGAATTTAGGTTCATCACTGCCTGGATCAGGTGGGGTGATGCTCTTCCGAGAAATGAAGGGTGCAGCACTAAAATAAGAATAAAAGTAGCAGCATGAAATTCACTGAAGAAACAAAGTTAGTAATAAAACCTGCATTGTTAGTGATTAGTTATTACTATGACCAGAATAGGATGAAAGTCCAAAATACTTTTAAATACTGAATGACCACATACTGTATATGATAATAATGTAGTAAACAGCATACACATTGGATAACGAAATCGACTAAACAGTTACATTCCAAATAGCTACAGTATATGCTATAACACATTCCACAGAGCAGATTGAGTGAATAGACAATAAATACTGTATGTTTAAATGTATGTATATATTTTGTCTATCAAATAGTGAAGTAATACACTTCACCACATATGCGAAGATGGAGTATATACAGCTATGATATATGGGGCAGATAATGAAATAACACACAAAGCCACATATACTTCTACACAGAATATAGCACACACCATATAACATATCGTGGAACTTACACAAACCATGTACCGTACGTACTTCAATGTAACAAGTACTGTAGATCATTCTTACTTCCTATTGAAATAAAGGTGAGGACAAGTATGGTTGTTCCATTGTTCCATCTATGTACAAACAATATTTGCAACATGGAAAGTCTAGAAAGGGGGTCAGAGAGCAGAAAAACTTTGGAAAGGACCACAATTTTGGATAGTTGTTACCTTAAAAATGATGCCACAATTTTGAAGTACACAATTATAAACACTGTTCAAAGATTTTAAGCTTTTTTGGGCTGCTATGCACAGTAACATCGCTGTGCTTGATTTCAGTAGCTTCTGTGTGTCAATTACAGGTGAGCACCAAATTTAGAGATCACCCCTATCATGTCTTCAAGGGGTGATATTAACAATCAAATGATAAAATAATATTAAATTCACACATGGCAAAGTGTTAGGCAACTATCTAAAAAAAAAAGGAAAAACAACTGTCTCTCAAATCAAATATTGTGAACACTAACAAAGTTGTTAATCTATGCCATTTATGCATTTCTGTGGGAAGCAGAATTAAGAAAGGAAAGGATTGGTTCTCCATGCACTGGAAGATTTGAAAGTGGGATGGCTGGAAACTTTGCCACAATTAAAAACTGACTTTTTCGAAGAGTTTTGCAAAAACCCAAACCACTCTCAGGTGGTGGGCAGAGATATACTTTTCTGGGAAGACAAAAAACATGAAAATAATGTACATGTAAACAATGTACATGTAAGTGTCCAAATTAATTTCATGTTCAAACTTTTGGGCTAATGATGATGGCCTAATTTATGAGCGTTATAACCTTGTTTTCTTTGATTATTACAGAAAGCATCTACACCAGATTATACCTTAAATGAACAGAGAGACTGAAAGATTGAAAGTGCTAGAAAATAAGAATAATCCTGCAAACCAAATACTACCAGAAAATGAGATTAATCTGGACCATCCTGGTTCAGTGTCTTGCTTCTTTTACTTACTTGCTTCTTTTACCTAGTCACTGTCCCTATGGTTACAACTGCAAGCCAGTGTTATTTTTGTCCACTGACCTTGCTGCTTGTCCTAATGTATCTATGTACAATTTGGAGTACAAGAACACTATTATTTTTGGTGGAGATCATTTGGTGTCAACAGGGGACAGAGAGCAAAATCCTTGTAATGACGATATAAGTATCGAGAATGGGAGCTTGGACAGATCTCATGTTTAGTTTGTTGGTCAAGCACAAGAATCCTTCTGTTTTTGGTAGAAATCATAGATCATTTGGAGTCAACAATTGTAAAATAGCAGTAATCATGTAAACACAATATCTCAGTAAAGCGAGTTCGGACAGATCTAGCTATGTAGGTGTAAAGAAAAAGAAAAACCAATTGTTTTTGGTGGAGGTCAAAGGTTATTTTGGGTCAACATGGATCAAATTGTAAGGAGAATGCACAAATGCATCGCAGTTTTGATGATTTCATGATGAACATATTTGCTGGCAGGTGTGTCAAATGAAATTTGACCTCCCTAAAAAACAATATGGTTCATGTGCATAATATGGCACACATACCCACTACATATGAGATTTGTTCAAGCTAACCTTCTTTAGATATCGTGGTTTTCACAATTTGACCCCTGTTGACCCCAAATGATGTTTGACCTCCACCAAAAAGCAAGAGGGTTCATGTACTTAATGTGGTACACCTGCATAGATTTGTCCAAGCTACAGTAGCTTTCGTGAGAAATTGTGTTAACCAGGTTTTTAAAATTTAACCATTGTGGACTTCAAACGACCTTTCACCTCTACCAAAAACAATAGGGTTCATACACAGTGCTCAATATGACACATAAACATACCAAATATGAGATTTGTCCAAGTTTCTCTTTTTGAGATATGTGTTTACAAAGTTTTAACAATTTGAGCCCTGTTGACCCAAATGGCCTTTGACCTCCACCACAAACAATAGGGTTCATGTACTCAGTATGGTACACCTACATACGATGTATAAGATTTGTCCAAGCTATGCTTCTTGAGATCTCATGTTTACAAGCATTTTACAATTTGATCCCTTTTGACCCCAAATGACCTTTGACTTCCATCAAAAACAATAAGGTTCATGTACGCAGTATGGTATGTGCACCCACACACTAAATATGAGATTTCTCCACATTTCACTTTTTGAGATAACATGGTAACAAGGTAGTCATCACAAATACACCACCACACATGTACTTCCCTTGGCCTAACACACTAACACATACACCGGCATGATTGCAAAGGTTACAATTATCATCGAAACCAAAAATGGTAGCTCAAGAAGGGAGTCCTAGACAGGTCTCATATTTAATACATGTAGTATCAAAAAGAGTACAAAAAATGTATAGATTTGTTGGAAGTCAAAGGTCAATTGTCGATCAAACTGGTCAAATTTTGGAAACTGTAAACACAACTGATCATTTGCTATTTAGGTGTAGTGGTGTGGGTTACCATGCAAAAGCCCATCCTATCATATTTTGTGGGGACCATATTTGGCTCAATTCCTGGAAACCATGAACATATGGCATCTATAGACAGAAAGCTTGGACTTGGGAGAGCTCCTATTTTTCATGCAGGTGTACATGTTGAGCACATGATGACTATCAGTCATTTTCCTTGGTCAACAGATGTTACTGCGTACTGTTGCATCCAGACATGATAGATTACTGAAAAGTTACAAAGAGTAAGCGTGTTACAAATCACCCGCTTTGGCAACATTTCAGAATGGCATCACAATGATGCATTAATGTCCTTTGGTTATACATACATACTACATTAACTGGAGGATTAAGTGATTCTCCCTCTAAAAGAGAAAATCCCTCGCCCAGCAGGAATTGAGGGACATTCCCCAAATACTATTTGGCAGCAGGCTGGGCTTGAAGTGCAAAGCATTCACTGCCTGCACACCACCTGAACAAGAATCCTATTGGACAGTCACAGACCAACTTAATTGATTTATTCTGCATAAAAAAATACACACAAACCAATTTGTAAGCTGTATTAAGCGTATTTAGTCTGGTTAGTAGTTGTTTTCTACGATATCTTTAGCTGGAGGCAGCTATAAAAGAAACTTAGGATGAAATACAAGGAGGATATGAATGAATTATTTTATGTGAGGTACCACCAGCAGCTAGAAGTAATGCAATCGATCATACAACAGTGTTTGATGGATGGATGGTAAAATGATTGCATCTCTCTTCAAATCCCTCTCAAAGTTTTTCAAAGAGAGGGATATACCCTCCAAATTTGAAAAGGTATTGCAAACACTGATACTGTAGACAGACACTGCACTAAAATGTGCACAAACCATTACAGCACATGCCCCACCCTAGTTTTGTGAAGTACGTAGTTGTAACTAACAAGAGAAGTTCTTTCCTTATGTTGTTCTGTCCTTTACAGTACACAGTACACGGTACTTGCAGAACATACATTCTTGAACACTCTTTTCTTGTACACACATGAGTGAGTGCTACAGTAGATACATACAGCATCGATTGCGCTCATGAAATTTGAAGCGAGGGATAAAATGGCGCTCTGATGATATACATTAACTGAAATATCAACTTAGTTTGACTTGCACGGTAAAAGGTTGATTGATTCCAGTAACATACTCCTTAAATACCATACTCCTTAAACGAATGACAACCACAAAGATAGAGAGGACAGTTATGGTAGATATAGGACAAGTGATTCACCAAAGTTTAGCCAAGGAACATAAAAACGGAATAATAATTGCTCTCCGTTTTGTACCGAAGTAGACTTCCTCATATTCTCTCACACACACACACATGAAGTGTGAAAAGAGTTCCCGCCAAAAGGTCTTACGTGCACTTGAGTACCTTCCATGTACATATGTATACTGTACACGAATGGGAACACCAAACTCTGGCACATCGCCAAACAGCTGGCTGGTATATTGCTACCCTTATAGTATAAGTGTCAACACTTGAAGAGCTCTGTAGGAAACCTTAAACATACTGGCATGTAAAGAATACGGAGAACATGAAGTATCAATGTTTAGCATATGAATGTATGAACCTAGCTCCAGTATAATGGTCCTCCCCTTCCGTCTGTGGATCAATGTAAATGAAGAATGCTTGAAAAAGTTGTTACTAACAGAATAATAGGATAGGGGTATAAAATCATCAAGAAGTTGGAAGAGTACTCACTAGACATGTAGGAAGATTAGTTAGTATCACTTCTAAGTTTACACACACAGGTTGCTGTATAATCCCCTAGTACTGGTATTTGGAATGTAATTCATGAAAAGTACATTCAACTCCCACATTCATTACAGTAGATCTCACTTAATGGTACTGTAAGCACACACAGTATAAACATCCTTTAGTCAATTACAGCAACTTCTAGTGGTGACTTTGTTCATTTATTCACTTATCTCAATTCTAGAACAATCCTTGTGAATAAAAGTCATATAACTGCAGGTTAGAAATATTATAAAATAATAGAAAAAGTATATTTCACGTTTTAGGAAAGTAATCATTTTAAAATATCTTGGGTTTACGAATGGCATTGTTGATGCTAACTGTTGCTCTGCATTTGAAAGGTAATGCTGGATGCAATGAAATGTTGAAAATAAGACTCCTTGACAGTGGAAATGTTTCACAATTGAGTGCAAAATTCACTTTTGAGTGTTGTCGTGCTTGAATTTATAACCACTACTGTAGCTCTCAATCCTCGCCGAAAGACTGTTGGATGCAAATCTACTCACAAAGAGAGGAACTGTCTGTCATATATTTTTGTCTTAAAGTAACATACAATGGCATTGATCAATTTGAGGAGGAAAATGATTACTTTTTGTCCAGCATCTCGTAGAGTTTAAACTTGTTCACATAAATCTATTATACAGAAACACGCATTAGGTACAAGCAACCCATTCACATTGATGTGTAAGGTCATGTGATACTTTGTACGAGATATATGTTACCTTTGTACAGTATATACTGTGCATTAGCCAGGTAAAAAGTATATCAGTTAAAATTTTTCACTAGTCTTATTTACAGAGGCGGAGGCAGTGAGCAAAGATGGCTGAAACACGTACGATCCTCTTGTTCAAGCAAATCTGATCTTTCATTGGTCCACATACTGTAGATGGTTTTAAATATTCATGACCATGCAACTGGTGCTTTATTGCTTTCAAATCATCAGAACAAACAGCTTTGTACCAAACTGCAGCCGTCTCTGGTTGGTCCACATCATTTATGAATATGAATATTCATAACTAAACCGATTACAAATAGTGGAAAACCCCTCGCGTATAACGTGGGTGCAAAAATGTACTTTTTGTTCATGAATGGTGAGGGTAGGTCATGGTGAGAGATTTTACTACAGTGAACATAGCTTGCTTGCTATTCAGGGCAAGCAGGTCTGTACTCACATACCCTCAATATCTTTTAATCTGCTCAAAGACAGACATTGTTGTACATGCGGAAGTATCTCACCACCACCAGAAAACCATGTATGGTAGCTCACAAACCACATTGAGATGTACAGTATATTATAAGACTCACATAGCAGGTCATAAGTGTGAATGCTCCACCTGAAACAATATAATACAACAATAAATAACAGGTCAGCTACTCTAGCAAGAAAATCAAGCAGGTCATTGTGTTAAAATAGTAACATGTATACACAAAAGTTAATTACTAGCCTCTTATCAAGAATTAAGACTTGTTTCACGCATGGATGATACTTATGCACATTAGGCCTACTGGTTGCAAAACATTAATGACTTGATTAATTGGTATGTTCCTTTTTTCTCGTCTCAAAGCATCTCCAGTGCGGCACAAGCAATTAACCCAGGATGAGGGGAATATAGCATTGTAAATATGATCCATGTACAGAGAGGTTAATGTACTATCATTTCTACTACAGTATCTTGCATTTATGAATGAGTGTCTGGCATTCATCTACTGAGGCATGCATGTGTAACTTGAATGTATGACATGAAAGGTTGCTGCAGCTCTGTTCTATGACCCTACTACTGTATATACTGTATAGTAACATATGCGTAGACTCATACCGTACATACACCTAGATAAATACATACAATGTAAAAACACTAGGTGCTAGGTCACTTCAGTGATCAGGCAACTAAAGAAGAGCCAGCGTTACTTGAAAGCTTTGAATGAAAAAAAAAAAAAACCTTTACATGGCTGTTTAATATTTTTCATATTCAAGCTTTCAGCCCTAATTGCTTGTCTTCCAAGACCCAGCCATTCTTTCATGGAGCACTGTTGTTACATACAGTTCCTGAATTTGCCATGGTGTTGAATCTCTTTATTCTTTGTTTTGCCACTCAAATAGGTCAGTATACTAACGGGATATAGAGGGGGCTCTGAATTTTTGTTTTCAGCAATCTCTCTCACAGTAGATATTGAAAATGAACATACTGTTGGGAGTGAGATCAGTAGCATTATATGTTGTTACTACAGTAAGGTATGTACTTTGTGTAACTTATGTTGGCTGATGTTTCTTTTCTTATAGAAACCTTTACATTTTTTAATAGATCTTTTTGGAACACATCAATTTTGTGAATATAATAAAGATAGCCAACCATACCAGGATGCTTGGAAAGTATGCTCTTCCCTTCAAGGGCAATGGGGTACTTCAAATGCACCAACATGGCATACAAACAAAATAGATTGTATAATTGTCAAACTAATTAGTCTCACAAATAAACATGTACAAATGCCTAAACTTGTCAAACCATTATGAATGAGTCACAGAAGGTTTATCATTTGAAACTTTTGAAAGTTTGGATTACCAAATTATTCTTGAGCATCTAATAACTAAATTTCTTTCTATGAGAAACTTATTTCTTGGAAAAAAAATGGCTGCCATCTTTTATTTTCAATAATTTATCATTCTGTGTCCATAAACATTGGTTCTAAAAGTATGATCTTTTTCTGTAAAACAAATGCAATTCCCTTTAATTGGAAATTTCTGTGTTTAAAATGCACAAACATGGCATACAAAGAAAAGGCCTTTCAGTCTCACCAATAAACACCAGCAATTTAGCAAAAGGATCATGTCAAAAACACATTATACATTAGAAGCATTACAGAAGTTGCATCTTTTGATTTTTGAAAGTTTGGATGACCAAATTATTTTTAACGACAAATAACTGAATTTCTACATGTGAGATACTTATTTATTTAATAATAACAATGTTACCAAACTGAATTCTTTTGAACAATCTATCATTCTATGTTCATAAACATTGTTTTAAAACTATGAATTTATGTAAAACAAACATAGCATTCCCTTTGAACCCATTTAATAAATAAATAAATAAAGTTCCTTGACAATTCACATTTTTTTAGATATGTCTAATATTGCTGTTACGACATGAGCTTTTACAAGAACTGAATCCAAAAATGGATGTATAGAAGCAATTTTGGCTTTATTGTAGCCATACTGTAGCAGAGAGAAAATTAATTTTGGACCTCATTGCTCATAGACTTGCCCCGAGTCTCTTGTGATTGTTCTTTCTCCGCTTTGGCAGCGAATTGGATCTCTATGGTTCTCTCCTTGTTTCACAGACTGCCCCTTCACAAGGGACACACTCCCAGCTTTCAAAAACAAGTCATTGTAATCTTGTTACACCATGCTACCGTCACCAGGGGGCTTCACATGCAACGCAAGCCACTTCATTGAGCAGTCTGTTACAGTGTGTGTAGGTGCAAGAACCATTAGAAATAAGTGCTATAGTTCAGAAGCTGTGGCAGAATCTGTAAGAATATTGGTATATTCGGATGAAGTCTTGAGTGTCGGCAAAAAAAAAGAGAGAGGTAAGAGTAACTGAGAGACTTTGGGCAAGTCTACATTGCTCATAGTTGGATGACATCTGGAAACTTGAAGGACCCCTAGCAAGTTAGCAACAAATATAACAACCTCCCTATATTTACCAATGGTCACTTGCATATATATTTGTTAATCGTCAATAGTCAGTCTTTCAGGAATAGTAGTTGTATATAATGTATCTGGTAAAAACTTACATGACTTCATAGAGCACATTGCTGCTATGATCTAATTTGTGGTTCAAACGGCCAATACCAGCTACAGGAGCAGAGTGCTCTTAATATATCTCTCTTTTACAGAACTTTTGTTTACGTATGCAAACCGACTGTACTCTGTGCAAACGCAGAAAGACTTGTGCAGAGATGAGAATATCCTGGAACATGTAGTACTTACTACAGCATATGAGGATGAGGATGGGTGGGGGAAGGGAGAGGATGCTTGATGCAAGATAATTAGTCACAAAAAGATGAGCATGCAGGGCATACAACAAAGGGAAATACTTCAGCAAACACTACACTGATCACTGTGCACACAATGTACATCCTCATTCAGTATTTCCTGCATGCACGTACTGTATAACAGAGATAACGTCTCATGCAACTCAGTTTGAGAAAATTAATAGAGCAAGTAAAAATATTCATGCAGGTCAAAATAAAAGGCGCTGCAGTTTCCTTTTCGTCAACTCAACAGTACTGTATCCAAAATTCCGGACATCTGTCGGTGACTATCTACTTAATGCAATTACTGCGTCTTACACCTACAGCAGCTTAGAAGCAAGAACTTTATGTACAGGTATGTCCGACTGAGTCAATGGACATTTAATCATAACAGCTACTATGCAAAGACCGACATGTACCTTAATCATCACCTCAGGTCTTGTAAATTTCGACGGGCATTTTGTGCAATATCGATTAAAATCTCAATTAATATTCCACTTTCAAGCTTGACTGATGACTGCAAGTAATTAATGTTGTCCGCCTAGCAGGACTCCCTCTTTGTTTTGGTCAAATTTGCAGTTTGTACTACCAGATAATTATCTATTAGAAGGCTACAAATGGTGGCAGCTGTATAAGATCCAACAAACAAGCAATGATACCATTTCACATGTTCTGTTCTAAAACATTTTTTTTTTCCCAAACTGCCTTTCCTTCATAAATCATTTTATATAAATTTAATTTTCTATTTTTTCCTATGATGCAATCAAAGGTGTTACTGCTTTGACCAGATGTGGTGGCGAGTAACCTCTCACCGACATATTACAGCACACCAATGTACTGACAGGTTAAGTCAGACATCAGTGAAATTTGAAAGTGTGTTTAAAGGGCAGCTACAACATCAAACTTAAAACTTTTACCAAGGTTTCATTGATCAAAATGCAACCAAGCAACACAAGCAACTACTAATTTTAGGTGCAGGTCAGTGAATGTAGATGGAGTAGTTCAAAAATATCCTTACACAGGTATGAACACTTCTCAGAATGACAGACATGGCATATAATCAAAAGTTGTGAAACACACTTCATGGTTGCAGGTAGTATGACTGGTCATTTCATAGTTGTGTAACACTCATATGTCTCAGAAAAAAAAACTTGCTGTGACAAACCAAGACTGTAAGCGAGCTGAATCATGTCTATATGTCATAAAGTCCTTCAAGTATCTGTGAATGGACATGACTTCTGATGAATTGCCACAAACAATCATGTTTTCTTTGGACATTAACAAATCTATGAACATTCATTTTCAAGATTTGTGAATATTACCTGTAATTAACCTCACAAATTCTAGCCCAACATGCTTCTTGGATGTGTTATATTCTTTTACTATCTGATCACTTCTTTTTGCCTTTATACTATCATAGCTAAAATTGTCAGGAGAGTAACTCCAATTTATGTAAAATGTCACCAACTCGGGGAGGCACAACATAAACATAAGTCTGCAAGCAGTGACAGCATCTTGATAACCAGCTTGAGATGGGATGTGACTCCAATGATGCTTTAAACAATAGGGGGCTGATAATGAAGTTGTTTCTAACACTAAGCTTTTGAGATACTACGAAAAAAGCAAGAGTCTAACACACACATCCCATAGACTCAATGAATTCTGCCGTGAGCAGGAGACAAAATACATGCAAAGGAAAAGAGCATAAAACTTGATTTGAGCATGAATTGAGGCAAGTCATCTCATAAAAAGATATCACCCGTATTGATGGTCTGATGAAGTATTGAAAGCAAGGAAATAGTTACCCATTTGATGAATAAATGAAGATTATTCTGTGACTTTTATGCATGTCTCACCTTTTATTGCTGTCTGCATCCGATGAATTCGGCCTACCAGGAAAACAAATGATTAATGACACTCAAATAAAGACTGAAGTTTCATAATTTATGATCATATACTACACTCTGCAGATTAATAAATATATGATACTTTCATTTTCTCCATGGACAATGTTGCAAGACATTCATTTTCCTCTGTTTGGTCTTAACAAACAAAATGAATGTTACAGATTTGATCTGTTGGGTGTACTGTCTAAACAGTAGTGTATGGTTCATAGTCAAGTATACGAACAAAACTGCGTGTTGAGGAAAACGTTCATTATGGTTTGCCCCCAGTCATTTATTGGTCACAATTTCCAGCAAAGAAAGTTGCCTAGTACATGCAATTAGTCAATAGGAGGAAGGGGTTGGTGTGGGAGAGGGGTTGGTCTGTTGACTGATGGGAGCTGACATTTATATCAGACTTTTAATTTTACACATCACTTCCACAAAGGGCAAGTCTATACAAATAAAACATATCTCCACAATACAGTAATTCAGACTCTACCAAATCATACTCAACAGATGAACTGGTGTTGGTCATACCAATATGGATTGTTGCTTAAACAACATTGTCCATTTTACAAATATTTCTCTTACACCGGCATCATGAATAAACATAAGCCAAGTATGCCAATTTGTGATGTCCAGGGAGGGACTCACATACTATGCTATATTTCAAAGACAATTGAGAATTTTATATGCACTGAGAGTTTTATTTTGGAAGAAGATATTTTCTTCTGACAAAACTTTCTTACCAATGTGAAACACAGAAATGAGGTGATAAGGGGCACACTCTACATCATCTCTTGCAAGTTCACCCAATTTGGAAAGCTAAAGCTATTTCTCACAAACAGTTTAGGGTGTAAACACAATCCCAACAGATTATCATTCAGGGTTTCACTCTGCAACTTCTGAAAGAAGCTAACTCTTTCTCAGCTGCTTGTCACTTTGTCTTTAAAGCAAGATTACAGTAAGACCTTTTGATAACAATTAGATTGAATTCTATGAAAGAAAGACATGATTCATGTGCCAGTCACATATGTACGGTTGTGGTTATAGAATAATTTCAAACATCATTTCATATTGTCATATTGTCTTTACTTTTGAATACAAACAGCTGCATGCTTCTTTTTATGAGATTTACAAGAGAATGTTCATTGATTTTGTATGTGCCATTCAGTGTGTGAGAGACTAATATTTAACTGATACTGTAAATAGTTACATCCCAAAGATTCCGTACAATTTCTCAACATATTCCAGACTGCATGGTGAAATGCCATTTCAGCAAACCTTGCATTAACTCTCAATAAAGTTACTTACAATAAGATTAATTTTTGCCAGAACAACATTTCAGTATTAGTATCACTGCAGACAGATCTCCCACAAAAGCATTTATCTCTTCACTTTACTTTGTATGTATATTTCAAGAATTACATGATTATGTCTGGAATGCTTCCTCCACCATCAGCATCGTCCAATAGCTGACTACTCTCAGAACATGATCTTTCTTCCATTGATAGAAGGAACTTCAATTGATGATGAAAAATGAAGAGATCTGCAAGCCATTGACTTTCATGTAGGCATCACATGTTAAGTATTAACTAGAACCATTTGCTGAACCTCACAAAAATTGCAAATCTTGCCAAGTAAAGCAGTCATAAGCAGTACTCACCTGATACAGCAGAGAACATACATTCAGGTCAATGCATTAAATGTACAGTACACGACAAAAAAAAAAAAGGTAAAATCCGTCAACTTTGATAATTGATATCTCAGATCTACAAACACTTCAATTGATACTCAAGTACTGTTTCTGAGTCGTGTATGTCAGTGACCAGATACAATAATCACAGTGCTTGATTAGATCTCTGAATAGCAAAAGAGGACTTTGAACAACTTTTTGTTCCTTTCATCACCTTTAATGATCTACTATTGAACAGAGAGAGCTAGATACGATGAAAAATATGAAACCCTCGATTGCCAGAACCTCATAAACAAGACTTGTGTGATATTAGATTAAAGAAGTACTATATCTCTATAATGTTCCTACTGCATCTTGTGATAAAAGATGAGAATCAACATCAATGGATGAATGTTAACTGTTGCCATGGTAACTGCATGGGGTAATGAAACCTATTGAGTTCAACAAATGAACTCTATGCAAGTGATGATAAACCTCACGGTCTGCAACAAAGCATATAGACAGTGCAGATCTGAAATGCCCAGGAAAATTATGATGTAATATTTAACGACAGGAACGGCACTTTTAGAGTATAGTCGCAAAGTTGCACTTGAATGTACACAGGCAGGGACTGAATTCACATGTGATGGCTACTATACATAGTCATGTAGAGTGCATAGTAAGGCTCTGTAATGTTGTTGTCATGGTGACTATGGTAAATATGGTGATTGTTGGGTTTATCATACAGATATAGTGCTTAATATCACACACATATATCATGTGAGCTAAGTACATTTATGCCCGATGTATTGTACTACTGATCTACTTTGGTTATTCTCCATCAACCTATCTCTGATTCTTCTAAAATGATGCCATGCCATAGTAGTTTCTTATCGAAATTGAAGACAGTTCAGCGCTCATTATCGACTTCACAAGATATAAATTAAGTGAAAGCGAGTTTCATATAGTTCCCTATGATATCTTTCTTTTTAAAGGTATCTTGTCATCTTAAATGTACGGGGTGAACAACAACAACAAGAACAACAAAAAAACACTGCTTGTGCCAGCCATCTTTAGGAACACTTCATGACCATTGGATACTGAAAGGTGACACTTTGAAGTGGCTCCATGAAAGGGGCACAGAACAGACAGTAATTATAAATTAATATGCACAAGAGCATTTAATTTCTCATTCCTGAACAAGCATTGTGAAAAGATGTAAGAGATACAATGACATGGTGTAAAATATAAACAAAGTAAAAATGTAAAGTTGTGAGTTTTAAAACAATGATTCATTCTCTTCAGGTTTGGCATGACCAAATGTATTCTACATACCATGGTCTTTACAAACCATTGCTATGACAACCAAAACTGGTGACTAATGTATGAGGTTGTCCCAAAGACAGAACTTTACAAGGTGTTCAAGCTTTGGATCGTCTTTTGTGATTAATGAAAACAAACTAAAACAACAAGTTTTAAATCACTCCTGAAATGAAACCACACTCACAACATGTTCTAGCTTTGAATGTTAATAAACTTGAACTCTGAAAATCAGTCCAGCTGAGGTAGAGACATGACACTGTATAGTAAAATGAGAGATAATAAAAAATACCAAAGATTCTGTTTGAGGAAGATCGGACATTGGATGCTTTTGTTGTATCACAGACTATCAAGCACTCATATACTGTAATCTCAGGGAATTAATCACCATGTCACTAATTCCAAGAGGGTGCACTTCATTTAATATCAACTTAAACTGGAAAGATACAACTATGTAAAATCTCATTCTGCATTTACAGAACTTCAACTTTGTTCGCTGCAAGCTCTTCTTGAAATAAGCCTCTGACATAGACTGCTTGGTACTAAGGGTACTACTGTATTTACTAAGTTCAAAATTTCACTATGGACACAACTGAAGACCTGTAAATGTGTTTAGTTACAATTTTGCAACAGGGTTGTTTATCATTCTCTGCTTCCTGTTTCAGTTTTATTAGAAGTGCTTTTGCTCTTTATTTGTCTTTTCTAGTATCTTCCAACATATTCACTTAGTTTAGGGTGATGATGAGCCACAACTGTGTGTAGGGCAAACATAAACAGAGAATCAGTCAGCACATTTGCAAAGTATCACTTTAAATAAAAGTGCTGTGTTGATTTCAATACTTACACATATAATATTGCACAATCTATCTAGAGAAAAGGTCAGACCACCTTTAATCTCCAGACTCGATTGAGAACTGTTTGAGACATTGGCAGCTTTCTTTGAGGGGTCTTCTGTTTTGTTTTTGTAACACTTAAATACAATACATTTATGTGAGGGCAACTGTTTATTGATTTTTTTTTTTCAAACAAGACAAACAACTAAGGAAAAGCCTAATATATGCTTCCTACTCCTGCTAGACTCACACTCTGTTTGTGATCGAGGTGAAAATGAGGACTTAACAAACAAGGGACTTCAGAAAACATGGCTAAAATGAAAGAGAAACAACCAACATATTACATGAAAGGAAGAACCATTACGCAGAGATTTTTCTCAACATTGTCTACTTCTGATCATGCATGGAACTATAAAAATAACAAACCAAAGCTTGGTTACTAGCAACTTGAAAAAAAAATGCATTCTAAAAATCCACAAAGCACTTGCTGTGGTAGTCTGTCCTGTTTCTTGTTCAGTCTGTCTCATGCTTCTGTAAGTTCTGACACTTAAAGGTCACTGAATACAGTAACCAGTCCAGTGGAAACTACAATATCACGTAAATTCTTTTAATTCTTAACAGACCCTACTGAATGAAACTAAAATTGAAACAACTACTCGCCATTTTCAAGCCATACTGTAGTTGCATGGTGTCTGATATGATACAACCAACAAGTGAAATGTACACATCAAGACAAACTGTATCAGCTACAGCAGAATAAAATCAAATGAAGATTACAACCTGTCATTATAACCTTCATCTCAGGAGACGCCAGATTTACAAACAGCAAAATCTTATGTCTAAGAGCAACTTGTCACCACTGACAATAATGACAGTGAGAGAACATCAAACTAATGTATGTCTGAAACGCACATTGTAAAATAAAATTTTGATGTCGCTATGATTGGATGTCGCTAAGTTTATGTTCATTACTTTGGAAGGTATTTAGTGTTTTTTCTTTTGCTATCATTGTGCCTATAGAGTTAAGTATATAACTGTACCAATTATTCAGAAAACTGTGATAAAGTTTTGCTCCCAAGGATGTCTTAAAGACATCAGTGTTTTCTTTTTGTGGGCATGTACAGCCATGTACTTCGAGTTCTTCAACTCATGAGCCTGAGAAATGCCTTGGACATTCATGTCACCACATATAAAAGAAGAAATGGCAAAACTGTAAACCACTGTCAGATCCTCTGAGGTAAAATATGCATTCATGAACCTAGCCCCCCACAGGAAGGGGGGCAGGGGGTTCATGAACCTAGCTTTCACGTCCACGATATTTAATGTTATTTGTAAATATCAAAAAAGAGCATATTAGTTCTTTTGGAGGGAGAGGGGGTCAGGGGTTCATTTTCCAGCACACAACAAAGTTGGTGTAGTCCTTTGTAATGTCTTCACTGTACAAAAATGCGACAGTGAAGTATGGACTGACGAGATTGTATTCACTGTACCAATGCCACACTAGAACCAACAGCTTCCAGTGATATATGGTCATTGATGCAACCATGAATGACAAAGTAAACGCATACGGTAACCAGATGAACAATGAACATTATTATGATTCACTGAACTAGAACTAGATTCCATGAAATTGATGATAGCAGAGACTAAAGTGAGACCCAGATTAAAGTGAGACAGTTATAAATTATTATAATTAAACTGCATCCAGTCGACCATGGGAAAGACGATTTTATACGTGATCAGAATTTCAGTTTTGATACAGATCTAGGGTGATTGGAGACAGAGGTATTGGCATATAATAAGATACTAATCTAATACTCCATACCTACCTTTCTTTTTGAAGTATACCTTATGCTGGTAAACGAACTTACATTACATAAAAAAAAGCAGCCGTGCGGTAAAAGGTAAATGTAAACCCTGATATATAATACTCCTATTTCATACAATGCAACAGTGGACAGTTCAAAGTCTACTTTACAAGTATATATGAAAATTATTGCATCTGTTTGAAGGAAAATAGCTTACAGTAGTTGTATTTAGTAAAATGAGTGCAGTCTTTTCTGTGCTGCAGCCATCTGTGACATACAAATATACACATTGCACAAGACTAGAAACTGTCTAATCTTGTTGGAATTTTGGCAAATGTCTAGACTAATCTCAAGACAGACAGTTTAAATTTCTTTTATTCTTAATGAGGTCTAGAGTCAGAGGTCTAGAGTCAGAGGTCTAGAGTCAGAGGTCTAGAGTCTGAGGTCTAGAGTCTGAGGTCTAGAGTCTGAGGTCTAGAGTCTGAGGTCTAGAGTCTGAGGTCTAGAGTCTGATGTCTAGAGTCATGTTCAAATTAGTGTTCTAGGATTACAAATGTTTCTTTTCTATTTTTTTTTTTTGGTTCCACTTTCCTGCTGCCAAAACCTGGATCAGGCATCTCTGTGATCAATTTTGCTAATTTGGAGAAAGAACGGGGAGGAAAGTTGATAAAAGTGTTTCTCAAAAACTTCCTCTCCTCTCTGAGTACATATATCAGCGATGGTGGACTCAATGGGAAAATGTAATACCTAGTGAATACAAACATTATACAGAACATAGTCCCTTGTGATCTTCTATTATGTAATGCCTCTACATCACTTTGTTTGACTGCTTGGCAGCAGAGTTTATTTTATCTCAATTTTATCTATTCAGCATATGTAGAAAGTGCTACCTGTACATACCTGCATCTGGTAAACTACTGTCCCAAACTTACTGCAATCTGTTTTAAAAACTATTACAACATAACTGGCTGGTTTTTATGTGACATCTATCACACCCTGTAAGATCAAACATGCATGGGGGGTCACCATCAAGATTGCCTTGCTATACTACACAGTACCATCAGGGAATTTTCCATTGTCTCAAAACTTTTCTCAAAGGTCTTGAAGAAGACTTTTGACCTATAGCATCCGTCAAGAAGGCTGCCGACATACTTCTTTTTCTTAAGATTTTGCAACGTTGAAGGAACCACATTACTTCAGTTAAACGAAACAAGGTTGTTTAATCTTTCGAACTTTACGCTATTGAACTTTTAACTGAAAACCACCCCGCTCATTTCGAAAATGTGATGTTTTTTTGGAAGATCCGTAAGTGATTTGTGAAAAATAACACAGTATATATTTAAGATGAAGATGGGGATGTGCCAGTAACATAGACTGTGATTGGCTGAGCATTATGAATGGCCAGTGCTGTTCAAGTTGATTGCTAACTATGTACAAATTTGTTGCACTCTGTTCAATGGTAATGCCGAATGGACAATGTCGTCTGAACAGTTGAAAAATAATACTGCAAAAAAAGAATCATATCTCAGTTCACCGATTTACATGATTTTTGTTTTGCTTGCTTTATTACTTTATTCCCCATTTCATCATGCTCTATTTGAACAGGGATTGTATTTCTACCTTTGTCGTGTGGACTAGCAACCTATCTTGGACATCTCAACCTAACAAGATTAATAGTACTCTCAATTCTTCCATACGTATAACATATTTCAAACTCTCCCAAAAGTTGAACATCTCTTGCAGACAAGACGCCCATAGTCTGGTAATGTACGAATGTCCGCCCCTATCTCAGAGGCACAATGCATACAGAACAACTGTAAACTAATAGCCAGGTGGCTGTGATTTTGCAACCACATTTGTAGTTTACAGAAGTCCTGCAGATCGATGACACTATTTCACAATGTGTGAATCCAGTGCACCTCTCCCGACAGAATTCCTGGACCCACCCTTGCTGCAACCTACATGCCAGTAGGACAAAACTTTGTTAGATACCAAGAGGTCAATGGAGCAGCCCACTGCATGATATTATTTCAAATGCTGGTAAATGGCTAGCTTCTTGTTCTTGTTCTAAATACAAGAGGAATAGTGTTTCCTCAGCATTTAGCATTATTTGGTCCAAAATAATGTGTTATGTTTATATAGTATGATTGTAGGAGAGCCAACTAGAGCTTTAAATTGAGGACAACTTGAGAGTGAAAGGAGTGGAATCAGCCATGGCCAAGTGCAACCCATACGAGTAATGAAGAGACCCACTTTTCTAAGTCTGCTCCAATATTTCACATTCACTGTTAAGGTGAAAATCATTTCACCCAGTTTGATACAAAGTTATATGTTTCCATTAACCAAAATTCATACTGGAAGGGTTTTTGATAACACAAAAACTACAGCACTGAATGAACACACACTGCACCTTGCAACATCTGCAACTAAATCCGGTACCATTTCTCCAGTTGCACTGTACATTAAAACTTAATAGGACTGTGGCTTTCTGCAGGTACTAATTCCTTTGCTGAAAAACCCTTAGATTGTTTGAAAAAAGTAACATTTCAATTTCCAGGAAAAATTTTATTGTAATTGCAACTCCATTAAAACTGAAAGCCAAAGCAAACGACAGCAAATGAAAAAGAGGGAAAAATAATAATTTTATGGGAATTCTTTTTGAAGCCATTATTATTGTATTACCAACGCTGCCTTTCTTTATCTTTTTAGACAGGCAACTGAATACCAATAAAATCAAATAAAATTATGATTTGCATCACCAGTGCTTTTCTGTCACCTGTTTTAGTAACAAACTGGTTAAAGGTTGTGTGATATGCTTCTAGAAAGGAGCACCCTTCATTCAGAAGCTGCAAAGTAAAACCCTAAGTGAAAATCTGTTAGAATTATGTTTATATCTTTTACCATCTTAGCGATATGACTTTTCAAAGTTCCAGTAAAATGCAAACATATGATGTGGAGTGTTGCACAGTGTCAGTATTTCTTTTGTTAAGCCTTTTTTTTTGTTAAATATTTCTTTTCCTACATATTTTGCCTCTTAATTAATTGCTGAGTTTCACATTGGTAAGTGTTATTAATATTGATGAAGAAAAAAAATGCTTCCAAAATAAAATCCTCAATGTATACAAAATTCTCAAATGTCCTTGAAATAAGGGTTACATAAACAAAGGATTAACATAAGAGGTATCATAGGAGTCCAAATCTTGCCATCACAAATTTGCATACTTAGCCAATGTTTATTCATGATACACCTGTGAGCCACTAAGTTGTCTGTAAATTGGTCAATCTTTGTTGGATTTTGATGGAATTTGTGGCTATTTTTAATATTTTCAATGCTAAATGCACTCAATGCTCCAAAATGACCTGGACATATGTGTGATAATTACAAGCAATGCATGTGCTGTCTTGTTAATGCATATCATCAAACTGACTTTTATTTCTGACAACACTATCTTGCAAGTAGAATGCTACAGGGGTATCACTTTCTGAGGTTAATTCCATGGAACACACAGGATTAAGTGCCAACTTCTGGAAAATCCTTGGAATAGACACAAACAATCATCACTCTGAACTACAGTATTACTTTCACAAAGGTATTAATAAAAGAGCTGCTATAGCACTATCAGTGTGTGCGTCTGTGGAGGGAGGAGTAGTCAATTTATTGATCACAAATGTTCTACTACAATGAATGACAGTGTGACACTGTAACCCACCTGCCAAGAGGGTAGAAAAATATGTGATTGAGTTAGGAAGGTATCTTATCGAGACAAAGTTATCCTGAGGGCCCCCCCCCCATCCAAGAAAGAACCCTGATCAGTCGGGTAAACCGTCAGCGCAGATTTGATTTATTTCTTTCACAAAGGGAGATATCTTCACCATCAAATCTGGTCACCTGAAACAGGGGGCGCTTTAAATGCTTTTCGGATAGGGAAAGGACAAACTCAAATAGAAACTATGCAAAAAGAAACAAAACCGATTTCCAGGGAAGCGTGTTTACATCAGCAACTATAATTCTGCCCCATTTACAATAACAACTTGACTGCCGACCACTCTTAGCAGGTTAGTCATTAAGAATTTCAAACCCCTACAAATTCAAAGCCATTACCTTCATGAGAGGCTTTTATAAAAATCGTTTCTATTTTTGCCATTCACAATCTTGTTGTAACTTTACAAAGTTACTACACAACAATATCTTCTTCACTGAAACAAGACAGCGAGGTACGGTAGGCGATTAAGCCAACCCAGAATCTCATAGACTGCTGCGGCTGCAAAATTTGTTGTTGACATTGAATCACTGATGGCCACAAATCTGAGGATTTTTGCACAATTTGAAAACAAATTGTAAAAGGGAGGTACTTCCGTGTGAATACAACATTGCAAAATGTCTTACCTTACAACCTTTATCATGCATTCTATTTTTGGTCTAGTGCAGGAAATAAAATCGATGACAGAGTGTCAAATGAATAGTAACCAAACACTTCCTGTCAGACATCATGCTAGGTAACAACTGTAAGTCAATTGGATGATTTGCTTAATACTTGGGACTTTTGGCACATTAACACAGTAACTGCATACACACCTATCATTAGTTTATATGTACTTCCTTTGAATTCACGATTCACATTTTGGAGAAATCCACTTGTTAAGTTACTACTTTTGACAAAACTTTGGCAAATTTCCTACAAGAAAATTTGTCCATGTGATTTCTATGACATCCAAACCTGCTGCACGCATCTATTTAAACTGTCCTGGTTCACATTAATACTAACAAACCACAAAATGATTTCCCTCCACTAATGTATGCAACCTGACACTGCCATGTCTAGAGTCCAGAAATAAAGTTGTAATACTGCCCTCTCTACTACCTTTTGTTTAAATCCTCCTAATACTACCTCCAAAGTGTATGCTTGGACGTAATTTACTTTTCCTCTACTGGAAAGTCATTTCTGAAAGATGGATCTGCATAGCAAACACTCTCATTAAAGAACTTGTTACAACCAACAGAGAACCTCAAACCCTACATCCCTGCAAATCCCACACTGCCACTTACTCATATTTGTAAACATTTCTTTTCCTACATCAAAATACAACATTTTATACAAAAATCAGTATGGATTTTGACCAGGCCATTATACTGAATTAGCACTGGCAGATGCAATTAACAAACTATTTTTGAACCTTGACAATAAGAAAACTAGAGTAGGTGTCTCTGTTGATCTTTCAAAGGTGTTTGACACCATTGACCGTAAGACTCTGTTACGTAAATTAGAATACTATGGTATTGCAATGGATACATAGCTACCTCTCCAGTAGGCTGCACTTCACATCACTTTAGAGCTTTGACTCTGATCTTTGTGGAAATAAATGTGGAGTACCGCAAGGATCTATTCTAGGTACACTTTTATTCATCCTTTAGGTCAATGACCTCTGCCACGCCTCCCCCACAGCTTATATCGAACTGTTTGCTGATGATACAACTAGTCGATGAGAGCATATTACATTCAATTGTTTGTAATAAACTTAATAATTTCCATATATGGTTCGCTGCTAAGAAGCTATTACTAAACATAAATAAAACTAATTATATCGTTTTAGTACAAGCTTAAGTGGGACTGGCTATTTCAATTAATGGTAAAGATATTAATACAATGTAGAATCCACAAATTCCTTGGTGTATACATGGATTCTAGGCTTACTTGGAATGACTTCATCTTGTCACTTTCAAATACAATAGCTTGAAATGTTCGGGTGATGTCAAAATTAAAAATATATTCTCTCTCAGACTATTCTTAAAACCCTTCATCAAAGCTTAATTGTTCCCAACCACTTGTATTGTCCCGTTATCTGATCTGGAATGAGAAATGTAGATTTTAATCAGCTTATCATTTTACAATAACGAGACATCTGTCATATTTCTTGTGCTCCCCCATGTGACCGTTTTGTACTTTCAATTCTTCAAATTTAAGGATCTGATTAAAGTAAGCATTGCACATTTTTCTCATAAAGCTTTGACTCACACTTTACCACCTTTATTCACAGATTTTTTTTTCTGTACTAATCATACAATCCACCGCTTCATTACCAGAGATGCTAGTCACATCCACCGTTATCCTCCTCATACAAGTTTGGTCACTTGGACTTATTAAAACGAGCTGTTAAAGTCAGGAACTCTCTCCCCTGGATATTTCAATGTTTGCAGTCTCTCCTTACGTTTAAGAAAAGAATACTACAAAGACCTATAATGCATTATTAAGTGTAAATATGTTTGTTTGTTATAAGTTTGGAATATTTCATACTCTTGCATATCTTACATATCTCATTTTGTTCATATTTACTAATTCTGTTTTTCTACTTCCCTCTTTCCTGTTAATTTGTTGCACAGGGAGTGTTATACTTTGCTAAGCTTCATCTTTCTAGAACTACTTCACTTTGCAACTACATTAATATTACATAAATCTAATTAACTCTAAAGTGTTAATGTTTTTGCTGTTGTGAAGAAACTAATAACAAGTGACTTTTCATGCCATTAATGGAAGAGTATTGGAGAGTATTGGAACATCAGGAGAAGTAATTCACTACGGAAAAATTATTGGAGTTACACACTTGCAAACATCTTTGCAACACTTGAGGTTGTTGCTACAATATTGTTGGATAACTTGCAAAACATGTTTTACGTATTGTGAGTGTCATTCAGCATTGTAGTTGGCATTTTTCTGACATTAGACATATGGATGAAACTGATGGTAGACTTGATGGCACATACTAAAAGAGGCACAAACTGTGGCATTTCACAGAGTCCTCACAGTAAAGGCATATTCTTACACCCTCTTTGAAATAACTTAGCAAATCTGCCTATCCAAAATTTCCTGGAGGATTCAAATTATTTTTTTACTGGTAGATGTAAGCGACCATTTTCCAGCTTCACAAAAGGAGGGCACTGGGAAACAATGTCATGGTGCCACTGTAAAAGTACCAGACAGTGACAGATCTTGGGCAATATCCAGGGCCTAAGAAATTACCATTTACAAGAGAAAGACACCAGTATTTTCTTTGTCATGTTTTCCTTCAGTTAAGGATGGTCCAGAGAATGTGTCTCTCTTACCTTGAACTCATTAGCTGAATGTCTTGTTCTCTTTGGTTTACTTCAATGAAAGCACTGTCACTTACTTTGGATTCATCGGCTTCTGTTTCTTTCTCTCCCTCTCTGTCAGCTCAGCCACCTCTTCGTCTGGACCGACCACCTCTTGCAAGGAGTCGTGTGACCTCTTTAAGCCCTTTGCGGTCAGCTCTGAAGATTCCGGCTGGGGTTGAGGCATTGTAGGAGCAGGGAACGGCGGTGTTGAGTAGTCACAGAGCTCTTTGTATTTATTGTAAGGTATGATGGTGTACAATTCACTGGTTGGGATATTTGAAACTAATTAAAACAAAAATGTATTTCTTGGAATTGGTCACATATCATATTAATTCTTAGGTAGTCAGTGGGATGTCTTAGGCCTAGCACTGTAAACTTACAAATCAAAAATGCAAGTGGAAGTAAGTCATGATTCACTTAAGCCTGTATCTCACGAAGACAAATTTATTTTTGCAACTATTGCACATCTGAACACAAAATTGTTGCAAAAATAAACATGTAAATTTTTCTACCAGGGTGAAACTACAATCATACAGAAAAAATCTGCATGCTGATTTTTGTGACTTCTGTTTTTGTTTTGAAAACACGATAGTCGTGCAATAAACATGCAAAGTAAGTGCAAGGGCAGGAATGCCAAAGGTATGCCAAACAGTTGCAAAATATTAGCACTAACTTCCTACTAAATTTATCACTAAAGTCATGGAACAACTTAGGCAAAAGTAGAAGGAATTTGGCCAAGGGTGAATTCTACAAAACTTGCAACATTTGTTCTACATTTGGGCTACTTTAAAGAAATGTTTAACTAAAGCTTTGCTATCATTTGGCATTAGATTTTTGCAAAATTGTCGCAGAAAATTTTGAATGCATTTAAAATTGCTGGCAAAGCTTTTCTGATTCCTGCTAAGTTAGGTGACAATATGGCTACTGTTTTACTACTATTTGGCCAATTTGCAAAATTCAGTTGCAAACCACATGCAAAGGAAATTTTTCTCTGTGAGATACTACTTTGTAAGCCAGAAAATCTGCTAATATCTATTTGAAAGAGACTTGGCCGTTTGCCTGTGACTCATGCAACAGTGAAAGATTGGTCAAATGACACAGAATCTAGATCAATTCTAAATCAAAATGTAGAGTCAATTTCTCGTAAATTACCATATCACCAGTTAACTGGGTAATTAATATATCGTAACTTACATCTCTTGAAAAAAGTGTGTTTTTTGTTAATTTCAACTTCACACTAGATAAACCTATACTGTAAATATTTCACATAGAAACATGTCATCATGTTAACTATTCTCCTTTTTTGAAAAGCAGACACATGCCAAAGACAGTGTCTTCATCTTATTTGTAGGGATTCTCTCTAAATCACAAGTCCCACTCAAAAATTTTTTCTCTTCCTCATTTTTTAAGTCACCATTGGACTCAAAGTTACAGTCAAATAAACCCTGCAAAGCTTCTTTGGTCAAAAATACACCATGTGGTCCTTTGTAGAGAAGTTCAACCAACGCAGTGAGCTGAATAACACTTACAATTAACAACATACAATTTGCAGATTAAAGACCAGTCCAGTGGCAAATAGGGAACAGATAATTGGGCTAGAACGTTTACTGTGAACAGCCAATGATCCTTCAAAGCTGGATTGTTGGTTATGTGACGGTAGATATGTGCATACATTACAGGATGTATCCTTACGATGTAACAGCGTGTACTTAGCATAGGACGGATACACATGTCCCACACAGCCAACTGATTAATGGGAGAAAAATGACTACAGGTAAAATCTTCATTTTGACTGAGGACATTGCTTACTGTTGAACAAAAAATTCTTCAGGTTGGGGGCCAAATCTGAGCTTTGGCTACATCATGTAGAAAGCTGCTTGAAGAAAAACAATCATGTAGTATTACATAATCATGTCTGATACTGTAAACATTTCTTGTCTTAAAATGCATAAGAAATCACAAAAAAAACTGAATGCATTTTCACATAAATTTCAGGTAACTTTTTGCAGGTTTACCCTGATAGAGCTGTAGTTGAGCCACACAACTAAATCATGTCAATACAACTTGTTTGTTTGTTTCCTATTTTGTCAAGTCTACATAAACTTTGCAGAACAGAGACAGATTTCTTTGAAAGCAATTCAAGTTACAAACAACAGCTGAAAGAAATATATGTGAGATAAACTCCTGTAATGGGAGTGAAACATAGTTACTCCTCAGTAGGCTACTGAGGAGTGACAACCAAAGAGTGTGAAAGACAAAGTCCAAAAATTCTAAATTTGCATTAGGGTAGTTTATAACCCAGCTGAGCAACAGTGTGGATATAGCACTCGTAATCAAAGGCTCGCTAGTGCGGTAAAGGAGACAACCAGCAAAGAACTGTTGGGACTTAGGTATCCTATCAAAAGTATCTCCTTCCAAGAGGGTTGCAGACTTACCATTTTTATACATGTCTCTTCTGTTGAGGGCCACAAATGCTGAGCAGTCATCCAACCAGGAGATCCGCACCGGGCCAACGGAGGAGAAGAGTTGGTGTATGTCGCTGGGCCTCCACTCAACAGGAAACGTAACATGGAACAGATGGGACCTGTCCGGTGACACTACGAGCACAGAATAGAACAGAAAGGAGAGATGTGTAAAACAAAAGACTTACAACAATAGAATAAACACGATCAAAAATTAAGAAAATCATATTACATTGAACTGGATTCCTTCAGTTTGTGATGAAAGAACAACCAAAACACACCGGTTTTTACTTGCAGAGTTATTGTAAAGATTGATGACGTTCATCCAAGTAACATTCTGTGTTCAAACTAGGGAGAGGCATAAAACACAAACTCAACACGAATACTATCTATGGGACATCAATATAAGAAACATTACAAAAAACACCCCCTTTGTCTGTCTAATGGGTGCATTTTGCCTGTATTGCGACTGGAAGATTATTTTACTTATACCTGATTTGGAAAAAGAAAAGCCTACAAAGTCATGACAGATGTACTTCACAAACACCTATCCTCCTTTCTTTCTGTCAAATGAAAGAACATTTTGGTAAAAAGTTTGACTTTTTTACAGAGTATTTAGGAGTACTATAATTTCTCTCAGAGGTTTAGTTTTGCTGCATTTCAAAAAATTCTTCTTTCCCACAAACAACACATCATTCTTTTAACATCAGGTGTAATACATTTCTGCACTGACACCAAAATGGTTCACACGAAATCATCTCCGGCTATTACAGATGAACCTGTGAAAATTTTTTTCTTTTACTTTGACTTCTTCCAAAAAAATGATTTTCTTAATATTCACAAGACAAAGGAAATTCAAAGTGACAATGAAACACAAAGGAGTTTTTCAATTGGAAAGGATGACCTTGAAGTCAATGACTGCAGAAACTGCATCATTAAAAAATTTTCACATGGCTCTAAAGTTAAAAACAGAGATCCATGTTTCTATGGTTGTGCATTTCAACTTTGTTCAAACATTTGTGAAATAAGCAAACTTCAGGAAAGAGGAACCATTGATGATACGGAGCTGATCTGGTTTCCCAAAGCTGGTTGATTACATCAAAGGGAGCTTTACATGGAAACCAGGATGAATGAATTGTTTTTTGGATAAATACGGTGCATACTTGTATAAAATAGGAAGAGTGGCAGTCCTCTTGCTCTGCTCTGGTAGAGGTTCATGGTTGCCAAAAATACAACAAAACTATTCATAACTTTGTCATTCCCATTTTCATGAAATTTCATCGGTGAATCTAAGTAGTTGAGTAATTCATATTTGGCAACAGTTCGGAGGGTAAAAATCAGACCTAACAAATGAAACAGGCTTATGGTATAGCAGGACATCTGTCATTGCTATTAGCAGCATAAGCAATCTTTTAATTTTGTTTTCCAAAATATAATCACCATATTCCATGGCTGTGCAGATTATGAAAAATGGTGCACTTAAAGGATAGCATACAGTCATATGACTTAACTGTACAGAAAACCACATTTTAATTTCCAAAATACCATCAGTAAATTGTTCCATTTCACTCAATTCCTTGTACACCAAATGCAGACAACCAGTGACATCTTGTACATAGTATTCTGCACTAAACTGATTTGTCTAAAGTCATCTAAATTCCATGATCAAAGTTGTTTACGATCGATTTCTCACAAATTGTAGAATGTGCCATTCCATCACATCCCTGAACTCTGTCCCACATACACTTCCCACCCCCCTCTCCCATACAACTCTCTTCACAGTCAGGCACAAAGGTACCATTCACACTAAAGGGAGATTTACATGTGACTCTTTTAAAGCCAGACATTCAGATGGTAAACCAGTGAGTGATGTAGAGAATTCTCGCCAAAGCGCTAATCCCATCTAAGAGGTAAATCTTCACTTTAAGGGAATACCTAAACCAGGGTATGATGTTTCAGCATATATCTTTATGAAACGTGTACTTACGGTCAAGTCCTGTTATATTCATGTATGGGAGTTCACTGATCATGTTAACCGCCAATCTGTAGGAAAATAAATGCATTGGTAATTAAAACAACATTGTGCGAGTGGCCAGGATGCAAAGTAATCCCTTTTCATCCATCATGACATCCTCATCCATTAAAACATTACTGTACTTGTCCATCATAATATTCTCATCTATCATAACATTTTGATATTTACCTGTCTAAAATTTTGCTAACGTTTTATCTTGATTCTAGGAAACCAGCGCATTGTCATATTCCAGTTTTCTTTTCTATATTTACGTTATCAGAGTTTACTGAAACATCTTTCCCATTAGCAAAGAAGGTGTTGGCCTGCTCAACATTTACGCATTAACCAACTTTCCATGAAAAACGAGCAAGCACATAGTTTCACTATTGTGAAGACACAAGGAAATTCCACATTTCATTGTAACATAGAAAGTGATATTGTCACTTTGAGCCAATACCGAATGTGAAATCATTCACTTCCCAGAAGGCCTGGCAAAGTTTCATAGCAAAAACACATTTCTGGAATGTACCTTGAGTTTTCTGGGTTTAGCAAAAACAAACAAGATCTCACTTGTTCATGAACGGTTCAATAAGGTGACTCGTAGGAGACACACGACCACCCTTAGGAGGTGTCTTCACCAATGATCCTAGGTAGTTAGCCATGGTGGCGAAGCAGAGTCCTGTCACGAAAGCGTCATAACCGGCTTCATGAAACTGATCCGTCTTAGCTGTATACTCGGGGAAATTTTTGGCCGTCACTGCAGAGAAAAAAATTGATCTAATAATGAAAAAGAGCATGTCCAAACAAACCCAACAAAGATGTAGATGATAGCTACATCAGTGATGTAGATCCCTGGGTGAGGGTGTAGGTGCAGTTCTTCTATGGAGGTAATGCAAACTGTGGAAATCTGGGATGGTATAAGGCGGAACATGGCTGGAGAATCAAAGAGACCCAAGTATGAACTGGCATTTTAATCAGGGTTGGAAATAATTACCATCAATTCCATTGCTTGGTATTCTCAAATGAGCTTTTGCATGAGAACCATCTGCCACAAATTCTACCAAGGACACACTCCCACCCCAGGGCCAAGTTGTCACATGCCCCCCACCCCCCTCCAACTGTAGGATCATGGCATGGCCAGTCTTCAAGAGCAAAATGTTTAACAGTGTTTTTTTCACTATATCACTTTCCAAAATTGTAAGATTTTAATGCAATCAACAAGAGGTGTAAAGCTAACATGCAGGGACTCTATACAGTTACAAATTGAAGAGCAACAGGTAGTTGTGAGATAGTTCACTGCTAAATCTGCCTCTGTATAGTCTGCCTACAAATGAGCAATAAACACACACCCCTTTAAAAGGGGGGATTGAATGTCATGTACATTGCACATGACATTCAGTCCCCTTCTCCATACTGAACATGTTTTGACACAAGTAAAAGTATTAAGGCATGCAAAAGATGTTACATGTTTGCAACTGTTAGAACAAGCATTTTGCAGTCAAGAGCTTTTCAGCTACGATGATTTCTCTTCTATTTTAATAACTAAAAAGTTTTGTCAAACCTGTTTTGTATTGATATTTGAGGGCTTTTCTTTATATTTTTTCTCTATATTGAGAAATGAAGTGACTGATACAGTCACAACATAGCCAAAGCTCTCAAGAATTAAAAAGTAAGTGTTCCATAGCAAATCAAGACTTTCAGACTGCTTTACCAGTTGTAGGGCAGGGGCATCAGCCATCTATGGCAATCAAATCTGCAGCCATAAATGTAAGATTCACAAAGATACCTTTGCACTTTTGAAAAATATCATCCTCTGTGAATTATTACAAAGCATGGCTGAACAGAAACATCACTCCTTGCCACATATTTTAGCAAACTTCATTCAAAAATAACTTCCTAAAAAAATTTAATAAAGTGTCATTCTGTTTCACACTGAGGTATTTTACTGACTTTGTGGTTTCTGATGGTGTTCTGGGGGTGAATGGTATCTACGGAAGTTTGAGAACAATTCATGTGGACTGATTGGCTGACTGTTCTTATGTATGAAGTACATTGTGTGCAAAAAAAAATAAAGAAGAACAAAAAAATATTCAGTGAACTTTGATGGGATAAATCTAATATAAAGCCTACTTTGTAACATTCCACGGTCAAGGAGAAAGTAATGGGCAAACTGGAAAATGGATAGCAGCCAGGAAAATGCATTGTCATATACAAAATGTAACAGTAAAAATGATATGTAGATTCTGCAAACTAAAAAGCAGAAGTATTTCTAACAATTGTAAATGAAAATTTAGCCACGTGTAGAAAAACTTCATAGTGGCCGTCACTCAGGACAAATTGTAGGCAAGTATGGACAAAACCCACAATTATATCATATAAAAGTACTAAATTTCCACATCAAACACACTTAATGTTCTCAGAGGGACCTTAAACATTCAAATTGTTCTCCAAGGTTGGTATTGATCCAGAAAAAGAGGTCAGTAAAAACCATTTTGAGAGTAAGTGAAGCTACCCATCTTATTGTTGCAGCATTCCAATACAGGATACAACTGGAACAACGACAGGGATAATTTCCTCACCAATTTTGGGAATTTTGAAAGGTTCTTGATGAAGTTGGTTCTTCATATCACCCAGTGATGAAAATGGAATCAAATCCTGATAGCAGAACAAAAAAAAAATGAGAGATTAATACAATACAAGGCTCACATCAAAGCATTAGTAATTGTGGTGATTTTGAAAGAACAATTTGGCCACAAGTTTCTTAGAATTTCTCTGCAAGAAAAGTGTGGGAGGAAATCCAAAAGCCTCAGCTGGTCACTTTGGAGTGGCTTCCTTCAAGCATATATTCCAACTACCACAAAACAGGGAAGGGAAAACTCTGATCAACAGAGAACAGTATCTTTCTAAGAGACCACCATCCAGAACAAACTTGATAATTTAGTTTATCAACTGATCCTGCTGGTATAAAGAGTGTGTTTCTTTTTCTATGGATGGATTTAAATTACAGCCCAAAGAGTGAACTCCTCGTTGGTATTAATGCAGGAACCAGTATTTGACATCTTGTCTACCAGCAGAATACCTTGCAATGTAATAAAATCAGGATGTATGATGGATTAAAAATAATGAAAGAAAAGTTGCAAATAATCTTCTAAAAGTTATTATTTCCTTTTGAATCATGCGCAGTTGCTTACATGCTTACCAAGGTAAATTATAGCACAGCTATGGTCTAATTTCTTCATAAATATTTAATTCATGGTACGAAAGATGAAAAAAGACCTTTAATGATGTTTAAGAAAGAAAAAAATGGAAAGACCGGAAAGAAGAGTAATTAGTCCCAAGCCGTGATGACCAAGGACCATGTTAAAGTGTGAGATTATTTCATGTTTTTACATTTATCAGGACATTTACTTACTTTGAGTGGATGGGCTGTGGCTAAGACTTTGGTATCAATGACTTTGTTGAATACAAAATTTATCATGGACTTAAAATCTGCAAGGGTCTGAAATTGAAAGAGAAACTGAATGATTATAAAGACTGAGAGACTTCCAAAAATATGACATCAGTCAACATTTGACGTCTGGTAACCTCAAATGACATTTGACCTCCACCAAAAACAACAGACGTCATCTACTCAGTATGGCTACTCCACGCATCAAGTATGACATCAGTCAACATTACACTCCTCAAGATATTGTGTTTACAAGGTTCCTACAGTTTGACCTCTTGTGACCTCAAAGGACCTTTCATCTCCACCAAATCCGATAGGAGCCTTCTACTCAGTATTACCAACAAACACACACTAAGTACATCAGTCAAGGTTACCCTTCTGGAGATACTGTTTACAAGGTTTTCACATTTTTGACATCTGGTGACCTCAAATGACCTTTCACCTCCACCAAAAACAATAAAGATCATCTACTCAGTATGACCAACCCAAACACCAAGAATGAGACTAGTCAAGGTTACGCTTTTTGAGATATCATGTTTACGAGGTTTTCAAATTTTGATCTTTGTTGACTTAAAGTGACAATTGACCCCCACCAAAAACTACATGGATCATCTACTCAGTACGACCAACCCACACATCAAATTTGACATCAGTCAAGGTTTCTGGAGACACTGTGTTTAAAATGTTTTCACATTTTGACCTCTGGTGAGATCAAATGATCTTTGACCTCCACCAAAATCAATAGGGGTCATCTACTCAGTATGACCAACCCACACTCCAAGCACGAAATCAGTCAAGGTTACCCTTCTTGAGATATCACGTTTACCCTCAATGTACATACACACATTAATACATGACATCACTAAAGATTTCTTTGGCCTTCCACAAGGAATCAAAAAGGTGGTAAAAATATTGAGACCATGAACTGGATTTTACAGTGTATGGACCTGTACTATAATAAATCCTTCTTGAAAACAAACAAAAAGAGAGCTTTGAAGGATATCTTTGATTTTCAATCAATTTTCAAATACTGCACTCACCTCTGGGAGAGGTCCACTGAACTGGTGGAGGGTATGCATCAGGTCTAACATCATGTTATGGCCTACAATGGTCCTCTTGGAGGCTGAGAGCATCTGGATAACCTTAGCAAAACCAGCTGCTTCTTCCACCTCTCCCTGAGTGACAGAAATAATATAATGGACTACTGTCACTGAACTTGTTGGCTAACTCCATCTCCCAGATCTAGCTACAGCCAAACCTCGTGAGTGTGTTCATCAAGTTTTAGGTGAAATTTCAGGAGATAAACAGTTAAGAGAACACGAATGTGATACCATTCGGAGAGTTAACCACAAAGAAAAAAAATTACAGAATTAATGGTATAAGAAAGGACATTCAGAACAAAAAGGTGTGGGATGGGTGAGTGTGGGAGGGGGAATATTCTATAAATACTATACGTGTATGATGTACAATGGTCTGAGAGCTATTTACAATTCATACTGTATGTGTACTCCTAGCCACCAATAAGAAAACACAAGAGCCACGATATCTCATTCCCTGAAATAAGGCTGGCTACAAGAGAAACACAAAGGATGGCAGGACACTCGATAACTAATCCTAATTGCAAATAATAAAAGACAAAAATGTCAGAGCAAAGGAAGTTTTGCTTGTGAGCATTATCCTGGATTAACAACTACTTGGGATAAATTAGAGTCTAAATAATTGCACAATGACAGTCAGATTTATGTATGTAAACAGATCTGTTTACATACAGATCTGTTTACATACAGATCTGTTTACATACAGATCTGTTTACATACAGATCTGTTTACATACAGATCTGTTTACATACAGATCTGTTTACATACAGATCTGTTTACATACAGATCTGTTTACATACAGATCTGTTTACATACAGATCTGACGATGGAAGAGTGATGATGGTTTAGTTCTTTAAAACCAGAGTATGACAGCATGATCCCTGGATTCATATGAATAGTGATAATAAATTCACTGCAGGTGACCTCAGGGAGCATGTACAACTATTCAGTGGAACATCTAGAACAAAATCTTTAACAACCTAAACTCTTCTTCATGTGACAATCCTGTCCCTTCATCACCGTGGACAGCTGTTTGTTTTTCTGTTTCTCCAACATGCACATATAGTGCCTCTGCAACATCAGCCATGGGAGCTGGTAAATCTTCCACAAAGCAAAATATCACACAGAAATTTGAAACAAATATGCTGGCATGAGCTTGAAAAGTTCTGAGCACCACAAAATGAGACATTTGTGCAAAATCTTGTGACTGAGAGCTGAGGCTTTTATTGGATAACTAATAAAGTAACAACAAACCAACGCAGTCTGTAATTTCTGCTGGTCTAGTTTCTTCTTCTCATCCTCTGACACTCTGGTCACACAAATGTACTTCAGTCTCTGACAAAAGTAAAAGAAAAACATAATTTATCCATCAGATGATTGAATGTCCTCAGCCTCCTGATCCATGTCTGGATGGTCTGGGGTAATAACAAAGTGACTGTTCTTTGTATTTGGTTGAATGCCTTGTAAACGTCGCTGCTTTGCTAACCACAATGGAGATGAAAAACTGAATGTTTTTCTAAAGAGAGTATTTTACATAACCTCACTCCACTCGTGACTTCTAGCAAAAATCCATTTACATAAAAAGGGAATAACTCTTTTTTAAAATCCACTGTCAAATCATATCCACTATCACAAAGGACTGTGAAGGTAAAAGAAGAAAAGTATGTTGGTCTCCCATTCAATTACCTTTTGACAGGATTCTAAACATCAGGCCCACTTACTGTCATAAATACATGGAAGGTTGATAACACAATCTGACAAGTGCCAATGAAGTCTTTTGAAGTAAATAAGATGTAACAGCTCATAAATACAGATATCTTGGAGAAATTCAAAGTCACATACTCACTCTTTTGGTTAACTGTAAACTGTTGCAAGTCCCTTCCACCTAACCCCCTCCCCCATTCCACCAGCCACAGTTCTACTCTGCCCACTACCCTACCCTTCTACAGAATGATGACCTTCCAAGTCTTGTAGGTCTGCCACGTTGATTCCTAAACTATGGAGTAATGTGTAGGGTGGTACTTGAGCACCTTCTCAATGGGCCCCACCCCCTCCCCCAACCCTGCAGCATGTACCCTGCTGATGCATCCACCATATGGAACTCTTTATCAGCCATGAAAGTCTCCACTAAAGCAGATGTGTTGCAAGATGCAGTGCGACCATCATGTTTGTCTCTGTTTTAATCCAAGTATGACATGTTTATCTTAAAATTAACCTAAATCAAAGACAACACAATAACAGCATATACCTGTGTGAGGTTAATTCAAGTTAAACATTTAGTGTGTATGACACAGTGACTCTAAATCCTGTAAAATGACAAAATGTTTCTTGCATTCCACTATTATAACCATCCATACAATAGTGAATTTAAAGATAAATTTACACCACATATACACACCATCACACATATACACAGGAAGAATAAAAACTGATGACCAATTCTATGAATAATACTTGAAAGAACCTACACTGTTCTCAACAGAGAGAGAATCAAGGTGAATCCCAGTCGGCCACCTACGAGGAAAAATGACAGAAAAAACTGGGGATGAATTCAAGAGAAGTCAAATATTAAGAGGGATTTGAGCATGGAAAATGATAAAAGCAGAATTTGAAAATAAGAAATTTAAACTACTACCTGTATAAACTGTCTGTTGGATTTGTAAACTACAATTCCAGTCAAAGAGGAAATGTAGAGCCAAAATTTTTGGTAAATTTTATCATGCCTGTAACCATTTGTCAGCAGTAATATGTAACAGAAAGGTTTCAAAAAGAACAAATACACCCTACAAAAAAAAATGAAAAAAACTGGATAATTTATGGACAGTGAGGGACAAAATGATGGAGACCAGGCGTCATGGACAGTTGTCCTGCAGCTGACTAACACACCACTGTCCTGGCAACTATACATGATTAACACACAGCAATGATCAAGACACTCTATACTGTAAACTTAAGTCTGAAATAACTTGAAATCTGGAAAATAATAAAAAAATGGCAGCCCACTGCAAGCTATGATGCATATCTGCATTGTATTTATTGATACATTCACAAACTATGACTTTAGGATAACATTTAGACTTTGAGGGCACGTACAAATTTTCTATGGAAGCAGTTTGGTTCAGTCAGGAGTATACACATTTCTCTGACAAGTATATTAAACCCACATTGGTTTTGTTCCAAAATGAAGGATGTGAACATAAGACTCAGCGATGTCTCATTTAAGTCAGTGAAAGCACAGAGTATTGATCAAACCTGATTGATCAATAAATGGTACAAACAAGCACCATTCTGAAAGATGCTTTGTCTTTGCCCAAATCTGCTACCAGTCTGCACTACTGGTCAGCTCAGAAAAAGTTAAGTATGGTACCAATGGCAAAACTTTACTCATGTTGATTTAGGTCTCACAGCTATAAAATTTTCTTTGAGTGATACAGGGTTCTGCCAAGGACAGATTCAGTGCTGGCAAGACCATCTAAAGCATAGTGCCAGAATCAGTTGGCACCAAACGTGGAAGAAAATTTTTGGCTCCATGCACCCTCAAATTGCAGGAAATGGCACTCTCTAAGATCTAGTGAAATGTATCCAACTGTTGAGGAATCTGCTTGAGAATTTAAATTCTAGGAAAAAACCTCTCTGGTTGGGATAGTTTTACCACCAATAATGGTTAGGGGTCTTTTCAGAATTCACCGCGGCGGTAGCCGACGGTAGCCAGCGGTGGGTGTGCACTCAAGCGTATCTCATTATCAGAGCAAGCCGCAAGTGCTCGTTTACGAGCGATTCCGAACATTCCACCCTTGCACTTAACTTGTACTTCATCCGATTTAGAACACAAAGAGCAGTTTTGCTCGCAGCAGAATCGCTCAATGAAAGCAGTGGCAAATGCAATAGATCTGTTGTGCAAACTGAATACGTAGGTTCTCTATCAACTGTACACACACTGAGCTTGGCCTAGAAATACACAAATGTTCGGCCTAAGTCCTTAAGTTTGGCTTAGCCTACCCGCGTTTACATCTTCAAATTAACTAGGTCATACAATATTTTCAAAACAGAGACGGGCTCGTCAAAATTTATGTCCCTACATTCAGAACAACCCATGTTGAATTTCTTTTGACCTTGACAAATAATAAACATGATTGAGTATCTTTGGTCCCCGTTATCGGATGAGCTGTCGGCAGTCTCTTTACCGGACGTTCTCGAGGGTGAAAATGTTCCCCCCCCCCCTCTCAGCAAGCGGGACTCTCAGAAGAGCAGAAGGATGGCAAGGAAATAGTCGTGTTTGACACTGCAATGGACCGATTACGAGATTATTGTCATGGTACAACATTCCATGGTTTTGAAGTGGACGTGACATCCGAGTATTGCAAAGGACAGGATTTTCCTTGGGCAGACTATGATAGTATTCACTCAGCATTGAAGAATCCTAGTAAAACCAGTCTCAGGGACCATCCAAAGATTCTGAACGAACTTCAGTTTACTGCAAACCACTGTGATCGTCGCTTGGGTGAATTCACGCTAATGGAATGCGTAGAATCATCATGTTCGTACTGCACTGCCCACCCCATGAAGAGCAACCACGTAATGGCAACAATCTGGGACATGGAATGCCGACGCCAACCATTGATGTTATGCTAAATACAGCTTCTCCACATTTCTTGGTTTACCGCGATGTGATTAAGAAACCATGGCAACCAGCAGATGAGCAAATGGAACTTTTCAAGTCCCTCAAACTGGGTAGATGCTCGGAGTGCAGATACGTTTTTACCTCGAAGAAAGACAAGAAACAGCATGTCTCCATTGTTCATGGCTAAATTTTTCCTTTGCTTCCTTTCTGGAGTTGTAACATGGACACACTACTACCATGTATATCGAAAGCGCTTTTTTGTATACACATTTTTTTGTGGATTGCAAATATTCAAATTATGTTTGTCAGCTACGAAAATACAGTTGTCATGATAGTTCATGTAACATTGGTTAGTCTATAGATCAGGAAAGGTACATAAAACACAAACTGAAATCATAAGTAAAATTATTAAATTGTCACGTTCCAAGTGCATGTCGGTAGCCGAATTCCTTGCACTTTCATCAAAATTATGAAATTATCATAGTGTCTACTCTAATAATTTCGAGTAGACGCAGCCATTTTGCCCATAGTTCGGGAATCGATACCTTATTGCTTACTTGGGGCTCCACGGAGTAATGTAATTTTTTTTTTACTTTCAGTTTACAAGTCACATTATGATTTTGTCATGGATATATGCATGTCAATTACGAGCAAACCACAAAGTACTTAAAGTATAGGGATATGAGTGTTCAAAGGCACAAAATGAAGGTCACTGGGAGGTCCGTGCTTAAAAACAACTCGCATACATTACTATCGGCCAATGTTTTCAATATGCTACTTTTAAATCCTATATTCAGCTAATATAAGTAATAAAAGTTAAAGGTGTTAAAAATTTTATGAATAAATAACTATCATCGTCACTTTTTTTTTTCTCATTTAACTTTTTTGTAGTCCTGCACCCTAACTTCATCATGTACTACCGAATAATCTGGTCACCCCACTAAAAGATAAATGAGAACCACAAGATCTGTTAGAATATTTTATAGGCCTACAGACTCTTCTGAATAATGAACTGATGTATTGATTGTGTTCAAACAGTTACTATGTTAGAAGGTTAATCAACAAGGTAATTTCAAATATTGTTATACTGCATGTACTTTTCGCAGCGAGCTGCCACGATTTTGCGACTTCCTAACCACACTATGGTTATAATTCCATAATAAAACTGAGCAATCTCATTCATATATAGTCCATTAATTGATTTACAGTGATCAAAACGAGTGATGTATGTAGAAACTTGCTAACTAGTTGGACAAAGTTGTGCATGCAAGTTTGAGTTAATGAATATTCAACATCTTACCTAAACATTGCAACACGCACTCGAAGACGCCACTTCGGGACTTACGAAACAGTTTTCTAATACCACCTTCCAAAAACTCTTGAGCTACTTTTCTTCATTTCCAATTGGTTTCGTAAGTGTTCTTGGTAATTTATTTGTCAGCCATTACTAGTGGAATTGTTGAATTTGGAATAAAAATACGATCGTCGATGGACTGGTCTAAAGCAGACCCTGCTGTTCTTGGCGTGCTCTTCTGTGAACCATACTGTATGTATGACAACATCACTGTATATATCCGGTGGTACCTTAGCTACAGCTGCACAAAAAATTTATATATTTATTTTTTTATTTATTGAGGATACATATTTTGTAGGAGGGGCCTGTGGGGATTTTTTTGTGAATCTCATGTGAATTATATCCCAGTAATGATATATTTACAAAATATTACTTCCTTGAAACTGAAAGGAATGCTACATTTGCCTCATTCTTGTCATGAAAAAGTATGAGCAGTTTACATCTTAGATACCTCATTGGTCTTGATAAAGTAAGAGAAAAAGGCAGGATTTCGGGGTAAACTTGGTGAAGAAAAGACAGTACACAAATTCTTCATCTTTTTAAATTTTTAAAGTTGATGTGGGAGAAAAAATATTTTCTCTTCCCCACCCGCACTACCTCTTTCTCCCCCACACTATTTTTCTTTTGTCCCTCACGATTTCCTTCTATACCATCAAAAGTGAAATGTTGAACCGAAAATGCCTGGTTCCCACCTTGGAAATCATCATGTTAGTATTTAATGATGTCTTTTCGAATATCATTGAGTTGATACAGTCATGAGGCAAAGAGTTTGCTGTGCAGCCAGCCGGTCTTCTACATTGTTTAATACTTGTAACCAAAAAAAAGAGAAGAAATCATCCGGCCCGCACACCCAACTTTATTCAGAAAAATTCAAGCCCAGTTTTTCTTCTTAACTTGGTCTTAGCCTTGCTGTGACAAAGATACACAAGAAAAATGCAATAGCACTGTAGGAATGTGTACAAAAAACCAAAGCTTAAACCGCAGTTGCGCACTGCTTGCAGCAACGTTTTCCCCTCGCTTTCCTTCGTGTTTATCGACGGCAAGCTAGGCACCCGTACCCCGGAATAGAACATGATAGGCGCAAAGTTGAGAAAGTGAGGTGACTTCCATTTATTTTTACACCAAAACCCTAAATACAGGTGTTTTGCTTGATACACGCTAGGCTATGTAGCGATATATCCCTTCCACTGACAGCGTTTCTCTTTACTCTTCTCGAAATCATGCTTGTCTAGCAATAAATGATGGGGAAATTCTGAAGTTGAAGGTGAAACAAGTAAGCCTTAAAAACACACTTTAGGAAACTTGCTTTGTATTGAAGTTACTGAACACAATGGGCATAGGCTAGGACTACTATTCATTGCACAATAAGCTGTTCTATTCAACGCAGGTCGCCAATTGTGCTCTCAGACAAAAGGACTGCGGTCACTTGCTCAATTAATCTTCGGAAGTTTTCGGGAAGTGCTGTGTGATGTCATTCAGAATATTCATGGCCTCTGCAGGCAAGTCCAGCTTACCGCTGCATACCGCTGAGGTGAATTCTGAAAAGACCCCTTATTTTATCTGAGTGTTTGATCAAATAATGCCTGATGGAAAAGTGAGTCTTTTGATTACGGATGGTCACCTTGGCAGTTTTTGTTCTGGTCAGACTCGAAGGGCACTGACCAGCAACGATCAGCAGTGGCAGCCTCTGCTGATCTCAAAATTTGTCTCTCTTTTGGAACTGATGCAGAATAACATTAAACTTACTTGGCATAAATAGTCTGATAAATCAGCTTCCTCCTGAAACTATTCAAAAAGAAAACAGAAAAGTTTGTATCAATTTTTGTAAAGATTAAATCTTACATGGAGCAGAGACTTAATTAGAAACCTTATTATGGGTCTGAAACTTCAGAAGTAGTAGAAACATCAGATGAAGAAGAAACCTATTATGAAACTGGAACTCAATCAAACAATTTTTACCATCGAGCATTTAGCTACTGATATAGTGCAATCACCTCAGTATGTAATTACACAGCAGAAATTCAAGAATTTGTAACATAATACTATATCCTTTTTTCAGCCACTGTGCAGTGCTGTCTGTCTACTTTGACCGCCGTGAGTCCATTGAGCAACAATTGTAACTTTAAGGCCTTTCATGTGCGGATATTGCTTGCATAGTAGCAAGCAATTCATAATTCAAAATAGTAAATTTTGATGGCATAAAATAACCTGTTCTTTGAGGTATCTGAAGGTGCTGCTTATATCGTATTTGGACAATACATATATTTCTTACAAAATTTAGACTTGACCACTGGTGCATTACAACTTAGTCTCCATACTACATTTAACATTTGCATGTAAGTTTTGACACATTTTTGTACTTTATGTGCCTGATTGGTAATATTGATTGTTACTGTACAAATGGACTTTTAAGACAAAACCTACCCATTGCAAGGTGGAAAATTCAAGGTTGCTTTCCTTGTATCTGAGAGGAATGTTTCAACTTCTTTGCTGTAAAGGAGAAGGGAAATAGCTAGACCTGGTGACAAAGGAATCTCAGACTACCTCTGTTTAAAACTATCAATGTAATCACATGATGGGATACATAACCACATTTCATTGTAGTGTCTGCAGGATTTTCTTGTAAAAAATTAAATCACGTTAAGGTCATGCCTTGCACATAATATTGACAGTGGCTCAACTTATGATTGGTATAGAATTTATTCTTCTTCTTTGACAGCTTTAACAGTTTTATATCACAGCTGAGTTACATCGAGTTTATCTGAGAAGTGACGATGGACTTAGAAGGCAAACTACTCGCAATGACAAAATTAATACATGAACTGTGATTCTGAGGACACCACAGTGAAGGCATACTCAGGTAACTAAACCAAATTCCTACTAAACGCTCTTTTTGCAAAGGCCCAGCTCATACTGACTTAAGGCAAAAGGCAACCATGGGAAGTAAATGAACCTAATTGACTGCAGAGTACTGTCATGAGATACAATAATGAACTGGAGATTCTTTAACCTTTAACTTACAGTTACTCATCACAACACTTTTCTCCCAAGCAAATATCAAAACATATTTATTCACCAAATACCATCCAGAAATTCCTTCTCTTCTTCAGGCACTTCCATGGGTGATTTGTTCGTGGCTGGTGAAATGAACTTTGGGCTTTTCTCTGTGGCCTCAGGGTTGTTGGTCATCTCTGTCTGTGAATGTCGCTCCAGTACCACTTCCTTCAACCTCTCCTTCTCCAGATTCGTCAGGAATGGAATACCTGAATGATGTAACACAGAAATGAAGATGATCGAAAAAACAGTTCAGTATTACATGAAATATGCCATCAAACATAGAACAGAGTGGCAAATCGACAACTAAGTTACATGTGTAACACATGTGGCCAGGGTATCCTTGCCAGCACAGAGCTGCGTACCTGAGAAGGTGGCAACATGAAACAGGATGATCAGCGAGGTCTCTGGTTTGAACATCATCCTAACAAATAATTTTTCTGAATTTATTTGGAAACAAGGTTTTCTTTGGTACCCTCTCTGTTTCCCCCAGAGTTACAATCTCTTCATGTTTAATAAAACATCTCTGACTTAAATTATCATCATGTAAGAGCACAGGACTTATAATCTCAGAGTCCAACTTTATACAGTACCTTGATGAACAGAGTCTGTCTTCATATGAAACAACATAAGAGTCAAGCTGGAAATAATTTGTTGACATTGACTCTTACCTGAATGCTAAGCTGGTAATTGGATAACAATACTGGATATGGATGGATCAAACTAACCAGTGGTGACTGATTGAATAGGTAATATTATCACAAGACAAGATGAAATCAAGCATTTACCATTTAACTGAATCATCTGCTCAGCTTTGAAATCAGTCATTGAAGATTTGGAACATATGAACAAATGTTTTTGCAGCAGACTTTTGTGCTGTAGTTGTTTTGAATTTGCAGATTATAGTCAAGGCTAAAGGTGCTATTGTAAAACAGATTAGTGGTAGGTTTACACTTCAAAGCCAGAATGTAACATGGCAGCTGAAAAGCGGCAAGGTGATTCAGTTTACTGTGTGACAAAATTCTATTATGAATACAAAGTCAGGCGTAACCCATGGGGAGATCATGGCATGCTTAACGAAAGAGGTGAAATTGGCAGCCAACCTACCGTCACGGAACACTTTGTTGAAATCAAAATTATGGGAAGCCAAGAAATCTATACTGGAGCTCTGAAAATGGACAGAGAGTTAGAAAATAATTACTCTTAGAGATGAAGAAACAGTTACTGCCATTAGTGCAAGCTTTGGGATTTGTAAAGAACAAAGGAAAAATAGTTGTACTGAAGGTGAATGAAATCAACAATTTGAATATTCAGTACAGAACAAGTAATATAACCTTCAAGTCAAACAAGCTTACATTGTAGGTACCTCTTAAGACAGTACAATGCCAAATGGATTATGAAGAACATCAAATTTTATCTACCAAAACAAGTATGTTTAATATGTTGTTCTCCTAATTTAGCTGTTTGCAATCACACAATGTTCAAATTTATCACAAAGCACTGATTACATTTAACACAACAAGAATTCTGTTTTCGTGTGTTCCATTTCATCTCAAGCCACTTGGTAATGATTAACAAGAGATAGAGTCATGCTACAACACTACAAAACCAGAACTGCTATAGAGGAACATTAACATTTGAAGAAATGATCAAGATTTTTGAGTAGCCTCTGAGAAACCCATCCATATACAAAGGGGGAAGCCGAGCAGGGAAATGAGGGATTTCATCTGACCATGAAAAAGAATCACAAAGAGTCAAATCAAGAACTATAATGTAAAAACTGTCAAGGTAAAACTGACAGGAGGCAATATTGGAACTTAAGTGAACTCTGCTGGTTGCCTTACAACTTGACCTAAAATCAGTCAGCCTAGAGTTTCCTTGCCATAGAGAGTATTCATCAAAGTGTCAGAGTAACTCATCCACAGACTTTGTAAAAGTTAATCAAAAGAGATTGGAAGGACACATGCATGAATATTTAAGTGCTCTCATAATAGGGGTTATGACTGAAGTCAAAGTTTTCATACAATGCAAATCAACTACCTGGTCTACCATAGCTTTTCTTATAAACTTTACCCAATAGTACCTGTACAGAATTTCAGTACTGGCAAAATAGGAAAGAAACTTGAAGAGTGAATAAACCAAACTGAATTTAAACAAACTGTTGGCAAGACAGAAAACCTCTAACTCTCACCTGGCAGAGAAATCTGACATCTGGAGCGTGTCTGTTGACTGGACGGGGGAATATGTAAAAGTTGAAAGGGTAAGCAGTATACCTACAAAGATACATAAAATGAAGAGAAAACATTACTCAGTGTGCTCTTATCATCTGGCATTTGATTCAGGGGCAGAGCACATTACACAACGATAAATAAAAATGGGTAAGATGTGTACCCCTCAAAGAAAGTAGATATCATTCTCTGAATGTGGTCTATTCAGGTAGCTACCAGAGGACTTTAATTACACTACAAAATAAAGCTACGTTTAAGCATCAGAAGCACATTGTTTTGGAAAGTGATGACAGATTTTCAGAACAGTGTTGCGGCCACAACAGATATTCATCACACAGCTCTTTGGTTGTCCCATGAAACACTGGTATAATTCACACTATATGATTGTAAGCACAAACATGAAAGCTATAGCTGCCAGCAGTTATATCATAAGGTTGTGTCTCTTATGATAACTGCAGTGTCAGTTTTTGCAGAGCAGCTCCATTCTGCGTAAATCTAAAGTTAGAGCAATTTCAAGGGTAGGCTACCTACTACTCAAAGAAATCAATAAGACTGCATCATTTTTTTTATTTGGTTGCTACACTTAAAAACTATGCAGTAGCAAGAGTTAATAAAACGCTTAGATGGTTTCAAAAGACGTTCACACTACCATCATAAACAAATCTGACATGCAATGATAATTCTACTGGCAAACAGCTCGGCAGAATCAAAATCTACCGTGCTTTAAGAAATAAACAACACCAGAGTCAAACCTTTATGAAGGAACGGTTCGCAGACTTAACATCAATGGTTTGATTGACATCTGTTACATGTTTAGTCGACTATTAACATGAAAAGTTTGGCGACGAGTCTTTCAAATGCTAATGTTGCGGCTCAAATGATTGAAACACATTCCCCATTTCCTGCATTTCATGTACATTTACCACTACTATAAAATGTTTACTTCTTCAGAAATTTTGACATTTTCACTGTGCAATTAAATTTGAATGCTTCAATCTCCAAACTGTGCATTTCTATCAATACTTTATGTTATCCTTATTGAGTGCCTGAAGAATAATGAGTAGCTGCCGGTCCACACCACGAGGTGCCTTCAAAACACTAAAATGTTGCAAGCAAACCGAATGAATGATTTTGGCAAAATCGTTAATAGCCACACCTTGTGCAGGATACGATGATTTGTAACATAAGTATCATTTTACTCATACATGCAACACAACATGTTCATTCAGCATCTAATTTTAAGCAGCCTTTTCTTCCTTACAGCAGTCCACAGAATAGAACTATGATAAAACACATATGTAGTGTTGTACTGGATTTGCAATTTTAAAAACCGACCACAACCGGATTTGTCAGATTTATACAGAAATTCCAGCCAGATTTCCAGTCGGATCTGCCGGATTTAGTCGAATGAAAGAACCAGAACCTTATACTATAGGTGGGGGTTATATTTCTATTTCATTTCTGTGTACAGTGAGCAGAATTTTGGCATTTTCATTGGAAATAAAACCAGAAAGCCTACTGTATAAAATCTTTTCTTCAATTCAAGTGTATTTTGGGTTTTTGATTGAATGGTGCATAATGATCAGAAAGTAATTACAATTCCCACCAGGGAGGTAATTTTAGGACGGTGTGTTCCAGAACCTGGATCTTGCATCTAAGCCTGACATGTGGATGCAAATTAGCAAACTGAGTGTTGGATTTCTTGGTCTAAGCACATCAGGGGACAAAAAGTAAAGTACTGTAAGTTCACAAGAAAACATGCTCATTAATTCTTCTGTAACATTGGCAGTCAATATGCACTATGCATTACTTTGATAAAGAATCAATTACATTTCTCAAAGTGATATTCAACAAATGCAAGTTCTGAATTTCAGTTAGGAAGATCATGCCTGATTTTCAACAAATATTGGAAGTTTTCTTTTGCACAATCCACTGCCCATATGCACTTATCCAAAATATAATTTGGTTGTCCAAACATAAAACAAACAGACAGGCCAAATTAATGAAAACTGCTTTTGGCTACAATATTGCTTTCATACATACAACAGCAAAATGGACTCCTTCCTGTTATTCAGACTGGTAGTTTGCCATCCTGTAGTAAATAGCCCTTGTTTCAGAGCATACCAAATAACTATTCTCATATTTTCTAAAGTTTTCTAAAGAATTACCAACCTTGATTTTTCACCATCATACTTGAAGACACAAAGACCAAATTGAACCAGGAGGAAATCCATTGAGCCCTTGGGGAATAAAAAGAAGACAAGTGTAAATATGCACTGAAGTGGACACATAAAGGGACAAACTAGAACTCCTAACGTATGATAATGATTTGATGATGATAGTTAATATTAACTGACAATAACGTAACCATCAAGTTATCTTACCATTAACACATTTACACCTGATCATTCAGCACCAACTACACAAATTGCAGTAAATGTAACAGATAAAGTAGCCTTTAAATTAACATTCAAAGATTTTGCAAATGTTTCTCCATAACAGTGCTTACAAGACATGAAGAGTGCTCCTGGGACACTGCTTCCCCAGACCTACTGTACCAGGGCATTGCCCCCGGACCCTTAGCCAGGGGCCCTGGTGTAAGCATCTGGGCTCCATCAGATGTGGTTGGTTCCCTTGCTTGGAGCCTGCCACAAAAATCTGTGTACCTGTAGATACAACCCTCAACATGATGCTACATAAATGAGGTTTCTAGTTTTACAAAATGACCAGTGTTTTAATAAGCAAGAGCTACTTTTTTTTTTCATTATGAAACAAGGCTTGCACATTATAACTGGTCCAGTCTTGTAGCCACTGTTGAGTACTGTCTGTTCAATATTAATCAATAGTGAATGTCATATTTTGAGACAGTTTGTATAAAGACCAACAAATCAAGACGACATAGAGAGCCCCCCCCCCCCCCCGTGACATCGAAAGCTTATATCAGTAAAGGAAACTGACACATACAGTTTATAAAAGAGTCCAAGAGAAACAGCACATTTGATGGGAAAACATGTAACTTTATATGCCAATCAGAGTTCTGAGGACACAATTGTGCATATCGTGCAATTACTACAAATTTCTTAATTACTGTACAGTACATATTGACATTAAGCTAAAATTAAAAGTACAGTATATTCAAAAAGTTGATCAGGACATGCAACAGTCAATTTAAGCTACTGTAATTAGGACTGCAGTGAGGAGGTAAAATCATCAGATAATTTGCACTTAAAAAGAGCACCAGTTTTACACATTGGAGAAAAAAAAGGCATGTCGCGACAACTTTTTTCAGAATTGTACTTTCAGACTGCTATGTATGTAGGAAATTACATTTATTCTTTACACTCATTGACTGACTTTCAGACATATTCCTATACATAGGAGAAGTCTGTACATCCAACAGACTTTCTGTCACTGTTACATCAATAGGAATTTCAGTTGTTCCTACATCCATCAAACTTTCAGTAATATCTACATCTTTCAGACTTTCCTTTTTCCTACACCAATCAGACTTTAAATTATTCCTACATACATCTGACTTTCAGTCATTCCTCCATTCATAAGACTTTTAGTTATTACTATGCTTATCAGATTTTCAGTTATTCTTACGTCTATCCAGGGTTGTTTGATTTAAACTCATGATTAAACTCATGCTTTTAACTGAAAAAGAAAAATCATGATTAAATTGATTTGAATCAAACAAATCGCTCTAAATCATAACATAAATCATAAAAAATTACCAAAACTTCATCAATCAGACTTTCATTTAGTCCTTCTCCAATCAGACATTCATTTGATCCTGCAATGCATGCATCAGACTTTCACTTATTCCTACACAAATCAGACTTTCAGTTATTCCTTCACTAATCAGACAGACTTACACCATCTATCTAACTTTTTTCAACAATTCTAACGAGGTGATAGAAGGAATGATTTCATCAATGTTTGGTTATTACAGTATCTATGCTATTGTTAGAACACCATACAGTAACAAATATCTAAAAGTAATCATGAATGGTGTAATATGGTACATTTGTAGCAGATTTCTCAGACCCAAAGAACAAACACTATTAAAAAAAATCATTGCTGGATGAAGTTTGATCGTTCCATATTTAGAAGGAAACAATGTCAGCTGTGGGCCTGTAAAGAACAGACTGTGCAGTATGACATACTAGAAGCAAACATTAGGAGTTAGTGAATATGCCGCAGAAGAAGACCAAAAGTGGCAATTTTTAAGAGAGTTCAGCACCGTACTACTGTTTACTGCAATTAAGGGTGATTATGTCCGCACACTAACAAGTAATGTAGGATTGCTAAGACAGTTAAAGTGCACACTGTACACTACTTTACAGTTAAAACTGAAAATCAATAAGCTCATTGAATACGAATTTGAAACTGAGTACTGTAAACATCATAATCTGTGATGGAGCACACTTACTAGTCTTCAACTAAGTATTCTGACTGAATTACAAAATACTTTGAAAATGTAAGTTTGAAACTGGACCTGCAGTAAAACACTAAATCTAGTATTTACTAACTACAAGCAAATTTTACAAAAACTTAAACATCATGCCCCAGATATTTCATCTACCAAACTATTAGGTCTAAGTAGCCAAAATAACTCTACACTAATCACCCTAATAATGAGTAAGTTTGGATACAACCTGACTAATAATTATGGAGACTACAGAAGCTTAAAGCCTTTGCAGAAGTCCATAATGTGTTACCAGAAAGCAAAGCACAAAAAGGTGTGACCAGAAAGCAAAGCACAAAAAGACCTAATTTTAGACTATAAACTTAAAGTAAATATCAGCCTGCAAATGTTCCCAGAGAATTACCATACTGCCACTAGGACACCAAAAAGTCTCTCTGGCAAGTTTGTCAATTGACTACAGCATGTAACTGGATACTAATGTGACCTAACCTTGTCACTGTACTAACCACAATTTAAAATCACACACAAAAGTGCACTGAGTTGGTCAGCACTTTGTACAGTAGCCCATAAGGGCTATAAGTTTAATTTAAGGTTTTTATGAACAATATTGGGTTGAGAGACCCCGCCTGTTAAGCACTAAGCATATGATTGAAGTTACTCCTCATGGACACTCACCTATCGTTATTCAGCATGTCTATGCCAACTTTGCAGACATTCCAACAAATGATTGTATAGTTATAGCAACCAAAATATTTTCACCTTTGACCCTGTAACTTAATTAATATGCATGATATGGGCACCAAAAACAATAGGGGAGATATTCTCACTGTGGCAGATACCAAGTTTGTCTCTCATCAGACTTTCCCTTATTGAGTTATTATTGAGTTACAGTGCAAGCAACTGTCACAGACACACAGACATGTGCCAATCTGACTGCATATTGTAGGTTCCTTTTCTGACACAAGGAACCAAAAATGAAAACATACAGATTCTAAATTAAGTCCAATAGTACACATACGTTGAAATAAACTACTCTTACACTTCTGATTTCCACATGAATACACCCTTCAGCTCTGGATTCCACTTGAGTGCACATACAGTAATGATTTCCACCTAAGTACCCGTACACATACTGCACAGTACTGGATGCCAACAGAGTACTTCTACACTTTTCCATTGCGTGCATCTACAGCGCTGGTTTCCAACCAAGTGCACCCACTGTTCAGTACTGATTCCAGCTGACATATACTTACAACTTACAGTACTGGTTTCCATCTGAGAACACCTACAGCACACTACTTCAATTGAGTGCACCTACTGTTCAGTACCTGGTTTCCAAATGAGTTTTACATTACTGATTTCCAATTGAGTACACATCCACTGCCAGTGTCCGAGTGAGTACCCCTCCACAGAGTACAGTACTGTACTGATTTCCAACTGAGTGTTACACCTACAGTGTAGGTTTCCAACTGAGTACCATTCCAACTGAGTAAAGCCACGACATTACTAATCACTGTAGTGACACATACAGTACCATACATACAGTAGACTCTACATGGTGACAACCAATAGTGAATTACTATATGTGTACTGTAAGTAAATTTGAAAATGGCTACTCCAAATGTTCTGAAATAATCATCACTGAAAAGTTGGGCACTGACTTGCAGTGCACGTACTGAACTACTTCACCTAAGTACTGTGAGTGCAGTATTATAAGCTCTAAAACTGAATATATCCAGTTAAATACTAGCACAATGTAAGATCAAAATTGAGTACATTTAAAGAATATGACGAGATGTGAGTTTGAACTTAGCTCTGATATTACCGTTCTAAGTTTCTGATATCTCTCCTCAAGACTGTCAAACAGATTTGGTTTGTGTCTACAGTGAAGACCAGTGAATTCACCATCAATGGCAACAAATGAGGCTGCCTCTAATGCCTGAGAGAGCAGTTGGCATGCTTCCTGGAAATCTACGGAAAACAATTTTTTTATATGATAGAGTTTACAAACATTTCATTCAGTTGGCAACAGATGTCACTTACATTTTGTTTGGCATTCATACCCCAACAGTAAGGACCTTAGATATATACAAAGATAACAAAAAGACAAAAAGACTGTTTATTCAATGTGTGTTATCTTGTTAGCACATAAGACACAAACTATTATAATACGTAAGGTTAAACATCTTTTGGTAAATTTCTAAACGAACATGTTTTCACCTAACTGTTAACACATGACTTTCACAATACTGTACTGTGCCGATGATATACAGTGTAATGTAAGGGCTCATTGAGTTGGTTCCCAAAATTCTTGATATTTTGTCATACCTGTTGAGTATTACTCATACAGTATGTTGATGACAAATAGTCAAAACTGCAGAGTTCTGAACATCTGACAAACAAGTGAAGCAATGACTATTACTGTTAGGGTAGTTAACGATCAAAATTGCTCGTTACAAATCTGTGACCAGACACTTTTTTACCAACCATAGGCAACGACTGTTTGTACAAAACATACAATGACATTTTCAGTAGATGTACAGTAAGATCCATACATGACTGAAGGCTATTTAGAAGTATTGGCAAACAAAAGAGTCCTTTAAATCGTTCACAAAAACTAAATGAACTCAATGAGCCAGACTAAGAGAATATAAAGTTAAAGAGCAATTTCTACTGAATAACTTTGCTTGGCTGCAAGTGTTGCAAACCATACAGTAGCACAAACTGTACCCAGGAAGCATGTACTGCCAACAGAGTCCACTGGGATCCCTAATTTAAGTTGTTGCTGAGATGGGGACAGGGCAGTAGTGTAAGATCTCTTGGTCTTTAAAACAACAACCATAGCTGCTACACTGCTATGACATCTTTGACAAAGCACTGGTCATATAGCAAAAGTCTGTAAATTCTATATCATGTTTTCCAAACTAGTAGATACTGCAAAGGATCTAATGTCAGTAAATTGTCGACGTTTATGTATTGTACAACATGTTGTGGACAAGAAGATCAAGTGGTGGTGCAAATTGTTTGCAGTAGACACACTGTGGAGAGTCTTTGGCAAAACGTTGCACCACTGTGCACAGTAATGCAGTACATTAAGATCATGCCAATACTGAAGATGTTTACAAAGAAAGTCTCAACTGTTCAAGGTGCAGATACAAGAGCCAGTACTGATTACATGCAAAGTGAACTCTGCCTCCAAATGTGGTAACAAGCTACTGTATGTCTCACACAGCATTTATAGGATCCTGCAATACACTTTGTATAGCACTAGACTAGTATTTGTCTCATTATAGTCATCAGATGACGAAATGTGCTCAATGTATAATGCATGGTACTATCCAATAGTACACACAGTGACCCTATGGTCGAAGTGACAGCGAAGCCAAGGTACAGTAATTATGTACCAGGGATTCGATTTTACTTACTATGTCTGGTTACTTCCATGTCTGAAGTTATCAATTCCTGTCAAACTGGGGCTGAAATTCGGGGCCTAATGCAATGCATAAGGCACACTACAACACACTTTTCTTGATATTTCTTTTTGGTGGTCAAAGTTTGAGCAGTTGATGGTTGAATGTCAACAGTACAGAGTGGGGCCACTTGAGGTAAACTGCAAAGAGAATTCAACACCATACACATGTAATTATTGCATACATAGTGAAAGAAAATCACAGAAGAGTACACCTTTCTCCTGAAAGGTCATCAAGTAACGTCATGCCATGGTCATATAAATCAAAGTCCTTTGAACAAGACCTATCAGTTCGATTCCCCAGGAATACATCTTTGGTTCAATACAAATGAATCAAGTCTGTAATTATGCTGCAGTAAATGAAATAAAAGCAGCAGCAAAAGGATGAGGAAAAAAATGACCAAAACAGGAAAATGTGAAGGTACAGGTAAGTGCTCTCTCTAAGCTTTCTCTTCTCTATTGTAACATGACTGCAAACATAGGACAATAAATTCCTGAACTTCAAGAAATTTAGAACAGAGTACCAGTCATCCAGTAGTGACACAGAAGAGGTAGGTAACAAGGGACGTTTGAATGGGTTCCAAAACACAGTGTGCACTTAACCATAATGCTTAGGCTGCAATGGTGTACTTAACATGCATACAGGACAGTATATATTACTGTGTGGGACTACTTTGATGTGGTTCCATATGATGTACCCTTAAATGAGCTGGAGTGTACCTATAAAAATGACAAAACCCAAGAAAACCATGTCTCTGAAACACCACATGACCACGCAATTGCTGAGCTTCACAAAGAACATTGGTCTACTCCATACTGCTACTGTAAAATACCAAAAGAAAAATAAAACAGGGTAAGAAAATCAAGTCGTTTCAGTTCATTTGTTCTGTTGCAATGTATTGCCTCATCTGCATACTGAAAAGGACTGATCACATTTGTGCAAACAATTCTCTGCCCTGACCTAAAACTTAAGGTCATATATTATGACTTTGACATGCACAAATTGGGAGCTCATGGTTTTCAAAACTTCCAAATAAAAGGTAATAAGTTACTCTCCAGTCCTAACACAGATGTCACTTTTTCAAGACCTTTGGCAGATAATTACCTAAAACACCAACGAACAATACCACTTAATTTGAAAGCTTTGGGTAAAGGAACAGTCAAATTCATGCCATTAATAGCTGCATGAAATTGAGACCCACCATGCTAACTTCCTGTGCATACTTCAGCATTACACAGTGCCAGTGAACAAGTCATTGGATGCCTGCAGTCATACTAATCATACATTACATGTGTTTTAGCAGACAGGTCAATTCTAAAAGTTTTACTGGAGACTCCACATTTTATTAAGATCTACCACCCTCCAGGCAGTGTTTGAAAACCTTACTTTATTTCCCACAAACACCACTGAAAATCCTCCAAGTTCGTGCACCTAACAAGCACACCAAGCTTGCTGGCAAACTGACGTGGGTCCAGAGCCTGCCTTAGGATCAATGGGTGAAACCATTTGTGCGGATCCAGAGGGCGAAGCCCCTTAAAGATTTCTGGTTCCTTGTCAATATTCCATATCAAAATGGCAAAATAGGTACAATGGCTAGGTTTAATACTCTAGGCACTGTAAGACTAAACCATATGTTAGTCCTTTTGCTCTGGTTACATGCTGTAAATGGAAAATATTGCAAAGTTGTGCATATTGTCCACAACTTTGAACTGCGAACCATCTCCCCTACTATATTTTGCTGATTGTAATCAAGGCTTTGTTTTCATTTTGTTAGGAAAAAAGCAGCTATTGTAGGCCTAGTAACAGTGGCTTGCCAGAGAGAGTAGACTATCCCAAGTTTCATTTAGCCTAGTACCTTAACCCTCATTAAACAAGCTTAGGCAAATGTGAAGGCAATGTGGTAATATCAAAATATAATTAACCTTCAATATTTGTTGGAAGAAATCAAATAATTCAATTATTTCCAATATTTTGGAGACCAAAATTATAGCCACTGAAGTTGCAACCTACAGAAATGTGTGAATCGCAAAATACTTTCTAGATGCAACCAAAGATGCTAGAATATTTGATGCAAGGAACAGTAAACCTGCTTTGTTGAATATCTGTGAACTATGAATGGCAACATTTATGTCAAAAAACGATCTAAATCTAGTTATTTCAATAACTGGGCTAGGTGGTGCCGATTGAATGTAGCGAATGTTCAAAAACTACTGTAGGGATATCAAAGTAACTTATGACTGCCACTTCACAGTACAATTTGAGGCTGTTCAAGATAGTAATGGCAAAAGGTCAATTCGATTTTGGCTTATGGGACATTTGATGGAATTTCACTAGGCATTTGCTCATGACATTCAAAAACAACAAAACAATTTTGAGTTTTTTACTTTCATTATGAAAAGAAACATGAACTTTATTAGCCATTAACAACCAAAAAATCATTGCTGTACTCCATTTCTTTATGGTTGAATACCATGCATGTTGCATTTTGGGAGCATGAATAATGACAACAGACAATTTTTCAATTTCTCCACACTATCTCAATTTTTCCAATGAGACTTCACACAGCACTTGCTATAATCATGATGGAAAAAGTTGAGAAGCCAGGAGGCTCCTTCCCAGGAAATTTGTGTATTCAGAGGGACATTTTGGCACTTGAGGGAAATTCACCCTTTTTACAGAAAGATAAGAAATTGTGGAAAATTTTGACTCCCTTCCCAGGAAATGATTTTTTCTAGACCAACACTAACAAGACCAATCTGTAACAAGAACAGCACTTTACAAACTGTAACAATCTTGTACCTCATTATACAGTGTGTTCAATGTACTACAATGTCTGAAAATGTGACTTATCGGACAAACTAGCCTAACTTACACCATTTTGTCTCATTTGCTTCTCAACAGTCAATCATGTAAGGTCTATATAACTTGAGCATTAAAGTTAAGACTGGCCTCAGAGTTATCCCTACATTTTATAAGCTCTTTTGTGTTTTCCTCTGCTTCAAATGTATATACCCTGTAGTACAGTACTGTCCTGTGCCTATTATCTGTGGGCCCTTTTTGGCACTGACCTTCCTTTATATCCAAGCTAAGATTACTATAAAACCATGGACAATTACAGTCTCATATTCTACATTACCCATTGATGAGGAGCAATTCCTTGAATTAAAGGATTTTCACCCTGCACTTCAGAAGTGGATCCAATATTACATTTTGTTTTCCAACCAATTCCTGTTTGAAAATTTAAATCTGACATGCATGACTCCTTACATTGCAACATGTTGTGATACTGCAGAGTAGAGTAGCTCTCTGATATAACAACATGCTTTTTGTGTTCCTGGAATGTAGCAGATTTCAAGGCCATTAATAGCATCAAGTTTTGACCTCTCTGTATCAGTATTTTCTTTGACCACTACATCATTTTTAGGCAGACTTTCTCTCCACTTTGGAAAACACAGGGAGAATTTGCTCCTAAAAGTCATGCTCTTACTTTTTCACTCTTATCCTCAGACATCGTCTAATAACATCAATGGGCCTCTCAGTAGAAGGTTGCAAAAAAGAAAATCTTCTTTCTTTGTAATTTCATGAATGTTCAAGGAGTAATATAAAGTGAGAACTAAACTGATGAGTCACTTCACCATACTGATACTGTTTATCAGTGACATTAAACCAAATATTCATGTGTGTTTCTGAATTGATTGAGGAGTACATCATAAAAAATTTGACTGTCTACTTGTCTGCGGTTCTTATGATCTGTAATCATACATATGTGCCTGGAGTACAGTAGGTACTGTAGGCTACATTAGTAGTAATAGTAGTAGGCCTATAGTGCTTGTTTGTAAGTTGGGCGCAACTTTAGAATCCGTACCATATGAACGTGCTCGCGAGCTTCGATTGTTCGATTCGGTCCACTGCCATCCTTGACTAGTGAATGATGAATGGATTGCGTCGGTAAACAGGGCTTGAGGATCGGGTCAGGGGATCGGGTTAGGCGTCATGATTCAGGGTTAGGGAATAGGGTTAGGGAATAAGGTTAGGGGATAGGGTTAGGGGATAAGGTTAAGGGACAGGGTTAGGGGATTGATACTTATTTATAGTATATGAATATATATATACTGTTATATGACTACGTTGGATTACGTGTTTGTGAATTGTATGCATTTTCGAACACTCAACCACCACAACCGCTCTCGCAGCGTAGTGGGTTAAGCGTAAGACTTATGATGCATCAGTTATCATGATATTCTAGGTTCGAATCCTCCTCTAACCTTTACTTCTCTTTCAGCAATAATCTACCACTTGTTCCACAGGTGTCAATACATGTTGATCATTGCACAAAAAATCGGTGATTTCGGATGTCTAAAACAGATAAAAAAAAAAAAAACTAGCGTAAGTAAAAAAAAGGTAAATAAGACATAGACGCTATGCAAACTCTTTTAGTTATCTGATACCTTGTCCGATTGGTACGGATTCTAAATTAGTACCGTAAGTTGTAACTACCCTAGGCTTGGCATACTTAATTACTCGTGTAAACTCTGATGTCTGATCTCCGTCTGTACATATAGCCTTGTAGGCCTAGCTAGCTACACTGCTTTACAGGACTTAGGTCTAACTGTTAGGCCTAGCAGTAATGACTAATGTTATTACAAACTCACTGCAGGCTAATTCAATTGTAAATGTAGCTGTGCCACAGTGTCAGACTGAAGATAGGCCTACGTATTTACTGTAGGCCTAGCCTAATGTTACTTGTTAGGCCTAGTACTAAGTGAAGTTGGCCTAACGTTAGCCTTCGTTATTTCACCGTTCCAAGCGATCAGAGGCAAAAAATAATGAAGTTAACACCAGACTGCAGGACAAATGACTTCTTTGTTCTCCTTTCATAATGGTTTATTTACAGGAACTTCCAAAATGACTTACAATGTGGTTCAAGTGGTGATTGTTTTCACTACACGGGAAGTCCCCAAGTAAAGTTAAAGCCCGCGCTGTTTATATTGCTGTATACTTGGAACGCGAAATATGTACTTGTGCCTTTGAACGCCCGCACGAGAAACATATACTAAATTTACTAATTTACCCCCTTTGACATTGCAAGGGAAACATCTTCGAAAAAAAAACCCGAAAAAAAAAATCGATGCAAAAAGTTCCATCTCCGTGAGAGGTGCCCGATTTCCCCTCAAATAGAACAAAGTGTAACCAGGAAATAGCCTCTTTTCTTGTGTCTCTCGGGCCCCTCAGTGGGCCCCACTTACCGATGGATTTGACCCCCAAATTTTGTGTGTACATTTTCGTGTCATACCCCCTCTGAGACTTAAAGTGATTGCGTGTGTACTGAAAAACCAAAAAGATAAGATTATGTTTGATCTTAACTTTTTCTTTATCGTTAAATGTACACACGAGGTTGTACATGAACGAACTATGTCTTTCAATGAAGCAAAATGCCGGACAGTGTTAAACTACTTCGAAAAGCAAAGGGATTGGCATAACTTGAAACAGCAAAAAACAGAGATCATATTTGAAAATTAACGGTTCTTACTATAATCGTCTACATAATGACTATGCAACAGTATAGGTCTCACTAATGTATCAAAAACATACTACTAAAGTCGTCGATCGTTGTTATACCGGGAATTGCAGTATTTGGTGAAAGTAAACGCTGTATTTATAAATAAACTACGAACTGAACACAACCTTGTCGGCGGCGTCAGTGATCCTGAGTTGTCAGCTGAATATTCAATACTAGTATACTTCTAATTGGCTTGCTCAAAGAAGCACACCGTTGATTTGAATGGAAACTGTCAACCACTTTATCGTATTTTACACTTTTTGTCGTTATTTTAAAAGATTGAATTTGAAACCATATGGCAAAATTAACCAACTAAGAACCTATTTATTTTCTCAGATTGTCTAAATGGTGTAATTAAAAGCCTTACCAAACTTTTGGAGATGAGATTTCAATGTATCTACTTTTGCCCAAGCACGCAATCACTTTAATGAAGAAAAGGGACTATTACCTGGTTACATTTTGTTATATTTGAGGGGAAAACGGGCACCTCTCACGGAACTGGGACTTGTCAAAACATTTGTTAGGGATTTAACCTACATAAGCACTGTAACCTTGTTGTCTTTTCTTAGTCTGGACGACGGTGGACCATTTTTTAGAGCCATGTAGGTTATCTTGCAAGATGTAGTTACATTTAAATGTAACTTGTTCTTCAGTGAATTTTACACAAATCTCTCAAAATAGCTGCTGGCATGTGGTCTTTCTGTGACTGGATGTGACTGGTTGTTCAACATCTGCCCGAAGAAGACCACGCTAGGGATCAGGTGGATTTAAGTTCTAGGTTGAGGAAGATTCCGTAATTGGGGATGGTGCGTGGATAGAGTGAGTACATGTCAACAGTTTCAGCAAACAAAATATCTGGGACCCAGATGGGTACTGGGACCCAGATGGGTATAGGCCTAACTGGACTGACATATGGAACTCACTGGGTAACCCACATGGAGCCCAGCCTGGATAACTGGAACTCAGATTGCCCATATGGGACCCAGCTGTAGTTTGCACCGTGGACCCCGCCTGGACAATGTCTGTTAGGCCCACATGGCTTATACATGGGCAGTCTGTACAGTTCTATCATTCTCAATAATCCAATAATTTAAAAAAGGAAATAATTGCGTAACTCAGTATTTTTTATTGCATCTTACGAGAGACAAGCAAAACAAACGATTGCTCTGTGCACTAAGCAATTTATTGAAAACGTGCTTGTTTTCGAAGAAGATTGGAACGGTAAAGTACGTTGGACTTATTGGGTGTAAATACAAACTAATTGCAATATAATCACAACTCACTGAATTATCACCCAACAACAACAAAAAGAAGAAATGATGAAACCATATGCACACACGTTAATTAGGTACATAAAACTCGGAGTCCGCGCCTCAATACCTACAATTAACTAAACCCGAAAACTTTTAATCACCCTGTTATTAAGGATTAATTCATTTAACCCTATAAATCGGGATCACGTGACAAATATGAATATTATTGAGTACTCATGATAAAGCCTTACATACTGATTTTGCACATTGTAAAGCGTGCAATGTACTCAACAGGTTGAGCCCAGTGCAGACCTTTTAAAAGTGTTATGTTAGGCCAAGTATGGAGAGGAAAAAAATAACCAAATTTAAATGTTGGACTGGAATTAAATTGCCCACTTAGTCCCGATGAAGGACATCTGGCCGGGTCCTATGAGAGTAAAATGGTACGAAGGTAGCTCGTTTAGCCCACATAACACCTTTATGGGACCCATGAAGTACAGATGTGGGCACCTTCTTGCCCAGATGAAGCCGAGATGGGTCCCAGGTGTTCCGCTAGCTGGGAGTCCTTGTTTGATAGAGAATAGTGTAGTTTAGAGCATGAGTGGATCTGGTATGCAAAGTTTTACTTGAGTAATTTAGTAAGCAAGTAAGAAATAAATATATGAATATGAGTGCACGCAAACGCACTAAATTATTGACCGGGACCATAACCGTGTGATTCAAGTTGGGTGTTTTTGTAAATGAGATAAAAACCTTGTTATGCAATGAGTTTCCTTTTCTAGACGAATCTTCGAATCCCGCCCATGTTCATCCAAGAAATAATGATACTAATGATAGGTCCACGTCCACTTAGTCCCTGGTGACTATGACACCATTACTACCAATTAGGCGTTTACTGATGAGTTCACCAACCATATCAATAGGATCGTTGAAGAGCCTTTAGACTTCCTGATACTGAAACTTTCAAATTCAAAGATTCAAATCTATTTTGAAGGGTAAAAACAAATACACAGCCTAGCAAGACAATTCCACCCTCATAATACGTTCAGATGGCAACCATTCTTGATTTTCAGGTTTTGCTTACACGTTTTGATTTGTTTCGAGAATTTTGGACCAAAATTATTTTATTGACCAACACATGATTGTATGACCCTGTGTGGTTCTCGTGGCCATCTTTAATCTTTTGAACATTTTTTTCTTTTCTTTCCTTTTTGCTGTTACATGGAGCACAGAATTGGGAAGAGGTGGGAATGTGTGATTTATATTTTCAATTCTGTAGAATGCCCACAACGCCATTCTGAATTTTACGTGTAAGGGATGAAAAAGGAATATTCTACCAATAGGATGACAATATCAAAACCATTACCTATAAAATAGGGCGTTTGAAGATTTATTAAATTTAAATAATACTATCAAATAAAGCACAACTTTGCAATTTTCTCGCTCTATGTAAGCACCTGTCGCAATAGAGCCTCCTCTATTACATATGGCTGACTGCTATTGATTTCCGGATCCTTTACCAATCTTCTGTGCCAATATTTTCGTACGGTTTTTCCTGAATATTCTCCACATGTAATCTATAAGCTGTAGTATATGCAATAATGCCAATCGACTAGCTATTCAATACTACAAGAAAGTGACAAAGCCAACCTTTTATGGCTTTCTAAACGGAGCAAAAGACATACACAGATGGAATGGGAGTTCAAGATAACAAAACCTTGCTAACGTTGCTGTCCAACACCTAACCATATCGATTTTGTTTAGAGACTGCAGTGTGTAACAAGTACATCAACTTCTGCCTCCAGATATCTTCAGCATAATAGTCGCCATGACCAACTAGTAGCCTAACTAGTCTAAATAGACAGCTCTAGCATAAAGTTGGAAGTCCAGAGCTTTTACCAGTTTACAAGGCGTCGTCATTTAAGTCCAGTGCTGTGCTTTTACAGTAGTTAATTGAACGTTATAATCAAGAAATAGTTTGCGTATTCTGGATCTGTTAGAACATTAATTCTGAACAAGAAATTATATATTAAATTATTATCATATAATTGAAACTTGAAGGAGCACTCTCGTTCCGTCTATCATCTGCTTATGCTACATATTTCCTTTCATTCCTGTGATATGTTGTCATTCCTTGTCGATGCCATCCCCAGTCTATGTAGGTCTATTCAGTGGCGGATATCGGGTTTTTGTTTTGGGGTGGGCTATATTCACGCATTGTTGGAGAGCGTCTTTCATTTAATGGATTTACACAGAAACAGTGCTGTACAGATTATATAAAAACCGTGACGGTGAGGTGTCTTCGACATAATATTAGAGTCACGACTGATCAGTATGGTAATTGTGGGAGTTTACCTACGATAGATCCAAAAGGCTAGACGAAGTCAAGCGTACATTCACAATTCGAGTCCACACAAAAGGTATAGCAGACATCGTATTCCTTACTCACTATTCAGGCATTGACTTCAGTTGATCATCTCATAGCGGTATCCCCTAGCTCTCATTGTCTTTACTTCCTTCACTTGACAAAGGAAGGTCTTTCGAAATATTTTGGTCTATTATATTTCTAGTACTGTACATTATATCTTGGAATTGACGTTTTATTGGCTTTTCCTATACCTGTAGAAAACAGTACCGGTACTTCATGGAAGAGCTACCCTATCAGGTCACGCTAAGATTTAAACATTTCTTTGGCTGGTAGCCTATAGTTGACATTGTGCAGTTTCAATCACCCATGCACATCATTCTACAGTGGTCATGAATTTTCATGGTATTATGTAATATAGATGTCGAAAATGATATCCTTAGGATTTGACAAAACGAAAGTTGGTAAATGGTGCCCGTGTTTGTTAATTTCTGGAGGTCGGACGCCATAATCGTTTGCATCACTACCAAAACATACAATCTGTGAGTTTATTGTCTATGTCATTGAATGATTGATGAATTTATTTACTTGTTCTTTGTTTATACACTTGATAGTTACACTTGATGAATTTTAAGAAGAAACAGGCGAAAGTTTAGTTTAGTTTATTATGTTTACTTTTCAATCGAAGTACATGAACTGGTTTATGCAAGATGAAGTGTGCATAAAGAAATTGAACGCATGTATCAAAGAAAAAAAAACCGAGAGCTCTAGTCTGGTCTAATCCAGAGGTTTATGGTAAATATTTCAAGAAAACATAATGCAGTTACGTACGCATATAAAAATACAACAATAAATCGTAAAGAACTTTAGGCAAAGGTATAATATTCTCTCAACTTACATGGCGCATTAGGATTCTCAGAGAGAGAGCCATATTTATACAACTATCACTGCTCTGCTGCGCAAGTACACAATAGCATAGGGAAAAAAAAACGAATGAGGGTGTATGATAGTAGTTGAAACCAGAATTCAGTAACTTTCCTGTGTGATCACAAGGGACATTCTTATACATTGTACAGATTTACACATGCCGTGAAGATAACCATTCCTTTCCCCTGGCCCTCAACATTTCCCCTTCCGGTATGAATGAGTGGGCTCCAACATTTAAAGTATTGGTTGCCCACTTCCGGTCACGGTAGATTCTTTTCTCTTTTTAGACGTAGCAGGTCATTCAGTTATAGCACAATGCACACAGAGAGTCACCAGGGCTACCGTACGGCGGCTGCTGTCCTCAATAAATTCTAGTCATGTGTCCTCAATAAAATCGTAGTCATGTGATCACAAATCCATCGGACAGTATGCCAAACGCCTGAAATGTAAAAAAAAGGAGGGGACCTGAAAATGCAGGACTAGTTCACATGTACGGCATTTCCCACAGTCGAAAGACATATATTCACATTATAACTGGTGCCAGAACACTGTGAGTAGGGTTATTAAATTTATTGATGGAGAAAACGGTGATGGTATAAATTTGATTAGGTCCAACCTACCTGTACATCTTGACTGCCGTATAAATTAATTGGACAGGGAAAGATGCTATTTGCAGGGAGAGTAGCAGCTCACTACTGTTCGTGTGATTTGCTTGTGTGTAGTTAATTCATACTTCAATCATGTTCACTTGAATTCAAAGTTAATTGATACATGAACTTTCCATATGCATCCTTCATGTAACACCATACGTAAAAATCAGTAGCCTACTGAAAAAAAAAAATCAGTAGCCTATTTTGAAGATACCGAATAGTACATCGTACTACATAGGAATTAATAACACACATCAGGTTTAGCTGACAGTAGAATCAGCCCAGACGTACCTACTATAAGTACTTGTGAAGTAAGCTGTAATGAAACTTAAGGACTATCACTATGTGAGCGAATATTTGTGTGAAAATAAAAGGACAGGGGTAATAGTAATAACAACAACAAATCTGTAGATGATATAGAATTAAAAACTGGTTGGTGGAGATGATGATCGCCATCCGTAGTACTGACTTAACCATATCTGATATAAGAGCAAATCTAGTGGGCTACTACTCTTTGAATTGTACCCTTCAAGGAAAACTGTTATTGTCATTGTATAAAAAGAGCGAGTTTTGCATTTTGGGTTAAATATGTCAGTGCAATTTGATATAAAAACACCATATTGAGTCACTGGATCAGATGTTATATTTTGGACAATATGTTTATGCTATCAAGAAGGTTATGACACTCATTCCCAACTTTTTCATCACTTTTGCCTATAACTTCTCAAGGTAAGCTGGGAGTGTTTTTCTTTTTTAAATAACTTGAATTTTTATCGGAAAAGTCATCAATTTCACTCATTCATTTTACCAAATAATTCTCGAGAATTAGCGGAAGATTAAAACTTTACGACAAATTTGCCTTTCTCCCTACAACTTCAGCAATTTCACCCAATTTCCAATATCATTGAATGTCTTGGACGTTGTGTTATCAAGTAATTCTAGGTTGTTACCAAGCTTTTAATTTTATTACTGAAATAGTTCTCAAGATACGCTGGGAATCTCAAGTATTTTTCAAGATAAGTGACAATAAGCTGGAAATCTAATGGAAGTCTAACTCTTCTCATGTACAACCTCACTGCAGAGTTAATCCCAGTGGCATTGCAGGAATTCAGAGGCAGTAGTAAGGGGCACAACACGCTACTAGTTAATCGCCCGTACGTTTTTCGCGATATGCTGGAAAACTAAAGTCGCGACAGATAGACTCCCACACATTCGCACACACACGCACACATACCCTCACACACACACGCACAGCCTTACCGGGATATTCCTTATTGGTCCTTTCTACGAGTTCCACATATACTTGCGAGGTCTGGCTAACTATTTGTGTGTCCTTATCAGGACATACCATTGGCATAGCACTACTTACTATATACTTCATGGTACCCCGGGTAATCAATTGTAAACAAAGAAACGGAACATTGTCAATCAAATTTCGGCACTCGAATTGTAAGCATGATTATAGTGGGTAAGATTCGTTGAAAGGATGTTCACTACTGGCAGACAATGTTTAAAGTTATATATTTGGGTATCTGGACATTCTGAATTCAATGCCAGATTGCCGCCATGGACAATGATGAAATTCCCTATGTTGGGTTCAATATGATCTGTGGCACTGAAATTTATAACCTACACAGGGGCAATTTGATATGCTGAATTTTATAACGGATTGATTTGAAATGTTTGAGAAAGACTACGGCAATGTTTAAACTCAGCATAATACTGTACCCTAGTAGCACATTAACACACTTTATGTGACGCGAGCATTTGTACATTTTTTTTCATTATGCATCTGTCTGACTAACAGGATCTGCCGGGTCAATTGTCAATGAGGTCTATTTGCTTTCTAACAGAGCCCTCATTTGAGCACTGCTATCAGCCAGTTGTAAAAACTACAGGAAATAAGCACTTATAAACAGAAACATACTGTGAAGCATTGTAAAAGAAATTGCAACTGCAGGCATTGTAATGATGTCATTATGATTCGAGACACTTGAGGATATAAATGCACATTTCCGTAGAGTAGAACAATAACTTGTGACAGTATATCTACTTATGTAAAGGACGGAAGAAAAATGTTAATTTGTCAGCAAATCGGAGGTACTCTGAGCGGTACACTCAAAAGACTTACCATTGATGCGCAAAACGTTTTACGATTATTGATGAATTCTAGACATTCTTACCAGGACATGAATAGAATCATATCTAAAAAGTCTATTTCTTTATCAACCACAATTTCAAAACATTATTTCATAAATAAGAGGGTTATCAAGGGGTTATATAAAATTAAGAGATTTAAGACTCATAGTCAGTAAGCACCATCAATTTCCTCTTGAAAGAATAAAAAGGAATTAATAACGAATTATCAATACGTTCACAGTGTTTTTAATCCATGTGTCAAAAGTTGCTTAATGTAGGTAAAACGCAAATCCAGTGTTTTAACAAAGATTACAACTGTTTAGCAGCAGGATTGAAAGGGAGGAATTCAATGACTTTCTTGAATTTAAAGCAGGTGACAACATCAACATAATAATGTTTGTTTCAATGAGGCTAAGTATGATACATCGTTTGCACAATATGGCTTAGATTACAATTGACAACGTTTTGTTTTAATCAAAGAAGATAACATTTTTCCTTCAGTGAATGTGCACGATGGTCGTTGAACTTTTGAGCTAGACGGTCTTTTCATAAAGCCTATTGTAGAGGTCTTTTCTTTTACTTCATTCAACACATAGAATTATTACTCAGATACATAAAGTTTAGAGAACAGTATTTGTAGATTTCTGTCCTTTTGAGTTCATTGTTCACAGAAAAGGCCACTTTTACTGTGTGCTACTATTGTTCGCCAGCGTCCATTCATTCAACCACCCTTTAACAATCAGTTCACCATGAAACGAGGACAATAGCCACATATTGTTAGTGCCTTCTGACTCCTCCCCCCCCCCCCCCCATTTGAAAAGGTTTAATTGTGTAGTCAATTTAAGAAAACCTTTTCAAGAAAAACAACTTATGAATATTCATTACAAACTGCTTCTCCTCTCCAAACAAATGTTTCATTTTAAAGATAGATGAATTTGGTCTCAATAAAAACAGAAGCCTCGTAGACTTACGTCTCCGAGGCTTCTGTTTTTATTGAGACCTTTCCTATCAAATCATGATTACATGAAATATAGAAACGGTTTCATCGTATAATGGGAAACTTTCCATTTTAAAAACACAACTTGGAGCCATGAAAAAATTCCTTCGTTTAAGGGGGTGGGGCTTAGTCGTCTTGATCATGTCAACTAAGAAAACGTTTACGAAAACGTGTCAAGTTGCGATATTCACGTTGTAAAATAGTTTGTGTCAGCACTTGCCTGCAATAACCTCTTTTGCCCTGATTTGGCAATTTATAGAAGGACATTATTACAAAAACAAATGGTAAATAAAGAAACAAAATATTGACTTCTTGCAACTAAAGTGAAGACTTCATGGTCAGAGTATGGTAACTTGGAAGTGACATAAAAGTCACCTCAATTCAGCTATATCGTGAGTTCTGGTGATTGCAATTCCTACCAGTGGTTGAAACTTAAATCTGGATTTACAAATCACTTCTTTTAGAGATAGATGTGTTTGAATATGTTAAAAAATTGCAACAGCTAAGGGACTGGGTGGTTGAAGTACGCGACCTGTACAACACACCTTACGTACTGGAAAGCTGACAATTATAACACTAACGTCTTTCCTGTAGTGACTGTGCACGATGGTCGTTGAACTTTTGAGCTAGAGGGACTTTTCACAAGGTCTATTGTAGATGCCTTTTCTTTTACTTCATTCAACACATAGAATTATTACTCAGATACATAAAGTTTAGAGAACAGTATTTGTAGATTTCTGTCCTTTTGAGTTCATTGTTCACAGAAAAGGCCACTTTTACTGTGTGCTACTATTGTTCGCCAGCGTCCATTCATTCAACCACCCTTTAACAATCAGTTCACCATGAAACGAGGACAATAGCCACATATTGTTAGTGCCTTCTGACTCCTCCCCCCCCCCCCCCCCACTTGAAAAGGTTTAATTGTGTTGTCAATTTAAGAAAACCTTTTCAAGAAAAACAACTTATGAATATTCATTACAAACTGCTTCTCCTCTCCAAACAAATGTTTCATTTTAAAGATAGATGAATTTGGTCTCAATAAAAACAGAAGCCTCGTAGACTTACGTCTCCGAGGCTTCTGTTTTTATTGAGACCTTTCCTATCAAATCATGATTACATGAAATATAGAAACGGTTTCATCGTATAATGGGAAACTTTCCATTTTAAAAACACAACTTGGAGCCATGAAAAAATTCCTTCGTTTAAGGGGGTGGGGCTTAGTCGTCTTGATCATGTCAACTAAGAAAACGTTTACGAAAACGTGTCAAGTTGCGATATTCACGTTGTAAAATAGTTTGTGTCAGCACTTGCCTGCAATAACCTCTTTTGCCCTGATTTGGCAATTTATAGAAGGACATTATTACAAAAACAAATGGTAAATAAAGAAACAAAATATTGACTTCTTGCAACTAAAGTGAAGACTTCATGGTCAGAGTATGGTAACTTGGAAGTGACATAAAAGTCACCTCAATTCAGCTATATCGTGAGTTCTGGTGATTGCAATTCCTACCAGTGGTTGAAACTTAAATCTGGATTTACAAATCACTTCTTTTAGAGATAGATGTGTTTGAATATGTTAAAAAATTGCAACAGCTAAGGGACTGGGTGGTTGAAGTACGCGACCTGTACAACACACCTTACGTACTGGAAAGCTGACAATTATAACACTAACGTCTTTCCTGTAGTGACTGTGCACGATGGTCGTTGAACTTTTGAGCTAGAGGGACTTTTCACAAGGTCTATTGTAGATGCCTTTTCTTTTACTTCATTCAACACATAGAATTATTACTCAGATACATAAAGTTTAGAGAACAGTATTTGTAGATTTCTGTCCTTTTGAGTTCATTGTTCACAGAAAAGGCCACTTTTACTGTGTGCTACTATTGTTCGCCAGCGTCCATTCATTCAACCACCCTTTAACAATCAGTTCACCATGAAACGAGGACAATAGCCACATATTGTTAGTGCCTTCTGACTCCTCCCCCCCCCCCCCCCCCCCCCATTTGAAAAGGTTTAATTGTGTAGTCAATTTAAGAAAACCTTTTCAAGAAAAACAACTTATGAATATTCATTACAAACTGCTTCTCCTCTCCAAACAAATGTTTCATTTTAAAGATAGATGAATTTGGTCTCAATAAAAACAGAAGCCTCGGAGACTTACGTCTCCGAGGCTTCTGTTTTTATTGAGACCTTTCCTATCAAATCATGATTACATGAAATATAGAAACGGTTTCATCGTATAATGGAAACTTTCCATTTTAAAAACACAACTTGGAGCCATGAAAAAATTCCTTCGTTTAAGGGGGTGGGGCTTAGTCGTCTTGATCATGTCAACTAAGAAAACGTTTACGAAAACGTGTCAAGTTGCGATATTCACGTTGTAAAATAGTTTGTGTCAGCACTTGCCTGCAATAACCTCTTTTGCCCTGATTTGGCAATTTATAGAAGGACATTATTACAAAAACAAATGGTAAATAAAGAAACAAAATATTGACTTCTTGCAACTAAAGTGAAGACTTCATGGTCAGAGTATGGTAACTTGGAAGTGACATAAAAGTCACCTCAATTCAGCTATATCGTGAGTTCTGGTGATTGCAATTCCTACCAGTGGTTGAAACTTAAATCTGGATTTACAAATCACTTCTTTTAGAGATAGATGTGTTTGAATATGTTAAAAAATTGCAACAGCTAAGGGACTGGGTGGTTGAAGTACGCGACCTGTACAACACACCTTACGTACTGGAAAGCTGACAATTATAACACTAACGTCTTTCCTGTAGTGACTGTGCACGATGGTCGTTGAACTTTTGAGCTAGAGGGACTTTTCACAAGGTCTATTGTAGATGCCTTTTCTTTTACTTCATTCAACACATAGAATTATTACTCAGATACATAAAGTTTAGAGAACAGTATTTGTAGATTTCTGTCCTTTTGAGTTCATTGTTCACAGAAAAGGCCACTTTTACTGTGTGCTACTATTGTTCGCCAGCGTCCATTCATTCAACCACCCTTTAACAATCAGTTCACCATGAAACGAGGACAATAGCCACATATTGTTAGTGCCTTCTGACTCCTCCCCCCCCCCCCCCCATTTGAAAAGGTTTAATTGTGTAGTCAATTTAAGAAAACCTTTTCAAGAAAAACAACTTATGAATATTCATTACAAACTGCTTCTCCTCTCCAAACAAATGTTTCATTTTAAAGATAGATGAATTTGGTCTCAATAAAAACAGAAGCCTCGGAGACTTACGTCTCCGAGGCTTCTGTTTTTATTGAGACCTTTCCTATCAAATCATGATTACATGAAATATAGAAACGGTTTCATCGTATAATGGAAACTTTCCATTTTAAAAACACAACTTGGAGCCATGAAAAAATTCCTTCGTTTAAGGGGGTGGGGCTTAGTCGTCTTGATCATGTCAACTAAGAAAACGTTTACGAAAACGTGTCAAGTTGCGATATTCACGTTGTAAAATAGTTTGTGTCAGCACTTGCCTGCAATAACCTCTTTTGCCCTGATTTGGCAATTTATAGAAGGACATTATTACAAAAACAAATGGTAAATAAAGAAACAAAATATTGACTTCTTGCAACTAAAGTGAAGACTTCATGGTCAGAGTATGGTAACTTGGAAGTGACATAAAAGTCACCTCAATTCAGCTATATCGTGAGTTCTGGTGATTGCAATTCCTACCAGTGGTTGAAACTTAAATCTGGATTTACAAATCACTTCTTTTAGAGATAGATGTGTTTGAATATGTTAAAAAATTGCAACAGCTAAGGGACTGGGTGGTTGAAGTACGCGACCTGTACAACACACCTTACGTACTGGAAAGCTGACAATTATAACACTAACGTCTTTCCTGTAGTGACTGTGCACGATGGTCGTTGAACTTTTGAGCTAGAGGGACTTTTCACAAGGTCTATTGTAGATGCCTTTTCTTTTACTTCATTCAACACATAGAATTATTACTCAGATACATAAAGTTTAGAGAACAGTATTTGTAGATTTCTGTCCTTTTGAGTTCATTGTTCACAGAAAAGGCCACTTTTACTGTGTGCTACTATTGTTCGCCAGCGTCCATTCATTCAACCACCCTTTAACAATCAGTTCACCATGAAACGAGGACAATAGCCACATATTGTTAGTGCCTTCTGACTCCTCCCCCCCCCCCCCCCCCATTTGAAAAGGTTTAATTGTGTAGTCAATTTAAGAAAACCTTTTCAAGAAAAACAACTTATGAATATTCATTACAAACTGCTTCTCCTCTCCAAACAAATGTTTCATTTTAAAGATAGATGAATTTGGTCTCAATAAAAACAGAAGCCTCGGAGACTTACGTCTCCGAGGCTTCTGTTTTTATTGAGACCTTTCCTATCAAATCATGATTACATGAAATATAGAAACGGTTTCATCGTATAATGGAAACTTTCCATTTTAAAAACACAACTTGGAGCCATGAAAAAATTCCTTCGTTTAAGGGGGTGGGGCTTAGTCGTCTTGATCATGTCAACTAAGAAAACGTTTACGAAAACGTGTCAAGTTGCGATATTCACGTTGTAAAATAGTTTGTGTCAGCACTTGCCTGCAATAACCTCTTTTGCCCTGATTTGGCAATTTATAGAAGGACATTATTACAAAAACAAATGGTAAATAAAGAAACAAAATATTGACTTCTTGCAACTAAAGTGAAGACTTCATGGTCAGAGTATGGTAACTTGGAAGTGACATAAAAGTCACCTCAATTCAGCTATATCGTGAGTTCTGGTGATTGCAATTCCTACCAGTGGTTGAAACTTAAATCTGGATTTACAAATCACTTCTTTTAGAGATAGATGTGTTTGAATATGTTAAAAAATTGCAACAGCTAAGGGACTGGGTGGTTGAAGTACGCGACCTGTACAACACACCTTACGTACTGGAAAGCTGACAATTATAACACTAACGTCTTTCCTGTAGTGACTGTGCACGATGGTCGTTGAACTTTTGAGCTAGAGGGACTTTTCACAAGGTCTATTGTAGATGCCTTTTCTTTTACTTCATTCAACACATAGAATTATTACTCAGATACATAAAGTTTAGAGAACAGTATTTGTAGATTTCTGTCCTTTTGAGTTCATTGTTCACAGAAAAGGCCACTTTTACTGTGTGCTACTATTGTTCGCCAGCGTCCATTCATTCAACCACCCTTTAACAATCAGTTCACCATGAAACGAGGACAATAGCCACATATTGTTAGTGCCTTCTGACTCCTCCCCCCCCCCCCCCCCCCCCATTTGAAAAGGTTTAATTGTGTTGTCAATTTAAGAAAACCTTTTCAAGAAAAACAACTTATGAATATTCATTACAAACTGCTTCTCCTCTCCAAACAAATGTTTCATTTTAAAGATAGATGAATTTGGTCTCAATAAAAACAGAAGCCTCGGAGACTTACGTCTCCGAGGCTTCTGTTTTTATTGAGACCTTTCCTATCAAATCATGATTACATGAAATATAGAAACGGTTTCATCGTATAATGGAAACTTTCCATTTTAAAAACACAACTTGGAGCCATGAAAAAATTCCTTCGTTTAAGGGGGTGGAGCTTAGTTGTTAAGCTAACAAATATAACTCCAACGTCGAAAAAATCTTATTTTACTCTAATTCAAAGAGGAAAAAATTCTTCAAACTTTTTGTTTTGGAAAGTTAGCTACCCAGTGACAATTTCCTCTTTTGTCTAGTCTAGATAGCTAATAGTAGAACTTTGACATCGTATCCGGACTTTATATCCCCCTCCCCCTTTGGGCATCTACCTATCAAGTTTATCCGACTTACTGTCTGTAGGAGGAGATGGTATACTTAGATACATACTATGCACTCACATAAGCACACGCATACACACATCTGGATACCCCTTCCCGTCACTTCACCACAATAGGTAATCCTGATCCACGTGACTTCGTGCATCCTGAGGAAACCTACTAACGTCATTTGGGTTTAGCTGAATACCCCATTTACGTGTCAATTTACTAAGCAATTCAATGGAGTACAGGATCTCCTCGCTACTATACTACGTATAAGGATGAGCTTAGCACCTTGAAAATAAAAAAAAATGGAACGCATCGAGTTATCCGCACCCAAAATAATTTTTCATGAGCTACTAACGACGACAAATCTCAAAACATTTTCGATGAAGTTGAAAGCCCTCATAAACCCTATCCATAATAGAGACAGTGACAAGTTACAGATAAATGCATCAAAGATGAAACTTTTTGGTTTCCATTTTTGAAGTTTAAATGATAGTAACTTACTATATTTAAAAGAATTGAAAGCTGACATATTTCAATTTAAGACCTCTTTCTCCCCTTGACATAATACTATGTATCAAATTCCTGACATTTACCCCCCCCCCCCCCCTTCCGTCTCCTGACATTCTTACTTTTTAATGAAAGTTATTTTCAAAACGCCCTTCAGGAATCCTACAACAATGGTATTAATTCAAATGAGTAAGTCAGTAAAGATCGTACTTAACAACACAACTTCCAACAGTGTACCCCACCTCTAGTAAAAATCGCATAACGACCCACTGGGAACAAAACATCTACTTTTTTCGCCAAGGTAAATCCAACGTAAATCAGACGTTTTAGCTCTCCGGAATTCATTTTGGGCTTATCAAACATTTTTTCTGGTTTGTTCCTAGTGGTTTGTACCTACATGTCGAAAAACAGCTTTTAATAAAGCGTTGCACACCGGTATCAGATACAAAATGCCCAGATTCAACCCACGATTTAACTAGACTCTTTTCTTTCTTTCTCCCCAAATGTGAAGTCGAAATTCACTGGAACTATTTTCCGAGAGATACCATTAACGCAGGCATCCCTTTACGTAACCTGAATATTCTCCAGGCTACAAACTGCAAATTCTGTCAGTTTGCCGATAATAATTGTATACAACACACACAAAAAAAACACTAACCAAAATTTACAATTTCTTACCTTGAGAGCTGGTGCTTCATGAAATTGACTTCTCGAAATAGATTTTTCTTAATACACTGTCTTTTTATACATAAGATACTCTTTCCCTTCTAAAGGTTTTAAACTAACACCGTGCATTTGTCTTCAAAATATCATCTATAATCTTTTATTCAAGCCTCTCCCAGTGCGGCTTTCCTTGGTGTCACTTTCGGAAACAAACTTACACTTTAAACGTCAAAGCAATAACTCTGCCATTCCGTTGCTGGATTGGCACAACTGCAATATCTCCATTGCCTCGCTCGTAAAATCCCTGGTTACATGGTAGGTCTTATACCCACAATCCTGACAACGTAATACATGATGTTTTCATTTCTTCAGAGACTTTAAGATTTGACACTTTACAAGGATAACAACTCGGTTGTTGGTAGTTGATCTGAACGCCAGTTACGAAAAGACCAAGCCGCTACAATGCATTTCCCAAAACATCCTAATTATGCAGAAACTCCTGTTGCTTTAATCCGCATTCCTTTCTGGCTCACTTCTATTACCTTGCAAGTAAATTGTCACAGCTCTTTTGAAGAATGCAGTGTGATTGTAGACATCCTCATTGTTGTCAATGGATAGTTTTGCCTTGAAAAGAAGGAAAAAAATGTCACCGTAGCTCATCCACACTCCCTTACAGGGCCTTTCGTGAGGGTGATCAGAGGTGAACTTTATCATTATACATATGTATCTAGCTATATGTCCCCTGTTTCTGAAGTTCATCTGATATGCATCTAGAAAAGAGCTCGCTTTATTCAAAATTTGCAGAGTGAAACTCGGGACAAAAATCCTTTGAAATTGTGCTAATATCTGTTACCGTTTTTGACATAGGCTATCCTTTTTCAAAGTGTGATAAAAAATATGATGATAACGTGGAGTAGTTCTCAACATCTGTATTTCTTTATAGTGAACATTTTCATACGTTACAAGGTTTCATACTTTGCAAGTGATATCACTATCATGTTAAGACGAAAACACATGCTACCATGACAAAACAAAAAGAAATCCACTTAAGGAATATCCTTGAAATACCCGGTAACATAAGACATTTGATGCGAGTCTCTCTCTTGACGTCATATTTTGCATACTTAGCCAATGCTCATTTACGATGCAGTTATAAGACAGGAATTCTGTGTCTGTAAAATCGTCCAATATTCTATAGATTTTAATGGAATTTGTGGCTATTTTGTACATCCCAAAATGTATTTTCTTGTATCTCACAACATTTGTTTCTTTTTTAAGGAGAACGGAGTACTTACAACAACCAGTTTAGATGTAATACAACAACAAAGACATAAGATGACAAAAACGAAAACCAAAATAGTAATTGCTAGTCCTTCATGCAGTCTTACTTGCACTGAGGGCAGTTTGGCAAGATTAATTCCTAGTAAATTAGGGGAACCAGTGGTATTTCGCCCCTCTGCCCTTTCATTTTGTTTCAAGCCGGTAGTGAAAATAAGGGGTTTAAAATTTCACTTCACCAACTCTCCTTCTTTCACTGCTTTCAATGGGTTAAGTTGAGGCAATGCAGAAACTAATGTCCCCTGTCACTACATGAAATACAGCGTTAGAAAAGCTAGATATTTTTTGTCTTTTTGACCGAGTTATTGTTTACTGCTGAGTGAGATAGAATCACCGTGAGATCATAACAATTACTTAAGTTGACTACGTTACTAACAAGATATACTACACGTATTTATTGTCGTAGAGTGGTATCATAAACAAAATTGTTAGTGGCTTCGATTCAACATGCAGCAGGACAATCAATTCGCCATGAATAAGCTAAGGACCTATAGCATTAGGAAACAGAGGGAATGGTATTTTGCAGGACATTCTTCTCCCTGCGTAAATTATTTCTCAAAATTAGTACATGAAATTCAATATCTATGTAGTTTGTCTTTGTACGACTAATACGTTCTCGACTTTAATAATAAAAACTCCAGTACACAAAACTTTTGTTCTGACGTTTAGTCTGAAATATGAAAATTTTCGTGTGTAACGTTAAATAATCATATAAACACGGAGTTTGAAGTTTTTTTATGACAAAGGACTACCAAGACCATCACATATGCCGCTCATGTACCAAACTTTTTTTAAATAGTTCTTCATAGGTAACAACATACATACCGATGATTTTTTCCCAAAGTGTTCAGTGGGCATTCTAAAAGAAAAGTCACACAAATCATTTGAAACCTGAGTATGCAATTACATTTTTATTTGTAAAATTATACTTTTGTAAGTATCTTCATATGCGGCAGTGATGACACTTGCAAAAATTCCCACCGAAAGGATCAAGAGTTAATGTTCAAAACATTTTCTGTGATCTCTTTGCATAGATGCGATAGCGTATAACCAATTTAACCAATTGTATTAACTACATTCAATATAGCTCTGTAAATATTTTACCTTAAATCCACCATTATGGTATAAATTTAATCAATCAATACACAGGTTTGTTGATAACGTACATGCAGTCAATGTGTCATATCGGACCGTTTTCTGTCGAAAGTACAGTACAGCATTTAAGCTTACGGAAGATCTGATTCACCAATTTCTGATTCTTTCCAACTAATGGTGGGATAAAGTTACTACCTCTTTAAAGTATTTTTCTTTTCATTTATACACACAGTTCACACTGAAATGTACACAAAAAGAACTAGATTTGGCGTATCACATTCATATTGCTTAGAATGTGCATATGCCAATTAATAAAAATTGGATACATTCAAGGGATAGCCCCTTTTTATAGTGTTTCTAGAATCTACGATGATTGCACAGCATTGTCAGGAGTCGGAAGTACACACTATCTGGTATTTAGCTCATTGTAGTCATCGCTACTCAGATCAAGATGTACCATGCATTTAAAGTGCACAGTACAGTAATACATAGCATATAAGGCGCATAGAGGCCGCGTTGTAGGGCCAACTAATAACAGCTCTTATGAACTTGTTAAAAAACAGAAACCATTAGCAAAGGACTAATTTTCGAACACAAAGGGGACGTTTGAGAAAAGAATAGTTTAGGAGGTTACAACTAACTTGAAATCTCACTTTTCCTGTACGTACTACAGGCATGTGAAATCCCATGCCAATATCTCCATCCTAAATCAACATACTGCAGTTTGAAGAAAGACTTATCTGGTGAAGAAGGTTGTCCTTATGTTACCAATATGCCATACAACAGTGGCAAATTATTGCTTAAATCTTTATTTTGCTTCGATATGTAAGAACTCGTTTAACCTTGAAATTTAACTCTCGTAAAAATGTGGATAATAGATGAGAATATTAAAGATTTACCTTGATATATTGTGAAAATTAAAATCAAAGCCCTTCAACTATTAATGTCTCTTTTAAGACAGTCAAGATGATGAAGAAATACAAAGGATATTGATGTCGTTATGCCTGCTTGGCATCACAAGTTTCTCATTTGTAATGTACAATTTTGAAATCATTATTCTTTAAAAATTTAAAATTATGAACCGAACATGCTACTGAGATACACTGTTAAAAATGTTAATTGTAAAATGTAAATTTACAGAAACTTAAAATAAAGAAATGCAAAAGAAATGCAGAAATGTTCTGGTAATTAGGTTCCAGAAAATTTCTGTCATCCTTATTTATTTCTTTGTTGTATTTTCTGTAAATATACAACAATTTTTTGTATGGTTTTTGCCAATAAAGGGACAATCCCTTTAACAATGTCTCTTACCTAGTTTCAATAACTCATCAAATGGTACATGAAAAGGTCACTTGTGTGATACACTAAGTTCGAGTCAAGACCCCGCACGTTAGAAGAAAAGGTACTTTAAATGTCAGTATTGACGATTCGCATGTTTCTTTTGACTTTGCTAATGCGAGGGTTGTTGAATGATGGATGTGTTTGTTAATTTTTGTGCACGGACGACAACATCATTGATTAATATAGTTACTTTATTTTGTGTTTATCGATGATATTTACTTGAAGAATTATAAGAAGCATGAAAGCAAGGAGAACATTATAAAGGTGTTACAATATTATCTCAGGTTACATAAAAAATTACTCGAACCTTTTTTTAGACTTACAATTATCAAAGCTTTAATCACAGAGCAAAAACCTTTTTCTATTGAGATTATGTTATAACTTCTTGATCTTGCCGGACCTGCACATTGTTATAGTTGAATAAATTGTGCATAGTCGCTGAAAATTTACCCCTGTCCTCGAGGTTCATGTATGAATGAATGCATAGTGGTGGGAGACTGTGAGTAACTGCGACGCTAAGAATCCTTTGTTCACTTCCGGTCATGACTTTTCCTTATCTCTTTTAAGATGAAACAGGACATCAACACAATATACACAGAGAGTTACCAGGGCTACAGCGGCTGTTATCCTGAATAAATTCCTCGCACCGTACCCGAAGATTAGAAATCCACCGGATATTATGCCAATTGTTTCACCTGAAATATATGTATAAAAACATGATAAAAAACAGAAAGGAAACTGATTGGGCAGCGATCTGTGTAAGTTCGCATCTACATCAGTTCCCACATCAAAATAAACTGTCACATTATAACTGGTGCATGCACGGTGAGGATGAATTGGCGGTTGCTTTTTTAAGTTCTTGATCGAGAAGAAGGTGAAAGGTATACATTTGACAGTGTTTCTACCTCAACATATATTGGCATGTAGTAGCCCTAATGGGATAGGAATAGGTGCTATTAGTGTGAGAAGAATCATGTTCTCAATTTATACTATATAGGGTACAACGATTTGGTAGCGTACTGATTCAGGGAATCTCTTATTAATTAAACGCTCTTTGTAAATTAAACACACGTAACAATGCTACTACAACTGTGCCACCATATCGCTGTAAACATCTTGCCCTAGGGTGAACGTCGGTTTTTGGTCCAGTCGGTAGGTCTGAAGTCCGGTAGTTAGGTAAGTCGAACGTCGGGCAGACATCGTACTAAGGAATATCCATTTCCTCCTGAAATTGACGTCTTGACTCTGGATGACAAAGGTCGACTTTTACGATCAGCACAATAAAATTATGATATGTGAGATCGGCATCTTCTCGTCGTATTGGTTATGAAGATAACTACAACAATAACCATTAAAATGGCCACCATTATCTGTTGCGATGATGATCATTCTCATGCACATCATTACTATCATAGCAGTTGTTATATTTTAATCATGATCACCTTTGACATGTCAACTAAAAAAGTTGTTTAGAATAAGTTATGTAAGTTTAATGTTTTGAGTTTTTTAAGTCTTAAGATAATGAAGGACATTACAAGACCAATACGATCAACGATTTGAGGAAGAATGCGCCATGTTTATTCCTTCGTTTTCAAAAGTACACGGTAGGACTGGTGAAAGTTCTTATTGTTAAAAACTGCAAAAGCTACCGTACAGTGTTCTACTTTTTAAAATATAGCCCAATTTCCAAACAAATGTATTTAGGAGATGAGTTGCGGAAGTATGAGCACAGAAGTGCCACACAATAACGTTTTAGCCAAAAAATACTAACGAACAACAACAAAATCACTCTTCTGTAACTCTATTGTGATAAACACTTTCATTAAATTTTCCCTGAAAGAGACTGCTTTCATTAATATACCAACTAATACCTCAGTCAGAATGAGAGAGAACGAAGTATTTACACAGTATAGCACCCCAGTAACATTCCAACATTAGCCACTTTTGGGCCTCACTTCGACGAACATATGGGGCCCATATGTCTTTTAACCCAAGATCTGTGAGGCTTCCATATGGATCAGTCTAGATAACCCATAGGACCCATATGGGGTAGTTGTGGGGTTCTCGGGGCAATTGTCCCATATAAACACCGTAACTATCCCATGTGGGTCAAATGGTTATCTAAGCTGGCCCATATGGATGCCTTACAAATCGTGAGGGTAAAATCATGTAGCCCCATATGGATTAATCTGTATGGGGCCCATGTGTTACCTGGGCTGAAAAAACCTGGGAACGGTAAATTCAGAGAGCCAATGCTGCCGGAGGCTGTGCATCAGACTTGTGCCTGACTTGACTATAGCAAACACATCCAGATTGAACATTTTCTTGTAAGTAATGTTTTACATTAATGTACGGTACTTACCGACGCCCTGGCTCAGTGCAATCATAATGGCTTGCAAGGTAGCCGACATTCCTTCCGGGGCCACGTAATTTGCATATTCAGTACAATTCGGCCACATTAGTCCGTAACATATACAGTGCAGGGTTTCCAGTGGTAAGATCAACCATGGATTCATTACAATTGTATACCCTAAAAAACGGAATGATGTAAGCCAATAATGCCAAGCAAAAGACCCCCTCGTAACTCATATAGTTGATCACCTTTATGGAAAAAACCATTGCGATAGTTTCTGGTAGGCATTGGGCTATTAGAGTCAAGCTCATAAGAGATTTAGAGGCTTGCAGTTCTTCAAGGTAAAGAAATATGTACGCCCCATTAATACCCTTGCATATTCCAGCAACGATAGCCACAAGAAATGAGAAGACCACGTGACGGTCACTAAACAGAGAGATTAACTCTCCAGAGAAAGAGGCAGGAGGTGTCCTTTGGCATTTAGCAACCTCCAATTTCATCACCGGGAAAAGGGTGATAGCTAATATTGCAGTGAATAAAACGAAAGATGGAGTGAAGTCACTTTGGAGAAAATACCAATCAACTGGTAGTTTCCAGTTGTGATAAAAGTCTATTAACAGTCCAATTATAGGCGAGATTACCACCACAGCTAGAGCACCCAATGACCTTTGTCTTCCAAAAGATTGATCAGGGTGTAGTTTGGAAATTTCCACTGTAGTCGAGTCCATCAATGGCGTAAAACCAGAGTTGAAAATATTGTCAAGCGAAGTTACCAAAGCAAAGAGAGAGAACGTCAACAAAGATTTTTGCGAAAATGGACCGAATTTACCTTCTGTCAGGTACTGATGTGAGACGATTGATCCTGAGCCACTTTCGTTTGATAAGTGAGGGTCAATCTCGGACCCTTCCCGGCTGAGATTGAATTCTCCTCGAATCAGCTGGTGGTAGGAATCACTTTCATTTTTTGTCATTTCGCTCACTGGTGGAACGAACAAGAGAAGTGGAAAGCAGGTGGCGGAACCTACCACGCAGAGAATCATCAGTGATTTGTGAGAGTTAAATTTGTCCTCGACTGTCCCCCATAATGGACTCACCAAGAGCATTGTCACAGGCTCTATTGATCTGAGAATTCCAATTTGTGCAGAGTTCAATCTGATCTCAAGCATGAAGACTGAAAGATAAGGTTTCATAACGGACCAAGCTGGAAAATCAGAGACGAAACTTGTTATGGAATTGCTGAGTCATTTTGTAAAGAATTTTACAGGATGGGAGGAGGGGGGGGGGGGAATATCTGCACTCCTGAATTATTAACGCATTTTCCCTGTGCATATATGGGCAACTAAGGAATCATGAGTTTACGTTAGTTAGGTAACATAGAACGTTTGCATCAAATGTTAAGTAAAATGTATATGAATATATAAAATCGGTATAAAATGTTACTTAAATAAAATAAGAATAATAAAATGTTAATTAAAATTCGCATTGAATCATCAAATAGCCTCATAATACTAATTGATAGATTTATATTCAAATATTAGTTTGTTTGTGTTTTGGTAGGGGGTAGCCTAATACCTGAGGGTGAATTAGTGTGGCTAGAATAGACCTTAAAATCTATTGTGCTTGTATAGCCATTCATGGTATATCTAACGAAAAATGAGTTAATTACAACAGTGAAGCTACCTTTATTTCTCAACTGAACGCGACCGTTTTAATGAAATTTATTAGTTATGGAACACATGACTGAATTAGTGTATCATTATGGCATTATAGTATCTTACTGAACTAAAACATTTTATGTGGGCATGTATGATCACAATGACCAAAATGAGACATATTACTCATTGCAGCCTTTAACTTTAAAGACAACAACACATCGTGCATCTTGACATTTATATGAGGTGAAGTAAAGAGCTTAAATACTCACCGGAGACATATAGAAAGTATGTCAGCTTAAAAGGGAGCAGTTCTTGATTTACTCTGCAACAACCTGTAGTTGATTTATCCTTTTCTGTATGAACACAATACAATGAAATAATACCCCACTGCTTATTGCGGTTTAGAAAAAGCTCTGTGACTTTCATACTTATACACAGGTACGTAAATACAATGCATGTGCAAAATAGACGCAGCTCTACATAAGGACTTCCCTAAACAGCATATGCATTCACATGTACGTTAACTCGTACAAGATTGCATGAACTAAGCCATTCATATCAACATATTGCCGTATGTAACATACCTAATAATCCCTTGGTTTCATGAATCCCATCTTGTGACATGGTCAAGCAGTACACAGGTTTATTGATAGTGTCCAGCCAATGTATCATATCAGGTACAAATGAAGTTAGATACCTGTCTTGTGATTTCGTTTTAGTACACAAATACAGCGCGAAAGCTAAGGGAGATTTGAAAGACCCGCTTGTGATGTTATTCTTTTCTAGCTCCATTGGCTACCGTGACTCTGGCTTTTCGAAGTGTATCTACTTTTTCTTCTCATTTATACACAACAAACGTAGACAATATTGACATCAATGTAAATAAGAACAATTTACGTGAGACATTTTGTATGTAATGCATTTCATATTGTATGATTTGCTTACGGATAATTTGTTCCTATACATGCAAGTAATTCTATTTTGAGTATTTTTCTACGGTAAAAATCTTTTTTGTAAGTGAAATTTCAAGACGCTTCTAAAATGACATAGATTATTTTGACACAAAATTTTGTTCCAATTGGGCTACCATACTTTCTTTCACTCACCAACATATCCCTTTCCGAACATAATTCATCAGGGGAGTCGAGCAACTGAATTGCTACAACAAGTAAATCTGGAATGGAGCAAAAATTCCCAATGCTTTCGTGATAAATTTCTATTATACTATGTTTATAGCGTATTTATAGAGTGTTTCTCCATCCATAAATTATCTTCATTGTCATCAACAAGGACTGAACCATGGAAGTCGCATTACTTATTCTTCGTGGGTTTCTTATGTTTAATACCATTTAGTAATATATTGCGTTGCAACATATTAAAGTCTCATAAACAAAATGTTAGGTCGAAGCGTTTCACCTGTAAGTTAAAAGGACACATTTCTTTAATCATGAATTGAATAGAGGCTGTTAGATTCTATGTATGTTTTGCGACCTGTTGAATAAAGTTATAATAGTTACATCCATTGTTCACTAGATTCTTAAGGAATATATCTTGTCACAATTACCAACCATCTGTATCTCCTCATGAAAACAACAGAATGACAATTTCCAGTGCTGCACATGTTTCTTCAATTGCGATTCTGTAGCAAGTCAAACGATTTAACTGGAAGAAGTTATGAGAAGGATGTAAAATAGATTCATTTACAGCGATGACTGCCGATGGTTATGATTAACTATCATTTGTTGTCATTATCTAGCAAGTAAATAATTAAACATATTTTTCATTTTAATTTCGGGATTAGTTTTTTGTTTCATTGCAAGTCATGCAATCTAAAATAAAACCATGCAGTGTGCAAAACATTCCTGAAGATTCAACGCTAAATTCAAGAAGATGAAACCATGTATTTTGAAAACTTCCTCTCTACCCTTGTGCATGGACAAAACTGGCTGATTGTTTTAGATGTAGACTTATTCAAAGAGCTCCGTTAGGTGACTGAACGGAATATGATATGATGCCCCTTAGTACTAGTGCTGAAATATTTGAAGTCAAAGCCAAATTGACAGAAAGATAGACGAATCATAACGGAAAGTAGTGTATAAAAGTATGTCTTCAAGATTTTAGCAAGAGGATCCGTGTGGTGATGAAACGGTTATCGAAGGTACAAACTATAACTCCATCCAGGATTACAGGTATCTTTTCGCTACACGTCTGTTATTAACTTATTTAACTGTTATTCGATGATACAGGTATGAAAGTGACGGACTAATTAAAATGTAATTGCATGAGACTATGCGGGCGCTCCAACTTTATTGGCAGTTAAACTTTATTATGGTTCGAAAAATATTTACAGAATTAAATAATAGACAACGATAGCATTCAACGGAACAGTCAACCAAGTATAAGCACTTTGGTATGATGTAACAAGTAGCTGTTAGAACTCCTTGATATGGAACCGTGTGTTGCAGAATTGCCATTTAAACTGATTAGCGATATGCAGATTATACTACAAATGTCAGATATTGACTCATTTATAAGGATAAAAGTTTGTTTGAATTCAAAGTATTCGACATCCGATTTCAAAATAATGCACAATGTGCCACATATCAATGAAAGGTCTAAGACTATTGGAGTTTTCATGATATCGATCAACTCCATAGGTTCCCTATTGTTTTAGATATATCTGCAGTCTTCGTAACACACATCTACCCTCACTTGTTAGGACAGAATCTAGATATAAGAACGTCGGTTTAAGTGACCCAAACGTTGATCAGGATTAGAAAGAAGAGTTCAAATCATAACCTCACAAATTTGTAAAAAAAATAATGAACAATCTACAATTGTGGAATGCCAATCTCATATGATCTGAAGTAAGGCAAATGGAACACAATCTTACGAACGTCATTCCGAAAACCAAATATATTGCATTTCAAGTTTTAAATTATTTTGATAATATTGAAGAAAAAAGAAGAGAAAATATATAAATAATGCCTTTTACGTAACGATTACGAGTAGCTCATTTAGTTTCAGAATTAAACTTTAATTTTAAACTTAAAACTTACGCTTTAAATTTAATATTTTAATTTAAGTTTCAGTTGCATATTGGTTGTGTTTTATCATTGAGTTTCCTTGGTCTCATAGGCCTATGCCAGAATCACAATTTTGATTTTCCTCGTAGTCGTCGACGATTCTTGTAGTTATATATCCATACCCATCTTCATCGTTATATTAGTACGTGTGTAGACTGCACAGTATTCTTCTGTCCAAGATGCTTTACGAAACTTTTGCGGGTCGTTCTCTGTGGCAGATGTAACCATGCAGAAATACGACTGAATAACAGTAGAAGTGTATACATGCCAGCATTTATATTAAATAAATTAAATACATCTCAATATCTAAATATACCTAATTCGACGTAGTCTGAAGAGTTGGAGTGTGTGTTAGATTCCGTGATGATCGACCAGTGTATAGTGTACTGTTGTTCATTTCTTTTGAGTGACCAGATGTGTTTTGAGAGTTCAGTCTCATTCACGTATGCTCTTTGTCTGAAATATTTAGTGCGGTTATAAAAGCACTGCTTGAAATGCCAATGTATGAATGGGTGTTGCCGTTACTCATGACGTCGGCCTGTAAACAATAGATTTGGCTGAGCATTTCCCACGGGGGGGGGGGGGGTATTCACCTGTTTCCCCTGCAGTTGCATGATCTCCCTAGTGACGGTTGGCTTTGCTCAGATAGTATTTTTAGGTTGTGACTTTGGATTATGGATTTGACGTTCTTCGTGCAACTGTAACTGACTTAAATTTGCTTCTATTGAATAATGGGTGGAACTTTGGATCGTCCTGAACTAAATTTATTCCTAAATCATGTCTAAGGCTTCGACTTAGGCAACAGATTTTTGACAGCTACAATCTTGGACAAAATACCTTGGGACACCCCCCCCCCCCCTCCTCCCCGTTTCAGTGTTGACTACAGGACTACTGCTAAAAATGTACATTCACTCCTATAGCGCAACACTGGAAAGCGATAACGGTCATGTTATCCTCCCACGTAAAGTTCAGCATTATATTTGCATCGTACGGCAAGGTGTCCCAACAATTTTGTCCAAGATTGTAGATTTGATGGTGACTTTATTCACAGAGATGACTGTAGTTTACATTTTCTGTTGTTCCAAGATTATGTAGAATTACATGAGTTTAATCAGCCAAAATCAACCGCGGAGAGAATTGTATCCCTTTTAGAAAAAAAACTTTACATGTTCAAGCAAAATTGTCGATTGAGGGCAAGACTTTACTTAATTTTAAAATCTGAAAGACAACTTTATTTATCGATTTAATCCAAACCAGTCACAGTTTCCTATTAGTCAGTTACGTCGCAAACCTTTCATGTACAAAGGGTGACAGCGCAGAAATACATCTTGACAAAATCAAAAGTCAGCAAACAAAACTGATTATTGAGATGTTCAGAAAAAAAAGGACAAATTATTGAGTATCCTTGCTTCTGAGTGCAGAGCATTAGTGTTAATATCAACTCCAGAAGACCAGTTAGAAACATAGTATGTCAATATAAAGCTAAGATTTATTTGCTCATTCTGGCAATGTGTATGAAACCTCACGCACTGCAACTAGGAATAGCACTCCAGTGTCACAAGAGGGCAGTCACCAGTCTCGCAGAATCAGGAGACTCACAAAAGTTGAACATGAGAAATGGTGATAATACCCGTAGACGTATTACTTGTGATTTTTGCAGTCCCGGGTCATTAAGATAAACGCAGATAATTTGGTCTGATTGGATCTGGTTTGTGGAAATAAAACTCTGAGCGTTTTCGGTGGTATTTTAGGTTCAGACCTGTATCTAATGTTACAGTTCAACCAGGGTAGACAAAGAAAAGACTTGCGAAAGCTACGATACCATTATTCTTAAGTAAACACTAAATTGTTGTGGAGTCTACCTATTATTTAGTCCAGATGTGTCCATCTCAAATGGTAGTCACTTTGAAAAAGGGAAGAACGTTTGTTCAGGTTACAGACATAAGTCAAAGAAACAGGTCTTCTGTATGAAGTTAACCAGTAGTTCATCTTAATTTGAGTGATATTCCTTTTACTCGAAAGCTTCATCCAAAGTTTTTGAATTGTTTACAAAGCACTGAAGGGGTCACATCAGATACAGATGTCTTATCTCGACAAAATTTGAGACAGTTCAACCAAAAAAAAAGTATCCTTATCTAGATCCTGATTGTCACTTGATATGACTGAGGAACAATTTTTTCGAAAGAAAGTTAATTTGAGTGACAGCATTCTTAATAATGGTGAGAAATCAGATTTTTATGATATGTTGTTAGAGCATAGGGATGTATTATTCTTGTACAATGAGCTGGCAGCCTGTTATGGCCATGGAATTGGCTTTGAACTGGAGAACTTTGAACCTTTTACATACCATATTTCAAACCTGAGCCCGACAAACTTTGTGGAGAAGGAAACTGATACATTGGTTACCTTGGGAGTACTTGGTGGCGGTCATTCATCTCACACCTCACCTGTGGTGCTATTACTTAAGTAAGTTACAAATGAAAAACGCGTAGTAACTGACTAAAGGTACTTGAATTCCAAGCCCATTAATCATCCCTTCTCCATTTGCAACACCAAGGTCAATGTTGAGTTCACTAGGAAAGGTTGCGTCAGCGAATTTAAAAAGCAGTGAAAACAATAGACTAAAATAGGAACAAGACAAAAGAGTCACGATTTTTGTGTTCTAATTACTTCCCTTCTGATCTCTTCAATCAGGTGTATGTACATGTAATTGGAATCAAAGACAAATCAATGGCAAAATTACATTATCTACAAGATTAAAGTAACATCTTCGAACGATAATTGATAAGGCGCTCCGACTCTCACAGCACTGTACAATAGCTGACTGGGTACTTTCTGTTACGTCTTGTCCAACAGTAACTACAGCATTCACACACAATTGTTACAATTGTTAATAGATCGAAGCAACGTTTTCTGAAAACTGGGATTTGGGTAGTAGAAATTTCAAGAACCTGTATTCATTGTTCTTGTGCGTATTGCGTAACGCAGATCATTATAACTTTCCAAAGGGGGAAATGCGGTACCCAAAACTGAATTGGAATATTCCCATGTTAATTCATGAATTGATCTTGTTCGTTATGTGATATCATTGTTATTGGTGAATCGCTTAATTTGTAACACTTGCTTATGAACAAAAGACAACAATCAAACATCCGTCAGTATTGAGACGATAAGCATCTGAGTCAATTCTCTGTTGTATTTTGCAACTATAGGTGTAGAAACGTAAAACGTTTCTTACCACCTAATAATTGATCACGTGGTACATCGAAAGGTCACTTCATGCGATATACCAAGGTCAGAGGAAGATACCGTGCGTTAGAAAACAAAATTTATCTAAAATATCGGTAGTGACGATTCACTCTTGAGCTTACATTGGATTTGATAAGGCGAGAGTAGTTGAATGATGCATGTGTTTGTTTATTTTTTGTGCAAGGACGCCACAAATCGTTGATTAATGTAGCTACTTCATTTTCAGTTTGTTTGTGTTTATTGATGATATTTACCCTTGAAGAATAACAAGAAGCATGAAATAAACGAGAACATTATAAAGGTGTTACAATATTGTCATAACTTGCGTGAACAAATGCTCTCTATCATAGCGCCATAAGAGACTAACCCACATACACATATCACAACTCTGCTGTTAATATCCCATGGGGCCACAAAATCGAAAGAGGGTGTATTCAATAAGCTGACGCTGGGACTCTACCTCCTCTCTTTCTTAGGCTTACAGTCACAAAAGCTTTAATAACATAGCAAAACGTTTGTGTCCCAATAACGTTTGTTTCTTTGTTTGTATAACATTTACTTCAGTCTATATGAAAACATTTACAAAATGATATTGAAATGGAAAATATATACAGAATATGAACAAGAAAAGAGGAGTGTTTATAAAAAAAAAAAAAAACACGAGGGAGCTTGCAGACATAGACACTCCAGAAGAAAGAAATAATATTAGCAACTATGGGTATAAGTAACATTAAATACGAAAGAAAGAACTGAAGACATTATAAAAGAATCACTGATAATTAGAAACAATGTAACCTTTAAGGGCTTTCTTGAATGACTTGAATGAGCTTTGCTTAGTAATGTAAAGAGTAAGGGAGTTCCAGAATTTGGCACCTAGATGTCTCACATTTGTTGATATAATTTAATTCTAAAATAGGATACAGGTAGTGTAAGAACTTCGACCAGGATTAGACTATATGATGTTCCGTCACCTTCACATCGTTTTAGCTGAATAAATTGTGCACACGAGCTGGAACTAGTTACACTTGTCCGCCCTCTTTAAATAAATGCATAGTGGTGGGAGATCTTTAGTTTCAGCGACAGTCAAACCGTTCTTTGTTCACCTCCGGTCACGACTTTTCCTTATCCCTTTTAAGGTGTAATCGAACATCAACACAATATACGCAGAGAGTTAACAGGGCTACAGCGGCTGTTATCCTGAATAAATTCCTCGCACCGTACCCGTAGATTAGAAATCCACCGGATATTATGCCAATTGTTTCACCTGAAATATGTATGACAAAATGGAAAAAAGAGAAAGAAAACTGATTGAGCAGCGATCTGTGTAAGTTCGTATCTACTTCAGTTCCCACATCGAAGTAAACGGTAACATTAGAACTGGTGCATGCACGGTGAGGATGAATTGGCGGTTGCTTTTTTAAGTTCTTGATGAAGAGAGAAGAAGGTGAAAGGTATACCTCTGACAGTCTTTCTACCTACCGCAGCATATATTGGCATGTAGTAGGCCTAATGGGAAAGGAATAGGTGCTATTAGTGTGAGAAGAATCATGTTCTCAGTTTATACTATATGTGATGCAATGCTTGGATAGCATACTCCTTCTGGAAATCTCTTATTAATTTAACACACTTGGTAAATTAAATACACCTAACAATGTTAGAACAACTGTGCTATCATATCGCTGTAAACATTTTGTCCTCGGTTGAACATCGGTTTTTGGTCCAGTTGGTAGGAATGAAGTCGGGTAGTTACGTAAATTCGACGACGACGGACCAACAGAGTTTTAAGGAATACCCATTTTCCTACTGTAAAATGACGTCAGATGGAAGTCTGAAAATATTGCCCTTCCTTTGCCAACGAATACATTGATTTTGATCCAATCGACATCAGAAGCTCATCCTGGGTGACGTCGATCGAACGTCAAACGACTTATTATTATTATTATGATTATGATTATTATTATTATTATTATCGTCGTCCTAATCATCTTAATCATCAAATTCGCCATTTCAACTAAAAAAAAACTATTGTAGCTTTTGTAAGTTTCATGTTTTGAGTTTCTTATAAAGCCTTAAGATGATGACCTGCATTACATAACCAATGTGATCAAAAGATTTGAAGGAAAATGTGCTGTTATTCCTTCGTTTTTAAAAGTACACAAGAGGACAGTTTCTGAAACTACAAAAACTACCGTACCGTGGTCTTTTTTTTAAATATAGCGTAATTTCCAAACGAAATGTGTTTGCATAAGAGTTTTTTTGCGGAAGTGGCGTAAGTGCAAGAGAAAAATTCACTCTTTTCTCTTTTGTAATAAACACTTAAATTAATTAACTAAGTTTTCCATTGTTGTGCAGATGTTGTTTTCCAGATCAGTGTCAAATGGAAGAGAAAGATGGATGATTAATGATAAATTGATTAAGTTAATTAATATACTAAGTATTACCTCAAAATGAAAGAGATCGAAATACTTACTCAGTGTAAATTCAAAGAACCAATGCTCTTGGAAGTCGTGCATCAGGCTAGCGTCTGAATTGCCTATAACCAACTCATTCAGATTAAAAATTTCTTAAAACTGTTTTACATTAATATACTTACCGACGCCCTTTCTCATTGCAATCATAATGGCTTGCAAGGTAGCCGACATTCCTTCACGGGCCACGTGATTTGCATATTCAGTACAATTCGGCCCCATTATTCCGAAACATATACTGTGCAGGGTTTCCAGTGGCAAGATTAACCATGGATTTATGACAACTGTGTACCCTAAAAAACGGATGAAATATGCAAATAATGCCAAGCAAAAGACCCCCTCGTAACTCATATGGTTGATCACCTTTCTGGAAAAAAACATTGCGATAGTTTCTGGTAGGCATTGGGCTATTAGAGTCAAGCTCATAAGAGATTTAGAGGCTTGCAGTTCTTCAAGGTAAAGAAATATATACGCTGCATTAATACCCTTGCATATCCCAGCAACGATAGCCACAAAAAATGACAAGACCACGTGACGGTCACTAAACACAGAGATTAACTCTTCAGAGAAAGAGGCAGGAGGTATCCTTTGGCATGTAACAACCTCCAATTTCATCACCGGGAAAAGGGTGATAGCTAATATTGCAGTGAATAAAACGAAAGATGGAGTGAAGTCACTTTGAATAAAATACCAATCAACTGGTAGTTTCCAGTTGTGATAAAAGTCTGTTAACAGTCCAATTATAGGCGAGATTACCACCACAGCTAGAGCACCCAATGATCTTTGTCTTCCAAAAGATTGATTGGGGTGCAATTTACAAATTTCCACTGTAGTCGAATCCATCAATGGCATAAAACCAGAGTTGAAAATATTGTCAATCGTAGTTACCAAAGCAAAGAGAGAGAAGGTCAACAAAGATCGTTCGGAATATGGACCGAATTTACATTCTGAGACGATGGATCCTGAGCCACTTTCGTTTAATAAGTGAGGGTCAATCTCAGACCCTTCCCAGCTGAGATTGAATTCTCCTCGAATCAGCTGGTGGGGGGCACCATCTTCATCACGTGTTACTTCGCTCACTGGTGGAACGAACAGGAGAAGGGGAAAACAGGTGGCCGAACCTACTATGCAGAGAATCATCAGTGACATGTGAGAGTTCAACTTGTCCGCGACTGTCCCCCATAATGGACTCACCAAGAGCATTGTCACAGGCTCTATTGATCTTAGAATTCCAATTTGTGCAGAGTTCAATTTGATCTCGAGCATGAAGACTGAAATATAAGGTTTCATAACGGAACACGCTGAAAAAAAGAGAACGTTGTTATAGAATTGATCATTTCAAATTTGTAATCAGCCTTGCATGTAATCTTCATTTATTGTCTGCTGGGTCATGTGGTAACAAATTTCACAGAATTATTGAGACTATCTATCTACTCTCTTGAATTACAAATACTCTTTTAATTAATTGTTACCTCTAGTCCGTCAGTCAGTCAGTCAGTTAGTTAGTTTAGATTTGCAAAGTGGTAGATAAAATGTATATGAATGTATATATTGGTATAAAATGTTTGTGAATGGATGGATTGTTTTCAGATAGTACTTTTTTGTGGTAATAGTTAACGTATTACATCAAAGAAGTATGTAATAGACAGATATTTTGAGATGCTGTGACAGAAAGTGCAGGTTAAAGTAGAGTATTTTGTAAATATTTCAACTCTAGACAGTGATAGAGTCATGGTGGGGGTGGAAGTACCATGAACATGTTCCCCGTTGTGTTTGAGGTAGGTACATTTCATACTGGTAGTTGACATAAAATTTAACTTTTTAGCTCCTCCTCTACTCCAGTTGAAGGCAATTTAATCTTTACTAATTGCATCACCGAATGAAAATGCGTGAACATGTGATGCAATTGTTATGTGTCAAGAAGAATTAGTTTCAGTAGTCACAGAGTGCACAGAGGTAGTATACTCCAGCAAACGAAATATCTTGGACCCAGATGGGCACCAGATGGTATAACTGGGCTGACATGTGAGACACAGATGGGTAACCCACATGGAACCCAGATGGAATAACTGGAATCCAGATTGCCGGTATGGTATAGGGTTATATGGTTTGCACATGGGCACTTTGTGCAGTTCTGTCACTCCCGATAATCCATTTACTTGTAGAAAGTATTTGTGTAATGAGATATTTTTTGTTGTACTAGAGACAAGCAAATCAATTGCTATGCGTTTTCGTAGAATATTGGAAAGATAAATGAGTATGCAGGGCTCAATGGGTATAATATATATATAATATATATATAATATATATATATATATATATATATATATATATATATATATAATATAATATATATATATATATATATATATATATAATGCAAACTTATTTAAAGGTTAATCAACGCTGGATCGTGTATTAAATGTAGGATAATCCACGATCAGGGTTAATGCAAGCGATGCACGGCGATAGCATTAATCCCCGAAAGTGCATTATACTACAGTTACTACAGTTAATACACAGGTCAAAAGTTGATTTACCTTGTTCATACATACCGACGACATTTTGATAAGAAGGACGAAAAAAGAAAGGAATTTGTTTTTTGAATAACCGCATTTTGACTGAAAAGAAACTCCGAGAAAAGGGTAAACAAATTTGCAGCATGTATATTACGATTGACTATTACACTGTATTTGGTGACTTGTGGCTGCAAACTCAGAGTTTCATGCTTTCCTCGCAATCTTAGGCAGGCAAGTGGTTTCGCTTCAGTGCTTTTCCTTTACGGCTCATCTTTTAGGTTTTTTTTGTGTGTCTGCATTTCGACAGAAGCTCAGTTCTTGTGTTAGTCCTCAGTAGGCTATGCAAAATTTCGGAACTAACTTAGGCCTAAGTTAGTTCAACAAAGAAGAAGGATTGCACATGACCAAAACGTTACTGGCAAATATTGCTGCAAGATCACTTTTATGGCTGGTTTTGGATAACTCATGTCAAGGCCTTCCCTGTTTATTTTTTTTTCACCATATAGGGTCTAGACCTATCAATAGGGATAAATTATTTGAACTGTGGAGTTCTCTGTCCTTCTCTGACCGTAGTTTAACGAATGGGTTATCAGCGATTAACACACTGAAATGGGCCAATAGGAGTTTAGGATTCTTTCCAAGTATGAATGAATGCTATATAATTAATGTGGATCACAACCCATTGAATTATTAGCCAGCAATAACAACGATGTTTGAATGAAACCTATGCACACATGTCTGGTGAAACCTCCGATAATACGTTCGATCACACCAAACCCTAATACTTTTAATTACTCACTTATTTATAATTAAGAATTAAACAATTAATCATATACATCGGGATGAATTGACAAATGTAAATATGAATATTAATGCGTATTCATGATATAGCTTCATACACTAATTTATTTATTGTAAAGCGTGCAACGTACTGAAAAGTTTGAGTCGAGTGCATAATTTGTACCAGTTTTATGTTAGGCTATGCATGTTGTGGAAAAAATAACGAACATTAAGTGCAGAAAGCTTGAGTTGAATTGCCCACTTAGTCCAAGAGGAAGTCAATCTGGGTCCCATATGGGTACAAAGGTGCGAAAGTAGCCCATATATCCCATGACACCCATCTGGGACCCATATGGTACATATGAACACCATCGTACCCTATTGAAGCCCAAATGGGTCCCAAATATTCTGCTAGCACGCTAAGATAACTCACCAGAGATATATAGGAAATATGTCAGCTTAAATGGAAGTAGGTCTTGATTTACTCTGGAACAACCTCCAGTTGATTCATCCTTTTCTGTATGAATACAATACACAGAAACGTACTACAACGCTCAATGTAATCATGTTTACAGTGTATTACATTGCAGGTGCAAAATAGACCCATAATAAGGCCTACATTAGTACATAAGTGCATTGCTAAACAGCGTAAAGACTTCACATACGGTAACGCGTACATGATTGCATGAACCAAGCCATTCATATCTACGTATTGCCATAACTAACATACCTAATAATTCCTTCGTTTCATGTTCGTCATCTTCCGACATCGTCAAGCAGTACATAGGTTTGTTGATAACCTCCAGCCAATGTTTAATATCAGATGTAAATGAAATTAAACACCTGCCTTATGATTTCGTTTCCTGTTGGTATACAAGCACAGCACAGGCTAAGGAAGATTTGGTGGATCCGTTTGTGATGCATTTTACTGGAAGTCAATGAGGACTTAAGCTTTTTTTTTAGTTGATCTATTTTTTCTTCTCATTTAGACAGAAACTGTAAATAAAAGGAAGTAAACTTACTTAATACATTTTTCAGTTATACATTTCATATATGATGTGTTTACGTTTAAGTCAGTGGCATACATTCAAATAATACCATTTTGAGTATTCTTTCAAACCTTTGGCTGCAATTGAAATGTATCGATTTCAAGACACTTCTAATAGGACATTAATTAAAAATAATTAAGAAATAACAGTTTGTACCAAATAGGCTATCACAGAACTCGCCAACAGATCCTTCTCTCACACAGTTCCTCACGGGAGTCCAATTACCGAATTTTACAACATGTAAATCTAGAATAGAGCAAAAATTCCCAACGCTTTTGTGATAATTTTCTGACATATTTTGTTTACAGCGTATTTATGGAGTGTCTCATCATCCATAAATTAACAGTCATTGTGATCAACAAAGACTTAACCATGGAAGTCGCATTTCGTATTACTTATTCTTCATGGGTTTCTTATGTTTAATACCATTTATGATATATTGCGTTGCCACACATTAAAAGTCTCATTAAGCAAAAAGCGTGACACCTGCAAGTCAAAATGACACATTTCTTTAACAATAAATTGAATAGAGGTTGTTAGATTCATTGCATGTTTTGTGACCTGTTTAATAAAGTTACACTAGCTACATCCATTGTTCACTAGATTCTCAATGAATATATAGTGTCACTTATTAACCAAGTGTATCTGTTCATGAAAATGTTTAATGCAACAGATTACTTTAAATTTTAATATAGCTTTGAATAGAGCATGGTCTATTCTTGAATGTTATTTTCTAATCCAACAAACCTCTCAGAATGACATTTTCCAGCTGCTGCAAATGTTTCTTTAGTTGCGATTCTGTACCAACTACATGAACTGGCAGAAGGTGAGGAGACAGGACTATATAATAGGAGAGAATAAATTCAATTACAGCAATAACTATGGATGGTTACGATTAAATATCGTTTTATCTATTTCAATCAAGTCAATAATCAAATATATTTTAATTTCCGGAACATTTATTTTTTCATTGCAAGTCATGCAATACAAATGAAACCATGCAGTGTGAAAGTCTTTCCTGAAGATTCAAGACTAAATTGAAGAAGATGAAATCATCATGTGTATTTTGAAAACTATCTCTTCCTCCTTGTGGAGAGAACTGGATGACATCCGTACATTGAGTTGTGGACTTATTCAAAGAGCTCTTTAAGATGATCGAACGGAATATGATGTGACGATCCTAAATACCGTAATATTTAGAGGCAAATACGACTCGATAGAAAAATATATGAATCCTAACGGGAAATAGGGCAAAGGTATGTCTAAAAGATTTAAGCGAGAGAATTTATTTATAGTCCTTAGACCGAGTGGGTTCCCGTGTGCATGGAGGTCCCCTAATTTTCTCTCCATATTGTTAAAGGACACTATGTGGCACATCAAAATGTTTGGGCAGACTTTTGGTAACCAGGCAAAAATTGAGAAAATGACGTTATAAGCCAATCCCATTAACGTTCTATTTGAACCAACATTTATGGGTAGGGGAAACATCGTTCACTGCATCTTTGGGTGTGTAACTCACAGAACAACCAAATACCCCATAAATGTGTGTATGTAAACATTCTATTCCTTCAAACAATCAATTTGCAAATTAATATGATAATGACGTCACTAAAGGTCAAAAGGTCAGGAAAATCGTGTGCAAGTAAAAATTTGACCTTTGCTAAAATTTATCTGTTTAATCATGGATTCATCTAGTTTGATATTTTTGAGACATGTAAATGTTAGAATAGATACCACCGGTACTAATTTCTGCGATATGCATTTCAGGCTATGTAATACCTAATGGCATATCCTAATATTTATTGAAAAATATGCCATTAACCTTAAAGTTGGGTATGACATTAGAGTATGTTGCGCATGCATTATACTTATTACACATAGGTATAAGGCAGCAAAATTTGACAATGTCTTAACACTTCCTTTCCAGGAGGAAGTTCTATTATGTTATCAAGTTATATTAACCGTTACTAAACCTTAGGGGGATACCTGGTATAGGGCGCATGAGCTCCCGTCTGCTTGTGTTGAAGGGGGGGGGGGGCAAGACTGAATCTGCTCGAAAAATATCAAAGACATTTCTCCAAATTTTGCCTCAAAAGACGACTGCACAAGTTCCAGGAAAACGAGGTAAATGGGTATGTCTGTGTATTCGGAGGGATCTAATTTAACAAGACATTAGATAAAAATACATTGTTACGTCAAATCATGAAGATATATTCCTCGCCCCAAGTTACTGCAGGGACCACCTTCTCTACTACCAAAACAAATAGTTACTCAGAAACTTTCTTAAGATTTATTAATCCTTACTGGTCGTTTGAAAAGTACTTGAACAACTCTTACACTGGATTGAATGCATTGGATGGAATTGGATTAGATGCATGAGCTTTTCAAATAGTTAGTCTGGGAGAGGAATGTAAGGAGTTGTAGTTCCCTTCGCGTCTTTATGCTGTTTAGAAGAGCTTAGATGCAATATAGTGCTATGTTTTGCTTCTTTTTATTCTGAATTTATGATAATTCCTAATTTCCTAAAATATTATGAACAAGCATGTTTATATCATGGGCGTAATTAGGTTTCGGTTGTGAGGAGGGAGCAAAGTTGACTTATCGTCAACATTTTTCGTCAGGGTTCTGCGAAAGTTTTGAAGGATGCGTGTCTCATATTAATGAAAAATAATTCTTAATTTGAACAACGAAATATGATGGGCAAGTCTGCATGTTGACATCACATAATGATAGATTGAATATCGTATGTATTTTGATTACTCAAGCGAATGTCTCTTTGAACACACCGCCATTGCGATAAATACAAAGGATATCACTTTAAGCAGCATGAGGGTTTTCTTTTTAGAGTTAAATAAGCACTTATAATATATATTCATTTAGGCAAAATAAAGTTTGTAGAAACAAAATTATTGATATTCGGTAAGAAAACGGATATAAATACCAACAAAAAGTGAACTTCGGCTTGCATGTTGCATATTCATTTAGCTTTCATTTTCAAGTCGATTTCTTCATAGCATGTAGAAATCACACAGTATGAAGGAAAATTCACCCCACCACCTTCCCCTCCTTAAATACTGTCGTAATTGTTTGTTTTTTTTTCTCTCTCCTCCAATTTTTCAACATGTCTTAAAACTGTGGGCCGAACACGCTTCTACTCTATGTTTTGCCAATTAAGAGTCTGAGATCAATTCCTGGAGATATGGTGTAGCTACAGGAGGGGGAGGCGGTAAATTTCCCTTCTGGCTTTGCGAAATTCGAAAATTTGTCATTGTTAACACCAGATCATCAAGTGACACCAGTCAACTACAGTGGGGTTTTCTGAAGTTAAGGAATGGTGTCTTAAAGGGGATGGACATAAAGTCAGAGGCCTGGACAAGCTGAAGTTTCACCGTGTATAGACATTTGGGTGGATCCAGAAGGAGTGGTGGTTGATGGGATACACAACATCGATGGATCTAGAAGAAGTGGTGGGTAATGGGGTGCACAACATCGATGGATCCAGAAGGAGTGGTGGGTAATGAGATACACAACATCGATGGATCTAGAAGGAGTGGTGGTTGATGGGATGCACAACATCGGTGGAGGTCTGCTTCACACTTGATATGGACGTATGGTACGGTATGTGTTTTCAACAATTAAGTACCAAACTTTGCCGTCTTTGTGCGCTGATAGGGTAGACAGGTTGCAAGGGCTTCGTCAGCCTCATCTGTCAGCTTGGGATTTTCTCAAATTAGGTAGATGGCTCTAGAAAAACTATTCCGCTCTTCGAATTATTCAATAAAATTTGGTTTTTCTCTCCTACTACTTTTTTTTTCCAACGAAAATTTTCGATCCGTGCCAGTGTTATTGTCAGATGTCAAACTCGCCGGTAAGACGAAAGCCTCTAAACTTGGGAGATATGTTGCAGTTTTCAACAGAGTGACAAATACTATAACTACCAGAACGTAGACAAAAATACAAGTCATGAATACTTTACCAATTATATGTACACGCTGTCCACCGATATAATACTCACGGTGCTCTGCAATACCGGCTCTATACACTATTTGGGTCAGGACCGTTTCGACATAGTTTTGGCTGTGACAAAGGGACAGATTAGGGAAAATAGAGGTTGGGAATACAGGTGTACCAATGTTTTTGATACACCACTATTGTCTGCAATCTGATTGGTATTAATATCTCTAAGCTTTCTCAACAAGCTATGTGCCAATCAGTGGTGGCGCTTTGCTTGGATAATGTAATTACGGTTTGTTCACATTAAGTGCATACGGGCTCCATTCACCCCTCCCCCTGAATGACAAGGATGGTTATATCACTACATTAAAATTCTTCGGGGCTACCAAAACTCCCCTGATCTATTGAAGGCGTTCCTCTAATTGATATGCTTCCTGTCCGACCTCCATGGTCAAGCCTGGGTAGCCTACATACACCCGAGACGTGCCGTTTAATACAATCACTGGTTTATAAATCCAAAATGCACTTCCACTACAACCGATGGTAATGCTTCGCTTAGATAGTCTTGCCCAACTCAACTTCTCCCGGCCCCCATGTGCAGTATCGTAACTAGGCAGTTGTTTGAAATAACACAATTTTGAGGTCAGGAAAAACTGAACTACTGGATCTATCGACAGAGAGCCTTCCTAAGTAGCCATTTGATGAATGCATGGGTAGTAGTAACAAATGGTCTTTGCATATTACATTGAGGTAGTGGAATGGGGGATGAGGGGTAGAAATGTATTTCTATGGTTTTCTTGTGACTTACACTTCCAAAGATACATGATTGATGTGTCCCCTACCCTTAAAGTTTGGTACAAATAGAACGTCAATGGGAGTGGCTTCCAACGTCATTTTCTCGATTATTGACGTGTTACCAGGAAGTCTACGAAAACTTTTTGATTTACCACATAGTGTACTTTAATAACATGAAGAGAAAATCAGGGAATCTCTCACCTACGAGAACCCCCATCAGTCCAAGGATATATATATATATATATATATATATATATATATATATATATATATATATATATATATAAACATAAACCTGTCATTAACTCATTTAACTGTTATTCAATGATGCAGGTATGAAAGTGACGGACTACGTAAAACGTAATTGTGCGAGACTATACGGGCATTCCCAATTTATTGGCAGTTAAATTTTATCATGGCTTGAAAGTTATTTCCGGAACATCAACCAAATGTAACCACTATAACATGATGTAGCAAGTAGTTGTTAGAACTCCTTGATACAGGAACCGTGTGTTTCAGAATTGCCATTAAAACTAATGAGCGATAAGCAAATTATACTACAAATGTCAGATATTGACTCATTTGTAAGGACAAAAGTTTGTTTGAATTCAAAGTATTCGACATTCGACTTCGGAATAATGCACAATGTCCTACATATTGATGAAAGTCCTAAGGCTATTGAAGTTTTCATGATATCGATCAACTCCATAGGTTCCCTTTTGTTTTTAACATCGATGCATTAAAGTATCCAAACTTGCAAAAAACTAAAAATGTATTTTATTTAAAACGTGTGCTCGTCTGCGGAAATGACCAGAGAAAGTTGTTCAATCTTTCAAAGGGATTTCTTAATTAGAACAAGTCAACAGTTTTACCATTGGCTAACATTGCAAACTTGAATAAGGTCAATTGTCATTTTTATGCTGATGACAGTCGATTATATATCGCCTTTCATCATGACACACCCCCCCCCCCCATTCAAATTCTACAGAATTGCATCCTTTTCATACGTGATTGGTTGTCCTTAAACTTTCTCCAACTCAATCCTCCGAAATTGAACTGTTATTACTTGGCGCCCCCAACAATCTTAGTATGCTGAGGCACAGATCAGTTACCATTTATGACGATGTAATCACATTCACTGACCACTTCAAGGATCTTTCAACTCTCCATGAAATGTGTTGTTAATGAAAAAGTTAAGTCAAGTACAAATTATCCTGCCAATATTCAACATATTTGTCAATGTTTAACTCCTTACTAAGATACTTGATTATGCATTTATTGTTTCACGCATTGATTATGCAAATAATCTGCTTCTTGTGGTTAACTCTTCCTTGCTCAGAAAGCTAAAAATTGTAGCAAAATAATGTTGCCAAGCTAAATTTTAATTATAACAGTACATTACATGCTACCCATTTTGTTACAGCTAGACTGGCTTCCATTTGGAAAACGTATTCTTTTAAAATTTTAGTCCACGTTTACAACTGCTTGAACAGTAGAGCTCCTTTTTAACTATCTGAGTTCATTCATCCTTACTTACCTGCACGGACTCTCTGTTTCAGCTCAGACAAATTTACTTTCAATTCCGACGTCCCACAGCAAATATGGTGACAAAAGCTTTTCCAATACTGCACCACCCCTCTAGGTACACTCACCTGCCGATATAGTTACAACTTACTCTTTTCATGCTTTTAAATGCTTTTGAAAGACACATCTTCTTAGGATAAGCTGCGACTAGCAATTACTGTTTATATTGACCTTTTTCCCGTGCATTTGTATCATATTTTTATTTTTAAATCAGTTTCATTGTCTTTTCTTTCTTCACTTTATCTTTGTTCACAATTACTTTATTAGTATCTATGTCATTGTCTTTTCTTCATTTCTTTTATCGTATATTAACTTTCAGGAGTTTTATATTTTGTTCTTTGTTATTTCTTAGTTTGCTTAGTTTGTTTGTGTAATATGCAATTTTGTTTGTCACTTGCTTCTTTCTCTTTGTAGCCTTTTAATTTTCGACTTAATCAGCTTTGTTTGTTGTTGTTGTTTTGTTTTTTTTTACTGTGTAAAGCGTTCAGAACTTTTTCTTAATGTTAAGCGCTAGATGAATGCTACAAAGATAATAATGTCAATCGTTTGTGCAAGACAGGAGGAGCATCTTGAAATTCATTAAGTAATTTCTATATCTGAATGGAGAAGAGTGGGCCAAACAACTAATGATCCAATTTGGTACCCATCATGACTCCTTTAAGTTGATTTAAATATCGTCTCTTGAACTGAGAAGAGTTCAAAGTTACACTAAGATCAGTAAGACGGAGAGTCCCAGTAGAAATATTTGGTGTTTCAATTGATCAAGGTAATACCTCAGGAATGCATAATGAGGAATGAAATTATAAAGACTGAGCAGTCAAATTGTGAGTAAATTCTGTTGCCCCATGTCTCATCTCAATCCTGCTCATATCTAAATCATCCAAATAATTAAGAACACTACTTTCATCTCGTTCTGTCCTTAATGCCGAAGCATTAATCACAGCTTAAATAGATGAAATGTCATTTATGCATGTTAAAAAAAGAGTCTACTTGCTCCAACTTGTCACTCCCTGTTTATCTTAATTAAACATACTTTCCCTCTCAAATGATGACGATACACTAACCCTGGATTCAGGACAATAAATTAATACTCGAAAGACTTGTCATGCAGTTTATCTTTGCTGCCCCCACTAAATTTTTGCTTGCCGCACTTAACATGGGTAATTAACTCCTGGAGGAATTCTCATAGGATAGAATAAGGGATCTCTCATGAAGAATTTTAAGTGATTAATGGTTAGAAGGAGCTTATGTTTCGTATTCACGTGATTGTTTTGTTTGTTAGTTGTTCTTGTAGTTATGTTTGCTTTCCGTCCGTCGTCCTGCATATCCGTCCATATGTTTCCTTGTAGTTTGTGTCGTCCATATAACCTGTAAATATATCACTAACACTTTATGTCTTTATACTCTATCCTGGAAGTTTCGGGCAATTACTTAGCCGTTTGTGGTAGTTTTGTGGATTAGTAGACCCTTATCGTGCAACATGAGAACCTTTTCAACGTTTTCAACAGGGTAGTAAATACAAGTTCAGATATTCAAAGATTCAAGTTTTCAAGTCTTTCTGGAGTCTTCGGTCCAATTAGGGAAATAAAACTAAAGTTGCTTAGAATGCTCTTGTGAACATTCCACCCCTTTTTAAAACAGTGGAATAAATAGCATACATAACGTTTCAGTAGAAAGATTAATTAGTAAGTGCAACAGAATTGTTGGTGGCAGTGTGCAATAACTGCAGACAGTAACTGCAAACATCTATTTATATAAGATGATTGTCAATCCACAGACGATGACGTCAGTTGTGTATATAGCCTATGCATGACTTCTAATCCACGTGGCACCATGTTAGAAGTAGCTTCGGTGTAATAAAAGCTCTGTACAATCACTGTCGCCATTATGACCGTCGCCAACTCATGGATCAACGAAGGGATACAGTTACTAATGTCGATTTTAATGATTGCAGGAAAGGAGATATGTGGATCTTTGAATCTGAATAAGATTCTCGGCAGTAATCGTGGTCGGAACTGAAAATGTTTTATTTTCCCTGAGTATAATTACGAACTCATGTTACCAATTATTGGAAACAGCAATTTCAACGACAAACCCTCTAGGATATGCGCAGATTTAGTGCATCAAGATCTCAGTATATATACTGCACTTACAATGCAGAGGAAATATTTGCATATTTGACACAATATGGCTCCTTTCCTGTATTAAACAGGAATCATGGTTACGAATATCGTGGTGTCGGTCCATTTCCTGCTAGAGATGAGCGTGAGAGTTTTAGAACTGCAGATGAAGTCCTTGGTGGGAAAAGAGGTTCGTGCATCTCGGAATTGGTGGGAACAAAAGTCCACCATCGCAAACATGTGAAGGTCATTGTGCTTCTTATTTGGTACCATGTCTGAACCAGTTAATGCTGATCAAAGTTTTCCTCCATTTGCATACCTAAACCGATACTTATGTGTGTATGACGTCTAACTCTCTCACCTTAAATGTCTTTAGATATACAGTCGTAGATTTACGGTTTAAATGTTTTTGATCGAGTGCAGGGTATCAATCCCTCTGGTATCACGATGTTTGTAACATATTCAAACCTGGATGGTACACACTGAATATAGCATTTCACGACATGTGATATGGGGGATTAACAAATCCTTCAATTTACCTGACATGTGCAAGATACACCTTCCAAAAAGCCTGACTGCTCACCCGTTTTCCCAACAAGGATCAAAGAGCAAAACTCATGCTGGAGGGGTAATGAAATGCTGTTCCTCAATTGGTATACCGTACGGAAATCTGAACATAGGGTAATGCGTATAAAACAGCTCACAACACAGGTCAATCATTAGGGTTTTTTAGTGTTTACAATAATTGATGTGAAACGCAACCTTGTTTATAAACTGTGTCAATTATTGATTGTATTTACCCTACTCCTCATAGTTTTTAGGGAAGGTTAAAAAACATTAATGCTAAGTATAGAGCTTCAATACATGACTACCACTTTACATCATTATCCGATGTTGTTGAGAAAACGTGAATTATGAAGAGTATAGAATATGTAAAGTCAGGATTAAAGTTGATGGTAAAACCTCGCAAACTAGTGAAATTTTCTTTTACTCTGTTATAGTAAATCTCTTGTAAATATCTCTTGTACGTGATCACATTACCTACATAAAGACTGTCAGAAACAAACGTAAACAACAAATTGCATCCGGTTGCAAACTAACATGAGACGAGATAAGCTATTAAACGAACGACACCAAATAACATATCACGTTCAGACTCCCCGATAAAAAAAAAACACGGTTCCTCTCAGCTGTAGACACTTTGTAATATGTGGCCTATTCGACCTGTGAAATGTGACACATGTATGAATTGCTGGGGGTACTTTTGAGAGCAGAATTATGGCAATCAAATGAACAGAGTCGTATATATCACTGTCAAATTATTGGGAAATAAAGAGGGAAAATGACAAAATAGTTTTTACCTCTGTTTAAATGTTTGTTTTACATCAAGTATACAGCCGTGCCAGGTGACATCGAATCATTGCTTTCCTTAATTCGAAAAGGAAATTATACAACAAGTACTGAGGGTAAATGACAACGAATATGAAAAAAAAAAAGATATTAAAAAAGGATTGAATGCTCAAAAAAAAAAGAAAGAATATTGGCAGTCTGCTGAAATGTAACATTAATGTATGATGTAAAGCTTTGTGTTATATTCAATCACAAGTTCAGTTTGTGAAATCTTTCTCCAGCATTGATCCCACATTTCAGTGGATTCGTGGATTCTGCAGAGAGGAGGAGGAGAAGTAGTAGGAGGAGGAGGAGGGGGGGGGGGCATGTATGCTGCAGACTGCAGGGAGAAGGAGCAGGGGGATAATATTCATTCCACAATGTCAAGTCGCCATTTATAGTCAGGCAAACGTGTACGTAGATTAAATGATTTACAGTAGTTCTGCATTTTCAGAAAAAATGTAATATATCATCCATTTTGTGCACAATTCAATTAACCAAAAACAAACATCATGGTCACAGAACAATTTCTCGATGTAAATCAAAACTTCCGTGTGAAATGCAGATTACAAGATGTTTCTTTTATTTTTGTTGACTTGAGTTCTACTGCTATTTGCACTTTCCTGTTGTCTACTTTCTCCCCTCACTTCCCCTGTTGTCCCTCTGGATACAGAGTCACCGATCGAAATTCAAGACATACAGTTGTCAGAGTCAAGATGACCCATGGGCGTAGCAAAAATTTCAAGGCTGATTAGTCACAAAATTAAAAAAAAAAGGAACGGAAAGATTTACATTTAAAGCCCAAACTTTGATAAAGTGATTGTCGCTTCTAGTTGCATTAGAGAAATGAGGGAGACGCGATTTGCATAGAAAACAGAAAAACCACTTAGTAACAGTTAGGACTGCAAAAAAGATACAAATTAAAGTTCAGTTTCATCCTCAAAACAAAAATACAGGTCGTGTCAGCAGGTTACGTTCCTCGGAGACGGGGGGGGGGGAGTAGACAGGTCGAAATAGAAATAATTGGTTGGGTCCACTGGCACATGTGATATAACCATGTAAATATTCTTTCACCCTAAAGAAAAATTAGTTGGAAAACAATAGCCGGTGACCTCCCCTGGTCCCGTCGGCTACTGACCTTGGTTGTGTATCTGATAAAGTGAATAATTATTGACAACTCAACAACTCATTGCTGTTTACAAAATTCACAGTTGTAGAACATGACACATTCAACCTGATTCTGGGAGACATTGTCATGTAGTCGTGAAAAGGATAACGTTCATGTCAACAGAAATCATAACTTAAACAAGGATGTTGTTAGAATAACCAACACACTGATGACTGACACAATGACTTGATTTTTGGATGACGAAATTACTTAATTTGTATCCATTTCATGTTTTCTTGAAAAGATGATGCAGAAAATTTTCGTTATTTACATCAAACAACCGTCATTAATACAAATGTTTTTTTGTGATTTTTGAATTTGATGTTCGACTGGGGCAAACATAGACCTGATAACCTTTCTCTACTTCTTTTTTTTTCTTTTAGCAGCTCGTACTCTTTGTATAATTGTTTACATTGGTTTTTAAGGCTCTTGTCAATTCTATTACCTCGTCTTTTTCCTTTGCTTAAGAACAGAGTGATAAAATATGCCGGTTCTCCGATTGCTTAGCAGATGGCAGCTGATTAATTAAGCCAAACTGACGTAATAAGTCTTATATCAACTTTCTGACATAAAATGTTTCAACAGAATCTTGTTAAGAGGGAAATTTCAAGCTGACTGCCAAGACGAGACGCCTTTCGCTAGTTGATGTATTAATGTTGTTTCTTCACTGACATGAGAAGTGACAGTCACTTTGCATTTATCAAGGATAAATTGGGTACCTCTCTCTCCTTCGTCGATATATTTTTTGTGTGTTTCTGAAACGCTATTCGAGAAACACAAGGAAGCTTGCATCTAAAGCTCACCTGAGGGGAAAACTGCCTTTATTAGATTGACATTATCATAGATACCTACTTGGAAACTAAAATTGTATTTCATTGTCCTGACTCGGGTATTTGGACATTGGAATTATTTCATTTAGTCACACTGTTGTCTACTTTTGTTGCTAGGGCTATTTTGCATTATTATCATCCTCTTTTTTGTGAACATTCATGAAAAATCATATCATTTAGTCATGCTCATTTCCGTTTCGTCCTTTGAGACCTAACTACACATGCATCACACCAGCAAAGTTTCAACAGCAATGACATTGCAAATAGTGCTCACAAATAGAGTGCGTGGCTTTCGCGTGTTCACGCCGAATTAGAAGCTGAATAAAGACAAGGAAGGGTCATGCTTTAAATCCAGTCAATCTGTTTTTAGTGAGTTTAAGTGTAATGTGAGTCTTGACTGAGAAGTATATTTCGGAACATTTCGGGGGAATTCGTAAATCTGATTTTGATTAAGGAATGTGATGGTATGATGTATAACTACAATCGTAACAGTGTTTGTGACGGTCAGTTTTTAATGTGGTTGAATTGCAGTCATCACACTAACAGAGGGCGCTATCGCTATTACTCAGACATTTGGATTTGATTACGATATTGCTATGATTGTCTGTTGTGTACTGACATTCCTGCTGTAGAACAAACAACAGTCTCACACCAATTTTCCACCTGCCCGTAGTAAAACACATAAAGGTAAATGCATAAAAGACGAATGTTCCAAAATGACTAATCTTGCAAATGTGTTACATATACTGGTCACTTCTGCGATTCACTCTTACTACTGGGTGGCTTTCGAAATGACCAAGAGAAAGTAGCACAGATGGGGATTTTCCTGGTATCTTTAATTGTTAATTTATGACACTAGCACTTTGCGACACATTTATCGTTAGATATTTTCCAGGATTGTATGAAATTCACTTTGTTGTATCAAATTCAACCTTATTAAGCAAAACATAAAACCGTAAACAACATCCATTATTTGTTGCAGTGCCCTTTTTATTGAGAGGCCGCAGAATCTTTTCCTCATTTATCTTTCCTTCCATTTTATTTTCCTCGACAGATGAGGTTTAAAGGTATCGGTCCATTTTTGTTTTTCTAACTCTCCGCCAAATATTACATTTGGGGATTGTATTACGTCCAGACAAGGTCACGTGGCAACCTTGTCCTCCCATGGCTAAAAGCATTTTTTATTTTTAGAGAGGGACAAACAAGTTCGTACAAATAGAAATGATGGATGTAGCGCTGAGCTTTCATTAAATTGATTGGAGGATTTGATTACGTCACAGGAAAAGCTGGTCATTTTAAGGTGATTTGTTTATGAAGAAAATGATAAAATATCAAGTTACGTGAGTTTTTCCATCGATTTGCTCCATTGGGATAAGTATCTTCAAAATTTTGCTCAATAACGGTTGGATAAATAGTGCCTAGTATATTCCCTCTTGGTTTACTTGATTTCTTGGCTTATTAAATGTTTTTACTTTCTTGATTGTATATCGATGACACTGCAGAACACAGTCATATATCACAAAATGTTACGAAAGATACTTTTCATGGGACAGGTAGTCCTACATAATGTATGTTATTATATTTAAGATATTAGAAATATTGTTGTTCGGTGTTGAGCATTGATTGATAGGATTATAGGCCTAACGGTAAATCTTGAAATTGTTTGCAGACTGAACTCATCTCTAAGTTTCAACCTTGAATTATAACATAGTAAAACTGACGATGTTAACGTTTGAAATCAAGAAGTGTAGTCAAAATCCTGTATTTTAACCAGCCATCGCAGTTTTAGGTTCCATCATTTTGAAAAGTGGAGGTGACACTTGGGAGATGTCCCACTCTTTCAAAAAAGTGAGCCTGAGGGGGACGTGTCAGCCCCCCTCCCCCCATGATCCACATTCATGCTGCCAGATGCCACAAAATCTGCGATCAATTGACCATTGACTAAATTCCGTTAAGAATATTCTCTTTTGATCACCCACCAAAAAAAAAAAAACACATTACTCTTGGAGGCACCGAACAATTCTCCTTTTTTAAATTGGTGAAATGTTTTTACATGGCTACATTTAAATGCAAATGTCCGGGATCACCAATCAATCTCTATTTCTATTCTAGGTATCTAGTTGCCATCTCTAATAAAAGTATCTGTCCTTAATGTATACTCGCATAGACCAATGAATGGAGGCTGCAAAACTGCGCTTTCACACATTTAGTCTGTTATAAAAGTTTCTCTTTGTGAGTAACTGTCTCGGTTATGAGATGAAGAACTGACTTTCCATCGGTTTCACCTTTTCGGATTTGAGGGTATGTAAATGTTTTGATTGATCGCTTAACTTTTAAGGATCATAAATGGTCACTGTATACGTAGGGATTCATCAAATTGACATAGATAATTCAACGGCTCATGCATCCATATAATTGTAACCATGTCATACGTGCTTCCAGCGGATCCCGTCAAATCGTTCCTGAGGGTGTACATGCATTCGTAATCACCTATGTGTTACCGTTTGCATGCAAGAAACGTAAGTACGTATCGTGGGTTTAACGTTGATGGCCCTAAACGAGCAATTTCAAATACATGTTACAAAATGTTTCAGTTGCTTTCTCACAAATGACAAACGGTTCACTCTACTCCAAGTTTGTCATTACGATCGACTTTTGCACATGTAGGCTACTAGGTATCGTCTCCGACACCGGCTTTGGGAGATATGGCACAGTACACTGTTGCGCAGCACTGGCGGCTTTCATACCGACGTCCGAAGCAACAGGTAAGTAGTAACTACTTCCCTTTCATTTGGGTTGGAAATACTGCAGGAACCAATCAGATGAATCTTCTAAGTACTTACCATACTAACCGGTAACCGTGGCAACAGAAGAGGGATGCAAATCAGCATGTACCCAAGCAGACGACAAATGTAGAAGTGTTGATCAGAGTGTTGCTTTAAGTTTCAATTAGTTATTTAATTTTTCGTTCAGCTTCTTTACTCGTGCATGCTTTCAGCAACGATGTTCCTATTTTGCCATTGCCACTGTTTTTTACTTTTACCTTCACGAGTTACTGTACACATCAGACTTAATTGATAAAGCATATGAACGATGTGCACGGTAGTGTGTGCACATTGGTTAGTGCCAGCATCGCTTGTTCTATGTTGTTGAGTTTCTCAGACACTGTGAAATATTGAACTCCCATTACATTAGAGAGATCACCTTAAAGTAAAGTCTGAGGGTAGCACCCGGTGACTGGTAACAGCTCTGGACCAAGGGTTGGTGTTTCGTAGTATTTAGGCTGGGCTACTTGAGTTGAGCAAGGCGACTCTGAAAATAAGATGAGGCGGACGTTGGCGTTAGAATGCGATGAAAATGGACAGTCTCGAATGAAATTCTATGGTGTATAGGCTTGAATGATTCCCAAAATATAGGAATATCAAACGATGATACACTTAAGGAGCCTCGTTGAAATATTACAGGCTAGGCTGATGTTAGGCCACGAATACTGCCAGTATTGTAGGCAAACATTACACAGGCAGACGGTAACGTTAGGTCGATTATAATGGTTGACACAGGACCGAACAAGGAATCTTCGGATCAGTGGATTAAAAATAAATATACTGAACGGACGGACAACACAATGTACATGAATTTTTGAATTCTAGAAAGTTCCAGATACGACCGTTCGATGACGTAACACCAAATAGGCCCATAGTAAGCCACGTTGAGACAGTTCTTTCTAGAAGGTATGACTTACTAGCTCTAGATAATATGGTAGAGCTGCTACAGGCTCTGCTATAATCCAGTCTTCAAGGTGGTTAATTAGATGCGACATCTTTGTCAAAGTAGTGGAAACCTGCGCAGTATATTCCAGATCCTTTACTGCAACTGAAGGCCACCATCAACAAGGCTTAGACAGTAACTTACTAAAAAATACATGGGCTAAAAAATACATAGGCATTACCTAATCACTTGGAAGGTAAAAAAAAATGCTCTGCTTCTGGAGATGTAACATATGTACCCATGCAGTTATTGATAGTCATAAATAAAATAGAAAAAAAAAAAGTTTATGCACCAGGGTCAGTTATTTCATATGCTGGATTTGCTGGGAATAGTGTGCCAGCAAACATGGACAAAGTTAAATTTGTCGAATATGGCACAAATTTAAAAGGTGTGAAGAATTCCTTAGAGGTTACTTGGTGAAGCATGACGTTCTCAAAGATAAACTTCAATAACGTAGTTAGGGTAGATTCTGTTCTTTCACTTAACTAGCGTCGTGTGCTTTCAAGCAATGGTGTAACTACGTAATATAATCAACTGAGTCGGTAGCCCATTGATTCGCCATGCATCTCTGTGTAATACATACACAAGTTCACTTTGGTTGTGATCATAGTCACGGGAAGAAAAAAAAAACAGGAATTTGCCTTGAGTTAAACTGTTTTTTTTTTAACTTAACCGGAATAGCCAAGGGTTGGATTACTTCCACAGAGGTTTCTGTACGTCAGTGGTACCACTAAAACTTGATTTGCTCCTTCATTGTTTGATTGCATAAGCACCACTGGTCAGTCTCAAGCAACAATGCGTCATTGGGCAATAAAGAATAGGCAGGTCACTGCTTATCTAGCGGAAGTGACGTACCGTCTTGTAATGACCCCAAATTAGGAAGTCGTATTGATAATTTGTCTTCAGTCGATCGAACGTTACACTTCGGTCGTTTGTTTTTTTTGCTTGTTTCCTTCTACTTCCAAATGTTTTAATTGTGCACACGGTTCATTCAACCGCACAGATGTTTTCCGGTGAAGGCATTTATGTGAAAATGGGTGAGACAAAGGAAGGACCACCACAGCCTGGAAGACAATCAAGCGGTGACGAGGTCTTCTCGATCGGTTGTGACAAAGAACTTAGCTTCATGACTACATTGATAAACAGTAATAAACCAGTCCATGTAAGTACATACATCTATATACATCTTGCTTTATGTTTAATAAGCAATGTACTATTTCAAAGTCTCGTCCCAAGTTTGACGTATCCTATCCGGTTATGAAAGATTTAATTATCGTTACCCCGTTTGTATATTTGTACTAGAGACGGCCATGAAACTATTGCGGGGTTTATCACAATTACTATTCCACATATGAGTTGATATCTGTCTTGAATACTTCAGATATGCCTGATTACTTCATCAGTTATTTCTCAATGATCATCAATTACGCATAACACCACAGCACGCATGCGCGACCCAAGTTGACAATGTTAAATGTGGTTTTTGTTGTTCATGTTGCGGCTAGTGTGTATTATAATGAGAGACAGTATACAGCAGACAATATGTGTAAGTTCATTCGAAAAGATTGCACCTGCCATTACTGATCAAAGTATTACAGAGGTTGACTTGTTATCATTCGAACGTATGCCACACCAGCAGTGTACAGAATTATTGTAAAGCAATTGAATTGCCTGCGATTATAAGAATAGGTGGTTTTGACAAATGGTGAGAATGGAGTAAATAATACACATTATTGATGTAACATATTTCACATCTAGTAGCATAAGCTATAATTCCCGTCTTCGTACTTTTTTTGGGAATAATATCTAATATTTTACGGGTCCTTGATTCGAATTTTGTTTTATTTTTGTTTTATACTAAAATATATTCATCTGAGTGAATTAAATTAAGGTCAACACCATGCAGTGCAGGATGGCTTAACGTTGCGTACTTTCTGTATCATCAGTATTTTTTCAAGCATTTTTCAGCATTCAATTACTTAAATCTTGTCAGTTTATTGTGGCAATTTAAATTTTTGTTAGAACTTTCTATTTCGCTATTTTTGTTTTCCTTTGCTATACTTATTGACCAACTGGCTTCACAGGTGAGACGTCACAGTAAAAATGGACAATTTACCTTGCAATAGGATAGCAGGAAAGATTTAAAGATTTTGCTCAAAGGTTACGAAACTCAGAATAGTAGCATCAACTTGTAAACCACAATAAATTTCAATACAGGTGCAATGCAGCTCCAGATCTCTCAATAATTAATTGTACAAGATCACCATAACATTTGTACATAATTCCAAATATGATCAACTATTACTCTTCCAAACTCTAATTCATCGAAACCAAAAACAACTTTTGCGCGTAAAAAGCCAAGGTAGTCTGTTATGTGCCCACAATTTAATCACTCACAAAGTTTTGTATTTGTGTAGTCACAGATATTTATACCCTTTTCAAAAATCTCAAATATTGTGAAATTTTTAGTCTTTTAGCAAATAATACAGATAAGAATCAACCGACCTTACAGTATTTCGATAAATCTCCGCGAGCAACAGGCAATTTCCTGTGCATTGTAAGTTGAGGACGTAGTGAAGTTTAAATCTAAGAAGAAGAACCTTACGAACCTAAGTGTCTAGAGCCCAATAATAGTTTGCATCATTACACTGTATACGAGGAGATACGATATAGCGCCCACCAAAAGTTTCAAAGCACACTCCCGTTACTTTTTTCCTCAAAGGAATATCTGCGACCTGATTGTCCCTATTCATTTTCTTTCCCTTTCCTCCCCCCTTTTTTGGGGGGGCATTCTGTTTTCGTACTTGATTTTGGGGGTTGGGGTGGCACTGGCTTGACATTCCTATCTCCCTCACACTTAAAGCAGGATGTGCTGTTTGAAGGAAACAAATAGCCTTCATCATTTATTCTCCATCATTCTCTTCCATTAGATAGCAATCTGGAAAATACCAACTACGATATGTTTCTTTCAGGAGAAATTCCATTCAGTAGATTGTTAATTACGGCAGAAAGAAGAGTGATTCATTTTTTTTCCGATAAAAAGTTAGCGGAACCATTGCCCTGTAGTAAATATGCGTAGCTTCCGTGCGAAGACCCCACTACGAAAACGCATTGTTTCAGGAAATTAGGCCTTATTTGAACATAGAAACCACTGCACGGTAGTTTGTACAGCTTTTTACAACTATACAAAATATAGCCAGTCTTTTGGTGCACTTTTAACAAGTGCAGGAAAACAGCACATCCTGCTTTAATATATACAACACAATTAGATCATAATTTGGTTGATGGTACTATACCATTCACATTTAGACAGGTATGTGTTTCTAGTGATATATCACTATGACTGCATTTATGCAGCATATTAACACTATACACCTCATGATAAGGAAATGATTCCCTTTGACTTCTTAAAACAAATGAGGCCTTCTACGCGTTATGTCGTATCCCGGAATGGAGAATACAGCCTGTGATCAGAGGCTCACATTCTTGTTACTAAGATATAATAAAATATTAAAAACAGATAAAGAATACTTAAATGCGTCTCATCTTATAGACGATGAACCTCAAACAGTTTAATTTCTACAATATTTTTTTATATATCTTCTCAAGACTCTCATGCGTTATCGCAGTTTAATATCTCTGTCTCACTGAGAATTTAATTAAAACGACAAAGAGCAATACCGACACTGATACAGTATGTATCCATTTCAAGTTAAGTCATTCACAGTTGGGTCAGTTCTTAGACAGATAATCGTGTGTCTTGACTAGTTCATACGTTTCAAACCAAGTCACCGTCGGAGGATTACGCTCCTCCCTCTCGTATCTATCATAGCATGTCCCTAGTAGACATTAAAAGGTTTTTATCACATTACGCTAGATATAGCCCAGTTACGGTCTCTGAAGATAAAAAAGAACCCGCCCCACCGTGAACCCTCAGAGTCGGGAGGTGTTTACAGAAAGGAACAGAACATGAAACACAGCACAGGGTGTACCCTTAAAATTTATCAACTTGTAACTTAACTCTTGTTAGTTCGCATATAGGACATTACATGTGATCACTTGCATGGAGCAGCGAACCACGCACAGCTTTTTGTTGTCAATTATTGTCTTCCCATCATCTTCATCCATAAAACGTTTTCACAATATGGAAAAAGAAAAAGACTAATGAACGACTGTAAGCAGTGTCATTATAAGGAAGCAAAACATTAACATCTATTCCATCACTGGCACATAGTCATTTGTTTATTTATTTTTTGGGGTGGGATGGTATTGCCCAATAAATTGATAATATTAATCTTTTTCCTGGCTTCTATTTGATTTAATGCATAATTTGTGTTCTTACTGTTTTGTGTGCTACACAACTCTCGGTCGGTGTACAAGCACTCTCACGAGTGTCAATGAAGCGTGTATGATCAAGTCATCCAAGAATTAACGTTGAATACTACATATACAAAAAGATGCTGTCGTGTCTTCAAGGGGACGGGAAGCTCAAATGACTAACAGTGTCAGTCAGTAGAGCTGTTAGCGATGGTAGGTAAAAGACAGAAGATGAGGTAAATGTAGGAAATATATACACAAACTTTAGAAGATACGAAAAGCCATACAATCATCAGTTCATCAAACATGTTACAACATGGGAATCGATGGTGTCGTATTGTTTTCGTGTTTTGTGCTTGTTTGTTTGTTTTTGGGGGGAGGGTGTTTGTTTGGAATTTGTTGGGGGAAGGGGAGCTTGTTAAACCTGTCTTTGTAACTGCTAAGCGTGCCACAGGCATTTGATGAAACATGCTATCCTTCCTAGAGTATTTTAAAATATTCACATTCTGTTTCATTTTATTTATTTTTTTCATAATGGAAATGCGATTTTCGCACAGGCCTATTTCACGCAATCATTATTTAATAGTGTAAGAGATGTATACTTGTGGCTGTATACTATACCACTTCATTTCAATTGTATAAGAAATTCACGCGTTATAACGCATACTATACCATAAGAGTACTTCTTTTTCCATACCCTCAAGAGTTATTTTACCAGACGGTAAAATAATACTCCCTCATGGACTTATACTGGGTACCCATATATCCTTATATATGACGATCGTTTCCTTTCATGACTATACTGCTGTTATTATGCTATCGCCTTTCGCCGTTGGATATAAACGTATAATGGCAATAATAACCCACGACCGCCGCATTTAGTTTATCCTCAAGTCACCAAAACATATCCGACTCAAGATAGAGCCATGTTTATATTTGACCAAAGAGCAAAAACAAAAAGAACTAAGACCATTGAGGAAAGAAAGAAGACAAAAAGAGCGAGGGGCCAGCTTTAATTTATATGAGATGATCTTCATGGCAGGCATTAAGTTCCTTACTGCGTTTGATCTCAAAACCGTGAAATTATTTTCGACTCTTCGTAATGAAAACTTGAGCTATTCTTGTCTCATATTTTAAACGGTGACCTTTACAAGTACACCCGTCTTATAAAAATGAATCACTTTGGCTTTTTATACTCTTCCTTCTTCCTCTGTTTCGGTGTACATGTCGCATCGCTGACATGATGCGACTGTTTAAATAAAAGCGGGCGAGCGCTCTTATAAGCGATGACATTAATCAAGAGATTCTTTATTGATCAACCTCTTTGTCTGAATTCCTGAATATTCATGACCAGCTGCTCTGTAGCTTAAGCATATTATTCACACACATTACGAATTTCGTGATTAATCGCTTGAAGTCTAAAAAGATCAGTTTTCCTCTCGTCGCAAAAGCTTTTTTCTGTCTTAAGAGAGTTGGATAAACCGTAAAAGTACGATTTGCAGGGAAGAATAGGAAAATAGAAGCCTTACACAAAACAGGGTATGCATAGAAGATGTACATGAAGTCAGTGCACAATTTAAGGTACATAAAGTAAAGCAAGGAATCCTTAAAATGCACTGGACGATTTAAGAAGTCCCCAAAGTGAGGCAATACAGCTTGATAACAAGAAGTAAAAGTAAGACATGAAATACAATCGATCAGTATTTGCGATTCACCCAATGCTCTAGCGGTACCTAAGCTAAAATCTACTACATTTCTAACCCTTAACCTCTCTGATCAGTTACTGCGAGTTTAAAATTTCCGTCAGATGTTAAAACAGCTCTGAATTCGCAGTTTTATTATTTATTGCTGCTTGTTCATTTCATAACTGTACCTCTATTTATCCTCCTTTATTAATGTGGTATCTCCGAAAATTTGATGAAAAACAAATATCAGCGGTTCTTCCTACAGTACCTCCCGAGTTCCATATTATTTCTGCAGAATACGGGTAATTAAATGAGCCCCTGACATACGCGCTGAATGTTTTCAAGGTTTGTTTAGAAACACTTTTTATCTCAAAATGTTTTTACTCAGTACACACGGCAATTCCTGCTACCAGCTGTAAACTAGGATGAAATGATTGTCAGTTATTTTTACGAATAATTCTAGCTTTCTCTCTGTCAGAGAAGTGAGACTTTACCTCTAGAAATCACTGTCAAGTAATTCGATATGGTCAAGCATTTGGGGGTAGAGTTAGGGTCATGAAATACATTTCCATCAGTTTGCCAACTTAAGATTCGCACCTTATCATTTTGGTTTGCTAATGAGCACAACACCAACTTGTGGGAATTGGCGTATGTCAATCGTTGAATATTCATGAATGAGCAAGCCCGGACGACTCGTTACACAGTGGCAAATATATATATATGCTTCTCCGTCACTGTTAGTCGTATATTCGATCTGATCGGAGGCTGTCACAACATTGTGACATGCGTGAGATGTGTCTTATGTCGAGCAGCAAACTTACGAGCCGAGAGCAAACGTCATGTTAAATTCATCTAACATCCCTTTACATGTACGTTTTATCAGGTTTAAGTGGCGTGGGTAAATTCATAAACATGGAGGAGATTAGAAGTACAGATTCTCGTTAAAAACAGCTAATACCAGAATTGTACATCAGGCTTTATTTCTCCAATGTTTCAGAAAGGGAATAAAATGGCGAATCGCAAAAGCCAGGATCCTATTTTCATAGCTTTGATGGTTACCATCGTCATAGTGTTTATACTGACGCTCATTTCAACGGCGTTAACACAAGCAGGGGGATCGGTAGATGGTGGACCTCTGACTCCCGGTAAGTATGCATGTGTACGGTATATGTAGGTATGAAATATCTCTATTTAGTTCAAGTCAGGGTTTTGTTATATAAAATTAGAATGGAAAATCTGGATCAGGATGTTTGCATTAGCGGGGAAAATTGTATGTGTAATTTTATGTTTTAATATTATGTGTAATGGACCAGGGAGTTGCTACTTAACTCCCTGCTTGGACTGACCGATATCTGAAGTTTATCCTTTGTGTTGCTGTATAGCCAAACCAGTCAGAAAATCATCGGGGGTATGTGTATTTTGTAGCCAGAAATTAAGAGTAACATCACATTTTGACCTTCCCTTGATAAAGAAATGGCATCAATTAATTCCTAAATAGCAAGACGTGTTTCCTTGCAGACCAATATTCAGTCTAAGATTACATTTAAGGATTTCGATGTCGTTACATGCATGTTATTGTTACCACTTTAACGAATGCAGAATATACTACTTTGGTTCAGTCGATTTTTAATAACTTACTCTCATGCAAGATGAACAAAGGGTTAAAAAATGTCAAAATGCCAAACATGAGCTTATTGTAAAGACCCTACCCTCCCCTAACAAAATAAGCAAACTAAATTATAGGCGAAAACCATCGATATTTATCATTTTTATAGATGTTCCCGGGAGAAAGGAGTAGGTCTATCATAATAATACTAAATTGTTTATATGTCAGCTGATCCAAAGTGCTGCTTCTCATTATTAGAATGCAACACGTGTTTATTTAGCTGGCGCTAAGCGGGAGATAAGCACCCGCTAATCGTTCTGCCTCCACGCATATTTTTTTTTATTCTTTTTGGTTGTCGTTTTTAAAGTAAACTAAATGGCACAGTATTTGCAGATTAATATTATTAATGGCGGTATATAATTGATTACCCAAAAGAAGTATATACTTTCTTCATCTCAATTACCAAAAAAAAAATGCTTAAAATAACGATTGCTGTTAGAACCAATTGCCAATACGGAAACAGTAATCTACAAACCGGTTGATCTTTAATTTAACAGTTAGTTTCAAAAGAAAGGTAATTTGTTATTTCAGTTTTACCTAGAAGATTTTCAGTAACTTTGTTTTTAATGATGATATCAAACTGCATCATGGACAAGGTTTAGTGCCTGTAAATTGATGTAAAAACCATATCAAATTAATCTCGATATAGTCCATGAATGCAGAGGGGTGTCACTACTCACAAGTACACTATTGCGAGTATCACTTTTTACAATACCGTATCTCAAAATGTGACAAATCTCAAAACGGTCTGTTGTGCTTCACAGCTTCGAGGAGGTTCATATAATGGCAACTTACACCCCGTTACCTGGGACACGGAATTACTACGATGAACTTCTGATAAAAATTTCTGATTGAAATAAAAGGAATCTGAAAAAGAAAAAAGTAAAACACCATGTCGAACTATAGGTTATGAAACCGTACCGAGTGCAAAAAAAAAAAAAAACATAGACAAACAGAACTCATAGTGTCCAATGGTACAGTTAGCCCTCTGAATTAGTTGTGAACCAGTTAATTCAAGTAACCGAAACCTTAAAATCTTCATGTGACATTAAATCGGCAAATGAGTAAAACGTAACAAAATGCCTGTGACAGGATACTAAGAAACAAACGCTTTGTCAACCGGTACGGCGGACACCAAATACTGACACCCAATTTTCTCTCATCTTTTAAGTTTGGAGAGACATACTCAATACGTAAGTTACGTTCCGTGTTATCATTACAGTACTTTATTTCTCACCTATTCCTCTATTTATCAATTCTGTTATACACCGATGGGTATTTCGTCGTCGTTCCGTTTCAGTACCACACTCACTCATTTTCTTGACGTGTGTTTCCTCCCACACTATTTAATTTTGAATAGTATAAGAGTATAGCCTCCAAGACAGAATGCTATCCTCTTTGTAAATTGAATTCAGTCATTTATTTTTAAGCTGTGCTCTGGCATTTGACGCAAACCACTTGACTGACATTTAAGATTTCAGCAGAAACACTAAACAAAAAACGTTCAGAGGATAATGATCTTCTCTTAAAATGTTGATGTAAGGAAAGGGCGATTTGATCTTCGTCTGCAGTGGACAAAGATAAAAAGAGGATCCCCTTAATTGTATCATATTTCCAGACCAGAGGTTTATAACTTCCCATGTTTATACATTTATCCTAACACAACATGTAACCGCTGATGTTACAATGACACCACCCAAATGTGGGCGAGACATTGCTTTCATTAAGGAATGAAGTGTAATAGGAAGAATTTTACGAGAGGAAAAAAGTCGAAGCCCTGAATTCAACTAAATGACTGAGAGAGACGTAATCTGAGTCCGTTCTTCTGAACCTAATTACCGCGAATATATCTTCTTTTCCTTACATGTCTAAATATTGTAGTTCATTCGTATTTTGCAGCTCCAAAATGACTGAAAATTGAAGAAAATTAACTTTACACTTGTACACAGTTGCACCAAATCGTATTAGAGAGACTACCCCATCATCTTCTGAGCATGTCTGTAATAGCGCCATCCTCTAAAACACCTCCCTATATACCACAGTATCACCAGGTTACCCCCCCCCCCCCCCCCCCCCCCCATAACAAAGGCGTTGCATATAAAATATATTTTTTTGTTCCCCATCCAGACGATAACTGTCAACTGCTATAACGGTTCTAATTTGATTTCAACTTTTGACTCACTGTATAGCCTATTCAAGAATGCATGTTTTGATCAACATACATACTTAAGTTAATTACAGTTCCTAGAAGTTACTAGGACTGTCTCTGTAGGCAATTCATGTATGTATTACGTCCTCCTACATTAGTCTGGCGTTGAGGCGTCATACAACCCCTGGGGTTGCTTCATCTCTGGGGAACAGTTCACTGTAAAAGTATTTAACCAAACGCAAAATGCTTATCGATGACCCCGTAACGCTAACGTCACGTAATGGAGCAGGCAGAAGATAAAAATGTACAAGAAAATAAAAGGAAAAACATTCTCACGGGATGAGCTACCTTTGATTACATTACAGCACATGAGAGTAGATTTGGTACGGTACATGTAGTCTGAGTATCAAAGTCTTGTTAAGGCTAATGTAGTTTGAGATCTTCGAAGAGAGTGAGTAATTTGCCCTTACGAAGTTTGAGTTCTCACTAATGCATGGAAAGGTCAACGTTAAAGGAGACGTTCGAAGTTTTAATCACTAATGCGGATCGGTGAAGCTGTAAAACATTTCATAATTTGACTTTTAGTTGGACTCTCTGGAAGAAGTCGCCACAGACCAATTGATCATTTATCGGATGTTACTCATCGGAATTCATTAGATTATGCAATAAGGTCAACAATGAGAGCAAAGAGAAAGGGTATAAATAATTTTGTGAGTCACAATCAAACTATTACTTTGAGCAAGAATGGAAAATTGAAAAGACGTTTGTCACTAAAGGGTGTTTTTCAAGTAAGTTATCTGTGAAGATGTACTCTTTAATTCACCAGTATACCATTTTACCTGTTGATTCTGGACAGACAGTGAGAGTTTTATTAATTCTTATCCTTTCATTCCATTGTTGTATTTGGCGAAATGATGACGTCATGCCCTCACGTATCAGGGCAAATTCAAAGCTTACGAACATGCGCTCCCAAGAGGCAATCTTGCTACAGGACTCTTTTAATATAAATAAATATATCAAATATTTCTGATGAGTTCTAACCTTCAAAAAAAAAGTTTACTTTATACCGTATTTCTTCTATTACGGTATCTCATCTCCTGAAAGCCCCTATGCAACTTTTTCCACTGCACATCAAAGGAAAAAAAAGAAGTGATCAGAAGGGAAAGAAAGTGTGCCTGTTTTGACATTTGTGTGTTTGCATTATTAAAAGTCTAGACGGCAACATAGTATCCCTTGCATTTCAACACTTGTAATTATGATATCGCAACTTTTTCGTTGTATTAAAAAATTGTATTTTCAGTATGTTAACATAAACACGAATAATATGAGTGAAACTTAAGTCTTAGTAACGCACATGTTAATGTACCAGTTAATATTAAATATACATCTCTGAATTCCACCCACCCTGAAGATACTTTAAAAAGCACACAGGAAGCTTGATAGAATAAATACGGCATATTAATATTATACATTTACAAGTGTACCTTAAGTCTAGAATTTCAACAAAATATATTTTAGCGGCTGGAAAGAGATCATGTTTACCCAACTCCCATCTCCATAGCGTGTTTCATTGCGTATCAGATATGAAATGTAGAATGATGTTTAATAACAAGTTTAAAATAGTTACTTGCGCAATAATTTGTCATATCCTTGATTCTTATACAACTGATAATTACCTGTTTTTCTTTTCTTTTAAAATTATCATTTAACGTTGATTAGCTTACTGTTTTCTCGTTTAGCATCTTCTATAGAGAGGTCCTGTATAGTCAATTCATTTCATAAGAGTAAGACAATGATCACATTTTGTGACAAGCTGAACAAGATTTCGAAAAACAGAGATTAATTTGAGTGGTACAAGAAAAAATATCACAGAATATTGGGCAATCTAACATCTTAATTGAGTGTCCTGTGAAGATGAGAGTTAGATCAGGGAAGAGTCATTAGGAGGAGATTTGACTGAAAATTTAATTACTGTCAATACTTTAAGACCCAGGGAAGATCAGCTGTTTAATTGGCTCTAAGATACGTCATTCCTTGGGTGATTCCAGTTCAATATCATTCACCTAGCAACGTCATTTAAGTCAACTAATCCTTAGACAATTAGATCGCCCAGAAGAAAGCTTTGAATCTAGGTTTTTAGCCGCCAACATTTTCAGACAACGTGGCACAAAACTTGAAACTACTGTTTAATTAACATTAATGAATGAATACATTTGTCCCTGTTGTTAGCTAGTTATGGCATGCAAACGAACTGAAGAGGCAGAGGTCTAATATATTGTCAACAAGATGTGAAGTTTCCTGAAACAGACAGACGTAGATTACTTGTCTTGTTTTGACATCCACCCTAGCTGTTGGACTGTCATAGTGCGACACCGACGACTGGCAATGCTATCACAGAACAGATATCTCCTAACTCATGCCGTAACTGTAGCAGACGACAGATAACATATTGTGTTTACTTTCTAATCGTCTTTAAGTCCTATAGAAATCTCAAATATTACACAAAAGATAGATTCCTGGGTAAACTTGGCAGCTGTACACATGACTTCAAAGCGTTATGTGTCCTTCTCATGACATCTCCCTGCATCGTTAGATCATTTAAATTTATTTTTTTTTTTACAGGCTTTGTGACATATTTTTATTGAAATTTATGCATTTTACGTACCCTTCAATGTTTTTACTGTTTCACTTTTATTTTTTGTTCCATAGATAAATAAGACATGTAGGGTAACAATTCACTGTATCTCCCGACTGACATCTTTCTGACAGAATAATAATGAATACTAGCTTGCCTAGCTTGTTTCCTAACACGGGGTATGAGATCCGAGAACAAACATATCGGTAATTTCACGAACTGATCTGATAAATAGATGTAAGAGATGTTTTTCAAGATGAAATCGAGGGGGGCGAGTTATATTTTTACACTCTCCCCCTCTCCTGCCTGAGTAAAATAAACATCCGACTTTCACACCCAACAAACTATCGACTTTGTCGTAGATTTAATCCTTAAGCTAAATTCCTTTTATCTGTTCCTGTCAAAATATATAGGCTACCGCTCACAACAGAATGCCCTGGGGTATACTTATGAATCTGTTTGTCCACGTTACAAATATTAAATGAAAAAGGGATAAAATTTTCATCGTTTATCCCTTTTTTTTAAGGTATAAGTTTGCAAAATAGTTGGATTCAAAACAGAGCAAAATACAGAACGCTCTTTTGCCTCAACATCCGGGGTTGCCTAGTTAATGTGCAATATGAGAGTCTTTCTGTTTGGTAAATAGTTATTTGCTCACTTTCTTACCATATATGTTTGCAATCCTTGCATATAGATAATTTCATCTCAGAAACTTGTTGAAAACCTCGGTATCACGTGTTCGTACTCTCATGATTTTAATTGTGCAAATGGAGCAGTGGATGTGTTCTTTCCAGATAACTTGATTGAAGGAATATCCATAGATGGAAACAGGCAACCGTGCAGTTGACCCTTTCCTCTACTCAAAATTATATCCAAATGATATATATACATATATATATATATATATATATATATATACATATATATATATAAACCAAGTAAAAAGCAGTAAAAAGTAACCAACCAGGTAAAAAATTAATACAGTATGGGAATGTTTACGTGACTTGTGTGAATTTTTAATTCTGCTAGGAAACTTTAAACGCTGCTTGTCTTTCCATTTTCCGTTTTCATTCTATTTCGTTCCATGTCTATATCTCTTTTTCTTTTCGGATTTTTTACTATTCCCTTGTTTTGCTTTCGTCACTTTTATTTTGAAGTAGATATCCTATTTCAGTTTCTATGAGTGTCATATTTGAGAAACCTTTAATAGGATATCTCACTTAATTTTACCAACCTTTTAAATGGCTTTAAGCTGATAGTGGGTCCCTATAATTTTTTAAATTGGATTTATTGGCATTCGATGAAACGTGCGATGAAAGCCACGCACGGTCCATACATGTAATACTTATTCAAATAAACAGAAACTCGACTCGAACATGGAAAATATTGAAATTGATTTCTGGAAAGCTTCCGAATTAATTTCCTGGATGCAGGTTAATATAAGATTTCAAGGCTCTCAAAGATTGGAATCTTACCTGCACACTTTCAAATTCGCGTGTGATATTTATTAAAGCTTTCACGTACGCACTCATGCAGACGACTACTGTGTATCCAATGTTTCATCTAGAAACCGTTGCATCTACTATGAATCACTTTATAAAGAGCAATTATAACAAATAACATGGGAGGATGTTCAGACTACCATGACAGAATGTTATTTCCAATTCCTTTTCTTCCTTTAGTCGTATTTAAGTTAATTAATAATCACTTCGGATATGCTTATGTACCGTATTATAGCGAAAACCATATTCAAAATCGCAATGAGTGATGTGTGTTCGCGATAAAGCAATGGAGACAGCAGTTTCCGTGAAGACCATCATAACATGCTTGTGAAAAGCTTAAATGTTTGAAATCTTTCAATTCTCACTACAATTTTGCTTCACTAAAAATTCACCCAATCGAATCGTTCAAGTGACAGGCATACTCTTCACGAAATAGCGTATAACCTACATTTTATTTAATATCAGTGGCATTGTCATCAGTGCTTGCATATTAATTGGAAATCATAATCACATGGAATCGAAAAACTTTTGCATGAGACTGCAGAGTTTGCCAACTGGATCCCGAAAAGTAACGTCATCAATCTGCTTTAAATTTCATCGTAATATGAAGACTTACTTGTCGCAGATATGCTTCTATCACTTTAATTCATTACTCACTCGTGAATAACAGGCACATTAGTTGCGATTCTCTCCGGCTAAATTAGCAACTGACAGCTATTCGAAAACCGTTACTATTGTTACAAATGGAAGAAAGTGAAAGTAGCTAATTTGCTCCGTCGAAAGGAATTTCCCAGAAACAAAGAAACCTCCATGCCAAAAGAAAGCCTTGAGTAACTTCGAAAAATTCTTTCACTTCCAATGACATTTGTGTGATCTCTCCAGCAACATGCTAGTCAAATATTAATTATAATAAGTATCGGACATGTAAAGTTTCACGAAATTTCAAATTTCACGATAGAGACAAATTTTGCTTTCAATGAAATTAGATACATAGTATGCCTGGAAGCAAGCGTCTTAAAACTAATTGCTGTTTCAGTAGAAACGAATAAAGCCAACCTTCTTATTGTTAGATTAGACAGAAGAACAAACTGAACAAAACTCTTAAAGGGAAAACAGCTACAAAGAACTGAGGAATCTTCTCTCGGTTTCTGGTACGGTACTGATGTGTCTTCTTGTTTTGTCCTCTTCGTCTCTATTTTTTTTTTTTTTTTGCTTGATAGGGGAGAGGGGTAAGGAGAATGAGGAAATCTCAAGGAACAACACACAGCAACTTATTATTGAATTATTACCTTAATTTACACAGAAATGAAAGACTTATTTCATGTACAGTGACATGCAAAAAGATACCTTTACATATTATAGTCTTTTACGGTGAGATTACATTATCACTAATAAGATTAACGAGAAAAAAAGTCTCAGATGTAAGAAATACGACTTTCAAAAGCAAGCCAAAGAAAATGCAACAGGGCCAAAAGACTGGTTTCACTTAAGGCCTGTGGAGGAAATAGCAGGAACCAGATGTCAGTGTTACCATGGTTTCATAAAGATTTTATGCTTTAGAAAATTATTTTAAAAAATAACATCTAAGCCGTTTATTCGCTTTAATATGTACATAACAGGAGCAAACGTATAGCTATGACCTCCGTTGAACAAGAACTATTTTTGGAAATTTATTTCCCACAAAACAGAATGATCGTCACAGTTGGTGCAACATTAACAGGAAGAAGTTGAAATTAATACAAGGCAAGGCCCTTTTAGCCCAACGAAGGCCGTAATGTTTATATTGGGCAGTCTTAATCATTTTGATTCCTGATATTGCAGTATCTGAATGACGTTTGGGAAATTCGTTCTTCGCTCTAAATCAATGGCGGTATTATTTCCAGTGCCATTAATGAGTACCATTTCCCCCAAAGTCGTCATATAAATGTCCCAACAATTTTGCCCAAGATTGTAGCTCTTTCCTAGATAAATCTCATATGACGTCTACTACAGAATTTGGCTAAACCCTGCATGCTGACTTTATTTGACCAGAAAGTTATTAATTTGATTTAGCATTGTTGTAAATATGAAGGACAGATAAAAGAGGCTTTAAGTTGAATCGAAGGTTTAAAGGAACTTATATATACATAACCTACCTTTGAAATTCAGTGATCTGCAAATCATACTAAAATGTCAGGGCACAAACTCAACATGAAGTTCAAGATGCTCCAAGTAAGGGTCACTCAGTTCCAAGCACCTAAAATTATTAATTTTGTGTCATTTTAAGTCATACTTGGTCTTAGGTGCTCTATCTAATCATATCAACTGGCGGCGAGTAATAGCACTACACATATGTCGTCATGTTGGCTTTATACCTTTAAGGTGGTACGGGACGGGGAAGTAAGAAGAATTACAAGCAACGTGTCTAGGTGGAAAGGAGAAAAGATGCAGAAACATTGCATAACACTTCTGCGGAAAGGAACACCCTATACGGGTCTCTTTATATGAGCAATGCATGGTTGCGACTAGACTTATCTTTGGATAAATGCAGCTCTGCAAAAGTGACACAACAGTGATGCAATTGAGCAGAAAAGTAAAGTTTGAAATACCAAAAGTTACTTGAATCACGTATACGATGTGCCCATGTTCAAATAACGAGGACATAGTTACTTTCGTTTTTGCTGATTATGTAGTGACGGTAAGGATAATAGTAACAGCGGTACTCTGATCGTTGTTACTATACTGTAACAGTCTCCATAATAACTTGAGTGAATACACTAGATCGTTGAAAGTTTAAACGATTTCATGTAATGAAACCTGCGTTACCTGTAAATTTAGCTGTCAAATCAATTTCTGCAACATTTTATTCATAGTTTTCTAGTGACTGAAAATGTCATAGGACTAGATAATAAACTGGTCGATTAACTATTTTAACAAACAAAATGTTTCAGTTGAGAGAAAATAAAGATTTATATAAGTTCGAGATTGCACCGCGCTGTAACGTCTCTAATTTTCCTGATGAAGAGTCTGTCTAATATTTTCTTCAATCGAAGTCTGTTTCAGAGCTAGGTTTGCCGTTCCGCAAATGAAGATTTCAAGGGGCCTCGAAATTATTTTCCTAATAAAACGTAGCAATAATAGTGACATCGTTTTTATTATTTTTATTTTAAACTTGTGTACACGAATGTTCTATGCGCGCCCAATTTCCCATGGGTAAATCTAAGAGGAAAACATTGCTGTCATATTTTTTCTTTGTATACATGCTGATGAAAACAGAGATATTAGCCAGCCCAGATTCACTAAAGTAAAATGTCTATAAACATTCGAAGACAGCTGTGATACATGAAACGTTATGTGAATGTCCTCTCTGGGGGTAATAAATGTCATTTCAACACATTTTAACAAGACGCCATTTGCATTAGCTCATGAGTACTCATGTGGATAGACAAATTGCTACATTAAGTACTGGTATGTGTATAAATATTTAACAGTGAGTTCTTTTAGTCTAATACAAAAAGTTTTGCTTTGGTACCTGTGATGTGGTATTGTCTCTTCTTTGTCTTTTTCATGACAGCTAACAGAACCAACACCGTAACCGAAATAAGCCCGGCGAGTTGGACCTTTGCAATATGGGGTCCAATATACATATGGCAAGCCGCTTGGATTCTCTACGTCATCATCTCCATATTCAGGAAGAACGAGAACGGCCCTTTGTATCTCAATCCTCCTGTTTTGAATTACGTCTTCCTTATTGTTTACGCCCTCAACTTGGCCATCAGTATCGCTTGGTTATTCATCTTTGCGGCAGATGAGCAGATTTGGTCATTCGTCTGTCTAGTTGGCCTTCAGGTTACTTTGTATGTCGTATTAGTTAGTTACTACATAAATATAAAGGAATATTGTAAAGAACTGGCCCACAGAAGCAGGTGAGTGTATTGTCTTTTGTTTTGTTACAGTATCATGTTTGATGATAAACATGAATAATACACTAAGGCATATTGAAAAATGCAATCCACATATACGGGATGGCAGAATATACTATACAAGTCATTATAAAGGGTAGATAGGACGCATTGTACAACGCTCCAACACATCGCAGAACATACCTTAAAGTTCATTGTAGAACACGCTACATGCATATATAAACTTCACTTGAACGCACGCAGGATACGCTACAGAAAACACTCGGTGGAACAAACGCCGGACTACAGCATGGATTATGTAATACATTGTAGTCAACACCACACGATAACACTGCAAGCTACACAATGCAGTGTTAACCGAATAATAGAATACATACAGAACACACTAAAGACAACATTTAAAACGCATTCAACGTATTAAAAGCAACTTAAAAAACAGATCAGGTCTGATAACTCATAAGTTCCATGGAGTGAAGGGGGGGGGGGAGGTCGGTCACCGCACTTGGTGCCATGGGTTACAGTCGGCAAGGGATACTTCCACATTAATTAGTAAACCCAAGTCAGCTTGATAAAGCGGCCTTCACACCTTCAAACCATCTCACTTTAAATGATCCTCACAGACTACCGTATGATGGCGTCGCCGTATAACTTGTAATAAGTTAATAATGACGTTATTTTTATCTCTGGCTTTTTCTCCGTTATCTCTGGGAAAAGCAAGGATAATTAACAGAAACATAAAACTGTTCGTAATTCCCTGGGTAGATATGCTTTATAACGGTAAATAGCAATTCCACATCTAGTAACCGCAGACACTGAAAACGACGTCAAGATCGGTGATACTCTTGTATATGGTTACAAAAAAAAAAGAGAATGGCGAGAGGAGCACCTCATACATTTATAGCACGTTCAGAACATAGCTCGCTTGATTCCCTAGAGTTAAACGAAAGAGAAAAAAAATGTTGAGAACAAACAAATAAACCAATGCCATTACCTTTTTCAAATTCCTTTTCACTCTGTCGAGCGTCAGTGTACACTCCTAGAGCAAAAGATCTCAATATTAGGTAAGAAAGAGACAACAGCAGACCAGAATTTTAAATTTGGAATATTCAAATTATGAATTTATTGAAGGAAGTGAAATAGGAATAAAAATGCGCTGAAATGATGATGGATGTAGATGGAAATGTTACCTTTTTTATTGCCTTGACTATTGTCTTATAGCATTTTAACTTACACGAGACTCCCTTTTTATGTTTTTTTTTTGTCATCACAAACGTCATAGAAAGCAAACATGTGGACACAAACGTACAACTGTAATATAGCTCAGACTGGTTTCCCCTGAATCCACTCTCCATGTGTCATGTGATTAATAAATGAGTGTTCACTGGTCACTTTCGCTTCTTCTGGAAAATTACTTTAAAAATCGGGCATGGTATTTTCCTGTTTATCCTTTATTTAATGTGTAAATTAATTGATAGGTTACAGAGATAAGTTACATGCAGTAGCATTCTGGGTTTGGAGATTCGATACTGTATCTATCGTGAAGGTTAACAAATTTAACGAAAGCCGACAGCAGTCCAATTAGGATACATCATGTGCCATAATCCAAAACATCAGCGACCAACATCCATAGCGTTAGGGAATGATGTTGACTTCTATTAATGTGAGGACCAAGTCTGTGACATTTTGTTCATCTCACAGAAACGAGACTGACAGCCCTTTTTGTTTTCCTTGTTGACTTCTTTGTTTGCTTCTTTTATGCAACGTGTACCCTTTGTTCTTAAAGTCTACTGAGAATTACTTTCATTCATTAAGTGATCTATGAACTAAACAAATGCTGACAGAATATGCAACCGTCGTAACATGGGACGCCAAAATGTCACAGTGATTGACACGCTGCTTAAACGGAATTAACCTTTCGTTGATTTGTGACCTGATTCCAGCCTGCGCACAAGGGTTTCGAAAACAACTCTCCTGCTAAGCGCTGACATGGATAACAATGTTATGCATTTCATTCCGTGTAACTGTGTTCAAATCTCGAAAAAAGAGAAACAACATATAATTACTTGGATTAACAATAGTTAAATAAGAAAGGGAAGTAAACAATAGGCTCGCGTTTGGTTGTTAAGGTCGAATTCCTTCACAACAGAAAGAAGCCAAATTATCAAAAAATAGCCATCTTTTAAAGCGGGAGAGGCCTTTTTTGGATAGGATTTGGGGGCGCTATAGTTACAGGTTTCCTATGTCGATATTGCACGTTGTCCATGCACTTACAGTTTCTTCTGCGGTATTAATTTGAAAATACATGAGCTCAAAAACATCATCCAGGCTTAGGTTTTATATCAAATCGTCACTCACAAAAACAAAACATCAGAAAATAAACATTGAAACTGGCATAACGCTCCTCAAAACATTGCCCCCAAATTGCACAGTAGCTTAAAAACGGAGATAATTTACTTCATCAAGTTATACACACATTTTGGCATACAGTTTTATGCTTCTGTTTTATTCCCATCAAGCCTAAAAATAACGACAAACATACCAAGATCCCTTGACAGTTATTGACGATTGGTATATCGTCAGAAGAACGAACTGAAAATGCTTCAATTATCTCGTCGTCAACTTTTATGAAGTGAATATCAAAATAGTGTATTGCTACTATAGACCTTCTCTGGATATACTAATTTATCACGCTCCTTCGAACTTACTTTTCTCCCGGAGTGAATATTTGACTTGAGAATTCTCTCGCACTTACAGAGAGACGGGTATAAAATAATCCTCCATACAATAAAACAAAAAATAAATGTTTTTTTTTCTCTTAATGGTCTTCCGATACTTTAGTTTTATTACAATTATTATACTTTCCTGAAGACTTTTCAAAAATAATCAGATCATCAGAGCGAGTAAATCCAACTCGAGGTAAAATATGAGGTGAAGTTCGAAATGAACAGTAATTTATTTGATTTTGTTTGTGTTTAGACCAATCTAAACTGCACCGATAATCAGAATTTCCTTTTCCTACGGGAGTCTTATTAGATTAATCTAATGTAAATATCTTTCTTTAAATTCAAGTCATATAACTAATAGATGAGATCTCCACAAAAAGAAGTAATAGATGAGTATCACATTGCACCTGCTGTATTAAATCAAACTTCATTATAATTTCTTCATATCAAATGAGTGATTTCACTGCAGTGTGCATTATTTAATTTTATTGAAAAGTGAAGCATGTTCTCGAAATTAACTGTTTCCCTTAAACTAAATATTTTTTTTAAATGTCATTAACCAAAGTAGGTATATTTGGCAGATTTGGTCTGTTTATTATTGAGAAAATCCAAATCAATGTTAGATTCATTGCAGAGGTGTAACTTGACTCACTGAAGTAACCAAATGAAAAATAAAATACGCCGACAAGTGTTAAACTTTGTGGTATTAAGGATAAAACATGAATGATATGAGGTGACATTAATTATTCTGTGAGATTGTTACCATGTTAGGATATCTTGTGGACACAAAATACTATTGACACTGGCATAGAACTGACAATAACGGACAAATGTGAAGAGGAACGAGGACAAACTCACCGCTTTACCGTTTCCGTCGGCCATTTTAGACGCAATTTTGAAAAAAAAACCAGAGTTATTGATTTTAAATATTGAAATTATATTTCGTTCAAATAGTAAAGTATAACCATATAATGATTTTCGAACTATCATTTTTTTTTTTATTACCAGTCATTTCAAATCATGGTTTTATTCATGTACGTTTACGTCCAAAAGGAGAAACTGTGATCTTTTTCAATCATAAAAACACCTGACACTCTGAACTAAGCTTAGATACGCATTGACGATTTGACCAAACTGTCCGAAATTTGAGGCTCAGCTTTTGGTTTGGCTCTATAGTGGCCACTTGGCTTCAAATTGTTGTTTTTAGGGCGTCAAGTTACAGTGTGATACGGAAGTACAATATAACACTACTACAGATGGGGAGCCCATGATTGGGGGGGGGGGGCGGTGAGATATGTGGAAGATTAAGCGCCACTGTGAGTTAGGGCGGGAGAGTATAAAATGTTAGGATAAAAATATATCCTAGATAAAGGGAAATCGCCCTTCCATATGGCTCAGTAAAGTTACCCATGGCCCTCCAAAAGGACGTAGTTTATTCTCTTTACTGTCTCACCTGTCCGAATGAATCCACTACTTTTGATTGCATTAGGGAGGTGTGCCCCTCACACTCCCCCCCCCCCCTCCCGCCGCCTCTACACCTCCACTAACACATCCTAGACCCAATACACACAATAACCACAGTGGCATCCGATGTTGCTACACACAGATTCTCCATTTTACAATATGTGCTATGAATGTTTTCATTTTGTATACTGCGTAGAATTCGTTTGAGTTGATAAAGTTTACAATTTTGAGTTAGCGCAACCATACGATGGAACTTCGAGCGTTCAATATGTTTTCAAGTTCCAGCTAAGGCCGCTCAAGACGCTTACAGTAGTGAAACAGTATAATCCTATACTGTAGATATTGTATTTCTCTTCGATCGAAACTTCAGTGTAACAAAATTGGCTAAACGATCTTTGAACAGAAATCAAGTCTATCTTTCTGAGGCAGGTGGGCAATATTTGATACGTAATATATATGTAGGGTATAGCACGTAGCTTTTGATTGCTGTGCAAGGAAGTTGTAAATGTAGGCCAATAACTGGAGCAAATTTTGTATTCGGGCACAGAAAGAAGACCTTACTGACAGGTAAAGACTTGTGGTGAGTATTAGCAATGCAAGAGAGATCGGATGAAGTATTTTGTTATATATGGGTTGAAATTACTGACTCTTGAACAAGCAGGTGCATGTGTTCGGTTACGAGAGGCTGAGTAAACAGTTGGTTATTTAGAGATTAAATTTTAATTCTTAAACTCATTAACGAAATGTCTGCATCTGCATCCTGAAGTTGTAGTCCCTGATGGCTCCAGGTTCTACTTTTGAATGGACCAAACTAGTGGTGCCGTGATATGGGCAGGGGGCCTTAAAACATTGTACACCTGAATGCCCTTAGGTGTTATATTTCCGTAGCAGTTGTACAAGTGAGAAGTTTATTTTTTCTAAGAAATATGTTTTTATAGCTATAACATCGATAAATAATTTTGGCCCACCTTTGGATGGGAGCATGACCCCTGTTGGACCCACTGGATTCACCAGCGGTTGCAGTGCATAGATATAGAAAGGCAACGTGTGCTTTAACAACTAATGTTATCAAAAGCAATATATATCATTTATTACCCCATGGATATGTACCGTAATTAATAATATTTCTCTATTACAATCATGGACCTTGTAAACCTCGTTTTTCACATAGATATCCACGGTTTGATCAAATGTCGTACCTCCCTTACAGGGATCAATATATATAGCAGTCAACTTCGAAAAATAAAGCACTATTACTAGCTTGAGCAATATTTGATTGCAAACAACAACTCATGGCATTTAAATTTAGCTCCTTGGTAACTTAACTGTAACACAAGACAGGATACTATTCGAAAAATTAAGTACTCTACACTACGCTGCATTAGTGTCGTTAAAATGATGTAAAAGTTGTGCTGTAGCCAACCGTAGAAGATTAGCCATGCATTCACGTAATCAATTTTCTTTGGCCTATGTCGTGGGATGGTATGTTGTACGTGCATACGTTGCTATACAAGAAACCTATATCTTGAGTGGAGTCAAGTAAAATCTCGGCCAATGTTGTTTGTCGGCATGCACGATATCTAAAGTTTCATTAAACATGACTGCTCTTGAAACGTATTTGGACAAGAGACAGACAGAACCGGTTTAAACGAGACTGAGAGGGCCAATGAAGTAATATTTGACCAACTTATTGACGGAGAGTCAAGGGGTGTTTATGCATATACGCATGACCGTAGCTGGGTAGTTAGTTTCTTGCACGACCGACGAGTGATCTGTGTTATTCTAAACGGAAAGAATAATTTTGCTATTCGATAAAGGGTTTGTTAGATTTAATTAATTCGTCTTTCTCTCAACCTGATTATAAAATTAGCTCTTTGTAAGTTTGCAATATTTTGAACTCAGACGGACAAAGCAGAGGTAAGGATAACTTCCCGCCTGACCTGTTTTACAGACTATAGCTTTAAAGGCGTTAAGTCATAATCGATAAATACGCTCAGGGAACATGAATACCGTTACAACTAAACGTTCGTGTTAGTAGAGAGGCTCGATAGAGGAGGTATATTTTCTTGTCTATACTTGACCGCCGCTGAATTCTGTCTCAGCTGCAGTGCGTAATTACAATTATTCTAATCAGTTACTTTCAGAGTATTTTCCTTAATTCAAATATTCACATCAACTATACCAAGCAAGAGTCCAGGGATGTATTTACATTCCTAAATCAATCAGTCCTTATTTTTAAGCGGTGTCGATGTGTTGGCATAGTTTCTCGCTCAAACTCCTCACAATTGTCCACAAATCAATCCAATGTTCTACGATGTGGTAGCTTTACTATTTATCTGCTCTGTACAGCGTGATAAAAAGTAATAAAATTATTATTTTGTATTCTATAGTAGCAACGCAAACGTTACTTTATAGCATTATTTCTTACTTTTACCTTCTGTTATATACAGCCCTATATGCAACCTTGTCTTGATTTCATTCGACATATTTATTTCCAGCATAAACTGGTAAGTACGGGACTGTACATAATGACGGACATTTAAAACATAAAATTGAAGAGAGTAGCTGTATGTCACATCTACATATGTGAATAAACGCATATAAATGCATGTAAAATTAGGAAACAGAAGTGCAATACTTGCAAACACTTCCGCAAAGTGACTTCAGTTTATATGTACACTGGAAACATGTATGTTTACATTTTTGGGCATCAATAAAAAAGACAAAGTAATTAAAACAAATCACTCGCACAAACCAAAAGACCAAAAGCTGAGCTATTATCCCAAAAAGTATCTCCGGTATACCAGGAGAATTTAAAGAATTATCCATGCCCTTTTAAATGAACTTAGAGTTTTGCGATTTTAAAAAGTTGTCGAGTAGATTTCAGAGCTTAACACGTAAGAAGAAATGCAGAATTGTTTTTGTCTTGTTCTAACATATGGCTCTTTAAAATTCACTCATTGTTTGGTATTACTTCCCTGGTCAGAGACTAATATGAAATAACTTTGAAAATAAGGTAATAGGTTTTTACAGTAGGCTTAAATGAATAATATCGAATAGCTTCAAGGTTCGCAGGTTACTGAAAAGCTGAGCATTATGTGCTAGATAACGAACACCCCAAATAATTCTAATGACTTTCGATAGTATCTTGTACAAGCAATTAATGTTTGATTTGTATGTATTTCCCCATACTTCTGGACAATAATTGAGATATGGAAGAAAAATAAAACAATATAAAGTATAAAGTGTCCTTTTATGTTCAAAATATTACTTGCTTTCTGAAGAACGGCACTTTTTCTTTTTTTCTCTTTTTTTTATCACATGCTCTTTCCAGACAGCTTCTCATCAATAAGGACATCAAGAAATTTTCTAACCTAAATTTCTTCATGTAATAACATCATATAATATAAATGTTCAACTCAGATTTGATGGTAAAATTTGTAAAAATTATAAAAAGGTGTCTCTGAAACATTAAGGGGTAATTGGCTAATGTCAAACCAAACATTAAGGGTTGTGAGTTCCTTTGCTTGTTAGGACTGCAAAGTTCTTTAACATCATGATTCGAATAAAATTGTGTCGTCAACAAATTAAGCAAATTTCAAGATAGTGAATACATTAAGTTCTTCTTCTTTTTAAAGGAGACCTGCCTCAACAAGCTGTAATTATAATCTTTTTCAGGCCTACTCGACACACATGATATCTGTATATATGTCACGTTATTTTTTTTCTTTTTCTGTAAGTATGGAAATGCAAGGTCACACCAAAAGTGTAAATACCACGTACATTAGCTACAGTAAACTCAAAGTTAAAATTGATGAGCGCCCTCTTCAACCTCAAGCACTAGCCCCGTTGTTAACATGCCGGTGACGTGAGCGTGATGGTAGCACAGAATGTTAGTATAGGCTATTGTTACCTTCTACGGTATTTTTAATACTTATGCTGTCAGATCGACACAAAGGTGTCCTCTATTAAAGCAGCTTTGTGATTGGCCAATCCCCTAACCTTCTTTCGTAAACAATGAATTGATTGGTCATAACATACTGTGCCACCGTTATGTTCAGTTTACAACAACAATGCGAGACCTTCTTAGTTAAAATTGCCAAGGTTTCATCTCTGGGAACAGGACTGTTACATTATTATTTTTTTAAGAGAGATACTTTGTTACTAGCGCACTGTTACTTACGGTATATATTTCTACGTTGTTTAGTGTCTGTATTTGGCTTAATTTCAAGCTCCCTTTGAAAACATCGTGTAAATCACGTGACGCATGTGACACGTACCACATCAAGCCTAGGAGATCAATTAACACGTAAATTATGCCCGATGGTAATAAGGTGAATTGAAACATACCGACAGTGATACAATGCTTAAATCCTTACCATTAAGAGACACTCAAACTCTTCACAGCATTTGTTCGGTACTTGTGTACACTCTAAAACAAAAGAGTGAAATTCACTCCAAATGAGTGTACAGAGGGACCACTTGTAGGAAAAGTGAATTTATCAAAAGTGGAATCAAAATTGACTCCAAAAAGAGCGGTACTTCAAACATATCCTTTGTGTTTAGAGTGTTATCTGCAAGGTCAGCTTCTTAATGACGTCACTACTTTCGTATCAATCACGTGGTCGATCATCGTTTTAGCTTCATCTTTTATTTTTGTGGGGGTCATGATTAATGCTTTTTTTTTTCTTCTTTTTTTGTAATTTTGTTATGGTTATGGTACGTTAACTGCAATGCTTTAATTACCACATCATATCCTTTGAATGTAAGGCAGAACTGTTTCTCACTTAACGTTCAGCCACGTTGCAAGTCGGATCAGATGGAATTATTTAACTTCACCACTTAGAATTTCATGATTTACTAGCAAAACGGTTAAGTATCAACCTGTATTACGGCATTGCATCCACGCCGCCCAAGGTGAAAATGCACTCTTGGTACGGGAAAAAGAAAAAAAAAAAAATCATGAGCAATAATATCAGAATTAGCCTGAGGTTAGCCTTTCCTAAGCAAAGATATTGTTCAAAGTTGATATTAAAGAAGGATTTGGTTGTTGTTTCGTAATTATCATTGATATTTCGCAAAAAAATAAACGACATAGGAATAGGAAGAAATAAGATATAATACAAAATATTAACATTTTATGAAAGGTATTAGTTGGGAAGAGAAACTCTTTCTTTCATCCACACCGTCTAAGTTTATATGATACAGGACTTCAAATAAGCATTTAGATTAAACTAGTTGCTTTACGAGTATACTCTTAACGTCCCTTCGTTGTCCTGTTTTAAGGGAAATATAAACGTAAGTTCAGAATGGAATCACCTTCACCATGAACAATACAATATTGCGCTTTATCTTCACCGCCTATCAAATTGATCAAACACTCACTCCCCGCGGGCTATATTTGTTAAGTTTAAAATGACTATTTCACAGAAGGGCTAATAACAACAAAAAGCATTTCAAGAAAACTTTCCGCCGAATTTTGAGAGAGATGTGCCAATGCATTATGTCTGCAAATACAAATGGTCCCATTATTGTGTAACAACAACCAGCATAATCATCATGGTCATTTAAATGACGAATGCAAATGACTTGCAAAAGCACATTAGTGAGATTAGAAGAGTCACATTTACGTTATTTGTCCTTTATGAAGAGATCACATCTATTTTTTTTTTTTACGCATTCCTTTTGTTTTCATTTGAGCGTAGAACAAAACAAAAGCACACACACACACACGCACACACATACAAACGAACATTTAAGTGAAGAAAATACGTGCATCAGCGTTAAATGTAATCATGATAAAAAAAAAATTAGGCTCTCAAATGAGAGTTAGGTAAACTGAGTCGGTTTTCTTTTTTTTTTCATGTCAGGTTCTTAATATGCATGTTTTATTTTCTGTCCAATGTCACTATGTTATTAAATTCGTTACCAGTTATTGTTTCCAACAACGAAAGAAAATATCTGCAATTTAATGTTTGATGCTGCTTATTAGTACGGCGTATCGACAATGCATACTTACGCGTTTTTATTTTAAAAATGGTGCAGTAATCGTTGATATCATACGAACCTCGTTAACATGTGATATGACGAAAACTAGGTAACAAATTGTGGTACAGCTTTACATGTTATCTGTCAACAAACTCCCATAACATTTTCAGTCTTTAACAACACGTTTTCAACATGAAAGATGGCTACCGCAGTTCCGGCAATGTTAGATAAGTCGCCTCCAAGAGGACCGGGTTTGTTAATAAGAGGACATGCTCGGATTGACATTTATACTACTAGTATGATAGGTGGGAAATACATATAACTTGGCGTCACTTGCAGGAATGACATTTTAGTTTGGTAATTACTGTACATCATTGGGACCTTTAAATATTTTTCAGTTTGACACATTTCCCTACTATATTGTAGATAGATAAATACAAATATATACAAGTATTGGAGACGTCCACACAAATAGAATGAAGGAGCAGGAAGCGATTATTGTGATAAAAGTTAACACGATGACATATTTTTGAGTAACAACGACCCCATCACAATACACAAAGTTTAGTCCTCAATCACAATATTCCCTTCCCTTTCCTTTATCGTAAGTATATACACATATGTCCGTGCATCAAGTTCAACGTTTACGATGGAGCAGATAAAGGACACCAAAAACATTATCAAGTTCTGTGAAACGTATTTCTGTTCAAAAAATGATCCTGGATTTGTATGCACTTTTTTACATAATATGCAAATTTCGAAACGTTTGTCTACATAGCAAGATATACCCGGAGGAGAAAATGCTCTATCTTAAATGTCTTTATGACATTCCCCTGTGTAATATTGTTAGTCGCATGGAAGGTGTGTAAAGGAGGTCACAGTGTGTCACATAGGCCTTTGGAAGACCCGACAAAGTATGCGACGTCACCATCTCAGTGGTATGTTCTCAGCAAACACGATTTGCTAAGCCAGCACAGTGTCATATGCTTCAATTTAGATCACATAATAATTTAACGTGTGATTAGTTACTCATCGATGCCTTGATTTTATGAATATTCATTGTGTTCGTTTTGTTTCTTATCACCACAGATGGGATCTCCTGTTCATTCGTGTCCTTATCCAGAATGGTATCGCCCTTTATGCTTCGTGGTGCACTGTAGCTACTCTAGTGGGATTGACCATTATTTTGGTGACTATTTCCAACATGGCAGAGGAGAGCGCTTGCTCCTTCTCGTTGTCCATCCTCTCACTGGAACTGATCGTTTTCTTTATCTTTGACGTCACAGTTTTCGACCGATACACCCGATATACATTCACAACCTATCCGACTTTCATTTGGGCATTAGTAGGAATCTTGGCGAGAAACTTTAGCAGCGACAAACCTCACATGATCTTCGCACTTTCATTGTTGTGCATAACGACAATGATGTTTGTCATTAAACTGGTTGTCGCTTTGAGGAGACGGAAGGCGGATCCTTTGGACTATGACATGCCAGAGAAAAGAAGATTGAACGTACCTGCTCTTTAAAGCAAATGGGTCAAATGAACAAGCCTAAGCTAATTATACTGACATGGAAATTCAGATGGCTGTGTACAAGGGAGACACATGCCACTCGTCCTTCTACTTAAATGATTTAAACTCCTAAGAGTAATGAGTGGTCTCCTTACGTGGAAATACAAGTGAGGATACATCTAATGAAGATGTATCTATACAGACGAAGAAGGCGATGAAGACTCTATGTAGCCGCAATCGTCCAATTTCCATCCAAGAAAATTGAATTGTGATGTTCCCGTTTTACTTGTTAGAAAGAAATTAAAAGCTATATGTGAAAATAAAGATATTAGAAACTGATTTTATCGAAACTGTAACCCGAATGAGATGAGAGTGAGGTTTCACATCTCAAAGAATCCTTCAAATCATTACAGAATCAAATTATCGCTACGATCGAGAAGATGAGTGTGATAACAGCTCGGATTTTAATTTAATGGTTAAAAGTAACTTCGATTGTATCTGGTTTCTCCCAATCTGTATTTTAGTGGGAGGCTTCCGCGTGGTGATTTCCTGAGAACTTAAGTATGAGCATGTTTAACATTACATGCAGATAATGGTTTGAAAATTGCTTCATTCAAATTATTTATAGCTATGCGAATGGGGACAGCAAGAGGAAACATACTTGAGACGGTAATCTATATTATACTCGAAATGTACTTTAAGTATTACAACAGTTCTCACGGGAGATTTCGCATATCTTGTGCTACGTTGTAGGAAGTGATTGAATGTTTTCTCAAAGACATTTTAGACTTTTAGAAATGTTCTTGTAATCGAAATGGTGAGACTGAGTAATTCATTTTCTCTCTAAATTTTAAAGAATGAAATTATGTATGACTCAAAAATTAAGACTATATATTCAATCTAAACGAGTGAGAATGGATGATTGAAAATTTCACTCCAAATTTGCTTTAGCTTTTATAATGCACCAACTATTTTCTATCAGGACAGTACACAAAACAAAGAGAGTGACAAGATTTTTAGGGACCGAAATGTGTACAATGTGCCATTGAATTATGCATATATGCAAATTAGTTAGCTCTACATATTTGCTTATGCTAACCTTTTCGTCACTTAAGAAGGGTCAGCATTTAGCAAATTTCCCGTACTTCAGTTTTCTCTACCATGATATGTCAGTGGTTGCCACAGTTATGTGGGAATTGATAAAATGTTCGTTGTTGTGCCATAGGAGATGGCAAACTAAGCTCTTAACCCTTTTTGCCCTGATGGTAAAAGGGCGATGGTTCTAACATGGACACCAATAAATTATTAATTGTGGGATTAATTTTTATTTGTCCTTGTTTTAGGCTCTTCTCTAAAAACACAAAACACACAAGCACACACACCAATGTGGAGGCAACTGGTCTGAGCACCATTACGAGAGTAGTCCTTGAATGGGCAAAACAGAATAGGCCTACTGTAATGTAAAATTTTCAGTGTCTTCTTAACTTTGAAACATGCCAAAAAAAAAACAAATTTTGTTTTGATCTTCCCTAAATTATAAATTTGCTTCTAATTGCTCAGGATTATCGTTCTCCTTCAAAGGTTACATTTTTTCTCTTTGCGAATCCGTTACTTCTCAGAAGACAATTGGCATGGGAAGAAAAATTGTAAAATTCATCGGTGAAGGATTTTTATCACCAGTGAAAAACTCAAAAGAAGGCTTTCCTTCTTTGTAAGGACAATGCAAGGACATTTAAGGAAACTACTACTGAACGAGTGAATCTTCATAACCGTTCCTTGCACACTAGTACTATCTTCTCTATATTTTTATATTATCTTCTGTTTTGGTATAACGCTCACACGCTCACACACACACACACACACACATATAGATATTAAACTGTCGCATTTTTCCATTATTTCCATCCATTGTCAGGTCTGCCTCTAGCATTATCATCTAAAATTACTTATTATTTTCATGGAAAGGCTTCTCAAGATGCAACAATAGCTTTTCAAGATGAAAGGTCCGTCATTTTTGTGAGCAAATTGACAATTTGAAACAAATTTTCTAGTTTTATCAACATAAAGGCCTTCATTCATAAAAGCTAGTATTTTCCAAAAGCAAAAAAAAAACAAAACACTTTTATCCTTTGAAAACATGCTTCTTCTATTATTTTTTTTTTTGATTTATTATTCTGCATCAGTTTTCAAGATCAGTCTTCGGTTACTTTCAGATCCTCTTCACTGCATCCATTTATCAAACCGAGTGTGGTATGTGGATGCCCTTAAAAGCAATCAAGTGTTCCCTTTTCGTGATCGATGATATTATACTGTTTTCAGCGATGGCTATAGAATCCCAAATTTACTTGTTTCACTCTGGGGAAGATTGATGGTTTAGATATATTGGGTGATTTTGTTCAGACTTGAAAGTCGTGTGTTTATAAGTTTCTATCGTACATGACATTTCTCCCTTTTCCTTACCCCCTCCCTCTCCCAGGGCAATATCAGTTGGGATATAAAAAGGAGATTTATTTGAACTATTCACCATTATCACACTCTATTTGGCCTCATCAAAGTCAACAAATCAAAACTTGTAAACTGTAATGTTGATGAACCCATATTTTAAAATTTTGAAAAAGTAAACAGCTATTTTCTGTAGCATAAATATCATTTTATGTCTTATTCATAGATAATACAAAGGGGAGCTCGTTGATGATACGGTAGTGTATATGTAGTGTTGTAGCTACGGTGGACGACGGTGGGGGATACCGCCCACTACTCAAAATACCCACCCGTCACTCATGATACAGTGCCGCCCACCATAATGTAGTTTTTTTCTCATAAGCACTGACATGGAAATGGCAAATTTCGTAAGACGCTTGCTTTCTTTAGCATAACTGTTAAAGGCGTCATTAAAAATTAAACCATGATTCTATTCCCCATAACTGAAAACTCGAAATATTTGCTGGTAAAACAACCATGTAAAAACAAGTTCCGTTATTATTGCAATGTTCTAGGCCTATCAAAGGACTCTACGCTATACACAGCAAACACTGTGCAGCACGGTACAGTAAGTTAGAGGTAGGATAAGACCTTTAAAACACAAAGTAAGGCTAGACAAATTGTTGGGAGGAGGATCTCCCCTCCCCCCTCGGCCCAACTAGAAACTTTTAATTGAGTCCCTTGATCCCAGCTTCAGAGACTCCGAGGCTCTCAATTCGTTGGTGATGGTTAATTTGCAACCCCCAAAAATTGAGCTAGCTTCAACCCTGCATATATGTATATACAGCTTACAGGATAGGAAATTCCTGCTCTACATATAGGCCCCTATGAGCGAAAGTTCCTGTAGCAGTCCGCACTGAATGGTTCCCCTATCTATGGAAACAATGATGAGATTTAGCTAAGATAACCACGCTAAAGGGAACTGGTGGTGAGTTGAGTCTTAAACGTCCAAATGTTTCAACTAACAGCCTTGATATGCACATCACTTAGAAGAACCATAAAAATGTCCAAACCTTGAGTGGTGGTACTCTCATAAACAGGCAATGTCTAATGTAGCCATGACGCGGCCTTTCCACATAGATTACTATGAGTGGCCAGTTTAGCAGATAAGTTAATTCCGTTCATTTATTTTTGTTTTATTACTTCACATATACAGATTAGCGTCCCGTCAATAATGATTAGGATATGTAATATCATATGCAATGAACAGAACAATAGAGTATCATGATCTTAGCCGTTCTAGTCCGTTCTATGTGTATTGTGCAAAAGTTGAAAGCTTGTAAGGCCCTGTCACACTGTTCCGAGCAAGAACTGCGTGCAAGTTGTGCGTAGGTCCGCGTAGGTCCCACATCTTGCCCGGACCAACCTGTGTGTAGGCCACCATTTCTGGGGGCAGGTAGCGAGGTATACAAAGAAAGCGATTGCATGCTTCGGGCAAGTTACTGTCTTCCCGCTGGTAAACTGAGGGTTGAACTGAAGACAAGTCGATGAAGTTAGAGGACTACCTGTCATATAAACATGCCTGCTTCGGATACGCGCAAACCTCGCGCATTGCAGACAAGCCATACACAGGTGACAGGTAACTGGCACACAGGTATATTCCCCATACACAAGCAATATTCCCCATACACAGGCAATATTCCCCATAAAGTGACATTTTGGCATCATTCTTTGATATTTTAACGAATAAGATGGATTATGAAACATTTTAACTGATGTGTATGCTTTTTAAACTGGAGGCAATTGAAGTAGTTATGATAATGATGATGATGATGATGATGATGATGATGATGATGATGATGATGATGATGATGATGGTGATGATGATGATGGTGATGATGGTGATGATGATGATGATGATGATATGGCCTTTTAGTCGTGACTGGTGGAGAAATGTGCAATGTTGAGCCTTTCTACTCACTTTGGAAAAGAAAAATGAAAAAAAAAGTACTGCGACCTCTAAATCAAAGTCTAACCACCTCTACGGTACGGAAAATGCGGGGAAAGTGCCATGATTAGTCAATGTGTCAGCTTTCCAGCAAGTTGCAGCTCATACATGACAAAACTTCTGAACGGCTACAGAGACCACACACTGCTTTTAAGATTTAGTGTGGACCATCATGCTACCATGCATGCATCGTCCAGGATCTTCATACAGTGGAGTTTGTGCAGTTTATATATCACTGTAAATGATAGTAGTGATAGAAGTAGGCGGTCATGCAAAATGCTAATATTTACGTGTTAGTATCAACTCAGTATCAATTCGTTACTGTAGAATGTTACACAGTATGTCAGCCAATGCAGACATTTGTTTGAGAGTATGACTTCACCGGTCAATAAACATGTTTCATTAATTGTAGGTAATTTTCACTGTCGGTGGTATATAGGTTTGCATAAAACGGTTTTTTTTTTCTTCAAAGGAAGCATACCGTGTACCATGCTAAACATGTCAAGACGTTGCCAGAGTGCAGATATCGGAGCATTGCATGGATACTTGCGACACGCAAAAGCATGCAAATAGCCAAAGGAAGTGGTGGCCAGTTTCAGATCAGACTCCATATTAATAATTGAGAAAATCGGGACACGTGCACTCACGTACTCAAACCAGCATTCCCGCATACACACAATGCTTGGACCAGGCTATCAGCAGCCTCATTAATTTGTGCTCAGTCTCCGGTCAGATATAGTTTCACCTCTACTTTCTTATACCCCCATTCTAACAATTCCCAACCAGGGTTTAGTTGACTACCACACGGAGTGTTCAAGTGGACGGTTTAGCCCTACTATTGTTATTTTATTTTGGAAAGTCAAATGTAGTACTGACAAGAGCCTTACTCCCTGTATAAGTAGGCTATGCTAATTTTTGCTGATGAGGTAAATACATCCAGTCTGACTAGCCTAGCATGGTGACAGTCAATCGGGCCCGTCACTCAGCATGTCACATGATACTTTATGGTCAAGTTATGACTCACTTCTTAGATCTCTACAAACACAAAAAACTGCTACAACCGTTTCAAACTTAAAGGGAAATAAGGCTTTTATTTCACAGAAAACAATCATGTTTTTAAAATCAATGTGTGTGGATACAGAATGATAGGTCATTCAAATGAAGTAAGGATATTGGCCTTCTTTTCAAGAAATAAGTTTCTCATGGATAGAAATTAACTGATTTGTTGCTGAGCAATACTTTGTTAACCTACACAACTTGAAGTTCCAAAATTCAAACGATGCATCTTCCCTTACTCATCGTATGCACAATTTTTTGAGGAGCGGGAGGTTTTATAGCTTTAATATTGATGAGACTGAATTGTTTAACCTGCTTAATGTGAACAAATTGTTTAATGGCTAAAGCTGTTTTCTTTGTATGCCATTTTGGTGTATTCTAAATGCCCTATTTTCCTTTAAGGAACGTCAAGCAGTTGGAGAATGTCGTCCACTTGAAGAGTTGAGAGATAGCAAGATGACTCCTCCATCCCTTTCCTCATCCAGAAGACAAATAGCCGGTTTTTAGCGTCTCTGAGAGAGCCAAGTCTATACTTTGAGGAAGCCATCAAGCTTCAATCTAACACAACAGTTACATACAATTGATGACCTTCTACTACAGTGTGGGACTTAATCACTACATGTTCCGCTTTTTTTCGCCTTAGCCCGCTCCGTTCTGCGGTTATGATTGCGGATGGGACGTCCGTCCAGTATTTACTCTGTTATATAACATGAGTTGACTCAACGTTTGCATTTAGTTTTACAATCCCATTTTGACGGTACGAGTATCTGATTCTTTGGGCGATGTATAAACACACTCATGCATTCACTCACGTTCATACGCACGTGTGGTATTGTCTACCCAACGATCTGCTTTGCCCTTTAAAAAAAAAGGAAAACAAAGCAGTTGGTCAAAGAATAACCTGATCCCTGATAGTCCATACATGTTGTTCAACCATTCAATCGAATAGCTGGTCTTGTATTCTGTTAAAACTGAAAGACAACTAACAATAAAGTGATCGAATTTCAAAACGTAGGATAGTGTGCCTACACAGCGATCCTAAACAGTTTGACAGTTAGACTTCAAAATTGCTGTAGACTGCACGGGAGATCAAGTTTTACCTACGGTAAGTTACATACTGTGTCGGTCGTATACTGCACCGATAGTAGTGGTATGGTATGCCAGAATTTCTTCCCTACCAAAATATAGACCTTGCAGATTAAGTTGCGTTTGTTGACAATGTGTACCGGCAAAAATCTCAAGCAAAGCACTTGGGGCACTTTGTCTTTTTTTTTTTTTGTAGGCTACCATACACCGTCCCGGCAAATTCCGTTCATAATGTTACAGGGAGAAGGATGGGGGGGGGGGGGGGATTGACATAGGCCTACCATATGCCGTAAAAATAGGCCCAACATTATACAGATTAGGCAGGGGTAGCTATCTATTGTTTAAGATTGTGGAATCGTTTACCCGGAGTTTCAGTCGGAGCTGAAATTAGATGCGCTGTCAATTACTCAATATAATTGAGCAATCATTTCTGGAGTGTTTTCAAAAGTCAGCCTGCATTCGGATAGTAGTGAGTACAGTCTATACGTACTCGTATTACGTATAGTATACTATTTTCAGAGTCATGAAATGCGATTGTTAGGCTGAAAGTGACAATAAGAGTAAGCTACGTAAATAGGCTCTTTGTGAAGTGTGAAGAAAAAGAAACAAAACGTTTATGTTCTATGCGTATGTGGTACTTGTTACGATGTTGTACTCCGCAGAGAGAATATCTCTCTTGTAAGTGTCCAAAAGAGGAACAATAACAATAATGCATACCAGGTTAGAGGAAATACCCCTTACTGTCAAGAGGAGAGTTTTATGTAACCCCTTCCGTCTTCAGCAGTTTATCTGTCAGGACTCCGTGATTGGTGGAAGAGAGTGGGTAGTAAGTCTCATCTAACACTTTTTAAGAGATGGTCCACTCAGTTTCAATGTACAGAAATAGAGGAAGGCCAAGGACAGGACAATAGATGACCAAATAGACGAAATAGACATTAGAGAGGAGAAAATAGAAGGGGGAAAGGGAGTCTGAAAAAATAAAGAACTAAGAAATGGAGAAGACTGGAGGTAGGATTGCAAGTGAAAACTAACAAGGACTTCACCTTCTGTCTAAGGTCAGAAAGTCGCACATGGTTTTACAGTACGTTAAATTAAACCCACTCGTTCTACTGACTTCGACCCACCTTAGCTCTAAGTTATAGCCGTGTTGCAAATATAGATTTTTAATACTTTTTTAACGATTAGGAGCAAATAAAATCTAGTGTAATGCAGTGTCTAGTATGTAGTATTATATATTACCAGACGATACCGGTTCTCAGATGAGCTAAATAAAAGTCATCCTGCAAGATTCCTTTCTTCCAGTACTTTCGTAATCCATTTAATATCGACGAAATTTTGTCATCAAGTTTACTAAAGGTTCTTCTCTTAACATTCTAGTTGATTGTCTTCGTACCGTGGACGTGAATCGAAGTTATCAATCACTGAGTTAATTGCTCACCGACTATTAAACGACTGATTTTATGTTGATCTGTTTATCCATTTAACTGTGAACAAGTAAATGAAATACTGTACGCTAGTGACTTCAAACCACTAATATTGCGATATCTAGTGACTCTTGCACGGCTTAACTTTAAGGGAAATAGGGTTGTTTCTTTTGCATAAAAATTTTACATATTACATAAAAATCATTATTTATGGACACGGAATGATATATTATCCAAAAGAAGGAAGGACTGTAACTTTTCTTTGAAGAAATTACTTTCTCACAGACAGAAATTTAGTTTTTTTTTTTTTTGGTAAATTTAGTATAAAACCAGAACGCACAAATGCATCAAGGTGTCGATGATTTCAGTGTGAGGATTTTTTTTTTCTGAATCTGAATACAGCAGCATTGCGTATGGTGTGTATGTGTAACATGCTTTTTTTTTGTGATATAGTAGTAAATCATACATGTCACCAGTTGAGATGCAATAACCACTTTATACACAATGACACCTGCAGACCTACTGCCAAGTTGATGACTGACAGGTCACCTCCTAACATACAAAACTGCATACTACAGAGAAATATTCCAGAGCTTCATGTTTTGAGATGTGCGTGTGGTTTTAGCAAATTGAAATATTACATATTGTTGCCCAATATGACTCAAAAATTTAATAGGCTTTTTTGGTCAATGTATGGTATACCACTACATTTTCGTTACAAATATGAGATTAGTGCAGGCTTTCTTCTTTGAAATATTATATTTGCAAGGTTTCCCTATTTGGCCCTGTTGGCCTCGAATGATCTCAAATGACCTTTGACTCCACCACACACGATAGTATTTATTAAATTGAATGGAGTATATCTGCATACCAAATACGGCATCTGTCCAGACTTTGATTCTTGATTTATTGTGTTTACAATGTTTTTACCATTTGACCCTTCTTGACCCCAAGTGACTTTTGACCTCCACCAAGCACCATAGATTTCTTGTACTCGATGTGATACACCTACATACTAAATGTGAGAATTCATTCTCGAGATATCATGTTTACAAGGTTTCGACAATTTTACCCCTCTGGACCTTACATGACGTTTGACATTGGTCATATGTGGCATGTTCATATTGTTATGCATATTCTTATTACAAATATGCATAAAAAGAAGACCGCTGTCTACTTTGATGTAAGTCAGCTCTTGTTTGATCTTTTCCTTATAGTCATACTGTGCATTATATGCATAATATTCATGATATGCATAATATTCATAACATGCATATTTATAATATGCGTATACGAGCTTTCAAATAATCATACTGTGGGCATATGTGACATTTTTTCGTCGTTGTTGTCATTCTTTATTGTGTGATGAAAGAATACGTCCTGTGAAAGCAACGTTACGCTAGGAATGTTTGATTTTGAGTGGCACTGAAGCTAGATTTAAACACAGTATACCATAAAATAAAGGAAAAAGTACTGCATAAAGTGAAAGTTGAAGATGCAATTAAAATACCTAAGAGGAGAAGGGGCATCGCACTGGCTATCGAGATTGTAGGGAATAAAGTGCATGTGTGGATGGTTGAGTAATAACATATAAATCTAAAAAGTTTTAAGAATTTAGGGTTGAAAAGTTTGATTGATCGTTTGATTCAATCACTTGGTAAGTTGATAATGACTTTAAACACCCTGTAATAGTATCTTTTAGTATACACAATAGCGTATTAGCAACTTTGTATCTACCCATCTTTTCACTAACTTTGAGGAATATTTTGTGTATGAACCGTATCTCGAAGAAAAGTATGACCACTGTAGACCACATGTAGTCACAGAACTAGGTGGTGGCTATATTAGCCATATGTACAGAACCAGGCGGTGACTAATGTTTAACAATGCAGGGCAATTTTGTAACTAGATCGAGAGTCAAAGTTAATCGTACCCAGAAGAGTGTTTCTCTTTTTTAAGCTGTCCGTTGCTCTCCTTCTGAGAAGCTTTCTATCAGTCCTTCAAAACAAAACCCATACTTGACGGTCAAACAAGACAGTTTATTTTGTGATTTTTCCAAAGTCTTCACGAAAATAAAAACCATCACAATGCGCCAAAGGAAAATTGGAAATAACGAAATGTCGGGATGTTAAGTCTAATCATTGAATATCATTGGTTGAGTTTCAATCAAGCTAGAACATCATCAATCACCATCTGTCAATTTTACTTTTTTATCTTCCCAGGATAAACAAAAATGGCGCCTAAACATAAACACGACCCTATTTTCATCTTTCTGGTAATAGCCGTTGTGTTAGTATTTATTCTCACCATGATATCGAATGCTGTAACTCAAGCGGGAGGATCCGTAGAAGATGGATCTGTCGGTAAGGGCTAAGCCACAAATCTTCTTTTAACATAAATCTGTTGAATAACGTTGCGATTTAAGGTTACCCATGTATTGATGATGTATCCCGGTCGTTCTTGAAGTTATAGGTATTCTCAAGCAAGTCCACATTTTATTGAAATCAACTCTAGGAAATTGTTACCGTTAACCTAGAGTGCAGAAATGTGTCAGAGGGACACCCTAGTAGAAAAGAATTTAAACGATGCGACCTTCCATTTTCGAATTCAAAGTCACATGATGCGGCATGCAGTTTCTGTATTCTGTACATAGCGCATGGACATTTAATATTATTGACATTTGCTGATTCATATAAAAAAGTTTCTCTGTAAGATCCTTGAATGCAATCCTAAAGGGAATTTCAACCTGTTATACTCTTGAATTGCGAGTCGCAATTAAAAGAAAATGAAAATTGAAAAGTAATAAAATAAAATTTAAGTATTGAATAAATAAAAAGATATATGAAGATGTCAAGACGATGACCTTGTAAGTCATTATTTTAATCGCCATAGTAGTGCCTTGACTGTTTAAAAAGTACTGTAGAAGGAAGACTATTATGTATATGTATATAAATATATATAGAGAGAGAGATATTGTATGTATATGTATATATATATATATATATATATATATATATATATATATATATATATATATAAATTTTACAAGAAAATTCAGTTTGTGCTGAAGAAGGACACAGGGGTGTCCGAAACATACACCTTTTCTTGTAAAATTTTTGTGCTTCAAAATTGTCATATTTGTTAACGTACTTATATTTATATCAAATGGAGCATACGTGGATTTTCACATATTAATATATATATATTTATATATATATATATATGTATATATATATATATACAGTAATGACAATTTAATTCATGACATATGGTATGGTAAGTTTGTCTTAATTTATCATACTGTATATTGGTTTGTTTATGCAGTGTTGAGATCTCAAATTTAGACGTGTACTTGATGTGCCAATTATTTTCTAGTCCCCTCTATTGCAACCCTGCTTATAATACAGTTCTGCAAAAATAATGTTTAGTAATCTTAAACTGGAAGAAGATTATCTTTCATAACAAACTGGAATCGATATTGTTGCGTCTATAGAATCTCTTTCAAGATTTACGCCATGACCACATCTTCCCTAACTGACGTCATCGCTCTTATCTCTCATTTTCTACAAAGTTTACCAATTTTCATTCAATATTTTATTTGGTGGTGAATTGTCCATGCCTTTGTCACGTTCTAACCAACTTGCGTTGGCGGTAATAGAAGTAATAAAAATTAACAAAAATATAAAAAACAAACCGCCAAGATAAAAAGATTCAACGCTTTCTGTAAGTCCTTGAAACGTTACCCACAAACTAGTGCTGTTAGCACGATTTGCAAAAAAATTTGTGAGGTCAAGCTGTCCGTGGTTCAGTAAGCTTGTATATAATTCTGTTGCTAATGACTCGTATAATATGGACCACGCATGGTTTGGTTATACGCATATGTAAGTATTCGGCCTTTCCGGAACCTTTTGACCACATCAACTGTATGGAAGCGCGTGTTCATTGTTGATAATTTGAGATGTGCGTGAAAAAAAGGGGTAGGCTCATGGCAAAAATGATAAAGACCGGTTGTCATAGCAACATGCAGGAATTGAAATTAAAATAGGTATCAAAAATAATCTTGAGAAGGGAAAGGTCATTCTGCATCTTTTTGTCTGCTACTTTAGACCTCTATTTTGGAATCATGAACTTCACTGTAACAGTGTTGCTTTATTCGACATCACGTGACATGTTTTTTCCTGAAGAAATTCTTCTCAAAGTGATCCTGGTCACCCCCGCCCCCCCCTCCCAAGACTGTTCGGAAGTCTCAGGTGGACCCTGCAGAATACACGGTGGTAAGGGGGTAACAATAATGATTTGAAGGTCCCTGCCAATTACGACACGTGACTGCACGGAGTGCACAATAAAATTAAAAAAATTTCGGCGTTTTTTTTTTTTTACATTTCGTGAATGGTAGAAAGAACATAGGGTAAGAACATAGAGGCAGTTCAAGATGGAAGAAGGGGTGGTCTCGATGCAGAGTGAATTTTGTTCTTCGTTCAACAGACCAAGACCCATGATAGTGATGCATTGATAAGCATTATACTTTGGTAGTGCCCATTTATTTGAAAAGATCCAACTTCTGCACTGTTTGTGCTCTAGTTTATGATAATTTTGCAAATTTTGTAGTCCTACAGATTCCTTTGTACATGCGATATTTGTTAATTCAATATAAAGATACTTCTGGTGGTTCCATGTTTCTGGTGGTTATGATATACATAATACTTAGCCTATATGAAAATGGTACCCTCAGAGTGTTCAGGTATGAGCACCGTTGGTGCTCTTAGTTAATTGCTTTCTACACATTTAAATTGATGCACATGTTTTTTCTTTATTTGTGTGTTTGCTTCAACTCACAAGTACATTTCTTAACTTAGAAAGTTAAAATATACAAGGCAAATAAAATGATTATGTTTCCTTTGTATAAAGGAACTGGGGCGTACATTGATTTTTAATTTCTTTTACCTGTTTCTCCACCTCTGATCATATTGACTTTTGTACCTTTTCGTCAATTGCTGATGCTTTTATGTAGGGTTCAAACTTTCAGCAAGAGAAAGCCTCCATCTAAATTGGGATTGTACTGATCAGACTTGCCTTAGACGTTTAACTTTGAGAGGTTTAAATCCTAGTCTATAGATTGAGCTGCTGCTCGCTCTGTTTATAATGAAAAGCACAAGGAACTTTTATGAGTCGCTCACATACACACACATATATCATCATTTTACTGTTTCGTAGAAGGAAAAAACACCAAAAGAGCTGCAACTATGGTTTATTTCAAACATAAAATGAAGCATATTTCTGATTTCTATGAAGGTAGTAATTCACAGCGTTCCATGCACAGTAAATATCATGGCTGACCGAATTGAGGCCAACAGTTTCGTCAGTTTATCCGTAATAGTTTCAGTTATACAAAGCAGGTACATGTTGCTGTTTAAATTCCCCCAGATATTAACAACTACCAATATATACCAAACGATAAATCTTGGTAACACCAGGAATGTTTACACTGGTGGACGTTTGCGTCTTGAATGTATGGAACCTGGGGAGTGACATGTGACAAAGAAAAAAAAAATTTTCAATTATTTTAGTTTCGAGATATTTCTGCTATCTGGAGATAGTTTCTAAACTTGTTTAGTCGGTTATCAGCACTGTGCTTTTCGAACGTGCTGTCGAAAGGACACGAGGCATGTGTGATGACTGTGTGCGAGCGGTAGGTGGAAATTTATTGAGATAAAAATAAAGATCCATCAATATATTTCGGTGTAATAAAATATATCCAGAAATCAAAATATTTCGACTTAATGTATAGCTTTCGAGACAATTGTGATTTTTATCTCAGTAGATTACATGAAGAGATATTGTCAGGGTAGCTGCAGATTCTGATATTCTTTTATAATGATGTCAGCGTCTCGATTCATTGTCAATGTGTATTATACTTCTACATCATTTTTCTTTGTATGTGGGCAAAAGATGTTACTTGTTTAGATGTGAAGAATATTGTGCAAGTTTTTTTTTTTTGCAAATTCATAACCAAATAAGTGTCTGAAACCTGGAAAATGCAGATCTTCTCCCATAGTTTTACACTCGGTATTTGCATAAATTATAGATGTTTCGATCCTTTGTTTGGATTGGTGGGCCCTGGGCAGTAGTTTGTAAAGCTCCTCTTCCGATTTGCTGTGATTGAAGTGCAATACATGTGTACAGTAATAGTAAAGAACAGAGTGGTATTGACTTTTTCAACTCAGTTGTGTGTAACAACTTCAACATAAAGTACAAAACAAGAATGTTAGATACCAGGTGTGCGTTAAATATTATTACTTTTAAAATACGTACAGTAATCAGTTAAGCTGCTCAATTGGCTTAAAGGTACTTCATTTCTGCTCTAGATGTTTTTTTTTTTTTTTTTTTAGAAATGAATACTTCTGGAGCTCCGAAGGCACACACATGATCCCTGCAGATGAAATAAAAATTATGTATTCTAACTTGTGGGTGTACATAGTTATCATCATTCTCTTCTTGTTTGAATCACATGCAAAGGTAGACATACAACATTTGTTGCTACAGAATACACAAAACGTGTCGAAACCTGCTGGGTTTACTGAGGGTATACGCAGGCCTATGTCTGAATGTAAAGAAAGCGAATCATTTAACGGTATGTTCTTTTACAACTATAAAACTGTGTGTGGATATAGGCTACCATGCAGGTGCGTATTCCGAAAGGCCCCCACTCCCCCCCCCCCCCACCCCACTTCCTTTTGATGGCCAACGACCTTTTTTTAAGCAAATAGATACGGAGAATATGTTTCCCAGATGCTTGGAAATTGCATGTAAGCGTATATCTAGAATTCACATTTTTCTTGGGGGCTGACACCTACACCCTTTCTCCAAATTGTGGATTCGTGCCAAAATGATGTGCAAGTATATATTTTACCTTCATTGCGACTGTTTTCTTATGTTTAATTTTTCAGCCGAAAACAGAACCTTTTTAACAGAGCTGAACCCTGCGCCATGGGCTTTCGCCATCTGGGGACCCATCTATTTATGGATGGCCTGTTGGATTGTCTTCGTCATTGTATGTATATTCAAGAGGAACGCCGACGGGCCAGTTTACCTGAACCCACCGGTCATTAACTACGTCTTCCTCTCAGTCTACACGCTCAACTTGGCCATAAGTATTGGCTGGCTGTTCGCCTTCGCAGCTGACGCTCAAATTTGGTCACTGGTGTGTCTGATTGGCCTTCAACTAACGCTTTATATCGTCTTGATCAGTTTTTACATTCCACTCAAGAAGTACACCGTGGAGCTTGCCAAAACACAAAGGTAAATGTTGGGTTTAATAAAGTCCACCTTTTACAAATAAATCCGTTGGTCTTGTTCCCTCTGGCTACTGAATGTCTACAGACTTCCATCACAATTAGCAGCAGAAAGATTATTATGATTTAACATAATGTAAAATATGACGAAAAAAAAACATGAATAACGATTCAAGTAAACTAAAATGAATGGCAAGGGCATAGGGACAGGACAATAAGACATGTTTGTGCCTGTGCTTGGAAGGGTTTGACTAAACATTTGTCCTTGTAGATTTGAAAAAGTTAATAATCGGATATACAATACAAGAAAAAACAAACATCCAATACTGATATTTACTGAATGATTAGTTTTTTTTTTATATTGTATCAGAAAAGCATGTTCTAAATTTATTGGAGTTATTAGAAAATTTATGATTACATTTTTAAAAATGTCAAATATTCCCGAACCCTTCCCCTCTTAAAATTGCTATTGGACCTTCGTGGGTAAATGTAACAAATTCAATTTCGTGCATTTTAGCTTATGTGAGTACATTTGAGTTTTGACATTACGCTTATGATTGACTAAGATTGAAGACATATATGACATATTGCAAGAAGATGGTTACTTCTCGTTTCACAATCTATCCCATGTTTTGCCAAAGGATTAACTATTTTAACTTTATTTACCACTTTTATTACAATTTTTTGGACAGGTGGAATTTGCTATGCCAACGTATATTGGTTCAAAATGGCGTTGCGTTGTATGCATCCTGGTGTACTGTAGCCAGTTTGCTGGGACTGACCATAGTGTTGGTACATCTCTCCGGATGGGAACAGGCTACAGCTTGTTGCTTCTCGTTGGGCATATTATCGATGGAGCTCATCCTGTATTTCATATTCGACCTAACCGTATTCGATTCATATACCCGTTACACGTTTACGACGTATCCTACCGTGATGTGGGCGTTAGTGGCAATCATCGTTCAGAATTTCGAAAGTGACCGCCCTCACATGATATTTGCTATCGCTATATTATGCACTGCTACTATCATGTGTGCTATGAAAGTAATCTTTTCAACAATTCGGCGTAAGGTCCATCCATTGGACGTTGATGTGACGGACCAAATGACATTAACAACAGTAAAGAAAGCATAGACGTGGACAAGTTACTTCAAATCCACTACCATAAGGAAACACTCACCTGGAAAAGTCCTTGAATCGATGAGACATTACTAGGGAAGGGGGTGGGGTAGTGCGAGAAATCTACTGCAAAGAATGTTCCTGTGTTCTATTGGTTCTTTTGTAACGACTAAGAGAGCTCAGTGATACCATAGAATGTAATATCATACAGTGTCCTATAGTGTAGATGTGTGTGGTGGGGTTGGAAAAAGAGGGAGGATGGGAGAAGGGGGTGGGGGTTAATCTTGTTGGAAAATCCTTCCCCTACACATGTTCATACTGTCGGTGACCTCAGGAATATCATATTGGCCATCTTAATTTAGATGAATAGATTATTCCGTCGACAACTGACAACATCCTCTACATCAGAAGAATAGAACTGTCATAAGCAAATGGTTGAATCCCTCAGTATATCAGAAATCTCACAATTATTGCACTGTACTAAAAGGTTAGTTTGCCATTTCAACATTCTCAGTGACTCTAGCAATATGACCAGGGAGTTGCTACTTAACCGACGTTGTAATGTCAATACTATACTAAAGAAGCACGTACTCCGCAACTTTTAATACACTTTACTCCAAATCTGATTGAAAAGAATAGAATTACCCAAAACAGTGGCCTCTGTCAATCGGTCAAAGTGGTTTGATTACTAACATTTCAAACGAATCTATTACTCGACAATCCTTGGGGAACGGTTTCGCCGAACTGATGTATAAGAGAATGGTAAGCCGATTACAACTTGTACTAGCTTGGTGTGCCCACAGGAAATGTGCTTAATGTCTAGTCCACGTGTCACGCTGAGGGTTGAATTAATCTATATTCTATGTACAGTGCTCCTATTAATGTAAAACATTACACAAACAGAGGAAGTTTATAAGAAGGATTTAAATACCACTTAATACAGCAATAAAATCTAACATTTATTCAAATTAAAAATTTAGTTTAGTATACAGTTGCATGCTTGATGTTATTAAAGCTGGAATGTGAGTTGAAAATTTGTCAATGGAAGTCAAATTCCACTGAATATGTCAAAGCCACTTACAGAAAAAAAATTAAAGCCCATATTTCCATGCACTAATATTCACGACCAAATCCCCTTGGTCTGTTTGATTTCAAGTAACGGTGATTAACTGCTATGCTTTCTTGTAGAGACTGAATTTTGAAGGGGCAACAAAAATGTCGAGACAGATGTCATTTTCAATTATCGATTCGGAAAGATGAATGCACAATTTTCATTTAGATCTGTGACAGGTGATCTTTTCCCCTACGTTCTCCTCCTTGAAATACTGACGAAGTACAAGATAGACAACAAGAGAATTGCCATTACAGCTCATATTCCAGCTTTAAGACAAAAAGTGCCAAGTTCACCTTTATATTTATCGCATATGATAATAAAGTTTTTCATTTAAAAGTTTTTCTACATTTAGACGTTTGCCATACATTACGCAACATATTCTTTAAGAGAAGTTTTTTAAATGACTGTGTAACTTTCAGACGAAGCATGTTATTTTGATATTTTGAAAAAAAATAGTTAAGAAAATGTCTTTCTCTTTGCCATAAGGCAACTAAGAAATAAACCTAAAAGAATAGTCTTTTTTCGGAAGGAAACGGGAAGAAAATTCAAGTTGGATTTCTTCATTCACATTTGTGCTTAAAGGTATTACGGTTTTATGGTTCTATTTATTATTATGTTGTTGAAAGGAATTGTATTTCTTCCCCCTCTATTTAGAGAAACGTGATTGATGAAAAATAGTGAAATATATCAAGTATACTTACAAATATTGAAGCGGGAATCGTTGTTCATTTATAACCTTTTGACCAGCTAAATATCCCTTCACAATGCAATTAATGATTTTTGTAAGAGACATAATTTGGACCAAAATGTTCCTGATTAACCGTAGTACGATTAGTTAAACGTACCAGTTTTGCAAAAAGATGTCGGAGACCGTATTTCGTATTTTATCGATAGGAAAATTCTTCTTAGATGGGACGATCTATCTATGATTCGAAAGATTTATGAAGCGTTTTAACAATGCCAATGTTCTCCATGCACCTGATGTTTTAGGGACGTCCCAAGTTTTCCCAGTGAAAATTGCGAGGCCCGTAAAACGGTGGGGTCCAAGGATTCGACTGACGGGCCCTTGGTGTGGTCCAGTAGGCAAATTCCCTCGGTTTTATGGTGTTATTGATGTGTAAAATCGCCATTTGGAAAGTAAATCCATTGTCTATAAACACAGGTCTAAAAGCAAAGCTGTATAACTTCAAGCCCCGACGGAGGCCAGTTCCCGGAAGCTCCTGCGTTGTATGGTATACTTGTGATGTTATAAAGTCATAATTTTGAGGGTAATTCTATTGACTAAACAAATCGTAGCTAGATAACTTCAGGTATGACTAAATAAGGACTTAAAGCCAAATTTGGATAACTTCAAGTCCAGGGGTTGTCCATGTGGGGGTCAAAGTTCCCCGGAATCTCCTGGCTGTTATGGTATATGGGATGTATTAAAACAATCATTTAAAGGGTAATCTATTGATCAGACAAAGTTTTAAAGTCAAATTATAAGTTACAGTACTTTTGAATTCTCTGACTCCTCAACATCAATATTTTCTGAAAGTTCCAAACCTTAGAAATGGGGGAGGCGGGAAGAGGAGAAACTGCTCTGAAGATATTTTCTGAAAACCAAAATAGAATGTTTTAAAAGTTGATAAGGTATTCCACAGAAAATTAATCTGTTTCGTAGACTGAGCTAGTGTTTCGAAGTGTTTTGAAGTATGTTAGCATGGAGTGTGTCGTGGTCATGAACACCGAAACTAAAAATATAAAATGAAGAGAAAGATACAAAGGAGATTATTCAGTAGACGATTCTGGAAGTGGCAACATTTAAGGATATGATATCCTCGAACTTCAATGAATTTAAGAAAGTGAAAATATCTTTTGCGCTACTGCGTGGAGTAGAGGTGCTAGCCCTCCTTAGTCATTACAGTTAATACCCAGAATGCATCCTCTCTAAGTACACTCCCAGATTCTTCATTCACCTGACTTTTATTTACATGACTGTTTGAAAACCAAACTGTTTACACACTACATGGAAGGAACATCAGGGGATTGAGTGATAAAACAATTAAAATATATACCATCACTTGGAGAGGGAGATCCCCTCCTCTTGCTTTCATACACTAACGTGACTACCACCAGGCTGTACGTGAGATATTAGGATTAATATTTGGTCTGCTCTCGTGTGAAGTATCACCTAGTCCAGTGGTATAACAGGTCCTCATGCAGCTTTTTTCAGTTCGGGGGTTCGATTTTACCACAAGTGGAACATTTTACAATTATGACCAACAAATTAAACATCGTCATAGATGTTGCTAACGTAGTCATACTCAGTATATTAGGCTAAGGGAAACTCCTGATCTTATAGGGGGGTTCTTCCGAAACCTCCTGACCCCACCCCCTTCCCGGATACTGGCCTGTGTATCAAAGGAGGTGGTATTGCGTCTTGTTCCTTTGTATTTTGTTTATTTTTTATCTTGAGACAGGCTGTATTGAGATTTGATTAACAAAGGAGACAAAAAGAAACAAAACGTGAATATATGAGATTAAATACTTCCATTTGTTAAATATATAGATGTCTACATCACCCGCATTTTTTAGGTACATTAGGATGTATTGACACAAAAGCGGCCAATCATAACTGTGGCATCGGCTGGCCTTGTAAAGAGAAGGGCTTGGAATTAAAAAGGTGGCTAGTTGTGTCCACAGTTATGTAACTAAGTACTGCATTCGCCTTAGAAAAAGGAAAACAAAAGATGCGTAACAACCGTGTTTATCACCATGGAATAGCAATACCATATAGATGTGGTTTTCAGTACAAGGGATTGCGATTACCTCCTCACTGAGGCTCTTCCATTTTTCTCTACCCGGACTTTTCTCTGTTTGTTCTTTCGTTGTTGTCGTTATGTTAGAAGATACTTGAAACTTCATCGCAAAAATAAAACCTTCCATTCATATAACTGTTTCATATGCTTTAAGTACACGGTGACATGTTCATGCAAATGGGACAATGAATGATGGAAACATTGAGGGGTAATTTAAAGTTGCACTGCAAGTAATACCAAATTTAAAACTGGAATTTTAACAACAAGGAAGTGAATTCAGCATCTAGCATTTAACAACATGAAGTGAATTCGCCAATGACAAAAACAAAAGAAAAAGACAATGAAATTCATTTAGAAAGTGACGGTATGTTTCACACAGGAAAAGTACCGTATCAACTGAGATACCATTGAGATCATTAACAAGAAATTATTGCGTTTGGAAGTTACTTCTATTCCTCTTGCCATCTTGACCATGTTATTCATGATATCGCCATAAAACTTCATTCTGAACTTTCAGACTGTCAACTAGTCTTTTATCATTCAGATTGTACCCCCCAAATCACGTGATATGCACCCCCACCCGCATGACTTTTGGTGGAAAATAAAAGATCACGTACAACTTGAACTAATCATCACTAATGTTGAATTTGAAAACGCAAGCTGAAAGAGAGCACCTTTCTAGAAATGCCCCCCCCCCCCATGGTGGGGGACCATCCCAACTTTATCCTCCAGTTTAATATTCAACATTAAACGAAGGAGAACTGTCTCATTCGTCTTTGCATTCACAACGCAACAGGAAATGTGAAGTTAAGCCCATGAAAACGCCAACGAGGTATTGCAAGCATGTGATTACATAGACTTACTGGAGACAAATTGAGAAACTGCAGAAGAACCTGACAAAATTTCTGAAGAAAATGAAAATGACTATGGCATTGAAAGATGATTATCAGCAATGAATATAGAGACAATTGACATTTTTGTCTAAGGATTGGGGGGCTGGCGCAAAGTAAATTTCGCCTGAAAAAAAAATGAAATTTTTAAAGCTCTACGGTGAGAAAATACGCGAATAAGGGTAGTAGCTTTGGAGTACTACTTTCACTTACTTAAGTTACTTTTTCACGTACTTACTTCATCTTCCTAAAATTGACCAGTTATAGTCATGTTTTTCCGCCCTGAAAAATAATCACAGCTTGTCCGAAACTTGTGGTTTCTTGTATTGAGGAAGCCCCACCCCGTCTCCACGGTCGGTTATAGCCTTGAAAAAAATACGATTTAGATGGCTAATTTATAGAAACATTTACTTTGAGTGTACGTCTTTAAAGATCATCTTAATAAGAGGGTCTGGGAGGTAATGAAAAATATAAGAAGTTTACAAAAAGAGGAAAGAAAATGCTTTTAATTAGATCCATATCAGCTTACAATTAGATCCATGCCAGCTTACAAGGCAACTAGTTTTATTAAATGCCGTCTGTACAAACATTCTAAAAGAAATACAAATTATTAATTTGATTCAAGGTTTTAGATGAAGCACCAGGACCTAGCGGAACATCGATCGCTGCCCTAGAGGAGAATAAGTTGTGTCCAACCCCCCTCAGACCCATTTCATGTTTCAGAAGGGACTAAAAGTGGTGCAAAGTTTGTATATTTTTTCCAAACCAGATAGGCTATTTCCACCGCATTGTCAATTTGTTGGTTAATTTTCTCAGTTGGAATTATTGCGATGATAAGTTTCCCTTTTTTAAATATTTTTTTTTTAAATATGCTTCTAAGAATGTATTTTCCTCTTTTTAAAAAAGCTTGATCTATGTAGTTCTTCAAAACATTCTTAGTAATATGAAGTCGGAGGATGTATCATTAGTTCAGAAAATAAAACAAAATACGTGAGGTCGGCCCTTTGGTTATTTTGGCGAATATAAGGCAAATAACAATGGAAAAAAAAAAGACTGTAAAATACAGGGTGCAAGGTGTTGCAAATGTGTTAAAGTCAGAACCACTACTTATATGGTCGTCAGTGTATATGGAAATTGACCCTGAATAAATGTGTAGCACAAATATTCACGAAAGATGACCAAGATGAAGGTATCGAGAGAAACAAGAATCAGATAAACTAATCTCTCTCCCCCTTTCACCTCCCCCCCCCCCTCCATGTGACATCACTTTCCATAAGGCTCTCCTACGCACATCCTGATTGCCTGTATGGTTTGTAAAAAATAAAACATAGTGAAAAGCATGCATCCAGTCACGAACAGTCTTTGAAACCGTGTCAAAAGTTTGTGGAAAAACCTTAGCTCTTTCAAAGATAAATTCTAACGAGTAAAACGACAACATTTATGCAATTTCGCAAGATATGGTCACAGTCCCCTGATGTGACGTAATTACAGGGCAGTATCGTAGACGCATCACGTGACGTCACAAGACTGGCCACACACTAAATTCTGTTGCCTGTTATTTGTGATCGTTCTAGTTTCAAGCTATACTCATCAGTCCTAGACGTGTTCCGCCCTCTACAGCAAACTTTATTCAGTTTCTTCAAGTAAATCACTTGATGGGAGCCTGTCTGTTGTGTTTTCATTGCATCTACGTGACGAGGTTACATTACAGTAATCATTACAGGAGTCAATGACTTCTAAATAGGTTAATTGCATGCTATGGATGGTTTTTGGATAGTCCGTTAAATTGATTCTTATGTTTTGCTTTTATGAATTACTTTTCCATAGGGAGAAACAGTATATCATCCCACAAAATCCAAGCGTAGCTAATTAGCATGGATAAAAGGTTAAGGGGTTCATCTATACAAACAGACCTTAGTTGTGTACGAGTAGCAAAACTGATAAAAATGACTTCTTGCCCTGAAACTGGTGTCCGTACAGACTGATGGAGTTCGGCGGTATCGGTGCATGGTGAAGAATATTAATTGAAGACGACATAGTTAGCGCGTAATTTTTGTTTGTTTAGAATATACACTCTAATTAAGAAAGGGGTCTTGACAAACAAATGGTTCTCCCTGATGGACAAAAGATTCCTAACAGAATATTTATTTCTTTAGTAATTCCTACCACTTATTATCGACCAATGTTTGCTCATGCAGTATAAGTAAAGGACTTTCTCTTAGCTATAAGAATGTAAATATACTGTCACAGAGGCGCTGTGTTGTGTTTTTTTTTCAGTATATGAAGAAATATCTGATTGGTCCCAACAATTTCTGCCATCGTCGCAGTGCATTTGTATCCCGGTTGGGTTGTATGAAGTGATCCAGCTCCCATGCATGCTCTCGAATGCAGTCTAACAGAGAAAAGAACTTCGTACATCTTAAATTTAAATGATAGTCTTATTAAATCTCCCGTGACTGTGACGTCAGCCTCTTCTGGATAATCCTCTGCAAACATTACTAGCTTATGGGTATACTCCTTACAAATACCTGAGTACAGATAATAATATTATTATAATACGAAAGCAGTTTACACGTAAGCGCATTAGTGATGTTTCATTGCTACGTGCAAAGAGTGAATGTAAACTTGTGACGTTTTCAGAGAGATATCAAACAGAGATTGACGTCACATGAAATATTAATCTGACGACCAATCGTCTTCAATAAGATCAGACAGTGAACATAAAAAAAAAAAATCTTTAGTATACTTCCTTCCAGTGTGTAGTAAAATGTCTAGATTAAGGTCATCTTCACATAGCTTTTTTCTAATTGACTTTTGTGGTGGTTTGCTTCCACGTATACTTTTTACTTTTTATTTATTTCTTTTCTTATTTTTCGTCGACAGTTTAGATTATATTACCCAAGGAAGGTACATGATCACGTGCAAACGATATGAGTGAAATTCGTCCTCCGTCTGCTCTCCGTGAATTCAATATGAGGCCGGTGACGCTCCACATGATCTGCTCGGGGAAGTTGGCGTACGTTAGAATTTTCATTAAAAGTTGAAAGTTTTTTCTTTGTTCAACATTACACTCTCCAACCATGCAGGAATCCGTGGGATTGTGTTTCCTAGTCATCACCAAATACCCATAATATGCTAAAATGATGTCTTGAGAAGACCTTCTCTGCATGATAGAACAGACGATAACGGTTAGGGTATGTTCCTCTTGAGAAGGCATAAACATGCAAGATATCATGTGAGGATTGGCTGGTTGTCTGTTTCACAATCATGAGTAATCATGACACAATAGAGGAGTTCTAATGTCTCGAAAACATTCTTCTCTGCAAGATAGAACATGAGGTAATATCGAGACATACCATAATGGTTAGGGTTTCTTCCTTCGATAATACCTTATCATGTACGATATCATGTGAGGATTGACTGATGTGTTTATATACACGGCCACTTTGATCATGGGACATATGGTAGCAAAAAAAAAAAGTCTTTTTTTACTATTTGTAGACTTGTGTCATTTACTCTCACGATAGACTCTCCTTCCTCGTGGCTAGAGTATGACGTCATTGATAACATAAAGAAATAAAAAATATTACATGGGCGGGAAACTTGTGACATGATCGAGGTTCCAAATATAAGAAAGAAGTCCCAAAGTCAACACAAGGTAGGATGAGCTGTTCTCATGTCTCACACCCCTACGCACACATAATCTAGGTTGTGTTCATATTCTCCACTAAGACTTAGGTAAGCTTAGCGAATCCAATTCTCCTACCCCCTCCCCTGACCCACTCTACCCGTAAGCCCCCACTTTCATTCATCAGAGAGGATGAAAAGAGAAACTCTTTTGTGGTTTAGGTGGGTATTGATTGGTAATCAGAAATAGCGTACATGTAAAGCGTGGCTGAGTGCACTAGAAATGTTTACATATGTTTTCCATACACGCCCAGTACACGATATAAACCATGCATAGTTCTCTTAAGCTAATCCGTTGCCCAGCAATCTCCATGATAACCTGAGATCGGTATGCCATGACCTATGTTAATATAAACCCCACACAGAAGACTCATCTCACTTCACGTGTAACGGCACGGTATCTCATCAGGCAACCTTATCATTTTGTTATCGTACTCACGATGTTAAAAGTTCGAATGAAATCTCAAAACCAATCGAGTCTGTTAATGATTTCACAAAGTAGGTTTACCTTTGAAATTATCCTTTTCCTTGCAGTTTGTTTTGATTGCTTTCGACCTTCAGTCGTCAGTACATTTGACACTCGTCACCGGACCAGAGAGACTGCAGCTAGCTAGAAGCACCGCAAAGGCCGCGTCTGTAGGCTAGTGAGACTATACGGTGATTTTGCACATTGTGAGGATAGTTATCAGAAGTTCCATCAACTGGTCAAGACATTTTCGTGATAAAGTTTTTCATTTCAAAATGGCCGCCAAACAGCATGACCCTTTGTATATATTTTTGGCGTTGTTTGTTTTCTTTCTTTTTCTTTTCACTCAATTAGTCAACGGTCTTGCAACCGTGGGAGAAGTTGAAGCACTCCGTAAGTAACTAGCTTGTGATCTTTTACTCTACGTTATTTTGTATTGAACATTTTTGAAGTTCTGTGGTGTACATAATTGCTAGTAGGGCTCACGATAAGTCCGAACACAGTTAGCCAGATAATTTATTACCCCCCCCCCCAACAATTATCTCTTGGACAAAGACCCCTGATCTTTTACCACCAGGTGAAATAACAACCAACTGGGGGAGGCTTCTTCCCGGGCCTATCTCTCGACGGTCGTATTTTGTTGGGTCACGCCGATAAACAGTATATCCACGGATCATTTCTTGCTTCACACAGACACAGCAGGGCACAACTGCAAGTGAGCCCCGGGATCTGGAAACGAACAGAGTAAACTCTGGGCATAGCAGAACTTATCCCGACTGTCTCACTTGGTTTCTTTTCACATGGAGCAATGCCACAGATCAGTTTGGTTGTCGCATGGTGAACTGACAATCAATAGGATCGTGCTAAAAAATACTGATGGGTGTGGTTTTTAAAGCAGAGCTATAATTTTACTCATAACGAGGGCGTTTGTCTATTTTTTTTTATGGTAGACCAACCATATATGTCCTAACACTAATCGTGTCCTTTCAGTGCTCTTTGACAGCCTACTGGTAAATGATTATAATAGAACAATCCCAGAGATGCACAAGTTTTAATTTAATGTCAAACGTGGTTGGAATACTGAGTACTTTCTCAACATAAATGATTACTACTACAGGTGCACTGCAACTTAAATTATACAATATACTGATACGGAACGTTATACAAACCAGCACTGTAGAAACGTAATTTTCGTTCAACGTGGTTAATCTGACAGGAAATTCAATGGATACAGAACAAAATGCAATAAAAAACAACAGATTTTAATTTAACCCACTGTTTCACCCTTCTGTACGTTGTTTGTTTCTCTACAGACTGATTGAAGATAGTTTGCTTACTAATTTCTTAAATCAATTAAATTGACACTACAAGCAAAGGTGTGGTTTTGTAACCGTTCAACATACATCAAATGATTCCCAATTATGTCCGCTTTATGAATAATGATAAGCCATAAATTTGCTAATGCAGGCAACATAACTTGTACGGGATCAATAACACAAGACAAATTTACATCTTGTGTATTCTGAGATACAGTCACACGAGAGATAACATACGTTATGTGGACTGAGCGTAAATAGTATTTATTTCTACGATCGCAACTGGTCCCTCGCAACAATCACGTATATGAAATATATATTATTTTTCATGTAGCGTAAGCCCAACAGTCAAAACTGACATGAACAACCGTTTCGATCCCTCCAGCGAAATGATTTACAGCCCATTAAAGGAAAATAGGGAGTTTAGAATACACCAACATGACATACAAAAGAAAATAGTTTTAATCATTGTTGAACCATTCTTTCTCATCAATAAACATCTACCAAAGCTTCATCTCCTCAAAACATTATGCATCTCATAAGTAATGGAAGATGCATCATTTGAATTTTGAAAAATTTGGGTGAAAAAATTAGTGTTGAGCAACAAATAACTGAATTTCTGTCTGTGAGAAGCGTATTTCTTGAAAAAAAACTACTGTCCTTCCTTATTTTGAATAATCTATCATTCTACGTCCTCAAACATTCCTTTTTCCTCAACCAAAGAGCAGCGAAAGACTATGTTCGTGGGAAAGACGTGTTGGTCACACTGGTTTTACTTCCACTAGTGTTTGTAATCAATGAAGTACATTTAGCAGTTGTCCAAGCCGTACACATGCACACCTATATATTTATTCTTCCGAGATGTTTACACAACCGTTACTATCATAGCATGAAGAATGCATTGCATGATTGAACAGGGCCGAAGCCAGAATTATTTGTGAGGGGTAAAATCGACTCATCGTCCCTATTTTGACCACTGTCCTGGGGTGGGGTTATAATTGGAGGGGTGTTTCCCTAACAAGGCTTTAGCCAAGATTTTAAATCAGTCTGTCCATAGAGAGGCCTAGGAAGCATGAGGAGAGGTCTAAAGGGATGGGACACCCCCCCCCCCCTCTGCCTAAGAGGATCATATTTGTCCTTCTAAGTTGGCCAATCATTGTGCGAAAGTGACTTTTTTGAGACGTGCGCCCATAAAACTAAAATAAAAGTTAAAAAGTATTGGAGGGGGGTGAGTGTCGTCAGGACTATCTAAGAGGAGCGCTACCATCCGCTGGGGCGGAGCGTAACAGAAAATGTTTGGCTTTTCAAACCTTCCAGATATAGGGAAACGGCACTTCCCGAGTGTTCCAAGCTCCATGTACCCAGCATTGACAAAGGGATTTCATGCCTACAATTTCTAGATTAGGCCAAATGAGATAAAAATCAACGTAAAGGGGAAGGCTGGAATGGTCAGGGGAAAACATCAGCTTGTTGCATACACCCGTGGTGAGATATTTCAAATGTAAAAAAATGAAAATGACGTATACTTTTAAATCGTAGAATGGACGTACTTTTAAATAATAATATGACAGAATATTGGATCCTATTGGCAACAGCTTTAGTTGGCTTCGACAAGCAATACATTTAGGGGACTTACTTCTTTTTAATTCAGGGTTAGGGTTGGAAAATAGAGGATCATTGTCCATGACGTTAGTTTCGATTGACAGTTCGTGGAGGTCTATTGACATTGTGTCCTGCCTGAAATAAATATGCTGACCGTTCTACTGCGGATTCAGTCACCTAGTCGTATACTGCATATACGCAGGGAGGTGTACCCCCCCCCCCCCCCCGATATGAGCAACAGGCACATGTATGGCCAATCGAGACCGGGAATCAACGATTTCAAGTGCACCTTTATGGACACCTTGCTTCAATTGTATGGTTTGCCTGTTTCGTTTTAGTTTTCAATGTCATTGAAAGACCACACTTGTCAAAGTCCTACAATTTCCCTGTCGCCCCCCCCCCCCCCAGTTTAGGCCAACCAGTTTCCCCAACTCCGTCAAATTATCATTCCTCCCTCCTCTCTTCGTTTTTTGTTAACATCGTCCATCGTGTCCCCAAAATATCTTCTCGGGGACACTTTGCCCCTACCCCACCCCCCGATGGCTACGCCACTGTGATTGAATTTGTAAAGACAAAACAAAGAACGTCGTGAAATAATGAGAAATGGATTAATGCTTTGTTTTACCGAATTTAACGTAACATACCAGAAATCTGCAGGATAGTTGATCGGCGAAGGTGCGCTCAGGTAGTCGTCAGTCATCTAATAACCTGTTTGATGTATATCTTCTTGAATTGCAGAGAGGTGTGGGGGTGGGGTTGAGCAGACGGCACTTTAACGACCTGTTTTACATGAGAGTATATATACTTTCCTAAATAAGCTAGAGTTGCCAAATTCATAGCCTAATATGAATTAAAATTGATTACAATATCCAACTGAAACATTATATAATTCACATTGCAAAGGTTTAAACTTTATTTCTTTGTTAATTTTCTACAGCATGGTTTACACAAACAACTGCGGCTGTGTCTGATAAATTCTACACAAATATCACCCCACCGGGCTACACGTTTATCATCTGGGCTGTTATATATGTCTGGCAGTTAGTGTGGATAATCTACGCCCACGTGATCATGTGTGTCAAGAGTGATCATGGGGCGCCGATCTACGCTGACCCGCCTCTCGTTACTCCTGTGCTACTCTCGGTCTACGCTCTGAATCTTTGCGTAAATATGACCTGGCTCTTTCTCTTTGATCGAGAGGAGATGGTCTGGGCCCTAGTCGTCACGATCTGCATAGTGGCCACCCTTTACTTCTGTATCGGCTATCTTTGTTGGATGATCAGCTTGTACAAATACCAACTCACGGGATCTCGTGGCAGGTACGTTACATGCAATCCTGGGCACTTTTATCTATAAATATCATCACGAATAAACCTCTTCATTTTTATTGCATCTCTGGTCTTTACCTCAATCAGTGAGGAAAGAGATAGATCAATGATAGGATGCATGGTACAGAATCAGGTCTTGAAATAATAAAAAGCAGGAGATGATGGTTTGTCCAGATGCTGACTGTACTGCTGCGAGGGTAGTATTCTTCATTTTCGAACCGAACATTATACCATTTGGAATACCGACCTTTTCCTCGTAGGTGAAGTAGGGCTTAGTATTGCCATATTTTTAGTTAATGAAGAGAGGGATTACTGTTGAAAAAGGTAAATGCTTTGAAATATTCCATGCTAAAAATTTCGTACACAAAAGTGTACTGCACACAAGTGCCTGTATTGGTAAGTACACGCTTATTCCATTGAAATGCGTCCAATCCTCTAAACTTAACTTACACTCTAATAAAATGATTTTCGTTTTTATCCACTCCCAGGAAGTACCTCATCTTTACGAGACTTTTTGTTCTAAATGGCCTCGGTGTCTACGCCACTTGGACCACCATCGCGACCCTCATCAACCTCTCAATCGTCCTGATATACTTCCAAGGTATGAGTCAAGATGCCGCTTGCACCATCTCGTTATCTCTCCTAGCTGCAGTCTCCGTCGTCTTTTTCCTCCTCGAGATGACGTCACTTGAAAAACACCTTCGTTACCTCTTAACCCCATGGCCGGTGATTATCTGGGCCCTCTCTGGGGTCATCGACAACAACTGGGACAAGTCCGACAGGAACAGTATCATTTCGGTGTGCCTTGTCTGCCTCGCAGGAGTTTTTCTTTTCCTTAAGACCGTCTCCACGATATTGAGAGAACGGAAGACGGTCAGGGAGGCTCACGAAGATAAAGAAGGAATCGACAATGTGGCCATGGCGCAACGGGAACATTAAAAAAAAAACAGAGGAGAAAAATCATAAAACACAAAAACACTTTCGATTAAATATATTAGAAACAAAAGAACCATGACACCGTGCGTACGGTTTGCGTTTCTACTTTGCCTTTTATTATCGAAAGTGTAAGCCTGCACATATAGAATTTTGCAATGGTAATGACGGGATTACAAATGGAATCGGGTCGATCCTCCATTCCTGTTGTTTGTTGTATTTTTTTTTCAGGTTGGTGTCCAGTTTGAAATTTATCCACAATGCATCTCATTCCGGATAGTCTAAACAAACATTTGAACATGTTTCTTTGCATGCATAGAGCAGAATGTAAACTCTAACGCAGAGTGTCTTGTATGATTCTTTCATAGCTTATTCCTCTGGTAATGAATTACGGACAAATTTCATTCTCTCCTTTCTTGATAGGAAAAAGCTCACACAGCATCATTGTATAATACCTTACTTTGGTAACAAAGAAAAACAAGTCTTTTCAGCTGAAAACGGATACTCTTAAAGATTGCTTGCAACTTACATTTCCTTTTTTTTTTCTTTTTGTCTCCATGAGTCATAAATTCTTATGAGGTGTCTGCAAAAGAAACAAAATGTTGAATGAATCTAAATTTAAGGTATCTTCAAATATTAAGTACAATGTGTTGGATTTAGGGCCAATTTTGAGGAATAAGGGGGGGGGTAAAGTGGTGTGTGTGTGTGTTGCTCTGTGGATCAATATCATGGTCTCTGAGAGGCGATGGGGATGATGTTGGAGCACGTAGATGGTGGTCCGCATAGAAAGTGTACTAGTCTGTGGTAAATATTCCTCGTCTATACCACAACAAAATGTAAAGCTTGTTCATGGAAAGAGGAAAAACGTAAAATAACCAAAAATTGTAATAACAATCATATCATTTTCTATTGCTATGAAAATAGTTATCTGTGGTCAAAATTTCTCTTCTTTTTATGCACCAGCTTCTAAGAGAGCAGCTTTAAGGGCATTAGTGTACCACGGATAGAACGTAGCTTTTCGTTCTAGGCTATCTAGGCTATTGCAATGGTTACCATTTGAGCACGGTCAATTAATTTGACTCTTTATGTAGTCTATAGAATGTTAGATAACATATTTTAACATATTTAAATATTAGCAGTTTTAATAAAATACTTTTAACTACTTTGAACTAATAATACGTAGTAAATTGTTGTCTATATAAAGTCGTCAATTGTTCGTGAGTCAACCGTTGTTAAGGTAACTGTGTCACTTATATCAGGCATATAGAATCGTTGTTTCTTGTATGACTCGACACGATGCATAAACGGCACAAACAGGTCGATAGCTAGCCAAGGCAGATTCACAGAATGGCCATCCCACCGTCACGTGTGACTTCCTTGTTGATCATTTTTTCATCCTTCAAAATTCTGGTGGGATCAAAAAAGTTTGAAGGGATTCACTCTCTGCTCCCCAGTCCCCCCCCCTCCCTAAGGGGCTCCTCCCGAGGGCTTGGTGATAGATGCTGGTCAGGAAAAAACATATATACCGTGTCAGTCCTAGCAAGTTTATTTTCGTGTTTGTTTACTTGTTTTCACCATAAAATTGTCATTAGTATTAACTACACGGCACAGTAACCCGGTACAGCTCTGGTCCCACTCACGACTTATAAAACTCGGTAATTCCGTCCCCGTTCCATGCCAGCTGTCAATGGCAGGTTCCGTTGGCATACCGAATTGTCAAACTCTGAATATAAAGAGTTGTACCCGATGTAAATTGTGTCAAAATCATAAACAAAGTTGCAACCATCTTGCTGATCGCGTCAGTCACTGCCAGTATATGAAATTGTTTTAATGCTGTTTTAAAATTTTCTTTTCTAGAATCTCACCAAAATATGGTGATATATATATCCTATACATAATATATATATTGACAGCTGGCCTGGAACGGGGACGGAATTACCGAGTTTTATAAGTCGTGAGTGGGACGAGAGCTGTACCTGGTTACCGTGCCGTGTAGTTAGTACAAATGCATGACAGTTCCGCGCCCTAACATAAAGGATGTTCAGATCTCTCACATGTGTGCATTTTGAACATCTGAGGTCTTATGATTTCATAACTTCATTTGATTGGGCTGTATTTTGGCATGGACAATTTTATGGTGAAAGCAAGTAAACAAACACGAAAACAAACTTGCTAGGACAGAGTGTTTGAAGATAGAAATCTAACAAGCACTCGTGAACATGCATGAGCTTCAGTTCGTGTGTATGCGGACCATCGGATTTTAATGTCGTATATATTAATCGCACGACAGGTTTGATCGTTTCCCTTTTAAAACATATGTTCGTCCCTTCGTTGTCAGACTTACCGATTATTTTTGTTTAACAAAGAGGGTCAACTGTAACCATGAGGTTTCGATAAAGTGTGATATTAGCCTTTATTCGTGATAAGGTAATATTTAAAAATTGTGATCAGAACCTCTGCATGCAATGAATTAGCTTTAAAAGAGGGCACCAAGAATGACCGGTTGATTTTCTAAATGTCAGAGGAGAGTGGTAACATTACATGTCATTAGTTTACTCAATACATTAACAAAGTTGTGACGTTAACACAATCAATGATTGAATGCGGTGCTAATCAAATACAAGATATCTCCAAAATTGTTCCAGCTTGTTATGATTTCAGGACCATCTAAAGTAATTCCGAAGGTTGTTGATACATAATCCATTAAATAGAAGGGGATGAGGGTAATTTTTACCAATTGACAATACAAATGGCCTTTAAATTTTATTATTGGGAAACTAGGACAAACTAAGGTGAAATTTGCATATAGCTTAAAGAAGGGAGCAGATAATTGAAACTAAATATAGATGCTCTGGCATGATTCTAGCAGGGAATTTCACTACCTTGTGACAACTTGAATATGACTTGAATCCTTCCAGCAGTATAACGTTCTGCAGAGACATTGAGGGTACCCTCAGTCAGCGGTGCATGAGGGAACATCGATTTCTTAGCTATGTGCTAAACACTCTTAATTTTATCATAAAGCATTCAGATACGATAAAAGCCTTCCCATCGTAAAGTTTACAGCCTTTTTTAGGAGGTAATATATCACTCACCCCTGAGGTCATCGATGCATCATTTACAAAACAAAGCTATACAAAATTCTTTCCTATGAATGTTGTCTTATGACGTAACTTCAATACATGGAGTATGGGATCTAATGGAATCAATGCAACAGGATGCTTTATAACTGGAAACTAAGATGAGATAAGAGAAGACAAGAAGAAAGTTTTGAATCACATCTTAGGGTTGTTGTAGCCTAACATGCAAACCTACATCACATAATCCTACCGTGATGTATACATTACAATCCATCCAACAATAAATAGGATGTTCCTTATTTATTACGTTGATTATGTTACCTGCTCAACATTAACGATGAATCCGAAGAGCTCGTGTCTATACACACTGTAAAGACAACTTTGAGAAGGGATTAATGGGTAATTATTTGTCTCATGCAGCACTTCCTTGAAGATAAGATCTGTTCTGTCAGCCGGTTAATCCTTTAGTCTACTGTAACTGACATGGTATATATGTAAGTACTTGACCAGCATCTATCACCAAGCCTTCGGGAGGAACCCCTGGGGGGGGGGGGCTGGGGGAGTAGAGAGCGAATCCCTTCAAACTTTTTTGATCCCACCAGAATTTTGAAGAATGAAAAAATGATCAACATGGAGGTCACACGTGAGGGTGGGGTGGCCATTCTTTGAATCTGCCTTGGCTAGCTATCGACCTATTTGTTTATGCATCGTGGCGAGTCATACAAGAAACAACGATTCTATATGCCTGGTATAAGTGACACAGTTACCTTAACAACGGTTGACCCACGAACAATTATCGACTCTATATAGACAACAATTTACTACGTATTATTAGTTCAAAGTAGTTAAAAGTATTTTATTAAAAATGCTAATATTTAAATATGTTAAAATATGTTATCTAACATTCTATAGACTACATAAAGAGTCATATTAATTGACCGCACTCAAATATACGTTAATTTCTTTATGTACACTTCATCTTGTATAAACGTTATTTATGTACCTCAACTGGAAAAAAAATAAACAAACAAACAAATGATAACCAATAGCCTAGATAGCCTAGAACGGAAAGCTACGTTCTATCCGTAGTACACTAATGCCCTTAAAACTGCCCTCTTAGAAATTGTCGCATAAAAAGAAGAGGAATTTTGACCACAAATAACTATTTTCATAGCAATAGAAAATGATATGACTGTTATTACAATTTTTGGTTATTCAACGTTTTACCTCTTTCAGTGAACAAGCTTTACATTTTGTTGTGGTATAGACGAGGAATATTTACCACAGACTAGTACATTTTCTATGCGGACCACCATCTACGTGCTCCAACATCGTCTCCATCGCCTCTCAGAGACCATGATATTGATCCACAGAGGAACACACACACCACTTTACCCCCCCCCCCCCCCCACCTCCTTCCATGTTGTTTGTTCAGACACATTGTTGTATGTTGAGACACATTGTTGTATACGCTGTCAGGAATAAGACATTCACTTACAAATACACTGTTTGTTCATCTTTGGGTCAATGCAAAAAGAACGAATACATCGCAAAAGAACAATGGAAGATGCGCCTCAGTATACTAGGCCATTTAACTTGATCGCATTAACCATAATTCCATCAATTTGCAATTTTAGAGACTTTTTCCTCAAAATTCGCACGAAATCCAACACATTGTACTTAATATTTGAAGATACCTTAAATTTAGATACATTCAACATTTTTTTCAGAAACATCATAACAATTTATGACCCGTGGAGACAAAAAGAAAAAAAAAGGAAATGTAAGTTTCAAGCAATCTGTAATAGTATCCGTCCTCAGCTGAAAAGACTTTTTCTTTGTTCCCAAAGTAAGGTATTATACAATGATGCTGTTTTAGCTTTTTCCTATCAAGAAAGGAGAGAATGAAATTTGTCCGTAATTCATTACCAGAGGAGTAAGCTATGAAAGAATCATACAAGGCACTCTGCGTTAGAGTTTACATTCTGCTCTATGCATGCAAAGAAACATGTTCAAATGTTTGTTTTGACTATCCAGAATGAGATGCATTGTGGGTAAATTTCAAACTAGGCACCAACCTGAAAAAAAAAACAGGAATGGAAAATCGACTCGATTCCATTTGAAATATATATAATCCTGTCATTACCATTGCAAAATTCTGTACGTGCGGGCTTACAATTTCGATAATAAAAGGCAAAGTTCAAACGCAAACCGTGCGCACCGTGTCATTGTTCTTTTGTTTCTAATATATTTAAGGTGTTTTAGTGTTTTTTATTTTTCTTCTGTTTTTTATTGTTCCCGTTGCGTCATGGCGACATTGTCGATTCCTTCTTTATCTAGGTTAGCCTCCCTGACCGTCCTTCCGAGCCTTCAGTATCGTGGAGACGGTCTTAAGGAAAAGAAAAACTCCCGCGAGGCAGACAAGGCACACCGAAATAATACTGTTCCTGTCGGACTTGTCCCAGTTGTTGTCGATGACCCCAGAGAGGGCCCAGATAATCACCGGCCATGGGGTGAAGAGGTAACGAAGGTGTTTTTCAAGTGATGTCATCTCGAGGAGGAAAAAGACGACGGAGACTGCAGCTAGAGAGGATAACGAGATGGTGCAAGCGGCATCTTGACTCATACCTTGGAAGTATATCAGGACGATTGAGAGGTTGATGAGGGTCGCGATGGTGGTCCAAGTGGCGTAGACGCCGAGGCCATTTAGAACGAAAAGTCTCGTAAAGATGAGGTATTTCCTAAAAGAAGAAAATCATGGTATAACAGTTCAAGAAAATCGTGAGCAACTGGAAGCATTTCAATGACAGGGACGTAACACTAACCAACACAGAACTTGTGTACACTTTTTGTACGAAATTCTTGAGCATGAAACATTCCAAAAGTAATGTTTTCTCAACAGCAATATGTCGCTCTTTATTAGCCAAAAGTGTGACAGTATGATTTCACCTTCACCTTGCAAAACTTGCTATTGCAATGGTGTGCAGTTCAGTGTTTAGACAATACTACCCTCGTTGCATATAATTAGCATTTGGACCAATCATCATCTCCTGCCTCTTATCATTTCAACTTAGGGCTGATTCTGTATTATACATACTATCGTGAATTTATCTCTTTCCTCACTGACTCGAGATACAAACCAAGACTGCAGTAATAATGAAGAAGTTAACTTCTGATGCCATATATTTAAAAGGGTAGTTTCCAGAATTGCATGTAACATACCTGCCACGAGATCCCGCGAGTTGATATTTATGTAGACTTATCATCCAACAGAGATGACCGATGCAGATATAAAGCGTCACCACAATGGAGGTGATGATGACAAGAGCCCAAACCATCTCCTCTCGATCAAAGAGAAAAAGCCAGGTGATATTTACACAAAGATTCAGAGCGTAGACCGAGAGTAGCACAGGAGTAATGAGAGGCGGGTCAGCGTAGATCGGCGCCCCATGATCACTCTTGACACATATGATCACGTGGGCGTAGATTATCCACACTAACTGCCAGAGATATATGACAGCCCAGATGATAAAAGTATAGCCCGGTGGGGTGATATTTGTGTTGTATTTATCAGACGCAGATTCAGTGGTTTGTGTAAACCATGCTGTAGAAAATGAAATAAAAGAATTAAACTTAGACCTATGCAATGCAAATTAAACAATATGCAAATTTAACAATGTTTCAGTTGGAAATTGAAATCAATTTTAATTCATTTCACGAACTTGGCAACTCTAGCTTACAATATAAAGTAGAGTCTCATCTATACAAAACAAGTCATTCTATTTCAGTCTCCATCGCCCCAACACTCTTAGCCCCCTAATAATCGCCCCACAGCTTCCAAAGATATATATCAAAGCAGAACATTAACCTCCGAAGCTTTGTGTTGCAGGGTGATTACTACCCGAAAGGGCAATACCGACTACACTGAAGATTAGTAAATGGTATATGAAATTATTTTCTGTAAAGTACAGGTGAAGCATTAATTCTCATCATCGTGCAATATTCGTGGACCTTACAAAGTCAGTAAGCTAATGCTTTGTTCGTGCTCCGATAACAACGGCTGTGCAAACATCTCCGAAGAGGAAATGGGTAAAGGTATGCATGTATTGACGCCATGGACAACTGTTAAATTTGACATATTTCACTGACAATGGTTTTCAAATGAAAGAGAATAATTTTCGACTGCAGGCACTTTAAAACAAATGCCAAAATTTGTTCATAACCCATGATAATGAAGAAAGACCTCTCTGATCAAGACAGAGATCCAGTTGCCTCAAGGTTACCACAATGCCATCTAAGAGTTGTAAACTATTGCTTTGAACCTGAAGCCCTCATCTTACCTTGAAACTTGACACTATACCGTAGTGGAAATGTAGAATGGGTATATTGTAGATTTACCTTGGAATAGTGTGGAAATTAAGGTCACACCTCTTACACTAGTGTAATGTTTCTTTTAAGACAGTCAAGATTACGAAAAAAGATATTCACGTAGTTCAGCCCGAGTGACATCACAAATTCCCCATCGCATCGTTTAAAATCAATCTTTCTTTAAAAACTTCACTATACACCAAAGCGATTTACTTACGGATTGCTTCAACTTCTCCCGCGGCTCCAAGGCCGTTGACAAATTGTGTGAAAAGAAAAAGAAGGAAAACAAACAAGGCCAAAAATATGTATAAAGGGTCATGCTGCTTGGCGGCCATTTTGAAACGAAGAACTGTATTGATAATGAAGTGTCACGAAAAAGTCTTGACCAGTTGATCGAGCTTCCAATGTCTATGTACGGAAAAAACCGAATAATCTAACTCCTAGAGCGAAAGCAAAGACGGGCTTTCGGTGAGTTGTTGCCTGATTTTCTCTGCTCGAGCGACGAATGTCAAATGAACTGGCAAAAGGTCGAACACTTACAATATATTGGGACGAGGGAAAAACTAATTTCGAGGGTAAACCTGTTTTGTGGAATCATTAACAGATTTGATTGGTTTTACGGTTGCATTTAAACTTTTAACGTCGTTTTTACGAAAAGTCAATATGATAAGGGTCCCTTGATGAGATATCGTGCCGGTACACGTGAAGCTTATGAGGTGAGACCTTGCGGTACTACATATAAGTCATGGCATACCAATCTCATACTGCCGGGATTATTGTGCAACGGATTAAGAGACGAACTATGGTGTCGTGCGCTGGGCATTCTATCGAAAACTTTTCTGTATAAACATTTCTAGTATACTCAGTGACGTTTGTTGATATTTACATGCTCTTGCCGGGCAAGTCAGCACCAATCCGTACCCCCACATAAAACACGAAATGATAGAGAAATTGAGGAATAAAGTGGGGAGTGGCTTAGTTAAGGCAGTGAGGGAGGTACGATGTATTCCACCAGTCTGAATTGTAGTCTAAGTGTAGGAAAACATGATCAATTATGGGTTTCGATTATGTGTGCTTAGGGGTGATAGTCGCCGCGTATATACTTCCGACCCTACGCTGTACTGACTTTATAAATTGTAAATTTATATTTTGAATCTACAGGGCATGGTAATCGGCAAGATTACTTCTATGCAATGGACGTTCTATTCCTTAACACGACGACGGTGGCACAGAATGTTAGGACCAATCAATTCATCGTTTATAAAAGAAGTTTAGAGGTTAGCCAATCACAACGATGCTTCAATAAAGAACATCTTTGTGTTGATCTACCAGCATAAGTAACCTATTGAACATAACGAATAGACGGTAACGATAGCCTATATACTAACATTCCGAGTTACCGTCACACTCTTAACGTCATCAATGACGCCACACTCTTGTATGGAAGGGGAGTTTAACCTCTCATTGTTATCTGTATATGGTTATCGTGGGAGTGAAAAACACTAGTCTACAAAATGTACAGAAATTTAAGTCGCGTCTTTTTGCTGCCATATTTCCCATGATCGAACGAATTCAATTTTTCCTTGGTTAATATAATTTTAAGTGCCAATGAAAAGATAAAAAAAAAAGAAAAAAGTAAAGAGAGATGGGAAGCAAGTCACCAAAAGAGTCAATTAAAAGTGACGATGATCTTTTGTTAAATAAGTTATTTAGATATTTTACTACACACGGGAAGAAAATTACTACAAAAGATTTTTTTTTTATGTTCACTGACTGATCTGATTAAAGACGATTGGTCATCATATTAACATTTCATGTTACGTCAGTCTCTGTTTGATAACTCTCTGCCAACGTCACAAGTTTACGTTCACTCTTTGCACGTAGAAATGAAACATATCGCTAGTGCGCTTGCGTGTACACCGCTTTCGTATTACAATAATATTATTTGTTATTTTATTGAAGCTAGGAATGTTTGCAGAGGATTATCCAGAAGAGGCTTATGTCACAGTCACATGAGATTTAATATGACTATCAATCATTTTTAAGATGTACAAAGTTCTTTTCTCTATTAGGCTGTCTTCGAGTCCATGATGGGAGCAGGATCCTTTAATACAACCCAACCGGGATACAAATGCACTGCGACGATGGCAGAAACTGTTTTGACCAATCAGATATACTTTACAGCATATTGAAAAAAAAAGAAACATGTCAGCGCCTCTGTGACATTTTACTTACACTCTTATAGATAAGAAGAACTCCTTTACTTATACTGCATGAGCAAACATTCTTCGAGAATAACTGGTAGAAATTACTAAAGGAATAAGAATTCTGTTTGGAATCTTTTGTTCATCAGGGAGAACCCTTCAACAATCCTTTCTTCCTTAGAGTTTATATTGTAAACAAACATAACCTACGCGCTAACTATGTCTTCTTCAATTAATATTCTTCGCCATGCACCGATATCGCCTAACTCCATCAGTCTATACCGACACCAGTTTCAGGGCAAGATGTCATTTTTATCAGTTTTGCTACTCGTACACAACTAAGGTCTGTTTGTAGAGATGAACCCCAGTCTTAACCTTTTATCCTTGCTAATTAGTTACGCTTGGATTTTGTTGGATGTCATACTGTTTCTCCCTATGGAAAAGTAATTCATAAAAGCAAAACATAAGAGACAATTTAACGGACTATCCAAACTAGCCATCCATAGCATGCAATTAACCTATTTAGAAGTCATTGACTCCTGTAATGATTACTGTAATGTAACCTCATCACGTAGATGCAATGAAAACACCACAGACACGCGCGCATCAAGTGATTTACTTGAAGAAACTGAATAAAGTTTGCTGTAGAGGGCGGACCACGTCTAGGACTGATGAGCATAACTTGAAACTAGGACGATCACAAATAGCAGACAACAGAATTTAGTGTGTGTCCTGTCTTGTGGCGTCATGCCTCTATACACTGTCTATTAATTTTATCACGGCACTGTGATCATTTCCTGCAGATTTGCATAAATTTAGAACCCAACTGTGTAGAAGAGATGGTTATTCCGTAAAATGCTGACACGCTTTCAAACACTTAACGTGACACATGTGACATGTGACACAGGCACTACCTGTTGTTTTGAGAGTACAAATCGTCTTTAAATTAACCAATTAGGATGTGCTTACCAGAAGGGGGTAGTTGGTCGAAAGGAACGTAAGGGAAGGGGTCAGGAGATTAATGGTTGTTCTCACTTCGTATTTCTCTCGTTTCCTTTGTCAAAATTTTCTTCCACAGCTTATTTTAATGAATATTTGCGTTACACATTTATGCACAGTCAAGTGTCATTTTCCAAATTTACCATTTTTGGTTCTGAATTTTACCTTTTCTCTATTGATATTTTCTTTTTATCTATTTATTTTGCAGAACATTGTTAAGTTACGGCAAAGACATTTTTATCTATACGGCACTTTCAAACTTCCGTAGTAACTAGGTGATTAAAAACAAAGGAAAAAGTGATTTGGTTCTGTGGTTCGGAGTTAATATCCCCTGCATACAGTCCAAACCACACAAATAAAAACTTAACTGACGAGAATGCACAATTTGGAGTTTGCTGCATGAACCAAAAATGGCAAATTTCAGAACAAAAATGCTAATTCATAGAAAGTAGAATCCTTAGTATACTTCCTTCCAGTGTGTAGTAAAATGTCTAAATAAAGGTCATCTTCACATAGCTTTACTTTTGAATTGACTCTTGTGGTGGTTTTATTAAATGTATAATTTTTGCTTTTTATTTATTTCTTTTGTTATTGCATCGTACCTCCCTCGCTGCCTTCACTAAGCTACTCTGCCCCTCTCTATTTATCAATTTCTCTATCATTTTGTGTTTTATGTGGGGTTCGGATTGGTGCTGGCTTGTAAACAGCCATATCATGTAAATATCAGCAAATGTCACTGAGTATATTACAAATGTTTACACAAGTTTTCGATAGAATGCCCAGCGCACGACACCTAACCATAGTTCGTCTCTTAATCCGTTGCACAATAATCCCGGCAGTCTGAGATAGGTAAGGCATGACCTATATAGTACCGCTTGGTCTCACCTCATACGCTTCACGTGTACCGGCACGATATCTCATCAAGGGACCCTTATCATATTGACTTATCGTACAAACGACGTTACAAGTTCAAATGAAACCATAAAACCAATCAAATCTGTTAATGATTCCACAAAACAGGTTTACCCTCGAAATTATTCTTTCCCTCGTCCCAATATATTGTAAGTGTTCGACCTTTTGTCGGTTCATTTAACGCTCGTCACTGGACCAGAGAAGATCAGGCAGCAACTCACTGAAAGGCCGTCTTTGCGTTCGCTCTAGGAGTTAGATTATACGGTTTTTTTCCGTACATAGACATTGGAAGCTCGATCAACTGGTCAAGCCTTTTTCGTGACACTTCATTGTCCATACAGTTCTTCGTTTCAAAATGGCCGCCAAGCAGCATGACCCTTTATACATATTTTTGGCCTTGTTTGTTTTCTTCCTTTTTGTTTTCACACAATTAGTCAACGGTCTTGCAGCCGCGGGAGAAGTTGAAGGAATCCGTAAGTAAATCGCTTTGGTGTGATGTTTTCCTTTATGTAACTTTGTAGTAAAATTATGAATTTTTAAAGAAAGATTGATTTTAAATGGTAGAATGGGGAATTTGTGATGTCACTCAGGCTGAACTATACTTGAATAACCTTTGTATTACTTCATAATCTTGACTGTCTTAAAAGAAGCATTGCACTTAGTGTAAGAGGTTAGAGGCCTTAATTTCCACACTTTTTTCCAAGGTCAATCTACAATATACCCATTCTACATTTTCACTATAATGTCAAGTTCCAAGGTAAAATGAGGGCTTAAGCTTCCAAGCAATAGTTTGCAACTCTTAGATGGCATTGTGGTAACCTTGAGACTACTGGAACTTTGTCTTGATCAGGGAAGTCTTTCTTCAGTATCATCATGAGTGATGAACAAACTTTGACATTTGTTTTGAAGTGCCTGCAGTCGAAAATTATTCTCTTTCATTTGAAAACCAGCTCAATTGTCAGTGAAATATGTCAAATGTAACAGTTGTCCATGCCGTCCATACATGCATACCTTTACCCATTTCCTCTTCGGAGATGTTTGCCCAGCCGTTGTTATCGGAGCACGAGGAAAGCATTAGCTCACTGACTTTGTAAGGTCCACGAATATTGCACAGTGATGCGAATTAATGCTTCATCTGTGCTTTACAGAAAATAATTTCACATATACCATTTCCTAATCTTCAGTGTAGTCGATTTTGGGAACTTTGGAGCGGTTGGGGTGGGGGGCTTAAAGTGTTGGGACTGTGCAGACTGAAAAAGAATGACCTGTTTTATATAGATGAGACTCTACTTTATATTGTAAGCTAGAGTTGCCAAGTTCGTGGCATGAATTAAAGTTGATTTCAATTTCCAACTGATACATATTGTTTAATTTGCATTGCATAGGTCTAAGTTTCATTTTTTTATTTCATTTTCTACAGCATGGTTTACACAAACCACTGAATCTGTGTCTGACAAATTCTACACAAATATTACCCCACCGGGCTATACGTTTATCATCTGGGCTGTTATATATATCTGGCAGTTGGTGTGGATAATCTACGCCCACGTGATCATATGTGTCAAGAGTGATCATGGGGCGCCGATCTACGCTGACCCGCCTCTCATTACTCCTGTGCTACTCTCGGTCTACGCTCTGAATCTTTGTGTAAACATCACCTGGCTTTTTCTCTTTGATCGAGAGGAGATGGTTTGGGCTCTTGTCATCATCACCTCCATAGTGGTGACGCTTTACCTCTGCATCGGTCATCTCTGTTGGATGATAAGTCTACATAAATATCAACTCGAGGGATCTCGTGGCAGGTATGTTACATGCAATTCTGGAAACTACCCTTTTAAATATATGGCAGCAGAAGTTAACTTCTTCATTATTACTGCAGTCTTGGTTTGTATCTCGAATCAGTGAGGAAAGAGATAAATTCACGATAGTCTGTATAATACAGAATCTTCCGTAAGTTGAAATGATAAGAGGCAGAAGGTCATGGTTTGTCCAAATGATAATTATATCTAACGAGGGTAGTATTGTCCAAACACTGAACTGCACACCATTGCAATAGCGACTTTTGTCTCGCTTTTGAAAGTGAAATCATACTGTCATTCTTTTGGCTAATAAAGAGCGACATATTGCTATTGAGAAAACATTACTTTTGGAATGTTTCATGCTCAAAAAGTTTATACACAACAATGTACACAAGTTGCACACAAGTTCTGTATTGGTTAGTATTACGTCCCTACCATTGACATTCTTCCAGTTGCTCACGATTTTCTTAAACTGTTATAGCATGATTTTCTTCTTTTAGGAAATACCTCATCTTTACGAGACTTTTCGTTCTAAATGGCCTCGGTGTCTACGCCACTTGGACCACCATCGCGACCCTCATCAACCTCTCAATCGTCCTGGTATACTTCCAAGGTATGAGTCAAGATGCCGCTTGCACCATCTCTTTATCTCTCCTAGCTGCAGTCTCCGTCGTCTTTTTCCTCCTCGAGATGACATCACTTGAAAAACACCTTCGTTACCTCTTCACCCCATGGCCGGTGATTATTTGGGCCCTCTCTGGGGTCATCGACAACAACTGGGACAAGTCCGACAGGAACAGTATTATTTCGGTGTGCCTTGTCTGCCTCGCAGGAATTTTTCTCTTCATTAAAACCGTCTCCACGATACTGAAGGCTCGGAAGACGGTCAGGGAGGCTCACCTAGATAAAGAAGGAATCGACAATGTCGCCATGACGCAACGGGAAGCTTAAAACAAACTTAATGACATTGGATAAGAAAAACAAACCAAGAACAAGAAAATGACTTTTTTATCAGAATCATGGCACGGTTCCTGCGTTTTGTATTCTGACTTTTACCATCGAACTTAAATTGTACACGGCATGCATTGTTGGTGAGGTCTCGAGAATTTGGCAAAGCTGAAGAAGAATTATTATAAATATTTCAAAATCGGATCGACTCGGGCTTCCATACCTGTATGTGTCCTCTTTTTTTATACTTTTTTATTCTTTTGAAGGGGCATTTTGATGTCCAGTTTGAAAATTACCCGCAATGCATGTCATTCTAGCTAGATTAAAAACAAACCTTTCAAAATGTCTCTGTGCTCTACAAAGAGTAGTATGCCAAATGTAATTCAAATCATATCTTGTATGATTGTTTCATAGATTAATCTCCTGGTAATGGATTACGGACAAATTTCAAAATGTACTATCATTGTATATACCTTACTTTTGGAACAAAGAAAACACTCTTGCTGATCGGAAGGAGAGAGTCTTACAGATCGCCGACTCTTCACGTTTCTATTTATTTTTCATCTTCTCCGTGAGTCATAAATTGTTATGAGAAACTATCTGGAAAAAGTGTTGAACATATCTCAATTTCAGGTACCTTCAATTAGTTTTAAGTACAATGTGTTGAATTTCGTGCGAATGACACCATTTTGAGGAAAAAGTCTCTTTAAATCGAAAATCGATATCAAATTACGTCTAACAGGGAGCACTTTAAAGGGTCGCCTTCTTAATTGAGTTGCTCCTTCCATTGTGCAACTTCTGCGATGTGTGAGTTCTTTATACACTGACCCCCCCCCAAAAAAAAAAAAGTAAGAGAAAAGCAGTGCATTTTAACGGAATGTCTTACTCCTGACAGCCTTGTGTTACGTGTAACAATGTGCATGGGTGTCTAAATTTAACTGAGAGGAAGGGGGACACAGACAGAGGTGAGGTGGTGCGTTGTCTTACTGTGTGGGTTTACGTCATGGTCTCTGAGAGGCGATGGAGGCTCTACGTTAGAGAACATTATGGTAGTCCATAGAAAGTGCACTAGTCAGCGGTAAACATTCAATGGCGACATCACTATAAAATGTAAAGCTTTTTGACTGAAAGTGGAAAACGTTGAGTTAATTAACATAAAATGAACGATGACGATATAACAATTATATCATTTTCTGTTGCTATGGAAATACAAACTTTTCATTTATTTCTACTTTCTATGCCACAGTTCCCAAAAAAGGTGATTTCCACGACATGAGTATGATCCACCGTAGCTTACGGTACTACTGTATTAGTTACAATCGGAGTACGGTCAATTCATCTAGCTCTGTATTTACTCCATTGAATATTATATAACATATATAAATAATATATTTTGAAATATTCACCATTGGTATATAGTGTAATAAATTGTTGTCATTTGTTCGTGGATCAACCCCTCAGGTAACTTTGTAACTTTTCATATAAGGAAAACTTATATATAAAATTATATAATTTTAGTAGAACCGAGTATCGTGCTTTCTTGTACGACTTGATACGATGCATAAACGGTACAAGTGTACCAAACAGGTCAGTAGCTAGCCAGGGCAGATTTCAAGGTGGAGCCAACAGACAAAGAGAGGGGCCATCCCACCTGCACATGTGACCCCATGCTGATCGTTTTTTCGCTCTTCAAAATTGCGGGGCAGAAGTTTCAGGGTAATCGCCAAGGCTGCCAATCCGTCCCCCCCCCCCTCCACCTATCTACGGGACTGGTGATAGAACCATATAGTCAAGTACTTGATACAGATACCATATATCATATCAGTCACAATTTTTAAAGGCTAGCAGATCTTCAAGGAAGAGTTTCATAGGATGACCAACTACCCATAATTCCCCTTCACTCCCCCTCCCCCCATTCCAAGTCGCCTTTTCCATCTATAGAGACGCAAACTCTTCAGATTCATCGTTAATGTTGAGCATATAGAATAATTAACGCAATAAATAAGGAACATCCTGTTTATTTTGGGATAAATTGTGATGTATACATCATGGTAGGATTAGTGGAATAGTTTTCACGTTAGACTAGAACAACCCTAAAATGCGCTTCTAAACTTCCTTCTCTTTATTCGTCTTTTGTCGCATCCAAGTTTCAAATTTATGACCAGAAATAAAGCATCCAGGTTCATTGATTGCATTAGATCTCCTCCCCCATGTAGTGACGTCATAACAAAACATTGCCAGGATAGAATTTGGTCGGACGGTTTTGTTTTGTTAGTGATGCATCCATGGCCTCAGGTGTGAGTGATATATTACCTCCTAAAAAAGGCTGTAAACTTTATGATGGAGAGGCTTTTATTTTATCTCAATGCTTTATGATAAAATTAAGTGTGTTTAGCACATAGCTATGAAATCGATGTTCCCTCACCTGAGGCTACATTCAGTGTCTACGCAAAGACACATATCATACAGAGGAGATCAGAACTTTCTTTCCGATTGGGTTTAAATGTTGCTAGGGCTATCAGATTGTCACAAGGGAGTGGTCAGATTCCTACTAGAATCACGATATCAGAGCATACATGTTCCATGAGTAGATATTGACCCACGGATCACGAAACGGGATTCAGAGTTTCCGTTATGTCCCCCATACGCTGAGCTAATTTATAAAATGCCAATGCACCTTTCTACTAGTTTCGAATAATTAACTAGGCAATTTTCATTGTAAAATGGCAAGACATTAGTTTCATCGCCTTTCAGTTAATGAACTGAGGCCTATGTATCAATGACGGCCTTCAGAATTATACTAGGCGACGCCGAAATCATAGGTGGGGCAATTTTGGAAGATACCTTGTAATTATCATTGACTCACACTATATTACACCATAGACTGTTCTAACTTCATTTACGTCACAACTTCACGATAAAAGTAATGACCGGTAATATTACCACTCGCCAGTGACATTTGAAAAATCAATCGATCATCTTGTTGCCCTTTCTGACTTTAGAAACTAATTTCATTTTATGCATATTACCATACCATCAACAAAGACTAATATAGCACCACAAGGAAACCTCATTGTTACTGCTGACACTCTTTCATAAACATGGAAGTAATCAGGAAGTTGACGATAAAGTCGGGACAAATATATGGTTTTACTGAAAGAGAATCATGTTCACGTTACCTCGGTGTCCCCCCGTTCTATATCAACGTGGAAACTTGATGCTCAGCAAACACGAAATTGAAGCTCATTCAAGCTGATAGGTACTTGCCGAAGTTGTAATCGAACATCGAGTCATCAGTCTAAGTTCGTACTTAGTTGTTATCTTGAGACAGTCTGTCTTAACAAATTCGTCTTCCTGTTGTTTGTTTGCTTTCACCTTTGAATCGTCCCTGGCGTGTCGAACTGCAAAGTACTCGGTACTGTTCTCGTCATACGGGGCGCATCGCACAAAACACGGTGTCATCCGGCCCGGGGTTCCAGAACGACTGCCCGGTCAGTGGCGATCATTATGTTGGTCACATCAGTCACTGACAGTATAAAAGGTTTTAATACTTTTTGACATTTTTTTCCTAGAGGTAAATGATTTATAAAAGGTACATAGAAGGTACCCACTATTGTTGGTCTAAAATTTTGAAACGAGTACCCGGGTAGGGTACACGCCTGACGCTTTCAGGATCCACCGTGACCCGGTTCTGAAATTGTTAACCAAGTTTAACTAGTTGGGCGTGACAAATTCAGGAAAGGCCTACACGCCTAATAATTCTTCATTACCATGGTCGTAAGTGAGATACACTGTGTTGCAGCACATGTAAAGTAAAGCAAAGTGTAGTATTGAGACTTCACAATGAACTTGCATTGTGCTAGAAGTTACGTTTTCGGGTATTCGGCTAACCGTCACCGACGATGAATTTCGGGCAGCCGAGTGCGAATTTTGGAGTCGATGGAACACTATCTATTATAGTCCTTCTTAATAATACATTTATTGTTTCACAATTACCCTTAGATTGTTCATTGGACTAAACTGCTGAAGCACTGGGCTAAACCTGTCTCGACCCCTTCCCCCTCCCGAAATGAGTTCTTTCTCATTTAGTACATGCTATGCATTCTGTTTCTGCAGGTAACTCGTGTTTCTCATTGACTAGGCAGTCCTTCATAGATTCCTCCAGGTTAGTAAGGATAATAAGCCCAACTTCTTTGGGACTGGTTTTTTTTCACTTGTATAGTTGTTGTTATTCATTGATTGTTACTCTGAACTTTAATCCGATTGTGTCCTGTGGTCAGCTTCTTTGTTTATCTTCCAGTTGGTCTTATCGTATCAGTTAATTCGTTCCTGTTGCATTCTCTTATTGTCTCCAGAAGCTCACGAGTAACTGCACGGAGTTTCCACGTACTATGTTTACACTCAAACAAATCAAAGATTCTCATCACCCACTTGTGTTACCATCAATCAGTGGGGCGGCTAAGCCATTGGGAAGCTCTCATGCTTCTCTTGAAAGAAGAACAGTTTTTAAAGATACGCCTAAATTTCTGGAAAGATACAAAAACAATTTACCATTACTAGATAAATCTTCCTTACCAACATCATTTTTGCCAGCCGTATAATTGTCACTCTGTCTGAGAAGATCTTGAAGAGTTGTAACAATGAAACGTCAGGTTCTCTAAAAAGTTTCATTTTAAGTCACAAGTGGTTTGGTTGAAAAGCACATTAGAACTTTTCTTCTGTGCAAATCTTATTTTGGATGAATGTTCGGAAAGTGTGTACATGAGAAACAAACATTACGTTGAACTATGCAAGCCTCTACATTTGTTTGGCCTACATTAACCTCGTTGGTGGCATACATCTATCCCCCCTCCCTTCCCCCTTATACACCAGATCGTGAAAGAAATAAGGCCTCCAGTGCTCTGTAGAAGTTCCAGCCATACATGAGTTACCACTGCAGTGGCCCGTTGCCTATTCATGGCACTTTCTATGTTTCATAAAGTGGGGATAAGATTTTGAGCCAGAGAAAACTTGTCGACGTGTTCCCACGTGACTGAGTTAACTATATTTTTCCTTCGAAAACTTAAAACACCAAAACATCGTCATCTTCCATCTTTACGCAAATCACCAGCTTCAAAATCACAAAGAAACACGACTTATTTGGCAAATAATAGGAAGAGACAAATTTCTTGCGGAGAAATAACCAGCTACCATAAAGGGTGTACTACCTTGAAGCATGAGGAGTTTACAAGTGTCAACGAATGAGCATACGGTACCATACCACCATTAGATTTTGAACATCCACGAGTTTTGTTAACTTTCGGGACAAGTGCCTTCAATGAGTTACAGAAATCAGTTTTCCATCATGTTTTCGGTCATCATCACAACTTTTTACGATAGGATGTTGAAGAGCGCTAATTTAGATGACGTGATTTAGATGACGTGAAAATGAGGACGCCTAAATGATATTTAAATTGTTTTAGAAAATCGAAGGTTCCGTAATGGCACTTCGGTCGGAGAGCCTTGTCCAGCGGGAGGGACCACCACCCTAACCTTCCACAGTCTTATAGCTCAAAATCTGAATGAAACATATGGAAATTTGTAAGTGCCATCATTGGCCAATCCTTTAGTTATCACACGATGAATTGGGAATGTCGGATATGACGTACCTAGTATGCACCAGTGGGACTCGAAAGTCACCACTTTAGTGTGTAAGTTAATGGAGAGATTAATGGTGGTATGGTATCATATGTCTAATTTACATCCTCTCGAGAAGGAACTGGTGGAAATGCTCTAAGTGTGATGTGGAAGTTTACGCATACGCCCACGACGGCCTTAAATGCACAGAGAATTGCTGCCCCTAAATAATTATGGACGTAAGTTATTCCCCTTATAGTTTAGTCATCAATTTAGCAGAAAATGTACAAAATAATCTTTGAATTGCCCGACATGGCCCCAGAAGCGCAGATCTTCCAGGGTCCGCCAAAGGGATTTCGTGCCCGTTTTGACTCACTTCCCATTATCTCAGTCACTCAGTCACATTAAAGAGGAAACTTATTAAAATGGAAAAGAAAGCTAACTTTATGATTAAAAATATGTTACTGTGTATTTTGTGTCTGTGTGTCTGCGTGTGTGCGTTTGTGTATAAGTTGGCCTAAGTGTCCACTTAGGGCAAATTCCTCCTCACCGTTCCTGAGGAGGAATTTCTGAGTCCATTTCAAGACACGCCCCAGAGATTCGGTTACATGTCGGAAAAGATTTTCCTCCATCCCAAATTTACGTCCTTGTCCCCCTCTCCCACCTCTCCCCCTATCTCACGCCCTCTGCTCTGCGAGTGTGATGGTGGCAAAGAATGTTACTGAAGACTAATGTTAATTTCTAGGCGCTATGTTCGAATGCTGTCACATCAACAGCCACATGTCCTTTATTATACCGTCCTGCTAGTGAGGCTTCTAAACCAAAGGGGCTGAATCCTAACATTTGCATCGACCTTATACAACACGGGGTCACCACTCGAATGATACGTAACGTATCACTTTTACGGTTACCTAATCATATTCCCTTGCGTGTTTACCGACACTTATCGTTAGTAAAACAGAGGCATATATATATAAGCATTGCTAATATTGACATTGTAAAATGATAGGAAGGACAAAACTCACACACTAGTGCCAACTGATGAACAATAGCAAAATATTTTGATCACACGAGATAAGAACGAAATTCAACAAGATATTTCCACCCACTTACAAGCATGACTGGTTGCATTTGTGGTTGCTGTTTGTTTTCGTCCCAAGTTCACAGTTGTATAACGCAAGTTCAAGTCAAGTTATGGGGTTACATAAAGACTGTAAAACGGATGTTTCTTAAAAAGTTACACAAGTCGAAGGGCGCGTGGTATAGATTCCTAGGTGGTGGCTACTCAATGACTTCTTGAACCTCTACTCATTAGCCCCTATTCGAGGAATACAAACTGGTCGCCCTAGCTTGCAAGTGTTATAAATATGAGTGTAGTCTTGAAGTTAGTGTTTTAATGTTACTTCATCATTCATGAATTGCTAATAGATTGATATATATAGACGTAACAACAAATTTCATTGATGTGGTTACGTAGTTATAAGTATGTGGGGCAACGTAACTAGTGCAGTGGGGAAAATTGCATGACGAAGTCTTCTTAAACCCCTTTCACCAACAAGCCACATTAAAACAACGGTACTGTAACCAAGCAAAACGACAGCGATTTTAAAGGACACCGCTGCATCCATTGACCACATTAATGAAAGAAAACCAATAAACAAGAACAACATCTGCCATTCGGGTTCATTTTTATTTCGTAGAGTGTCAATGCAGTGTGCATTGTGAACCACAAAGAGGATACATTGCCACATTACCAATGGTAGCTCTACATATTAATTGCACTTCTGTATCAACTGAGGCAGCACTCTTAATTATATTTCATTCTGAAGATGTGGATAATCTGATTATCAACTAAGATTTGTGATATTTTACAGAAAATCCTTGTAATTATGTACAGGTATCTTTACCTTCAAATTCTGACAAGGTTGACAAAAGGGTGGGGGTTGATGATGAAGATAGCAATGATGATGGTAAAGATGTAGATAACTTATGATAAGTTTAAACAACAATTAATTACTATTATTGTAATTATTATTTAATATTATTGCTGATGTGTAACAACAATTAATTATTTCATGAATTAAGTGCACCATCAGAGTTACAATATGGAAAATATATTACAAATGAAACAGCAAGACTTGATTTAACACATTATGCATACTCTTTAAGAGGCTGAGAAGCCAAGGCCTTTTATTTTTGTGAAACAGATATTACATCAAATTAAATCCGGGCTATTAAAGAAAATACTGCTAAATTCACTTTTCACTTTAGATAGAAAAGAGAATTTCATGTTTCTTATGATGCAATCTTTTCAGTAATTCTCAGAAATTGTTTTCATGTAACAGCTAGCTCACCAGACAACACTGATTAAGAACAGAGATGATTCATTATGATTTCAATAAAATATTACAAATGAATCTTGAAAATCTACGAAGTATGACTATGACACTTAATGTAAAACAAAGATACCTTTACTAATCTAAGTCTGGTTCGTAACCCAATGAGACAGAAACGAGAAATACCTTAATGATAGATAATCTTTGACTATAAGGAGAAGCAGAAATGAATGATTCATACATTTGAACAAAGTAAGCACATAAAACATTGAACTATTTAGTGAGAAAGGAAAGTAGTATGAAACTAACAATACCTTTGTAGATTAATTAGAGCCTGTTTAATACACAATTAAGAGAAAGATGACAAACAGTCAGAAATGAATTGATGAATCATTTGTCCATGTTTATATAGATTATAATCTTTTACTTGTGTTACCTGAGTATCAAAACAATAAAAATATGTAAGCACAAATAGAGAATGGATATTGGCAGTTCAACTTCCCATAACTGTCGTAATGATGTTCACATGATGACTCCACTGTAAGCAATACATCTAAGAGGATGGAACAAGAATGACATGATAGAAGAATATTTCATATATTATTCAACGTCCCAACTATTCAAAACAAATTTACTACACTCCAGGATATAACATATAAAACAATTTTCGTGGAATCGTCTACAAAGAATATGGCCAATTTTATTTTTATACATTATTGAACAAAAGCTCTTCGTTTTAGGGAGGACTAAGTAGAAATGAGGCTTAGTCAACATAAAGATACTCAGGTATACCCATACCATAAATATACTTTCAAGGTATTGGAATGATATTGAAAAAGATTGCTGGGTTGATATCACAACTTCTACAACTTAAATATAAACTAACAGTAAAACTTGTATAATAAAATAAACTAACTTTTACTAGAAAGAAACTGGCTTCGACTAAATTTTCATTGGCAGCCGAGACTACTCAGAGGCAAACAACAGCAGCAGATTGACAACTACACTCTCAGCCCCCAATTCCCATTAGTTTGAGTTATGGTGCTCTGTGCCAGGGGGTGCTTCATTATTTAGAGTGGGGAATATGATGCCAAATGAGGAAGTACCATCCTGTTCATTGGGCACTGTCCCGGGAAAGGGGTCCCCCCTTTGAAGAATTCTTGTTCATTTAAGGTGTCTTGAATGCAAAATGGAGTTATATTTTGCAAAATTTTGAACTGATGTTTTCAGAAATTCACATTTTTGGTGTGAGAGTTATTTTCAAAATAATTACTGTTAGTGTTATGACATACGTCACATATACCATAGCAGGAAGCATATTTAATTTGCAAAGCTCTTGAATTTTACAAATAATAAGCTAGAAATTAAAAAAGAAATCATCCAAACAGAGCTGTTTATGCATAGGTATGTGTAGATATAACTCTGAGAATATTCTTGGTCAGTTGGCCAGAAAAATATGAATATATAAGATATGTGTATGATTCATTACATACCCAGCATACTCCCATTTCCATGGGAGGTTATATACACTGTTCCACTAAGTCATCCTTGACTTAATACATAGAACAATCTCTAACCCCTACACTGTGATATTCTCATTCCCAACTATCTATTGTTTCCAATCTGTGTGGATAGTAATTGTAGGCAGCCTTGAATAGCAAGAATAATTCCCTACACGAGCTGATTAACACATACGACTATCAGTACACCTACCATAGACCATAGACATACATCTACATTTGGTTTATCATGATAATCAAGGTCATTTTTATGCTATTTGTTGTAATTATCAAACTTTTTTTTATAAAGGAGAGCTATGAAAATAATCTGGCATATTTAGGTTAAGATTCATAATGTCCTTCAAGGTTGCATTTAGTCATTCACACTTGTGTATTCAGTGCTATAAATGGCACATATCATCATTGTTATTTTGACAGTATACAGTGCCTGGATAACTCCTCCACCATTTGAGATCTGTCATTGTAAGAACAGAACAGAATGGCCTTGGCATACCATTCACCAAGACCAACTTGACATTTGCAAAACAGATTTGAAACTGAAAGACAGTCAAAATAAAATCACTGTTCAAACAGTGATTTTTACAGGTTGCACAGGTTGAAGACCTAGCTTCACTCGTAAGTTGCAGCTAGTAAAACCCTGAGTGAAATCCATCGGAATCTTGTTGATATCTAATAATGTTTTTGAGATATTTCTTTTCAAAGTTTGATGAAAATGCAAAACAGATGATGTAGAGTGTTGCACAGTGTCATTATTTCTTTTGTTGAGCCTATATATATTTCCTCTGAATTACTTATTTACTGAGATTCACATTGGTAAATGATATTGCTAATTTTGAAGAAAATACATGCTTCCAAAATAAAACTCTTTGGGTATATATATATATCATTCTCAAATGTCCTTGAAAGAAAGCTTAAGTAAACAAAGGATTAACAAAAGACATATCATAGGAGTCCATCTCTTGACATCATGACTTTGCAAACTTATCCAATGATTATTCATGATGCAGATAATGAGACTGATAATTTACTTGTAAAATTGTCAAACTCTGATGGATTGTGATAGCATTTGTGGCTATTTTAACATTTTTCATGATTAATGAACCAAATACTCCAAAATGGTATTTTCATGTCACAAGACCTTACGCTTTTGATTACACCTTCTGTACTTAAAAGGGGGGGGGGGGGGGATTGCTGGTGGATTATCTACAAATGTGTCTGAATAGCCCCCTCACTTTTAAGACAAATGGCTGATATATAACTACGTTTCATTCTCAGTGTAGAGTATGTGATAATGAATACTTACAATTGACAGGAATGAAGTACACTATGTATTACATAAACATAAGGTCCACAGGAAAACTTGTTCCATCACAACTGAGTAAATGATAAATTCACTTATTCCCCAACCCTCCTCCCTCCCTCCCTCAATCTCCTACTCTCCTTCCATCTCTCGCCCTTATAAACCTCTGCTATAAAACAAGGAAGAACCAAGTGTATCATAAAATGTGAGTATATTGCACACAATGTCAACTTAATGGGGGTGTGCATTTTCCATAATTTCTTATACTTTTTCTGTACAAACAAAAAGTAAATTTCCCTCAAGTGGAAAAATACCCATCCAAATACACAAATTTCAGGGTCCGAAGGAGTGTTCACCTTCCCAAAATTCCTCCACCAATGATTGCACATACACGAGCACAAGTACAGTGATTGTGTAGATCTCAATGCAGTAGTTCTTCTCATTAGCTTATGGTGAATTTGAACAATGGATATAGCTAGAAGTCTATAAGCACTGAATAAGTTAATGGTTAATGTAAGAGAAAAACAAAACTATACAGCAGTTGTAAATGATTACAACAAAACATTTTGACTATCTACTATCTTTATAATGCCCTAAAATGAAGCGTCATAAATCTACATTTTTGATGAAAACATTTTCAAATAAGCAGTGACATAGCAGTTTCCAATTAAATCCAACGATGTTCCCATGGTCGGCTGATAAACATTAGCATCCTTTACGAAAAAAACTTTAGGGGTAGAAAGGCACAACTGTCTTTCTTCCTGAAGAATGGTATCTTTAATTTATTGAAAACTTAGATGATTTCACTACCACATAAGATTTCAGACTAGAAGGAGGCCACAACCAGACATGGACAAAAACCCCCGGGATATATCACAATAAATGATAGGGGGAGCAAAAGAACATCTTGCAAAAATAGAACATTAATAGAGAAATGTCAATTTTAAAGGGTTGATCATACTCAAGGTTGGAGGTAACTGGCGGTAACAACATTAACTGGATCCAATATTTACCAACATATCAAACTGAGATCAAACCTGACTCTACTCTGTGTATCTGGATCAGAATTTTAACTACTACAGTAACCTAAAAGACAAAAAAGAATTAGTCTCAGAAAAATTTAATAACAAGTGAAAGCATTTTGAGCATTCCTTTGATGAAAGACCTCTACAACATGTCTAAGTTCAGCAATATAGACTATATATAGCCATTTCACAATATGGAGATACTGTATCAGTAATAGAGCTCTCCCAGCAAAAACAAGAGGGCAGCTCAAATCTGTAATATTATCTCAGATGTACTGTACTATAATGATCGTACAAATCTTAAGGCAGCTTACGCTCAGTGTAAAGATATTCAATCTCAGTCTAATTACAGCTTGAATGTATGTGGGTGGATCAAAGTTAGAATTGTAAAACTATAAATTGATAGAAAATAAAATATTTCATACACTTATAAATATAAGTTTTAAAAATGAAAGTGTTTGAGCTCACCTCATTTTGAAAGACCCTTCAACAGTGAATGCATGTTCAGTTTGGTATATGTAAAACAACAGTGCTAAAGAACAGCCAGATCTTGGAAGTGATACAAAGAGCATTTAAAACTTGAAAATGATACATATTTATCTGCCACAAAGTTTTCTTTTCTTTTTCACAACTCTTTAGATTAGCCACAAGCTTTTCTTCAGTGCTTGATCACAGGAGTGACAGAGAAAACACAGTCAAAATAAAAGTATTAAAGAGTGCACACCAGCTAAGGTTCTTGTAGAAAGTAGAAGTTCCTGTAAAATGAACAGAAATTTCTTTTGTCTGAACTGCATGTCTCTGATGTATGTCCATGACCGCAGAGCTCTCCATGAATAGAACCTATCATGTATATTTTCTTGTAATCCTACACTTTGAGTAATTGACTGAGGTTCAAACTCAACAGGTTAACATGGTAATGATTAAGGTTAGTTTGCTGGTCTGTGGGCAGACTGCTATACTACTTATACTATACGGTGTGATACATGTATATTTTAAACCCTAGCAGGTAGGTGGTGAATCACACATTGGCACAAATGATTGAGCAAACAGGCAAGTGAGACAGTCGCCTTCGAAAACTGGTGAAAAACAGGTGCTACTTGAATTCACTTCACTAACATATCTGATACAACTGACCTATGAACATGACATTTGAATTTTAAGGGAAAGTGTGACTCTGAGTCTTAAGTAGTACAGCTGCTGCATGTTGTCTGTTGTAAGGATCATTTCAAACAGTCTTAATTATTTTCCTTCATCTTTTGTTATTTTAATGATGCCATTTCCTTACTTTTGTTCCTTTGTAATTGTACATACCTTTTCATTTTGTGATTACGGATCAAGTTTGTTGCAATCATGTCTTAGCTATACAGTTGAGTGAGTAGGCAGTTTTAGTATCCAGTAGGCCCTGTGCATAGCTATATTAACATCCAGAGTCATCTCACCTTACAGATTCTCCTGTGTCATTGAGAGACAGACAGGCATAGGCGGAGCCCGGGCAAAGGTCAATTCTAATTTAGAAGTGGTCCAGTGAGTCATTGTGACATGAACATTAAACAAAGGAGGTGTAAGAAGGTATTTGGTGCACAGTGTGTGATACTCACAAGGTAAAGGTTTATTTCTGTTCCCTACATATTGGGCTGCAAGTTAATGTAATATTCACACGTCAGAGAGGTATACATGTTACAAGGAAGGGCGTCTCAGTTTTAGACTGACATTTCTGTAATGCAGATTGTGCTACTTTGAAAATTTCTGAAATGAGAAGGCAAGTGTAAGTGAAATGTGTGAGAAATAAGGTTTCAATTGTTTAAGCTATTGGAAATTGAACTTCTAATACCCTGTGACTACAGCTGGTACTGATAATTACCACATTTAATACACAAATTGATTCAAAAGTCAGATGTAGTTGGATTTCAAGATATTTTACATCTGACCCACTTCTCTGTAAAATGCAATTACTTTGATGTATGCCCACATACACCTTTTGTACAACTGTGCAACAATCATGCAGATTAGACAATATACACTTTTCAGGATGCAACATTCTTCATCTGAAGACTCAAAATTATCATCTAAAGGAGCCAATGTTCTTGTTCCTTGAATGAAAGTAAATATGTGTGTAGGAGGAGACACCCTGATATTGAGCAACTTTGTCAAACTGTTGTACTGTACAGTACTGCCATTCTACATTATCAAATGAAACATTTTTGTACACAAGAAATGGTAGAAGCTGCATCATTGACCATACTGTAGATGGCATCAGAATTTACGACAAGGGGCCATTTACACCTATACCATGGAGAAATGAACTAAAAATGGCAAGACACCTAGTAGATTAACATTCAGAGGAGGCCAGTGTAACAGAGACAAAGATATACCCAACCAAGGATGAGGGAAAAGGGATCACTTGTATGGAAAGTCATACACCACAAAGGGAACTTTAACCACAACACTTGAGTAGTACTAGAGACATAGAAGGGATCATTGGTAGTGGGAAGAGGGGGGGCCCTCTCATGGACAGAAAGTCAAACAGAAAGACTATGACACCAGTCTGGGCTTTTTCTTAGAAGAAGACTGAGGCAGTATAGTGCAATATGTTGTGTAGACACTAATCTTGGAAAACACTCCCGCGTTCCGAAAAGTCGCCTCATCGGACTGCCATTTTAAATAAATTTAGCAGGGAAGGCACTTTGAGAGGACGTTTTTTAAAAAATGACAGCAGACAATAACAGTATGGTTGCTGTCAGCAGACATTATCCTAGCATTGAGATAGTCCTTGTTATTATACGTATGGGAAGAGCCAGAGTAACTATGTACCCCAAAGGATGCAACAGCTTATTCAACTGATGCTGCAAATGCAGGGGTTTAATAATAATTCAAACTGTTGGTTGAAAAGCATCATTAAACCAACAAAACATGACACTGTAGCAGAAGCAGTGATGACAAAGAGTCAATCTGATGACATAGAGCAAAAGATTGGATGGCCTTCAATATATACCAGTAAAGCCGGGACATGCTCTGAAATAATCTCTTACCGTACTAAAAGGTATTGATCAAGGTGAAACGATGCAAGAAACACCAAGAGCTTCTTTAAACTCATGAATGAGAACTGAACTTGTTTCAAGTCATGACTTCACAACACTCTATCACTGGAAATTCAGCAGACCTGAAATTTTCTGTGACAGAGGGCCTTTTCAAGCTTGGAATCCTCTCAATAGCAAGGAAACAAAGGAAGACATGGACGAGGGCAATGTTTTGACACATGGCCATAGTATGCAAAGACCTCTTGTACTTGCTTTATCATCTTCAATATGAGAAGGGGTCAAGAAGCAAGTAAAATACATGAAGCAACATGTACATGTAACAGAAGTAGAAACATTCACCAGCATAAACACATCCCAAGGACACATAGATATCTGAAGAAGCCTCTATGCCTATTGACAGAAAACTGAGTGTGATAGCTAAAGACGTCTAGATACTGAAGATTTACATGTTTTGCACTGAAAGTTGTTATGCAGCAAAGATGTGGTATGCAAATGAAATGAAATAGCAATTAACAGTAATCCACACTGTACTCTTCTAATGAACAGCATCAGAAAGTTGAATTTACTAAATCTTATTGTCCAGAAATGACAACCAGATCAAATACTCTCCACAGACCAACAAGGAACTGGATGAAGGCAGAGAAACTTTGAATGTTAATATTTCTTGCAAAAACATGGACTAACAAGCCAGAAGCACATGTTACATCCTGAAGGTCATTGCTAATTATTCTACATCGAGTACAGACATGTGCATCAATCCTTCAGTTAACTAGCCATACAAGTGCTATAACTTTCATTGGCAAGCTTAATCTGCAATGTGCCCATAGCCTAGGCCTTGTGATCTCACTTAATAAGGGTTGGCACAATCCAGAAAACATTTAGATGATGCTGGTAGTAAAAGTTTGGATATCTGCAAAGGTAGACATGAGGCACCCATGGATGTACTGATAGAATCTTCAGATGCTACACCAGGACTTTTGTGTATCTTCTCATCTACTGACTCTGTCACTGAAATGCTAGATTCTTGGGCAAACAATACCAATAATGAGTGAGATGACAATGTTAGAAAAATCAAGGAGAAAGGATCCAAGAAGCTCCTGGAGGGTATCGGAAAAGCCATTTGAAATCAAATCAACATCATGAGGACAAAACCAACAAGTAAAACATGAGGGTACATAGCAACAAGAGAGAAGGCTTCCCTGTTGCCCAAACTGTATAAGATCCATTACAGTTATAGTGGCTGGGGCAATGACCTGTATATCAGGGATTCCACAGAGCAAGTTATACAAGCATTACTGGGGAGTACTATTAAGAGAATATTCTGGAAAAGTTGCACTTGCCATATTTAACAAAGGAATGGAGAAGGATATAAATTGCTTGAATCCCTGGCCAAAGTTGTGTTCATGCAACACTGGGCACCCAGTCATACTGCCAATCTTTCTTACCTTAAGAGCTATACTCGCAGATTTTTCCTTCCTCTAATATGAGACAAACAGTCCAAGCTTCAAGCAAGTAGAAAGTTTATGGGCAGTAATGGAAAATGTTACTTGCCAGAAACATGGAAAGTCTGATCATTATAATTTGGGTCGAATAAGAGTAAATCCAAATAACATCTAGGTCAACTTTCCTCAACATTCTCAATGGTCCAAGATAATGGATGGTCAGTGAGATGCGCCGAAGATCAAGAGAATGAAAGTAAGACATCCTTAGATGATGCAACTGAGATCAGCAATCAAAAGAAAAACTGGCAATCAGTTCAGGAATATTTATTTACATACCTGAACACTCTTTGATACTTTAAAAGTCACCCTTTCTTTGTCACTGCTATAAACACTTAAGGAGAGCTGGTATTGCTCAAGAGGTTGAAAAGAAAACCTTCATGGCAGTTCAATATCTCTCTGTATTCAAGCCTTCAACACTTTATATTTTTCCAAGATCCAGCCACTCTTTCACTTGGCGCTGTTGTCATACAGGTATACTGTAATATGCACATACCATATAAACATGCAACAGCAGTTAAATTCTGTGAGTATATCTCTTTTACAGAGATGGAGGCAGTTTTATCCTGCAATGCCATACATTTCACTGAATGTGCAGCCAACTGACCGAATCTTGGGCAATTCGGCTATGTAACTCTCTGTATTATACAATATGTACAACCATCTTACAGTATTTACAAAGCAATTGTCTAACAAGAGTTGCAATACCATGAGGGTAACTACTACGTGTGCAACCATCTTGCAGACCTAAAGACACGACATTTACTTTATGGTCATGTCTACACTACATGTAACCATAATAAAGCATTTTCCGAGCAAACTTCATAAAACTAGACAGGTCTTACTTTTCTTCCGAGATCTCTCCTTGCTCTCAACTGGTGTTGCGATGGTTTCTCCTTCAGCTCCTCCCTGATTCTTCATCTCATTTCTTTCTGCAACTCCAGAATTTTCCTTCTGATCAATGACAGCTTCAACATCATCCTGACCTTTGACCTCATTTGAACTGACTTGAACTTCTCCTTCGTTCTTCTGTTCGTCATCTTGACCACTGGCCTCTCCTCCATTGTTAACTTCATGTTCAACTTTAACCTTTTTTTGACCTCTTTCTTCACTCTTACCTTGCATGATGTCATCACTCTGTTCTTTGCTCTTCTCATTCAATGTTTCTGAATTTTCAGCATTTTCGTTTTGATTAATGCCAGTTCCATCACCATCCTGATCCTTGACCTCATCTGAGTTTATTTGAACTTCTTCAAGCTCTCCTTCATTCTTGCCATTGTCACCTTGAACACTTCCCACTCTTTCATCGACTGCTACTTCAGACTGAGGGGTAAACTCAGTTTGACCTGTCTCTTGTTGGTGATCTTCCCCACTTTTACAGATAACGTCACCTTGATCCTCGGTTTCATCACGGGACGCTTCGATGACATTGGAAGAGTTTGCATCATCCACAGGAGACAATACATTGTGTGAGCTATCCTCCTTTTCAACATCATCTGCAATGTGAGTTTCATCTCCCTATAAGAGTGAAAAAGATACGACAGATTATCACAATGTATCATCCTAAACTACTACCAAATTGCACACACTCCATGTCAAAAATACTGTCTATTGCCTTGAAGTGTTTCTATGTATGTGTGATTAAATGTGTGTGCATGTAAGTGTGTACTTTTGTTTGCTGATAACATGCACATGCAATACACTAGGTTTAATCAAACCAAGACTGTAGAGCACTTTAGATACCTAGATTTCAATGCAAAGATAACTGACCTGTATAGTATGCAACTACAGAAGCGTAAAAGTACTCTCAAGGGAAGAACATCTTTGCCCTATAAGTTGATAATTTTCAGCAAAATGTCTTCATAATGAGACAATATGTCATCCAAAACAGAAAGATGATGGATTGTTTAGTTGATAACAATTTATCACATTCTGTCATTTCAACAATTTTCTGCAAAATGTTTAACTTGTTCACTGTCTTACTGTGTAAGCAATTGAACAATTTTCTGCAAAATGTTTGAATGACAACTTGTCATATCTTGCCATTTCAACAATTTTCTGCAAAATGTTCACTTATTCACTCCCTAAACTAGAAATACAAATTACAGGATGAGATAAGTTTGTCATTTAAACGTTTGGTAGAAAATTGATTGTTCACTTAGAACGACATGAACAAGTCGACATTCTGCAGAAAATTGTTGAATTGACACGATGCAATTAGTAGTTGCCATTTCAACATTTGTCAGAAAATTATTTAATTGCTCATTCAGAAGAGAAGCAAACCGAGTCAACATTTTGCAGAGACTTTTTGATTTAACAAGATATGATGAAATGTCATTTACAAAGTTTGATGAAAATTGTTGAATCACTTACTTAGAGAAAAAAGTGAAAATTTTGCAGCAAACTGTTGAAATGACAAGATATGGATACAATGTCATTTGAACAATTTGCAGAAAATTGTTTAATTGTTCAAGAAACAGAACGAAACAACAGATCAGTCTTCTCCTTTTTTTTATGTTATATTTTCTTGTTATCAAGACATTTTGCAGAAAATTGTCAAGTTATGAGGGCAAAGATGTTCTTATCTTGATGGCACTTTTAAGCTCCTGTATACAAATGTTTCAAAAGGAAATTAGAATTGAGCATTTGGCATTGCATAAGTCTGAGGCAAAGCTATTGCATTAGATGTATCCTCTCAGATAGATGAGACGATGCTACCGTGATAAATACAATGAAAAAAAAACATAAACTAGAGAGAAGAGGGAGAGTTTGATTATTGATGAGAATTGTAGTGACTTTCTTCTAGAGACCTTTCTCTACAAGACACTGATCAATGTGTTATACCATAAGGTCTGTCGTGATGAGAAGAGAAATGAAAAAAAAAAAAAAAAAAACAGGTCTAAAATGTTACTTCACTGAAAGAAAAAGTTACATTTCAGAGAATTCACTGGGAAGCTGGATGGAATGAAGAAAAATTTCTAGTGACCAACCACATGAATTCAGAAAATTCATTAAACTTACTTGATTGTTGACACCTTCCAGGTTAAAGATATTTAGCAAGGCGGACCTGGGTGACTCTGACGGTTGAACATTCTTAGCTCTAAACAATAAACAAAGCATGAAAACAACAGAAAACATAATAACGTCACATGAGAACAGATTGAGGTGTTTCTGGGCTTAAATTCACAAGTGAAAACACAATTATCATCAGTTCAAACTAGTAAAGGATCAACAATGGTGTTACAAGTCTCATCCCTGAGGTGATGAAGATTTATTGTCTTGATTCCTGAGGTGGTCTAGAGATGATCTTGATCTCTGGGTGGATCAGACTGTGCTCTCCAGATATAAGTTATGATCATTGTGGATACTTTCAAGGGAAGAGGTCTCCAACCTAGATCAAAGATGTTGGCAAACAACCATAGGACTGACTACCCCAGACTCACTACGATATTGATACCACTCAAACACTACAGACAACTGCAAACTCACTATGGTATTAATGCAACTCAAACACCACAGGATACTGCAGACTCAATATGGTATTGATACCACTCAAATACTGCAGGCTACAGCAGACTCAATATGGTATTGATGCAAATGACATCAAGTTCAAGAAAAGTATTCAATGTGACAAATATCTTTCACATGAAGGACTTTAGTCAATACATAAAGGTAAATAATAGACTTTCCTGAACTCCAGCATGTAAGGTACCAGCTGGAAGGTATAGGTCTCCTATACCTTCATAATGCAAATGTCAGTGAAATTATGTTAATATCACCATCACAGATATTACATTGAAACATTTCAGATAAGACGGGCAGTTAATTCGAATATCTCTACAAGGGGTAAAGCTGCTTAGGTCAGTGTCCGATAGGACAAACTAAAGCGAAACTTGTGTCAAAAGTCATCCTTAAATCCATCAGTCTCAAAGTTCAGGGTTGTTTCTTTACATCCTTTCCTAGCTTTCTTATAACATCAAATTGACCTGATTCTTGCAGAAGTATTGAAAAGCGGAAACCTCTGTAGGTAGGTCTGCGTCTTTCTTACCATTCTCATTGTTGCATAATTGACATTGCCCATGGTGCAAACAAATGAAATCTAAGAGCTCTACAAACATTTACATGGTAACTCATCCTTCCTGAACATGACTCCGATATTTTGGCAGCACTTAAAGCAGATCATTTTTTACCTTTCATTTTTGATGTTCTCAAGAAGATAATAGACAGCAGTGTATAAAGCCATGTCCTCCGCTGGCTTCCCCGTTTCTCCAACAGCTTTGATGACTGCCGCAGGGAGGGTCGATCTTTCTTTGACGGCCAACTCCGACCACACCTGGTCATGTAAGCTGACCTGACATGGCAAAAGATGAAAGTAAGCTGGCCGCAATGGAAGAATATGAAGGTGAACAGGGAAGATGAGATTATTCAACATTCTGGCCCTCCATATGGCAATGTGCAACTCTTCAACTTGTTCTGGTGATTCGATGTAGTTAGGGGAGAGCAGCGGAACTATCTTCTTTCCCACTTCGATCCTCGTCAATCTCTCTTGTTCAGTTTTGCCTTTCCCTTGGACATTCAGACCGGGAGCAAAGTACCCCAACAGACGCATCATAAAATCCGCATACTTGGCGTCATCTTCATTGTAGCTCAGAACTATGTCGATGTCATCTCCAGACTTTTTCTTCTTGAAGGCGTCTGTCATTTTGGGAGGAAACTTTGAGGAGGAACAACGGAAGTCTGATTCAAATCGAGTCCTTCTGAGCTTTTCCCACTTCTGTGTTACTTCAACTTGCATGTCCTGGCCAATCAAAAGAAAATAAAGAATAGGAAATTATACGAACGGCACTAGAACAATGCTTGGACAATCTTTTATCTTAGGAACAACTTTTGGCAGTGACCAGATGTTGCTGTTCTTATAGCAATTGCAATAGTGGTTCTCATCCTACACACGGTGGTTAAATTGTGTTTCTTTCACACTGGCCAGCCAACAGCCACCAGCCACAACGTTGATGTTATGACATAAGGAGAAACCTTAAAGACTATCACAATGTCAGTGAGAATCAATGAATGAATCTTATCAGCTACCATGTTTGCGTCTATTGCCTCTCTTCCAGGTGATTTTTCAACTTTACTTTCATTCCTTCCCCAAACATTGTCGATACCTTGTTTTCTTGAAAGGCTGAATAGTATGAAGCATCTTCTCCTAGCTTGCCAGAATCCAACCACTGAACCAAAGAGGAGCAGAGCTTCTTCACATCAGAATCAAATCCATCTGAATCTGTCATTATCTGTGGAACTTTTTCAAAACCCGGAGGAAAGTAGTCGATCTTTTCGATGACAAAAGGAATCAACTGCAGGTGGTTTACCTGTTGAAGTAAACATGAGCCTTTTGCTTAATTTTCATCTCTTTTACACAAATCCTTCTTCATGATCTAGTATAAAAGTCCATTTGTTACTTCTAGTTTGTGATTGATGAAAATTATGGTTACATTTAAGTTCCAATGTTTTCCTTGTAACATAGACCTTCCTAGCTATTGTAAAACAAACCAAACACTTCTCATTACTATTGTTTTTAATGATTTTTCAACCACCTTTTGGTGCATTTGAATTTATAACATAATCTATTACACTTTTACATTTTTTCAGGTGAGTGCAGACACTGCCTCTACATACTTACTACATTGCCATTTTCATCAGGAGGTTATCAAAGGAGTATTGCAATAAAAAAGATCATCAAATTACGAGGTCATCATAGCAAAGAAATATCATAGAAGGCATGCTAGTGCTTCACTGGCAAATATTTACTCTGAAAATGTGGTATTAATTGAACTGATAATCTCAGTAAAGGCAACAAGATGAGCTAAGTTTCATCACATGACTGCAAACTCAGATCTAATACATTTGAAAGTAACTTTGAAAATGACATTGGAGAAGCAAATGTAAAAAGTTCCACAACAAATCAGATGTCATTTCAAACAGTGTCTGTTAATTCCTCATTAATGGTGGATTAGGCAGTTGATTAGCTTAAAACTGGTGATTAAAAGAGTGTTTTATCTTACCTTAGCATAATGCTTCACCGTGGCTAAGTTAAACTCTTCTTGGCACACAGCTGATTTAATGTAATTATTGGTCACCAAAGCTACCAGACACTTGGAGCCATCTATGGAATGGTATAGTGCCCTTTGCCAGGATTTACCTATGATGAAATTGTACAGACTAATGTTTATGCGAGAGTACTGAAACAGGCAAAGGTACATTGTTCCATTTTCCTGTAATAGCTAAGAGTACACTTTTTTTTGTAGTTTTTATTATTGTTGGTTACAGGTACAATCTGTTTTCCTACGTAATGCTTGAGAAATCTTGAAATTATTCATAAAAGCACTAAGAAAGAAGTGACTCACTCTCTTCTCCTTAAGTCATGAGACATGCCACACATCCAATCTCCACTGCCCACATGCAACTCCCTCCCCCCCCCCTCCCAAAAAAAACTCCATGGTTTGACTTCCTGTTCCTACTCTGTCTTTCCGACAATCTGAAAATCTCATCCGAATTCCCTGTTTTTTTTTTCATATCTTCTAAGCTTACAAAAGATTCTCTGGAAGTGTTACATTAGCACTACTTCTTAATCTGGAATGAACTGGCACAACAGGTTATGCTGACTACGCTGTGCAGATCCGCCCCCACCAAGAGACACCATATGGAGATGGTATGGAACCAGAGGTGCATTGTGCACATATGTTATGTCACTTTTGTTTATTTATTCTCTCAGTGCAACTTTTTGTGGTGCTTTGCTATTGTATGTCAATGTGTTTTATGTATCACTGTGAACATTATCACTGCTCACACCTTCCATGCCCCTTCCCCCCCCCCCTCCCTCACTTAAATGCAACAAAAATTTAAGTACAGAATCAACACAACACTGAAGGCAGGAGAAAATTATCACTTATAATCATCAATGAACTCTCACTACATATTCTGAGAAAAGCACTTATTTATCATCTGGTCAAAGGTAGCTTCCAAGGTTCATCTAATGTAGAGGAGAGATAACGTGACTTTTTCACAGAAGTGGTCAAGAATTCCCTTTTACAACCTTTGCCCCAAAATTCTCGTCGGTGCCCGATGTATTACCTCAATGATTAATATCTGCCTGGAGACTATGCAAGGAGAACCAGTTCACGTGGTGTTTACAAAAAGATGGATTGATAGATGGATGGATAGATGGATGGATGAATGGATGGATGGTTGAGCAGATGCATGACTGGACTGACAAAGCTGCTTTACCGCATACACAAAGTTGAAAATATCACAAGCTAATTAAAGGAACTGCTACAGATTGTCATCATAGGTCTGTCAAAAAGTAGCTTCCTTACTTGGAGAGAAGAAAGTTAAGAGTGTACAGCTTCGAACCTCAACTATGAGCTTTCATCATGGCTTGTCACAGGGCCAGATATTTCCAGTTCATTATTTACTGTCCCAAACTAGGCAACAGCAAGTACATATTATGTACACAACACTGATGCTCTTAACACAATTACAATTACCTTCAAGGTCGTGTGACATGCATCTAGAAAAGAGCCGGCAGAAGTTCCGAAGTTGCATAGTAAAACCTTGAGTGAAAATCTGATGGAATTTTGTTTATATCTATTACCGTTTTTGAGATCTGACTTTTCAAAGTTTGTTAAAAATGCAAAACAGATAGTCAGTCAGTATTTCTTTTGTTAACTATAAATATATCATGTCTCTAAATAAATTATTCAGTTTCACGTTGGTAATCAATATCTTTGAAGAAAATACATGATTCAAAAATAAAACCCTTCTGGGCATATAAAATTCTCCAATGTCCTTGAAATTAACAAAGGACTAACATAAGACGAGTGAGTCATAAGAGTCCATCTCTTGACGTCACAAATTTGCATACTAAGCAAATGTTTATTCATGATGCAGCTGTGAAACAGTAATTTGCCTGTAAAATTGTGAATCTTTGATGGAATTTGTGGCATTTTTCTAACATTTGCAATGATTAATGCACCCAATACTCCAAAATGTCATTTTCATGTCACACGACCTTTAAAAAGGAGCAAAATGTGTGGAGCTTAAAACAAAAGAAAGGTATCACAGCAAACCTGTCTTCAACTCTTGCACATCAAAGAAAATCCTCAAGTTAGGATTAAGATCTTGAAGGATCTTGACCATCTTCTGAGCTAGATCAGTCTCCTTGTGACAGTAGGAGAGGAAGAGGTCATACCGAATAACACTTGAGTTCATGATGGATAGACCTCTAGTGAAGTTGATGGACAAAGAGATGATGATCTGGTAACAAGCATCATGGATCGATTCATCAAAATTTGATCTGAGAATGGCAAAAAAAACCGATCATCTTTATAGCAGGGCAAACAATAAGCAAACCACAATGTACAAATGTATTGTGGTTTCAATGATCCAATTATGAGCATTTTTTTTTTCTATGAATCTGACATTATATCATTAGAAAGTGAAACACACGCTACCTGTGCTTTACATGAAGTATGAGATCTGTGCAAGCTTCCTTTTGTGAGTTCATTTGACCCATGTTGACCTCAAATGACCTTTGGCCACCACTAAACACCAAAGGATTCTTGTACTCAGCCAATCTTCACATGATATCATACATGATAAGGTTTCATCAAAGGCACAAACCCTGACCATGATGATATGACTTGATATCACTTCATGTTCTATCATGCAGAAAAGGGTTTTCTCGAGATATAATTTCAGCACATTATGGAAATTCTGTGTGGAGTAGGTGTTGTACTCAATGAGAGACTGAATATGACATCTGTTAAAGCTGCCCATCTTGAAATTTGATGTTTAAGCGAACTTCATAATGTGACCCTGTTGTTGACCTCAAATGACCTTTGACCTTCACCAAAGACAATAGAATTCTTGTGTATTCAATGAGATGCACCTACAAATATGCGATCTGTCCATGCTGTCCATGTTGAGATAAAAATCACATCAGGACCAAACATTGTTCTGAAAACCTAAAAATTCAGATTAATTGGGTTTCACATGTACCGTTAATTTCCTACCCCGGGTGAAGCATGCACTTATTAACAAAGTGATATTAACCATTGTTATGATGTCTCTGTGTCATTTCTTTGGTTCCATGTTAAAAGATTAAATATTTGTTGAAGACTTAAAGTGTTTCATGTTTTGTTTTTTTTTTTCATATTGAACTCCCAAGGAGGATACATTAAATGGGGGCAATGAATTTCCGTCTGGGTTGTGATGCTTTGCTCGGAGTTAGTATAACACATAGCCTACACACAGAATCCTAACATTTTGAACCAAACAGCAACAGTACATTCTCAAAAAAAAAAAACCGAACACACAGTTTTACCTCTATGAACGGTTTACACACTGGCTGACATGGAAAAGGGAGATTTAAAGTGAGAAGCATAATGAATTTTTTTCTCCCCTCAGTCTATCTCTATGAAAGAAATTAACATCTGCAGGCTTTGGCGACAAACTACTTTCAACTCCACAGAAACACAACGTAAACTTCATTTACAGAGCCATAAGGCGATTGGATGAAGCAGGGTAATGTAAAGAGGAACACTGCTACCATCGCACGTAGTTACATACATCGACTGTGAACAATTGTAACTGGACACCCTCTTGGTTAATATTCAGTAGGACTGTGTGTGCTACAACTAATTGCTACCGATGGTATGAGTACCTCCTACCTCATGAATATTAAGTTCACAACTTTTGGGCTATGTGTAAGGAATGCCTGACCATCGCTACTAGACACTTTTAAAAACACTTTGCATCACTTCATGATAAAAGTGTTTTTAAACCTGTCTTTCACCTACAACAAAATTTTTCATGAAAAGCAAAAACTATATCAAATCCACTATATTGAAACTACTACTTAGTTTTGACTGGGAAGATGATTTTGTAAGCAACCGATATAGTGAGGAGGATAACAGGAACTTACCTGCAGTCAACATACTGTACCAACCCCATGTAAGTGGGCATGTTGGTAATTGTGACAACGTAAAATGGTGCCAACATGTCACGGTGAGCCTTACGGTTGCAACAGAGGGCGATGTTATACTGCTCGATGCAAGCCGTTGACTGAAGGTAATTGGGGCTCAACACTGCAAATCAACATTAAAAGAGTGACATTACAAGCTTTACAGGTGATGTGACATAACAATGACATATTGGAGTACTGAATGTACTAATCATTGTAAATGTCGAAAATATCCACAAATTCCATCCAAATCCATCAACGATTGACAATTTTACAGGCAAATTCATGTCCTACACCTGCATGAATAATAAACATTGGCTAAATATGCAAATTTGTGCCACAAAGAGAGGCAATCGCATGATATGCCTTATGTTATACTTTGTGTACTTAACCTCTATGTCAAGGACAATTGACAATTTTGGATGCCCTGGGAGACTGGGTTTCATTTTGGAAGCAAATATATTATTCTTTAAAAATATTGATATTACTTGCCAATGTGTAAGCCAGATGGAAAGTAATTAAGAGACAGTGTACATAGACCTAACTAGGAATTAAGAGACAATGTACACAGGCCAAAGAAATGATATACAGATAATGTGCAACGCTTAACATCGTCGTCTTTTCATTTTCATCCAACTTTGAAAAGCTGTTATCTGCAACATGGTAATGGATACAACTATTACACAATTTTAATGGATTGTCATTCTGGGTTTGCACTCTGCAACTTCTTAGTCAAGTCAGCCCTTTTCTAGATGCATGGCACACAAGTGACACAACTCTAAGGGGGAAATCAAGGTTTGACTGAGAAAATTCACCTTTAGTTGATTTTTCTTTCTAAACTGATTGTTCACCGAAATATAGAGACGTTGGGAGGTGTTTGAAGGTAGAAGAAATAGTAATTATTGCGTTAATTACCGTTTAGATTGAGAACTCTTAATATTTGTCAAGACAGCCTCCTCTATACCATCACCAATCACAGCGTAAGACTGAGGTGACAGTATATGAATAAACATAACCGAATGTTTACGATTCCCATGCTGTTTGTGCATTGCGTAACGCTAAGTAAACAAGAGTTTAGTGACAGTTGATGATACACACAGCACATGTAGGCTATGAATGAAACTGTTCAGCCACACCACTTCATACCCTGAAAAGGCGATGGTATTGAATCTTCATATTTGATTCGATGAATAAGGATGTTACAGACTTTCAGAGTTCTTCACCGATTTTTTGCGAATGTGACTTGTTTCTCGAAATTGTCCACGTTTTGAGATAATATTGATCACATTCGTTAGTTATAACTCGTATGATACCGTTGGGGAATTGTAGTGAAAAAATTGTGAAAATGAACCATGATTTCCCCTTTAAGTTATGACACAGAGTGTGAACCCATCATCACCCCAAATCAAGTGTAACATGTGAATAGAGTCATATCCAAGTACCAATGACATGAATGTCACTGGAACACATATATATGGAGAAATGATGATACAAAGTGTGTGCATTCAAGGAGGACTGACCAGTAATGACCCTTGAACTTTTCATCATGACCTCATACATATCTTCCTGCCAGAATGAACTCTTGTCCAGCTGTTGTTTCTTTGTGAAGATGCGAACATCTTCCTTGTTTTTCTTCAACTTCTCCACGATACTGTCGACGATGCTCATGTCGTTCTCGCTGTACGAGAGGTAGAAATCGAACTCGACGGCGACCTCCTGGAAAAGACACATAGTTTTGGGATGAGGCCATGTAACTTCTGCCCCTATGTTCAGTTCCTACCTTAAGTGTTATGAAGTATATAAACTGTGATGATACTGTTCACATATCTGCAAAGCTTCCATCTCTAAAGGGTTTAACTTATATGGAAAGATTAAAGAAACTCAAGTTGCCAACTCTAAAGTATCGTAGGTTAAGAGGTGATATGACTGAGGTTTTTAAAATTGTTTCAGGTGTGTATGACAGAGATGTTACAGAGGGTTCCTCAAATTTAGTAAAATTACTCATACACGTGGTCATAGTCAGAAGTTACTCAAAGAGTTTTCTAGACTCAACATTAGAAAATTTAGTTTCATGAGTAGAGTTGTTGATGTTTGGAATAGCCTTCCTGAGAGTGTAGTCTCAGCCACCACTGTTTTTCAGTTTGAGAAGGCACTGGATAGGTTTTGGGCTGGCTATGAGATGTTGTATAACTACAAGGCTGATTTTGTGTAAGTTTTATAGTATGTCAGTCACCCACAGCTTATGATTGTTGCTTTAGTTGTCAATGGTGAAGATCAAGACTATGAAGATGCGGACATAGAGGTCGATAGACCTGCGTCCACTGATGTTCCTAAGGTATCCTAAGGTAAAAAGGAAAGAAATCAGTCATAATTTTAGTATCAGGTTACACAAAGTTACTACTCACACACTATGCTATTTTGATATTCAGGTGGGATCACAAAGAATACCAACATCATATGCAGGAGCCCCCGCAGGCAGCTCTGGGGGTAATGTATTGATAAACTTGAAAAATTTTGGGGCAATTTTCCCACATATATTGCTGTTTATTTGTTCTTTAAACGAGTAGTATTAGAAGTAAATGCAATAAAGTAAATATGCTGAGTCTAAGCGATGGCTGCGGATTTATAATAACTACGAAAGTGCCGAGTCAATCATACATCAGCTTAACAGAAAAGTGACAAAGTTAGGCAATCTCTATGAAAGAGATTAGAGAAAACTAAAATGTTTGAAGTTCAATTTTTCAAAGTTCAACTCTCTTAGCCAGCTACTCAGTGACACCGCATTCACGAACAAACTTTGACATATGACTTAAGAAATTCTGATGTTACTTGGTTGTAGAAATTCTGACGTGACTTCCTCAGCAGCAAGTGCTCTTGAACTGTGTATGTATTGTTTGGCAAGAATAACAAAGGATACACATTGAATAATTTTACCTTTGGCATCATGTACTGCATGTCATATTTGTCCTTCATCTGGGTGAAAGTCTCCAATGTAGCTTTGTAACCATTCTTGTGTGCAACCTTCTTCGCATCCCCTTCAACTCTGGGAGAGAAGAGGACGATTTTTAGTACTCTCAGGGGGAGTCCTGCTTTCATCCAACGAACAGCTGCCTCTACCATCCCTCTGAGCATCACTTGTTTGCCATATCCCTGAGAAAATAAATTAAAAAGCAAGGAATTCCATGTTACTATCACAAAATCATAAAATTTATCATTTTGCCATAAAAATAATTTCATGAATATAAACAAAGATAAAGATAATAGCATGACTACATTTTCACGCTCTTCCACCTATCCAGGACAACAGCAATAGTGTATAGAAAACCAAGTCCAATTTTTAGTCCAACCTAGTCCATTTTTTTTTTTCAGTTGGAATGCAAAAACTGGTTCTTATTTGATGAAGACAATACTGCTTTCCAATCACGGCTTTCAACTTTTATTGAAATCATACAGCAGTATTAATGACGTTTATTTGGTCTCTCAAACATTGGATATGTTTTTATTATTCATGCTGAATAATACATGCATCAGAATGTAGGTGGCCATTTCCTTCATCAAATAAAACTAGACTCATGGCTGGGAAGGAGTAGTAGAAATATGAAACTAGAAAAAAATGTAGAAAGAAAACAGTTGCTGAAATCTTTGGTCTTTAATAATCTCTACATTTTCAGTATCTTGTACAAAAAAGTTTTGGGCAAAAAATTTTCTGGCTGACAATTAAAAATAGTGAAATGGTTGACTAAAAGAACAACCACAAGTCTTTCTATAAATTGAGGCTGAAATTACAGAAGTGCTCAAATTAAATGGAAAAGACATCATCAAGTCTACTTTGTAGTTTCTAAACTGTTCTTTGGATTATATATATTTGGTATGCACTTTACAAAAAGGATTTGGTCAAAAGCCATCACCACTCTGAACATGTACAAAACAATAGGCGACCCATACATGGCTTTACACTGACCTGGTTTCCTGTATTCAACAGTGATGTTATCACAGAGCCATCTTCATTGTTTAAAACTGGCACTAAGCATCTGAACGCGTCCGCGACCATCTCTTGAGGCGGTGTCTGGGAAAATCTGTAATACCAAAATAAAGATGTTCAAATGATGTCAATACTAAGCTTCAAATTGTTCTTCTATATAAAACCATGATTTAAGTATTCAAAGGACAAAATAATATCAACAAAGTGATTACCAGTTTTTGCAAATCAATGTTTGAATTGGTTATCAGTCAACCCATTTTGATTAAACAAACATTGCAGTGTGAAGAAGTTGAAAATTTGACTCAATCAAATGTACCATAAGCAATCTTTTGGTTTCAACAGAAAAAAACAATGGTTAATCTGAAACTATTGCAAGGCAAATATGAAATTGAACAGCAACTTGATTTCATGGAATACAAATTGCAATATCAATTTGGTTATTCTATCTATCGGTATCCAACATTGGCTTTGACTTGCATTTGGGTTTGGCACGCGTCAAGGGAACCGGGGTCCCAGTAGGAACTGCCACCATGGAAGGACCTGGAACTGCATCCAGTCGCCCCTTAACTTGTTCTCTCTCACTCTTGAGGCAAGCATGAATCTCAGCCCATTACACCGAAGTGAACGCCATGTACCGCTCACATGGAATAGATCTAGTGCACAAGAGGCATTAGGGGCACACTAAATGCATGTCCCCAGTCCCTCCTCGGCCCAAACTGATTCCAGACAACAAATCTAGCATGGTGGGAGGGGAGTCTATAGCCAAGTCAAAGGAGTAGCACTACGGTAACAAAAACAAAACCCTTCAGTGACTACAACATGAACATTATCAGAAAAGGGATGTAACTCAGGGCAATGTAACAACACATGAAAATATTTGCTAAATAGCTAATAAAACACATGAAATTGGTTATATAGCTAATCAAAAAGAAAACAAATACCGAAGCAAATATAAGGCAACTGGTTTCTCAAGAAAGAGAAGACCTTACAGCTAAATTATGATGTAAATGCAAATGAATATATACATATAACCATAACACCCTAGAAAATTAGCAAAGCAGGTATATGTGGATAACAGCATGATAGGCTATCTGGCCTAGGCTTGTTACACATGGATCAAAGTGAAGTAAATTTCTGCCATAAAAATATTGAAAAAGTAATGTAGAATTTACTAATTTTTTATGAGAGCCCAAATTAAATGCTATAAGAACAAAAACAATAACAATTCTTTTCTTACTTTTTTAACTCCTGCTCTAGGAGAAAACAAAGTCCTGTACAAAAACATATGTTTCAACACAGAGGGAAAGTGGAATCAGAAATTAAGAGATACAGCATAGAGGGCCCGGGGTGAGAACACATTACTCAAAGTTTATTGAACATATCTAATAATATGTAAGAATGAGCAAAGGGTAAGTATATGTCAATGACTGCAAATACTAACATTTAAATGAATCTATTAAATGATGGTTTCCCACCCAAAAGGACACAGCTACCCAATGTTTTAAGGTACTGTAGGGATATCCTTCATAAGTACTATTTCACACCACACTTAACCTCAAATGTGTGAAGATAATTGATGGATCACATTCAAGCAACTGGAGGCTCTGAAAGCCAGTTTAAACATTTGTAGGAGTCCAACAAAAACTTGCAATAATAGAAAACAACAAGTTATTACTAACTATTTGGTAACATGCATACTGAGGAGGTAACAAATATCTAATGTACTATGATCATGTGGGGAAGTAGAATGTAACCTGTGTTGAGGGTGTTTTGAAGGTACTAGCAGTCGCACCTGTTCACTGACACATGATAACTGCAAGCTGCTTGTTCTCCAAATGACTGTAAGCATGATGCCAGCAAATGAAATCCTTGTTACAAAAGCTGAAAACATCATGTTCATCATGTGACAGCAGGCGCATCAATCCAAATTGACCTTGCAAATATCTGAGGCTGAGTACAAAGGCGTAGGTTCTTCTGGAATTTTTATTTTTTGTGGGCGTTTGGGGAAACTTTGCCCGAATGTGATTTTACAAATTAATGAGCGGGTTTACTATGTAAGCAGTGGGCTGCAACGAGTTAGCTCATCTATGAAAAATACATATGTAGGAATTTCCAGAAAATGTCTCATGGACAGTGGTTAGAAACCCTCAGCAAAATTTCTAAAAAAAAAACTTACTTCAGTTAGGCAGAAGATGAATGTGAATAGAATGTATGCAGAAATTACTATAGTACCGCCAGGGTCTAATGACTGGCGGCATATTTTTTTGCTTATACATATTAATATCACATATGAAGCCAGCTATCCAGGGTTTGCAGGAGGGGTGGGGACTTGGCCTGATGGCATGTGTGACAGGACTATCTTAGTGCCACCATCAGTTGGTGCTGAGAGTACAAGAAAATTTTGGGCTTTTCAAACTTCCCAGCTGGCCAGAAATGGCATTTCCCAACCATCCTAAGCTGCATATACCCAGCCTTGAAATAGGGATATCACTTCTGCAATTCCTCAATTCATATAAAAAAAAAAAATCAATCTATGGAAATGATTCAGCAGATACATATCAGATGGGGGTTGAGGTGATACAAGAATTATAATGAATTATTCACCCTATTCCATTTTCTTTGAGTGCTTTGCAAATATTTGGGGCTGAGCACATAGGCGTAGGAACTCCTGGAAATTTTTTTTTCTTTTTTGGGAGAAAGGAGATTTTTGCCCAAATGTGTTTTTTACTATCTAAGAGGTGGACTACAATGAATTAATGCATCTATGAAAAATACATATGTCGGAATTTTCAGAAAACGTCTCATGGAGAGTGGTTGAAAACCCTCAGCAAAATTTCGAAAAAAAACTTTCGTCTGTTAGGCAGAGGATGAATGTGAATAGAACTTGAACAGAAATTAACATAGCACTGTCAGAGTCTAATGATTGTGGGCATATTATAGTCATCGATGCCACATATGAAATGTCTATCCAGGGCTTATAGAAGGGGTAGGGACATGGCCTCAGGGTAAAAGCCTTTTGCATGCACTTTGGGCAGGACTATCTAAGCGGAGTGCCACCATCTGTTAGCATACATGAAAAATTAAGGCTTTACAAACCTCCTAGATGGTCTGAGAAGGCAGTTCCCGGGTAACCTGGACTTCATGTACCCAGCCTAGAAGAAGGGCTCTCATGTCTGCAATTTCTCAATTAATAAGAAAAACATCATTCTATTCAAAACTAGTACTAACGTGGATTGCTCTTATCTAGAATATTTGTGCTACTGTAATTTTCTAAACAGTCCATTCAACAGTTTTAACTTTCTAACGATAACAGGTTTTCTCTTTTTGAGAAATTTCCAACTAGCAAGTGACCTTAAACAAAACCTTGTGCAATATTTTGCAACTATTGCAGTCATTTTTTTTCCAGAGAAATTATGGTTTCAAAAAAGTTATTCCAATAATTTCCTTCTCATTACAGGTGCTCATCAGTTTGCTACAACCTTCAATGACTGCATGACAAAGTAGAACTCATTCCTACACTGATAACATTTGAATATGACGAACTGAAAAAGATGCCATACAATAGTATTTTGATAGATCAGGAAGCTTGAGAAGAGTGATGGTTGGTCTAGATCTGTGAGAGGGTTGTAAGGGAAGAGGTGTCCCCACCCCAAACTTAGATGCAATCTAGGGCTATACTTGCCTTCTTTTGAAGTCATAAAATGTGCTAGACTGAGATATGAAAAATTCCAACTGGTATGTCAGACATTCTGACTATCCTCACTCCTAGACTAAAATATGAGAAGGTCATATGAAATTTCAGATTTAATGAAAATTTGCTTCAATTACCAGGTAACCTCACAATCTGGTACAATATTTGGCATCTATTTACATCATAAAATGAGCTAGACTGAACTATGAAAAATTCTAACTGGCTTTTTAGATTTTCCGACTATCGTGGCTCTGACTTTTCTTTGTTGATGGGGGGAGAACCGTCACCGGTCGCGACTCCTTTGAGTGTATATCAACAATTCATTCAAACACATGTTCACAAACAGAATTTTTAACTAGGTTCTCTTTTTGGGTAATTTGAAATTTTGTTGGTGTATTTCAGGGGACGGAATGTGCGTCATTCCCTTACCTTCTTTTATCCAATGAGACATAACACGGCAAAAGAACCACTGCGCGCGAAGCGTGCAAATGTTAATTGGCATCTGGGATGTGTAGACGAGTCTTACCTTGGTACAAGAACACCTAAACTGCACGGTCACGCAGCCAGGAATTACATCAGTCACTCACAAAAACTGTGGGCAATATTCATTACAATGTCCCCCTACCATTCAAAAGTTGAGTCAAAACATTTCTCTTTACAAAATGTGGGGGGACATTTGATATTATGTTCCCCTCCTATCCCAGGACTGACGTCCATGTGTGACAGATGTTGATTTCAGAATTCACTACACATTGCTTTCATTTGTGAAGTAATTTGGCCTGTTTGTGGTGCAAATTACGATACAATATGGATAAATTGTTCCCTGTGTCAGTAGGTTATCAGTAGGTTTGGTGTTCCATCCCTGGTCAGGCCGCTGTTAGATGAGTTTTTCATCCAAAAGCAATCTATGATTTTCCAGCCTAGCCTGTCCTTGTGAAAGAAAGAGACAAATTGGAAAACAAAAATACAAAGTTGCTAGTCACCTGACATGAAGTTGTAATACATAGACCAAAGGTTAAATTCACAGTCGTGTGGTCCGGTAGTGACATGTAACTGTGGCTACCCTTCAAGGCCTTAATTACCTGCATGAACAGTACAAGCCAGATAAAAACCTCAATGACAGTAACTCACATTTTGGTTTCAAAGCATAGTAATTTCTTGTACGGCATATGATCCGGTAGAGGTTTTGACCACCAGCAACTGTAGAGCTCTCTCAGGTCTTCTTCTTTGTCCCTGGCGAGGGAACGGACGCTCAAGTTCAAATTACGAGACAAGGCACCGATCAGAGATGTGGTTGTTGGAGTGTAATCGCCTGCAATGTTCAAGTGAGAGAAACATGGGGCGACCATTTGAATGTAATCCAGGAGAAGAGATAAAAGTGTAGCTAATGCAATTCATACAATGTAAAGTTCTACAACAATTACTACATACAAATGAAAATGAAATTCATGAAATGCACTGGTTGAAAAGTCTTTATGACTAGTCCACCTTTTGCCAAATGCATGCTTTGTCACAAAATATGTATTCTCAAATTTTCTGATTTCTGTTGTGACAGTATTGTTGCAATAATTTGAAAGCCTGGAAAAAATTAGTTTGACAAACTCTAAGTCCAGCAAAGTCAAAGGCTACACAATGTTGTATTTTTCCTCACCTGAAAATGCCGACACCATGATAACGTCGACCTTATCCTCCAGCTGTAGTTTGGTGATGTCTCCAAGGCACAGCTGAATTTCACACTCTCCTGTCTGTGTGAGGACTTTGATCGAGTCCAGGAGAGCAAACCCTGCCATCTTCTAATCACTACTTTTCTTTCCCTCCAGAAGCTAGATGGATTACTGAATTTATGTCCTGGATATGTAGAAATAAGAAAAACAGAAAAGCTTGATCCACTGGCAAAAGTACAAGCAAAACATTCATGTAACACAAATGAAACTATTTAAAGAGTACAGCGTAATCATTCATTACAGTACTGTATGTATTGCCTTCGAGAGTCTATGGTCGTGGCAGATGTGTTCTAATGCAATGCATGTCAATGCACAACTTGAAGAACCTCAGAGACGGCTGGGTAACTAATTCTGAGTCATGACAATGGACAGCCAACATATGAGGTATGATGCTGAGCAAATTTAATCAGAATTTCCTGTATTATATCCTGTGATTTTATCAAATATAATAACAAGCTTAAACTCACCTAGCTTTTCACAGAGCATGATACCACTCTTCACAAAGATAATGATCTAATTTTAAGAGTATACTTTGCAGATATTTTCAAGTAACAGTCTGGCAAATCTATCACAATGTTGTAAATGCATGACATATATAAAATGGCAGGTCTCGACTTAAGGGTAAAAAAGTCACTGGCCAGCAGGGCCAGTAACTTTTGAACTCCACTGGCCCTACCATGTATTTTCACTTGTCCAGTTTCCATGACAAATTATACACATTTTTAAACACTTGTATTACTGCATTTACAGTACACTATCAGTATGTGTTGACTGAGTTTCCTGGCTAAAACAATAAGAAATTGGCATTTTATGTGTATTGTAGCAAAGTTGTGTAGTATCATCCATGCCAACGAACAGTATGCTAGTAATGTTTGAAATCTGCAAATTCTGCAGTAACGCTAAGGCTAGGCATACAAAGCATAATACACACAGACATACTGTGCAAAACAACACTGCGTTTGCTCTGTTCCGTCAGTTGAACGGAGAGACGTTCATATTGCAGAACTGGGTTTTATTATGTTCGAATGCAAATCGTTGCGAAACGATCATAATTTTTGAGAAAATGCGCTGGATTTTTGATGTTACAATTTTTGCTGATAACAATTTTCAAGGGCACAGTGTAACGGTTGTATTTTTAACATTGTGTGGGTTTATGTACTGTGCCAAAATTCAAGTGGCCCGGAGGGCTAGCTTGTCATTATTTTAACTATCCTGAGTTTCCTGAGGATGAAATCACTGGCCTCGCGCAAGTGCTTACGTCGAGCCCTGAAATGGAAGCCCCTATTTTGTTTTTACTGATGTACTAATAAAGGAATTTGATTAAAACTGTGGCATACAGTAATTCTCACATTTGAATAGTGCGATACATGCATGACATGGTAACAAGTTTAATTGTGCTAACCAAAACTCACAAATACACTGTGGTTTTGATGATCTAATTACGAGCATTTTTTCCTGAGCGTGACATAACATTTAAATGTGTACCAAACTACCTGTGCTTACGCTTTAATTATGAGATCTGTACAAGCATGATTCCTTGAGATCATGTCTACATGGTTTTCACAATTTGACCCTTGCTGACCCTTGTTGACCCTTATCTGGAGATATCATGTGTATAAGCTAAGTGTCTCACGCACACACGCATACGAACACACCCATACACACCTGCCATCACACAGATTCCTTGCCTGCCTTCAGCAGTCAAGTGCAGTTTTGTACACTGTTTTAAGGATTAAATTGACAAGTTTTTTTTTTTTTTTAAGATTGTGGTAGAATATACTTGTTCATTTGTGTCTTTGTGGTTTGGGTTTGTTTCTTCCTTTGGTTTTGAGCCTGTTTCTTCAAAGCATTTTATGGTGCAACTAGCCTGCTTGGAGCAATAATTCTCTATATTGCACTCCAGTTCCACTCAAATAAGTTGTCACTTCTGAAAGCCATTGAAACTGTCCATCATTCCACAGAGTTGATCATCCCATGTTTGGTAAAATGTACTCCAACAAGTCCAAGGCAGGCTAGTTTGCTCGTTTAACTATTGACCAATCACAACACTTCTTACAAATGAATTGGCAAGTGACTAAGCACTGGTCTTCACATGCGTAGCAAACGTTAGCTCTGTACCTCATGCTCGTTGCATTTCATGGATAGGTGGGTATTAATAGACAGCCACGCAAACTGCCTAACAACCAACAAAACCGAAGCAGACCGCTTGCCTTGCAAATGGCAAATTGGTACAATAAATCAGAGTGAATAAGAAATAAGAGTGATTCTATGAAAACGTTGGAGGTCACAGGTGTGTAAAGTGTGCTAAAACATTAAATGATGTGATATAGAGGGTTAAGTAATGTTTGTAAACAGCGAAAGGAAGTAAAAGGAGGCCAAGTTTCGTGTACCGTTAGAGAGAGTGTCCTACCTTGTAGATATGTTGCATATACTGTAGGGCATAGCCTTGTACTATGTGGGGGACACCTGTGGTTACTCCATACCATTACCACAAGCCCTTAGCATAAGTCTATCATAACAAGCTACATAGGCTGCCTTAAGATGGAAGGTCAGCAAGGTGTACGGTAACAGGTAACTCTTTGTTAGTCAATGTTACTCTGGAGTAATTATAGAATACCCCCCATTTTTGAAGGTGCATCCAACTAGTGGAGTCGGAGTCGCATGCAGTGAGGGCCAATTCCAAAGCTTTTCACACACTGGCATTTCCTTCTAATTTTGATAACGACACAACACATGGCTCGATGGTCCGCTTTACCTTTTTTTCAAAAATATTCTAAGTCCACTGATTTGTAGCATAGTCAGAGCCACAGTAAGAAGAAACCATTCTAAGTCCACTGGTTTGATAATATGTCTTGAAGTGGAGTCGGAGTGGCAGTGACAGAAGACTAATTGGTTTGAAGATCTATACATCTTAAAGTGGAGTGGGAGTCGCAAAGGCAGATGCTTTAAAGATACATTTTGAAGTGGAGTCGGAGTCGCAGTGACAGTAAGATATGTCTTGAAGTGGAGTCGGAGTCGAGGTGGGAGAAAATGAGAATGATGCATTTATTGTAAAAGACATTTTACCGAATGGAGTAGGAGTCACAGTGAACGTGTGCAGCAATTGCGCCGTGATTATTTGGGTGGAAATGTATTTTCAGGTGGAGTCGGAGTCAAGGTGCCGGGGGGGGGGGGAGAAATGAAAATGATACATCTATTGATTAATATTTAACGTTAGGACTAGAATTGGAGTCACAGTGAAGGTGTTATTGGACTGTATCTACTACTGGAGTCGGAGTCGCAGTGAATATGTGGGTGGAAATGCATTTTCTGGTGGAGTCGGAGTCATGGTGGAAGTTAGATTGCGCCCTCTGATACTTCCAATTGAAAACGGTTGGCACTCTCGACTGCGACTTCGCCTCCACTTGAATAACAAACCTTCTGGAAGGCGGGGTATTCTATAATTGTAACGTTACTCTTACTGAGTAGTGTTACATTAGTTTGGCCTATATATTACATGCTACTTACTTGGCTTAGAGTGGCTGACCTAGTGTTACTACTGGAGTGTTAGTACATACTACATTTGTAACGTTAGTGCTACTGTTGTTTGTTATACTACTAATTTAGGCCTAGGCCCTGACTTACTTGACGTTACGACTGAATGATTCTGAGCAATAGAATAACATGTTTGTGGGTTCACTGCTACTTTAGCTATCCCACTGCGGACAAAATAGTGAATTTAGGCGATTTGTAATTCATCATCTCTACCGTCCGTACGTGTCTTCCGTCGCCAAAATTAAGGATTCTCACATCTAACTATGCACTTTGCAGTGCTCGAAATCCTAAACTTTAGCTGGAAGTACCAAGACCGACACTGGTGGGTCACGTGCTTGTGAGATGTAGTCTTACGTTGCGTAAAATAAGTTTATGCACACTAATTTTACTGCTTAATTAGATGTACAAATATTATAATTTTGCCTAGGCCGTACGAAATAAGGAGCTATTACAAGACAAAACAAATTTTCTGCATCTGAGGAGCAAATCACAGTTACAAATCATAGGACAGTTTGCTACAACTGATGTCTCAGTTAGCAGCACAATACTGTACCGTGTACGTTGCACGATGTCGTTCGTTCGAACTATTGCTCGTGCGCCAAAGTACGACGCTTTCTATAGCTACCAAACCGAGTCGTTTACATGGCACGTGACCATCTACCCTGCGGCCAGTTTCACGCCATTTTAATGGGTACGCTACTTCCAGCTTTTAGGATTCCGATTTCTATGATCAGTGTTATTGGTTGCTATGAGCTTATCTTAATTAAAGTGATTGCGTGTGTAGGCAAAAAGTAAAAACGTTGAAATTTCATCTCCAAACGTTTGGTAAGGCTTTTAATTACACCATTCAGACAATCTGGGAAAATAAATAGGTTTCAGTGGGTTAATTTTGATATATGATTTCAAATTCTTCTAACATAACGACAAAAAGTGTAGAATACGATAATGTAGTGGTTGATAGTTTTCATTCAAATCAATGGTGAGCTTCTTTGAGCAAGCCAATGGGAAGTATACTAGTATTAAATATTCAGTTACAACTCAGGATCACTGACGTTGCGGCGTGGGTAAGGTTGTGTTCAGTTCGTAGGTTATTTGTAAATACAGTGTTTCCTTTCACATAATGCTACAATTCGCGATACCTACCAAGGAGCGATGAATTCAGTAGTATGTTTTTGATACACTAGTGAGGCCTGCATATTCATTATGTAGGCGGTTATGGTAAGTACCGTTAATTTTCAAATGTGATTTCTGTTTTTTACTGTTTTTATACCAATCCCGCTCCTTTTCGAAGTAGTTACTGTCATTTTAATTCCTTCATGTAAAGACGTAGTCCGTTCATGTACAACCTCTCGTGTACATTTAAAAATAAAGAAAAGGTTAAGATCAAACATGGTCTTATCTTTTTGGATTTTCAGCACACACGCAATCACTTTAATAGTAACACTACAAAGTAACAGCATGCAACGCGGCGATCTGATGCACCCAGGATATGTATGCGTAATTTAGCGACTTTACCACAAAAATAAATACTGTATTTATTTTAGTGGACCTTACTTTTGTTTATATTTTTTGGCAAGGCAAGTCGACGATTCGTCCCCTATAAGAAAAGGTGAAACTATGAGGCGCCATTTTACAGTCGGTATTTGCTTTCATTTCGTGTTGTTAATTCCTGGAATTACGATGGCCCATTAGTGCCACAGGAAAAAAATAAACCACCGTACCACAGAGAAAAAAATTAAACCACTGTACCACAGAGGGAGAAAATTAAGTCACTGTACCACAGAGAAGGAAAATACTAATCTGTCATAACAGATGAAATAATCTGTCACAACAGATTAATTAACAATTAAGCCTCTGTAATCTGTCTTAACAGATTAATAATCTGTCATGACAGATTATGTAATCTGTCATAACAGATTATTTAATCTGTCATACATTAAATAATCTGTTATGACAGATTAAGTAATCTATTAAGACAGATTGTTTAATCTGTTTATGACAGATTAATTAATCTGTTCTAACAGATTATTTAATCTTTCTTAACAGATTATTCAAACTGTTGAGAATATTACTTTTTTTTTTTTTTTTGGTTACCTTCTAGTTATCCAACATAGGAAAACCTTTTATACAATCTGCCTTCCATGATGATCACTGAGAGATCATGAAAGCATAGGCCCTGTAACATATATGAACTGTACTGAGATAAACTGAGATGAAAAACAGTTCTTGAATTATTTTTTCTCTGTGGTAATAAATTTCTCTGTGGTACAGTTCTTGAATTTTTTTTTTCTCTGTGGTACAGTGGTTGATTTTTTTTCTCTCTGTGGTAGAGTGGTTGATATTTTTTTTTCTCTGCGGTACAGTGGTTAATTTTTTTTCCTCTCTGTGGTACAGTGGTTGATTTTTTTTCTCTGTGGTACAGTGTTTGATTTTTTTTTCTCTGTGGTACAGTGGTTGATTTTTTTTCCTCTGTGGTACAGTGGTTGATTTTATTTCTCTGATACAGTGGTTGATTTTTTTTTTCTCTGTGGCACAGTGGTTGATTTTTTTTTTTTTCTCCGTGGTACAGTGGTTGATTTTTTTTGTCTGTGGCACTAATGGGCCATCGTATTGATTAGCTTCCCAGCCGAAGGAGTCAACTGTACTTTAGTAAACGCCTTCAAAGTTTTTCTTACTACAGAAGACAGACTGGTGATGTTATTAGCGATAATATGAGTCTTGTTTGACTCCCTTCCCCTTCTGCCATCAGTTTAACTTTCTGGTGGCCTACAGTTGAACAGGTGAATACAGAAACTGAGAATATGAGAAGCAAGTCCGAATAGACAGTGATGATGGCGTGGGTGGATCTGAGTCCTGTTGAGGGATGGGAGGGGGTGGCAGCAACACATATACTAGATAGAACTGTGGGAAGACCTGACTAAGGCAGAGCGCCATGTACCGTATAGTAGTCGCGGAGCAGCCAAGAAAAATTTTGTTAAAAATACCCGTCCTTGATCGCTGGAAATCGCAGCATTTGCCAGACCCCAAAGGCACCCCCAAACCGTTGCTATGGCCGGGTTGCTTGATTTAAATCAAGTCGATTAAAATCATAACTTTGTAGGACAAAATCATGATTGAAATCGATTTATGTTATTTAAGTTACTGTTTTTGCTTTTTTTCAAACCACTGGTTTAAATCATGGTCCAAGAGAAAATTGATATCTTTTAACTGGTTTTAGCAGGTAACAACTAGGTACTTAACAGGTACCTGGTGATCATCTGGTTTCAGACGATTACTCCCAAATCAGTTGATACCTGCATATCGAAAAGTTTTGTACAAAAACGATCATTTGCTCATTTTACACCAAAATTTCTAAATTGTTCTAATCAAGATAAGCCTAATACGTTATGCTTCAAAATGATATATCTAGGTAAAAGGAACCCATGAAACGCCGATTTTCATTCGAAATACATGATTTTTGACGATTTCAAAATTTTGTGACGTCATAATCTGGGGGGAATTTCCCCCAAAATAATGCGTCATTTCGTGTCACAAAAACGCCGTTTACGAAAAATTTATAGACCCAAATAAAATCAACTCTTTTCCTCCTGCTACCTATGACATGCAGCTACCAGAAACGCGTTTAGCCATTTCGATATATTTGTGGCTAGAAGTATAAATCCTTTAAATTATGTAAATTTTGGGGGGAAAGAACATTTTTGCTTATAGACATCATTCCCATAAATTAATGATTTATGACAAAATTAATAGGTGTACCCAATCAAAAAAAGCATCCACTGGGGATGTTATAGTACGAACATCACAAATCCAACTTAGCCAGACCTGACAACACAACCCTGAGTACTACATTAAGCAAAAAACCGATCAGTGCACCATGCACCCACACACTGTAACGCATTTGTGAGGTTTATGATCAAAACTTTTCAATATGGTAACTGCCTGTTAGACAGAAATGTCCTGTTACAACAAGTATATTACCTTTTACAACAGGTAAATTATAAAATTATAATTCACCGGTTACAATAGGAACATTACCTGTTACAATTACTGGTAAACTATCTGGTGCAAAATGTACTTGAAGAATATGTACACTATTTTACCAAAAGAGAGGGGCACGAAATAGATGCGAATGACACATTTTGTGTGTGTATGTGTATGTGCGTGTGGAAACTGATATTTGTTCTTTAGGTGACAACAACTTCTTTCTCAGCATATGAGACAACTTTAATATCACTAAACTAAAAAAATATTTTACATGGACTAGAGTATAGATCATGATACTAATAAAGCCAAAATGTTATCTTATTTTTACCAAAACAAAGCATTACATAAAATCCAAATGAAATTTACTTGTGAAATTTGACAGTTGCAATCCTTAGGCCTATCTTAGCTTATACGAGAGAATGCTAACACCTTTAAATAAGAGATAATCACATGAACTAGCACACTAGCTTGTGTCATTGATTTGATACGCGCCAAAAAATATAGACCAACTTCGGCTACCCAAAACTGGGTATTCTCTGTCAGGTCTGTTAAATGCATGCCAAGCTTGTCCATACGAATGGAATTACTGCAGTCACTCATATATCCTGCTACCTGACTTAACCAACACGTAATATTTAGTGGCCTGCCGTGTCGAACAGAGAGAAGAAAGAAGGGCTTATGATATTCTGAGAAACGAAACAAAGCGAAACGAAATAGCCTAGTACCCTGAACTAACACAATCTGTTTGGTACATAGCAATCGCTCAAAGTATTTAGAGATTTTCTGTGCTGTTTCGCAAAATATCATTAGCGTGGTGGAGTATTGACATATTGTGCGAAACGAAATAGCCTTACCCTGTTTGTTACGTGGCAAAATAAGGAATGTAAGGGGAGGACTAAATTCAATTGGTCAAAGTATTTAGAGATACTAAAGGCTATTTCGTTTCATTTTTTTTTTTTTTTCGTTTCGCAGAATATCACAAGCCAGAAAGGAGAGACTGCGTTATTTTGTCAATTGACACTTGCATTTAGAATATCTGTTGAATACTTTTGTCATTTACCTAGAAGGATTGATATGTAGGTAACGTGAAGACCTACACAGCCCACTTACATCATTGAGATTCTACTAAACGGATATTGTTCCCCTGTGGATCATTCGAGGCCCTCCAAAACTTGTTGAAACACGTTAAAATCAGTCGAAGTCTTTCAAAACCAGATGTAAATCTGTTGAAACCCGATGTTACCAATTGATACCTGTTGAAAACCTGTTAGCCTCCTGTTCAAATCAGTTAGTATACCTGTTGCTACCTGATAATACCTGCTGGTACCTGTTAATACCTGTTGAAAACCTGTTCATATCTGTTCCAATTACCTGTTTAACAGGTACCTGTTAAAAAAAAAAAAACCTGTTTAACTGGTATTGAACTGCAATTTTCTGCCGAATGTTTTTTGTTTATTATTTTAAATAAAAATAAAAAGCCATGGTTTCTGGGGATTACCCCCCCCCCCCCCCCGAGAACTTACAGCCCTCAAATACGATTTGGTGAAACAATAGGGCACCATTGTTTTCTTTTGTCTAATTTGTTTTTCAGCAACTGTTTGGAAACAATATATTTACAATATATTTGACTTATCTTTGGGTTAAGCCCCTGTTAATTGGCCCCCAGTCCTCTTCGATCCGAACGTGGTTTTAGGTGAGGAATAGCGAGGTATTGAGAAGGGGTGACCCTAGCGATACGGGACTCCTCAAGCAATGGATAACAGCACCAAGTGTCCGCTGTTTTTATGCACTCTGTATTTTTTACTCCTCCAGAAAAATAGTTTCGGACCACTACTAAATTATAATTGACCTTCGGCTCAGCTCATGCCCCTGTCCCTCGATTAGTGGCACACTTCTTTGAAGATATAGGGGAAAAGATTCACACCAGCGGCCAGCATGACTTTCTCTTAGCAAGTGTTAAATGAGGAGTGAAAACAAAGGAGATGAACCGTATATTCGCAACATCACGTGTCTCAATATTCATGTGACATGGTCATCTCCTGGAATTTGAGGAACATCAAACCTCTAGATAACTTGACGGCAAACTCTAGGAATGTTGTGCAGACAATACTTTCTTGGATATAGCCTATAACCTTTCCCCTTACATTATTGGAAGCTTTCCGCTGTACGAGTCTCATAAAATTTGTATGTTTTTTACATAATTATATTAAATTACATATTTAAAACTTAACGATTCTTAATTACAAGAAGTAGACTACCACTATACAATGATTACCGGTATGCAACAGTAAATAATTTTGGATCTATATAACTGCCTCTCCCATAGAAAGTTGAAAGTCACAACGAAAACATTGCTGGGTACTTACATAGGGTGTCAGTAGCTATCTTGGTATCATACAGTTGAGACCATCTTACTGAGAGTGCCTTATATAACTTAAAACATGCTAACTTTGATCATATTCATCTGTCAGAAGATAACTTTTCTTGTAATTTGTGAACGTGTCATACATTGCCATCCTGTGATCTATATCGTGATGTGCTGAAAAGCAAGACATTTTTCCTTTTCTAAAGTGTTAATTAGGCCTATATCGTGCTGCAATTGTTTATGGAGGATTTACTACTGCAATAAACATATTTTATAACGTGTTGTTTGTATCTGGGTGATGGAGACGGTCACTCACCAGTCCCTCTTCACATCTTCTTTATCCTGTCACTGCTGCATGAAGTGATGAATGAGAGAATCCACAGTGATTCCTCTCTCATATTGTTGTTATAAGATCCCTTGAGCCCGAGACTTTTAAAGAGACTCATTGATTTAATACTGATAAACTTTGAATTTTGATGGGTTAAGGCAAATGACGATACTTACAATGAGCATTCAAGTTAAGTTTCACATCCAATAGTTATAAAAACTCAAACTTTTCGATTTTTGGACAACTGACCCATGTGGCTGAGTGCATATTAGTTATTACTAACTTGAATAGTGTCTCGTCATAATTTTTCAAAATCAAATTGAATTGTTAATTACTCACTCTTTAATGCTCCTTTGTAAGAGAAGCATTTGGATACTTTTAGTTCGAACATTTGTCTTAGAATGTTTAGGAAGCTAGACAAATGTAAGTAAAATTTAGGAATTTTCATGGAGCAACTCAATAACCCTATTTAAAGAGCATATCGTGTGTAAATAAAGGAAACAAGCGTACTGTATTTTTCTCCCAATGATTGGTAAGGATTACCACTATTGTAGGTCCAAAGGGAAATGCATTCCAATGAATTGTCAGGTCAGATTCAATTGTGCTTTCGATTTGAAAAAGGCTGTGTGGTTGATCTCAATAGGATCCCTTTACTATTAGGTCATGGTTGACAGCCTTCAGTCCCTTCAGTGAAGGAATTCCCATGATATCGTATGATGAGTAGTGTTGTTACTTTGGTTAGGAGTCATTATCCAAACACGGCTGTACGGTATATAAGGCCTCTTGACTTTGATCTAAATGCGTATACACGATGGAGAGCAAACCAGTTGACGGAAACGGTCGAGCTACCGGTGACTTGATTGTGAAAGTCAAAACTGGAAACAGGTTAACATCAGGAACTCTTGCCAAGGTAAAACTGTCTCTCATCAATAGTGACGGTGAAAAATCAGATGGCCACGAAATCAACTTATACTGGTGGAATTATCTGAGTTTTGGCTCTACTCGTGAAATCCAGTTGAAGGGTCTAGGCAGTTTTCGGTCACGTCAGTGCCATCGAAATCACCAAAGGCAAATCTCTCGTCTTGAACAACTGGTACGTTGACTGGCTTACGATCAAGAACGGGGTATCCGGAGACTGTTCTGTCTTTCCAGTCCATCGTTGGATTTACTCAAATCGACCGGTACTCCTGAAAGAATACGACGCATATTTACCTCAACACGACGAAGATCCCAAACTGAAGCGAAGAGAAGAGTTGGCGGAACTGCGGGAGATATACACACCGCAAATAAACGTTGAAGGCATGCTCTGTCAAGTAGCGGAGCTCCCCTGGCAGGAAAAGTTTTCATTGGCTTACACTTTATCCATCGTGAGTCTGAAATATAAATTAAAGCTCCATTTGAAGTTCCAAGATTTTCTCTACGGAGAATGGGCCGACTATGACGAAATAAAGAGATTGTACAACAACTACTTGCAATTGCCAACATCCTCCGCCTTTTGGAAAACCGATGAGGCATTCGGGGAGCAGAGGTTAAACCATTGCAATCCAACCCAGATTCGGCTTTGCAAGAAGATCCCGGACAAATTCGCCGTGACCGAGGAAATGCTTAGTCCTTTGTTAGAAGGACTGACGATTCAAGATGCAATAGAGAGCAAGAAATTATACTACATTGATTACGCAATACTTAAGGATCTTGAATGTCCTAATAATCGTGTAGTAGGTGCTCCGTTTGGATTGTTCTTCGTAAACAGCAGGAAGAAGCTGGTCCCTATTGCTATTCAGCTCTTTCAGGACCCCGTTGAGACGAACCCCGTATTCCTACCGACCGACGACCCTTATGTTTGGTTATGCGCAAAGCTTTGGTTTAATAACGCCGACGTGAGCTACCATCAATCTTGTACCCATCTTGGTTTTACCCACCTTATCATGGAGCCAATGTGTGTGGCAACTCACCGAAGTCTGTCGCCTTCACATCCGATCTTCCGGCTTCTTGCGCCTCATTTCTTGTATCTATTGGCGATTAACAGCCGTGGCCTAAAACTTTTGATAGCACCAGGAGGGTGGGTCGACAAATGCATGACCATCGGAATAAAAGGTATGTTTAGTCTCATTTCAAGAGAGCTCAGCAATTGGAGATTGGAGGTGCAGGGTACTCTCCCGAAAGATCTACAATCCAGAGGGGTTGACGATCTGGAAGCTTTGCCAGATTACCACTACCGTGATGACGCCATGTTGCTTTACAATGCTATATACAAGTACGTTCAGGAAATTGTGACGAATTTTTACGGCGACTCACAAGCGATCCAGGGAGACTACGAGTTACAAGAATGGGCCCGTTGTCTCTCTGCCTCTCACGAGGAGGATGGAGTTGGCATTCCTGGTGTACACGGTGGTGGTAAATTTGAAAGCCTCGAAGAGGTCGTCCGCGTCTGTACCGCGATCATCTTCAACACTAGCGTCGCCCACGCCGCCGCAAATTTTTCCCAATACGACGATTACGGCTATCCGCCTAACTATCCAGCTTTTCTCCATGGGACGCCGATTCGGGACAAGAAACCGAGAACTAAAGAAGACGTACAAAAGCTTCTGCCGACCAAAGAGATCACCATGGATACGATGTTAATAACTCGCTTATTGAGCATGCGTGCGACCAAACCCTTGGGAGACTTCGAAGTACAGTATCTATTCGATCCAGAGAGTGAGGCAGCTGTGAGGAGATTTCGAGAGGAACTAGAGAACATCGGGAAAGAGATCGAGCGTAGAAACATGAAAAGAGAGAAACCGTACCCTTATCTTCACCCTAGTCAGATTCCTAATTCAATCAGTATTTGATTACTTGTAATTTGTTCTCTTGGAAATTGTAGAAGCATTTGGCTACGTCTTGCGAAAGGCGTGTACGACAGTTGTTGAAAATTGAATGATTCGTACAAAAAAAAATGGAAAATTACGAGGAAGAACTTATGTAGTAATTTGCACTAACTTTATATTTTCTTTTTACATTGTTTTCTTTTTGCCAAAGCGTAAAATATTTTCGTTCCGTTTGTTTCATTTTTATGAAACATAATGTATAGATATATGGTGGGAGGTGCTCATGCCGTTATTCGTACGTTAAAATGGGATTGACTTCAACCTTCTTTTGTTCTACTGAGGTTCAACTTCTTGCAAATTGTCATGGCCTTAGGTCACTTTTATCACCCCATGCTGTAATAATCCACATGGTCAATTAAACATCGTTTTCCTAAAGTAATTCAGGTGTGTCAATCCAATGTCTAGGCTTTCTTGAGCTGCCTGGCAAAGGGTATTAGGTGTCATGTTCATCGTAATACATGTGTAATCGGGCATGAAAGAGGGTCTGTTGAACGCTTTAGCATGGTTTTAGCACGATTATAACGTCATGCTTCAGTGATTTAAGTTTAATGTATGTAGACAGACAAGCAGTTATTCTGCAGGTTTAGTATTCGCATTTAAATAACATACCTAAACAGTGAACACAAGTAAATGCATGACACGAAGTAGAGTGAGAGCACCATCACCGAACTAAGGTATGACTTATTCGCCTTTTTCCAGTTGCCAAATTTCATTCAAATATGTTGTTTACTTTCCAAGATATTGCAATTTGAATGTTCATAAAAACTTAATCAGGAAGCTGCCATTTTAAGATTGTGATGACATCACTGGACCACGTGTGATTGGAAAAGCTTTTGTTTTTCTTTATATTTTACTGTCAATATATTTTTAACAGGCATGCATAGATTCAAATCAGAGTATTAATGAATTGACTATTGCATGAGTACACCTCAGTAATTCAACACAAAATATGTACAAGTGTGTGTAAAGTTGTAGTAATTTCAGGTAAAGAAAACAAAGAAATACATTAAAATTCCTGCTATCTGTGGTTATGTGACATCATTATTCGACTTACTCAAGTTGGTTTACATTCCACTTGGGCAAAAATGGCAGCACCCTCCTCTGAATTTCAAAAGTGTGTAACTTGGATACGAAACAATACTTTTGAATGAAACTTTGGGAAGTTGTTTGTCAAACACCTCTGCTTCATTTTGATAAACATGTTCTCAGGGTTTCCTTCTCCTTTAAATAACATACCTAAACTCTGAACACAAGTAAATGCATGACACGAAGTAGAGTGAGTGCACCATCACCGAACTAAGGTATGACTTGTTCGCCTTTTTCCAGTTGCCAAATGTGTAAGTTCATTATATAATGTTTATACAAAACGATGTAAGAAACTTGCAAAATTCCCTATATCTAGACACTTGGTGGCTTGAATTATTTGACAAAGTGGTTGCAAGTTAAGATTACGTTAGAGAATTCATAGACTTTATGAATATTTTTGTATCTAATCGCTTATATAAAAATTCACGTTCGTACCTTTATTGTCTTCTTTATTCTCACTAGTAATGCATTACTGCTTTTCAAGAAAAGAAAAACAAGGATCGAAAAAGACCCCACAAAAATGTCAGAAGTGTTTCCTGCCATCCTACACGGTTGTGCAAATTGCGTGCTAATTTCAAATACTGATCGATTTTATTAAAATGAAGTAAGAGATTCAGTTGAAAATTAGAATAAGTCTATATATCAATCGTTTTTATTAAAGTTTACTTCCCATAGTGAAACACTATAGTTAAACCGACAACCACACATGAGCGGCTGTCAGACAGGCGCTGTACGCCAGCTAGAAATCTAAAGGTCATTATATTGCCAGAAGGATAATGCCCTGCAATCCCTTATACTTAATCGCAATTCTGAAAATTTCAGCGGAATTTTGCTGTTTGATGAAAAATATAAGTTCATCGTTCTATCATTCATCATCCTCCCCCATCTGATACCAAACTTTAGAACAAAACGTTTCTTTCAGGGGACAATATCACCTACCAGAGTGCAACAGAGAGAGTTTTTGCTAAAACTAAGCAGAACAGGCCCCTCAGTTTTGAATTTAGTGCACCTTCCGTGGATAGTCTTGTAGTAAAGAATTTCTCTCTGGAAATTTGACGATTTTCCGAGAAATAGATCCTGATATACAATCGTATTTAAGATTTTTACAACTGTAAGATTTAATATAGTCTTGGTTTGGGTGCACTTATGTTAACTTGGATATCAACCGCAAATCCTGCTGAGCGACAATGCTTTTTGTCCATACTCTTATGGTAATATGAAGACTTCATGATATAAACACCTAAATCCTGTTCTGCGAACTTGAATGGGCTCGAAGCTGAAAGGGCGCATCCATCCGTGACGAGACTGCCAAACCTTCGGACACATTAAAGTGATTGCGTGTGTACTGAAAAACCAAAAGGATAAGACCATGTTTGATCTTAACTTTTCCTTTATTTTTAAATGTACACGCGAGGTTGTACATGAACGGACTATGTCTTTCAATGAAGGAAATGACAGTAACTACTTCGAAAAGCAACGAGATTGGCATAAAAACAGTAAAAAACAAATCATATTTGAAAATTAACGGTTCTTATTATAACCGCCTACATACTGAATGTGCAACAATACAGGTCTCACTAGTGTATCAAAAACATACTACTGAATTCATCGCTCCCTGGTAGGTATCGGGAATTGTAGTATTTGGTGAAATTAAACTGTATTTACAAATAACCTACGAACTGAACACAACCTTGCCCGTATGGCAAGCCGTTTTACTTTTTATTCACTAATTAAAGATATCTTTATTGTTTTAAAGATATCTAAATTGCTCTTTTGGATATCTTTAATTCGTTACATATGAAGATATCTCTATAACACTTACAGATATCTACAACTAAATTAAAGATATCTAGAATTTAATTGAAGATATCCAGAATTTAATTGAAGATATCTAGAATTTAATTGAAGATATCTACAATTGAGTTAAAGATATCTACAATTGAATTCAAGATATCTACAATTTAAATAAAGATATCTAGAACTGTATTTTTAGTATTAAAAAGATATCTACAATTGAATTAAAGATATCCAGAATTGAAGTAAAGATGTCTAAAAAATTAAACCAACTGAAACCTATTTATTTTCCCAGATTGTCTGAATCGTGTAATTAAAAGCCTTACCAAACGTTTGGAGATGAAATTTCAATGTTTTTACTTTTTGCCCACGAACTCAATCACTTTAAGTAAGTACTTTAAGAATAGTTTGTTATGTTGGAATCGAACATGCGAGACTTACCTTTTCCTGCTATCTGGCAAATATTTATATTTGTCCAACATTTTCATGTGCACCATGGGTCAACCGATTGTGGCGCTCCCCTTGGGCAGACAGAGAGAAAACTACTGTCTTAGGTAGTCATGCCACCTATAAAAACATCTTGAATGAAATATGTTCCCTTTATCCTCTTGCACCCCTTCGTGGTCCCCTTCCGTCGTCTCCTTATAGATCATTCATGTTTACCCTTGAACCTTCCCAGCCCATGCATGTTGGTATGTACAGTTTTTTTAACGTACATATAGAAAGTTTGTTGCAAGTGTGCATAAATGTTGCATCACATATACTCTATACAATAATGTAATAACATCAGAGGAAAGAAAATTAAGGTCACAGAACAATGATATAACATTCAATATCATAGTTCTTTACTCGTTGCCATGCGTCGATGATTCTATGTGCGTTTCGAATTACTTGTTACAAGCAGGGTAAACTCCCTGTTAAAAGTTAGAAAATAATAATTTCCTCTCCCGATCGACGGTAACTATCTATATATTCCGCTCTGCCCTCTCAGAAGTCTTTAAGTGATTGCGTGTGTACGGAAAATCTAGAAGGATAAATTATGTCTGATCTGAAGTTCTTTTTCTTTGCAGAATGGTCCCGAGAGGTTGTTCATGGACGGAACACGTCACTCAGTAAACGAAAATTTTATTTTAAGACCTTAATTAGCTCGAGCTAATTAAGGTCTTAAAATAAAATTTAAAAAAAATACGATTCTAAGGGAAGGGAAAGGTGGTGAAAGCAAATTACATGGCTCAATCAGTGACGGACTTAAAAGCCAGCAGTGTCATTTCCTGACAGGACTCCCAAACTATTGTCTAATCGCCTTTGTATGGGGTTTGAACTTTAAGAGGAACGACTTCGAGCCACTACTGTCAGTTCTCAGTCTGCTTAGGGTTGTGCATACTTCAAATGTGTTTAGATGACCAAATGCATTGTTTCGAGAAGTCGTGCAATTCCCTGTATGTACGTGTATGTGATTTTTTTTTTGTCAATATGATACAATTTTCTCACTCAACCAAGTTCATCAATAAATCATCATATCACTGTCTTAGATCGGAAGGGGTAGGGACAATTGCATATAGTCAGTGCGCCAACAGAAATTTGGGAAACGGGATGCTCAATGTAAACAACGAAAACAAACACAGGGACGAAGAAATTTGGTGAGTGGAAAGTTTCCTTCATCATGTACTAGGGTGGAGGGTTACTTCGGTGGTTAGAGTGTCCAGCATTTACCTGAATCTGTATTTACTCTGCTTTCCATTTTGCTACTGCAGAGGAGCTCTTTATCGTAAAAAGATAAAACTTTCTACTAAAAAAACTGGATAGTTATATGTCCGACTACGTTATGCCTTGCAGCCAAGAAATTGACATATTGAGGGTGCTATACAGTTTTTACAATGTTTATGAAATAAGTATTACGCAATAAAGTGTTTGGCGTATTTATTTCTGTGGTGTTTTATTACTCACACAGCTATAGAGCTAACTGTACGCACGCGAGGCACGATCCGATCACGTTGGGCCGCCGTTCAGTATAACAACAAGGATATTCCGATTACCTCTCTTTTTGTAATTATGTACAAAGTCCCTCGAGGACCTAGCAAGTTCACCGTGCAGAGTAGACGAGGTAAACAAATTTTGAAGTGTCTGTCGTGTTTCGTATTAATAGTAATATCTCACAGTTTTCCTGGATTTTAGGACCAGGACAGGTTAGTTCAGGCCTATAACTTTGAAGTTAAACAGGACTGTGCGTTATACTAAGCCTAACGACTACATGGCCTAAGCTCCGCTAAACAAAATTTTTTAACCCATCAGCCGACCCTCGCCAAGGTCGTTATCTCTGACGTTCACAAATAGTTGCTTTCTCACCAAACTTAACACAAACGATCTTGGGCATCGCATCCACCGCTTTGCATAGCTTCAGCTTTTTACCAAAATATTTTGGTCATGAGAATCCTAAATTGAACTGGAATCTCAGTGGTACTGGTGTTATCCTAGGCCAGTAATAATATGTCCAACCCCAAGACTCCAAGAAGTCCAAGTTGAAAATGATCTACGCATTTTTGTCGACTCTTCCGTTCAATTCTGTAAACAGTGTGCAGAAGATGCTAGGAAGGGAACTAAATTGGTATGATTAGGGTGGAATTAAAAATTCATAAGGACATTGAACATTGTCAGGCTATACTGTAGGCTGCCAGCAGTTGGTTATGCCCAATCTGTGTCGTGCAGGCTTGAAACTTGGTTTCCAGGGTTGACTAGAATGGAATAAAGTAACCCTGTGAAGTAGTTGGTGAAATTAGTGGTTTTAGAAGTAGAGAAATTCGCAAAGTAGTTGGCAAATTTCCCCTTCAGCAAAATTGCAGTATACCCTGTGAGATAAAGCTATGTGTTTTTAACCTGGCTATGCAGTCACTTTTGCTGTGTATCCTCGTAGTCACATAAAAATGTATGGAACAATGTGACTGCATACCCCCGTAGCCTTTTCACCACAAGGTATGGACTGATGATGAGTCATTTTCAAATCAGAGATTCTGTTTAGACTAGAGAGTAGAGATGGAATCTTCATTGCGAATCCTTTTAACCCCTTTAAAGGGGCTCATTGAGTTGATATCAGTAAAGATTACGGTGATTTTGAAGGGTTATAAACACATGACAATACTCACAATTAGCATAATTAATCAAGTTTCACATCCAATAGTTATATGAAAACTCAAATTTTTCGAATTTTTGACTGTTACTTGCTCTGATTAAGTGCATGTGAATGTACTAATGTGAAAATGTCTGTCACAAAGTTTCAAAAACTAAATTTAATCGTTGGTTACTCACTCATTAATGTTCCAACGTATGTGAAACTTTGGCATTCGTTTAGTTTGACTGTTTGTCATTGGTATGTGAAGGAAACTTGAACGGTTTAGAAAAATTGAGTGAATTTCACAAAACAACTCAATGAGCCTCTTTAAAAGTACAAGTTGGACTTGATTTTAACGAGCAGTGGCAGATCCAAGGAGGGGTCCAGGGATTTAAATCCCCCCTTTTAATTTTTGTAATTTTTTGAAAAATTTTTTAAATAGTTTTTCTCTGTGTCATGTTATTTGGCTATATATAATAGGTTACCCACTTTGAACTCCCAATTAATTAAATTTGAAGAATTATATACCTGTATTACCCATTTTGTTTGGTTCAAAATTTTAGATTAGATAAAACTGGTGGCCAATTTGCATTTACAGATCCTATATCACAGCAGAGTTACGACACAGCAGAGCGGATTTGTCAAATTGCAGGCACGATATATGTGCGTGTAGTACTGCACCAACTGCCTGCATTTGCTCCGAAGCCTATGTAGAAAAGGATTCTGCAGCGGTAATTGAGAAAATCACAGGAAAAGGCTCGGACTGCCTTCACATAGGTACGCATGCCCAGAACCTAGCATCGGCATGCAGTTTGTGTGTGTGCTCTTCAATGCTGTAACCTATGAAGAAAAGGATTTTACAATGGAAATTGAGCCAGTCACAGATAGTCACAAGAGATCTATCACAACTGCCCCACACACATGGTTTTTTTTTCTCCTAGTTCCTGTGATGGACTCGTGGTTTAAGGTCCATTGAGTTTTTTTATTTTTTTTCTTTTGAAAAACCCCCTTTTTTCTATTTTTATAATTACTTGCTTTAATTGTCTATCCCCTTTGGACTTAAAAGAAAATCTAGATAATTATTACCCCCTTTCCCTGGGTTTTCCACTAATGAAACTTTGCTTCAAAAAAGAGAGTTTTAACTGGGTTCTTTTAGCATGTTAACCTCTAGGTGCATATAGCTCAAGTACTGCACGGAAAGTGCTGTTTGTGGTCATCTGTGGGGTTTGGAGTTTGAAAAGCCAAAATTTTCTTGTATGATCTGCAGCAACTAATGATGGCACTCTACTCAGATAGTCCTTTTGTTACTCAGTCTCCCATAGTCTTTTGTTCCGCCAAACCTGATAATTGTTTTTGTGAAGACCCCCCACCCCCTTTATAAATTTCTGGATCCCTTCCTCATAAGGTACAGTATTGATAATGTCAGAAACTCTCTCTAGCTATGGCCCTGCATGTACATAACAGGGGCATAGGCTGAAATATCGACTGGCCTTTCTTTCCTGTGACAGAGGGTACAGAAGTGGGGCAATGTGGTTTATAGACCTTTAATATGATTGCATTTTGACTACGTTTTTGACTTCATATCCTCATAACCGCTTAAAAGCCCTTCCGAACATGACACAATACTGTGTATCGTTGCAGCCTCCTGAAATATGTCAAACAATATTACTGCACACCCTTGTAGCCTTTAAAATGTGTACTCTGATAAGTCTGATTTATACTGCATATTCTTGTAGCCTTTTCAGGGGAATTTAAATACTGTTGATTTCTTTCAAGGACTTAGAATTATTATTGTTGCATTGACTGCATATCCCGTAGCCTAAGTACAGGGTATTTTATAAATAGCAACCAAATGTCGCAAAATATACAGTACTTCCTCTGTGACGTAAAATTCTCGCTCAAAGGGACAGGTCTACTAAACATTACAGGAATTTCCACTGATTTTCACTTTAGACTTAGAATTATTTCTGATGCCAAAGCTATAGATTGTGTGCAGTAAGTCAATAGAATGGCTGTACAATGTCCGAAGAAGGATAACCTTGAGTGATTACATACTTAGTGTTTCAATTGGCCATACAGAGTAGATAATTCCTGTTGTTTTTGGTGGAGGTCGGTTGTCATTTGAAGTCAACAGAGGTCAAACTGGTAAACATTCTAAATACAGATCTCAAGCAGAGTAACTCTGACTGATCTCATATTTACTATGTGGGTTTGCCATACTAAGAAAATGATCCCTCTTGATTTTGGTGGATGTCAAAGGTCATTTGAGGTCACCAGAGGTCATAGTGTGAAGACTTTGTAGACACTATATCAGAAGAAGGATAACTGGGGGGATCTCATACCTAGGATGTGAATTGTTTATATTGAGTTCATATTGGATGATTCTTATTATTTTTGGTGGACGTCAAAGGTCAAAGAGTCAAAATTACGTAAACTATTATCTCAAAAAGAGAAATGGTGAGGGATTTCATACTTTGCATGTGCATTGCCATATTGAATAGATGATTCCTATCAATTTTTGTACCTATTGTTTCTTTTAAGAGAAGGTGAAAAGACATTCTGGGTCAAAAGCTTGTTACCAGGATGTTTCAAGAAGAATAAACTGTAATTGATCTCATACTTGTCATGTGGGTAATTCATGCTTGTTATAATGCTGTGTGTTCACATGTCAGATAGGAAAGCGATGTTACGGGTCATTGCGTATTTTCCTGGGTCCATCTGTTCGTGTGTGACTACTGTCTTCAGTTGCATACTCTGTTATCTTTGTAAGTGTGTGTACTTGCAACGTAACAGTTAATTTTTCTCTTTTTCTTATTTCTGGAAAACTTTGATTCACAGTGATTATCATTGACTGTGATGTTTCTGACCTTCCCATCCATTGTCCCGCCTCTCCCAATATGTACAGATCATTTACTGTACAAGAGCTCTTACTTACATGGTGTGTTATTGTCATATATCATATACATTATTTCATATTGCATTCACAATTTCCTATCGCTATGGTCGCTATATGCGAATGAATGTTGACATGAACCTCATATTTTAGTAAAATTTTGGTTACTGCGTAACAAAATTTTAAAGGGGAAAAGGGATGTTGTATAGAGATGGTCATTCTACCCCACCGTACGCAAAAGGTCGTACAAAGATCAGTCTTCCGGTGTTACCCCAGATTTATTTAACTTTTTCTTTATTCCCCTCAGACAGTCAGATTAGACAATAGAACACATTACAAATAGTAAACTTCGACCCTGTTCTCAGAAAGGTAGTGCAATCCTTTCGTGATTGGTAGATCATGGATGGCAACCGCCTCATTCCATTACGTAGGTCAACCATTTGACCTGTGATTGGTCAGTGTCAAAGTCTATCCCGTGATCCTTAGCAGTTCGGCAGTGGGTCGATCCATCGACCAGCTCGCCACGCCGCCAATACTTGCTGTCTGGACGTCAGAGTGTGAACATCTTCTCAGTGCATTGTGTAGGCCTCCGTCATCTCTCTGTACCTCTTCCTTCCTGTCATCTTCATGTAACTTTGTTATCGATTCAAATCATCTTTAATTCCTCTAATTTGTGTGTGCCAGTCGAATCAAGAATAAATGGAACTCTGATTGCTAAATCAAAGGAAACGTTTTTCTTGATTTCTCTCGGTTCTGACGTCTCTCACGCTCTCTATCTGTTACTAACGTTAAACATCCGTTGCTGTGGCAGTCATATCACGACTGTGAACCCCCTAAAAAACCCCTATATTCTACAGTACTGTAAACATACAACAAGGAATCACTAAGCCTTTTGGCTTTCTAGTTTTCAATGTATGTAAACTGTGAATTGTGAACTGAAATATAATGAAGTATATAGATAGAAAAGCATATACACTGTAGATGTAGAGCAATAAGGGTATGGGAAACTTTGTGGTAACTGCATGTTTTAGAGACAATAGTTAGAGTGAACAACATTCATCGTGATAAAATTCAGCCAACCCTGTAACTTAATGGACATGTACTAATTTAGGGAATTCCATTCAGTCAAAAATAACATCAGTATTTTCAAGTTTAACAATTGTGATCTCATCACTTTCTTTTTGTAATCTTTGCAGCTGGTCAACTTGACCCATCCTTTGAGCAGAGAAACGGAAAGGCAGACCCAAGACATAATATGAGGTACCGTATAAAGGACAGTATGCAAAAGGATGGCAGATTTTATACTGATGTCATACTTGATTTGTCGATTTGCAATACAGACTAGATGATCCCTATTGTTTTGTTGCTACAGGTGAAAGGTCATTGGAGGTCACCAGAGGTCAAACTAGGAAAACCTTGCAAACAAGATATCTCAAAAGTGGGGCTTCTCAGATTTAACATGTGGATTACCCATATTAAGTAGATGACACTTACTGATTTTGGTAGGGGTCAAAGGTCATTTGGAGTCACCAGAGGTCAAAGGGTCAAAATCATGTCAGCTCTTGTATCTCAAAAAGAGAAATTGTGAGTGATCTCATAGTCTGCTTGTCTATTGCTCATATTCAGTTTTTCAGTATTTAGTGGTCAAAATCTTGTAAACAGTTTATCTCAAGAAAGTTAACTGTGAGGGATTTCATACTTGGTATGCCTATTGCCCTTGTTGCATAGAGGATTTGTATCAATTTTGCACCCTTTATGTTTTAAGATGTCATTGAAAGGTCATTTTGGATTAAGGACTTACTAATATAGTGTTTCAAGAACAATAACTGTAGTTTATCTCATACTTATCATGTGGATAAATAATTCATGTAACCACATGGCAAGGAATCACAAAGCCTTTTGACTCTCTGGTTATCCAGAAAATTGCATTAGTGTAAAGATTGCAGTGGGTGATTTATCTGAATTAACATTGGAATACAGAGCAGTAAGTAAAAATACCCCACATTGCATGGAGAAAATACCATTTCAGTATTTTCTTTGGAACTCTCAATGTGACTAATGTTATTCCAGAAATATCCCCAACAATACTACAGGTAAGTGACAACATTGCGAGTCTGTGAGCTCTTCCTCCCACATGTTCTTCCAAAGCTTTACTCAAACTTTAGTCTTAATTTGTAGTGAAACAAAATTATGGATACTTCTAGAATATTTGCTTTGATATCATTTTAATCAAGTAGATACTGTACTGTAGTCAGCTTTGTTCATCTTTTAAGGAACGCATTGCACAAAGAATCATAAATACGTGAAGTTTAGTAAAATATCTCTAAACACAAGGACACATTCTTTCAATTGCATCGTTGAATTTGATAACAAAAACCATTTTTTGTCAGAGAGTGAACGGAGGTTACCATTACATGCCACCTTTTAAGATTTTGAACTTTGCAGATTTTTTTTAAACTAATGTTGATTCATACAAATACTACACCTGTGTGTAATTTTCAGACTCTAAACCCTCCTGACACAAGCAAGTCAACCCTTGATGTATGACCATGGATGTTGCCACGCCGATCAGAGCTGTTCGGACCTAACTGGCACTAGCTCTTGCCACCTGGATTGGAACCTGTAATTGGTGGCTTCTGACAGGCTCTAAAATTACAAACTTCAAAAAAGGAGTAACAATCACAACACACAACATACAAATCATGAATTATGCCCTCAAACAGTGTTATGAATTTGATTTTTAGCATCGTGATGTAAATGAATTCATAACACAAAGACACAACTAACGTATGAGAATAATCCTTTTTTAAAGCACTTATGCACATGTTGTGGCCTATCATACTGTACAACCACCCACCATGGATAAAAAAAGGGGGGGGGGGCTGAGCTGGTGGGAGATTGAAGAAAATAGCTAAATAATGAGGTAGACTCCACAGGGGGTAGTGCGAGACAGAGTTGCTAGTTCAAGCAATCAGCTGGCACTCAAATTGTACTGGTGGCAACCCTGTGTATGACCGTACCATTCTAAGATTTATGAGGACCAAATTTGCTGCTCCCAATTTGTCAGAATGGAGGGGGGAGGGGATTCTCTGTAGTCTAGACTCAGCTGTTGAAGCGAGTGCTGTCGATACTGGGGGATGAACGTGCGATAGACCAGCATCCTGTTCAGTGAGAGTTAAAAACTTGTATCCCCTTAACGCTATGGAAAATGGAGTTAGAAACCATCACCGCCCCTCCCCTTATAAGTCTTGAGGTTTTGAAGGATTTGACTGAAATTTGATCAATAAATTACAATTAGAAGAATGTCTGTCACCCACCCAATGTTGTGCTCACCAAATGCTTTGCTAGACTGATCCAACCTCACTTAGCTCCTGAGGATACAGTACCATCTGTTTTTTTTTTTAAACAGTTAAAGAGGAAATATTTATTCACAGAAATAGGTACTGTAAATTTCTGCTATCGTAGCACAATTTTTTTTAGCTAGGATATTTTTTTCCCATTGACATCTCAATAATTTGATGTCACCCATGAGATATTTTAGGTTTTCTTTGGCATCCTGTACATTACAACAATTGTTTCATTGTCTCAACTTTAGTTTGGTTAGGTAGCGATTACTACATTTCTCTTTTGTGTTTTCCTTTCAGCATGCAGTCCCAAGCAGTGCCTAGCTTTCAGCATCAAGGAAACAAAAGACACGAGAACAACCCAAGGTATTACAGCAGCGGAGATCAACAGTACACTTCTAACCATCTTGAGATTGTCAGGATGCTTTCTGAAGGTACAGTATTGTTCCTAGTAATATGAGTATTGTATTTACTGCACAGCTGTGTGATAGGACCGCACAGCAGTGTGATAGGACCGCACAGCTGGGCAATAGCTCTGCACAACTTGGTGATAGGATTGCACAGCAAGGCAGTACTACTCCACATCAGGGTGAGGACTTCACCTCAGATCCATAGGACTGCACAGCAGGACCTCGGGACTGCACATTAGGGCTGTGAAACCGCTCTTCAGTTTCGGTGCAGTATTGTTTCTAGTACTATGTCTTTATTGCACAACAGGGTGACAGGACTGCACAGCAGGGCGATAGGACTGCGGAGCAGGGCAATAGGAATGCACAGTAAGGAGTTAGAACTGCACAGCAGGACAGTAATTATGCACATCAAGGCAGTAGGACTGCACAACAGGGTGATAGGACTTCACAGCAGGGTAGGACTTCACATCAGTGTCATTGGACTACAAAGCAGGGCCATAGGACAGGAATGCACAGCAGGGGAATGGGATTGCACAGCAGGACGACAGTTCTGCACATGAGGGTGGCGGGACTGCACATCATGACCATGGAATTGCATATCATTGCCATGGGACCGCACAGTGGGGCTACAGGACTGCACAACAGGGCTAAAAACCTGTATAGCAAGGCTATGGGACTGCACAACAGTGCCATAAGACTGTTGAAAGAAGAAGAAAAACACTCCAAACGTTTTTATAAAGCTACAGGACTTTTTGCTAGAGCTGAGAGTTTCTCTGAAAACTGCCTTCTTTTGAGTAAAAATATCCTGACTGCCTGTGAATCAATTTTGACATTCACATAGCAGAAGTCTGGCAGGGAGATTGTCTAGCTAAGGTGAGATATCCATATGTAACAATGCTTTGCTTGTGGTACAGTTTCTCATAGATAAAGGATAACTATAGAAGATATAATATAATTCGAGGAACTGTTGATATTGTTTTTGTGGAATACCAAAGGTTATTTATGTCAGTACTCAAGAGACTCCCTTCAAAGTTTCACAAACTCAAAACCCTATCATTTTCAGAACCGGAACATCTCGAGAGATTAGGATGTTTGCACGAGGAAATATATGCCATGCAAGTTTGAAGCAGATGATCATTGTCTAGAGTCAGCAGAGATAAAACTCTTTGGCGCCACATTTATGTAATCGCAAAATAAAAACAGTACATACGTTGAATGTGCTGCTTCAACAACATAATGAAAGACTAATGTATTGTATTTTAGGGTGGAGTGAAAAAGTAAGTTAAGGTCAAGTAGAGTACGGCACTGGATTGTCACTCGTGAAGTTCGTGTTCTCTTTGAGCGCTATGAGCGCTCATTCAGTCCATGACATGAGACATTCCATATTTTTCAATAATCCAGTTGGTTTTGGATGTACTGTACCTCCACAAATATTAACATGCTTAGTTCCATTAGTGTGTTATGAAGTGGTGTTAGATACTGTAGCACAAAGGGAATTGTTTTTGGTTTTACAGTAGATTTCAACACAGAAGTTAAAAACTGTATTTGCCACTTCTTGCAACAGGCAACTACAGCAAACTTAAATATGGCCCATATATTTTGCAAATGGACACTGTGTGACGATTGATAAATGGATACTTGGATATTTTTGTATACTATATAAAGCAAATGGAGACTGTGTGACGATTGTAAGTGATTACTTGGATATTTTTGTGTGCTGTATAAGTTTAACCTATTTGCAATTACTCTCTACCCTATGCAGATTGGAAGCAAACAGAAAAAGAGCTGCTTGACTACAAACGAGGAAAAAGTGAGGGTTTTATTTTGTGACTGTTTTCATGCTAGACATTGAAGACAGTTTCATTACTTTTGTGTGTTTCAAAGTCAGCCAATGATGACGACGATGATGGTGGTGATGATGATGATGATGGTGATGGTGGTGGTGATGATAATGAGGAGGAGAAAGTAGTAGTAGTAAACATTTCAAGACTGTTCTGAACAATTTGCTAAACAGAAAGTAATCTCTGCAGTTACTGTGGCATAAGAGTATGTGATGGTTGGCTTGTCAATGTATGATGAACCAAGTACTGTAGCGATGGTTGGCTGTCAATGTACGATGAACCAAGTACTGTAGCGATGGTTGGCTGTCAATGTATGATGAACCAAGTACTGTAGCAATGGTCAGCTGTCGATGTATGATGAACCAAGTACTGTAGTGACTAGCAGATGGCAAATTTCTAGACAGTCGAGATAAACAATTCAAAGTTTGGTAGACTATTAACCCTTTCGCAGCCACTTACGTAACATTACGTATCATGAAAAGTTTCCGTTCACAGCCATGTGCGTACTATTACGTAACATTTTTATGTTTCTCTTTATGTAGTTGGCTGAAAAGGGTGGTATCCGAGTAAGGGACACTGGCTGTGAAAGGTTAAATCATGTGATCATTGTCACTGGCTGTGAAAGGGCAGATCATGTGATCATCGTCACTGGCTGTGAAAGGTTAAATCATGTGATCATTGTCACTGAATACCACCCTGCTCTCACTCTAAATCCTAGCAATGACCTTCGTATTGATCCATGGGTAAATCACACAGTTAACCTCATTTTGAACGGAACAAGGGATCCAACACACATATATATATATGTCTTGTGTTAGTTCAGTTGCTATACCTCTGCAGTTTGCATTCAGACTTAAGTAGCAGCTCTTCTTTTGTCTTTAAAAACCAAATCAAAATTCAATTTAAGAAACTGCAGTAGCAGCAAGTCACATTATTACATAATGTAAACAATGGTTGCATTAGCGGTCACATTAATGGTCATTGATCACAGTATTTGTTAACTTTTCATGCAGTCTGGAAATGCAAACTGTTACTCAGAACAGTCGTGACAGCCATGTGTTTTTTTTTGTTAGAAGCTCATGTGAAAGAAACATCAGTATAGACCTCTAAGAATTTGTCGTAAAGGATACTTGGGAACATGATGTACCACTGGTGAAGTGTTGTGAAAATACATGAGCTTCAAATAGTCAAAAAAATACACACTATTGTAACTTGTCCATAGGAAGTATACTCAATGATGTATGCATACTTGTAGACATAGTGTATACAAGGAATCAATAAGTTTCATTTCTTCCTTGCTTTTCATCAAATCAGCAAGGTATCGATCTTTTACTGAGTGAAAAAAGTAGACTTAAATTAAAGGAATGTTTCACTGCCAAGTGAAGGTGTTCATTTAATTGAAGACAAAGACTCATCACCCCAGACAGTTTCAATTCTCCCAACCACTTACGTCTAGTCCCTACCACAGCTGGTCTAAAATTCCTCCACATGTGTTATCAAAACAATTGATCTCATGTATGCTGTGTAATATGAGCTACTTTGCATCTTTCAAATTTGCTGTCAGTCAAAGAGTGGAGAGAACCAGTTAAGAATTCTGCTATCCAGAAGCCAAAAACATAACTTGTTGTGATGAGTTACTGCCTTTCAAGAGGATAGTTTTTCACTGTAGGCATTTCAGACTCCATGGCAAAATTTAACTCCAAATATTGCTGTTTAAAGAAAGACTTTCTGGCCAAGAAAGATTTCCAGTTGCCTCGAGGTTTTAAAGTGCCATATAACAGTGTCAAGTTATTGTGAAAGTCTTCATTGTTCTTTGAAATTGAAGTACTTATTTAATCTTGAAATTTGTCATCAGATGATTGAAACTTAAGATTTGGTTTATCGTAGATAATCGGTAAAATGTTGTGGAAGTTAAGGTCTCACCTCTGAGACTGCTGTAATGTTCATTTTAAGACCTTATAAAGAAACACAAGTGATATTCAAGTAGTTGTCCCCATGTGACATCACAAATTTCCAATAATCCAAATACAATTTTTTAAAATTCTTTCAAAACATCCAGAACTTTCAAAAGAAACATGCTACGTAGATATGGTTTACATTAATAAGGAGAAAAAAATTTGTTATCTTCATGAAATAAAATCCCTTTAATGGTTTATCTTCATCAAGTCATTTGACATAACTTTCTATGCCAGATTCCTCTCATATCAACTCTACCACTTGCTGTCTGAAAGACAAAACTTAATCAGGTGTTGAAATTTTTGACAATATTTCCTTACATTGATGACAACATCAGTTGTCACTCCAGTATGATCCCTCAAGTGTTGAATGTCGAGTTAGTAAATTACATTTCCTTGCCCTTTTTTTGGTCCTATTTTTAAAGAAGAGGCCTGCCTCCAAGATGTCTTATGTCAATTGATGTAATACAAAGCATGTTATGGCTCTGCACATTCCTTTGTTGACAGATTCACCCCAGTTTCTCTTAATTTCCTTCACCATCCTTGACATTTCATCATCTCTCTCTCTGCAGGTTCCAAAGTGGTTGAAGAACATGTGTGCAAAGAGGACAACCTACAAAGTAATTTTCAAGGGTTTGATTAATTGAGCATAAACTTTACATAGTCTAAATTCCAAGTCCGTTTTTCTTTCTTGTCTGTGAATGAAATGACACAAAAAGGAAGGGGGCCATATCATTAGTAGCTGACCTGACAGCCGACTGTTCGGATACATTTCTCTTAGTCAATACCTTTTTCTCCCCCCCCCCCATAAAAAAAAAGATAATCAACTATTGCACTGAAAAGTGTGTTGTGTTTTGAAGGATTATTTCCTCTTTTTTTTTCTTGTAGTCATTTCCTTCTCAGTTATGAGTTTGCACAGTGCATGTTTTTTTTTGCTCATCATGTCAAGGGAGACTGCTCTGTGAAGTATGAAATCGTCTTTCTTACAAGTACCTTACTCTTCTTGAAAGTAATGTTTGTTCAGTTTACTGGCTCATATCAGTCTTGGTGATAACAGTCTCTTTCTTTGCTTACAGGAAGCTTACAGTACGATTGGTGTTCTTTCTCCCCCTTTGTCTGTTTGCAAAATTTAATGGACGATTTGAATAATTCAGTGTCTAAGTCAGACCATCAAACCAGAACATACTGGAGCCAAGCCATGCAAATAAGTTTGACCTCATTAGCAACGTAGCCAACCGTGATTAGTTCAGCTGATTACCCTCACTGATAATACTAGCTTCAAGAGGTCAGCATGTTTGATGCAATTCTACTGACACTTACCTGATCTTCTTGTCCATACAATTGAACTATTGTTCAAACTTAGCTTTGCATCAAATGCTTGCAAGTAAGAAAAGTCTTAAAAGTATTTTCTAAAGTTACATGTAGTCAGATGTGACACTACACCATCTTAAACAAAAGGTTTATTGTTTATTTTTGTCACAGTTCCTAAGGAAAGTGTTTCTTCTCGTTTTACAATAAAATTTGTTTGCATTCTTTTGTGTCTTTTTTAGATTTCAAACCCATTGACCTTGCTCAACTTTCACTCATCCAAATGCAATTTGATGATCACATTTCATGATGAAGAGTATTCAACCTGGTTCTTAGTCACTGTCTTGAAGAGGTCATTTATTGCCAAGATTGCAGAAGGTTATTCAACGCGTATCTCTGATGTCAATCGGACCATTTGTCACACAAAAAAAAATATATAGAATCTATTTATGCAGAGTTTATATGTTTGAAATATCTCTTTGATCATTTATTCTGTGGTCAAGGTGTTTATGAAGTGTGAATACAGTGGCATTGTTTAGATTAATATTAAAATTTGATTTTTTTTTTTTGAAGAAAAAGAAAAACCTTTGCCATTACTGTTTCTTTTCCTAGTTTGAATTTACTTTGCAAGAGTGTGAAAACTTTTTTGAGTAGAGGAAGCCTTGACTTGCTCACTATAACATATCAAAGAGTGAAAGTTTGGTGAACTTCTGATGCACCAAATGGCTTGACCATGGAGAAGAGATGACCCAGTGAAAAGATGTTACATGAAGTAAGGATAATTAAGGCCAACATGGATAGCAGCAATTATTTGATTGCACCCATCACAATATCAAGGACTGGGAGATAGACAATAGATATCGAAAGCCTCACATACCTAGCTTCATATGGGTTCATAAAGCTGCATATACAAAGCTTCATATATCTACAAACACCTCATCAGGAGGGGAGCCAGAATTGTTCAAAGTAGGGGACACATTCTTCACAAAAAAGAGCACTATAATGGTAGGCAGAACAAAAAAGATGAAATATCTGCGTGAGTTGGGGACTGTGTAACGGCAAGACTATCTCAGCAGGAGGGCCACCATTGGTTGGTGCGTAGCATACAACGTCTTTTCTCAACTTCCTCAGATGGCCAGAAATGTCACTTTCTGGGTGTGCTGGAGCTGCTTGTACCCATCCTTGAAATAAGAAATTATGTCTACAATTTTTGATTCCTTGCAGAAGGAATCAATGCAGTGGTGATGTGTGTATGTGATACTTTGCTTGTAAATAGTATTTCAAGAAGGGGTAAGTTGACTGACCTGATACGTGGTGTGTGGGTTGGTCATACCGAGTAGATGATCCATATTGTTTTTGGTGAAGGTCAAAGATAATTTGAGGTCAACAGGGTCATATGGAATTCTTGTAAACAAAATATCTCAAGAAGGGAAGCTGTAACAGGTGTCATATTCACTATGTAGTTGTATCTCATGGAGTACAGGAATCATTTGGTCTATGTAATGGAGGTCAAAGGTCATTTGATGTCAACGAGGTCAAATTGAGCAAACCCTATAGACATGATCTCAAGAAAGGAACCTACAGATCTCATATTTCATATAAAGCATGGGTAGCTTGTGATGCATACCATTGATATTATGTCAGATTCAGAAACAACAATGCTCATGATTAGATCGTCAAAAGCACAGTTCAGTTAGCCGGAAACGATGTTTCCAAAGTGTTCTAGGATGTATGTAGGACCACCCAACCTTCAAGTATGGATATCATGTCTGCAATTCGAACAACAACATGTGAATAATGACAATGCATATAAGGGGATTAGCTAATAGATATGGAGAATATGCTTCCCAGATGCTGGAAAATAACATCTAAGCACATTTCCCCTCCGTGACTTCGCACCTCCGGCATTCACTAGTCAGTGCGTGCGCCCTTCCCTTTCTCAAATCCTGGATCTGCCCCAGAATGCGCAATAGAATGTGACCAGAATTATCAGGATCTAATGTTCCTGGAGCACATGTTGGCTATACGTCATATGAGATGCCTATCCAGGGATTTCAACAGGGGGTGCTGACCTGGTCTGATGGTGCAGGCCTTTTGTGCTAACTATGCAGACAGGACTACTAGGAGGAGCACCACCATCAGTTGGCGGTGCACCATATGGCCGGAAATGGCACTTCCCGGGTGTTATGGGCTACATGTACCCAGCCTTGAAACAGGGATTTCATGTCTGTAATTTCCCAATGAGAAAAACGTCATTCTGTGAAAAATGGAAATGGTAATAATTTGGATTGCATTTTTTGTTTTTGAACGATAACAATTTTTTCTTTTGAGAAATTTCCAGCACTGGGTAACCTTAGACAAAATCTGGTACAATATTCTGCAGACAGTTTTTTCCAGAGAAATTGCAACAAAATTTGCTCTCTGGAGGTCATAGATTCTTAATTAGTTTTTTTTTTTACAACCGTCGATGATTGCTTAACAAAGTAGAGCTAGTTCGTATACAGATGCCACCTTGATGAGGAAAATGTCATACATTAGTATTATAATAGGTGGGGAAAGCTGGAGATGAGTGAGGCTGAGTTGGGAGAGGGCAGTGTAATTTAGGAGGTACGTGCCCCCAACCCGGAGAAATTTTGCAAATTGTCGGGTTACCGAGTAATGAATAACTTGTTATCTCGACAAAATTTTGCAAATGGTCGAGTTACCTATTTACAATAACTTTACATCGCGGAAAGAATGCAAATTGTCGAGAAACCGAGTTGTGAATAGCTTGTAGTAATCAAAAAAAAAATTGGCAAATTGCCGAGTTACAGACTTACGCTAACTTCACCTCTCAGGAAAAATTGCAAATTGTCGAGATTCCGAGCTACGCTAAGTCAACACCTCGGACCTGGTCCCTAGTCTAAGTCGACAACTCGACGATTTGCAAAATGTTGTAGAGATAACAAATTATTCGAGACTCGGTGTCTCAACAAGTTTAAAAATTTTATCCAGTTAACAAATTACGCCAATACGATAACGTTACATCTCGCATGTCACCTTACGTCCGCCGTAGTGAAAGGAGTTGAGGGCGCAAATTTAGTGAGACTTCCGTCTGTGAGTCAGTTGTTCACTGCAGTAGCGTAGCTAGCTGTTTCAGTCAGACAGGGCGAAAATGGATTTTAGGGGCGCTGTGTAATAGAAATACCTGGGGTTCCTCCCTTTAAAGGAACCCTCGGCTCTTTAAGGATATTGAAAGGGGTGGGGTGAGTGGCGTTAGGACTATTCCGTTGAAGAGAAGCCTGGTTGCGATTTTAGAAAATTGTGGCTTTTCATACTCCCCAGATGGCTAGAAACGGCGCGCACTTCCTGGGCGGTATCATGAAGCTGCATATGCAGTCTTGAAACAGGGATCTCATGTCTGCAATTTCTCAAATTAATGAGAGCAAAAATGAATCTATGAAAATTCTAAGACATATCAGATGGGTTGAGCTGATGTAAGAATCATAAAGTATCCCTGCTCTTTCATATATTCTTGGAACACTTGGCAAATATCTGGGTGGGGATGAACTTATTTTTAGTCCCAACCTTTCCATTTGACGTTGGAGTTACAGTGATAGTTCGCAGGGGATTCAAAAGTGGGGTTAGGAACCGTAGTCAAGACTCGATGGGCGCCTCTATAGGTGCGTCTCTCTAGATTTGTTTTCTTACTGACCCTGGGACATATATGAGGTTACATAAACGAGTGTGGTACGGAAAAACAGCGGTGGAGCCAGAATCTGTTATTAGTAGTAAACTGAGAATTGCTCGAAGACTATCTAAGACGGCCGTCGTCGATGTTTGTAGCGGAATGTACCAGATAAAAAATACATCAAAATCTCCCGTAGGTTATCGGAAATCACCCTTTTCAGGCTCAGCAAGTGAGCTAAAGTAAATGGTATCTTCAGTATTTTCTTGAATGAAAAATTAATCTCATTTTAGGAGTTCCGCTGAAAAATCTGATCACATGAACACATTTCATGAAGAATACTGTACTTGCTTGAATTTCATGTTGAAAGTAGAATGTTGGCAACACCGTCGTCATTTTCTGGATGGAGGGGACGTTGAACTGCTTCGGCGAACTTGCATATTCTTCATCCTCTCTTACATATTGTCCTCATTATTATCTTTTTTCTGTCTTTTTATTTTTCTTTTCTTTTTTGTGACTAAAGCTTAAAACGGCAATCCATTTCAGTCGGTCCGGGGGAGGGGAAACCGGTCCCCTACCATATGGTAGCTCCACTTGTTTCCTGGCGGTGTCATGGTATAATGGCATCCATTTAAAAAAGTCTTCTGAGCAAAGATACACGCTGACATTTCCAAATTTGTGCAAATCTGCCCCCGCCCCCCCCCCCCCCCCCCCCCGAATTAAGTCACGTTATGGCTGGAACGTGAGTGGAATGACGAAAAGCCTAGTAATGCCCGTGTAAGAAACCCTTATTTCACTGTCAGGAATTTTCAAGTTAACTCATGACAATTTCAAAAATTTTCCCTGAAGTTTCACAGCTCTGCAAAATTTCCCCGAGGTAGATAGAATAAAAAGAATAGTCATCTTTCTCCTGTGGGCCTATTCAAGAGTGTCATGCAAATGAAGTTTGAGGCTCAGTGAATCTCTCTGATACTTTTTCATACTTGCAATAGAACGATCAAAGGGACTGTCAGTTTTCAATAATTATGCAACATGCACACAGCTGAAAATTTTGACTTTAACCAGAGACACTTTATGGTGGTAACTGGAATTACGTCCCTTTTGGCGTTCCGTCTGAAGGAGTTGAAAGGAGGCGCGCCCTCTATAGACGCGGTACCTAGCGAAACGTACAGTATAGTACCGCGGCACCGTAAGTGACGCTTTGCTGTGGGGTTGTACAGTACGTCCATACCTGAAATTTATCCAAGTAATCCTCTCTTAATTGTGGACGCTGTAGCTTAAAATAATAAAAATGAGTACTTTCGGAAGACCTCCACCGGACAGTGATAGTATGATTTCTCTTAAAGTTGACAATTTGAGTTTTCGGACAAAACCAGAAGACCTTCTTGAAGAGTTCCAGAAGTTCGGAGAGGTCGGTGATATCTACATACCAAGAGACAGGGAAACGAAAGAAAGTCGTGGCTTCGCCTTTATCCGATATTATTCCAGGAGAGATGCGGAGCTAGCAATGGAGAAGATGGATGGGGAAATATTCGATGACCGTGAACTTCGTGTTCAAAAAGCAAAGTATGGAAGACCATCTCGACCCCCACCATACCGTGGTCGGTACGATGATCGCGCGAGATACGACTATGGCAGAGGAGGATATGATAGAGGTTACCCCAGTAGAAGTCGCAGGTTCGAAAACAGTTACAGTATTGGCAGCTGTACCAAACATAAGCTTCCTATACCAAGCATAGGCTACCAAACCTAAGTGTTGATTATCACTAAGATTGCTTCACCAACAGTAACAGCTCGTCCTAACGTTAAGTAATACACTAATAGTACCGACAGGCTACACCTATTACAAGGTGTAGGTATAGTGTATACTTAAGTTACGCTAGGACGACCTGTGGCTTCAAGTTCAGCATGCATACGATTAAACCCCACGCAAACCCCTAGGGCCAGGGGTGCTTGTGACATTTGTTGGCCACTATATCCCCCTGCACGAATGCTGTAACTTAGTCCACTGTCCAACAAAATAACATGATAACCTTGGAAAGTGGCATGAATAAAATGTTTTCTAGTTTACATGTTTTCGATTAACACTAACATGTCTTTGTTGGGCAAGTTGAATATTTCAACTAACTTGTTACCAAAGACAATAGAAGGAGAAACTGCAGAATACAACATCCCGATGAAACAGCACCCTAAAAAATCTCGGAGGCGAACTGCACTGCGGTTCTTCCTTGCGCTTCCAGTAGAAATCCTGTGCCTAATCATAAGCTTTCTAGGCTATGTTGGATGCATCTGCATTAGCTATGTATATCATTCAAATTTTTTTTTGGTAAAGTCCCAGCCCATTTTGAGAACGACTCAACATGTGATTGGGATACAACATTCTAAGTCCGCTGATTCCGTGGAGGCGCAGTCCCAGTGGCAGCTAGCTAACAACATTCAAAGTACACTGATTCTATCATCTGAGTGGAGGCACAGTCGCAGTCCCAGTGGTACAGTAGCTAACAAAGGGGGGCCATTCTATCATCTGAGTGGAGGCGCAGTCGCATTCCCAGTGGTAGCTAACAAGGAGTGGCCATTTTGAGAACGACTTAACATGTGATTGGGATGCACTATTGTTTAAAAATATTTTTAAGTTCACTGGGCCTCTAGTGTGGTGTGGAGGCGCAGTCGCAGTCCCAGTAGTCATTCGTTTACAAAATATACAAGTATGATTCACAGTGACTATGACTGCGCCTCCGGAGTCTTAGTCATATGTCTTGGAGAGAGGTTGTATTCTGCAGTTGTACCCAATAGAGCGCCGAAGGCGCAACACTGGTTACTCACACGAAATTGTACACAACTGCAGCGTACAATTGGAGCAGAGCGTCCGCCATTTTAGTAAGCAACGTTAAGGTATGGTATGGTATGGCTTATAAAGCATCTTCATACCTCTCCTTGTTATTGGGGAATCTGAAAAATGAAAGGTTAGGTCTTTTACTTTGGAGAATTTGTCAATTTATTGAAGAACAGTGAGCTAAACTCTTCTTCCCCAACGCCATAACGTGGAAATCGATAACAACCCGATCGTATACGTACACATAGTTCATCGTATCACATCAGCGCCGATGTTTAGTTTACTTACTAAAATGGCGGTTGCCTCGCCCCATGGACATACTTCGGCTTTATAAGTAGAGTAACCGGTCTTGCATAGGCGCTCTATTATCTTTGCTTGTTACGCATTCTTATTGATTGCTTATTTCACAGATCCAGATCACGGTCTCCGAGGCGTCGCCGTAGGAGCTTCTCAAGGTCTCCCAGAAGAAACTCACCATCTAGGAGTAGATCTAGATCCCCCAGAAGGTCACCACCACGAGACAGATCAAGGTCAAGAACTCGGTCCAGATCTCAGTCCCCAGTGAGAAGTCGAACACCAGATAGGAGTCGTTCTCGAGAGCAGGATAACTACTGACCTTGTCTTGCATCTATGCCTGTTCTTCAGTCCCTACTTTGACTGACAGTTTGGCATGAACAGTCAGAAAGGAGGACTTACCTGTATCCACTCTTCAGGTTGACGCTATGTTAGTAAAGTTACCTTTCTTTTCTTTAACTTGTTTATCTTGGTTTCATTGAGATATTGTGGCTCACTAAGTTGAGTTCTCAGTTCTTTAAAAGTTGTAAACATGCAGTTTGTAATCAAAGTTACCCGTTGTACTGCACAACTTTTGTCAAAATAGAATTTAATATCACCAAAATGAAGTCCAAGGACAGGTATAGTCCTGTAATACTTTACTACTGTACATTGGCAGTCAGACAGTGCATTGTGCATCTGCAGTAAATTTGTTCAAAAGGTTGGAAATTCTTAGGAATGTAGATTTTTAGCATGTCCGCAATTTTTCTCAGACAATATTTAGAGATGTAATTAATATACCAGTGCCACTGGAGAAAGTGTGTTTGATATCCAGGCAGCTTGTTTGTATGATCTGCAATACCTGTAGAATCTTTACAAAAGTGTTGTTGTTCCAATCAGCATGCTTGAGTCACATACATAACTCACCACAGTACCTCTCTCTTTTAAGCATTGTTGAAAGATCTCAGGTAGTTTGCGATAGTCAGAGAGACTTTTCATGCTCATTATGCAAAGTCAATCAGTATTCGAATCACATCCAACATTGCTAAATAGAATGTATGCTCAAATTCCAATCAATAGAAATACCAGCTTAGATTTGGATTTGCCTCTAACGTCAGTATATAACCACACACCAACATACAGCTGTACAAAAATGTTTGGTCAACTACATGGTAAATATTGCCAAAATGTTGGATGTTCAGTAGTCTTAATGAAAATTAGTTTCTGTATATAGTTAGAAGTTAATGGATACATTGCTATGGCTCATTCCAGGGAAAATTGGAACAGTAAGTCTTCTTCGTGACTAGCTACAGTGAATCTGCAGAGTGGCCAAATTATAGAAATTTACCATCAAGTATCACTGTAGCAGACACTGAATCATACTGATTCCACTAATGTACAGTATACAATACTGTACATGTGAACCAAAGCTGTTTACTGATTGTAACTTGTCACTCAACATGAGAGTTCTACTTTTTGGAAACTTTCAGTAATCAGCATGTTGCTTTTAATCAACCAAACAGTATCTTTTAGCAACACTTCATAGTGGCTGTTTCTGTTTGTCAATATATCATCTCACTTGTAGTCTGATCATATTCTGTCTTTAATATGGAGTTTGAATTGCTGTTGATAACCTTGGCAATCTATGAACTGTTTAGTTGGCACAATCGCATACAACTGTTGTGCAGAAGAATTGCAGTGGTTACAGTCTCGATGTCGAAAGTTTTACAAGCCAATGAACCATGGATGCAAATTTTTTTACAAAGTCCAACATTCATGTACAAAGTCATTGAAGGCCCCATAAACATGTAAATATATTTTGTGAATGCTACAACTGAGGTGATTAGCCTCTGTTTTGTAGCAGTACAGTACATCACCTGTACAGTGCTATATTTAGCACATCGCAATATGCAGTAACTAGTCAAACAGTCAACCATACCGCTCTACTTACACTAACAGGCCTATGCATTACATGTGAAGTTATTCTTACAAGTTCCTCACACCTTATTATCTTTCATGCAAGTCAGGATGTGACATACACTTTAGAAATATTTTTCTGATGCCATAACCCCCAAGAAATGAACCATCTGTGTCACTGGCCAACACTGATTATTAAGTGAACAGACATTTACCATGTACTGCACTCTTTAAGGGAATGTACATTGTTTTGAACTTGTCTACAAGAGGCTGGTAGTATAATGTACCTCATTGAACTTCACACTGTTCCTATCAGTTGTTGCACAGGTTCCATACTGATAGTAATGTAATTGTGCATGCACTTCCACATGACCGAGCATTTTAAAAAAAAAATGGTGGAAGTTATGTCTGATGATGTAAACTTTTTCCTTTGTTTTTTCTTTTAGTTTTTGCAACCACTAACTCTTTCTCTCTCTCTCTTTAACATTTCTGTACACCAGGCTTTTCGCAAGTTTGCCTGATTTGGTGGTAGCTGTTAGGTTTAAAGTAATAAATGAGGAAAGAGCTGCAGCTCCTGAAAGTAGAATCTAAAGTAAGCTGACACTACCAGCCTGCCTCTCTGCGTTGCTCATGGCCAACATCAAATTTGCAGTGTCAACAGGCTGTCTCAAGTCAGCAGGGGTTTGCAGATACTGCCTCAGTTATTGCCTTTCCAGATGCAAGAGATATTAAAATTTATTCAGGAGCAATGCCTGCAGCTTTTGTGGAGAGAATGCAGATATCTGTTTGCTGCTTATCATTGAACTGATGGGGTTGTGCGACGTGGGTAGCAGTGTTGCCGGAAAGTAGCAGAGGAGCTGTAGCAGAGTGGAGCAGTTTGGGGTTAATGACATTGCCAGTTTTTCTTTGCAGGAGTAGCCAGCAATGATTGCAGAGTCTGAAGCAGGTCCCTGTGTTGGGATTTTTCTGTCATGTCTGTCGCAGGGCAGTTACTGTGAATAGTTAAAAACTGGAAGAGCTGTGTTGCAACCCAGAGATCAGAACCAGGCAATTTAGACCTTGCCTGAATGATGACTTGTGCAGAGCAGTTTCCCCCCTTTTTTTTTTACCCTCCCCTCCATTTGGATACATTCATGCAGTGTACATCCAGGCAAGGATGTAATGGAAGATATCAGTTTGTGTGGCAGTAATGATGAACAGAGTTTTGGCATTACCTTCAATTCTGTGGAGGCACATCATCTATGTGGCTGAGTGTTGCAGACAAGAGCAGAACTGGTTAGGGCTGATAGTAAGCTGGTTGCAGACATGGCCTTCCTTGCAGAGGTTTTGCAGATATGGGGCAGAACTGAATTTTTTATGTGAACCTGGAGGTGCAGATCATCTGTGAGTTGCAGTATTTGCAGAACTGGAGTTTGGAAGAAGCACCTCTCCCAAAGTATTTATGTTCTAGGTTTGTTGCTGTTTAACAGTTGTGTGATATGCATCTAGAAAACACATGGCTTCATTTAAAATTTGCAGGATGGAACCCTGAATGAAAACCCTTTGGAGTTTTGTTTATATCTATTACTGTTTTTGAGATAGGACTTAATGTTTTTGAGATAGGACTTGTTTGAGGAAAATGCAAAACAGATGACATAGGGTGTTACACAGTGTCATTATTTCTTGTTAGGCTGTATGTATTGCCTCTTTATCACTGGGTTTCCCAGTGTAAGCGATATCAATATTTGAAGAAAATACATGCTTCCAAATAAAACCCTCAGGATACATGAAGCTCTCAACTGTCCTTAAAATAAATGTTAAGTAAACAAAGGATAACATAATACATACAGTATCATTGATTCCAGCTTGCAATGTCACAAGTTTGCATTCTTTGATGTTTATTCATGATGCAGTGTGAGAGAGGAAGTTTCCCGTAAAACTCAATATTTGATCGATTTTGATGGAATTTGGGGCGATATACAACATCTTCAACAATTATTAATGCACCCAGGTTCTGCAACTTGAAAATGCCATTTTCATGTCACAAGATCTTCATAGACAAACTTTCAGTAGGTTGGTACTGATTACATTAACTGCTGCAGGCAGTGATAGTGAAGATAAAATGTTTTTGTGTGTTACAAACATCAGGGGTGAAAATTTTTTTTGTTTCAGGAAGCAGAAGTCACACATAGACTGTTTCAATAGCAACTCTAGTTCAGTTTCTTTTTAATTTAATAGTGATTTTACCGCTTAGTCCAAATCATTCTGTCACTGTGTGCTGCTCAGTGCCCCTTCACTGCAATCTGTTTCATCATAATCAGCATTATTTCAACTCCACCCATATCTTTTCCTGAGACTAGGGGTTAATTTGCAAACATGCATAGTGTAATCACTACATTTGAACACACAAGATTTTTGAAGTTTATGGTAAGCAAATTTCCTGGCCAAGAAAGGCAAGAAGTCTCTCGTTGGGAACTTGATTCTTGATTTTTTTTTCACTTACCAAGTATCACAGTTCGTACCTTAAAGTTAGTGTATAATGATGAAGCAATTAAACCCCTGACTAGAGGGCTCTGTTCTCAAATTTTGAATTGTACAGAATGGGAAAAGTTTTCGCTGAATGATGTTAGAAATTTGTCTTCATCCTTTTAATATTATTGAAATAATGAGGTATCACCCCAAGTCTGTAGAAGTATCAACTGGAGTTTATGTGCTGATATTGTCATGTCTACTGGCTGTACTCAAAGAGTACTAGTCAATGCTTAGTTGCTCACTGAACGTTAAGTGGTATTGATGTGACTCGCTTTTGTAGGGGAGTGCACATTTTATGTACATGGACACTGAATGTGATATCCAATGACACTTTACACCAATACAATAAGAAATTGTAATTTTCACACTTCCCTTCTTGTTCAATAATCACATGGTTGTTGCTTGCCATTTGGAGAAGGTGTTGTGCTTATACACTGCCCCACAGGCTCTGTTAGTGTACATGGTTTGCTTAGATACAGGGGCAGTTTACCTTTGACCTCCTTCTTTAAAGGTTTCATCCAGTAATATTCACCCTTTCATTTCTTGAGCCGAGGTACAGTAATTAGGGGGTACTGCATCATGTTACCTTTTTTGTTACTTTTCTGAACTTGTGTTTCATCTTTCTCATGTAGTATGGGTAGCTAAATAAGTCATCTGAAATAGGACCTTTCTCTGTAAAATGCTGCCAACCATGTAAATAGATAAGCTGTTACTTTTTAACAGTAAATTGTTGCATGGGTATTTTGGCTTCTATGATGGTATGTGGCAGTTTTGTAATTTATATTTGCCAGTTTATATTTGCCAATGCATTTTTTTAGTCTTAAGAGATTGTAAATAAACTATGAAACTTCCCTAAAAATCTTACTTGATGTAATACTAGTGTATCTTGTGGAAACCCTTCCTTATTAGGCCATACTATCAGTGGAACCCACATACCCTGTATAAGCTTTGAGGACAAATTTGTTACAAATGCAGAACTGGTCTCAGACCTGTCAACTCATGGCATAACCTTTGCACTCATAATGGCTTATGCGTGTATACAAATGTGATGCCTACCCTTCACCTGGCAAAGTGTCTGGAGGATGGAAGCTTTACAGGTCTCAGTATTCATGATCTTGGTGTACCTTGAGTATACATGGGTGATTACATACCTTGATGTATGTACACTACAGTCTCACCAGAGTATCAAAAGCATACTTTAGTACTGAAGTCATCCCTCCTCAATCGATATGAAATGGTAGTATTTATTGAAACAAAGCACTGTATTTAACAAACTGATCATAGCATCACTGATCAGCTGTTTGGACGGACTATTTATTAGTAGTATACCTAAACCAGCCAATCCTCACATGATATCATGCATGATAAGGTTTCATCGAAGGAACAAACTCCCTAACCATTATGGTATGTCTCGATATTACCTCATGGTCTATCATGCAGAAAAGTGTCTTCTCGAGAAATGATTTTAGCACATTACAGAAATTCTGTGAGAACTAGGTGCCTAGTGCACCTAGTCTTTACAGAACTTCCATGATGTGCTAAAATTGTGTCTGGAGAAGACCTTTTCGACATAATAGAACAATAGAATAATAGCTCTACTCAGAGTGATAGATCTACTCACTTTCCCAAATTGTAAATGATGGTACAACATATAACTTTTGGATGTGAAATTTTCATGTTTTTCCTCTTTGCCTACACATGCCATCCATTGTAAGCTAAATGTGTTTGTAGGGAGTGGTTCAATGAAGTGTAAGAAAAGCACTGGAGCTTCAAAAGTATACAGGCCCCCCCCCCCCCCCAAATCATCATATCCTGTTGGCACTCATGGTCTGTGATTCTGTACACGCTAGTTAGGAGAACATATGCTGTGAGTTTAAGTTTGTGGGATAATTGAAATATCCCAAATACCCACATGTTATTCGGAAATCTTAACGTGCCATTGAAATGATACAATGACTGACCATAAATAACAAATCACTGAACTGCCATGCTTCAATCTAATAAATAACCAACTCACTGATCTGGGATGCTAGATATTAATCAGGCCTCCTAGCATGTTCGGGGGAAAAAAAATTATGCTCTTTTTATGGTAAATTTTATGCTTTTACTGCTTTTTGTGATTTTTTTTTTTCAATTTTATACCATTTACACAGCTTCTGAGAAAACCCTTAGGTCACCTGCCCATACTAAGTGCACAGCCAAAATCTGTTAAGCGTAGGGAAAAGGGGCTTAACACCCCACAACCCCCACGATGGTCATGAATCGTAATTTCCAGGTGCCCTCAAGCTGCATGTACTCATCCTTGTCTGCAATTTCTCAGTTCTTGGAAAATGGCCATAATTTGGATTGCTTTCATCTAGAATGTTTGCCCCTTACGGCTGCCACACTTTAACCTTATAAAAATCTTAAGATCGGTGGGAGCAAGAGGTCGTAAGGCAATCACCAGTTGGTGCAGGGCGCACTGGAAAATTTTTGGGCAAAAACACATCCTAGTTCAACAGAAATGTCATTTTCAAACACATTTTGTCTGTTTTTGTTGTGCCTCACCCCCACAAGTAGATGTAGCTTTGCTTTCACGTAAATGTAGTTTTACAGTCAAAATATGACTGGGGCACATGTTCCAACTAAGCAATCTGGAGAAACCAAACTAAAACTATGCAATAAGGTGGCCTTTTCCATCATGCCAAACAAAGGTAGCAAGGACAGTAACTATGCTAATCACATCAACAATGAATTTGCCTGATAAATTGAGATTGAAAGACAACTGACCTTTTTATCTTCACAGTAAGAATTTTGGCCACTTTTGCTCAATAAGGCATGGCTAAGGTACAGGTCAAAAATGAGATAGGTGCATGCTTGTCTTGAGATATTGTGTTTAAAGTGGTTTAACAATGTGACCTGCAATGACTGCAAATGAATTTTATTTATCATGAAAAGAATATGCCGCTTACACTTGATATGGAACACCTACATATGAAATAGCAGAGCTGTCCAACTACCCATCTTAAGTAGTGTGCTTACATAATTTTACCCTTCACTCCTGTTGACATCAAATGACCTTTGAACTTTGAAAGTAGGGTAGGCCAACATTCGTTGTATGACGGGCATCTATGTACCAAGTTTGAGAACTGTCAGTTTCCCTTCTTACAATGTCATGAAAACAAGAATTCAGTGCTTGATCTCTGGTGACACTCAGATGACCTTTGACCTCCACCAAAACCAAAAGGGTTTATCCTCTTTATATGACACACCAAAGTATGAAGTGTCCATTACTTTTATCTTGAGATATTGTGTTAACAAGATTTTCAGTGTTTGACCTCTGGTGACCTCATATGATCTTTGACCTCCACAAAAAAGTAGGCTTATTCCTCTTAATATGTCACATCTATGTACCAAGTTTGAAAACTGTCAGTTTCTCTTCTTGAGATATCATGATAACATTTTCAGTGTTAGACCTCTGGTGACCTCATATGAACTTTGGCCTCCACCAAAAAACAATAGGGTTCTTCCTCTTGATATGAACAACCCACATACTAAATATGAAAAGTATCCATCATCCTTGTATTGAGATATTGTGTTAATAAGATTTTCAATGCTTGACCTCTGGTGATCTTTGACCTTGAACAAAAATGATAGGGTGGTTTCTCTTAGTATCAGGCATCTATGTATCAAGTTTGAGAACCGTTAGTTTCCCTTTTTAAAATGACAAGATCTTCAGTTTTTGACCTCTGGTGACATCAGATGACCTTTCACCTCCACCAAACAACAATTGGGTTCTTCCTCTTAATATGGGGCATCAATGCACCAAGTTTGAGAACTGTCAGAGTTTCCCTTCTTGAGATAGTGTGTTAACTAAATTTCCAGTGTTTGACCTCAAGTGACCTTTCACCTCCACAGAAAATGATAGAATTTTTCCTCTGAATATGGGGCATTTATGTACCACGTTTGGGAAATTTTCAAGTTTCCCTTCTTGAGATATCACAATAACGAGCTGGCCATCACAAACACATGCAATCATGATCACAAAGGTTTCTCTTTTTATCCAAACCAATAGCCAAGCCCCAAACCTGGCAGGCTCTAAACTAATTAATGATAAGGGTATTCTTTCTTGGCAAATTAATGTTGAATTTAATGCAGTGGCTCTATGACCATCAGGAGTGAATTGGTCACAAAGCATGAAGGTTGAAGTCAGATTTCTTCTTCTGTACATTCATGTCACTAAATGTCAGCCATCTGTGATTAGGCATGTTTCAGTAGTAACACCAAGGATTTTACATCCTCGGCAATGGCTTACCAATTGCTATGAAGCCTATGATTGTGTTCACTCAATGTAATCTCTGTGGACTTGGTTGCATGAATGTAAGCCATTGTGTGCATTGACATGAATTACCCCACTGTGGCCTGCCCCATCACCCACCTCTCCCCCCCCCCCCCCCCCAAGAAAAAATAAGGCCTTTACTTATGAGTACACCTGTGATCAATGACCCAGAACAATTTTTCAAGCCTCAAGTAGGCAATGTATTTATTTACACAAGTATCCTGAGCGCAGGCTTCTTTGCCAGTGATTTGCTTCCATTATGGTAATTCTTTGCTAAAATTTCTCAAGCTTTGGCAAATCCAGCATGCTGAGTTTCAACCAATGAGACACATCTTTAAAGTCAAATGCATTTTCTTAATATGGCTAATTTTGGAATGGAAGATCCTTGGGTTCTAATTGAACAAGAAACATGGATACCACTCTGGCAATGGTCATAGGACTGGAATGATACAGTAACTATCCACTAATCTTGAAAATCAGATGCAGAACACACCAAAAGTCGATTGTAGAGAACCTCTAATATTCTCAATCACAAAATTTGAACATGTACCATAATTCAAGTTTGTTACAACTTTATTGGCTGACACACTGAATGAACTAACAAAACCATCAATATTAAACAATCAAAAGACAGGTAGTTTATCTTAGTGACCAACTGGAATAGCTTCCAATTGTAAAGGTCTTTGTCATCTCTGCAACTGGTGGCATGATTGCTTTACTTTAGCAATGCATAAGTTTTCAGGCTAAACTGCTATAATACCATCCCTTGTATGAACCGTGGATGAGTTCAAGATTATATGACAAGTAAGAGTTCCTTATTACATAGATGACGTACTGAATAAAGGTATTTGGGACTATCAATCTTTGTACAAACATGCAACCCTCCTAATTTCACATGAAGCTTAAAACTTTGCGGTCTCGCAAAAGTAAATAGTGGTCTGTCAACGGATGTAATATGAGTATGTTTAATGTAGAAAAGTAAGAACAGGCACACCTGTCTCACTCTCATGTGTGAAAATAAAAAATGATCTCTATAGCAAAGGACAACAAACTTACCATGTTATCTACAAACTCTGAAAGAACATTTTGAAGGTGACTGAAAAAGACCTGCTACAAAGCTTTTCCAGTTCATGTCACCCAACATGAGGTATTGTTATTTGTGTGAATTGCTTTAACATACATTGACTTTATTTGCTTCATAAAGCAGTTATTTAACAGGGTGGGAGGGATCAAGTTTTGGAGACCATCGATGACCACCGATTCAATCCGATGACCACTTGAGGATTGGTTTCAGCATGACACTGGCACTCCAGCTGCCTGAGGTAAGGTCAGGAGGTCCACCATATCATGTTGATTGCTCTCCTATCTCCATGGGCCATTCCCACTCTGCTGCCCTGCGAACACCGACTGACGCAGCATCAGCACTGGGCTGTCACACTCAATCGTATTGCAGCCAACCAACTTAACAATTCACCAGACTGGATGAGACTGGAGAGAGGCCTGGGAGTGTGGAAACAGCAATAGAAAGTTTATACCAGTCACAATAAGCCCACAGTTTTGAATTTAGATTGATGGAATATTTGCCTCATCATATCTACACAAATCTCACGGAAATCAACTACTTTTGAGTGTTGACTTAGGTAATTAAAATCGTTCAACCTGAAAGTTAACGAGAAGCAATTCAAAGTGCAGATTGGTACTATAGGTGTATACTACTGAAAAATTAGTGCTTGCATTCTAATCAGTTTAAGGAGACTGGGACACTCTCAAATCCTACCTGAAAGAGACTCCCTCATCACCAGTGACATTAATCCTTACTCATGTGACATAGCATCAAGGAGGCAAATGTCTTCCAATACATTTAATTGCATCCACCAATTATCTAGCCACTTTAACCACAATCCTGCGACACTTTCCACAATTCTTAAGTGGAGTGTCCCAAAAATTAAATGATATGATTATGGTTGCCAAAGGCATGTTTCAACTGGGAAAAAGCATTTAACTGAAAAACACGGTAAGGGTTATTGTGCCTACAATTATTAAGTAACTTCACAATAGGAAATATATTTTCATTGTTTGTCAACTTTTACACATGGTAGGCAAATTTCTGCAACAAACTGCACAAAAATAGAAGGTAAGTTGAGTAAGACTGAGCAACATGTAGTGTGGTTGGTCTAAAAGGTACTACTTTTGTTATTTTTAAACCAACATGTAGGTTGAGAAAAAAAAAATTGTTAAGGGAGAAAATCAAGAGAACAAACATTGTAATGAATGTGCATGGTACAAGTAATACTAAATACTTGCCAACTGGTACAACACCATCTGGACGGCAAGGAGTAAGCAGACTGGAAAAGCTGTACCTTACACAGATCAGCAAAGATCTGCCTTACTGTACAAGAGGACTTCCCTCACTGCCATTCTACACCACGTACGTGTCTCCTGTCTGCAGACTTTAAAATGCTACTTTAATTCAAATTCAGCAAGGCCCCCACTGCTGCCACGGGCATCAACATTTTCTGCGGCGTTACACCGGATGGTCCATCAGCACCACTTTCTGCAAATTCACCAATTTCCTTTCACACCAACTGCTATTTCTTTCTGGCAGCACGGCCATTTCTCCCTACCAGCAATAAACCTTGAGCAGCAAAGCGCCAACAGCCAAAAACCCCAACTGCAACACCAACTGATCTGCCGTGAAACGGTGCAGCAACAGCTTTCCTCTTAACTTTTACACCTACAATCTCCGTCACCAACACTTATCACCAACCTGGATTGCCTAGCATGTAAAAACAGTGAAGAAAAAAAATATATTATGTCATGTGACCACAAATGAGGTTATGATTATGATGACTTTATACTTTTTTCAAAACCAGCATACATGCAATTATACAACAGAAAATTAAAAAGAAAAATTGACACTTAAGACAACTGGTTAAGCCAGAGAGAGGTAAGTGACGAATGTTGGTTTGCTTATTGTAAACTAAATACATCAAAGACAGTCTGTTCTTTCGACAGGATTTAGAACTGCTACAAATTTTGTGCAAGGTAATTCTTCTTTGATGGGCAATTAACTGTATCCAAAGGTTTGAACCAAGATTGGTCACTTTAAAACATAAACTAGATCAGTAATCAATACATAAGTCTTTTGACATATACAAGTATGAAGACAAACTAGATCAGCAAGATGACCACACTTCATGGTAAGGCATAGGGGTGAGGAAAATAATTGAATTGTTCACAATATCTAACAATGATCACACCACCATGGTCATCTTTGAGTTCTCCAGTTTTGTAATTTTAATATATTTTCAGGTATTTTAAACCCTTTGGACATCCTCTACCAGAATTTTACATTATTATTGCAGACAAAAAAATTGGACCAAGATCAATGGTAACAGATGTCAAAGCAAGTCTGACAAAGGAGTGACATTACAATGTTAGCAATTTTGAGCAACAATCAAGATTAAAAATGATTATGAGCATATGATGCCAGTGTGAATAATGTACGTATACCCAAACATCAAATTTTGCACTTTTTGGCACCTCCTCTAGGAGAAGAAAACAACAAATTTCAATTCTGGGAGCCAAAATTCCATTTGTGCACTCTCAAATGCTAGAACAGATGCATACAGTACAGTAGTTGCTTTGACAAAGAATGGTAACTAAAAGGTCTCTGCAGCAGACAAGGACTGACTGCATATGAGCAACAATCTTTAAGAATGACAATCAAACATAAGCAGTTGTAGGTAACCAAAGAAAACAAAAATGCCAATGCTGCAGGCCACTTGCAAATAAAGTTGAATGTGAAAGCATATATGTTAACACAAACATAAATTTAAAAAATATATGTATGAATCAAATTACACTTACATAGCAAAGCAATTAAGAAGGATGGTACATTTCTTGCACAATTTTTATCCTCTATCAGTGGCTTCCAAAAAATGAAAACTAAAGGCCATCAATTTCAGTTTTAAAAGTTTCACCATTTTAAGAGTCCTGTTCAACAGCAAATACCCATTAATGCAAGAAATTTTCCAAAGGAAAAGGTGTGTTTTCAAATCCAACTTGTACAGTGACGTAATGGCAGTCCTTTTTGGCTAAATTTTACAATGAACTGTTGTAAACTGATAAGGATTTAAAAAGAAAAAGGATTTTACTAACACCATGAGTCCTTGATGTCCTTCACACTGTGCCACACCCTTCTATAAGAGTTAAACAACGTCCCAGCTGTCTAATAGGTATCAACTTCTTTATCTTGCTGACAATCTGCATCCATCATTCTGCTGGAGAACGTGAATGGGACCTTGAGCGGGAACGAGATCTGGACTTCTGGGGAGATGGACTGTGGTTCCTTTGTGGTGAACGTGACTTGGATCGAGACTGAGATCTCTTTCCGGGGGAACTGTCTCTTGGTGGACTCCTGGACTTGCTTCTGGATGCAGATCTCCTCCTTGGTGAACGTCTCGGAGATCTTCTTGGTGAACGTCTTGGTGACCTACGTGGTGATCTCCTGGGAGACCTGGAACGTGATCTAGAATAGCTTCGGCGGCGGCGAGGAGACCTGGATCTCGATCTGCAAATACATGAGCAAGCAATTCTTTTTAACTTAAACAACTAATAACTGTATGCACTGATCCTCATTAATTTAACTGGCTTGATTCTGAAAGCTACATTACAGAGTTAAAAAAAAAAGGTTCCTCGTAAGTTCAAAGTACTGTACAGTTGAATGTAACCCAAGTAAGTCAATTATCAAATGAGCAACAGACGTTAGTTGAAGATTTAAATCATTATCCCACTGAAGACTACACTCCATGTTTGGATACTTGCAAACACATGCACCAATATCCAATGGACAGTACACCAGAGAAAGAAACCCATCTCTACAAACCAAAAAGTTATGGAACGCCAAAAGGGCAACAAATTTTGCTGTCTCATTGTAGTTTGTCTAAACTTACAGTGCTTTGTTGCCCCAATTGATTTTGTTTCCTTTTTGCCTTGTCTCATTCATTTTATCGCCTCAAATTTGTTTCCTTGTAGTTTCTCTTACATTGGCTTGATATAAGATTGTCTCGTTTTAGTTTGCTTCACTGAATCTGTCTCACCGTAGTTCACTTCAATTGAGTTTGCTGCAGTTCAGTTTGCCTCATTCTAGTTTGCTTCACTAAAAGTCCGTCTCACTGAAGTTCGTTTCACTACAATTTGTCTCATATGAGTTTGCTTCAGTTAAGTTTGCCTATTTCAGTTTGCTTCACTGAAATTCGTCTCACTGAAGTCTGTCTCACTGCAGTTCGTCTCATATTTGAGGGCACTGTTGGTCTATTAAATTTCAAAGTATTGATATAACTTGAAACATGACATTTCCTTTTGGTTGTCTATTCGCCGTACATGTACGAATGAACAACTTTATTCGCACATACACAGACTAACAATCTCCTTTATTTACCCTAACTTGTCTGTCCAAACGGACAGTAAGTATATCAGCGTTAATTCGCCTGTGTCTCGTACAAAAAATAAGTCTTGTTACATATAGATAGACAGCACCTATTCGCCCGTGCTTATGCGGATAGGCAGTTCTTGCAAGACTATTTGCTCGTGCACGCTGCAAATAAACTCTTATTCGCACGCAGGGACTTAGACAAATGCATATGGTATCAATATTTCCAGCAGAAGGTAAGAAGGAAAAAATCAGGGGGAGGGGTCAGGGAGACCCTCTGCTTCCCTTGTATATTTGCCCATGTGGTAGACGATAAAGCTACTGTAAGTCTACACTAACTCAACGGCCATTACTAATGTATTTTGGCGTTCCATAAAAAGTGGCCTTACGTACACAGAGGCTGGATTAGATGCATTTTGATTGTAGAAGCATAATAAATTAATGTTAGAATTAAGACATTTAAGAGCATCACCCCAGTGACCCCACCACAAAGAAAACAAGATTTGTGTCATGAAACCAGAAAGAAGTATGCACTGTACGAAAAGGTAAGATGGGGATAAATCTTGCATATCCTTAAAAACTGTGCTATTTTAACAGTAATTCAAATGGCACATAGGCTCCTTGTGCAACCATGATAAATGCTTGTCACAAATATGAAAACAAAGCTGAGTTGACCTTCCACTGTATCAATGTCAGAATGGAACAACTTAATAGCATATTGTGGTTAGCACAGTACTTACTGTACAGTAGCCTGCACAACTGCCATAAAATAGAAACCAAACATAGAGTAATTGAGTATATGATTTTTTGGCAAATTTCTGGGTAAGCATTAAAGAAATCAAATATTTTCAGATTGTGAAAAAAAAATTACTCTACATTTGCGACTGTATGTGTCATATGGTGTTTTCAGATGTTACTGAGTTAATGCCCTGCAATGTTCAGTGGGAACTGTAGTGGCTGTTTCCATTTTAATATACACTCTTCACAAAGATTCATGACCATAATGGTGTTGTTTTCCTAAATCCTTCCCAAATATAACTTCAGATTTTCAGCTGTCCTTTTATGGATTGTCGTCATGTTCGGATAATATGATATAGAACATGCATCAGATAGATCATGTGAAATACAAGCCAACTTATAGTAGATAGTTAAAGGAGGCCCAGTCATCATTTGTGATGTCTTTCTGACACACTGGAATACTTGCAAACTGCCCTAAAATGATTTAAAAATTAGTGATACTTTCCTTGTTTCAGCAAGCGTTTTATACAGAATGTTTGTGTGTTGAGCGTGCCGTATCAACACATACCATAAGTTGTGGGGGTGCATGTGTGACATCACAATTCTGTTACATTGTGGATAATTTCTCAATAACAAGGTGACTTGTAAGTGAGAAAGCAGGCTGTGTGGGGATAGATGGAAGTATAAAACAGGAAAACCCCCCATACTATTATCAGCCTAGACTAGTCCCATGTCCACAGTACAAGGTTGATCGCACCTTCTAACAGTACATGACACATGGACATTTTTGCATTATTGCGCACACTAGGAACCTCATTTAACCCTCTTAATCAGATTTTTTGATGTAATATTTAGATTCGCACCTTTGATCTCAAACGTATTCATAAAATCACTCTCAGACAGTTATTCAAGCAAATTTGCCATTTACAAGGCAACGAAACAGAATTTTGTAAGTCGTAAAGAGTGATGTGAGCAGGCTGAGTGGCTTGCTATTTTTGTTGCTGCTTAACATGGGTGTATACTATAAGCAGACTGCAGACTGCTTTGCAGGTGTAGAACGTCTAATTAGGTTTCGAGTGAAACATGGCTCTTGGTCACTTGCCAATTAATGTAGAAGCATGCTTAGCGAACGTTTGTACTTTGCCTTATGCTTTTTGTTAAAGGACCAACCATCCTTGTAGACAAAGCCGGGGGATGCCTGTGGACTTTTACTACACTGAATCGTGGTGTATTTTTGCTTAAAAAAAATTGCATTTGATTTTGAAACATCACTATTAGGGCTAGGCTGCGCCCTTTTCCATCCCTTGTTTAGATGTACCATTGAGCTGAAACTGGGACCGATGAATACTTGTTATTGTGTGTCTTTGATAACCGATTGTCATATCCCTTTAAAGGCTGTAAGGCATCACCCCAGACAGTTCCAATTCTCCCAACCACCTGCCTCTAGTCCCTCCCTCAGCCTGTCTTAAATTCCTCCACATGTGTAATCCAACCAATGGATCCCTGTGTACGCTGTGTAATACCAGCTGCTCTGCATCTTTCGAATTTGCTGTCAATCTAAGAGTACTGCAACTTAGAACCAGTTGAGAATTTTCCTTTCAGGGAGGTAAAAATATAGCTTAGGGTGATGCAATACAGCCTTTAAATTACGAAAAGCTTTATTCAAGTGAGGGCAGCTAGGCCTATTTACCGTCTCCGCGAGTTTTGGTATCGTCTGCCATAACCACCACCACCACCACCATATCTGTCACCATAGCCCCGATCTCCATATGACCCTCGGTAGCTGTAGGGTGGTGGTCTGCTTGGTCGTCCATACTTAGCTTTCTGCACTCTCAGCTCACGATCTTCGAATATCTCTCCGTGTAACTCGTCCATGGCCTCCTCTGCGTCTTTTTTCTCGTAGAATCTCACAAAGGCAAAGCCACGGCTTTCCTTGGTGAGCCTATCTCGAGGAATATACACGTCACCTACTCGACCATACTTGGAAAACAACCGTTCTAAATCCTCAGGTTTTGTTCGATAGGATAAATTATCGACTTTGAGAGAAACCATATTCTCTGCATCTGGTGGTGGTCGCCCGTATCCAGACATTTTTGGCAGAAACTGCACAGGGATGTAGGGGATTTTAAAGGATATTTTCTGCGGTCCTTGGTTGTCCTGCTGTACTTTCTCATCGAAAGGCGGAAAGGGCGATATGCCATTATGTGGTGACTGTAAACGGCAACGGAAATAAGCTAATCACTGGAAACGTGATTTCGTTGGCACGCGGAATTGCAAAAAGACTCACATTTTGTGAACGAAAACACCGCCGCAGTGAAAGAAAACCCACACATGCTAAGTGATGACTGTAAGCAATAGTACTAGGGCCTTATATAATTCAGCACCAACCATTCAAGGGGAAAAGATACCTCTGCTTGCTCTTCAGTTGTAACTAATAATTCAAATAAGTAGAAGGACAAAGCAAAAGAGAATAAGACCCCATCGCACTTGCAGTCACAAGTTTAAGTAGGCTGTAGTATATATGAGGTATCTGTACGTACGACACAAGTATAAGGCAACCTGTATTTGAGATCGCTACACATGTCATGCGTCAGTACCAGTCAAACTTATGAGAGTGTGTTAGTGGGAGAGATGGAAACTATTTGGAGCAATCAATGAAATCCCCTATTATCTCTGCATACAAGTACTCAGTGTACACACTATGATTGTTGCAAGCAGACTAACATGGTGATTAGCACTTGATTAAACTTAAATGTTTGAATAACTGTTCACCCTCGTGAATTTGCACTAAACGTGCGTGTACGAGAGAAGTATCATACGCACCTATTCTTGGGCACCAACGCAGGTAGAATGAGGAAAAAACAAGTAGGCATTCCACAGAGTTGCAGATCTCATCCCTATCGTTTTGCATACCCATTCTCCCAAAGTACGCTAAGCTGTACAGTGATTCAGATTGCTCGTTGTGGGTAGAAGTGCTGAATATTCAAATTCCTTAAAGTGGGCCTAAAGTCAATAATTTCAAAAATATGTTTTATAAAGCTTGAAAAAAGCATCAAAATGTTCCAACTCCCATCTTCACAGGGCATTCCTAAGCTGAGATATAGAATGTTGAACCCAATTCACTAAATTAAAAATAGTAGATTGCACAATAATTTGTGATGTCATTCTTGTACTATTCAGATTGCCATCTTTGTTTTACTTTGTTTCTTCGAACGCCATCACACATTGTTTCAAAATGCGATCATTGTTTTACGGTTATATAGGGTGACTGGGCTATAATCGCCCTCTCCTTACAACATGCTAACAAAGAAACAGTAATTGTGTCAAGTTCAAACAAACATTTTAATTTCAAAAGGAAGCAAAAGCAGGTAATGTGAGTTGTACAAGAAGCTTCCATCACAGGCTATTACGCAATCAATGATTCCAAATTTAGTGAATAAATTTCAACATTTTATATCTCAGCTCAGGAATGTCCAATAAAGATGGGAGTTGGAACATTTTGATGCATTTTTCATGTTTTGTAACATATATTTTTGACAATTTTGACTTAAGGTCCAGTTTAATGATATAGTACTGCAATACACCTTGTCACTGTGGATCCGTTGGTGCTGTGAAAAGTGTGGCTCAATATTTTCTTCACAGAGCATAAACATCTCGATCGAGTTCTTGAACAATTGTGCAGTATATCTATACATGTATACGTTGTTAACGTATACTGAGTGAAGGTATCATTTACGCACGGGAAATGACAATGTTCACTGACGTAAACATTCAGTCCAGAACTGGTTGTATACAGGTTGAAATAACGTGCCACATTCATGGAAAGGCAAATGTGTAAAAGTTATATTGACACCATGTACTACCAACACCTAACACTGTATTATGCGTTAGAGTAATCATGATGTTTGCACTTAACATGTGATGTCATCAGTTGGGTGGGCACTACATCTAACACCTAGGCACCCATCCACCAAGTTTAAAGTTCATCTGATTGATGATCTAGGAGGAGATCTTGACACCTTGTTCAGAGCATTTTTGCCGTTGTGAACTTAAACCACGTGACCTTTGCCGAGTGACGTTATCAATATTTACAAAACAAATTATTGTATTCTCTACTGTCTATATAGTAGTTTTACAACTCTAAGGATATTTACACATAGAGAAAATGCTAAAATTGCTTTTTGTTTTCATCACCTGTGACCCTTAACCTTTGAACTATGACGTCATATCAGTCTGACGGACACTTAAGAACATACCTGGGCACTCATCAACGAAGGTTAAAGATTATCCGATTTACTGTCAAGAAGGAGATCGTGACACACTTTTAAAGCATTTTTGCCGATTTGATCTGTAATCACGTGACCTTTGACTTGGTGAAAGTCATCAACATTTTCATAAATTTCTCGAATGGTCTATTTTCCATATATGGTAATTTTATAACTCTAGAATATTCACACGGTGACATAATGCTAAAAATGTGCTTTTGGTTTTCATGATCTGTGACCTTTAACCTATGATGCCATCGGTCAGGAGAACACTATATGACATACCCCAGCACCTATCAGCCAAATTTGAAGTTTGTCCGACAAAGTAGGAGATCGTCACAACCTTTTAAGAGAAGTTTTGCCGATTTGACCTTTAATCACGTGAAATTTGACCTGGTGACGTCATCTTTATTTAAAAATATCTTCGTATTGCCCACTTTCCATATACGGTACTTTTATAACTCTAGGATATTCACACATTGATAAAATGCTAAAAATGTGTTTTTATTTTCATACCCTTGGACCTATGACGTCAAGTGCGGACGCTACCCCTCATACCCGAGCACCTATCTCCCAAGATTGAGGTTCATCCGACTTACCGTCCAGGAGGAGATTCTATGGCAAGCCGTTTTACTTTTTATTCGGTATCTGGTGCTATCAACAATTTATTGGTGGTGTCAACAAATGATTTGATGATATCAGCAATTATTTGCTGATATCATCAAATAATTGCTGATATCACCAATGCATTTGATGATATAATTAATTAATTTGCTGATATCATCAAATGATTTGCTGATATCACTAAATAATTGTTGATATCAACACATATTTGATGATATCTGCAATTAATTGGTAATGTCAGCAAATGAATTGTTGATATCAGCAAATGAATTAGTGATATGTCCCATGTGATGATATCAGCAAATAATTGGTGATATCATCAAATAATTGCTGATATCAGCAATTAATTGCTGATATCAGCAGTAACTGGTGACAGCAGCAAATCATTTGATGATATCAGCAATTATTTCCTGATATTATCAAATGATTTGCTGATATCACCAATTCATTTGCTGATATCACCAAGTATCGACTAAAAAGTAAAATGGCTTGCCATAAGATCGTGACACAAGTTCGGTTGTACACAGGCACACACTCAGACACTCACACACACACATTTGGACCCCCCCCCTTGTAATCCCCTAACCCCAGTGGGTAATCCCGATCCATGTGATTTGTGCACCATGAGGTTCCCTCCACATGAGGGCTACTGACCCAACAAGTTTCGATTGAATACTGCAAGGGGTGGAGGGCTTAAGTGATATTTAAGTGTCAATTCACAACAGCTCAAGTAAGTACAACATCTTCTCCCTGTATACTACGAATAGGGATGAGATAACAAAGGACGGGCGGGGTAAATTCAAGAATTGAAACTATGGGCTTCGATTAATTATACAAAGGGAAACTTGCAATGACGTCATATCTGCTGTGGTGATGTACCACATTGACCAAAAAAACCAAATAGCAATACATATGTGGTGGAGGCTATTTTGGGCCACAAGGGTCAATTTGTGAAGCCTTATCTTGGCATCTCAAGACAGGAAGCTCTTGGACATACGTCTGTATTAGACATTTGGGTATCTTGAGACATGATACATATCAGTCATCATATGTCATATTCATAAAAAGAATTCTTAAACTGAAATCATTGGAACTACAATGCATTTGTTCATGATGGTTTTTAACTCTAACTAAAGACAAAATTTCAACTTTATAAACTTTAAAAAAAAAAGTAAAAATATCTACTTTCATCCATCAATTGTTCTAACATAACGAAAAAAACGAACTTGTATGTTTTATGTCTGTGTCTCTGTTAAGAATTTTTTGTTTGTTTTAAAAAATGAAACAAAAAATGAAAACTACAACGTAAAGTTTGTTGATATACTAAATTTTGAAAAACAATTTGGTTTTCGTTTTTAAAATTTTGTTGACAAAAAACGAAATTTAGTCCACAAATTTTTGAGAAAAAAATAATAAGTTTTTTTGATCTTCGTTTTTAAAGTTTTGTAAAACTGTCGAAAACAAGAAGAAAGTTTTGCTGTTCGTCCTTTTTTTAACTTTTACTATATTTTCTAAAACAAATTTTTGTTTTTCGTTTTTAATAGTTTTTTTTATCTCAGGTGTTTCTGCATGACTGTATTGGTCTTCCGTACTAACGGATGTCTAGCTTTACATTTAGCTTCTTCAGTTGCGCAATATTGGTAAGCTATGTTGATTTCAAATTACGTTGAAGCCAAGGTCACCCACCCCAGGGAGTATGCCCGGCAGTGTGTGTGTCACACTTAGTTAAAATCACTCCCAAGGCTCACAGCAAATATTGAGTGTCAATTTGATAAGCTGTAAGATTCATTTAGCTTTCTTTTTTTCTCTTTTTAATTTCAAACCCATCATCTCAATCATCGCATGCACGCACGGCTAGCCCACACAACAGCCTCCACTAGTATGTATGCATACGCACTAACGTACTATTCAGCCTGTAATTAGGCCTATGTTGTTATGTATAACTTACGAACAGTAAAGATTTCTAGGCCCATGCGAGTGCCTAGTACTAGTAGTAGTACAGTAGTAGGCTATATAACATTGATACCCTCAGACTAAATTTTAGGCGTGGGCATGATTCTAGTGTATATATGCCTAAGTGACAGTAGAACGTATTGCTTTGTACAAAAATAATGAAGCGGCCAGATTCATGTGTTGCCTACTGTTACTAGGGCTACATGGTAGGCCTTAGTCCAATATTGTGAGACTATCAATATCTTGGCAGTGTGTTTTTGTGTAGCCTGTATCATAGTCGTAATATTTGTAAGCCCAAAGATGGTAAAGCTAGGTTTCCATATTGCTTGTCTTCTGCCCACAAAATTTACCTCCACATAGCTGGTCCTAGAGCCTACACCGTTTCCATTTGTCTGTCACCAACCAACCATTGTCTCTCATTTAGTCACTCCGCGATCCATATTTCAATAATGTAATTTTAATGATGTAATTTATGTTCATTAAAGTAACATAAGTGCACACATTTCTGTCTTATTTTTCAATTAGAAAAGGAGATCAAAATGTGAATGATAATTTTTGTCTTAATGGAAATGGATTTATGCTGTGTCAAATACAACGTACATGGTACAGTATGCTGACTTGCCAACTGTCACGGTTTTACTGTGAGTGTCACAGTTTTAGGCTTTGTCTTACAATGAAAATACCAGATCCCATTGTGGAAATCATTTTGATGTACGTAAGTAGAGAGGTTCCCTTATTTAGACCATGATTAATACCTTCCATCACTGTTGTTTTTAAGTTTTAACAGAACCACAGATGTATTGTTGTCAGAAAAGGGACTAACTTAGCAAAAAATCTTAATCCTTCTAGTGTAAAAAATTGTCGTAAAAATGCATGAATATCTTAAACATCTCCATGTGTGGGATGTGATTTCCAGGTCTTCTTGCAAGAACCTCATGGTTTGCTGTTATTGAGGTTGGCAAGTCAGGATGGATTACAGATGTATGAAAAGCAAGTTGAAGTCATTTGCTCAAGCTTAGACTTGCAGATGTTGCCAACCAGCCCTTAGTGTAAACTAAGTTTTTAAACTTTGAACAGTCCCCCAAATCTACTCATCATTAATAATACATTTCTGCATTTTAGTGATGTTCCAGACTTCCCGCTAGTCCTTATGTTGCCACAGAAAAAGGGAATTTGGATATGTTTGGTTCTAATCAGAGCTGCAAAATGAAAGTGTACCTGCCATGGAATAGGCCCTTTAGTTTTTACAGGAGATCCAAAGACTTTCTAATGGACACTTTGATAGTTAACTTTGCAGATATTAGCACTTGTTACTTTAATTAAGTTAACCAAGTTTTGGCATATTCACTCACAGATTTTCTAAGTACAGCAAGTTACTGCACATTTGATGCTAATTGGCTCATTTTTAACACCCATTTACAGTATGCACATTTTTTTCAATGGGGATGTCACACTTGAAGTGAGTTTCAACTCTAAGGCACTCACAAATCATATACACTCACAAAATATTTCATAGTTTGTGCAGAAAAACATGAGTCTTCAATCCAAAACTTCATTTAGTTTCTTTTTACTTTTAATGACTTCAAGCTGAATTGTATAGTTCCATCCTGAGGGACCATTTGTTGTACAATACATTGCACTCAACATCCCAAATGCTTTCACCACATTCAAGCTTTGTTGTTTTTGAGTAGCTAATAATTTTTTCTCATTATTGCAAAATTGCAAACATGAAATCCCTATCTAAAGACTGGGTACATGTAGCATAGAACACTTGAGAAGTGCTGTTTACGCCCGTCAGAGGGAGATGTGAGAAGCCAAAACATTTTTGTACTCCAACCATTGGTGATGCTCTGTTTAGCTAGTCCTGTGGGCTCTTAGCCAACCCCTCTCCCCAGTATACTTCTTCATCCATTACACCTAGCTGACAGTCCTTATCCGTTGCACCTTTGTACAGAACTTTTAGGGCAAGTAGATTTAGGCTAGATGCCCCCTCCCCCCACTTTCAATAACAACTTGATGCCCATTGTTACTGAGCTTTTGTTACACATCAGGCTAACCTTAGCTGCCTGCTACATGGTCATCACCTTTCATCAGCCGTGATTTTACATCAAGAAAACCTTTTGTTTATAAAATTATTTCACTGGAAACACTCTACTATGCCATGTCTCTTAATACGTTGGTTGGTAATATTTCTGCAAAATCTGAAAATTGGTGATGAGTAAAATTGCCAAATTCTGTGAACATATGATGCCATTCTAGTCGTAGTTTTTATTCACCATATGTACTTTTTATGAAACAGAAAGTGGAAACCTGATCAATCATAAGGTTCAGTGACTGTTTCATACAGAACGGTACTTGACAGAACGTCAATTTAGTTGCAAGTGACGTCTACGGAAGTGTATTTTGTACTTGCATAAAACGGTAGATGCACTTTCATAACAAACTGTTGTGATGTCAAATTTGTCAAGTGGAAGTAAGCATACTTCTTGGACATTGAAAGTTGAAATCAAGGTTATATCTTTGTCAACAGCGTACATTATCGCAGTCCAGTACATACACGATGGCAATGTACAGTATGACGAAAAGCTAAGAGTTAGATTGAACTACAACAAAAATATGCTCACTTGTGGCAATTCCAATCTTACAGTTATTGAGTAAGTAGGTGTGCCTTTCAAGTTGTCAAGCCACTGTCTCCATTGTTACCAGTAAGGGTTTTGCCATTGCCTTTGTTGTGCCTTATGTCAGCAAAGGAATCTATGCAGCCAGGTTGGTGTGTGTGTGTGCACGTGGGTGTGTATGTATGTCTGTGACACTTGCTTGGGTACACTTTAATTCAATGGGGGAATGTCGTATTTAATTCAAACGTGGTATGTAGGTTTGCCTTTTTGAGGAGGTGTGCCCTATTGTTTTTGGTGGATGTCAAGGTCATCTAGGGACACTGGGAGAAACACTGTGTTTCTGTGACACTTGCTTGGCTGCACTCTACCTCAATAGGGGAAAGTCATATGAAAGTCAAACTTGGTGTGTATGCTTGTCATATTGAGAAGGTGTGCCCTATTGTTTTTTGTGGAGGTCAAAGGTCATCTGGGGACAAAACTCTGATAACCTTTATGACACTATATCTCAAGTTATAAAGTTTGGACAAAGTTTGTAGTTGGTATATGGATACATTAAGGTAATGGTGCCTTCAGGGTGTTCAAGATTTTGGGGTCCAAGTGTCCATATTGGCCATTTGAGGAAATCATCCAAAATGCCTCTCCTCCTACAGATTGTATGGCATTAAACTAAAATTGTGTTGTGTTACTACTATGTTAGTGGTTCCTTCTGGTTGTTCAGAATAATGAGTCCCATATGCACCATTTAATGAAATAGTGCAAGATGTTTCATTTCTGTGTACTGTATATTTTTGATTACCATGTGGAAGGAGTGTCAAATTAGCATTCTGGTAGGGGAACCGTTTGCAGTGTTCAATATTTGTGGGTCCAACTTTAGGTTGGGCGAAATGGGCCATAAATTATTACATTGTATGAAGCGATAATTCTCCAACAGATAATATGGTACAGTTTTGAGGGTTTCTCAGATTAGTACTATGGTAGTCAAGTAACTTTGGCTTATCAGCATTCTTATGGACAAAATTGTTTTTGGGGTATGTGATAAATTGTAGAATAACCTTGTATAAGACCACATGACTACAGTTGAGTTAAAATAATCTTCAGGCAAGGAACCTTAGTGCCATTGGGCTCTCGTTTCTTTCCAGATGACAACTAACCAGGGAAATTTCCTCATGAATTTGTGCAGAATCATGCTTTATAGAATTATTGACCAAGAGTATTGTGCACTCAGTTCTACACTGCTGAATCATTTACCAATGTTTTGCCATCGCATTCTGTATGTTGGCTTAATACTACACTTAAATAACACACCAAACTTCCATAGTACAGCACATAGATTGACATACAAAACTGACATAAAAACTATACTTCTCTGGTGCATACACACTGCATCATTGACCCACATGCAGATTTGTCAACCCATAGTGGGTAAACCTTGAGGTTCTAAAAAGAAAACCTGGAAATCACTTTTCAAACATGCAGATCTTTTAAAAGTTCCTTTGGTTATTATGAAGAGTGCCGTCTAACTCTGGAGGATGATTTAGTTTTTTTTTCTTTACCCTGCAAATATATATTATTTTGGAAAATCCTTTGCTAAATGAATCCCTAAATTTCTGATAAGGATACATTTGCAATTCAATAATAACTGAAACAGCAATGGAAAGCATCATTCTTTGTCTAAATGAGGAAAGACATCTCATCAAAGTGACTTTCCCCATGAAATCTAGCATTTTCATCGTGAGACACTGTCCGAAACCGTGACATTCATGTTCAAACCATGATACTAGTTGGCAAGTCTGTACACTGTTGCTTGATGTATTCAAGACCTCCACAGGTTATCCTAGGGTCTAAACTACCAGTAGACTCAAGTATTGTAATACAAATGACTGCAGAGTATGTAATCAGGCAATCTCCTTCAGAAATAAAATAATGGTCTAGACCTATTCATTACTACAGGAGCTATACCCATACAGTACATGCTTCACATGTGTGCTGTATACCCTTTTTGGTGAAATATACTGGTATATTGTTGTAAGATAAATAATTTGCAAAATTCAAAGAGCTGCTTGAAAGAAGATACAGAAGTACTGTAAGTAGCATTACAACAGTAATATATTCTTAAAGAGTGGTGCATCTTTTGTGCCCAATTTGCTGATGTAAGATTTCATACTTTTCTATTAGAAACATTTGTAAGGACCTTCCAGGGATCTGTGTAAGAAGAATAGTGTAACACATGTGCATACCCATACTATAAAATACTGTTAGGTAAAACCATAGGATACAAGTACTGTACAGGGTACTTTGTACTTATTGGAACTGTTCAAAATGTATAGCAGCTGTGTGTGACCTTGCAAGTCATCATATACTGTTTTTATGTAACCGTCTTCTCTTATCATATAGGCCTACAGTAGATCTTCACTTGAAACTTTTTGAGATTCGTTCATTTGTGCTTACGTTGAGGTAGTAGTTTAACTGCATAGGCAGATAAGTATAACAGTTGTACAAATTCTCTCATATCAATATTTCTATTGCAAAGGTGCAGAACTCCTCTTTCTGTACTTTCTCCTGTTTCCTTTTTGTTTTGTTTGTATTTTTTTCTTTTCTATAAGGGACCAGGCTAGAAAAGTTTACACTTATTTCTGGTTTCCTCTACTTTCATCTTATATTCATCTTATGTAATATGTTAATTCCTCTCCTTTATCATACATTCTCAGTGTGTGTACTATGAACATATTGCGATTTCATGTACAAACTCTTTATATGTGGATTTTAGAAAATAAACTTGAAGCTGTACACTGTACATTCTGCAAAAGCAGTAAGTAGGTCGTACTTTTAGATCTTTCTTTATTACTACTTTATATTCAAATTAGTTTCCTTTTTTCCTTTTAAAAACTTGTCCACATCTCGCAAGACATTGGTTTGATAAAACAAAACAATGCTGCTGCAATTTTACGTTTGTCACGATAATTTTTGAGTAGTTTTAGTATCTTATTGTTCTTCAAACATTGCATAATGCTGTTTTCTCTGGGTGTCAAGTTTCATTTCCTTCCTGAAATTTGAAGGAAATTTGTACATTGGTGATGATTTCTGGGTGTATCCTTAGTGAATCTTAATGTATGTGTATGACAGCATGCATGTACAGTACACAGTATACCGTGTTACAAAAGCTTGTTTCATGAGAGAATATCACAGAATTTGTGGCCTTCAGCCCACAAATGTCAGACTAGCTGATGTAGTTCAGTCATAAGAGTTCCAATTTAAAGTGGTTATAGCTATAAAGGGATTACAAAAGATTGTGAAAGTGAAAGAGTCTACAGTATGGCATGCTGGTATGAAAGAGCAGTAGTTGTGATCTAGAAATAAGTGGACAAAGAAGGAGATTTATTCAGAAAACCTTGTAAGTTTATTTTATACTTAGTCCAATGCAAAATACAGATCATACTGTATGTATGGTTGAATGGGTGTGGTTGGTCCAAGGTAAATTAAGTGATGCAGAGTGTTCTGTATGCAGCAGACAGAGCAAGTACAGGTAGGGAGAGGTTGAAACTAGTTGTTTCTTGTAGTGTATGAAGTGCCTTGCAAAGGCTGAATCTCCAAGAAACAACAACTTAAAATGTCCCACTTGTCTTAACCTTTTCCTGTCTGTGCAACTCGGCCATCGAGATTGAACTTTACCCAGTATTGTGTATCATGCAAACTTCTTCTCTGATCGTTAATTACTTGTATATTGTGGCCATCCTTTTCAAAAATTGTTGTAAGTTGCCCTTTCAAGTATTTGTTATTTCTTTTAAGTTTTATCTTGGGATTAATTTATAAATAATCTATTAATTCTTTGACACTCATTTGCATTTTATTTTACATTTTAGATTATTATTGTCTTTGTGAGGACTTTGTCACTTGATGAAAGCCTCATCACAGAATCTTCTCACCTATCAGAAAGTTTCAATTAATATGTTGGACACTGATATTATCCTTCACTTTCTACAATACAGTACATTGAAAGTTGCTTTTTGAGAGAGTTCCTTCCAGTGTGTGAAGCATTCAAGATGTCATTACATTATAAATTTAACTCGGCAGTATACCTGTTTGATCTTCTTCTTTTTCACAGCTTGGTGGCCAACATCATTGAAAGCAACCTTAGCATGCTTCCATATAATTAGTGTGTTAGGATGCAAGAAGGATTTCTTTGGGCTATTGATTGCTGGGGTAAGGCACACACAATCTCAACCAATGAACAGTTCTGGCAGTTACGAAGTCATGACTTCCAGAGGCGACCCTTGGAATTCAAACGCATAACATCAGGGAAGCACTCTGCTTGGGGTCTGAGCAGTGACTTGTTCCTCTATGTCTACGTATACGCTTCCGATGTCCCGATCAGATTCTTAGAATTCACTTATGAAAATCAGGTATGCATTGTTTTTTCTGCTGTCTGTGTTGAAATGTTAATAGAAAGTAAGATGTAACTTTTATCATTAGTTCACTAGATTTAGTGTCTTACCAACAATTGTTGAGTGCCATGATGTTTAAAATTTGAAGTGATTGAAATTGTGAAACTTACTGGCCTTGGTCATCGCCTGTTCCTTTTCCTATTGTTCTTGTGCAAATTCCTACAAGATAGTTTGATAATCAAGTTAGCAAGAACTCTGCAACATGCTGTATGGTACAACAAAGGTTTGGCAATTATTGAGTAGGCAGTACAAACAAAAATTCAGTTATTAGCGTTAATATTTCATGTTATCAGTTATTATCGTTCATATTTCAGTTATTATCGTTCATATTTCAGTTATTAGCGTTAATATTTCAGTTATTAGCGTTAATATTTCATGTTTGATTTTCAGAGATGGAGACCAATTCATGGATTCTCAGAAAGAGGACTCTTCTTCACTGATCCTCCTCCTTTTAGTGATGAAAAGGGATCAAGAAAACTGCCACGACCGAAGGAGATCAAACTACCGAATGAACACTGGCAGTGGGAGAGCGACTGGAGGGTAGAGTCTAACTTCAAAGGTGAAACTGCTGGTGGAGTAAGTAGAAAATGTCTTCCATTTATCAAATGAATTTGAACAATTGGTAGAAGAAGAATGGTAGTGGCATCACCAGTGTGCTGTACAGTATGTCTTAAGCATGTATACACCAGTTGAGCTTTTCAACCCTTAGTTTATAGCAACTCCCATACTTTCATATGATCCCACATGTATGTACACCCATTACTCCCCTCACCCATACTGCTGAATGCATCATCTATTCCCTAAAAGCTTTTTTGAGAATGGCCCTTCTGCATGGCGTGTTAACAGTTGATGTTTGTTCAGTGTATGAAATAATATTTGCCCATCATCTGCATTGTATGGTCTTTTTTATAATGAGTTCTTGTTTTAAGTTGTTAATTCTGAGCTTACTGGGTAATCGCTGTCATTTTTAATTGAATTGAACATTGACTCTTTTGTTTGTTTGTTTGTTCTTGGTTTTTTCACAAACTGTTATGGTTAGCCTATCCTTGTCTTCACTCTCAGGGTTGGCAGTATGCAGTGAACTTTAACCACCTAGATCGATATTACCCTGAAAAACATTGGAATTCCTGCATCCGAAGGAGAAAATGGATCAGATACAGAAGGTACACAGCAACAGAAGTCTGGGCTAAGGTATGTGTGGAGGATGTTTAAACAATTTCAATAAAATTGTTCTCCCTACATCTGACTTTCTGTATTCCCCTCCCCCCACCCCTCCCAAATTTTTCAAAGTGCAGTATTGACTCATCAAGTTTACAGTCTGCTTTTGTCACAGACTGACAGGTTTGAAAGTACAAAAACAAGTGTTGTCATCATCAAACTGTAGAAAGATCTGCAATTACTGTTACCTATATTATGTGTAATATCCTGACACTGCAGTGTGACTGCAGGTTCACGTATTTGAAACATGAAGTAAAGAATGTGAGAATTAGCATTGTGCAAAATTGCAAGCCCTTATTAATGTATAGTACATTTTATGCCTGTCACATTGTATTCCTATAATGCAATTTGTCAGGGAGAAAATTTCATTTAGGTAGTGCAGATGTCAGATTTATACCAATACGTGTCTGTTAAGTACTGCTGCACCATGGCAAATAGAAGACAGACTGATATTATTTACCAGCAATTTTGACTTTTGCAGAGTCGATTTTTTACGTGTATTTCTTATATGCACTTGGCAGGTGCCCGGAGTTTACCCCAATCACTTGGATCCGCCTCTGATCGACGTTGCCGCCGGGGGCTATGAATTGCCGGGACAACCCTCAGGGTACATGTCCTTGTGGGTGGTTACATCTCATGGCAAAGTAGGTCATCTGCTGTAGGCAAACTTTGCCACTCTTTTCATGTCACAAATTAATGCAACTTACTGCCAATCCGATGGCCCTGAGTAGGATTTGCTGTTTCAAAGTATGAGGAGCAATGAATACATTTTTTAAATGTTGTGCTTGGCAGATGTGTTTGAAGAGAAGGTGGGTGTATCAAGGGAAGGTGGATGGGTGGACTAGGCTTGGGAAAAGAAATATGAAGTTAGCTTGGGTAATGTATATGATGCTATTGCGTTTTCCATCCTGGAGTTTCATTTGTATGTTTCTTTTTTCTTTTTCTTTTTTTGACAGTTGTTTTGCAGGATTGGAATAAACCACAAGCATCCTGAAGGGGTTGGATGGAGGGAGGTATCACTACCAGAAAAAGTGGGTATCTTACAGGCCTCTGTAAGTCCCACTGGTATAGTCTGGGCAGTAACCCATGATGGAACTGGACTTGTCAGGACACAAGTCTCTAGAGAATATCCATTAGGTAAGAAAATTTCATCAAAAGAAAACATGGGCAGAGCAAAGGACTAATTAAAAAACATTGTTTACGTTAATAAATAATTTTTTTTTTCTTCGTTATTTATTTATATTCTGTTATTTCCTTCCCATTTTTTAAATAAAAGGTTTAGGTTGGGAAATGGTACAATCACCTGAAAATCAGCTGCTCTCTCAAGTATCCATGGGGATGAATGCGGTATGGGGTCGTACCAAAGATGGCACAGTGAGTTTGAGTTACATATCAGTCTGGATTAGATCAGTCTGGATTTTGTATCCCCATTGCAAATGATCTGTTAACCAGTTAATGGATGAGAGATACATCGCTTGTACCCAATCTACGCCACACTGCATATGACAGATATGTCCATCCTGTCACTCACAGTTGTCTCAAGAAAAGAAGTTACAGGAGGAGATGACACAATTTTTTGTTTAATATTTACAGTCTGTCATTTTTTCAGCGTAGATGAAATTTGCATAAACATTTTCTGTGAAAATTAATTTTTCAGTGGGGAAGTAACAAAATTTTATTCTTCAGATTACCGGTTAGACGTGGCTTGCACTCAGTCAATATCTAATCACTGCTGGTGTTTCTTTTTGCCTAGGTTTGGTTTAGAAAGGGATTTGACCTGATGCTCTCCATAACTGATCGGAGCGCCCTCACTGGGTCTCACTGGATCCAGATGCCTGGTAGAATGTCTCACCTGTCTATAGGACCCAATGATCAGGTAACAGTAACAAGGAGATGGTCGCGTGTTAACGTTTTCAAAACGTTTTCTTTTACGTGCCTCCATAGCAGCAAGATATTATAAAAGCAGGATTGTAAGGAGATAAGATGGAACACCATATCATGGCAGTGGAAAAGAATTCTAGTCAATTGATCTGGGACTTGTTCTTATCCGATGTATCTCCACAGATGCATAACGTGGTAGAGATAATATGATATGGATACCGATGTGGAGTCCTCCATGAAAAAAGTTTGCTAATTTTGGTAGAATTCACATCAGGGAACTAATATTGTGATGCTTTTTATGGCCTTTAGGGTGACATGTCTAATGGCAAGTAAATATCTAACATCAGATACAGATGTAGCTTTACAGGCAACGAGAGAACCTTTAAGAAGATGACCAAGCAATTTAATGATGTGTTTACAGAATCTCCTGGTAGGTATTTGTTGTTACGTAAAAATTGAATGTGTCACTTCACCTATGGATGCATCCCTGCCATATCTCAGTTTCCTTTTCATAGGTTTGGGCTATAAGTTTTGAGGACCACAAGCTCTACATGAGGGGCGCAGTCACGTACGAAGAACTGAGTGGGCGTTCTTGGAAACTCATCAGTATCACAGCAAAGCAGAACAATTTTCATCTAGGAAGCCAAGATAGTGTCGATTTTACAGATGCATACAGCTTTTCATCCAGTGATATGTTTAGTCCACCAAGCAGTGCCTCAATTTTCAGTCCCGGATATCGTTCATTGACCAGTAGCTATTCTTCGCTTCTGAGCCCCGATAAGCTGCCAGAAGACAGGGACATCTCATTGGAGTTGACCTTTCATGTAAATGGCAAAGGATATCGAAACCTTTCTTGCCAGACAGAAGATATGGATACCACAGGTAGCCTCAGCAGCAATGAAGCCCTGAGTATGGGGCATCTGAATGGTAGTTACATTGGCATTTCAAACTTTGACCTGAATGAGGTCAACAGCAGTATTTTACTTAGAAGGCAGGAGCCAGCCTTTGCACACAAGGTCATGAACCGATCAATTTCCCACAGCTGTGACATTTTACTCTCAGAAGATTGTGACAGAGAGCCTGCAGAGAGGCGTCATTCGGTGGGGGATGTCCCCGTGGAGAAGCAAGACGAAGAGCCTTGCATTCCAATTAGCGAGCCAGAGGTTGTGGCTTCGGAAGAAGTAACAATCACTCCACAGCAACACATCAAATCTTATGCAACGTTACAGAGGCAGACAAGCTGGACGTCTGACTTCAGCGATGAGATTGTCAATTTTGCAGAAACGGACTCCAGCAATGGTTCAGATTCGGAGGAGAACCCCACTGTAGAAGATAAAGAGACGCAAACAGACATTTTGAATACATGTGGTGACTACACTGGGTTCCTTAGCAGGGAAAGTTCTGTCGATCTGTGTCGGGGCTTCGAAATCGACACATGTTCTGAACTGCAGAGGGGTTCATCTGACACATCGCTGATATCAGCCGACCAAAGAAATCTGCCAGACTCTGCCGTTTTCGATCACTTCGAGAGGAACACGTTAAAAAGGCAGGCTTCTAACTCGTTCTCTGGCACCGCCAAGTACAATGGCTCATTCTGTCTTCCAGCACGAGATGCGAGAAGTTTTTCAGATTTGTTAGGATCCCCTGTCAGCCCTCCCAATGGTGGCAGTAACCACACTTCAAAGGTGTCGTTTGCTGACGAGCACTACGTCCTAGTGGAAAAGGATTGGGGGGACATGAGCTACAGAAGAGATACTTATGATGATGATGATGAAGATGATGAGGATAAATTACTCTGGGTTTGGGTGTGTGGTGGAAGCTGCTGGGTCAAGCCAACATCACTGCCAAAGTGGTTCAAACAGGGTAAAGTTTGCTTTGTTATTTGTTTGCATTGCACTTGTCCCTTGATGTTTTTGTGACATGCATCTAGAAAAAGTTACTGAGTGAAATCATGAATGACAATCCCTTGGAATTATGTTTATGTATTTATTATTGCTTTTGAGATATGATGGGTTTTCAAAGTTTGATGACAATGCAAATATGATGTGGACTTCTGCACAGTGTCAGTTTTTCTTTTGTTAGAACTGTATGTATTGTCTCTTAATTACGTATCATCTGGCTAACACATTGGTAAGTGATATCAATATTTTGAAAGAAGTAAGTATATGCTTCCAAAATAAAGCACTTGGGGCTTATAAAATTCTCCAAATTGAAATGAAGGTTAAGTAAAATAAGGATAACATAAAACATACCACATGAATCCCGCCCTTGATGTCACAAATTTGCATACTTAACTAATGTTTATTCATTATGCAGGTGTGAGACATTAATTTGCCTGTATAATTGTTAAAGCTTGATTGATTTTGATGGAATTAGTTCCTATTTTTACATTTTCAATGATTAACGCAGCCAATACTCCAAAAATGTCATTGTCTTGTCAGACTGTCTTTTACAGAATAATAGTTTGTGATTGTTTTAATTTCCTTTAAAGTTGTGTGACATGAAAAGTGACATTTTGGAGTATTGGCTGTGTTTATCATTGAGAATGTTGAAAATAGCCACAAATTCCATCAAATATTGACAATTTTACAAGCAAACTGCTGTGTTATGCCTGCATCATGAATAAACATTATTTTAGCTAAGTAGTGTGCAAATTTATGATGTCAATAGATGAACTCGCTTGAAATGTCTTAATCCATCCTTTGTTTCCTTAACCTTTATTTCAAGGACAGTTGAGAATTTTGTATGCCCCAAGGCTGTTGTTTCATTTTCTTCTTTTCAAGTATCGGTATCACTTACAAATGTGAAACCTAGAGATAACATATATATAGGACTAGTAAAAGAAAAACCAACACTGTGCAACACTCCATGTCATCATGTTTGCATTTTCATCAAACTATGAAGAGTTATATCTCAAAAATGATAGCAGATAGAAACTCAATGCTAACGGAATTTAATTCAGGGTTTCACTCTGGAACTTTTGAATTCAGCCACCTCTTTTCTAGATGCATGTCACCCTACCTTACATCATTTTTTTTTAATGATAATTATAATTTTTTTATTCTATTTCTTTGGTTATTTGAGAAATTTGTCAGAAAGTTCCCAAAAATTCCTCATTCCAGTCACTATTAGTGATATGCCAACTAGACTCATCACACACGATTGGCACAAATTTATATCAAATTCTTATTCTGACAATTTTGGGACAAATGTTCATAACTCAGTTGTATGCCTCTGTTAATTGCAGTGGAATGGTAGGGTTTCTTTTTGATTTGTGACCTTTTGACAGGCAAGAATATTTGATTGGGAAACAGCATGAATTATAAAAAATATTCCAAAATGAGTTTCCAATTTTTTGAAAGAGCTTGTGGAAACTGCCGACAAATTGCACAGAAAATATAATATATATATTGCTATTTTAGAGGTTGAAGGGATATAGCCAGGAGCAGTCATAACATAAGCCTTAATCGGCAAATAAGACTGATGGCACTGCATGGCCGACTACCACTGAGGCATTCTGGGATACCAAAGGAAGCAAAGCTCCTTTGGCCATTTGGAACTGTGTTCTATGCATGCCAAGAAGCCTAGAAAAATAAAAGTGAAAATACAAATTTAAACACATTTGACTCACTTTACCATCAAAGTTGCAGCTTTCCTACCATATCTTAGCTGCACCATGGCTGTCCTTTTAGCTCAAAATCAATCTTTTTAGGACAGTTTAAGTCAAAGGCCTGGAGCGTGTTATATCGTTTCAGTGTTGCTTTCTTGTCTCTTTTCCTCTTCATGTTTCACTGCAGATTCTTTCACTTGTGATTAAAGAAAGAGCTTTAATATTGGTACAACTTTGGAACCAAAATGTCATTTTAATGATTTTCTTTTAAAATTATTTGATTTAAATATTATTTGAGAGAAATTCTCTTCTAAGTTTACCTGGTTATCAAGCATGCTGGTCCTAATGCACGTTGATGTAACATCATATATGTGGTTTTTTTTTTCTTTGCTTGTTTTGACTCTGAATCAGAAAAGGCAACTAGCCCATACCTCCTACAAGACGTTGTTAGGTGCATGATAAACAAATTTTTCTGTTGAATATAGTTATAAATGTAGATGCTTTGAATAGTGATGTTTTAACTTTAATGCAATCTTTGAGGAAATTGCAGAGAGTTTATTGCAATGTACAATTATTAAACCATATAAGTCTGTTTTCTGCAAGTTAATGCTCTGTATTTACACACAATTTGTAGCTCAAAGTTTAAACTTGCAGAATAACTCATCTTTTACCAAAGTTTGTACATGAACACTCATCTTTATCTGTTGATACTAAGTTTTTCTCTCACCATTCTGTTAGACACTTCAGCTTTAGAAGTTATGGTTTCCTGTAGATTGCCCCAATTATTGTCATGGATATATGTCTTGTTTTATCACTCGTAGGTGTTCTAAGTCAAGCTAGCTTCAAGAATAAACTACAAGAAGGTTCATGGAGAGGCCAACTTCTCCAATCTCTGAAGTCTAGACGCAGTAGAGAAATGGATGGATTCAGTCACTACTTCTCAGCTGTTGACACGGTAAGAATTATCCTCATCACCAGCATATTGGTCAGTTTCTTGCTGTTATTCATTGTTGAGCTTTTCAGTGCAGGTATTGTACTGATCACATATTATTGCAGAAGAGACACTTTTCAAGCTGTTGTATGTTTTACTCTCACTGCAGTCTTTTATACTCATACTGTGTAACTACTGTTTAACTACAGAAGATACTTCTCATAGCAGATGCTTTTAACACAGACACCCCCCAAAAAAAAAAAATTTTGTGTGATCCCAGCACATACCCTGTAGATGTTTGGCAGGGGGTTAATGTCTCTCTGGTTGGCACCCTCTGCAAAGAGGAGACAAATGAGAGATAACTACCTACCATAGGGCTGGTCTTGCTTCCTAACATTGTTGGTTTGAATCCTGTTCTAGCCTACAATTACTTTACACTTTTCAATTACTTCATTAAAATTTCACTGTCAGTTTTCAGCTCACAATTCGTTAAAAATCATAACAGAATTGACAATTTAAGAATAGCATAGTTTCAAGCTCTTGATGGAATGTACATAAAGGTTTCACTCATCATATGCAGATACTGATGAGTAATAGTTTGCTTTGAATAATTGTTTTGCAGACACCTTGGATCAAGAAAGGGACAATGCAGTGGCAGTCTAGTGATCGGAAACGTCACTGGTTAGACTGTCATGTAGAGCTGGAGAAAGGGGAAGACAAAAAAAGAGACAAATTCACCGTCATATCAAACACCTACGGCAAACAGAAGGTGAGATTTGGTACCTTCTGACAGTTTAGGTGCATGGTTGTTAGACAAAGAACTTATTGTGAGAGTATATCAGATGAGGAAGAGAGAGAGAGTGGTAACGACTGAGACATTATAGCAGGTGAGAAAGAAGTGTCAGGGAGGAAAGTTTTAGGACCCTTTCCTTCTTTCCTCATTTTAAACCTTTTCTGCCTATTTTATGCAACTGATGAGAAGAGCTTAAGAATAGAGGCGTTGAAGGAGGAGGTTGGAATGAAAAGGACTGAAAAAACATAACATGCAAACTGGCCACTATAGTATAAGAGATGACTGTAATAAATGAAGTTAGAACAAAGTTCTTTCCTGGTGCTCTACATTTTTGCTCCCCTTCATCACTGTATCTATATAGCTATGGAATGCAGCTGCTAATAGGATAGTGAAGACATCATCTGCAGCTTGTTATGATAATTTTGATTTATTTCATATTTGTTTTTGTCTTTTTGTTTCAGAGATTTAAGATACCTATCTCAGTAATCACTTGCATCTTTGAAGTCAGCCACGGTGACAAACCAACTTTCAGCATCCTCACTGCCGATTCCAGCGTCACGTTGAAAAACCCGGCCAGATTCAGAGTGCGAACTGAGGAAGAACTTAGAGACTGGGTGAGTCTGAGCCATATTAAATCATGACTCTTATGAATTCTATTACCCTAGATGAGAAAAAATGAATATGTATCTTTGTATCTCTCTATCTTTACATTTAAGTTTCCTTCATTAACACAAATGTAATTATTTAATCCAGCTTCTCTTAAGTTTGCAGTTTCATTGTAGTAGCAATGGGTGCTCTCATTGCTTCCCCTGTCTTTGGGATGAGGGCAATGTTAGAGTGAACAGAGGACACAATGGCCATGGCCCCAGTGTATTTGATAGTTTGCCCTTGGTGACCAGTTTAAGTCCCTTCCTTGATTTTTTTTTCCAGCTTTGTGAAGAGCTTTGTGAAGTTATTGATTCAATGCAAATTTTGCGTTCCTCTTGGATCAAACAAAATGTCAAAGACAATGTGATTTTGGTTCACTTTTTCCCATCAGTGATTGCAATATCCTAATCCTCTTAATTGAATTGAAGGAGCATGATGGCAAATGCAGAGCTTTAGCTTGTGTCCACACTGCCTTCTGTCATGCATAATATACATGCTTCAGAGTCAACATGGCTATCTGCTAGAATTCTACAAAATTCATGATATTAGATGGATTTGGTTTGTATCTCTCAACCTCTAACACATTCTCACATTTCCACCACTCCAATGTCCTCTTCCAGCAGCCCCTAACTATTTTAGAGAGTGAGGAAGGTATTGGAAACATTGTTTTAAAGAGTTATCTGGAACACTGGTTCATAGCACTCTTTGGAATTCAATTCTTTATTGCACTCTGAAATGCAAACAATTCCGTATAAGGTCTTTCTTTGTCCATTGCACATATATTCTTTCGTTCTTAAATTATTCCATTTAAGGTATCAATTCCTCCGGCACAAACCAGCTCTTCTTCATACTACAGTCAACTCTCTTTCTGTATTGCTAGCATTGTAATCACAGTTTCCACCGTTTCAACATGTTTAGTAACTCCCATGCTTCTGTCCTGTAGATTGTGGCGCTGAGTTTAGCCTGCAGTGATGTTCGGGATGTGAGTGCGACCCCCAGTCCCTATGCTGTGTGGTGCACCACTGCCAGGGGAGATATATTTTACCACCAGACTCAGCAGGACATGGAGACATCTCCAGCAAACCAAATGTGAGATCAGTTTGTCAGTTATGTTTCACCTCCTGGTAGACTGAAGGTGGGGGAGGAGTTCAGATAAGTAGGATGTCACTGTATGCATAATAAAAATAATTTCACATGCAATGATCTTGTTCTTTTACTGTTGGTAGGGTTGTTTTAAAATTTTAGATTCACTTCGTTCTTCTATCAAGCATGTAATGACTAGAAAAAGTATAAAGCAGTCATTTTTGCTATATATGCTACCTGTATAGTTGTTAGCTTACATCTAGAATGTGCTTCCCAGTCTGTTCAAAGTTTTAGTCTTAACTTGACAGCATAAACTTTGATAGGCAGCTTAAATTGAAACAAACAAGTATTTCAAATGACTTTGTATCTCATACCACTATGTTATTTGCATTTTATCCTTTGTTCTCTGTAAGGTACTGGCAGCAGATGGGAGGCCATTTGCACCACATTGAGACCTGCCCTGCAGGTGTGGTCTGGGGTATCGGAATGGACCACACTGTTTGGGTCTATACTGGCGGTTATGGAGGAGGTTTATTTAAGGGTAAGAAACTGTGTATCACATTTTATCACCTTCTCTACTTCATTTGAGTCTCTTGAGTTACTTTGACATTTCTTATAACTTTTCTGAAACATCTCTAACATAGTTAACCTTTTTTGTAGTAAATACAGTGATCGTCTGCTCATCATCGGACAATAGATAAAAGCTAAGTTTGGCCTCCCCATTGAAACTTCATGATGATGTCATGTTCTAAGTACTTGCCCTGTCTGTCTACAAGTTATTTGTGTTTATTTTTTTACAGGTGTTAATAGCAGTACCTCAGGGATTTATGAACAAACAGATACAAAGAAAGTCTACCTCCTTGAGAATCAAAGATGGAGTCCGCTCTATGGATTTAGTAACAAGTCAGCCATTTTATGCTTTTACTTAATTATTTGCACATGGGTGCCAGATGTATATATGTGTATCTTTTGGTGTCCCCTTCATTAAGAAACCATTTAGAATGAACTCATTCGATCCTTTGTTTTTTAACACTTTCCAAATCTCTGGTGTGGGGTTACAGTTCCTGGAATATCAGCATTTTAAAATTTTCAAAAAGTTTCAAAGTTTTGAACAAGTTTTTATTTTCCATTAAAACTTAACATCAGAAAGGTAATGATGTGAAAGGGGAAAATGAAATTTCACAAATTGGCCAATAAATGAAAAGAATTGTCTATGTATTTATTTACATTTTATTTATTTACTTGGTTGCAACCTGTCCAGACCTGGATATCTCATCTTGTAAAAGGTAGTCATATATGAGTTTCTGATGTACAAATTGTAACCACAAGTTTGGTCAAAATGCGTTTGGACATCCCTGCTTGCCCTTTCAGTATTGGATACAAGATTATAATTCACTTCATGGGTTCATTCCTTTTGTGGAGCATTGGAAAGGGAAGTATGTTTTCACGTTATCCTCATAACTGAGACTCAAAAATACAATTGAATATTCAAAGTGTATCAGTGTCCTGGCAGTTTTGCCTTAGATTGCAGTTTGTGCTGTGCAAGATTGGAAGGAAAGTTTTTTGACATCAAACAAGATTAAGGTTGTGTGCGACTAAGCTGATTTTACCAGTTGATCTGAAGGTACATAATTGCGGGCATTTACAGATAATACCATAACGACTGTAACCAGTTGTATGGAATGATAGATCTTTGATTGACTTAATACTACTTTTTAAGAACAGTCAGTGCAGACATGGCTTAACACCATAGAGTGAAAATAAGATAGTTTCAGCAAATATGACAGAAATTTGCAGGCCATTCTGCTACTACTGTTGTCATAATTTTTCATGGTTTGCAAACTTACTCACCACACTTGCAAGTAAATGTTGATTGTTTTGTTTTTCACAGGCACATTTTGTGGATGACAGATTCAGGAAAAATGGTAGAGTCCAAGGAGAGAGTCACACCACCATCAGGCCAATGGCATTGGGTAAGAGGATGAACTCACCATCTTCATCAAAATATTGATGAGAATATTCCTCTTTTACTCAAACTTTTTTGTATTGTCACTTTCATGAAGGTTAACAAGAATGCAACCCCCGATACTTCAAGAAAATGGATTGAGAGGCATCAGTTTGTTTTAATGTACTAAGTGGTCTTATTTGATGTGACCTTTCAAGATATCAAAGTATTGGTGATATTTTGACTTTTGCAGACTTCTGAGTGGCAAATCGACTTCAGTGTCAAGGGAAGTACAGACAAAGAAGGTTGGCAATATGCAAGAGATTTCAAACAGTGAGAACTTTTTGCCTTTTTTGTACCTTAAAGTTATCATTCATCTTGAAGTGATAATTTTGATTCCCATTTGCCTCTGAAAGAAGGATATCAGAGAGTGTTAGCAAGGGATTTGAATCGAAACTAATGTGGAGTTGGATTGTCGAATTGCAGAAAGAGTATAGAGATGCATTGCTTTGTATACACCATTGAATCTTTCCTTATTGTGACCGGATCTGTCTGCAATCAGACCTTAGGTTGTGTGACTTAATCAGTACTTCAATCACTGATCAGGTCGAGCTTCTAGCCATGCTGGCACGCAGCTTCCAGCTGTCAGTCTGCTCTTATGCTTGACAACCGACATGAAGAGCAAATCGCCAGGCTACCTGGCAGCGCAAAATTGGTAGAAAATTCCGATTAAAATTCCTAGGAAAATTTATGAAAGTTCATGTAAGTACATATTTAGTGCAGTATAAAACAGCCCATATTTTCTAACCAGTCATTTGAATCAGAACAAGCTGTACATCCAGAGTCACAAACCATCACAGATATTGCCAGCAAATTCTTTACACAAGTTAAGTTCGAAAATAGAAATGAAAGATTGCACCATTTACCGTATCAGTATAATCTATTTGGAGAAAAAAAAACTCAAATGGAGGGAACACTCCTCCCATTAGTCCCCTCCTATACGACACTGACATAGCCCTACAGGTGCCACTCAGAATTCTCCAGCTGGAACTCTAGATCAGATCACTCTATCCATGGACAGACCTTTACTGTGAAATTGCTCGTGACCTTACCATTTCTATATTTATGGTCTGTCATTTGGACATGAATTAAATACCAGAAAAATTAATGTTCACCATGTGATCTGAAGTTTGTTTTGTATAGTTTATTCAGATGACTTCTCAATTCTTGATTTGCAGAAGAACCCATATAATAAAATTTCACAGCTTTGGGATCCCCTACAGAAAGTTATAAGTAAATTAAAAATAAAATCAATTTGATGCTATGTTTGATTGAATTTGCCTGTAGTCAAATTAGTCAAATAGTGCAGATTGATGGATTATTCTTACTGTAATTCAAATTGGAATTTATGTCATCTATTAACTATCAAATCTTCTTTCCGTATAAATGCAACAATAGAATATGCCCTCGTCTGAGGTGGGTCGGTGTTCTAAAATAAAAATATTGAAATACCGACTTCAAAATACCGATAATATCGCTTTTTTTGTGGGACAGGTAGTAACTACACACAGCAAATGTGCTTTAAGTGGTATGCCTTGTGTATTAATTGACTATGAGTGATCAAGAGCTACAGTTAATGCTACTGTTCATAAAATGTCAAATGTTTCTTTGTTTTCTTATGCTGTTTTCTGTTTGCTTGTTTTTCATGATAATCATAAATACTTATCAACTCTGAGTGAAAATTGCAAACCCCCTTCCCAATTTTCTGTGTGTGCAATTTTCTGCACTAAGTGGGAAATTCCGTTCTCCTCTTCTCAGATTTCTTGTTTTTTTTGTTTTTGTTTTTTTTCTCTTTAGAAAGTTTTCAAATTTCCAATTTCTGTGAATTTTCCATTTCAGACATAAGCGGCAGTTCTAAGCTTCCATGATCTTCTGTTATTCTTGTAGGAATTGCTCGCTTGTGCATTATATCCATTTAATGGACAGTTTAGTGTTAGGCTTAAAACCAGTTCAGCAGGTTAACAAAATTTTGATCAAAAGAAATCATTCGATATGGCTTCAGAACTTAAGTGCTTCACAAAATGTTGCATATTTCATGTAAACAAAACTATATTTTATGTATTTTAAACTTTAAATGTACCAATAGACTTTCATTAAAAATATACAAAAGATCGTCCAAAGCCTTCCATAAATTTACGCTAATTATATACTAACATAGTTATGTGTGTTGCGAATAGCCTAACCAACTCGGAAGTTTGTGCGTATGACATTCCCAGTGAAAGAACAGCTGACTGTTTTTTAGTCACACAGTTTATGTTACTCAAAGAAAAGTGTAAATGTATTCTACTGTTTTTCTATCCCAGATGCTTAAAAGATCGGGGTTCAATCTTTCAGTAGTAGAAAGAGAACTTTGTTGAGTTGTGATAGGCTGTGGCGCTTTAGTAGCAAATGTTTTCGTTACTAAGTTACACTCCTGTTTTCGCGGGCTAGACATACTGTAGTCAGTGCCAGCACTCTTGGGGAATGTGCGGTTGATTCAAACAGGTGTTTTGGCCAGCCGCAGCTGATCTGCTGGGGTTAACTCGGGTACTAGTTACTGTAGTGTTGCATGTAACAGTTGTCTTTGATAGCAATTGTAAAGTTATTCAGAAAACAGCTCTGAACTGTGTGCATTTTACTAATTTAACTTTTTTCAATCAAAATGTCTTTATATTTTAGTAACTTTCTCCAAAAATACCTGCCATAAAAACGATCTACAGAAGTATTGGATCTAACGAATTTTGTTTGTAAATTACTTGTAACTCTGTCACACTCTTTTTTAAGGTGACTTCAAACTTTTTAACTAAATTGAGATTTTTCTCTTTATACTCTCTCTCTGTGACTACAAAGTGTACCAAAATCCACAGCTTTCATGGATCTGCCAATCTTGGCAGTACCCTGGAAGAACCCTGTGAAATTGCCGACCACTAAAGAGAGGTGTGTTTGGAGTGGTGGCTGGTGGAGAGATTCAGTACATTATTCTAGGTGGCAGTTTCAACCTGTAACTGAACTCTTCCATTCTTTCTTGTATTTCTCTTGTTTTTGAAGAGCACATATTCTTTGTCTTTTTCTATTCACATGTGGAGAGGCAATTGTGGTTTATCGACCCAATATCTTAAAGAATTTTAAATATAAAAGAATTTCAGTCAGTGTTCATGTTTTGTTGTGCTACGACATGATATTTCACATCATTTCTTTAACCCAAATTCCACCATGATCTTACTTGAATTTCCAATAAGCAGCAATCTCCCTATTCATTTTTTACCCTGACAAAACTTGCCATAACAACAAATGTTGGCAATCAGTGAGTGAAACCAGTCTGGTGATTTAAACAGTCAGGCAAGAAATAAAAAATACTGTCATGACAGTCAGACATGTGGCAATACGCACCACTTGAAACATTTCTCACATGTAGTTTCTCTTTTCGTGTTTCTGTTATGTGTTTGATCCACTCCACTGTCCCAATAATTGCTGATTAGATAGTTGTTTAAAACTGCACCTTTAACACTGTTACATAGCAGTTTTTTCTTGCCAGATTGATCGACTGTTTACTGAACATAAATATAAAGTGTTGCAAAATCCTCTATATGAGTGTTTTTTTTTTTGGGGGGGGAGGTCTTTAGCTGTTAAGATTTCAACTTATGACACTGTCTTTGTAAACCTTGCAAGAACTGATGTATGAATTACCGTATGTGCTCAGTTTCACTTTTGGTACTAAATTTATGTGGCCATCTGGTTGACTTAACCAATATGACATTGATATTTATCTTATGAAAACAGAGTAAGAAGTAAGAAGTTGATGAGAAACCTGGTGATAAAGTTCTCATTGGTAGGCCTCGGGATGGGGGGGAGGAAAGGATGTAAGCACTCAATTTTTGCAATTTTCATTTCACATTTCCATCTTGTCTGTGTTACTGAAACACGCTCCTGTCCTCCTGAATTATGCACCTTCACTTATCAAATATAGCCCTATGGATTGGTTGTATAGAGCTACTCTGATATGTTGGTGATGCATGCAACCTCTTTTTATCAGGTGTTGATGGCTATTTGTTTATTTATATGCACTGCTTCAGTGCTTGTTTTATGGCTGTTATAACTTTCACACTTCATAGCAGGTGGATATGTTTAAAAACATGTAGCCATATTATGGTGGAGGAAGGTTGATTTGATTTATTGTTATTTGTTGTTGTTGTTGTTATGGTTATTTATTGGTATTTGTTGCAAAGGCACTTGTACATAGTAAAGTCAATTACATAGTCATGCAAGAAGTATCCTATTGTGCACTAGACACAGAGCAGTGAACAGATCTACGTCAGCATTTATCCGGATCACACTGACAGGTTCCAAAACTTTCAAAGAAAAATCACGGAAGAGAAGGATGGAATACATCCTTAATGTTTTCTATCATGCAACAGCTTTCATTTATTTTTCTAATCCTAAAAGCAAGAGGGCAATCCACAGTGTTGCATATTTCATCCCTATTGTTGTCCGTAATTGTACGCTCTTTTGCACATACGTGCTATAGTAAATCGAAATTGGAATCTTTTTGTGCACACACATACACAGACACAGCACATCCTTGTACTCAATGCCTTAGGGAGTACTGCAGATAGTTCCTTGTAAGGAAGTCACTGGAATTCCTCTTTTTCAGATGAGCGCATGCATCAGAGGATTACCTTAAGTACCATACCATGTTAGACACCCCATGTTTCAAATGTCAATCCCACATACTGTTACCATGGCAACTGCTACCAGGGCAACTAAGCAAGCCATAATACTCTCTAACCATCAAGCAACTACGATATCTGATCACGTGTACTTATAGGGATAACCTAATGTATGACATTGAAAATTCATGTACTTATTTTATATAAAATTTGCAGCCTTAATTGAATCAGTCCTGAAGATGCACAAGAGACATATTTCAATCTGTAGGAAACAGACAAAAATGGGAGCAAATTTGAAAGTAACTACCAGCTCAGTGAATAATTTATCTGGTGTGGCATTTCATTTTGCTACATAAAATGATAAAATTGCTACACAAATGGAATATTGTATGCCACTTTTGTACGTACAACATTGTAGCTTCCTTTGATTTTGTGACAAAATACCAAAGAAACCGAACAACTGCTGTACAAATTTGGAACTAACTTATTCCTTGTAACCTTTCAAACAATTTGTACGTGTGTCATCACAAAACATCCCCAGATGTTTATTTATTCAACTGTAGATTCATTTTGAAATTTTTTTTTGGTACCTTTAACAAGATCAGTTAACTTGAAAGCAAAGCTAGGAATGAGTCAGTGAAATTCAGGGTTAAATGGCTCCATGTAAATGTTTGAATCAGAAAATCACCATCAATCAAATTATAAGATGTATGATGTTTGGGAAATTACTCTGCCTGACAAAGCAAATGAAGGGTGGGAACTCATTAGGATAGAATTGTCCCAAATTGACATATTTAATGTGTGAGAATCAGAGACACTGTGTAAGAGGAAATTTCTCAAGCTATCAGGATCAAATACGATGTCTGGACAACCAGAACCAAACTTTTAAAATTCATTTTTCTAATTTGTTCATTTTTTGTTTTACAGTAGCAAAGGCTTTCACAAAGAGAAGCGGTGGAATGACTATGTGAGGAGACGAAGATGGGTCAGGTATTAAACTTCACAAATTTAGTCTAATGTTGATGCAAACATTTTTTACCCTGCTGAAAAAAACCTTATGTATGTTCCTTGTATAAACTCAACACACCCTTATGCACTATCAAGTAAATTTGGAAGGAGGATTCCAGTAGGCAGTTAAACAGAAACATTGTGACATGTCATGCTGTGAGGTTTTTTAGGGAATTCCCAAGGTGAACATAGGCTTGTTGCGTATTACCTATTAAGAAGCATTTCTGCCTCTTAGATGATAAAAATGAATCTTTTGTAACCCAACTACCCTTCAAATCTCATCAGGATCCTTGGCATACTTGGCTTCTGTAAGGTAATATTTAATGTCCTCTCCTCTGCATGCTTCCACTTTTGTTATTGATATACCAACTTTTTGTCATAATTTTTCAAAACGACAACAAAAAAACTGTCGTTGGCTCTGTATGATGACAGTTCATGGCCATGAAAGAAGTATCCTGCATATGATTCAGGCATTTTCCAAATTTGCACTGTTCAAAAAAAATATATATATATGTAGAATAGCAATATCAAGACTCCTTCAAATCACTGGAAATCGATTTAATTAGTTTTTCAAAACAAGATAAGGGAAGTTCATTTTAAATTTGTTTTGTCATATCCACGGTTCAACCATAATAAGTTTATTCTTCCGAACTTGCAACCAAAATAAGTTTGTTAATCTAAACTGATCTGGCACCACATGGACAGGATTAGGAACACATCCATCAGCGGAGATTTAGTTTCTCATTTCTTCATGTAAATCTGAATTAAGATTCTATCTTTTGGACTCGCCTGTATATTTTATTCAAAGTCTAAGTTAAAACAAGTAACTGTTGTTTTATTTTCTGTATTAAAGTTTAATGTTTACTACCTTGTAGTTTGATGTTTGCTACTTTGCAGTATGATGTTTACTACCGTGTTTGATGTTTGCTACTTTGTAGTATGATGTTTACTACCTTGTAGTTTGATATTTACTACCTTTTAGTTTGATGTCTACTGCCTTCCATTTTGATGTTTTTGTCAAGGAGTGAGTGTGAGTCATTAGTTACAAGCCTGATATTGATTGGATTGTCATTTCACTTCCTAGAACTTGTCAGCTTGCAACCACTGGCCCTTGGAGAAGAGCCAAAGGACTGGATCTGATCGATGTGTCCCTTCAAGTAGATGCCGATGTCTCACAGGACGGGCCCATCGCTGTCTGGGCCCTAGGGACAAATGGTGATGTGATGACTAGGATAGGAGTCACAAGACACAATCCAAGGGTAAGAGACAAAGACAATCCCCAGTTGAAAGGGGGAGGGGGACAGCATTAAAGTAAAGATTCAGAAAAGTTAAAGATTGCCAAAGAAATGGACAACCACCACATCAGAAATATGGTTGTAAGAATGTTGGATTACATCTGCAAGTGTTCTGATAAATCTGAAGCACTTCTGCTTACATTGTTTGTCTGTTTGTCTAACATTCTGTCTGTCTCTTTGTCTGTCTGGTGTAAATAAGTAATGATCTAAGGGGTCAGGGAAGTCCATATTTGCTGAGTCATCATTTAAAGTGATTGTGTGATTAAGTAAAAAGTAGAAACATTAGAATTTCACATCTTCATGTTCAGTTTGTCTTTTAATTGCACCATTCATAGAATTTGGGAAAATAAGTAGATGCCATACGATTTCATATTGTTATGACATGAAAAAAAAAGTGTTAAATATGATAATAAAGTGGTTGACAGCTTTCAGTGATCTTCTCTGTGTGCTTCTTTGAGCCGGGCAATGGGAATTTATCTAGTAATGAATATTCAGTCTGTTGAAACAGCTGATCACTGACGCCATAATAAGGTGATCACTTTGTAGTTTATATGTAAATACCTTGCTTCAGTTCACTTAGTACTAAAATTCCTGATATCAGTCAAGGAGCTATGACTTGAGTAGTACATTATTGATACACCTGTGAGACCTGAGCAGTCACATACTGATTGTGTAGGTATGGTCTAGTTATAATAACCATTAATTTTCAGTCATGAGTTCTACTTTGCACTGTTTTTTATGCCATTTTGGTTGCTTTTCAATGTGGTTATTGTCACTTTCGTTTTCATTCTTTGAATTAAGTATTCCATCCACGAACAACCTTGGTTGTATATTTAAAAATGAAGAAAAAGTTGACAACATAATCTTGCCCTCTGGTTTTTCCATTCTTATGCAATGACTTGTAATTTTAGCGGATGCAGTTATGAGTGTTTTGCATAAGCTTTACATGTTCCTGACTTTACATTGGGAGTGCAAAACCAGCAGTTGAACTGCCTGCACAAGGTCCTAAATTTTAAGCATTGAATATACAAGCATGAGTACAGCTAGCAAAGGTAAATTAAATTTTCTCATTGAGCACTCAAGCATGTGACCAAATCAAGACAAGTCAGTGGTAGATTACCCCGCGTGGCAGACGAACTTTTTTCGCCCAGCTTATCGCTACGAAAAAACTAACGTCTGCAGGCTTTGGAGACAAATTCCTTTCTACTGCGTCAAAAACTGACGAACTCAGTAGAAAGGAATTTGTATATATATTAGTGAAAAAGTAATTTTATGGACAGAAGGGAATTCTTGGCTATCGCCGGCAGACTCTGAGGGGCGGCAGCCTAAGAGAGGTGGCAGCCACAGAGGCGCTACGTAGGCTAGTGGTAGATGGTCTTAATTTTTTCTTTTGACTAAGAGTACCACATAACTTTCATTTTATCTTCTAATATCTTTTGCCAGGGCTCATCATGGTTTCACATTCCTACTGACCAACCTTTCCAGTCGATATCAGTAGGAGGCAGATATCGTGTCTGGGGCATCGGAAAGGACGGTTCGGCTTTCTTCAGGAATGGAGTCAATGTAGAGAATGTCACAGGTTAGTTATTTAATTACAGGAACATAATATATAATAACATAATAATGTTACTTGTTCAGAAGAGGTTGAACATTTACATTTGCCATGCTTAGATGGACAGGTACAAGTTTAACATAGTCGTTTGGCTGTATTTTGTATGTCAATGACGTTCCAGGCGACTTGACTTTCCACGTGTCTCCTGACATCCAATGTAATGCCAAATGATTGTCAGACTGTACTTTGATAAAAGAGATAGAAATACATAAAGCTTGCTTTTAAAAAGGGAAAAAGACTGGAAGTGAGAGATAAAGTTGGATAAATGTTGTTTCTTTTTGAAATTGGTTGTCCTCACCCACACATGTCTAGAACAGTTTCATTCAGATGGTTATGTGCACAGAGGGAAGATGTCAATATTAGTAATGCATGTTGGGTATTCTCATAAGCCAAGAAGTCACTGGATAAGAAACTGCAGTGTATCAGTGTATTGTTAGTTTTGTCTGATAATTTCATGTCAGACTATTTATGGGTTTTTGCCCTCATTGTCGTCTCATTGTAGTTCACAACCTTCCATATGAAAGAATTCCATGTTCTAATTTTTTTAGTAATGTGTACTGCATCCCCCGACATCACCTTGCAACCCACTGATCACATCTCTTTTGATGTTAAATTCCCCAGGGAGTAGCTGGTTTCACATCTCTGCCCCCAGCATAGCCCCGCTGAAACAGATATCTGTCGGAGCAATGGCGGTCTGGGCTGTTGATACAAGAAGTAAGTTTATCAGTGTGCTGTTTGTATGACTACTCTTTGCTGGAATCATAATAAAGGTTTTTGAGAAATACTCAGACACTTGCATATTGAAATGAGCCACTCTTTCAGGATCTTGTCATTTTACAAAGCAAAGATATCAAACAGTCTTTTATCTAATTCCATAATAATATGATCTATAATTCAACTGAAATCTGAAGAGCCTGTGTCTTTGTTCAAATGAGTTGAGTCTTGTTTCAAATTATTTTTGACATCTGAACCTTATTTAAATCTCTTTAAAATCTGGTAAGATTATGGCTAATGAAGTAATTGAAATCCATTGCCCTTTGTAACATATTGAGTCAAGTATTCAGGTCCAGTTGAAAGGTTGTCTTAGCCTACCAAACTGTACTAGAAATTCAAGTTCTCTTACATTTCTGATAAAAATAATTTTCACACTCTTTTCCTGTTTCTTATCTATACTCACTGCATCTTTAGTCATCTAATATTCCCTCTCATGAGTGTTGACTCCATTTATTTACATTTGCAGGGAATTTATGGTACCGGCAGGATGTGACACCAAACTTTCCAGAGGGCACCAGGTGGATTTTGGTCTGCCCCAAGGTCAGGCAGGTCTCTGTTGGGCCTCTGGATCAAGTAAGTCTTTCCAAAGTGGTCGCCAAGTGGTCTATCTGTCTGTCTGTCTTTCAGTCTACCTGTCTGTCTAATCTGTCCTGTCTGTATGCCTGTCTGTCTATACTCCTATCTTCCTATCTGTCTGTCTGTCTGTCTGGCTGTCTATCTATCTATCTATCTATCTATCTATCTATCTATCTATCTATCTATCTATCTATCTATCTAACTGTCTGTCTGTCTGTCTGTCTGTCTGTCTGTCTGTCTGTCTGTTTTTCTGTCTGTCTGTCTATCTGTCTGTCTGTCTGTCTATCTAGCTGTCCAGCTGTCTCTCCGTCTGTCCATCTGTCTCTCTATCCACCTATCTGTCTGTCTTTCTGTCTGTCTTCTGTCTGTCTATCTTCTGTCTGTCTATCTCTGTCTGTTTGTCTGTGTATCTGTCTGCATATCTGTCTGTCTACCTGTCTATCTAATCCATCTTGTCTGTCAGTCTATCTATCTGTCTGTCTATCTATCTATCTGTCTATCTGTCTGTCTGTCCGTCCGTCCGTCCCTCCGTCCCTCCGTCCCTCCATCCATCCATCCATCCATCCATCTATCTATTCATTCATCCATCCTTCCATCCATTAATCTACATGTTTGTCTCTCTTTCTCTGTGTATGTGTGTGAGTATATTTGTGATGCCTACATTGTAAACATGAAGGGAAACTGGGACACATCTCATATGTGGTATGTTGGTGTACCATCTTGTGTGCATGTTTCCTATCATTTTTGGTGGAGGCCAAAGTTCAGTTGGGGTCAACAAGGGTGAAAACTGAAACCCTGTAGACAAGATATTTCAAGAAGGGAAACTTGTACCCATCTCATATGTGTTATGTTGGTGTACCATCTTGTGTACATGTTTCCTATCGTTTTTGGTGGAGGCCAGAGTTCAGTTGGGGTCAACAGGGGTCAAAAGTGGAACCCTGTAGACAAGATATTTCAAGAAGGGAAACTTGTACCCATCTCATATGTGGTATGTTGGTGTACCATCTTGTGTACATGTTTCCTATCATTTTTGGTGGAGGCCAAAGTTCAGTTGGGGTCAACAGGGGTCAAAACTGACACCCTGTAGACAAGATATTTCAAGAAGGGAAACTTGGACCCATCTCATATGTGGTATACTGGTGTATCATTTTGTGTGCATGGTTCCTGTCATTTTTGGTGGAGGCCAAAGCTCAGTTGGGGTCAACAGGGGTCAAAAGTGAAACCCTGTAGACAAGATATTTCAAGAAGGGAAGCTTGGACAAATCTCATGTTTAGCATGCCGGTGTATCATGTTGACTAGATGAACTGTATTATGTGGTGGTCAGAGGTCATTTGATACACCTGCCAACGAAAATATTCATCATGAATCATCAAAACTGCAATGCATTTGTGCATTCTGGTTAGTTTACTCATTTTGTCCCCTTTTGTGTCTCTCTCCCGAAAGGTATGGATCCGAGCATATTCAACAGATGAAGCTAATGGTGTTATATGCAGGAGAGATGGAATGACAGAACATGAACCAACAGGGAATCAGTGGAATAAAGGAGCATCAGTGAGTTAATTGCTATTTCAAATTGTACAGCCCTCCCTCCTCTAATCAGTTTGTGTTCATGGTGGCTTCAAAACGAGAAAAACACACAATTGGTGATGTTTGATCAGATACTCTACTGTAGAAACTACCTCCTGTTGTGAATGTTTTTAGGTTATCATGAATACTGACTGTGTTCCAAAGTACATTTTCATCTCCCTTTTAGCAATATTTCTTTTTCATTCAGAGAGAGCTTTCCTATATTTTCTTCAAAGTTTAGACACTGTACCCCCCCCCCCTAAAAGCATTCTGTGTTTAGTCCACTGTGGTCTGACAACACCTACTGGCTAGTGCTAGCTTGCACTGCTTGCTCCCTGTTTGAGCATTTGTGCACAAGCACCTTGACATGTGCATTGTGTCCTTGAGTGGGTGTACAAGCTCAACCGTCAAGGGTTGCTTACTGCTTAATTTAGGACATTGAGAGAAAAACTGAAAGTCAGTTTTTCACTTTAATCATGTGCTGTTAATATGGATACTAAATTGTCACACCTAGAGCAAACACCCCACAGAACTCTTAATTTCCTAATTCAAGTCAGTATATCTGAGAGAATTTTATTCTGAGTTTGTGACTCCTTGGGCACAAGTACATAGCTATGAAGATATCTCAAAATGACTGGGAACGTAGTACATTGTTGGATACAAGGAGTAGCAACTGATTGGTCGTGGTATATGTTTGTGGCTGTGGGCAAACATACATCGCTCAAAAGTTCAAATTGCTTAATACAATTATGGTTAAGACTATGAGCATTGCTTGACTGTGCTTGACTATGTGACTGACTTAATGACTGTTAGCGTAAGTTTGTTCTGCATGTTCACACTACTATCAGTAAACTAATTGATTACTAAGAGTCAATTAGTCTGCCAGTGTTTTTCTATGGACATGAGTAAATGGCTATCAGTGTCAGCGTAAACTTTGTGACTGTATGTATAACCAATTCCTCAATAGTATATACAATGAGATTTACTGCTTGACTATGGACATGAGTATGATCACATGATTGTCAAATGAATTGATTATTTATCTAAGTAGGAGTTCTTTCAGTGTTGTCATGATTTTGATTCCATGCCTAGTTTAAATAATCAGTTTGAACTTGAGTGCTTGAAAGATACTCCTCTCTTAAAGTATCAGATTCTTATCTATCGCAGACATTGGTAGGCCAATGGTTCCTTTTCATTGTTCACTTGGGCCATCCAATCCTGTGTATATGTCTTTTCTGGTTTGAAGATTTTTGAATATAAATGGCAGTGACAGCTAACTTACAAAGGTTTCATTGCAATATTTGTAACGTCTTTTGCAGGGTGGACTACTCCATTTAACGGTGAGGGGTTGTAGGATGGTTCCTCTCAGTACAGATGGATCAGGCACAAACAACCACATCCCCAAAACACAGAATGGAACGACGGAGAAATAGTGCCCTCTGAAGTAAATTTTCTGCCAGCATATCTGGCAGTTTTGAAACTTTGTTATACTGAAAGTGTTCATTTTAGGGGAAATGCACTTTCCATGCAAAGAGGACTGCATCCTCTAGTTCCATTGCTATGAAACACTACAACCAAGTAAATAATCTCCCTAAATTCAGAGCAAAATATCAAGAGATCACTTACAACCTTAACATTCTTTGTCTTAGCAATTGTTGAAAATATTCAAGTCAGTGTGTAATTCCTGTTGCAGTGTTGGTTGCTAACATTCAAACCAAGTTCAACAGCAGCAGAAGTTGAGAGTGCTCATAAAATTGCGTCTAATTGGTTGGCCTTGTGATTGTTGAAAATCTGGTATCGCATACTGCAGCTGTGCTCAGGATATACAGTGAGTGGACCAAGCAGGCCCTATTATTGTAACAGTGTATTTACTTAAATATTTAAAATTAAATATCCTACTTTCAAAAACATGTCAAGGAAAGTCTCATTACAGACACCAGTCCAGTAAAGAACTTAAACTATTTAATTGGATGCATCCACAAAGTTTAGGGTCTAGTAGTTCAATTCCCTAAATATATTGAATTATCTCTCGTCTAAAAGTCACAAAGTATTTAGAACTTCTGTTTTAACAACTGGCCACTTGTAATTTATCTAATAAATCTGGCTCAGCTGGACCTCTGTTTCGATCTCCAGAGAGGTGAAAGAAAGGAGTAACATTCCAAGCAAAATGGGGGAGAGAGATAGATTTGTAGTTTCTTCAAAATTTTGGGATACGCAATTCCTAATAGATACATGTCTTTATCTTTGAGGGTGGGGTGAGAAGTTGAGCCAGGCTTCTTGTGAAGAATTTTTTTTTGTGGAAACTCTTATCATTCCATCTCATCTGTGGGAATTAAAGGGAACTAGGTCATTGAGAATATACCAGCATTGCAAACAAAGAAAATAGCTTTAATCATTGTTAAGCCATTTAGTCTCATCAATAAACATCTGCAAAAGCTTCCTCTTCTCAAAATATTATGCATAGAATGACTATAAACAGAACATGTATCTTAAAATTTTGAAAAAGTGTGGGTGAACAAATTATTGTTCAGCAACAAATAACTGAATTTCTGTCCATTAGAAACTTATTTCTTCAAAAGAAGATTACTGTCCTTCCTTATATGAATAATCTATCATTCTCTGCCTACAAACATTGGTTTTAAAAATATGGTTGTTGTTTGTAAAACAAATGCCTTATTTTCCTTTAAAAGCCATTCTCTGTAAGGTGTTTGTCATTGAAAGAGGTTCCAAAGGAATATATATTGAACATTTGGTCGTGGTTGGTACAATTCATACTGGAGTAGTTGAGTTTTCCTTTTTAAATATTTGTTTCTCAGTTCTTGAAAGGCTGTATTAGCTTGAAATCTTTGTTTTTATTTATTTATTTTACTTTTTGTGGTGAAAGGGTGTTGTTTTTACGTTCCTCTGAAATTCTGTCGGCAGTATGGTGACATAAACCATCTTAGAAAAAAATATTTCATGTGAAATTGATGTAAGCATTTCTCGATCTACAAGTATCTGATAAGTTGAAGTTACGGTTTTATTCTATTCCATCTTTATTAATGCAAACAATTAAAAAAAACACCAAAATTATGATTGAGGCTTTATTGATATATTGCTTAGATTAAACATTCATGATTGTAGGACTGGTACTTATGCAACAATGTAATTTTCTTTCTTTTTGTTGCGTAATGAGGGAAGGAAAGGGTTAGAAAATGGGAGGGAAACAACAGTAACTTGATAATTACTAACAGAAAAAAAATGGCGAAGAACAACAGAACTTTGCCAGAGATTGAGATCAGAAAATTCATTTGAAATGTATATCTTTGTAAGAAAATCAGAGGCCATTGTTTCGCAGTGTGACACTGTGCAGATATCACATTGGCACAAAAAGATGCTATTTTGGTGGCAAGTTGTCCAATATGTAAGTTTTAGCAGACCGGCAAGTTTACCAAATGGTGTGTTCCTTGAAAGGTGACGCAGTTAACTATAGCTGAATAATACTGATATGTAAGTAAGAAATGGCAATTTAATGTAGGAAATGCAACGTAATGTGAACTTAATGTACCCTACCCTTACAAGGATGAAAATCTCAGTTATCAAGTGAGAGTCTGGATCTCTCTGTTGGGGTGATTGGATGAGAAGGAGAATGGTTGCTATTGTGCAATATTATTAAGTAGTTTCTTGCCCCTGCAGCAACCCACTCACTACAAATGACATTGATAGGGCCTCACCCTTCTTTTGTGAAGGCAAATCCATTGGAGTGATAATAATATGCATGCACATACTAAATTTACTTTTATACCAATTACACTTGTGAATATGCAGTTCATTTGGTTTTTATAGCATTCCTTATGTCAGGGTCTAGTCAAGTTCAAGACAGTGAAATAGATCAAATGATAAACACAGTCAGATTTGGGTTCAATATCTTTGTACAACTCCCTGGTATATCTCTTGGCATACTCTTGTATTGTTGGTAATGAAACAGCTAGATAAATGATTTTAAAGGCACCAGGCATACCTTCAGTGTGAGAGGGAGACAAATGAGAATGTGAAATACTATTAAAGTGTTTTTTTTTTGGGGGGGGGCTGCAGTTGTTTGTCCTTGTGATGTATGTCAGATGAAGGAGGTTAAACAAGTTTGTAGCTTCTGCTGCTGCATGAATGTTGATATGACATAAGCATCCCTCTTTTTAATTTCTGTGGAATTCAAGTACAGTTACCTGAATTAGTGACCTACATGAAAATTTATCCTTTTTCTGAAAATATGCATCCCCATTACATCTTTGTTTTGGGGAGTTCCTTATTACTCTCACAAAAGAGTATGCATACATTCATATCAAAAACAACTCTGGTTTCACCATTTTCTATTTTCATTGTACATTTCGGTTGATGGTACTCGTAGAAATGTTTTAGATACTTGATCAATTGAATATGTAGTGATAAGGTGCTATTACTAACTTAGTGGTAATAATATTCATGTGGTCTGTTTTATTGTTGAAGAAAAAAGCGGTTTATCATTGTCTAAAGTTTATCATCCTCTACTTCTTAGACACCGCTTTAAAAATGCAATATTTTTTATGAAAGTTCAGATGACATATATTTTCAAAATATAAAAGCAAGAAATGAAAAAAAATGCATCTCATTTTTATCAGCTGACACCAACACGTTTGTATTAACAGTATTTATATATATGTTGTCCCCAGCATGTGAGTGTTTGGACAACTTTGGTAATTGTAATGAAACTGTCAACAATTGACATAATTGTTGATGTTTCTTAAGTCTCATTCTAATATACAAGGATATGGGATATTTTCCAAGCAGAGAGGCGTCATTAGACGGAGACTAAAAGGAAAATTAAATCACTGCTAATACTTCAAGACCCACCAAATCAAGTGAAGATAAGCTGCTTGATTAGCTCAAAGGTTTGTCTTTACATTATTGAACAATTCTAGTTCAATATCCTCCACCTAGCAACGTCATTTAAGTCAATTAATCCTTAGACAATAAGGTCGCTCAGAACAATGCTTTGATCCCAGGTGTTTAGCGCCAGCATTTTCCGAGAAAATGTCACAAAAGTTGAAACAACTGTTTAACTGGCTTGAATGAACACATTTATTCCCAGTTTTAACAAGGAATCCCGTGCAAATGAACTGAAGAGGTAGAAGTCTGATATTTTGTCAACTATATATGAAGTTTTTGGAAATGGCCAGACAGATTCTTTTCATGTTCTGACATACATCCTAGATGTTCTACTGTTATAAGCAACACTCAGCAGCACCTAGGCTGCAAAAAATTATTTTTCTCTTGACAACTGGCAATGTTATTGCATTACTACAGAAATTAAGTAACTCATGCCGTAACTGTAGCAGACGACAGATACCGTATTGTGTTTACTTTCTAATCATCTTTAGGTCCAATAGAAATCTCAAGTACGATACAAAAGATGGACTACTGTGCAAACTTGGTGGCTGTACACATGACTTCAAAGCATTGAATCTCCTTTTAATGACACCTCCCTGATTTAAGTACTGTGAAGGAACAGAAAATATCAGATCGCTTAAACAAACATGGTTTCACTGGCATATGTGCATCGGATCTGTAAACATGACACTTACCACAGGTCATTTGTATACAGTTCTTTTACCTCGGGATGAAATCATACTACTGTACAGAATAAAGTTAATATTCTTAAGCAATATTATCTGACAAGAGGCTAGTAAATGAACCAAACGGTCAGTCTCAGAATACGGTACTTTGCCAATAGAGTTACCATATCGAAGTGTGCCTTTCAGATTAGTTCCAGTTTATTTCACTGTTCCCACTTATCAAATTCTGAACTACTCACAAATTAGACATGGAGATCACTGAACTATGATCAGATTCGAATGTGGCTATGTAATCGAATCAATGCCACATAATTAGTCATATACCAAACATGTTCACCAATTCATGGCATAGTGACCACAAGACATGCGGATGTTTTGTACGGGATATTGTGTAGGCCGTAATAAATCTGTTGGTTATTCATTTCTGACATATGTGCATGTTTTGGTGCACTTAGCCTTTGTAAATATTCAAGTTACTGTTAACAGACAACTGAAAACATTTTAAGTAACTACAGCAGGAAACTCACTGAAGCTTTTTGTGTAGTTTGCTAGTGTATGTTATAATAATTATGTCTGTGTTGTACAATAGCATATTGCACGGGTAATGCATACGTCACAATCTGGCCCAATTGGCAGAGAAAAGATGGCGCACTGCACCTTATCTTCGATGGTATTGTCATCGGCGTGATGAGTGAATACTTTCCTTTTTGTTTCTGTCTGTGTCTGGATGCAGAATACCATCACCAACTTAAACTGAGTCGTTCTCCTTCGTTCAGGCAACTTGTAGCGCACGTTTATGAATTCAAACTTTCCAGAGGGAATTTCCAACCAACAGGCTTCAGACAGATGTTTTACACTTCGTACTCCGGTTGTTACTAGATAGATGGGAACTCGACGGATGCACAACGTTTCATTGTTTTCAATTCCACTGACTAATATCTGCTTGCCATCCTTAATTTTAAAGTCCATTCCTTCAAATCTCCTTCGTTCAAACTCAAAACCGATCTTACAGTCATGACGGTCTCCATGGTAGTAACTTCGATCGATATCATCGTTAAAGTAAGGCACGGGGACCTCCAAATACAGGCGAGGCCTCTCGGCGCTGGTTGGTACCTCATCAAAACTCCCTTCCAAGAACAATGCACGAGGCCATAAAACTGATTCAAGAAAACGGGGGAACGTCTCTCTCATGTCATCCATGAATTCACCTGAGAACAATTCTCTGAGTTCTGATGTTTTCATCTGAGTCAGACGGAGCAAGCCCAAGAGACGCTGGACTTGTCTTCTCTTCCCTGTATTCATCAATTCAGCCAACTTTGGTTTCAGCTTTTGGAAGATGTCGTACTCGCTATTGGCGACGACGTCTGAACTCCGGAGGACGTCACAAAGAAAATCGACCTCAAAGGACGAGATGACCTCAGCTTCCTCGAAGAACAGTTCGCTCTGAATTCTACGCACAGTTACTTCGACGACTAGCGTTGCAGCCTCAAGATTTGATACTCTGTCCATTACTTCGATAAGGAATGGTCTGATTGGCATTGTGGACTGTTTCTTTTGGATGAATTTCATGCATACCACCAACAGCGAGTCCACTTCGTAATGTATAGCTAAACTAATATGAACCATCACCGTCTTGAGGCTAAGCGCCACAGTCTCGGTGTACATGTAACCAAAGAAACTTTCAAGCTCAAGTGCGGTCTCTTCATCTTCATCCATCTTCAATTCTATAACGCCAGAAGAATTAATCTCCTCTGATGAGTTGCTATAATTTATACGCTCGTTTAGAATTCTTTGTTTTAGCACATTGCTCCAACTGGCAACGACTAATTGGTGAAGATACAGCCATTTACATCCTTTGGGAATAACAACAAGATCGGTAAGGTTGTCTTGAAGACGGTTGAACAGCGGAGCTATCTTCATTGAAACTCCATTGTTGGCTCGCTTCCTAGAATCCTTCGAGCCAAGAGACTGCCCTTTTTTTGACCATCCCTGTAAAGAAAATGCTAAATCATATCACGTACGAATTAGGGACAGTGCATAGCCTTCATAGAAACGCAAATCTATGCTGATAGCGAGGTGAAATGGTTTAGGCTTCTCGTCTATTCCGTATATAGTTGACAGTAGCCTACCAGTCATCATATCATACATGTTACAACTTTCTCTAGGCTACAAAGTTTAACCCTGACAGCATATTATATTGTGACTTGTGTCATATATTATACAGGTCTTTCTTAGACGATTTTTTGATTCCTTGCCATAGGCAGGGGAATCTATGCAGTCATGATGTCGTGTGTGGGTAAGGGTGTGTGTATGTGTGTGTGTGTGTATGTGTGTGTGTGTGAGACGGTTGCTCGTAAACACTCTGTCTCAAGAAGGGTAACTCTGAGTAATTTCATTTTTGGCATGTTGGTTGCCCATATTGAGTTGATGATCCCTATTGTTTTTGGTGTCCAAATCTTGCATATTAATGAGGTTATGGGGTAAAACATAAAAAATTTTAAAACTGCCATAGTTCCTTATCCATGGGTCAGATTTGTTTTAAACTTGATAAGGTTGTCTGTTATTAACAGGTTCACGACCCTGTGAAATTTAATGCTTATCAATAGAGAGGAAGGGATAATTTTTCACTATAAAACAATAATAATAGCCTAAACACCATTTTTGTGGTTATTATAAACTACCGTACAAATATATATTGATCTACATTGTGCAATAGCAAGTGTTTATTCTCTCGCACACAGTTAACTCAATGGGATTGCTCCCTACAGTACTGCATTTGTAACTTAGTGAGTAACTTCTAGTGTGGGGGACTAATAAGTTGTCCAGAGAGAGAGTCTTGGTATGGGAGGTCATGGGGTCAGATAGAAAAGCATGCAATGGAATGTTAATGGGTTTATGAAAAAAATGAAGAAAATAAAAAAAAACCATCTGTTCTGTCATTTATTTGGATAATATCAATATCCAGAGGAACAGCTGGTAGCAGAACAAGGTTTCTTAACAATCAAATTGGAGTGCTTTCAATCATATTTCACAATGTCGGAAAAGATGGAGGAAGCAAAAATATTGCGGAGGAATCATAACTTAGGGTCAACTTACCAGGACTTTGAGTGTGTTAAAAGCTACTTGTAACAAGGAAGAAATTATCCTGTTGGTTTAAGAAGAATTTTGAGGTAAATATGGCAGACAAGCTGAGTTCAGATGAGGTAAGGTTGAGTTATTTGATTCAACTAACAACAGGCAAGACTAGAAGCAGCATTGATTACTTGTGTGTTTCTTGGAGCTCAGAGATAATGTTGACTGATTTCATACCGTACTCATACTGTACTTGATGTGTGGGTTGTATGGCCTGGGTAGTGATCCCTATTGCTTTTGGTGAACATCAAATGTCGCAGTCATTTTAGGTCACCAAAATAAAGGTCATTTGGGGTTAAAGGCTTGTGGTGTATCAAGAAAAATAACTGCAGTTGATCTTATACTTGTCATTTGAATAATTCATGTTTGTTGTAATATAACCATGTAGCAAGGAATCACAAAGCCTTTTGGCTTTCTGGTTTTCATACAAATTGAAGAATTCTGTTAGGAAATTTACCAGTGCAATCAAATTTCGTATTAATAAACTTTTCTCCTTGAAATTATTGTAGGCTCTACTGTAATGCTAATTTGAAAGAGTAGGCCTACCAGTACCACCAAAATGATGACTATAAATACAATCCTAACGACTTGATAACTACACTCAGTGAACGTTGTATGCTCCTAATAATTTATAGTAGTTTGACTTGTACAAAAATGTAATTAGGGGGAATGAAATAAATAGTTACCTTGATGAAATTACATCTCCCTGATTTACAGCACTCCTCTATAGCTGATAGTGATTCTATCGCCCGCTTGATCATTACATAGCGGGCTATCTCAAGTACTTCACGATCGGAATAGCCAATCTCTTCAGCATCATAAGAATCACACCAAGACATTCTGGTTGTTTCGGATAAAAAGTCCACAAAGTAGGAAAAGTGCTCCAAATATCGTTCAGCTTCACATACATCAAAGAAAAATAATTTTGTAATAATGAGAGTTGATATTTACTGCTTAAGAAAGATCTGCAGAACTACGAGCTGCCATAGGCCTACACCTTCGGGGAAGTATAGATGGCCTGTCGATGCACTCCAGAAATGCTTCAAGTAGTTTCAAGGAATTATGGACGTTACAATGATTAACCACGTACTGCGCTCAGCGAACTTTACTAATAAGCCTAATGGTTTCTCTTGTTACCGTGGTACTTACAACAGGGAGTTGTAACACCGAGCTCACTGCTACCATCACGGAAAACCCCACATGTGCAATATTTGTAAATGCAATACTGAAATTACACAGGCATGTAACTGATCAATATAATACCCCGGCCTACTTGTTTACATAAAGTTACATCAACTATCGTGCTTCATTGTTCCTTTCTACCGTAAAATTCTTAAAATAGTGTTCCGAAGTTACCGAAGCGTAAAAGGGACATGCAAAAGAAACTGAAAGATGGTATCGGCCAATTGTGGTTTGCAGTAGTCGCAAATATAAAATCCTATTATATATAATCCCCTAACTATTGGGGCCTTTATGTTTTAAAGAAACATATTTCAAAACTTTCCTCAAAACTGCGGAAGTGTACCACAAAACTTGACATTTCGTGGAAAATGTGGCTTGAAAGAGTAAGCAAACGTTGCACCATTTTGCGTTTCAGCGCCTTCCGAAGAACACAATAATCGAGAGATATAAGGACAGGGACTCATGGACGGCAATTAATGGCGCATTACCTCACAATAATGTAGCACTTTATTAAATTTAATTTAGGAAGTCCGATGAACTGCTTACTTAGAGATTGCCTAATTCATATATGTTATAACTGAACCTCTGTGGCACAAAAAGTGGCGGCACAAAGAGGGGTTTAGGAAGGAGGTAAACTTCCCTTTCTACACTACCACGTAACCATGGTCATCCTGTCACCTTTTGTTCTCTTTATGGCTTCTTAATTTTCAAATTTACATGCTTTGTGTTTTTTTACTGTGTAAAGCGCTTAGGGCTTTTCTTCACCGCTACATAAATGCTGCAAATATGTAAAGCACGGTATAAAGGCCTTATATATGCACGGTGCGCAAAATGAAAACTAAAAGAGACGAAGAGAGAAAAATAAAATAAATTAAAAGACAGGACGACGAAGAATGAGAGAAAATGAAAGAGAAGACAAAGAAAATGCAACTTTGAATAGTTTTTAGTTCAAAATTCTGGGTGAGTCACTGCATTAGAGACATATTGCTTTTCCACAACACACTGCATCACACTCGTTGAGGCTCCATCATTTATTTACTACTGAGGGCCCCTTAAGAAAAAATTCCAGCCTATGACTCTATGAATCTGGGGGGAACGTGTTGTCTCTTGAACCCTTCCACGCCAACTTGCAAATAACCATTGTGATGTCGCTGCATGGGTACAAAGTCAAATGTGTGTTAATATGGCTCTAAATTTGGGCAGGGGTGCTTTGTCAATACTGTCGCGGATGCGATGAGGATAAAACTCATTTTTGTGATATCTTTCTATCTGTATTAATAATTTGTAATGAGATACTTATAGCCGATTAATTTTTAAGCTCAGGATGACGCTTGTCAGAAGAAGAGAAGGAAAACTGATACGATACCAGTAAATGACAGTTTGCCAACATGTATCACGTGACTGCTCAATGTGACAAATTTCCCAAGAGCTGCATGCACTATGATCATTTAGGGTGAATTAAGTTAAACCTGTTATTTTAGCAACGAGAAAGTATCATATTTTCTTTTAATGGATAACTTAACGTAATCAACGTAAATTGTTGCAGACGATGGACTGAAAATGCTTATGGGACTTGAAAGCCTACAACTGTCACTGAGCCTGGAAGAGTCGCACATCAGGTAAGCTTGTGGCGACAAACTGAATAAAACAAGGAAGTATCACATAGGCCTACTATCATTTCCTTGTACGATCTAACACAGAGTCAAGATAACTTGGAACTAGATAGGACTATTGTTATTAATTTGGATTCCTGTATCTCCAGCAACCTTCCAATATGTTATTCGTTTACTTAATTGCGATCTTTATGACGTCTTACTGCTGGGCGACAGGAAATATTTTGCTCCTTCGGAATGACAGGATGGAATATAAAGTCAGCACACGACAGCAAGTGACAATACGATGTTTAAGCAAAAGTCCTAGTGTAGGAATCTACCGAGGTGAGATAACTGCCAACGATCGCGATGCAGCAATTGTGTATAATTCCAAACTATTGACGAAATACAGTGAATTGTACATTTTCAACTCATCTACCAATGGTTCGCTGTATGTCAGTGATTTAAACATTCGAAAAGTCACCCCACAGTTCAACTATACTCTGTTCTGGTGTGTAGACATGGTATATCGTAATATTCAGGAGCTTACCTTGTCAGTGTTTGAAAGTCCAAGCGCAGAGTATCCAAAGTGTATATCCAGCTATGCATCTCTAACATTTTTCAATGATCAAATTGGAGATGTTTTTCGCATCAATTGCATCTCCGAAGAAGGAAATCTACAAGGGATAAATCTATCATTACAGAGCTCCTTGGTATCGATTAATCAATCGTCAGTTAGCCATGGAAGGAATGAAACCCATAATTACATTGAATTTGACTTTGCATTGGACAGTAAATGGAACAGAAGTGTCTTCATCTGTTACCTGACCCAATCTCAAGTATCATTCACTGATCAGTGCTCATTTGAACCCATTGATTTCGTCTCTGAATTTCTAATCTACTTTTCGGCATCAAACGTGACAGCTCAGGAGAGAATCCAGTTGAAGTTCTCATGTCGATGTAACGTTGATGAAGCTTACAAACAGTTGCAGGTAGTTGATGCACCCAGCTATTATTACTACTCCTACACAAGTGACGAATCTTCTATTTATTTATTTGTAGATGTTCCTAGAGTTAGGGCGGATTCAACAATCACGGTAAATTGTTTTGCTTCCCTTCAAGGTAGAAATGTTACGGCAACAGAGACAATACATCTTCAAGTTCCAAATAACAAAATGAACTTTGTTTTACATCTCGTGGTTACCGCGGTAGTCATCTTTAAACTGATCGCAGTAGGCATATTTGTGTGCAGGAAAAATATTAAACTACTTTTTAATAATGAGCACAATGATCAAGCCAAACCCAGATCGCCACGTGAACCAGAAGAATCCACAAACCAAACTAATATGACGAGAGACCTGGCTGATCAAGCTAAGCTTCCTACATCACCAAACAGCTTTGCTTGTAATGGGATGCTAAAGGGTAAGACAATCATCATCTGAAGATTCTTCTATCATGTAAAACTACATTTTCAAATAGTATGGCAAAATGAAAAAAAAAAATTAACTTGTGTTTGGGATCCAGTTTGAATTATTTCAACCTAAGGCGCATCTGACACCATTTCATGAAAGTATTTTAGCACATCTGGAGTAGTTTGTCTGTACTTTATGTGCACAATTACAGAACATCCTCAAAATTTCAGTTCCCTCAAAATAGGTCATTGTCAAATAATCCAAAGTCCCCAACCACATTCACTACAATATCTTATATTATATACATATTATGTATTACATATTGTATATATATATATATATTATAAAGTTCTCTCAACATAAATTCGGTAAAATAACGGAGCATTTTGCGAACTAAAAAAATGCACCGTAATCACTTTGTGAAAAAAAAGGAAAAAAGGGCGATAGTAATCGAAAAAGGCCAGTCGTGTAAAATGGTCCCTAAACAAACAATATTGTCTGTGTTCATGTACAGTTTCAGTTCTGGTAATTAAGAAACCGTTCAATTTTATTTCTGAATCATTTCTAAGCGCAATTCACTTTCTAACGCCCAGTCTATGAAACTATAGTTGTATATATATATATATATATATATATATATATATATATATATATATATATATATATATATATATATATATATATATATATATATATATATATATATCGTTAGAACAACGTAATTTTGCGTACAGTTAATTGAACCACAGCAAAAAAGTCTCATTACCTCATAGTTGTACTTTGCTAAAATTTTGTATGAAGTTGACATTTTGGTAACGTGATAAACATAAAAAGAGGAATAAGCTTAGGAAAAAAACGTAGGCCTAAATTGTGTTTCCAAAAAGAAAGCAATCACGCTTTTTTCTAATCCCTTTAAGTAGGCTTACATGCCTACAGAAAGTATTTACACTGTCGCACTATTGGACTGTAACATTGATACTGCTTACGGTGTTAGGATGATCTTGCATGTTATATATCTACATCAGGAGATAACATGTAGGCAGATCTGCTACCTGTAGATCTGCCTCATGAAGAGCCTACATATAGAGCCCACATGTAGAGTCTACACGTAGAGCCTACGGGTAGAGCCTAGGCTACATTTAGAGACTGTATGTAGAGCCTTTATGTACCATTACGTACTGCTACAGTCATTCAACATATAGGTCTAGGCCTACAGAAGCATTCGAATATATCTCAGTTCAGTACTTCCCACGAAACTACAGGGCAGAGTAAATGGAATTTTGAACAGGTACAGCGCTTAAAGACCACAGCGCTATATCTGTCGATGTTTGAGTCACATGGTCATTGACTTTTGCTAGGCTATCTTTAAAGAAATGTCTATTTAAAAGAAACCTTAATACTTGACATGTGATCTTTTCGTACGTCTTTTCTTTTGCTTTCCTGCAGTTGTAGAAAACAAGTCATTTGGAATACAAAGGTAAGTTCTGTTTAGGCCTATTCGTCCAGTCGTGGTATCCACAAGGTGCGTAGCTTGAAATTTGCGAAGGAGGGGAGAAGGGTCTATGGAAGAGACTAGGGCTCTGTATAGAAACCCTACTCTAGGCCATCTAGTCCACCAAAGGTTTGCCGAAGAGTGCCCCAAACCTAGTTTTGTCCCAAAATACCTCCCGGATACCTGGAAATGGCAGTTCCCATGTTTTCTAAGACCCATACAAATAGAGAATACTAGCTTGGAGACTGTCTGTGCCCGTCCCTCCCTTGGCTATGCCCCTGGTATCCACGACTGCCGTAACAAAGTCTAAATAAAAAAATTAAAAAAGTCCAAATAAAAATATAGTCCACTTCAACTTTTGTAAGATGTTGACGACCAGGCAGCATAGCTTGTATTTTCATCCTCATCGCCTTAATCTTTACCAACTTTTACTTCGTTTACAAAAATCTCTTTTAAAAATTTGCCTCTTGTCCAAAATAAAGGCTAGGTTTATGCATGTTTCATCGATGTGGGTATAAAGCGACTTGGAACATATTGACAATATGTAAATTTCTTTTTGCTACAGCTTTAATCTTCCAGACCTACCGGATATACGATCATCACATGAAGGTGACGCCACATGTAGGTAGAATCTATAAATATCGTTGTTTTTATTATCACTGACCCCAACATCGTTTGTATGGAGACTTAGATATTTCACGATAAGCTTAGTAACATCTCGTCAAGCAACTTCATGTATAAAGTATACACATATTCATCAACAATATATATAATTTATATCGCTCGAAACGCTGTATTCCACATGGTAACGTAATCGGGATTAAAATATGTAATTAGCTTAAGGTTGAGTGCATTCTGGGCGTTGCCAGTTTGATTAAAAGCAAGTTTATTTTGCGTTGAAACTATTTCCATTGAATTACCCTCATTTACTTCAAAGTGAATATTGGCTTTGCTTGACAGAATACAGAATGATAGATTATTCAAGATGATGCAGTAAGGAAGCCTCCTTTCAATTTGTTCATCATAAGTTTCAAAAGTTTCAGTTGCATTTTCGGTAACTTCTCTTATGCATAATGGCTTGAGGAAATGCTGCTATTGATGATGATTATACTGGTGAAACTGAATAGTTCAAAAAACTAACTCCAGTGCTTTCACAGAAGTATAAATGATGATTATGTATATGATGATTGTAATGATTTTGCTGATTTTTTTCCTTTTTTGCCATTTGAGCTGAAAATATTACCTAAATGCTTCCATATTACCCAATGAGAAAAGATCTGTTAGTATATGTTCAATATAATTATAAAACATAGTAATGGCAATTGAACACAGCATCATTGTCTTTCTGTTGGTTTTCTTGTTTTTTAGGCTACATTAATGTTTTGTATGAAAGATCTGACCATAAGTTAGAAATACCAAATACATTCAGAGGTTAACCTTTTTTAATCATCTTATTGTGCTGTGATTTACAAATAGACAATTTTATAAGAGACGGTGACACTTCAAAGGCAAAAAAATTGTTTAAAGAAGACCATGTCTGTCTCCTAAGTAACATGAAGACTGGAACGCTTTACACGAGATGGATGGGGACAATCCAGGGAACTCCTGGTGAAACCAAATGTGTTGTACTGACAACCCTTTCTGGTAAGCAGAAATGAATGGAAACCTGAAAGGTGATTGTTCGCTTTAATACCTCTAGTGACGTCAGCCTCTTCTTGATAACGCTCTGCTAACGTCACCAATGAACGTTTTACAAGTAGCAATAAAACCACGAAAAAAGTGTATGTTTCTAGAGCTTTGCCATCATAATATACACCGTAGTATTTTTAACTTTACATGACTATGTGTAAAGGGTAACCGTAAACTAATAACGTTTTCGGAAAGACTGACGTCACGTGAAATTACATCATATTAATCACATCTAACAATTCTGTTGTTTGTTGGAAAATTGCCAGCGATAGCTCTTATAGTTGATAGTTTGTTCAAATGGTTTACAGCGATAATATTGATAATCTAACACCAACACCACATTGGGTTGCCTTTACTTCAATGTCTTTGCTATGCATGGCAAACAGATTTATAGAAACAGAGAAGCTGTGCAGAAGATGCTTTCTTGAAAGCTACGGAACGCTTCCATTTCAGTCTTTCTTTCTTTCTTTCTTTTTTCGTCTTTTTTGTTTTCATGCCTACAGGTACTGTACTAAAAAATCAAGAAATCCACTGGGAAAAATTCGTTCAGCGATGTTTGGATCTACCAAAGATGGAATGTCTCACGACAATCGAAGGAATTGGGTTAATGAAACGTGAGTTTAAAATAAGAAAAATCCATCTAGTCCGGTAGAAAAATGCAGAGATCTATGCAATTTTATAGTGGAACTAAACACTTTTCGTGCCATGTCGAAATTGTTAAAAGTTTCGTGTTTGAGGTGCAGCTGACGACGTTTGTTCATTTTTTGAAGATATTGGTGAAGTCCTGGAGGAAGATGAATCTACACAGTCTTGGACAAAATACGTCGGGACACCGTTCAATGTTGGCTATATAGGATTGCTGTACCTTCACTCCTATGGCGCAACATTTAAAAGGGGCCTAGGGTTTCATGTTATCCTCTCACCTAACATTTAGTATTAGGGACCTATATTTGCAACGTCCGACAAAGTGTCCCAACAATTTTGTCCAAGATAGTAGATGCAGATGCAGTAGCCATAAGAATTATAGAAACAAATTCAATGTAATTGTGCGAAAATACAGCAACAGTGAAGGTAAGGTTACCGTCTCTCATTAAGTTTCTTACCTGGACATCTTTGTTTTATGTATAATTATTATTTGATTTGATTGCAGCAAACGTTTTCTTGATAGCTGAATATCTTGTCTCTAGAACATTGCACGCACATCTCCTAACCTTTGACCAGAGTTCACCCTGGTATACTTTATCAAATAATCTGCTAATGCCAGATGTTATGAAACACATTACAGACATCCTGGCAGGAATGGAATTCATAAACTCATACGGAGTAAGTTACACTTCGATGTTTACATATAATTTCATGGCATCACTTTTAAAGGAATATTTCACTATTTCACAATTAATTTAATGAAAGAGAATATTTTTTCACCCATTTCAAATGCCATGTCAATACCTTATTCCTAAGTTTCCTAACTCAAGATATTGCAGTTTGAGAAAAAACTGCTCTGGCCAAGAAAAGGTTTCAAGTTGTTTCAAGGTTACATAAATGCCATGTGACGACTATTTCAAGACGTCTTTGTTGTTTTTTATATTGTTGCCCTTATTTTAATCGTCTAACACCAATTACTTGAGAATGGCCATATTGTACATTTACCTTACAATATTGTGAAAATCAAAGGTCGAAATTTCAAAACGGAACATGCTATTGAGATATGGATTCCACCAACAAAGAGAGAAAACTGTTCATAGTTTTTCATAGAATTTCGATGCAGCAGCTAACCCCTTCAGCGTGTTACAAATATATGCTCGAACACTAATTTCTGTGTGCGTTACATATCGATGACTTTGTACACATCTATTGTCGATGAAGGTTGGAAGAAAGCGAGAATATGTTTTCAGTACCTCCTTGTTAATATCAATAAATGCATATCGTTTTTATCATGTTATTTATTATGTTTTTATGTTTATTATGTTTCATGCGATTAAGAACCTTCCCTAATTTTCATTTCAAGACCAGCTTTGTGTTATTTCCGAGATGTTTATTTAAGAGAAAACAATACTTTTGAAATAGAAATATTAGATCATCAATATTTTATTTTATTAGAAATTGATATTACTTTGTCACAGTTTCTTCATCCCGGTCTCTCTGCAAAGAAGATATTACACACAAGCCAGGGAAATTGTAAATTGTATGACTTTTGCCTAGCTGAGGATGCAGCGAAGATTTGTGTCATAATGAAAACACAGGTACGTAGAGAAACAAACATGCACCTTCATCAAAATCCGATGGTCTTCTCCTAAACTCTTGTTACTAACGGTTACGTCATAATTTCTTATTTGCAAGTCACAGTAAAGTTAAATATCGAACACCATCATCACCATCATCAACAGTGTAGGCAGTGTATTAGCTATAGTATATCACAGACTGCCGTACGTGATATACTGCAATTGTATTGGGTCTTCATTATATGCAAAATGATTAAGTGGTTGAGCCCTAATAAGTAGTAAGAATGTCACGAACAACCTCCCCCCCCCCCCCTCCTCATGTACAACGTCAGTGTATGTGTTAAACTTTTTTTTGGTACTTGAGACATACATCTCATATAGCATTTGGCACTTTCTTCATCCAACTCAAGTATGGGCGTGTCTCCTTAACAAATTTGTGGCAAACAAATGATCTGCCAGTTAAAAATACTCTCAGAAAATGCTATAGCAGAGAGAACAAACGTTTTTTTTTTCTTTTTAATTTGTTTTAAGTTGACGTTCCGTAGATAATATTCATGAGTACGTGTTTTGTGCATCTTGCTAGCTTGAGTAAAAAATACTGTTCGGTCAAAGGTAATCAATGTTTAACTGAACTCTGCATTAAAAATTTTGATGACCTTTGATCGACCAACATTCGTCATTCGAGTAATCAGAAGATAGAGAATACTATACTCCTGGGTGTTATCTATGGGACGTCAACAATGAGAGGCGGGTGGAGTTGACAAAACACCTACAGTGGACACACATTTTACATTGAATTCCTTCCTAGAAATGGCAAATGCATGCCCGTTTGTTTATAATCATACATACTACTTTGTTACCCTTGACTCGTTGCTGAAGTCTCTCTAGGGAGTTGAATCCTTGAGGGCATCCCAAAGGAATTGCCTTTGTTCATTCACGTTGTAGTACACCAGACTGTAGATACAAATATGACAGAGCAAGTGTATAGGTAGAAACATTTATTTCCAAAGCAAGCTGAGATGACGGATTGTAGATCTCCAACACCAAATGACTATTCTTTGTATGTGGTAGATGAAGCCAATGACGTTCAACCAGTTTGCACCAGAGGTTTTATCAAGAAATGAGTACACACCCGAGAGTGACGTGTGGTCTACAGCTGTGGTGATATGGGAAATTATTTCCACCGGTAAGTCAAAGGATATACAATGTGATCAAAATTTCTTCCTACCGATAACTTACGGATTACATTCACATTTATAGTTTAAACCCTTATTAGATGTAGTTTGTGCTACTTATGCGTGGGCGGCACCAAGGGGATGGAGCATTTTCCCCCAGTCAGAATGTTTGCCCCCCACCCCCCTCACTCAGCTGAAGTGGCCTGACAAATGCATTCCCTGTTTATTCATAATTTTGCATTTACCGTTCGGGTGTAGGAAGTCCATGAGACTTAATTTTATACTATCCTGAAAAATTTTTCACCCAGAAATATGCTTAAATCTCACAGACCTTCCTGAGGGGGTCCTAAGTTCTCATCTTGTCAACTTAGAGGAGAGAAATAGCAGAAATAGTCAAATCTTTTGGAATAGGCTTTGCAAATAATGATGTACTTTGAACAAAACTGTACCTACTCTGAGATTTAATTTTTCACCCAGGGATATGCTAAAATCTCAGAGCTTCCAGGGGTTTCTCAACCTTCATCCTCATCGGGGCTTTTCCCCTGGACCCCACAAGGGGTCCTACGACGGGCCCCTGGACCCCACTCACTAAGCTCGCGCTTTGCGTTCGATTTCGCGGTACGCGTGAAATTTATGCCTCTCAAAAGTTTCCTTTGCCTTCCATTTGCCCCCCCCCCCCCCCCCATCTAACATTCTTGTACCTCCACTGCCTATGCGATAAAACAATCCTTTATTCCACGCATTCGACTTCATTTCTTCATCAGGCACACTGCCTTTCCCAACTAACACAGATTGCAACTTGTGTGATGTCCTTCCAAGATTGAAGTTACGTTGGCCCGAAGTTTGCCTTCAATTAAGGTAACTCTCTTTATCTCTCGATGTGCTGGAGTGTTGAATACTAAAATAAAAGGATTCTATAATAACAACATATCTTCTCAAATTAAATAGGTATATGTAGGCCTATAGTTTTTTATTACAGATGCCATTGCTTTACCCCATATATGTTTTTGTAGGAATGTTTGATGATGTTTGATGAATGAGTTGATCTCATTTTCTGACTAATATTTAGTAATTGACGATTAGACCGGTAGCCCATAAATATTCATGTGAAGAAAAACAAATGGTTTGACGGAGTGATTCAGTAATATTCATTGTTACTGTGTTACATCATGTACGTTTAGTCTGAGTCCTTTAAATATAGGGTTCATAAAAATAAATTTTATGCATCTGGAACAACGGAAACTTGTGACTATCACTGATGTGGAGTACCTTTACATTATATCTCACTGAGAACAACTAGGCTGTGTATCGTGACCACCCAGCCGTAGACACAGAGCTGGGCCCACGTAAATGCGACATGTGAACCTAGAGAGGGATGATTCCTTTTGCATTGAACCCGTTAAAGATTGGCGTGTATCCCAAAAATGCCAATGATAGAAACTCTAAGCAAAACCGGGTTGTGAAAGCAGCTATAAAGTGCCCAGGATCCACACATATTAACGTTCAACATGTGTAGCGGTTCAAAATGTTGGCGAATGCCCGCTTTATATCAAGCACATTCTAACGACAAAAATGTTTTCATGTGAGGCTTTAAATGGATTTATGAAGATACATACTTAACAAAGTATAGTGACAAATGTTCACAAAAAGACTCACATTTTAGGTGGGTCTCTAAGTTGGGTGATCCCTGAACCACACGTTTTTTGTTTCTTAGTGTCTCTCTCCAATCCGACAGTGATTGCTTCGATGTACATCTGTGCCAACTTGCTTTTTTGCATATTTTCACTGCATGTGAGATGGCGGGTACCAAGCCCATCATCGTTCACTTCTAGGATTTCATTCTTGTTTAACACTCCGAATACGTGAGGCACGCACAACCAATTGCAACTGCAATCAAAGCAAGTACCGTATACAGTTGTTGATTTGCTTGTGCACATCGAGACGCGTAAGGGACATGTTTATGTTCACTGCTTAGACTCACGGAGTCTTTATGTTGACCAAAACAATACATTTAGCTAATAGCATTAAAAAAACTCTTATGACGGTGCATTATCTTTCACAGAAATAATCTTTTATTTGAATGTTGGCGTGAAGGCACTCACCTCCGACCATCTTTACAACAACTCAGAGGATCTTTCAGAGAGGTACATTGGCATTATATTTATTACAATTCATATCTTTAAGCCAATAGCGGGAATTACCCTTTATGTTTTAATTGATTATGTCTATTCTTAAGTATAGAGTCTAATGTATCTTCTCCATCGTTATCAATTGCTTAAGACAAAGGAATGATAAGAAGCCTTTGGTATCTTCAACAGTTCAAATCCACATGAAACGGAGTGGTAATGTGTTTCCAAACTGATCATCTTTCAACAGATTTTTGATAATGTTCTGGACAACAGTCTTTACGAGATACCAACGTCACCGACATATGCACCAATGAGTGGAAAAAGTACGCCAAAGTACACTGTTAAAAGTCTTTAGTGTCTTGCTGTTTACATAGCAGGCACGCAGATGAAGAAGTATACCTAATTAATACACAAATTAAATTACGTTAGACTTGTGTGATGTTCGCTCACGTTTCCTGATGTTCTCTGCGTTTGAATTAACGAAAGGTTGATACCGTACTAGTGTGCGGCGATGTCACGGTTTTTAGATTGACTAGAATTTAGAGTAAATAGGATTACTAAGTAATCTTATCTTTGCTTCTATCAGCTGTACAACAAAACCATTACCAAATCGTTTCTAATATTATTTTATATTAATTATCATACGGGATATCAGTTGGTTTTATAAATGCCTCTTATAATTTTCTCGTACCCGTACTTCCATATTGAATGTTTGCATAAAAATTGTATTGTGTTGAATTTTCTAAGAGATGTTAGGCCTGTGAGGAAATTGTAACTCAACGTAACCAATTAATGCCATCATTTACTAGCTATATAAAAAAGCCGTAACCAAATTATTTTGTGCAACGACCTTGGTTTGACTTTTGACTTTTTGTTTCACATCTAGTAGATGAGAGCAAAAAGTCTTAATGCATGTATTGCTGCTTGGATTAAAGGAGTATAGATAACAGTGAGAATGGCTTTAAACAATAGTCTGTAAATTACTACTCGAAATAAATAAAAAGAGAAAATGCAACAATTGAAGAGAATAAGCAGAAACTAGAAAGCCAGCCAAAGGATTGCCAATCCACTTTTTCTAGTTGACGGAGACACAAGGCAAATTTAACTTTAATTTCAGTACGTGTGTGTCACATGCATCTGGAAAATTCAAATTTATGCGTAACGGTTATTTATTTATTAATTCCCTATTAATTAAGGCGTTCTGCCTCTGCGTCAAAATTCAACAAACTCCAACTTGATGAAAATACACTAAATACACTATCCACTATACTAAAATGACAACTGTGTTCTTGGGCACTCATACCTCCACCGAGGTACAGAAATGTACCGGCCTGGTTAATATATTTGGCAATAAGTTATACAGCACATTCAATGCTGCACCATCAAAAGTAAAGTTGAATATAACGAAACGCGAGTTACCATATTCTATGACTGTCAGTGCAATATCTCTTGCATTTTTATTCTGCAAATCGGGAAATTAATTTTCTTGGATCAAGTAATATCACTGATTTAACACATATCTCACTTTTTTCCAGAACATTGTGTGCGCCGAACCATTACAACTTATTTCTGTAGTGAGATTTTAATATTTTATTGCATAGTCAGCTGAAAACTTCACGTACATTTACATGTATATTATAGAAATTTCGAGAAAGCGTAACTTGATTTAACAATAATACCACACATAATATATTATCTATGGTTTCCAGTGAGACATTCTAAATGGTGCTGCATCACTAAAATGTTACTGTCATGAATGTATCCAAAGTTTTCGAAGACAAATGGAGATTTTAACGACCTTCTAAAATGCAGAATGCTGTTCATGAAAGAAAGGCATAAACTGGTAAAAAGAAACAAGGGAGGAAAAAAAATATAATAATGCAGAGCCGTACATTTGTGGACAAGTCGAGACTGTTGCATTTTGATGTAATCAAGTACTTTACAGCCTTTTACCGGCTCTTGGTAACTACATTCACACAAATAAATCCGGTCTGTGATGACATCACACATTTTATCGCAGCAGTTGTGGACTGATTTAGGCTTTTTTAAAAGTTGTATAATGGAGCTTCAACGCCTCATCCCAGGACATTCGAGGGGTCCGCTTGCCGTGCTCATTATTGTCATATATGTAGCACAGAGCGTCGACCACGGTTGCCTGGCAGTCTTCTGAAATGGGAAGCGGAAAGATAGGACACTGCACTCCTGTTTCGATTTGTTCATCAGTATGTGCAAACACTCTTCTTTTGGACCCAGCCTGAGTCTGGATAAGGAACACCATCAACAACTTAAAAGTCGTTTTGGTCAGTTTAGGCAATTTGTAATTGACGGTTACAAAGTCAAATTTTCCAGAAGGAATTTCCAGCTGACAGAATTCCGTCAGTTTTTTCATCGTGTGTTCTCCATTTGTAATTCTATAGACTGGAACCTGACGGCGGATTGGCATTTCCGATCGATCAGCTCCTTGATCTGTCATCTGCTCCCCATCTTTGATCTTAAATATCATTGAATTAAATTTGCTTTGCTCAAACCCAAAGTTTTTTACGCTGCTATGCTCCTCGAAATCATCATAGTGGTAACGCCGCCTATAATCTTCGTGTATGTAAGGTACCGGGATCTCCAAATACAGCCGTGGCATCTCTAAGCTGATTGGGACCTCGTCAAAACCTTGTTCATTGAACAGAGCCCGTGACCACAGGGCCGACTCAAGTTTTTCAGGAAACGCTTCTCTCATTACATCCATGTATTCGCTTGAGGATAATTCTCTGAGTTCTGATGTTTTCATCTGAGTCAGACGGAGCAAACCCAAGAGACGTTGGACTTGTCTTCTCTTCCCTGTATTCATCAATTCAGTCAACTTTGGTTTCAGCTTTTGGAAGATGTCGTACTCGCTTTTGGCGGCGACGTCTGAACTCCGGAGGACGTCACAAAGAAAATCGACATCAAAGAATGAGACGACCTCGGCTTCCTCGAAGAACAGTTCGCTCTGAATTCTAAGCATAGCCAGTTCCACAACTGTATTTGTGAATGCCCGAGTTTTCGCTTCATTCATTAAATCGACAATGAATGGTCTTATAGCTACTACCGATAGTTGACTATGGATAAACTGCATGCATACTACCAATAGCTCGTCTACTTTGTAATGAATTGCTAAACGGATATGAGCCCACACCGTCTTGAGACTCAACTCCACGGTTTCGGTGTACATGAAACGAAAGATATTTTCTAACGCAATTGCTGTGTCCTCGTTATCCTCTATTTTCAACTCTATGTCGAAAAGGTCTGAAACTGGCATAACATCTTCGAGCCATGTCCACTTTTTCCTTTCAGCGAGAATATCCTGCTTAAGAACATCGCTCCAACTGGCGACTACCAGTTGGTGAGCGTACAACCGCCTAGAGCCGTTGCAAATAACAAGATCAGCAAAGTGGTTTTCTTTCATGTTAAAGAAAGGCGCTATCTTGGCTGAAACTTTGCTCTGGGATCTTTTAAAAGAAGGCTCATCTCCGAAAGATCTTCTAGTTGACCATCCCTAACAAAAAAATTAAAAACAAGAGAACAAACGGTGCAGAATCTCATTTCTGAACAATTAGATGATACCACTAACACAGTATCAGTATTGGCAGCCCATTTGCTGTATTTCACATAATTGACCCTAGTCGAGGTCGTGGGCCTTTAAACCAAAGTTTCCGTGTAAACTGACAAACCACTGAAGAGCATCATTATGGCACACAAAATTACAACAGAGAATTTGTAGACGGAAAAGCACTTCGCAGAATTTAAAAAAAGGATCATCGAATCCACATGGGACCCTGGACCAAAACGTCCGGGTAAACATGGACACATGCACTAATCAACCATCATTATGACATGCCCTCAACTCTGACTAACTGAAATGAGGAACCTTCTTGCAATATATCACAGATTAGGCCAAAAAGGCATATTTTGGGATTTGGACCCACAAGTTGTGTACGTTCTGAAGGTACCACTAACTGGGCATCATTATGACAAACGATGAATATTGTAAAGGACAATGTGGAGAAGGGATTAAGCATTTTGCAGAATTTCATGAAATGGGCCATAAGGCCCATATTGGACATTAATTGGAAACAAAAATTCCTTAAGACCCTGAATATACCAGTAACAGAGTAACATTACGACAAATCATCAACATTGCAAAAGAGAATCAGTGTAACGAGATGCATTTTATAAAATGTCATAAAATGGACCATAGGGTCCACATGGGCCTTAACACAAACATTCGTGAAAAGACACCGCTAACAGAGAATCATTACTGATTGTAAGGAGGATCGATAGCAGAAGAAGCATTACAGAATTTCATACAATGGTCCATATAGGGCCCACATGTGGGGCATATGGGGCTAGCAAAGTTTTGCAAAGAAGTCTTTTCCCATTGTCAAGACAAAAAGGAGCATTCTCCTCAGGCCGTTGTATATAGACAGCCCCCTAATTTAAAATCTCTTTTGATAAGGACTAAAGTTTCCAAGAACAACAGGGGTGGAAAGGGATGCTACAAAATACATTCTAAGCACTGTGTTACCTGTAATATATTAAACGACATCAATTGTGTTAAAAGTCATTCTACTGGTGAGAAATTTAGGATCAATGATGATATTGGTTGTAATACGGTTGGAGTAATTTACTTAATAAACTGTATTGACTGTAACAAACAATATGTAGGAGAGACTGGACTGGAGCTGCGAGGTAGACGCCGAGGTCATAGATAGGAATTTAGAAAACATGACACTCCTCTAGGAAAGCACTTTGTAAACTGTAGGGATTTTTAGCTTATTGGGTTTGAAAAAAAACAGTAAGAGGTCGGATTCGAGGAGAAGTTGAACTTCAATGGATTTATCGATTGAATACGTTTAAACTAAAGGGAAAAATGTAACAGAAGTTTAGCTTAGAGTTTAAACCTTAGCGGGCATATTAGCTCTATTTTTAGAGTATTTTATCTGCATTTTGTGAAGACTTTACCCGGCGTCAGTTTATTAATGTACCAAGACAGCCTTTGCGAAACGTTGTTGAAGTATGCTCACTTGCCACTTTTTAGTTTTACCAATGTACCATGTTGAAGTTGAAGATCTCTACAATCCCGGTTTTCGTTGATTTTTAATAAATTTCTAAGGCCTTCATTTTTAATATGTCGATCGTCTGGTGTGTTTCTATTTGCATCTATAATACAAAAGTTATCTACGTTTGCCAGACAGGCACTTCGTTTTGTCTCCGATTTAACACTCACAAAAAAGTCCATTCGTGGCAATGCTACCGGATATCCAATCTCTCAACACTGTAATCAAATTCATTACTCCATTAATAATCTTAAAGTAACTCTAGTTGCTGGCAACGCTGCCTGTTCAGAAATTCGTAAGCGCACAAAACTAATGTAGATAATGAAGCTTCAAACACACCGCACTGGACTCGACAAAGACCTCGGTCTTCTTAGTCATTACAAGTTTTATCAAACGCTTTAACCTTGTTATAAACACCTCAACCGGGCTGTTGTTTTGGTATCTCATTGTGCACTCCTTGTCTTATGTATTTACCAACTATGACTAAAGTCACTCTTTTCTCCTTTAAAGTTGGCAATGTGGCCCCTACTCAAGGGAGGTTGGTCCCACTATATTACGTAATACTTATGTGAACTGTTAATTGTTATATCCTGCCCTCAGCCAATCATCACATGATATTAAACTTGATAAGGTTTCATCGAAGGAACAAACCCTAACAGCCTAAACATTATGGTATGTCTCGATATCACCTCATGTTCTATCATACAGAAAAGGATCTTCTCGAGACATGATTTTAGCACATTACAGAAATTCTCTGAGGACCATGTGCCTGCCTTGTGACTTTTTGTGAATTATTCATTATCGTCACCTACGATGTACAATGAACTTTGTATATACAACACGTAGAGGTCATGTCATCACAGAAAGGGTGTCTTACCCTCACAGGCGCCCTAGAAAGAGCGTACCCAAGAACAATGCCATTCTGAAGACTTCATGGCCCACTGCATGTTGTGCAAGCTTGGCCATATGCAACAAATACATTGACTTGCAGTGTTTTCTGTGAATCGCTATAAAAATCTCAAAAGGGTTTAAACAAGTACCAATACCTTCATGAATGTGGTACTTCCTTCTCCATGCCTCGGTCTCATCGACTGCATGGCCATCAATCTCTGCATCATCATCAATCGGTGTAAATCAACCGGATCGTGAAATCCAAATCCATACTCCTCTTCATCATCGTCATCATAAAAGTGAAACATGTTTGGTTCTGAAAGTATTGAAGTACCTGACTACAGTATATATACAGTATATATACAGTATATTTACAGTATATATACAGTATATATACAGTATATATACAGTATATATACAGTATCTATACAGTATATATACAGTATATGTACAGTATATGTACAGTATATATACAGTATCTGTACAGTATATATACAGTATATGTACAGTATATATACAGTATATGTACAGTATGTATACAGTATATGTACAGTATATATACAGTATATGTACAGTATATATACAGTATATGTACAGTATGTATACAGTATATGTACAGTATATATACAGTATATGTACAGTATATATACAGTATATGTACAGTATATAGGCCTATACAATATATGTACAGTATATATACAGTATATGTACAGTATATAGGCCTATACAGTATATGTACAGTATATATACAGTATATGTACAGTATATAGGCCTATACAGTATATGTACAGTATATATACAGTATATGTACAGTATATAGGCCTATACAGTATATGTACAGTATATATACAGTATATGTACAGTATATATACAGTATATGTACAGTATATATACAGTATGTGTACAGTATATATACAGTATATGTACAGTATATATACAGTATATGTACAGTATATATACAGTATATGTACAGTATATATACAGTATATGTACAGTATATATACAGTATATGTACAATATATATACAGTATATGTACAGTATATATACAGTATATGTACAGTATATGTACAGTGTATGTACAGTATATATACAATATATGTACAGTATATATACAGTATATGTACAGTATATATACAGTATATGTGCAGTATATATACAGTATATGTACAGTATATGTACAGTACATGTACAGTACATGTACAGTACATGTACAGTATATGTACAGTATATATACAGTATATATACAGTATATGTACAGTATATGTACAGTATATGTACAGTATATGTACAGTATATATACAGTATATGTACAGTATATATACAGTATATGTACAGTATATGTACAGTATATATACAGTATATGTACAGTATATATACAGTATATATACAGTATATATACAGTATATATACAGTATATATACAGTATATATATATATATATATAGTCAGAGGTATGCTTTCTTTAAATTTATTTATTAAAAAGAAAGTTGCAGTTGTGTAGTTTGGCAAACAGTTATTGAGAGTGGCGGCACCAAGGGCCGGAGGGCGGGGTACTTTCCCCAATTAGAGTACTTCCCCGGTTCCCAACTCCAGTTGCCTCCCCCCCCCCCCTCAACCAGTGATGACAATTAACAAAGGGGTGTGCAGGTTGCATGTTAAACCAGTCAATTTTCTCACAACTAACCTCCCCCCCCCCCATCCCACTCAACTGAAGCGACCTAATAAATACATGTACATGTCTATTCCCTGTTTACATTCATAATTTTCATTTACCTTTCTGTTCTAATCAATCCATGAGACTTATTTTTTTACCCCGAAATATGCTAAACTTCAGATCTTCCAGTGGCATTTCCCCCCTGGACCCTCAACAGACTTTGCATTTGGACCCCTTGAAGGGATCGAAAGTTTCATATTTGAAGTACACTACCCGGGATGAGACTTGCTTCTTCATTCAACGACATGCTAAAACGTCACTTCCTTCCAGGGGCTTTTCCCTTGGACAGCCACCAGGAAATTTGCCAAGGAATTCGACAGTGTACCCTAAGTTTCAAACTTAGAGGAATAGCCGAAATGTTTAAAATCGCTTGTAATCTTTGTGTTTAATCATGCACTTTGAAAAAAATATACCTAACATGAGATTGAGCTTCGACGAACTTCTTCCCCTGGACCCCCCCCCCAGGGAATTTCCGCTGGAGGCCACTCGCTAAGCACGCCCTTTGCGCTCGATTTTATGTATTTATTCCCCGTTTATTATCTCATTCTTATACGTAGTATACAGGTGGGGAGAGGGAGATATTGTACTTTCTTGAGTGGTTAAAGTCGCCAAAAATGACACTTCGATGGTAACCAACCTTATACCCCTTGTAGTATTCAACCGAAACTTGGTGGCCAGTAGCCCTCATGTGGGGGTGCCTCTTAATATACAATGACAGGGATCGGGATTACCCACTGGGGTTAGGGGGTGAGAAGGGGGTCCAAATGTGTGTGGGCGAGGGGGTGAGTATGCGTGTGTATGTTTGTGTCTGTGTGCAACCGAACTTGTGTCACGATCTCCTTCGAGACGTTGAGTCGGATGAACCTCAAACTGGGTGGGTAGGTGCCCGGTTATGAGGTGTATTGTCCGCCTTAGCGATGACGTCATAGGTCAAAGGTCACATGTCATAAAAACACAAAACAGATTTTTAGCATTATCTCAACATTTTAATATCCTAGAGTTATAAAACTACCATATATGGAAAGTAGACAATACGAGAATTTGTTTAAATATTGATGACGTCACCAGGTCAAAGGTCACTTGATTAAAGAGTAAATCGGCTAAAATGCTCTAAAAAGTGTGTCACGATCTCCCCCTATACAGTAAGTCGGATAACTTAAAACTTGGTGGATAGGTTAAAGGCTATGTGGTATAGTGTTCGCCAGACTGACAAGACATCAAAGGTCAAAGATCATGAAAAAAAACCATCTTTTAAGCATTTTCTCTATGGGTGAATATCCTAAGAGTTGTAAAACTACCATGTATAGACAGTACTAGAGGATACAGGAAATTTTGACAAAGTTGATGACGTCACGAGGTCAAAGATCACGTGGTTAAAGGTCAAAGCGGCAAAAATGAGGATGAACTTTAAACTTGGTGGGTGGGTGCCTGAGTGTGAGATGTAGTGTTCGGTCGACTGGTGACGTCACAGGTCAAGGGCAAAGATCATGATTACTGTAACGACGCATAGTACAGTGTTAGGTGGTGGTAGTACATGGTGTCAACATAACTTTAACATATTTGCCTTTCCATGAATGCGACACATTATTTCAACCTTCTGATCTGAGTGTCTACGTCTGGTAGCAATCTCATTTCCCTTGCGTTGATAATGCCGTCAGTCAGTATATGTTTACAAAGTATACTTATATAGATCTACTGCACAATTACTCAAGAACTCGATATGTTGACTATTCGCACTGAGCCACGCATAACGCGCTTTTCAAAGGATCCACAATCATAACTTGCGGGTATAAAGAATACTCTGACGGGCACGAGTTTTCTGGGGATACATTTAACGCCCGCTCGATAGCTAAAAGTTCGAGATTTGTTTTTCCCAAGTTCCTCCAGCTTGTTTGCGCCATGTTTGTTGGTCCCTCCCCCACCCAAGAAAAGTCTTCTAAAATCATGGTGTCACCACTCAGTGGTTATTCAGAAATGAACCCAGTGTATCTGTAATACTCCATCAGTGTACACCGTAATACTCCATTGAATATTCCATTTTATAAATTCAGTATCTAAGAAATACGCAGTGAGAGGGTGAGGGTGTAGTCACCAACTTCAGTACAGCGGCGATCTTGAATAATCCATCATACGTGCCCCTCCCCCTCCCTCACGTAAACAACTCTGGCTACTCCTGTAATACATGACATGCTTTTCAGAAAGATACAAAGTTCCAATACATATGATTGATATGAGCTACACTGGAGAGTTACAATCGATCATTGTGTTACTCTAGACCTACATAATGTACAGTTCCACTAACTAATCGAGTAACTGGAATTGATTTCTATATCGTCCTTGCAAAATAGTAACTTACCAGTGGAAGAGAACGGGAGCAAGATTATTCAGTTGTGCCAGGTTATTACCAAATGTGTCCAGGAAAATATGTACTGAACGAATACTTTTTAAGTTGACAACTGCGTAAACCTATAACAACTTGCAAAGCAATACTTCGTAAACCGTCCTTCCTTCAATAATGAAAGTCTCCTGCATGGCGATACAAAAAACTACACTGGGAAACCCCGGTTGCGTCAGAATACAGATCCGTAATGATAATATACGTCTGTATGTCTGTCGTTATGATTTAAAGGCTGCAATGCACCACCCCAGACAGTTTCAATTCTCCCAACCACCTACCTCTAGTCCCTCCCTCAGCCTGTCTTACATTCCTCCACATGTGTAATCAAAACAATGGATCCCTGTGTACGCTGTGTAATACGAGCTGCTCTGCATCTTTCGAATTTGCTGGCAATCTAAGAGTACTGTAACTTAGGACCAGTTGAGAATTTTCCTTTCAGGGAGGTAAAAATATAGCTTAGGATGATGCAATACAGTCTTTAACAAACAGTCGTGGGTAAGTTTTATTAAGAGATGCTCCCGTGCACCATTTATCAAAATATAAACAGTTTGAAGTCCAAATAGATTGCCATGTGAAAGGAAAAAAAATTCGGAAACCGTCTTTTGACGTGCCAGTAGGCTCTCCAGGACGCACATCAATGGAATAAACAACTAGGCTCTTTCTCTCTTACTAGTACCTTTAATTTCTGGTTTTTTTCCTGTTTCTTTCTCTAAAAAAAAAAAAGAAACGACAGATGAAACAAAAGGAAAAGAGAAAGGAGGGGAAATATGGGGGTGCACCTGAAGTTAACACATGTATTTCTAACGACTTAGAGGGCAAAGCAATTTGTATTCAAAATGTAAAGGAAATTTCCATTAAGAAGACCTGAAAAAACATACAAATAACTTTATATTGTGTACTTTGCAATACATTACACGTTGAGTAAGATGTAGACTACGAATATACGGTAATAGACTCAATTAAAGAATGTACCTGCCATTGGGAATACTGTGCCTGGGTATGCTCACAACCCTGTAGGGCCTTAGTGATAATTTCATAACACAAAAGCGCCTGACTGCCAGCCCCCCCCCCCCCCCAAAAAAAAATGAAGGAAAATGTTTCAGCGTAAAAAGAAGTTGACTACTTCATAAGATACAGTTGAAACTATCATTTTTTTTTTTAACAAGGTGGCGATCATTTACAGCATTTACCAGAACAAAAACTAGTTCCACTTTGCCATGTAGTCATTTTTTGAAAAGATTTTGGCTAAGATGCAAAATATTACATCAGATTGCGTAGTAGGTTACCCGATCCCCTTTGACCTCTCGCCAGGTCAACGATTACTTGATCATTTCGAGCTATTCCATGTTTAATACCATTGAATAGTTATTCTCTCTCACTACATGTTACTTATCATTTATGAGTTATCCATATACAACAATAACAACCAAGCGGCTCCCTATGGTTATCATTCAACTCATGCTTCCCTTTCCATCAAACTTTGGCACCGCCCTCGGCCCCCACCTTCTAGCCCCACAGTAACCATGAATAGGATGAAATTTACCTGTATCTCCATTCTCTTCAATTGCAACGAAATTTTACTGAAAGTCAAAGATTCCTTGCCAATAGTCATCATTATTCGTGCAAAATTGATAGCTTACATGTAATTAATGAGCTGACAAGGTTGCAAGAATGTACGATTTGGTCCAGGTGGGGAACGAGAAATAGTCCAATGAAAAGGGTTAGAACTCACCCAAGTCCTATTTTTTATGCATCATGACGCCGTAGAAATTTGCTTTGTCTGAGGTTACTGTAAGCTTTTGTGCTATCAAGTTTCTATGGTAGCTTTTGAAACATTTCTTCCTATAGGGGGCTACATTTTAAGTAGCAATGTAGCCTATAGCCAACATTTTAACGGCACCAAGCAAGACTTTTGTGGGAGGGGCTGGAGTGAGCTGGACTTATTTTAGAGAACGGTCGGTATTTCATGGTGTATTAGGCCTCTACCAGCAAAAACGGTACAATTTATCTACTCAATTAGGGACATTCACATTCCAAGTAGGAGTTCCTAATTTCTCTGCTAATTACACAGTGTACAAGCAAACGGTCACAGTTGTGGGTGTCCAAACTTGGGAAGGGGTGTCAGTCAGTTTACATGGGCTTGACCTTGGTGACCCCCCATAACCTTTGACCTCCACCAAAACAATAGGTATTATCTACGAAACATGGGCAATGCTTGTACTAAATATGAAATTTCCCACAGGTCCCCTTCTTTAGATATAGTGTTTAAAGTGTTTTCAGTTTTGACCTAAAATGACCTTTGACATGCACAAAAGTCAACAGGTACCATCAACTCAATACAGACAACCCTCACACTTACTATGAGATTATTCATGGTTAACCTCCCTGAGATATTGCATTTACAAGGTTTTCCACAGTTTGACCTCTGGTGACCTCAAATGATATTTGACCTTAACCGAATCAACAAGGGTCAACGTGCCATGTATGAGACTCACCACACTGTTCCTTATTGAGATATCCTGTTTACAAGCTGGTGTCACATACACACACACAAACTCAGGATATCACCATCACATAGATTCCTTGCCTGCCTTTGGCCAGGAATCATAAAACCTTCAAAAGTTTGAAATTCAGCTGAGCAGTTATATTTGGAACGAAAAAGAATTTGAAAATTAAAGGAAGCTTTGAATACCAGAAAATAAAGTTTTATGACAATTTTTGCTATTGCCACATAGCAATTTTCCCAGTGGATTCCATTTTACAGATTTCTAAATGAGTGATACTACCCAACGAAAAGTAAAATCAAATGTCTAGAATAAGTGTTGAATTTAAATGAAACTGGAGTTGTGCTTTAAAGTATGACACTCACTGAGTCAAATACTGTCAGAGAAAAAAAAACATAACATAAAAATGACAATGCCAAGTTGCAAATGGTCTCAAGCATGATGTAATAGATACAGCTGGTTCAGAATAAAACTCTTGAACAGCAGGTATTTTTTCCATGACTGGATATTCCATCTTAATTGTTATTTATGCCAATAACCACATTGCATAAAAAACAGAATACATGAGGAAAATAAGTAGTCTATAGAAGACTGAAGCAAGGGATGTTTTGATACAGACAGTACTCACCCTTATCCTTGATAAGAGAGAAGATACGAAAAAAATTGCATCTATTTAAAACGTTTATGGTAAAAGGTAACATATCATTGGATCTATGTCTAAATGAAGTGACATGCTGAGAGCAAGCTCCTCCATAATTCTTATATTATAAAATGCCAACTTTCACTGGCAAATGTAAAAACTCAAAACATAGCTTCATCTAGTCTGATGGTATACCCTGCTGACACAGGTTTTTCAAAGACTGCAACACCATGATCTCAATTAAATAACCCTCTGAGGAATAAATTCAATTCATTTCACCTTTGATAGAAAAAAGGCTTAATAATCATAAAACTTCATAAACGTAAATGGTAAGACTGCTAAGACAGCCTAGTTCTGTTGAACTGGATCCCTTCTCAATAAACTAAGCTGAGTGCTATTCAGAGAGGAAGAATTAAAAAACAAAGAATTGTTATTCCAAGCAGACATTTACTGTAGCTAAAGTATGATAAAAGCCATCCTCTCTTGGTTTTTCTGTCATTGAACACAAGCAGATTTCGTCTACATCTTGGCATCCAAATTCGGTATCTTCATGATTTTTTATTAAGTCTTTATTGATCTTAAATTTCTTTTTCTTCTTTCTCATGGAAAGTTTCACTTTCATTGCTGTCAGATGGGGTCTGAAATCTCTCTTCTCAGCTTTAACATTAATACCTACATCTAATAACTTGGAAGATATCAAATCGGAGCCCTTCTGCAACCTCTCGTTCTCCTCACCCTCGACAGGAGACACGACCACCCGGTTCTGCCAGCACTCGATCTTCTTAAAGTGCAGAAGTGTCACTGGAGAGAAACAGAGAGCCAAGTCGTGTTCTAATTCTTTCAAAACCTCACCTGCGAGCTCAACCTCCTCCGGCGATTTGAGCCGCATCACACCCAGGGTAACGTGAAGTTTTTCTGGGGGAATGCAGGTTTTCTTCAACCCTTCCTCATCTTTGCAGACTTTCTCCTGGAATTCTACGACTTTCTGTACAACCTCTGGCGCAGTAATGCGCACGGCCAAGAAATGGGTGACTCTCTCTGACCTCTTTCCTTTCTTGTTGCTATTCTCCACATTGTCTTCTGTCTGCTCTAAATCTTCATAGTCTTCTCTGCTGCCCTCTGTGTCATGCCCATCTACAACCATCTCTTCATCCTCTTGGACTGCTTCACAGGCCTCCTTCTCCTCGGTGTGACCATCTTCTTTCGCAAATTTCTTCACAACATCCCTTATGGTGGTGCCACTGCCTGTTGAACCAAAGACAAGATCCAGCCTTTGCGTTTTGTCCCAAACTATCACATCTTTGTACTTAAAGTACTGAATCCTATGCCTTGGCACAGCCAGTGCCAAGAAGTCCGCTTCCGCTATATCGCCCCAGTCAAAAGTCAGGAAGGCTTGCTCGATGACACCCATAAAACGATCCAAGTAACCAACGGTAAAGTCTTTTTGGTCAAGATGCTCATCCCACATGATCCTATGAATCACATCAGTAGCGGTTTTCATCGGGGGTTTCTTGGCCTGAACTACACTCGCATCACCTGTTAATTGTCGCTTTTTCTTAGATTTCTCTTTTTTCTTTGGCTTTGGACAGTCTTCATCAGATTCTGACTCTCTAGCAAAGCCTTCTGGGAAGGGCATCGAATTATCTAAATGATACAATGACAAAAATTGACACATCTGTGGTGAGTTTTCCTGATTAAATCATAAGGATAATAATGATGATGTTTAACGGTATTACAGGTATTACACAAAATAACAGAAAATTTGACATTCCATAGTATCACAACAGAAAAACACAGACATCACAGAATATATTGTAGAGTTGGATGGATTTTCTAAAATGTGTTCCCTTGAGTTGCAATACCTTATCAACGTGCAAAAAAGATAAGCTCATTTATTTGTGGGAAACACTTCAGCTCACAATTTCTGGTAGATGAATTTGCCGATGCTTGAATCAGCTGCATCTAACAACTAAAACTGGATAAACTGCATGACTGGAATTAAACTAAAAAAGTTTGTTATGATTACCTTCATGATTACAGTAGTTCTGCACGGGGATTTCAAAGAAGGCTTATACACTGAATGGCTAGAATGTACCTGGGTAGCACTGTTCATACATGTTCAATTTCAAGACAAATGTTTAAGATTACATAGAATACTGAATACTGGAGCTCAAGATATACTGACAGTGTTGATAATGATGCTGTGAAACATGACATACATTTTGGGAGACACAGCAACTTGAATACCATCACACGGAAACTCTAATAGGGTAGTGGCATAAGCGGTTCTGCTAAAAGAAAAATACATGCATGCTTAAAGAGCTATGTTCACATAACACAACAGGTGTACGAAGTACATCACACATCTAGTGAAGCAAAACATATGGTGGAGCTAATGTCAAAGGACTTTCATATGGTTTACAGCTCTTACTTAGGGGAAGCAATGAGGAAGAACTTAAACAACCTTCGAAAGTTTCCACTTCAGAGCTGTCCATTGCATCCGCTCTCTCATGTTTCCTGAGTTGTTCTTTGAAAACTTCCACCAAAGTAAAAATCATGGAGTTTCCAAGGGACTCCTGGGCAGTCTGATAGAGGGCTTGCAAGATTGTTTGAAGGGTGTCATCTGGCAACCGTTTCTCCTGAGGATCCTTCTCAGTGATTTCAATTCTGGCTGGGGCCTTGGATGGATAGTCATCTGAAAATGAAAAGCAAGTTGACAACATTATTGATAGGTTAAAGAAGAATATGTATCTCAAGTTCCATTGCAGAAGATCCACAAAGATTTACTTCCAAGGTACATTTTGAGCCCAACATACTGGGGTGTAAGCCAGCCATTATGGTAGAAGGTAAGGGAGAGAATTTTGTACACTCCCCAGCCTCATTTATGCTCTGAATATTTTTGACAAAGAAAGTTTGTAAAATGCAGTCACCCACAGTCAGGTCAAAGAAAGGAAAACAGACATTTATAAGCTGGTGTGCAGGTAAATATAATATTGCTGACAGCTATAGAAGAGCTACAATGACTCATCAAAATAACCACAAAATATACAAAATGAGACTTGTGCGGCTGCACACACTCTCAGTGAGATGACTTCTAACCTGTCCAGTATCACCTCCAAGCAAGCTCTGGTTATCAGGTATATTACATACATTGACTGATGTAGCATTAAACAGAGTACCACTATTCATTATATTTTGTATGTATCCTTCACATGACCCAGACTCACCAGATAGGGTAAAAATCACTTTACATGGGTATTTAACTGGTGCCACTTGAACAGTGACATGTCCATCTGATAAAGATGATGGTGCAATTTTAAATTCATCATCTTGAAAGTAAATAGCTTTCAGGATGGTTAGTTCTTCCTTCCACCTATCTGGTAACCAAGATGGAATTTCAGAGGTTTCTGTTGGCAGCTCGGCCATCCTTGCAAATTTCTACAAAATAAAAAGATATGCCACAAAATGGAATAAATAAAGAGAACTGTATGTATTGCTGTGTGATACTGATATTCCCACTTAAAGCCCACTGCCCAGAAACTTGCAGTCATCAACCATTTAGGACTCTTTCAGTGAAAAACAAAAGGATATACAACACGAACCTGACCACAAACATAATACTAATTAGAATCAGTCCTTTTCTAAAAGGTTGTGTCCAGCTAATAATTTTTTTTTATTTGCACAAATTTGTTTAGGGGAGAGCTACAATCATAATTTTCTGATATCATTACATTTCAGAGGATTTAACAGTACATGACCTTGACTAAATCCTTAAGTGTTTTGCAGAGCCCTCCAAACTGCACTGCCAGGATGGTAACAGTACATGAAGCAAATTAAACTTCTGCTGCACTGGCTCTACAGTTAGGTAAGAATCTGACAGCAACATGAACAGATAGTCCATGTGGTTAGTGTTTTAATGATCTTACATGTTTCTGTCAACTAACAGGTAACACATGGCTTCACTTTCCACACATCAGACACTGTAAAACAACATAGGCTCAGGCACACACACCTAAGGATGCAATTACCAAAATCAAACCACATTTACACAAAAAAGAAGCAAACAATATAGGTAGTGTTGAGGAATAATTTGTTGATCCTGTATGAGGTCATATATACCATTAAAGACGATATTTGTATCATCACATAACTTTCCAATTATGACCAACCTGCTAGATATAAGTTTACATGATACCTCGTAGCCTATGCAAATGGTGAGTTATCATTGGTGCCAACATGAATACGTACTGCAAACAGCCTTACATAGGCCTACAATCTTGGACAAAATTCCTTGGGACACCCCGCACCCCCGTTCAATGTTGGCTATAGGATTGCTGTTCAAAGGGTACATTCACTTCTATAGCGCAACATTGGAAAGGGGCGCGGGGTTTCATGTTATCCTCTCACCTAAAATTCAGTATTATATTTGCAACACACGACAAAGTGTCCCAACAATTTTGTCCAAGATTGTCTGAGAATTTGGAGGGTTTAGAAGCATGCGCAGGGCACGGGAAAAATCGTCAATTTCAAACAAGTTAAACTGCAAAATGTGGGGTGTTATTCCTTGCAACAAGAAACATCAGCAGTGCATGTTCGGCATGTTTGGGGCCTATATTGAAGTTGGTTTACTGTAATAATATTATTGTGTGAATGTTGTCAATGTTACTACGGAGTAAAGGGAGGAATAAGTCAGTCAAATCCATGTATTTGCACTAAATGTGCTAAATAAAATGCAGTCATTGGGGAGGAAACATCTTAACTCCAATGCATTTTGTCGACCAGGAAACTACTTTAAAACATTTTTTATGATACAAATGACGTACTTTCGACTCAAACTCTGATAATGAGACAGGTACCAAAGAAAAAAAACAACAAATAAAAACAAAAACACCCCTCAAAAAAAAAAAAAAACTTACTTGTTAGTGGTCCGTTGAAGAAGATCGATGTATATGTGTTATTTATTCAAATTGTTCACAGTGATGACGTGGTGTGTGCTGTTAAAGTAACTACGCTTAATGACTATTAGGACTTACTTTCAGGTTAATCTGGGTAAAAAAGTGTACTATCATTATACAAAAAAAAAACAACCCTAAAATGCAAATGACTAGTGTGACGTTTGCTCATATTCACATAACAGTGACATTGTGGCACCCATTCTAATGTACCGTACATGGTGCACTGTAATATGTCAGTCATTTTAAGAGGTTTCAACGGACTTTATAGTACATTTGCTGTTAGAGCTATATCATTATATTAATATACATATATATATATATATATATATTACCTTATGTTATATATGAATGAATTAAAAATGAGAAGTTGACAGACATTTGAGTTGATGAATGGATAATTGAGCAGTGAAAAACACTATGGTCATGACGTGAATCGCACCCCGGCCTTCCCATCCAAGCTGACTTAGAAAAAACAACAGCGTCCGACAGTGTAGGTTAATGAAACCCACGTTCTACCAAATGTTTTGACAGGAAAATTTAAGCAACCCGTAGGAAAATTGCGTAGATTACAAGACTGGACATTACTTACGTTACCAGCTTCATGCAATGTAAAAATTGCAGTCACAAATCTTGATTTAGCGGCCAAAAATGTAAAAAAACCAGCCTTTACTAACGTTCTACCATTATTTTAATATTAAGCTGAATCTACAATTCTGACTTGAACGCATTTTGGTAGAACGTGGAGCTACTTCAGAACACATTATAACTGGGATTCCTACCAGTATTCTACAATTGCAGTAACACTCCTATTGCAACGCAATGCAACAGCTGCTCATCAATGTTATTTCTAAACGCAACTATTTCTGTCCGCATCCAATACCATGAAACAATCTATTCATTCATGATCACTCCTCTTCAACAGAAATATACAAATAGACCCCCAAATTAAAATTAAACTTGTTATGTTAATAGTCGAAATTCAGAATACTTTCTTTTAAAAATCCCCAGACCCATAGGCCCCAATAAATATTTTTTAGGATGCACCTTGTCCAAAAATGTTCAATTTTCTTTCGAAATTTCGCTCCAAAATTGCTCCCAAAAAACTCAGACAATCTTGGACAAAATTCCTTGGGACACCCCGCGCCCCCGTTCAATGTTGGCTATAGGATTGCTGTTCAAAGGGTACATTCACTTCTATAGCGCAACATTGGAAAGGGGCGCGGGGTTTCATGTTATCCTCTCACCTAAAATTCAGTATTATATTTGCAACATACGACAAAGTGTCCCAACAATTTTGTCCAAGATTGTAGGCCTACACAGTGAACTAACTTACAGTAAATGCATGGTATGTTTGGTATAGAATACAGGCCTGTTTGAACATAGCTCTGCATCCAGTCACAGCATTATACATGTACTCCACTGAAGTGGGGTGTAGACCTTGAGTTTAGGCGATGATTAGGCCTAACAGAGCACACAACCCTGTTCCAGGGGAGGGAAGACCATATATGGATAAGACTTCATCATCCATGCATGGTCATACCACAGGCGTCCCCCATGTAGTACTAGGCTAGGCTATGCCATATATATAATACATCTACAACTTAGTTAAGACACTAATCCTAACGGTACCTGACCTTGGCTTATTTTTACATCCTCACGCCAACTTACTTAACCCTCTAAATCACATCTTTTGATGTAATAACACTCTATGCACACCTTCAACACCAAACAAATCCATAAAATCGCTACTATACATGGCAAGTGACTAAGCGCTGGTCTTCACATACATGGCAAATGTTTGTTTTGTACTTTATGCTCTTTGCACCCCCCCCCCCCATGTATATTACGGTAGCTATTAATAGCCAGCCACTCAGACTGTTTACGTCGCTCTCGATGACGGACAAAATGATTCCTGACCACTTGCCTCACAAATGGTTAATTCGTACGAATAACTCCATCTAGGCTAGGAGTAATTTTATGAATTTGTTTGGGGTCAAGGGTGGGCACAGAGTGCTATTACAGGTATAAAGGGGTGACCGTCGAACGCGATATTAACGAAATTTATCATTCCAAGTTTGTGACAGTTCCACCTACAAAAGCTGGAATGTTTTCTTATGAATCAGTATTGTCTCAAATGAATATGTATATATTGCAACGAAAAAGTGTGTCACCAAAGGTGAAATTATCCCACCTTCTTTACGACAATCCAAACAAAATAAACTTTCCCCAAGGTGCCCGTCGAGCGCACCTGCCATTGACTTAGTGCATAAATGACAAAAAATGGTGGCGTGCTTCACTATTTCAATCTGCCGAACCTAAGCTTGTAAAAGTTGTGATTTACAAATGATAGGCTAGAGGCGCGTTCGATGGGCCCGCGCGATAGTTGGCTACCTTGTAATACTAATTTAGAATCAGTGATCGGAAGTGACGTATTCACGCGAAAATCCCTGTTTTTGCCTAATTTCCGTACTAATTTAGAATCAGTGACCGGAAGTGATGTATCCTTCCTAAAATCATTGTTTTTGCCTAATTTCGCCCTAAACTTAACTCTAACTCTCAATTTAAACCATGATTGGTGGTTATTTAGGTTAATGCTAGGCCTAATTAGTAATTAGCTATTTACACCTTCAAATTGGTTTATTCTCATCATCACTAAACTTGACTGGTGGTCACTGATTCTAAATTAGAGCCCTAATTTCACCCTAAACTTAACCCTAACTCTCAATTTTAAAAATGATTGGCGGTTTTAGGTTCAAGCTAGGCCTAGGCTTTTTAGACCTTCAACTGGGTTTATTCTCATCAAATTACTTAATATTAATCATCATCAATAACCTAGATTGGTGGTCACTAATTCTAAATTAGAGCCCTATTACATCTAAAGATGTGATTTAGGGAGTTAAGTAAGGTTTGTGGTCGGCGTAAGGATGTAACGATAGGCCAGGTTTCGTGTCATGTTGGAACTAGTGTCTTACCTTGTAATTGTAGAAAGAGGGCATAGCGTAGGCTATTACTTGGGGCATACGGCATTATGGCATGCTACTACTGGTATTCTGCTTAGTCTTAATTAGTCTTACCCTCGGCTTCCTTGCCTTCAGGAGTGGATGCGAATATTCTCGCAACGATGGTTGCTGTGCAACTAGTTGATGGGATCTAAGTTTATTCAAGTTGTCGTCTACAGTTTTATCAATAGCAAGTTCAGTTATAAATGCTCCAAATACTAGCCTGAGTATGTGTGTCCTGTGAAACTTACACCATCCAGGTGAAACAAACCCCATCGATCTGAGCTGTGTCAATATACATTACGCAATCCACAAAAAAGGCCGTTGACTGCCATCTCTATTTTTAGAACACCACTAGGTCCCCCACATGAAGAAAATGAACAGCGCCAACAGAGAAACTTTGGCAATTTCAATCAGTTACGAGGTCAAGGAGTTTGCCTTCCTCGCACATGACAAAAATTCTTTCCATAACATTTCAAAATTTCGGAAACTGCTCTGAGTGTATGGTAAAAGTGGTGGCGTGAATCGAGCCTCGTGCACATGTTTTCTTAATTTTTTTAATGACTCTTAGAAAAATTTATCACTGACCTCATCTGTATACAAACAAAATTAGTAATAATCACCCCGATGACCTCCGCTCTTCAGTCACTGTTTTATTCCTCTTATTCGTCTCCGCTGCACTTAAGAAGAATAATAGAAATTGCAATAATAATTTCAGCATTCAGTGGTGCACACAAAGTTCAGTTTAGTGACTAAGGGTCAGAATAAACTATATTTTCGTAGATCATATTTTGCGATTTTTTGCTCGCTCTCCCTTCAGATCTTTTTAACCCAAGTTGATTTGACACTTGGCCAACGAACGAACAAACGCCGGATTTAAATAGCCAAAAATTTTCTTTCACGCTCCGCGAGAAAAATGGTGGCGTTCTGCCGAGTTAGTCCTACGGGCACCTCCCTATTCCCCCCCCCCCCCCTTCTCTCCAAAATCTTTTTTCGTTCGTTTCTCAGGGTGTACCGCACGTCACTTTTAGAAGAAGTTTAAAGGCCAAAACTGATCACCCCAGACAGTTTCAATTCTCCCAACCACTAATGTCTAGTCCCTCCCTCAGCCTGTCTTAAATTCCTCTACATGTGAAATCAAAACACTGGATCCCTGTGTACGCTGTGTAATATGAGCTACTCTGCATCTTTCGAATTTGCTGTCAATCAAAGAGTACTGGAACTTAAAACCAGTTGAGAGTTTTGCTTTCCGGAAAGTAAAAATATAGCTTAGGGTGATGAGTTACGGCCTTTAAGGACAGATCTTATCCTCCCCAAAAATTTCAGTTTTTCTACCCAATGGATTTCACCCTAAGGCAAGATCCCCTGCTGAAAGTTCTGTGCACGGCCCTGATACGTCAATATCCAAGACGTATAGCAACATCTTCACCCCCCCCCCCCCCGATCATTATATCCTGGCGGTGTGCGTTGCTTGAGTGAAATCTGTTATGTTAAGAAAAGTGACTGCATGCGAAGTGAAATACAGGTGTACAGGTTATTTGTGACTGGACAACTTCCTCGGACAATACTTTCAACAGGAAAATTCCAACTCCGACACTCTCCACTGACAATTGAAACCCGAACAGTCAAAACCTGGTTTATTCGCCGTCCCCTACCTGATAATCCTTTCAGGGAAACAGTTTGGATTAATTAAAGGGCAAGGCGAGTTTTCAGTCGAAATTATCTCGGGGGAATTGTTTCCATTATTTGAAGTTCTGGGATCCTACTTGACTTAGTCATGCGGAGGTGGCGACAGATTGCAGCATTATTCACGTGAACCTGTATAAGACCACACTTTTCGAGCTATAGCACTTACGCATGTAAATGTTTATTAAAAAAAAGTGAAAGTAAGGTCCGTCGACGTTCATTACAAGATTTCTAACAGATAATCTGTTATTTGTTGAATTGTCCCCAGCTGAAGGCATCCCCAGACGACCGTTCTCCGGACACTCTACCTGTGAACTGCAGCCATGGATGGACATTCACCTACCTTATGTTTTTACACAGGTGTGCTGCATGATAAAACAATATAGTGAGTGTACAAAGATTATCAGTAATGGATATAGGATTACAGTACACAGTTCCCTCGGCGAGACTCTCCAGCACTCCCACTAATCGATCAACCACGAGTCCCCCTCCATGTACCCCTGCCGCACATCCACCCTGTTCACCGTATCGGTACCACCACATCATCTGTAGCTTTATATCTTAAAGGGGAATACGGCGTTTTTTACAGGAAACATCCATATTTTTAAAACCAATGTTTGTGGATGCAGAATGATAGATTATTCAAAATAAGGAAGGACAGTAACCTTCTTTTCAAGAAATTAGTTTCTCACAAAAAAGGAAACTCAGTTACTTGTTGCTCAGCACTAATTTGTTCATCCAAACATTTCAAAATTCAAATGATTCATCTTCCGTTAATCATCACATGCAGAATGTGTTGAGGGGATGAAGTTTTGGCAGATGTTTAGTGGTGAGACTGAATGGTTTAACAATGACTAAAGCTATTTCTTTTGTATGTCATGTTGGTGTATTCTAAACGCCCTATTTTCCTTTAAACTAAGTAATAATCACACCACTCATTCCATGACCCAAGTGGCACACAGAATATTTCCTGTAGCTAGGGGTGGGGATGGGGAAACGTCCCCATCCACTTGAGTTTCAAGTCGTTTATTGCCTGCAGGGGTGATTCGAATATCTAGAATTTGTACGCTTTCTGTTGAACTTTCAAATGTGTATTTTATGGCTGGGTGCTTTAAAGGTTGTAATGCATCACCCCAGACAGTTTCAATTCTCCCAACCACCTACCTCTAGTCCCTCCCTCAGCCTGTCTTACATTCCTCCACATGTGTAATCAAAACAATGGATCCCTGTGTACGCTGTGTAATACCAGCTGCTCTGCATCTTTCGAATTTGCTGGCAATCTAAGAGTACTGTAACTAAGAACCAGTTGAGAATTTTCCTTTCAGGGAGGTAAAAATATAGCTTAGGGTGATGCAATACAACCTTTAAGTTCATTTGATTTTAAAGGAAAATAGGGCATTTAGAATACACCAACATGACATACAAAAGAAATAGCTATAGTCATTGTGGAACCATTCAGTCTCATCAAGAAACACCTGCCAAAGCTTCATCTCCTCAAAACATTATGCATGTGATGAGTAACGGAAGATGCATCATTTGAATTTTGAAAAGTTTGGGTGAACAAATTGGTGTTGAGCAACAGATAACTGAGTTTCTATCTGTGAGAAACTTATTTCTTGAAAAGAAGGCTACTGTCCTTCCTTTTTTTTTTGAATAATCTATCATTCTGCATCCACAAACATTGGTTTTAATAATATGGATGTTTTCTGTAAAACAAACACCCTATTTCCCTTTAAAAGTGGATGAGGTTTCGTGATGTAGATGTCCAGATGAATTGTATGTCATCTATGAATTTTTCCATGTATTCGCTAGTATGTAGTTGGTTTGCTAGGGTATGTTGTGTTCTAATGAACCTATGAAAATATTTGCACATGAGGGTGCAACCGGTGTTCCCATGGCAGTACCGTGTATTTGCAACGGTTTGATTTGAAATTGTTAAGAGATAGTTGTAAGTTCCAGTAGACGTATGAAATCGGTGGTGGGTGGGTTGCAGTCTTTACATGTGTCAAACGCGTTTTTGCATGCAATGAGTCCTTCTTGGTGTGGAATGTTGGTGTAAAATGAAGAGACGTCAGCGGCGACTAGTGCGAGCTTTCTTGTAAATGGTGAGTGCACTGAGTTAATGTGGTTAATATGGTTAATGAAGAGGGCCTTGTCCTTTACCTGTGATCGTAGGCGTTCCACGGACGTGGATGTGAATCTACAGATTTGGAAATTTGACTGGTAGTACAGCTGCAACTTGAAACGATTGGGCTACCGGGGTAATTTGTTTTGTGTATCTTTGGCAGGAAGTATAGATTAGGATACAAGGTGTTTTTTTTTTTTTGGGGGGGGGGGAGATACTTGTCCTTAATTTCGGACTCAAGTTGCAAAGATTGAATTGTTCTCTCAACTAGGTGTTGGTGTGCGTCTGTGATGTTACTTGTCAGGGGTTTGTACGCGTGGTGGTATCAGGTAGTTGTCTGGATCCTCCTGATATATAGTCTGTTACTGACATTACAACTACAAGAGGAACCCTTCTCTGCTAATTTGATATGATGTCACAGGTAGTTATGGCAACGACAACCTCAATTTGCATATGAACCCCCCCCCCCCCCTTCAGACGGCGATCGATAAATTTGGCGACCGTTAAAAAAAAAAAAAAAATACGGCTGTTGGCGACTGCATTTTGGCCGACTAAAACAAGCTACTTAGAGAGAATAGTCCATATCACAATTAAATCATGTTCGTCATGACTTCTTTTGTCAAAGCGTTGTAAACGAGTATGGAACAATAATCTGAGGATGTGGTTCTTGCTGATTGTGTCACTCGATTTAAGAATACTTTGGACAAGTACTTTAACGATATTGGTCTAAGGTGTTGTCTCGGTCCTTTCTTTCCCAACGGGTCTGTAATATGGAAATTTTGGCCTCAGACATGATGAGTTTCCTTATATGTACCTGTGATACGTGACTCTTGCTGATTCTTGCTTGATTCTACTATCGTCCTTTAACAATAGTAGCAGCAGAGTTGTAACGAGCCAACTTGAGCTCGAATCCCAAGCCGAGTCGATTCGTTCAAGTTAAAGATCGAGTCAAGTCAAGTAGAGTCAGTGCTCTATCTGAGTCAAGTCGAGTCAAGTAAAAAATAATTAGACAGATTAGAAGTTGGCTATTCGAATGCTCTCTACAAAAAGTAGCTTTAAGAAACAAAGTAAGAATCTCATCTAGGGTGAATATGACGAAATACTGATTTTTCTTCTATCAACTTTATGATACTACTTACCCCAACTCCATTCCATATCCATACTTTTCTTCTACAAACTAATCAGTTGGCATAGTAAAGAGTCACTTTATCCCCCCCCCCCCTCAGTTTTTGTTTATTGCGCTTGATGTAGAGTACAGGTCTACTTTCCTTTTTGACTTTCCTATACCCATTTAAATTTCTTCTCTCCTCCTTTTTCATCCTGATCCGATCCTATTTCTTTTTTCTCATTTACAATTTTAGATGTAAATATTTTTTGTTAAGTTTTACTTTTTGTAATTTACCTGATATTCAATCGTAATTTGTATAACTTTGTTTAGTTTCTTTTGGACGTTACCTCAAGCTATCTCAGAGCTTACGACGTTCCTTTCATATATGTGTATATACTACTTCATAATTATGCAATCAGTTTACCTATGTAATTATATAGTTTGCATTTGACTGTCAGTCAAACCCCTTATATAGTATCAACTCTGTCTTGCAAATAGACCACATAAACCTCGGCACTATCAACATCATCTCTTAATCAAGGTTCAGTTACTCTGAATATGTCTGGCTTCATATCCTCTATAGAAGTACGGCAAATTCATAAAATTTATTACAAATACTCCTAGCAAGTTAGTCAAAATAATCTTTAACTTATCCCTGGAACTCCTAACCTTAGATTCCTTCTTAACTCTCATTAGTTTTTTTTTTTTTATTGTAACCCTGCCCTCCAAATAGGCCCTGTTGGTTGGACTATGATTACCCTTGCTACCATTATCCGCCGTGTCGTCATAGCGGCATGTGCTCAACAGTTACCATCATTTCTAACAGTGTGGCCCGAGTGTTACCTAGATGTAACCTGTCACTTGCAAACCGATCTCTCCTACCATGCATAGAAACATGACCACTTATCAACAAATGTAAATAAAAATTCCGAACATAAGCTACTTAACCAATTACTCAAAATTGTTAAGTTATTAGATGGGACCCTGTTATCGAATCTTTGTAAGAGACCACAATAGCAACCTTTGCTCTGGTCGAAGCTAGGCGACACAATAGTACACGATATTTGGACCTTATGATATCAATTGGTTCCATCTCTATATTATTTGTACCTACCTGACTCACAACTACCTCCTCATCCGAAACAATTTTGTTCACCCTTTCACTTACATCTTGAATTTTGGCTAAGCAAACACACCCTAACTCGTTTTGACCTCTCCACCCCGGCACAGAACTCACGATCCACATACGGTAACGAGACAATCTTCACACAATACCATTCGTCCCTTAGACTTTTCCCCTTCCCACAGTCCTTTATTTTTGTCTTGATTGTCGTGAGTGCCCCCTTCCATAAGCTTTTGAAACTGTTATGGACCTCCTCTAATGGTTCAGTTCTTTTTGACGGCCCCTCCTTTACCTTAGGCCCCTTGCAAACAACAGTCTAATCCACATTACAATGCATAAGCGTCGAGTTCGTAATTTAACTTACGAGTTACGATGGTTGAAAAAGAAAGCGGCGAGCTGAAATTTTGACTCTGGTCAAATACTGAAAATTCGAGTCAAGACAAGTCAATCCGAGTCGTTGACTCGAGTCCAAGTCGAGTCATTGATGTTATGACTCAAGTCCAAGTCGATTCGATATGCAGTAACTCGAGTCAAAGTCGAGTCATTCAAAATGGTGAATGGAGTCCGAGTCAATTACTCAAGTCATTGCAACTCTGTAGTAGGATCTACGGTTCGTCTTATTTCTTTCTTTTTTTTGGTCAACAGGGATATTCTGTCCCTCTCGATGGAGTGTGCTGTATACGTCTACAAGCTCCCTCATGCTTTTATAGACACTGCTCAGTCTCTTTTTTTACATCCTTTATGTATTTTCCAATTCAATCATCATTTTGAAAATGATTTCAAAGAGACTGAAATAAATGTTATACATACAAAACTTTTTTTTCAACTAATTTTTGTGTGTCCTCAGAGTAGACCTATTAGGCCTACTACCTTAAAGTTATTTGTGCAGCGCGCCCTACTATTTTGCAGCATCTAGCATTATTTGCACACCTCTGTTCTGGTCACCTTCTTAATACAGTGCAGCATTTTTGCAAGTCTAACTTAACTTAGCATGTGTTAGTTACACTATATACTGTACTTGCGGATATCCATGTATTGCTAGAAGTACGTAAACACGTACACGTAAGGAACTGAGACTCCCTTATATACGAAGTTCCTAAGTTGATATTGATTGATAATAAACACTAACGTAGCGGTAGGGAATATTCTGATGTTCATGGTGTAATACCGCATTCGGAATATTTGGAAAGAGATACATTCGTTGTGAGATTTACCTTTCGAGGAGGATACTGTTTTTTCTCTTTGAATTATTACTCACAACACCATCACAAGATGTGGTTTATGGTACAGAACCTGTATCTGGAGGAGTACACACCAAATTGGCTTGCCAAATTCGTACATAGTTGGCCACATATCAGTTACAAAACGTTTACTTCGTACAATTCAAGTTTTGCTCCCTACGATGATAAATACGTGGAGGTGAGTGCCCTTTCACATTTTTCGTAACCTGGATGTTTGACGAACATTGTAATGGTCTGCTAATAAAGGCCTAGCCTACACTACAGTAGGTAGTCCGACTCCGATTTCCCAAAAAACTTGGGCCTACTGCCATTGACATTGCAATGCTAATGGGCCTAATGTACGCAACTTAGATATCGTGTATTATCATGCCTACTTAGGCTACTAAAATATCGGGTTTTTATTTTTCCCACTGTTTATTACTCTACCGAAATAAGTGTAGCAACTAGGCTAGTGAATTAGGCCATGTCCGAACCAATTTAGGAATAGGAGAAGCAAACTCCAAGGTGAAAATATCTTGTTGCGTTGTCTTCTGCAATTCAGTGTCCCCCAGTTTAGTTTAGGATCTACTGCTCAGGATTTACCAGTGCGTTTGTGGTTTCAGCAAGCCTACCTACAGTATCTATACAGTAGTTGTAATGATTGACAGTAAGCCAGGGTTGCCAGTTTGGCACTTTAAAGGCCAAAAAAGTCAAATTTGGTGGTTTTTTTTTTATGTTCCTTGGCTGCGATAAGTTGTGTGTAAAAACTTTCACCATGTGTACAGAAGGCCCACTGTACCATGCACCTACTGCAACCATAGTCTTATGAAAGCTAGTGAGTTGAAGTGATCGATAGACAACTCATTGAGATTTTCTGACCATCACATAGTAAAGTACAGGCCTGCACGTTTGTATGGCTTACTGTACATGTGTGAATGGTTAAGTGGAAGAAACTTGTTATAACTATTATCATGTTATTATATAACTTGGTATGCCGGTCCGCCATATTCAGAGGGTGTGCTCTCTCGTTTTTGGTGGAGGTCAAAGGTCGTTTAGAGGAACTGGGGACAAAACTCTGAAAATCTTTTTAAGATGATATCTCAAGTTATTAAGCTTGGAGAAAGTTTATACTTGGTATGTGAATACATTATGGTGAGAAGATTTATCTGATTTGTTTAAGAGGTGGAGGACAAGCCAGAGGCAAAGGGTATTTTAGCCCTTAACAGTAATATTATGGCAATATTGGGCTATCACACACCCTCTATATAAAAATTGCATTGTAGTATATTAGTGAGAGTACAGCAAGTGGTTAGTTGTTGGTGATGTGCTATAGGTACAGCATACATGTCCAAACGCGGCACCTAGAGCCGCATGCAGCACCTAAAATTATTTTGGTGGCACCTGAAAGGACAGAGTAAGTGCCGCTTACGGCACCGTTTCCGAGTGCACACTGTGGCACCCAATATTTTTTGTACATAGAAGCAATGTAGAATGCAAATTCCCACTTTCCCTATGACGGGCAAGTTACTTGTTTAATTCTAAGTAATATACTGGTGCAATGTTTGCCCTGTGAATGCAATAGTACCAGAATGACACTTGTGGAAATATTGGCAATATCTTGACCACTAATGTGGGCCTGGGTCACCAAATCAAGGACATATTTGCCACTACATGCACGTAGGTAAACTGCATACTGCACTCCATTGGGCCAAGACGGCACCTACGTTGTCCAAGATGGCACTAAAGCTAGATTGACCCCCAGAAGCGGCACCGAAGTACTGAAGTTCTGGACAAGTCTGTACTGTCAGTTTTGTCACCCAGTTGATTTCACCAGGTTTTCATGCTATGGATGCTTATGGGCCATTGATGCGCAGTAGTCACAGAATTTGTTTGACTGCTGGAATACGATCTAGTTAGAATTATTTTTGTTGCAATTTAAAGGTCATGTAGGTTGTAACATGCAGCCGGAAAAGAGCTGGCTTCATCCAGAGGTTGCAAAGTAAAACCCTGAGTGGAAATCAGTTTGAATTTTTTTTAAGTATCTATTACCAGTTTTTAATAAGACTGTTTTCAAAATTTGATTATACATGCAATTTTAGATGACAAGGAGTGTTGCAGAGAGTCAGTATTATTTTTGTTGAGCCTATATATTGCTTCTTAATTATTTAATTATTGACTTTCACATCAAGTGGTAAGTGATTTTGATATTTTTGAAGAGGATAGTACATGCCTCCAAAATAAAACCCTCTGGTCATATAAAATTATTGATTGTCCTTGAAGTACAGTAAAGGTTAAGTAAAAAAGGATTAATGTAAGACAAATCATAAAAGTCAATCTCTTACTGTCACAAAGTTGCATATTTAGCCAATAATTCCGGATGCATGTGTGAGACACTATACTTGTCTGTAAAGTTGTCAAACTTTTATGGAATTTGTGACTTTATTTTTTTTTTTTCAATGAATAATGCACCCATTAGTCCAAAATGTCATTTTTGTGTCACATGACCTTTAACTAAACACATTTGCTTACACCACGACACTGGTGTAGGCTACTGTATTGTGATGAGTTTTTCTATCTACATATAACTCTCTCTCAGACAATCTTTGATGCACAGTTTCTTGAAAGTTGGGGGCAATGATCCTTGGGTTATGAGCCATCAGTGAGTGTAGGGAATTTGGACATTCTCTGTCACATGTGGGCCATGAAGTGGTCTAAAGGGCCCACTTTTTGCAAGTAATGCCAAATGATTATTAACCTACAGATTGAAGTTTGAAGTTTATTTTTCTACAACCATTATAACATAATATAAAGTACATAGATGACATTCCAATTGGTACAGAAATTCATGATAAAATAGCATGAAGAAGGAATGACGAGGTATTCATAGCTTAACAAAACAATAATTTAGAGAAAATAGTGCAAGTGTAATGGTTTGTAGAGGAACCAGAAATAAGTAGAAACTTTTCGAGCCTGGTCCCTTTCTTAAAGACTAAACACAAAAACACTAAAGGAAGGAGGAAAGAAGAGGAAATGACACACAAAGAAGGTAGCGTTAAAGGTGGAAAAGTAACCTGTTATTTGGAGTTGTTGTTCAATAAGTAATATTTCAGCTTCTTTTTGAATGTTTGCACATTTTGGGTTTCTGTTATATCTGGAGGTATAGAATTTCAAAATTGGACACCAGTGCTTCTTAACTGAGAATGGGCAAGTTTTGTTCTGACATATGGTTGATTCAAAAGGTGTTTTGATCTAGTGTTATAGTTATGAAAACTTGAGTTATAAGTATAAAAATTGTCAAATGGTGAGGGAAGAATTGCATTACGAGATTTGAACACAAAAATGCCCAGCTGATATTTATAAAGGTCATAAATTGAAAGTATAGTTAAGTTCCTGAAAAGGGGAAGACTACATGCTCTGTACTGTGCGTGACATATGTTTCTAACAGCTCGCTTTTGAGTCTTAAACAAATTACTTAGTGACGTTACGTTGGTATTACCCCAAAGTAGAAGACTGTAATTAATATGAGGAAGGATAAGGGCATTATACAACAGTAAAAGTGTATGCGTAGGTAAAAAATGCTTAAGTCTGTTAATAATACCATTCGATCTCGAGACTCTACTACTTACTACAGATAAATGTTCTTTCCAGGTTAACTTTCGATCAATTGTAATACCCAAGAACTTTGCATGATCTGATGTTTTAACTTCATGACCATCTAGCGATACACTTACGTTACTTGTGTCATTGATCCTATTATCAAATATTATAAGCTTTGTCTTAAGAACATTAAGTGATAATCTATTTGATCTCAGCCATTCGGATACTAATGAAAATTCTTATGAAATGTCAGTAAGTACTTGATCTAAGTTGGTATTTTGAAGAAAAACTGTAGTATCATCTGCAAATAAAATGAAGCTTAATTTTTCAGAAGACTTATAAATACCGTTTATATATAAAATGAAAAGTAACAGTCCTAGTATTGAGCCCTGGGGAACACCAATATTACATACTTTGCGATGAGATACGGAGTGATTAACCTGGATATAATTACACCTGTCACGTAAATAATTCCGAAACCAGTCAAATGCAACACCACGTACACCAAAATTCATTAAAATATTGTGATCAATTGTGTCGAAAGCCTTGGATAGGTCTATGAAAACACCGGCCGTCGTAAGCTTACTGTCTAATCCCTGGGAAATTTTATCTACAAGACTTACTGCAGCCATATAGGTAGAATGATTACTATGAAAACCATATTGATTGGAATAAAGTAAATTATGTTTCGTGATAAATTTGTATAATCGGTTATAAACTAAACGTTCAATAACTTTAGAAATTGAAGGTAAAAGTGAAATAGGCCTATAATTTGAGAAAATCTTAGAATCACCAGACTTAAATATTGGTACAATCTTAGCAATCTTAAGTTCCGAAGGGAATACTCCTTTTGTAAAAGATAAATTAATTATGTGAGTGAGAGGCATAGAGACAATGTCTACAGCACTCTTAAGAATATCATTTGTAATATTGTCGTACACAGAACTTTTTCCACTCTTAAGTTTGAGAATAATTGACCTTACTTCATGCACATCGGTAGGGAACAAGACAAAGGAATTTATGACAGTAGTATCCATGTATCCTAGAGGGGAACTTTTGCCAGCAGGTAAGTTGTCAGCTAGATTCTTTGCAGCAGAAGAAAAATAGTCATTACAACAATGAGCAATATCCTTTTCATTGGTAACTAACCCATCTGCACCCTCATACACATTACTACACTCTTTTGTATTATTTTTACGAAGAATACGTAATACGTAATAAGAAATTGTATTGTATTTCACATAATACAATACGATTGTATTGTATTATGTGAAATTACATCACATAACTATTACTGTGGTAGCACAAGTTTGGTTCCTTCAGATTGTTCAGGTTTATTATAGGCCATATGTTTCTTTTTTGCTTTACAATGCAGAAGGGCATGTCAAATTACAGTAGCATTGTGGTAGTTGAACCTATTGCAGTGTTCAACATTCGTGGGTCCTACTGCAGAATGGGCCATAAATTATTTCATTGTGCAAAGTAAGAGTTTTTCTACAGATTGTACTGTATGTTACAATGTTGCAGATTTTTTCGATTAGTACTATGGTAGTCAAGTGCCTGTGGCTGATCAGCATTCTGATGGACAAAATTTAGCCAAAACTTTTTGAGGATATGATGTAAATTGTAGATTAACGTAGGTTAAGACTTAGTGATGTACTGTACCGTTAGAATGATCTCCATGCAAGGAACCAAAGTGCCCTTTTGTAGCTTGTTACTATCAACATCAATATTTTTTCATTGTCACTACTGCTCTGTGACTTAGTAAATATTTTTAATTTATGTGTTATTGCAGTGGGTCTGTAATGTTTTGTCATGTCAGTAATGAATGATGCAGCCATTATTTACACCGTTTGAATTCTTTCAAGGTATGAATTTGTAGAACAGCCTGATATTTTGGTTTGGATTACATTTTACAGAGAAAAGAACCAATTTAGCAAGCATTTTTGTTGTTGTTGTTTTCATTTGTAACAGTTTACAGTAGTTTACAGATCTACAGTATATTGAAACAATAATTAGAATTTTGGGAAATCAGGTCTGTCTAATTCTGTTTGATTTCTGAATCATAAACTAAGATCAACAGAATGCAGAGCATTTGCTTTGTTGATCGTAGAATATGTACAGCATAGATTTTCTCAGTATCTTTCATGATGTAGAATTTGATATTGACTCCGTAAAGCTTGCGTCTTTCAAGAACTGTTTTTCCTGCTAGAACAAAATTGTGCTGTCCATGACATCATGGACAGTACCTAGGCATGCCCCTCATTTCTGAAAAGCAGTTTTTTAATTCAGTGTTTTTGCTCACATTGAGTGGATTACTCTACAGTTGAACTTATTGTGTTGAGCCAGTGATGTAGAGAGGAACCAAGATTCCTTGGCACATATTTTTTGACCAATTTTTTTTGGCAGTTCATGTATTTTATTGTTTTGCAAAGAAATGCCCTAAAGGTCATGTGACTATGCAGGTCTTCTGTACATTAAAGAGGTGACTTCATTCAAAAGATGCAGAATAAATCTTAAATGGCAATTCATTGGAATTGTGTTTGATCTCTTACTGTTTTTGAGATATTCCCTTTCAAAGTTGGCCGAAAATTCAAAACATCAACTTGGAGTGTTGCACAGTGTCAGCATTTTTTTGTTAGGCTGGTCTATGTATATTGCCTCTTTATTACCAGGTTTAACTTTGGTAAGTGATATCAATATTTTAAGAAAATACATGTTTCCAAAATAAAATCCTCAGGGCATAAAAATTCTCAATTATCCTTGAATTAAAGGTAAAGTAACATAAGTTATAACTTATCATACAAACCCGTCTCTTGACATCACAAATTCTGTCACTTAGCCAATGTTCATTCATGATACAGGTGTAAGACAGGAATTTGCCTGTAAAATTGTTAATATTTGATGGATTTTGGTCGGTAGAATTTTATGGCTATTTTCAAGATTTTAAATGATTAAGTCACCCAATACTCCAGAATGTCATTTTCATGATGTCACACAACCTTTAAGCAAATCAAATTGGCAACGACACATGCAGACTGTACGAGTTTACTTCAATGTATCGCATACCTTTGATCATGGTCAACATCCTCTACAGTAAGTCTGCACACACCAGTCACCTCTGCAATACCACACCATGGCCGCTAAATATCTATACTATAGTTGAGCTGTACTGCCTAACTTACATGTTAACCATGGAACTGCTAGAACGTTCCAAAATACTCTGGCACAGGAACAATCATGGACAGTGAATGTGGTTTTGATTTTCATTGCCACATTTTCTTGTTTACTATTTATAGTAGCATCCTATAGCATTGTAGAGCTCTTTTTGAAAGTAGGTTACTACTGTAGATGCTCTATTGCACAACAACTTTAGTTTGTGGTTCTTTTGCATTGTAAGTCTTATTTTATCATTGTTATAATCTTTTGTTCACAACCAATATATTTGTCAGTGTGTGAAATGTGTGGTATGTTTGAAATTACTGTAGCTTGTGCTGCTCAATTTAATAGAGTTAATTTGCTGTGGTACTGTACTGTAAACTGTCCTTTTCTCATTGAATATTGACATGGAGCAATAGTAATTGTATGATAAGGCAACACAGTATTGTTCATATACAATACAGGGAACCACATGCACATTCACTGAGCACTGTATATTCACATGTCTAATCACATGCATGTGAAAGATTCACATGTATGCATCCCCTTTATGAATTTCAAAGATAACTGTATTTTTATACTTCAACTGTCATTGCCCTACGATCAAGAACTATAAAATTTTGAATATATTATCTCTCTTCCAGATGCATATTTTTCTCACAATTTAAGTCAGAGAATAATTTAGTGTTTAAATTTTGTGGACCATTTTAAAATATTTTTTAGGTCTTTGGGAATCTAGTTCCAATGCAATGGTTGTGCCTACAAAACATTGCTATGCATGGTTTCATTTTTGCAGTAATTTGGACTGTTTGCATTGCAAATTACAATATGATACTGGATAATTAATCACCCTGAAAGTGCTAGGCTAATGTAGTTGTAGTCTGTGATGTAGGCAGCAAAGTGCATTGGAAGCTGTTTACTTGCCTACTGTACATACATTGCATGGTTTTAATTCTGTAAGTATTGTCCTATGTACAGCACAATAAAATCAGTGTACCATACTGTTGGTTATGCAAGCATCCTGGCCTATTGTCACACGACATTAATCTTTCATGTGATACTTGGCCGTGCCATATCCTGCCATAGGACAAAGGAAGGATTACCATCTGTATAATTTCTCACTTCCTGTCGAAACTGTAAACTAGGAAAGTTGATCATTTACTTACGTATAAGCACAGCAGACTGAGAATGCTCTGTACCATTTTACATGTTCTTACAAATACAGAAGGTGTCTAACTTTGTACATCATGCCATAGTCCACAGCATGGTGACTGACTGAAGGAAACATTGGCAAAGAGGTTAAAAGTGTATGCCAGTCTCATCTGCCCTGTAAATGATTGTGAAAAACATACTCCATGTCTATCAAATGCAATCCAGGGTTTGTTATGATTATATATCACTAATCTGTTGAAAGTCACCCAAGTAATATACTGTAGGCACCAGACAGAAGTAGTTCACTTTTATTGAAAGTGCCAACAAAGTACTTTAGTAAGAGTACTAGTTCTAGCTTCATTCAGAGTAGATGGAATGGTGGTTCAGACTTTCAAGAGTCTCTGCCTGCTTTGACTATCCCAAATTGCGTACTGAATGCTCATATGCTCCGAGGGATCATCACGCAACTTATCCAGGCTGTGGTTGATTTTGGTGTATCAATATTCTAGTTTGGAGAAGAGAGCAAAGCCCAGTTAACCACACCTCCTTTGCGTAGAGAGATGGCTAAAATTTTCTTGTTTGTAGCCTCTCAGAGTAGAATTTGCTTACCATTAAACTATTGAATTTCAAAAATTACTGCTGTATAAAGTAAATTTAAGACGGACCAAAAGTGATCTTAAACTTGTAATCAAAGATGTTAAGTTTCCCCTGAACACATTGTTTAAAATTTGTTGTCATCACTGGGTATGACAAAAAAAAAAAGAAAAGAAAAAAGGAGCACTGTAATTCAAGTTTGGAGGTCTAGCAGAGTATTATTAAACACTGAATGCTTTAGGAGAAAACCATGACAAAGTAATCTAACAAACCACACAGAGAGGTTATTCCCTGATGCACCAGCTACAAGTTGTAAGTCAAGATGGCACCTTTCCAGTTAAGTCAGATGTCTAGAACTTGACATTTAGAATGTAATGTATTCAATTGATTTGAAGATGACTGTTTCAAGAAGAGCCAGTCTGTGCTGGTAGTGAGTTGTGTAAGTATATTATGTATGGTCTCCCATACGCAACATACTATGCTGTAGGCCTGTGCGACAAATTTCACACACCTGAAAAATACTACAGAGATAGATCAGGGAGTTACAACTCCCTGGATAGATCAGCAAATAAATATCGAATCCCGGGCGGCCGGCTGGTACACATTTGTCCATATGACAGCGGGTTAATCGAATTACTGTTCCCCAAACTGTGGAATGCACACCCCTGATGGAGTAACAAGTTACAGTCCCAGTTGAAGCGCATTGTGTGAATGTATTGATTTACAGTTACACAGGTAAACATCCATGAATGTTTATTTGTAGAGATTATATGACTTGTATACAGTACAGTGTTCTCTTACATCAATTATTTTGAAAGACTGCATTCCATATGTGAAGGCAGTTTCTATCAGTCTGTTATGATATCTTGTTACAGCGAGTGGGGATTTAATGCATGACTGTTCATTTTTAATTACCGAGCAGCCTCTCTCCCTCGCCACCATGGCTGTCTTTAGTGTAAGGTCACTATGTGGAAACCAGTGCTCAGTCAGGAAAAATTTGTCAATCCTCAGGTCTTTCTGTCCCACTTTAATAGGAAGGAATAGGTTTGAATATAAAGGGCACTCTCTTTGCTGAAGATATGTAGAGTGACGTTGTCCCGTGTGTGTGTGGTAACTGTACCCATGATTGATATGTTATACTGCATGGACTATGGACATGTACGGTATGTGTAATTGGTGTTTAAAGTTTGGCACGTTTCTGCCTCTGATGAATGAGGAGAGAAATTTAAACTGTCACTGGATTTTTAGGGTGTTTACCATCAAGATATGTCATCACTGACACTGGAGTGAGAAGTGGCTATGATTCCTAGCTTGCTACATGCCTGATTTTTTAATTTTGTGTTGTCTGAAGTATGAGTTAGTCTAGGAAAAAATAAAAAAGTACCTACCTAGATCTATAGAAGCTACTTGAAATCTTTGTCTAATCTAGGTTTTTTCTTTGCAACTAGGTCCTGTGTTCATATGTCATAGTCACCCCAAAGCCAAACATATAAATACTTAATTGTGATAAATAAAGCCATGAGTCTATGAGTTCATGAATATGTTATGAAGAGACAAGTGCCATTGAAGCCATAAATTATTATCTTTTCCAGGCATAGCTACACAGGGTACCATGATCATTGTCAACTAAGAAAGTGAATTGTGAGAACAAAATAAGCTAATTTATTTCTGTAGACTATGGAGTATGGTGTGAATGGGTTACTGTACAGTATAAAATCCATATTTTCTGCAGAGCTGTGTATAATACAAAGTTACTGTTGTACTGTTTGTTCATATCTTGGGTGGCTTTCCCTCCCCTTCCCCTTTTGTTTTGTTCTAATAGTGTTTGAAATAACTTCTCTAAAACACCTCACTTAAACACTGAAGTAAAAGAATGACTTGAAATCATCATTCTACAGTTACCATTTTGAAGTCATGGAAGAAGAACAATGTTGCACAGTACAGCCCAGTTGTGTACAGTACTGTAAGTCAGGATCATACTAACTACTGTAGTGTTTGCACAGTACCAAGTAACCAAGTACGTGCTTAATATACACCAAATGGAGTCCTTCGGTAGGCTATGCCATATCGATGATAGAAAACTAGCATTTAAAGTGATTGCGTGCGTAGGCAAAAAGTAAAAACATTGAAATTTCATCTCCAAAAGTTTGGTAAGACTTTTAATTACACCATTCAGACAATCTGGGAAAATAAATAGGTTTCAGTTGGATACTCTTGCCATATGATTTCAAATTCTTCTAACAAAACAACAGAAAGTGTAGAATACGATAATGTAGTGGTTGACAGTTTTCATTCAAATCAACGGTGTGCTTCTTTGAACAAGCCAATGGGAAGTATACTAGTATTAAATATTCAGTTACAACTCAGGATCACTGACGCCGCAGGCAAGGTTGTGTTCAGTTCGTAGGTTATTTGTAGATACACTGTTTCCTTTCACCAAATACTACAATTCACGATACCTACCAAGGAGCGACGACTTGAGAAATAAGTTTTTGATACACTAGTGAGAGCTGTACTGTTGTATATTCATTATGTAGGCGACTATAGCAAGAACCATTAATTTTCAAATATGATTTCTGTTTTTTACTGTTTTATGCCAATCCCATTACTGTCATTTTACTTCATTGAAAGACATAGTCCGTTCATGTACAACCTCGCGTGTACATTTAAAAATAAAGACAAAGTTAAGATCAGACATACTCTTTCTTTTTGGTTTTTCAGTACACGCGCAATCACTTTAAGTTAATCACTTAGAAATCCTAGTCCACATGATTTCTTATTGTCTTTTCTTCTATTTTGGAGAAATACATGCTACTTACAAAATTCATTTTTGTAGTTTACATTAAAGTAAAACTTGTAGCAAAGTATTCTTCTCTCCTTACATAAATTACAATGTTAAACAAAGACCCAGTGTACTATACCAAAAGACCTTGTTTTAACACGAAATTCGATATACAACAACAGATATGTATCTTGCATACATACTGCAGAGTCCAAGAATGTTCAGAAATAAACTACTCATTATACAGTTGTTGTTTTAGTATCGTAGACATTTTTCTCAGTGCTGTACGGGTAGCCTTTTTGACAGTGGATGTCCCGTCTGCTTGTTGGCCACACCTGAATGTAATCTCCAACAATCATGTGATAGTCAGTTTTATGCGGTTGGTGCAGGATATATCCCTCTTGACCAAGAGTAACCATCTGTGGAACTGCAGCATCATTAGAAGCATTTCAACAAAAATTATTAACTGAACATGTAAACTTGTCTAGAAGACATCCATCCATTTAGTTGTAGATATTAATTTCCTACCAAACTGATGTGTCACTGAAAAGCTGATTGATGTAAGTATATCACCAGCAAACAGTTCAAAATCAAGGTTTCATTTTCTTTGTGTGACCTTGATCGGTGTGGTCTGCCCTAGGCTAAGCTTTTACCATCCCATTGAATCATATCCACAGTATTTGCTTTGTACTATTGAGCGCTGTTAGTTTTACCATGGTTTGGATCACACAAGGCAAAGTTTTTTGAAGTAAAACTGGCTTTCAAATGAAAGGCCAAAATATTTCATTGGGGCTGCAGTAAAGAACTTTTTGACTCTTAGAGTGCAGTTTCAGAATTTTCCCAGCAACAACAGTTGATACTTTCAGTCATGTATGTAAACCTGTGAAGTGAAGTTAAAGGGAATAAGCAGTCACCCAACTTTATTTTGAAGCATCAGCTAAATCATACAAATCTCCTCTTTTCAGGATATTTCATACTATTGTGCATTCAAAGGAATCAAACATCTTGAATAAATTTAGGAATTCAGCAACATAAATGTTATCCCTTGATGCAAAGAGCCATCCATGAAGTAGAATAGGGGACTATACTACCAATTGGGGTGGCTGCATTTTCCCTTTAACTATTCTGCAGAACTTTGCAAGTTGCACACTGATTTTGTGCACTTTGCACTAACTATTCTACATAGTGTTATGTAGTGTGGTTGGGTAGAAATCAGAAAACCACTTTTGTATACCCAATATTGTCCATGTTAAATACCAACCTTGAAAAATTCATAAATAATGAAAATAAAATATCTATTCATCCCCTCTCATGTCATCAAACTTGTCTGCAAATATACATATTTGTTGTTAGCTCCTGTTTAGTACAACTGAATCATACTTTAAAGGTCATGTGATATGAACGACATTTTGGAGTATTGGGTGCATTCAGCATTGAAAATGTTAAAAGTAGTCACAAATTCCATCAAACATTGACCAATTTACAGGCAAGTTAGTGTCTCACAGCTGTATAATGAATAAACATTGGCTAAGTATGCAAATATGTGACATCAAGAGATGGACTCCTATGATATGTCTTATGTTAATCCTTTGTTTATGTAACCTTTATTTCAAGGACATTTGAGAATTTTCTATTCCCAGAGGGCTTTATTTTGGAAGCATGTATTTTCTTCTTCAAAAATATTGATAAAACTTACTGAAACAGTAATTAAGTACTTAAGAGGCAAAATCTATAGGCTTAACAAAAGAAATACTGACACTGTGCAACACTCCACGTCATCTGTTTTGCATTTTTCTCAAAGTTTGAAAAGTCATATCTCAAAAACGATATACAAACAAAATTCCAACGGATTTTCACTCAGGGTTTTACTAATGCAGCTTCTGAATGAAGGGTGCTTTTTTTCTAGAAACATGTCAGACAACCTTCAATGCACTGTGAGTAATTCTGCCTTAGAGCAGCACATTGAATTGATATCTAAATTTAAGAGGATTTTGAAGTGTTCAACTGCATGACAATGCCTATCATTAGCACACTTACCAACTTTCAGATCCAGTTGTTATAAAAAACTTTTAATTTTTTGACCCTGACTTGTACTGTGTGCATATAAATCAACACTTTAAGGCAAACTAGGGCATAGAGGGTGCATTGCAAGATTAGTTTGGAGTGAGTGTTTGAGCTAATTAGTCTATGTGATAGTGTGAGCAAGGGGTAGGTGTAGTCACTCGTGAACACCGACACCAGTGAGTTGTGGGGATTTAATTTTTTGACCCTGACTGGTACTGTGTACTTATAAATTAGCACTAATGTGAAAAAGTGTCTGGTCAAGAATGTTCAAAAACCACATTGAATTGTTATTTAAGTCACTCACTAATGTTCATTTGCATGTGACACATAGGGATCCTCTTTTTGACCATTTGCCTTTACATTTAATATGTGCAGATAATGTGACAGGTTTGGAAAGTGAATTTTACAAAGCAAGTCAGTGTGCCCCTTTACAGGCAGATCATCAAGAGAAAGAGTTTACACATTTCTGTGGAATCAACTGTTTAGTACCAAATGAACTGTGCATCTTGTAAAGGTAACACATGGGTAAAACCTGTTGACTTACAGTATGTTTACTTTTTGGCCCAACATTTAGTTTGACTTTTAGCCAATTGGTAGGTGAATGTTCAAATGTTACTTTAGCTCAGATAGTAATCTTTGATCACGAGGTGAACTGAATGGATTAACAAGCTGAATTATGTTGGAACTCTAAAGCCCTGGAAACCAAAAGGAGGAAAGAACTTTTATGCATAATGAATAACAGTTTAAGAAGAGGTGCGTGTGTTTAAGTGTGTTTTCACCACTGACAGTATTTATATGTTAGTTGACGTGAGCTAGAAGCGATATTAATTAATTATTCTTTTTCTTCTTTTTTTTAAATTAATCACTTGTCATCATGTCTTCCTTTTGTGTTTGCGTGCAAGTATCCTAGTACCACTGGTGCTTTCTATCGAACCAAACTGTCACCAGAATAACCATGACACAGCCCATTGTCAAAGAAACAGATTTAAACACCTGCTATTCAGTATGTACTGCACCAATGAACAAACAGGATTCACATGGCATTAGACTGTTGATGTTTCATTCCTTTTCCATTTAAAGAGGCTCATTGAGTTGATATCAGTAAAGAATGCGGTGATTTTGAAGTATACAAAAACACGACAATACTCACAATTAGCATAATTAATCAAGTTTGACATCCAATAGTTGTATGAAAACTGTCAATTATTTTCGAATTTTTGACCGTTACTTCCTCTGATTGTGTGCATGTGAGTGTACTAATGTGAAAATGTCTGGTCACAAAGTTTCAAAAACTAAATTTAATCGTTGGTTACTCACTCATTAATGTTCCAACGTATGTAAAACTTTGGGATCCTTTTAGTTTGACTGTTTGTCATAAGTAAGTGAAGGAAACTTGACCGGTTGAGAAAAATTGAGTGAATTTCACAAAACAACTCAATGAGCCTCTTTAAGGCACTTTCTTTGTAAATTACTTTACTCATCTACCTGGTATCAAGGAATGATTGAAGAGAGAGGAATGTGCCTTTATACCAGTAGTATATATGTAAATAAAGGTGACTGATTCTTAGTAAATATCATGTGACATCAGTCCACAGTGGTATGATGTCTAGTTTATGTTCACTCTTTCCACATACTCGTGTACAGTGAATGATGCTATAAGTAATTATAGAGAATTATCAAGAAGAAACTAATGTCAGGTGAGATTTAATAAGACAATCAATCGCCTTTAAAGAATGGTTAGTCTGCATACTGAAATGACAGCTGAACTCAGTATGCAGTTATACAGTTTAGTAACAGTTAACCTTACATATATATATCTGTACATTAATGGTACACTCCAGCATCAAGTAAGTTTTGCAAGATGTTTGAACTTTGTTTAAAATTGCAATGGAAATTCATCAGGCACTGTACGTAATTGGAACACATTCCGCAGTATCGATATGCATCAGAATTGACGCGCAAGATACAGTCAGACATGAATGTAGTTTCCAGTTGGCTTACTGCTGGCATTGATAAATGAATGGCTGATGGTGGATGGATTCATCACAAATTTTGCCTTTCGTAGAAATCAGAAGTCCTAATGGAAAATAACTTCATTCATATGAATGGGGGTATACATGATGTGACTAATTTTTCTTCAAAAATACCTCAAGGGTATGTGATTCAGTAATAAGCTGGTGATGACATTCATGACAAAGTACAAAATCATTGAGGCAGAGCCTGAGTGGTAGTGCAGGCCAAAGCAAAAACTTTACACAGTTGAATCTGGTTCCTATAGATTGTCTTCAGTTGTGTCGTAATTTCATCTCCATTTGCCAAGATTTTAATATTTCTAGGGCTTGTTCAATTTCTTTTTCAAATAATTTCTTTGCTGATCAATAATGATGATTAAAGACAAAAACTCATCACTCCAGACAGTTTCAATTCTCCCAACCACCTACCTCTAGTCCCTCCCTCAGCCTGTCTTAAATTCCTCCACATGTGTAATCAAAACAATGGATCCCTGTGTACGCTGTGTAATACAAGCTGCTCTGCATCTTTCGAATTTGCTGTCATCTAAGAGTACTGTTGCTTAGAACCAGTGGAGAATTTTGCTTTCCGGGAGGTAAAAATATAGCTTAGGGTGATGCAATACAGCCTTAAATATCTAGGCGGAGTCATCAGCAGCTGTGTTGACGTATTCCCCCAGTACTCCCAAGAGATATACCTCAGTCTCCAAAGAGAGAGAAATGGTTAGTTTATTGAGAGACCAATGAATAGGCTCCAAATTTGCTAGGTTTCCATGCTAAGATATGGTCCACCATTGTGATACCAAAGTAATGCCTAACAAAAGTACCTTTCCATGTAAGTCCTTAGTCTCCTCCAAGGAAAAGAGACAGGAGACTTCCCTGATACTTTAAATGGTGCAGATGGTTTAATTACCATGAATTTGACAGAATTTTTCTTTACTATGATTTTTCACATGTATGCATATTAATCTCTTTTTTGTTATGATCATATATTTAAAAGTTCAATTACTAGAGGGTAATATTCTTGCAGTCACTAGCAGCACCATAAACTTCACACCAACCTCTGAAAAACTCTTGCTCCAAAAACACTTAGCAACTGCATGTACAACTTGACTTGCACTAACCACTGAAAGGGAAGTAGGGTGTTCAGAATACACCAAGATGGCACACAAAGAAAATAGCTTAAATCATCGTTAAACCATTCAGTCTCATCAATAAACATCTGCAAATGCTTCATTTCCTCAAAACATTATGCATGTGGTGATCAATGGAAGATGCATCATTTGAATTTTGAAAAGTTTGGGTGAACAAACTATTGTTGAGCAACCAATCACTGAAAATCTGTGAGAAACTTTTTTCTTTAAAAGAAGGCTACTGTCCTTCCTTATTTTGAATAGTCTATCATTCCATGCCCCCAAACATTGGTTTTAAAAATATGGTTGTTTTCTGTAAAACAAAGGCCTTATTTCTCTTTGAAGTACAGGAATTACAGTGATCTCTTACAGATCTTTAACTTCCATCATGGTGCTACCCACTCATTGTGCTGTACAGTTTAGTTTATCCAGAAATTCACTTTTGTTTTCAGTGTCATGTTGTGACTCATTGCTGAAGCATAAAAAACCCACCCCATCCTTTGGTGACAACTGGACACTGCTGTCTTGCACTACCGTGAATGGCAAATATCATGCATGAATGATTTTGATGTATGCCTGTGTGCATGCCTACAGAATTATTTGATGTACTCTCCAAGTTGAATAGAAGGTATTTAAAGGGTTCCAACCATTGGCTTCTTTCGTGGTTTACCTCACTTACTCTTTAATTGGTTAAGTGCTGTTTTTGAGACAGCCTTGTGTAACCTTCTAATTTTCTCTTACCATTATTATTGTAGGCTAGACTGTTTCATTTGGACAAAGTAAACTACTATCGTGAAAATGTGACACTATTACCTTTGTTGCCTTTAAAGTTTGTGCGACATGCATAAAAAGCTGGTTTTTTCATAAAATGCTGTAAAACCATGTATGACTATCTGTCGGAATTGTTTTTATATATCTATTACCATTTGTGAGATACATGACTGTTCAAAGTGTGATGAAAATGCAAATTATGATGATGTGGAATGTTGCGCAGTGTCAGTATTTCTTTTCTAAATAAAACCCTCCAGGCGTATAAGTTTTATAAGTATAAGTTTTCATTTGTCCTTGAAATAAAGGCTAAGTAAACAAAGGAAAGCATAGGGTATATTCCAGGAGTTAACCTGCCGCTGCACAAATTTTCATACTAAGCCAGTTTTTATTCATGATGCAGGTGTAATACAGGAATTCGCCTGTAAAATTGTGTCAATAGTTGATGCATTTTGATGAAATTTGTTTGGCTATTTTCTACAAATGGAATAAGCCATATATACTCAAGAGAAAAGAAAAACATTTTCATGTCACATCACCTTTAATGCAACAGGAAGAATGTGCGTGAAATATTCAGACTCCAGGTACAGGTTGTTCACGGGTGATCAAAGTTTGACTTTTGTCCTAAGCAAGGCATTGTTTCAGGAACAGTGCCTCAAATGCCATTAGAAGTTTTGAGGAATGGAAACAAAGTCGATACTGAACAACTCTTGACTTGAGACCTTTTCTATGTAGTACCCTGTATTACCCTCTTGTGCACAAAAAGCAACATTAATCTATTTGATGGAAAATGATTTACAATACTATTAGACAGTCAAATTATAATGTATAGTGAATTGCTTTTTAAATTTGTGAGCATCAAGCCTTGAGATGGTTCTTTTTTGCTGGACTTAGTTGAAGTTTTCTCTCATACTTTTCAATAGTAGAAACTTTTACCAAAGATTTTAGTCAAATATTGTAATTACTGTAGTGAACCATTGTCGTTGCCCAAAGCTTTGATCAATACCTCTACCAGTGTCATACGGTATGGATAAAAATCAAGTGCTGGTTCTTCACAACATGGAAGTGTGTTTCACGTTCTCTTATAATTATTCATGCAGCTGCACAGTATAGTACTATAGTTCTCATTACTTCCTCCCAAATTTTATTTCTGTCCAGATTGTATTTTTTTGTGTTCACAGTGTAAAGTTTAATACGTATTACTTTTCTACTCACAGAAAAGACAGACATTGTTTACACAACAAACTAAGGAATCATACGACACATCTCGCTTCCAGTGCAAATCTAGTTTTATTTCCATTCAACTTTCAACACACACACAGTGCTAACAATAATCAACTACACAAAGGACCATTCCGTACCTGTGGAATGTACCTTTTTTAACTGACAGACAAAATTTGCTGTCATCGTTCATACCTGTAGGTGCATGTAACATTTTGAGTCAAATTGATTTGGAAAAACTTCCACTTTTCAACTTAAAATGGTTATCAGTACAAATCCGCTTCATTACATTCTAAGGAACAAAGGGAAAGAGCTAGTGTACAATTTATTTTTCCACAATCAAAGCTGGCTTAGTTGGTAGCATCCTCAAGGTATTATTCAGCTGTTGATGAAGAATTTGTGATCAACATAGAGACATAAAGAAATTTACAGTAAACCATTTTTACCCCCCCACTCGAATGACTCAATTCCCTTTTCATTTCCTTCATCTGTTTAACAAGGATTTGACAAAGACATGAAAGTATCAGTAATCATGCAGAATGGGAAATGACCTATCACTATTATAGCCAAATTAATTTTAAATTATTGTAAATATTGCTGGTTTCCAACCTCCTTCAAGAGAGATGCTAGTCGTTACCAGTCTACACCCTTAAAATATATTTTTGAATTTGTTAAACCTTTAACTGTGAGTGGTGATGTACTTGTAGTTCTACTCATTAATCCTAAACATAATCATTCCATAAAAGAATTTTCTAATCAAGAAATGCATGCAGTGTAATAATTTCAGTTTACAATGAAACAGTCCATGCTATACAGTATAGTGGTGTAGAATTGTATCTACGCTACATATTCTAAAATGCATCCATTGGAGCTTTCCTATGACTGCTCACTGCTCGGAGTTGCAAATGAAACTGTGACATTTGGGATTAAATATATACTGCACAGTAAGGGGGGCATCTTCCTTTTCTCTTCTGCAGTAGTCATACATAATTAAATGCACACTACTAGGGACTTCCATGCTGAATTGTATTTCAGCCACATCATGTTATGAATGTAGCTGCTTTACATTTGAATCTCAGACAATGTCTCTATGGTCTGGATGCAATTTCAGGTAGCCGTCGGACTATCAAATTTCAAAATGTCTGCATACCAGCAGTCCTAACTGCATGTTAGTAAATTCCACCATCATTTCTATTTTGCAGACACTCCTTTTTTGGACAGGGATGCCCATCGTGTGGCTTGGCCTCTGCATCGTCGCTCTTCTCCTCTTTTCTTGCTGTCTGTGCTTGAAACGAAACCAACCGGTCAACGTCCGGCAGGGGATCATAAGGCTGCGATGGTGGATCATTTTTTGTATGCTGCTTTGTTTGTGAGTATACTTGGTGCATGTTGGTCTCTTTTCTCTAACAACTTTTCACCCTTCACATCCCTTTTTTCTCATGTGAACTTGTCCCTCCACAACAAGTGCACTCTATTCTTCTATGAACTAGTTCGCCATTGATCACTACTTTCAGTTATTGTTCTTCTTACATTCTTTGTACCTTTCACTACCATGCCAGTAGTGACCACTAACCTTTGATGCTTGCCTAATGCCTCCCTGAAAAAACAGTACCTTGAATACCACCAACTGTACCTCCTTCTCTATCTACCACCCAAAAGGGATACTCCTTTTATCCTGCTCAGGGTCCCTCCAGGGCTGTAAGTGTAGTTTGTTCTCTACACTCTACATTTCCTTATGTCTTTGGTACTTGTGTTGCACATGGGCATTGATTTACTATTGAATGCCCAAAACGCCTCCCCTACTTTAAGTGGTGTAAACCAGACTTCTTTCATGGCGATATCTGGGGAGGAGTTGGGCAAAGTGCTGAAGTGGGAATAAAGCAGTATTCAATAACTCTATCAGAGAGCTTTATCGTTAGAGTTCATCAGAGTGTTTGGGAAAATCATACCATGAACATTTTGAAGGAAAAGGCTCTAGCAGTTCCAGCCTTATGTGACAAAGTACAGAAAAGTCAACAGCAACAGATCAAAATCTATAATGTGGTCATAATCTAATGTTATTCCTACATTAAAGTGGAATATTTTCAAATTGCTTTCTTTATTAAAGTTGTTTAAGTTGGAAGGTAGGAAACTCTCCAAATTCCTTTTGGCAAATTCATAAATTTATGTTGAAATTTGGCAAAGCTCCTGCCATAACCTTGTCAAATTTTGATTCTGCCCAAGTTGGTCACATACTCTATTCATTCTCAGTACATGCATAATTTTCAGATCGAGAAGGATATATGCAGTGATTTTGTGAGAAATCTTACTTCTGTTCAGTCTGATGATGATTAGCCATTAATTGTTCTTTTGCCCCAGATTACAAATAGAAATGTTGCATGTTTGTGGGTCATTTCGAGAATGACTAGACAGGGTGTGAAGTCTTTCTAGTAAATCCACGAATGGCCAAGAAACTTGTTAAATGAGTCACAGAATATTAACTTATATGAACAAAGTCTAGGGTGTGTCACTTCCCTGTTTTTTTATTTTTTAATTTCTTTTGTGTCAATTCACTTTCAGTGTTATTTTTAGCCAGTAATTAATTTCAACATACTGTACAGTGTTAGCTTTGAAAAGGTAAAGGTATTCTGCACATTATGTCTGTTCGCAGACAATACATCGTCCAGTATTCAAGTCTCATCAATTAACCTTGGACTTGGCAAGAGAGGAACATTTCCTTTTCCAGATTTTGCCTGGAATATGGAATGTTAATATAGAAATAAGAAATTTGCCTCATTCCAAACTTACCTGTTTCCATGCAGCTAATGCACATCTCTGTACCATACTTTGAACTACTACTGTTGTAAGTAACCTTTAACCCCGTCTCTAAATTCACACTACAGTAAAACCCTGTTTATCCGAAACCCTGTTTATCCGAACTGGCCGTTTGGTTTCGCAAACCGGCATCTTACCCAAGCTATGTCAATTTTAGTCTAAATTTGACAACATTTTGTCTCTCTGTTTTACTCTTACGATCCCCACAGATTTTCATTGTCGCAGAACACAAGTATTTTTAATGTTATCTACACTACCATCTTTAACCATCAAGCTGGAGAATGAATAAACAATATAGAATTGCCCTAATTCTTTGTGTCTTTTGTTCCTTGGTTGTCCACGTAGAGCTACAATATGATCAATAGCCTATCAAAGTGCACTAAGCCTAAGCTCTTCATACACAGCCCTGCTAGTATCAGCGCTGTCCAACAGATGTTCTTTTCACTCTTATCAATGCAGTTATTAAATTATCAACTGCGTAGAAGAATGTCAATCAGACTTATATGTAGGGTTTTATAGGTGAGATGAAATACCCATTGAGTAAGCGTACAAGCTTAAAATCCTTCTTTGACTTTCAAACTCTAAGCCTACAGGTACTGCCGACATTACCTTTCGCAGAATAGGGTTCATACAGTAAAAGATAAGTCACCCAGCTCGTACTGTCATAGCTAGTGCTATTGTCGCCTATGAGGGCTGGTAGCAGTACTCGCATTTAAACAGTGAGCATTGTTAAGTGGTGTGCTTCTCCTGTTTTAATGTCAGCCAGTGCATATCACGCTTGTAGAGGTAAATTCTTAACTACGTGTGGTTATTTTATCGCAAAAAGTTTGAAAGCGTAACTTACTGTTGTTTTTCGGTCTATAGTGCTAGGATTCAGTGTGTAGGGTATGTGTTATCCTAACGCTGAGCAAAGTAGCGCAACCGAAACGGACGCTCATTGCCCACATCTAAAATATCCTCCTTGGGAGTTCAGTCTAAAGAAAACACACGAAAAAGTTTGAATCTTCAACAAATTTTTATTTTTCACAATGAAATGAAAGAAATGACACAGAGACAACCTAGCAAAGGTTAATTTCACTTTATTAATTGGTGCATACTACAGTGCCCTGACAGCAAATCAGTGATGCACATGAAACCTCATTTATCCGAACTTAAACGGGGGATTCACATCATAGACATATTCTTACCCCTTGCCTCACTAATGCATCATTTGACCTTATGCTGAAATCATCCTTGAAACTAATTCTAGCACCGCGCCCTCTAAGGCCTTGTTGTGGGGATATTCCACTTAAAAGTGGACTAACGACTCCTTCACAAACTACATCCCAAAAGTGCAACTTGTTGGACTTACAGTACTGCTGAACCTTGCAGCATGAACAGTTCACCTTAGACCACCCATTTGACTGTATTTTGACTGTATTTCACTTTCCAAGCAAAAGTCTAATGAGGCAGAGCTAGGGCATAGAAGGCATGGTGCAAGAATGTTACCGGTTCAGTATTGAGCTAGCTAGACTATGCGATAGTGTGAGTAAGGGGTAAGCATAGTCCCCCTTAAATTACCCATACCTTTGTGGGGATTTGACTGTAGTGCATATATAGATAAGCTGCTCAACATGAACTGTGTTGACCACTGTGGTCTTCTCTGCAGTTCTTTTGAACATAATGGATTTGATTCCTATCTTTATTTATTTGGACCAGCTGGCTTGCAGGTTTGGAGTGGTGGCTAAAGAATCCACCATTTCTTTGAAAACACTCTATTTCTCTGAATATCGATGTATAATTAAACTTCACAGAGTCGTAAAATTTGTGCCATGTTGCGCCTGTGTAGTTTAATTGTCCAGCCCATCATGTTTGTCCTTTTCAAAACAGTTAAAACAAAATAAAAAAGAAGTATGCTTTTCAATTTGGATTAAATTTCATTTTAGGATAGTCTTTCAATCAGACAGACTCGGATGAGTCTCATCAATATGGTAGTCCCTTCTTTGGCCTCTGTTCAAATAGAGTACACTAGCTTTTCTGTTTATCAATGTCATATCAGAGCTCCATGGTAAAACAGGCTTAGTTGTTTTATCCAAACATTTCTCCAGGTCAGCTCACTGCATGGTTAAGCTACTCAGTAATACCTCCTGTTCAAGTTTGTTTGCATGCACCTAAGATTACTGTTAATTAAATACCTACACCAGAATTTATGGCATAAAAGATAAAGTCACAAAAGTTCGGTAACAATTTGAGGTATCACATGGACTCGTCAAGACAAGACAGTGCTATTGAATTCCTTGCAGTCTTTTGCCTTGATTCAGGACACCAGGATTAGTAAGGACAGGGTGTTATTTAAAACACAGTTGGAGAGAAATGTACACTATGTAGCATGTACCGTTACATTGTGGATCTGCCCTTTTGAGGAGAGGGATTTAAATTACCAGTAATTGGAATGGTTGAGCTTTAAGCTGTCTGTATTCAAGATGATAGAAACTGCTGGCAGACATTTTTGTGTGTACACACAATATTTTTGTTGGACTGATATATTCATCACTAATCTATGCATATTGTTAGCTGGTACACTGTGTTAAATTTTTAGACCCTTTTGTGTCTCAGTTAAGGTCAGTCACCAGTCCTTGTGTTGTCTGAATCGATGACCTCCAATAGTGAGGATTTGATTTACAGTAAAGGGTTGCTTGTGGAGCACTCCCTATAAAGAATCTTTTGATCTTTGAAATCAGTGTGATTCAGCCTCCTGTTGGACATATTTCAGGTTAGCATAAAGCACTATGCCGTGTAAGATTTAGTCAACCTATGTTGGCTTTGATAGGGAGACATACAGTAGATGCCATAGCAATGAATGAATGAAGTTTATTGTTTACTTTAGCAATGTGTAAGTGAAGTCACTCACGGATATACTCAAACCTTTAATAGTGACACTCAAAATATGCGATACACCTGTAGTGGTAAACCAGAGTTCGTTGCGGTCCTTGAAAACCTTGAAAAGTCCTTGAATTTTCATGAGCTTTTAAATGTCCTTGCAATGTCCTTAAATTTAAAAATGTAGCCATGATATCCTTAAAATGTCCTTGAAATAAAGTTTTGGCATGTGCAATTTCTGTTTTCTTGTATAGATTTCACATTTAATCCTCCCAATTTTGCGCTGACTGATCAAGTTTGCTAAATTGACATGGTTAGCTTGCAGCAGGGGTATCTTCACGGCAGGCAAATCCAGCCTCTTCAGCACAGCGAGTAATATCGTTAGTCTGCTGTTTTGTGTGCAAAGCATATTGTTAACATTAGGCTCCTTACTAAGTTTTACGACAAACCTAATCCATGTACTTCAGTATTATATTGCACAGTAGCCCTAATCGTGTAGCATTTGCATGATTTTGATGATACAGGAAATCCATACAACTCTGAATTAATGGGGGGAATAAAATTCCCCCTCGAACTGTGATAGTTCTACTCATCCCAGCATCCATTTCAACTTAGTCAAAAAGAAAACTGTCGTTAGGTCTCAGCAGGTAGAATAATACAGTCTTTCATGCATACCTATGTACAGACTGCCGCTATCTGTCACCAACTCCATAAATAGGATAATAGGATTTGCATAAATAGTCATAATTTTCTCCACTTTTGTGAATTTTTCTGCAGAAGTTTTCAACAAAAGAGGTGCACTGTTTTAGTTACGGCATTTAAGCATGAGCAACGTATGTATGAATGTATCTGGGATTTTGTGACTTTCAAGGAAACCACACAGAATGAAGATTACCTTTAATACACGTTTGTACAGCCCCATTTAGAATTGTCTGTCACACAATATGTTGGTTTGATCCAGTCTGCATGCCATTATAGCTTCAATGCCACTGCGGTATTGTCTAAACAATCATTAGTGATACTACACAGTATAGCACTTTGCGTTAGGAGTTTTGTAAAAATTCTACTACACATCCAACAGAGGTCATATCATGCCAACCAGAAGTTTGTCGGCAAGACCTTTTAGCTTTAGCATCAAACACAGATAGAAACAGTATTGGAGATGTTATGATGTCTGCATCGTAGGCCAGTCTCACCTTAGTTTAATTTCCTCGACGTTGTGATCGCAGAATCTAATATTGGAACACCGCGGATCTCATCGAGTGAAGATTGATCACCCTGCCTGTGTTGTATTTGTTCATGCTGATCAGTCCTGAACTGTGGTGAAGTACCTCGCGATTATGTACACATAATTTAGTCAAGTCGTTCAAGCACCTTTCTTCTCGCTTGAACTTTTCTTTCATCGTTTTCTGTGACTGAGGAAGTGTCCAGTTATTGAGATAACATTGTTTTTGTGTTACTTTTCTTCCTGTACTGAACCATTCATTCTGTGTTGACACACGACAGGATATCTCTGATCCCCAAAGTCATTTTCGACAGGAAACTTGCATAATATGTTTTTGTTTTGGCTTCATTTTAATAACTAGATGCAACTGTGGTTTCTAGGTGTTGTTTGTGGTTTATAATACCTCTTTTAAGGATGCATTTTTTCATAATTCATTTTTGTCATCTACCCAAAGCCTTGCATAATGATAGATAAATTGTATAGCAATAGGTAGGCTGAAACAAATTCACTCAGTTTTAGCTGTATAGCCTACATTTATGTTTGAATGTGAGCATGACATTAGTTCAAGAACTCAACTCATCTCTTAGTGGTAGAAGGATTAGTCCACCATCTCACCTCTCGATGATCACCAATGATGTGCAGTCGCTAACCACATCTCACCAATCATGTAGTTCATCACACCAGAGATGAATTACAGTATGTCTCATCAATCATGGAGGATGTCTCACTCAGGTGTACTACAGTATGTCTCACCACGGGTGTAGGACATCTCACCAAGGATGTCCTAATGTCCCACCAAAGTAACTGAAATGTCTCACCAGTACATACTAATAGTATACATCACCAATATACACACACTAATACATCTCACAACAATGATTTATCATGTACGTCTCACCGACGATGTAGTGTATCTCAACAATAATGCAGAGTTCTGTATTCTCCTTTGTGTGGCAGAGTACTCTCAGACTGCTCTCCATTTTGAGTATGAACAATTTCGGTATGTACAGTGTTATAACACAAAAATACAAAACAGTTAAAACCACAGAGAAACGCTTAGAACTTCATTGATAATTCAGATCAGAACATACACCACATGCCCATAGGGGATTGAGTCTTAATAAACATGAGGACATCCCTATATGTAAACTACAAGTACTTTAGTCTCATCTATGAACACCTTCAGCGTTCCTAAAAACAAAAACAGAATAATAATAAAAGGGAAGAGTCGTTGGATCGACGAAAAGCAATGATACATTTAGAGAAGTTGAAGCTTGTTTACATCAAGCAAGCAATTTATGACTTCTTTTTTTCTGTTGATCTGTCATGATTAGTCATTGTAATATCGATCATACATAATGATGAATGATGGGCATGCTGAATTGTAATGCACTGAGCTACCACTACAACACTAAACTATTCACTCTACATGTACTGTACAGCCCATGTCAATGATATCACTGTGCAGCAGTGCTAGATGCACAGTATACTTGTATCAGAAGTACAGTACATACACTGTACTGTGTCATTTTGTATTAAACAAATATTACTGAAAACTAAATGTTTAATTGGTAGTGGTCCTGTTAATTGCACAATGGAATCATGTTGGACTCCCATTTCTTGGTTCCTTGCATCAGCAAAGGAACCTATGCAGTCAGGTTGGTGTGTGTGTGTATGTGTGCATCAGCGACACTTGCATAGGTACGCTCTAATTCAACAGGGGAAAATGGGATGAAAGTCAAACTTGGTATGTAGGTTTGCCATGTTGAGAAGGTGTGCCCTATTGTTTTTGGTGGAAGTTAAAGGTCATCTGGGGACACTGGGAGCAAGACTCTCTGTTTCTGTGACACTTGCTTGGGTACGCTCTACCTCAATAGGGGAAAGTCAGATGAAAGTCAAACTTAATATGTAGGTTCACCATATTGAGAAGGTTTGCCCTACTGTCTTTGGTGGAAGTCTAATGTCCTCTGGGAGAACTGGGGGCAAAAAGCCTGAAAACCTTTTTAACACAATATATCAAGTTATAAAGTTTAGACAATAAATACTGTGGTACATGGATGCATTATGGAAGTGGTGCCTTCAGGCCATTCAAGATTTGGTGCTCCAAATGTGCCATATGGGGTATTTAATAAATCTTGCAAGTACCTCTTCTCATACAGATTGTATGGCATTAAGATGAACTTGTGTCATGTTCCTACTATGTTAATGATTCCTTCTGGTAGTTCAAATAATTGATTCCATATCTGGACCAATTAACGAAATAATGCAAAATGTTTCTTTTCTGAATGTGTTGTGTTTTACAATGTGGAAGGATTGTCAAATTAGCATTGTGGTAGTGAAACTTAGCATATGTGGTTGGAAACCTTTCCAAGTGTTCAACATTTTTGGGTCCAATTTTCAGGTTAGGCCATATTTGCCATAAATGATTACATTGTGCAAAGTGATAAGTTTTATATGTTACAGTGTTGAGGGCTTTACAGATTAGTATTTGAGTACGTTTGGCTGATCAGCGCTCTTATGGACAAAATGGGGCCCACACTTATTGAAGGATGCTATGAATTGTGGATTAACCTTTATTAAGACTAAATGGTTACAATTAATTTACAATAATCTTCACACAAGGAACCATAGTGCCCTGGGGCTCATGTTTTTTTAAAGTTACTATCATAATTTCTTTGGTCTGAGGGGACTTTCTCTTTTAATATCAAGTCTGGGATCTTGTTGGAAAACAATACAAAAAACAAATTGCCAGACAACACAGGGAATTTGATCCTTGAAAACATAAGAAAATAGCATGCATACTACCAGGGGAACACACCCTTTGTACCCAAGAATCAAGAAATAATATAATCGTATTAAGTTTCTCCAGTGTGAAAATCATCAGGCTAACATTAAAATCACTCGATCCTTACTTGAGTTCTTTTTAATAGTGGATCCTTGGAGAGAGAGGGCAGGGCAATAGACAGGATGAAAATTCCACTGTATACAAGGAGAAAAGGGTTATCACAAAATTTTGAAATCCAAACCTGTATAAAAATGTGTAGAAAGTCCAATATGTAGACCAACTAGACACGTTGAGCTACACTTTGTGTCCTGTTGTTAAATTTGTAGGAAGAAGGAATATGAGAACAGATTTTCTTCACTCCTCACTTAAAAAGTCTGTACCTTCTTTGTCTTCCGTAACTGATGCACCCTGTACAATATACCTATTTTGTGCCCTTTGGTAACCTATTAACACAGCCCTCTAGACTTATGTAGTCACAGCCAGGCAGCAACTAATACCATTCTACAGTACATATCTGGCTTTTTATGTGGCTGTCATCTTTTTTTTAGCACTGTGTAGGGGTAAATTTAAATTCACGGTAGATTTTTATGAGTCCCAAGTGGATCTTCATGTCCCAGGTATTTTAGAATAAATCAGCCAGTGAAATATTATGAGACAACAGTTTTGAATTGATTAGTATGCCAACCAGCTATAAGTTGTTTGCACTTAGTATGCAAAGTGTGATCAGCTGGGTACAAGGCCATGTGGTGGCTATAAAGGTTATTGCAGCGATGTGTTTCTTCATTCAACCATATTGAAAGTGACATTTCTTACCAGTATGCTGAAGGTGTTGCCTAGGAACCCTTGTATTGTATTTCATTTTCTGACTGTATGCAGCAGATGCCAAGTAGTTTGTAGTGTAATACACTTGGAATAGTTTGATCCTTCCTAGTCACTGATGAACTTCGATCCCAGAGGACCATCCTCTACAAGTTAAAAAGTGAATTCATACCCAGATAATGGGAGGAATTGCAGACAATACCCCTGATGGATGAACAATTTTAGCATTAATTAACAAATTGTATATTTTTAATATTGTACAAAACAATATTCATAAAATGTCTTTGAAAATGATTCATTGTTAGTAAGAATGTAGTTGATTACAAGTTGAAGTTTACTGAAGTGAAGCTGTGTGACTTTAAAAGTGAGTAAACATGAGTAGTGTGTATAGTAAACATGCTGGCACATGTCTACAGTAGTTGAACATTACAAGCTAAGTTGTCTATCAATTAATTTTGCAAATGAAATCAATTACACATTCATTTCCAACACCTTTCATGTTGTCTCTGCCTTGGCTGCTGCATGGAGCACACTGGTTTTGTTTGCTACTGTACAACACAAGTTACTTTCCTTTAGTACAGTTTGTAAAGTACTTGCCGGGATGTGCAGAGCAAATTTTAGCATCATTTGGGAGGCTTTCCAAACTGAATTTGAATTTCAGGATACACCATTGGTTATGCTCGTCTCAAAACAACTTGTACATGCAGTTCGACATGTACCGTATTTGTACAGTGGTTTGTCGTATCTTTATTGCATGTAGTGTAAAATTTCAGACTAACTAATAACTGTACTTCCAAGTTTGGAGATGAAACAGTTGACATTTTGAGTAATGAATTTTTATGTAGATATATCTTGAATGTTCAGGTGTTTTTGTCACTTAGAAATAAATTTCACAGAAATTTTTCACCTGTGAGTGTCATGTCTTCTAAAAATATGTAAATATTTTAGTATGCAGTTCACAATTGGTTACTGTCATAAAATGTATTGCAAAGTTCAGGAGAATTTAGTTACTATTTGGAGCAATTAGTGTGACATAATACCAGAAAATTTGTTTTTTGCATTTGTTATTGATATAGTGTGCAGTTTGAGAATACAACACTCTTGTGATTTAGTATTTAGGGATGAAATCTTAGCTTCACAAATGTAGGTATTCATCAGGTTTTCAAAATTGCTGAATGAAAGAGGTTTTGAATCATGAAACCCTTGCTTGGAACACAAAAATTTGCAAAAAAGAGAAAACAGCATTTGTCGGTACTAAATCCCACAATGTCTGTCAAATTTTCAGACTCGTACTGAACCCCAACTTTTAAAATGATGTTTCACAACTAAGGAACCTTCTTTAAAGCAAGGTTGTTTTGTTTAACTGATACAACGTTAAAAAGGCTCATGTATTACCAGGGTTGTTTGATTTAAATCAAGATGATTAAAATTATGATTTAAGTCATGATTTTTATTATAATTTTTATTATAAAATCATGATTTCATTTGATTTATTTGATTTAAATCACTGATTTAAATCATGATTTTTTTTTAAAAAATCCAAAAATGAACAACCCTGTATATTACATTAACTTACTGCAGCTTGTTGGATAATGCCTACTATAAATTGAAACAAAAATATTTCAAGACACTACTGAGGAAATAATGAAACATACATAGTTGAGCAAAATTCTCCTACACTGTGAAAGTTGCTCTAAAAAGAGTGCTTTCTAGTTTCCACATGTACTGTATGTTGTTCATGTCATGTTAAAGCTATTTCAGTCTTCTGGTGTTTTGTAGTCACTGTAGTTTGTGGTTCATCAAGGTCATTGCCTCTACCCTAGAGGGCATGTAATAAAGAAGAATAAAAAGGAAGAAATGAAAACTTACAGGAAGGGAGTTTGTTGTCATTTGATTGGACTAGTAACTATTGCGTTTACTTTCCAAGTGCCCTACCGTGAAAGAGAGTTGCAGTAGTTGTGGAGTTAACATCCGTCAAAGCATTTCCAAACCCCCTTGTTTATGTTACATTGAAAGTGAAATAAGATTCAGTGTATGGTAACACACAGTTCGAAAAAACAAAAATGAAACAGAGGACATTTGTGTGAAGTTTTCCCCAGTTTAGGTCGTTTGATAAAGTTGGTCATTGTGTTTCCGTAATATGTATGTACTTAAAAGTAGTACACTGTATGTTGTTGATGTGTTCCTGCACTGTAGGTGAAGAAACTGTAATTTACACTTTTTCTGTAAACTTTTCCTGATCGAGCCTGTTTCCAGCCATTGAGAATGAAGGTTGAAAATGTTTCTCAGCAACCTGTCTCATCACAACAAGTGTACACTCATTTATCATGTTCAGCGTACCATTCATCATTATAAATACTACCTAAATTACATTCCAACACATTTTAGTCCCTACACTTGCCATTCAGCCATGTTGAAATATTTTCATGGATAGATTAGCTTGCACTTGTTGGATGGAGACAGGTTAGTGTTAATGTTACGTAGGATTAGGTATTTAACAATATCCTGTTTACACAGTACAGTGTCTATAGTATACCTGCCTTTCTGAGTTACCTTAGAAGGCCTATAGTAACTATTGTTGTAATTTACATGGGTGTGGTCAGTATTACATGATTCAACATAAATACACCCACTCAACTTTAACTGACAGTTTCAAAATGCCTTTTTGTTGAATTACCTAGGATGTATACTCTCTCAAGTAACATTTGGTTACAGTTCATTGATCAAGTGTCTCTCCAGAAGTCGTTTTTGTTGAAATGCCAGTCTGGAAGAATATTAGCTCTTCATTAGATCAACTTAAACCCTGTCTTGTGTTCTACATGATCATTGAGCAAGACAGAGATAATGTTCAGAATGCCAGCAGGATAAAGTCCCATAAGGGCATTCAACCTGCTACAGCTCTGTATGGTTGCTTACAGGCCAGGATAATTTCACTACTTTACATTATGGTATTTCCCTATCTCTAGTAGTCTGCATCAGGTTTATCACCATAAGTTCATCTCTTTGCACGGTGATATTGTTTATCTTGCCGGCAAACCCATTCTCTGGTCTGAACACCTACCCAATTCCCGTTTCAGATCGACGGTATCTCATGAGGCACTTGAAAAGCCTGGCTGAGACCTGTCTTATTTATTTGTAGCTTGTTAAACTTTGGGTCCACACTGGTGGTCTTTCACATTATTGTACTGATCCACTACAGTCATGACTTCCATAATTCTGTACACAGATTTGCACATCTTCTACATTTGGTTACATTAGATATATGTCCTCAGTCTGTGCTGGCCAATGCTGTACGTGGTCCGCCTACCTCCTTATCCTACGGTCCATATGTGACAACATTGTAAGATTGACATGCGTGTTACAATGCACAGACATCACTACGAAAAGTGTGGTGCAGTCATAGCACATATAATTCCACCTGATATCTTTAAGTGGTGAGTTTATCTATCTGAGGTTTAGCTTCTAAATAGCCCTCACCTTTTTCTAGACCTAGTACTAGTGAAGTCAGTTGATTTATGTACAGTTTCCTGGGCTTTTGACAGCTACAAGGTAGCAGCGTTTTTAAACAAGCCTTGTTTATGGTGCATTTCATTCAGAAACATTCTGGTAACCCTTGAAAGATGCCTCACATGTAACTAGGTGATTGACAGAAATTTTAAGCAGACCTGTCTGTTAGTCACACCTTTGATAAACAGTCAAATAAACCAAACTGTTTTGTCGGGGAAATATTCCAAAGAGGCCCTCCACAAGTGATAATGTTAGATGTTCTGAAAATTGCAGTCTGCCGCTAAGCTGGCTACTGAAGTTAAATCGGATAGTTCCCTTTGTCTGCTGTGCACTTTTGGACGCAATCAAATACAGAATGCTAGAAAGCAGTATTGTAGTATTATCACCTGATGTAAATTTACAAATGATTGCCCTCCACATTTCTCTCAAGCAGTCTTGCAGTAACTTCCTTAAAGCCATTCACCCACTTGCCATCTCCCATCCAACCTCTCCATTAAAAAAAAAATTGCCTATGATGGACTGTAAACTGTTTAAGCAGGTTTGAAAACATGAATAACTGCCACACAATTGCCACAGTGTCATCCTAACAGGGAATACAACACACACATGTAGGCAAAGAATATCATGACTTAGTGTAAATATGTGTACAATGGTTCCGTTTCTGCACAGCTTCTACATCATGTTGCAAACTGACTCATTGCATATCATATTTGGTGTAGTGTGTCAGTTTGCTTGTGTTATTTGTGAGAAATGTGGTGAATTTTTATCTTAATTCGAAGGAATGATGGCTTCATAAGTCCAGTCAGCTGACGCAACATTCTGTTTTCAACAATTTGAGGTTGCATAGCAACATTGACATCTCCATTTAGCTTGCTTGTGTCTCTTGCAGCTGTTGGTTTATCATCTACCTATAATTCTATGTACACCCCTCAGTCGAACTGGGCTTTCCTGCAGTTTACTTGTAAAAGCTGCCCTTTTATAAGAGTTAGCTCACATGCATCTGTCCACCAACTTATTGTATAGATCTCTTCAGCATTTCATAGACTATACTGTCTGCATTACGTCAGAAACAATCAGATAGGAAATGTGTTACTGCATTGAGTGTTTTACAAACAGAATTAAAAAAAGTCATGTTTTACTGTGTGCATTTACAGTAGCTACCTTCCATAGGTATTCATGTACAGTAGATATAATTGCTTGAATACCGACCCCTCTCTGTGTGTCATCAGTACTGTGTGTCAACTTTTGGCTCATGATTAGGCAAGAGACATTTCTAGACATGTGTTGATATAGGAGAAGGAAAGTCAGGACTTTTGACAAAGTTAAATGAGAGACTAGCATTTGGTAAATGCCTTCACCAGATTTGACTTAAGTATGTTGTTCACTTTCCAAGATATTGCAGTTTGAATGTTCATAAGAAAATCAGTAAACTGTCATTTTAAGACTTTTATGATATCACTGGGCCCTCTGTGATTGAAAAGCTTTTTACTTTATATTTCATTGTCAATATATTTTTGATTCCTTGCGGAAGGCAGAAGGAATCTATGCGATGGTGATGTCGTGTGTGTGTATGTGTGTGTGCGTGCACGTGCGGGTGTATGTGTGTGTGTGTGTGACGCCCTGCTTGTAAACACGATATCTCAAGAAGGGTAACCATGACTGATCTCATACTTGGCGTGTCAGTTGCTTATAGTGAGTAGATGATCCTTATTGTTTTTGATGGGGGTCAAAGGTCATTCGAGGTCACCAGAGGTCAAAATGTGAAACCTTGTAAACACAATATCTCAAGAACAGTTGCTGTGACTGATGTCATACGTAGTGTGTGGGTTGTTCATATTGACTAGATGATTGCTATTGTTTTTGGTGGAGGTCAAAGGTCATTTGAGGTCACCAGAGGTCAAACTGTAAAAACCTTGTAAGCACAATATCTCCAGAAGGGCAACTTTTACAAATGTCATAGGTAGTGTGTAGGTTGGTCATATGAAGTAGATGATCCCTATTGTTTTTGGTGGAGGTCAAAGGTCATTTGAGGTCACCAGAGGTCAAACCATAAAAACCTTGTAAACACAATATCTCCAGAAGGATAACTGTGACTGATGTCATACTTAGTGTGTGGGTTGGTCATATTAGGTAGATGATCACTCTTGTTTTTGATGGAGTTCAAAGGTCATTTGAGGTCACGAGAGGTTAAAATGTGAAATCCTTGTAAACACAATATCTCCGGAAGGGTAACTGTGACTGATGTCATATTTAATGTGTGGGTTGGCCATATTGAGTAGATCTCCCTATTGGTAGAGGTCAAAGGTCATTTGAGGTCATCAGAGGTTAAAATGTGAAAACCTTCTAAACGCATTTATCTCAAGAACGGTAACTGTGAACAATGTCATACTTGGGGTGTGCGGTTTGCTCATATTAAGTAGATGATCTCTTTTGTTTGTGGTGGAGGTCAAAGGTCATTTGAAGCCAACAGAGGTCAAACTGTAAAAATATTGTAAACACAATATCTCCAGACGGGGAACTGTGACTGATGTCACACTAAATGTGTCAGTTGGTTATATTAAGTAAATGATCCCTCTTGTTTTTGGTTGAGGTTAAAGGTCATTTGAGGTTACCAGAGGTTAAACTGTGAAACCCTTGTAAACACAGTATCTCCAGAAGGATAAGTGTGACTGATGTCATACTTGATGTATGGATTGTATATACTAAGTAGAAGACTGCTATCATTCTTGGTGGAGGTCAAAGGTCGTTTGAGGTCACCCGAGGTCAAACCTTGCTAACACATTATCTCCAGAAGGATAAGTGTGACTGATGTCATACTTGATGTGTGGGTTCCCCATACTGGGTAGGTGATCCCTATTGCTTTTAGTGGACATCAAATGTCATTTGAGGTCACCAAAATAATGGTTACGTGGGATTAAAGGCAAATGTGTTGTTTCAAGAACTGCAGTAACGCTCATACTTGTCATGTGGATAATTCATGTTTGTTATAATAAAACCATGTGGCAAGGAATCACAAAGTCTTTTTGGCTTTCTGGTTTTAACGGTTGTGCACCTGGATTCAATTCAGAGTAGTAATGATTTCATTATTGCATGATACACCTCAGTACTTCATCACAGAATGTGCACAATGGTGTGCTGATTTATAGAAATTATATATAGGTAAAGAAAGCAGAGAAATGAAAATTTGTGCTATCAGTGGTTATGTGACATCATTATTCGACTTGCTCAAGTTGGTTTACATTCAACTCAGGTAGAAGTGGCAGCACCCTTCTCTGAATTTCAAAAGTGTGTAACTTGGATAGGAAGCAATATCTCTGAATGAAAGTTTGTGGAGATGTTTGTCAAACACTACTGCTTCATTTTGATAAAGGAGAGTATCAATGCTTTACCTTAAACATTTAATTTTCTATAAATTCAAATCTTTGTTCTTTACATCATATGACAATGATGCAAAGACAAGACCTAGGTGTTATTGTATACATACATTCACACTGTAGCCATTTACTGACCCCTTGCCTCACTAATGCATACATTTGATCCATGCTCAAATTGTCCTCGAAACTAATTCTAGCACCGCACCCTCTAAGGCCTAGCCCACCCTCGTTTAACTTTCGCTGGAGTGCCTCAGAACGCTATTACTAGTCCTCCGCTGTTTTTTGCCCGTGGCAAAGGTGGCTGACTTGAAAAACTGTTACTGTATACATACATCTATTGTAAACTTCACCATACAGTATGGACCACTTTGAACTAGTTCCACAGTATATATATTCTTGATACTTTTGGAGGCCTACCGAATTGCCACCTATGACCCATTTCAAACCTCATATAAAACTTGCTGTATTATTGTCACATGTCATATGGTTCATCTGATGATGAATATGTTTTTCCATTTTTGTCAAACATTAAATCTCAGCCGTAGCTTGAGTTAACTGCTACAGAAGATGTTACTTGTGACAGTTTTTGCTTGTTGTGTAAGAACTTGGTGCTTGTTGTTCCAAATGCTCACTACATGTGTCTCTGCTTGTTACAGAGGTCGTTGAGAGATTGCTTCAGAGCTTTTCTCTTGATGCAGCTCAGTTTTGTCTACAATAAAGAAGTTTTTTTGTCTGCCATCGCACATTAGTTATTACTTGCACCAGCTAATGGACAATGTACTGGCTCACTGCTTTCTACAGTAGATAAATTGCAATACTGCGTCTATAACCTTTTCATTTCTCTAGCATACATAATGTACTTTAATTATGACAGTAAATGTTTTGCCTTTCTCTGCATTCTTGAAGGAGGACAGAGTTTTGTGAGAGAGACATTTTAAATTCTGTGGAGAGTTATCCTGAAGATTATGAGTAGGCAAATTGTAATTTAATGATGACAAAAAGTCTTAACAAACTATGAAGTTGAAATTTTCATGAAAAGTGGATTTACACACACTTAATGGAATTTGAATTCCAATCTATATCTTCTGTCAACAACAACAAATGAGAAGTTTTTTCTTTTTTTTTTACATGTGTTTTGTCATAAAATTTTAAATTTTTGAGTCAGTCTCAATGCATATATTGTACAAATGATTATCATGGTCATCACACATTTGATGGAAGACCCCACATTTGCAATAATACCTGTAAACGTCTGGTAACAGTTAGCAGAGTGTATGATCATGTGCACATTGATAATGTGAATTTACCTTGTTCCTTACTTACCTGTCTCCATACAACAACTGCACTCCATGAATTGTTCGTTGGTACAGGTAACCAGTTAGACAGACCATGTGGTCTTCCTTTATAGGAACTGAAACCAATATTTGATCCTTGGTGAGGAAGTACCAGTATTTGTGGGAACAATAGACAACTGCACTACAAAGAATACATGCTGTAAATTTTCCTACTGCTTGAATTGTGTAACTATTAAGGAACTGAAACTACCGTAATAGACAGCCCAGAAGTATCATTGTAAATTTATATTTATGGGGCACATTTGTAGAATGCTGTTTCTCAAAATTTAATTTTGATTCTGTGAGTTTTGCTTGCTCTTTGGTTATGCATAAAGAGGTAGTGCAAAAAATGTTTACACACAGACTGCATTAATGAAAATTAGAGTGAGTAACTTTTTGTCCATAAAACATGTAACTTCCAGTCAGCACAATCATATTTATAAACAAGAACCAAGGGCATTAGAAAAAAAAAACAATGTCAGTAAAAGACAAATTCTTTTTTATTTCTTAAAGATATACACATTGTAAGTATGGATGAGAGAACATCTTGCAGCAAAATACAAGTATGCCTAAGACATCACTAAGAAGCTATAAACAAATGTTCTTTGAACTTTGTCCTTTGATATTGTTCACAGTTCATGTTCTTATTCACATGTCCACTTACACATGTCACTTTACTCCAGCCATGCCTGTCCATTTTTAAAAACAATGCATGTGATGATGTGACATTTTACTTTAAGAATACAGCAACTAGTGTTTGTTCTAGTTTTAGCTAAATAATTGACAAATGATACATTTCCTCTTGTTTTCTATTTCCCAGGACATCAATTGGCCTTTGTTTCTATGGCAACAGTCTGACAGCAACGGGTGTCCATCATTATGTTCAGGCCGTAGATGAAGCGAATCAGACTATTGGAAGAATAGAGCAGAGTGTAAGTTCAAAAGATAAAATTCTGCCTGAAAGGGTTCAACAGAGTGCTATGTGATATTAGCATTGCAAGGTATACTAATACTTTTGTAAGTATCGGTCTGTACCAGTACGTTACTATACCACCAATTAGAAGGTACTGAAGTATGCCCGAGAACGGTACTGGACAGCACTGCGAAGATAATTTTTAAAAACACTGAATGAAAACATTGAATGAAATATTACTGGAATATATACCATATCCATTCAATAAATCTATTGTGTTTTTTTCTATATTTAAATGTTAACATTAAATGTTCGTTTCATAACCAATTGTCACCGTTTCACTCACAACTTTTGTGTTGGAGTTTCGGAAATCTTAATGCTATGATTGCTATCCTATGTGGTTAGTAATGAGTAGTTGTTAGGCCTAACATTACCCTTGTGATGTTCTTTTTAAGGTGAAAGGGAATAAAGTGTGCAAAAATGGCTTTGCATGTTTTATTTGCAACCCCTCAGTCAAAGTTACAACTATGATGGAATATACTATTTGCAATGTTACAACAATATTGTATGAAAAATCTTCAAAAAGTTAAAAGCATACAGCTTTGTTACTTTTCTCCTGTTATAAAAATTACAGATAACCTTAGGCATGAACTCTCCATGTAACATTATCGGAAGCTCTAAGCATTTGCACTTGTTTGACGATGCATTGTTATCTTTTTGCTGATACTTTAGTCAGCTTCAAAATCTGCTGCCTTAGCAGTTATTCTGAACATTACACCACAAAAAGAAAGGGAAAAAAAAGTGGTTCTAGTTACAAGATGAAAGTGACTGCATCACAAACCCCCTTAGCAATATCATGGTGCCCTTAAAGGATAAGAGTTGGCACTCTGTTCCATCCCTTCTGCCATAGTACCACTATGGACACATGTCAGGCCAAGTACGGGGTAACATATGGTGGAGCCTCTCCATAAATATTAAATATTGCTAATAAAGAGTCCAAGGAATCATTAACTGGCATCCGTGTACCAGTATTCCATTTTCAATAGTGCATAGTCAGGCCATAGCCAAGAGTTGGGAGAATGGCAGTGACAAGTCACTGTAGTGCTAAATGTATCAAAAATTTTCACATCTTTTTGTTCTTTTTGAGGGTCAAGTCTTTATTTTTTTTATGCATTCATGCAGAAAATAAGCTGGCTATAGTTCCTAGAAGGGTACTGTAACACACAGTTAAGAAAATTGTTATTCCTTACTTCATTTCCCTGAAGTTCCTCGTGTATTATTTTTTGTATTTGCTGGCATTCCCAGTTTCAAAACATTTTAGTTTTCTTCTGTCAATACAAAATTTCTTATCGCCAAAACATACACTGAAATGATATGCCATTACTAAAGATACTTGTGGACAGTAATAGTCTCAGTACGATTGAAGTAATAGGGTGCAACATCATGTCACTTGATCGATCTCATTAATAATTGTTTACACACTGTGCAATTCATATCTTTCATGTAAATGCGTACGTTGGATTGGGAATTCCCGAGATGCATGCATCAATAACAATAAAACCCTTTCTGCTGTAGCTAGCCCACCTTGCATCTGACTATGAAAGTAAGTCCTGCCTGGCATTATTAACTTGTGATTGGTGGTCAAAAATTGCTGTAAAAAGGTCAACAAGTCAATCTATCTACTTGATACATAATACCATTCACTGCATCACTGTCAGTCATGAAGCGAATGATTCTGCGTTGGAGCGTTGTGGATGGGACATAGCTTGCTTGACTCTATCAGAGCTGGAAAACAACAGCTGACAATTTCCCATTGAAATTATACAGTGATTACCTTGCTTTGAGCAGTAGATTTACTGTACAAATTTACATCCAGTAGCATGTGTTGAATGTCCAATAGACCTTGTAATATTTCAATCATGTTGTTAGCATGTACAATCAGCACAGACAGCAAATTTATTTTCACTGGTTTTGATCATAATCGTAACCTTTGTAATCATGCACACGTGTGTGTGTGTATGTCTGTATGTGTGTGTGTGGATGTCTGTGATGCCTTACCTTGTAAATAGGATATTTCAAGAAGGGAAGCTTGGACAGATGTCATAAGTCACAGCGCGTACTCCCTCACCTCATACAACCTATGCATTACGGTATTGGTATAGGTTATATCATATATGAGGTGAGTACGTCGCAAGGGAATTTCCAAACCAGGGAGTTTTGGGGATTTGGTATGAAGGTGTACCACATTAAGCAGAAGAACCCTATCATTTGTGGTGTAGGTCAAAGTTCATTTGGGGTCAACAGAGGTTAAATTGTGAACACGTTGTAAACATGATATCTCACGAATGGAAGCTTGGACAGATCTCCAATGTGGTATGTAGGTGTACCAAATAGAGTAGAAGAACCCTTTCGGTTTTGGTGGAGGTCAAAGGTCATTAGGGACCACCAGATCTTGAATTGTGAAAAGCTTGTAAACACAATATCTCACGGAGGAAAGCTTTGGTACATTCTCATAAGTGATGTGTAGGTGCCATCACATTTAGTAAGAAAACCCTATTGATATGAGTGGAGGTCATTTGGTGTCAACAGGAGTCAAATATATCAGCTTCATACAAGTCCTCATAACGAAGTCATCGAAACCACAATGCATTTTTGCATTCTGGTTTCTGGATAATGTTTTCATGAAACAAAGCAAGTTTTCAAGTTTCAATTTCAGTCGAAGTTCAGTTTGAAATTCAGTTGAAATTTCAGTTCTCGCTCAGTCCTACGAGGGCGAGCTAGGCCTTAGGGGGCCTGGTGTCAGAATTGACTTCGAGGTTAGTAGAGCATAGGTCAAACTGATGCAGTAGTGTGGCAAGGGGTAAGTATAGTCACTCGTGAATACCTACACCAGTGAGTTGTGGGGATTTCAATTGTTTTCAGGGACATTTTGAGCTAAGTCAAACTGATGTAAGTAGGCAAGGAGTAAGTATGTACTATGTGAATGTTTAAATATCCTTCATAAAGCTCTTCAAACATTACACCTGACATTGAATCTTAAAATGTATACATGAAATCCAAGTTGAATCTCACAAGATTAAGCATGGACAACATGGACAAATTGCCAGATGCTAGAATTGCTAGAGTTGTTGAAAACTTGAAACTGAAATTAAGTCTTAAAACAAAGCAAGTTTGTTTTCAAGGATTTTTTGCTACAAAATAAGTTTTTAGTAATGTATAGTTATTGTACCCTTTAAGTACTTAATTGCATAATATTTTTCTGAGTAGTTTTTTTTAGTTAAACATCAGACTTTTTTTTCTCAGTAGGTACCAGTATGTCCTCAAATTTCAATTTCAAAACTAGAATTGCTAGAATTGTCCATCTGTCCATGACCTTTGTCCATGACCCTGTCTTTCAGTCCTCCCAGAAGGGTCCCATGGATTTTTGTACTTAATTTATTTAATTTCTGTGATGGCAGGTTCTCAACCATTAGAGGACATTACTGAGTTAAAACAAAAGTTTTCACTGTCTCTGTTTTTCCCGCCTCTCTTCTTCTCTAAATGCGGAACACCAGTCTAGTGTCATCAGCAGCGATATGGAATCGGTTCAGGAAGCTTCTGAGGAGCTGGAAAATAGATTGACGGATTGCACGAACAATGCCACAGTTCTGGAAATCCTGCGTGCCTTGACGATCGACATCAGATCGATCTCATACAAGATACAGAGTAACGTTAGCTCAGTAGAAGACAAAGTGGATGTGGGCTTGGTGAACAGCATGGTTGCATCATCTGAATCAGTTCAACAGTACCATCTCTGGGGGTAAGTCAAACTACCAAGGAGTGGGGAGGGGGTAATGTATCTTTACCTGACAGTCAGGCTGTCTTCTACCCACAGGCACGGCCAATACCCAGGAATGGAGAGATTGGCTGCTAGAGTACCTCTCCCTGGCAGTCACGCTGTCTTCTCATCTCAGTGCATCTAATTTGAGTTTCCTGTCAGTAATGGAGAGGTAGTTGTATCCGATCACATGTTCCAGTTGTCATTTTCAAGCTCACCATCATTACATTGTTGCATCTCTCTTCTCAGGTGGTCTATATTTATTGGACTTCTATGCCTGGACATCGTCTTGTGTTTAGCTGTAATACTCTGCACTGGGAAGTCTATCAGAGGAGGTATTATACTGTAAGTATACATCTAATATGTCTCATACATGTAAGCTTTCATTTCCAAGATTACATTTTCCAACCTCATAATCCATCATCATGGAAGTGATTACAGCCCGTCCCACCCCTTCCTTCCCCACTGTTTCCATGCATACCTTACCTGCCATCACTATCAATGCACAAGTGGTGCATACAATGTTGTACCCTTCACATTGTAACGCCCTCCTTCCTTTCCTTCTTCTTTTGTCCTTACCAATCAAAACAAGATCAGCATAAACTTTGTAAATGTTTTTCTTGAACAACGTGCAGGCCTTTGTTGGTCACATGAGCATCCACAAATTCTTGCCAGTGAGCTGTGGGGAAACAATTACTGTGTCATAGATAACTAAAGACTGCCCTTCAAGCAATCTCAAAATTTTGAAGTTCGATGGAGTCATTTAGAGGGTGCTTTATTTTTACCCTTAATTTTTCCACTGCTCTATTTCCTGTATACCCTTAATTTATCTGACCTCGTCTATTGCCTGTTTGCTCTTCATTTATCTCATCCCTCTCTTACCTATTAGCCCTCCATTTTTCTCACCCCTCTGTAGCCTATTTACCCTTCATTTATCTCCCACCCCACTCTATCACTACTTACTCTTCATTTATCCCATTCCTCTCTTGCCTATTTACCCTTCATTTATCTCACCCTCTGTAGCCTATTTACCCTTCATTTATCCCCCCTACTGTATCACTATTTACTCTTCATTTATCGCATACCTCTATATCCTGTTTACCCTTCGTTTGCCTCACCCCTCTATTGCCTGTTATGTCTTCACATCTATTGCGTATTGCATGCTGATCTGTTAAGAATTAGGAAGTGTGCAGTGCGGACATTCACCCGGATTCCGGGGTCACCACCTGATGCCTCTATTAAACTTCTGAACCCAAAACATTAATAAAAACATCAGTAAGGACATGATACATGTGAACCTATTTTTCTGTGAAGACTTTTGTCAAACTTTGTATCTTTATATATCTATTGCATTTCAGCTGTTGCATACTTCTCATCATAGCCTTCACATTGGTCTGGATCGTAATTGGAGGCGAGCTTTTTGTCACAGTGGTGAGTTGAGAAACATCATATAATCTGTCCTTGCTGGTACCGAACACCCTTCTTAATTCCAATTCATGATCTCATGCCAGTACCCCCATGTTTAGTTAAAGGTGGCTGTTGAGTACTATAGAACAGTCAGTCAAATATGCTGTGGTATCTATCTGTGGTGAGTTAACTAGAGAGCAGATAAATAGCTCTTTGTGATGTCTGGAATTGGAAGTGTGTCACTTTCATTGTCATGTTTCTAGTGGCATGTGTGAAAAGCAAACAAAGGCAAGCCAGGCCTTGTAGGGCAAGCTGCTAGCATTGATTTTGAGAGCATTTAGAGCACGGGTAAAGGAATGCATTAGTGTTAGCAAGCGGTAAGTGTAGTTACGCGGAAATACCCACACCGGTGTGTCGTAGGGGATTGAAAATGTGTCATTGGAGTTGTCATATTCCTCGTGATATATTATTCATGTGTTTCATCCGCTTTATTTTGTTATGGCTTTGAACTGTGTATTATCCAACACAATATCAACGAATCATAGACATATTTAATGGCATAGATCTGTACTCCTGCAACCTCAATCCCCTCCCCCCCTCATCGCTATTGAGTGTATTGAGTGCTTTTATGTGAGTGCATCTTAAAAGTGTTTGGAAAAAGTGTTATTGCAGCGTTATGGGTGTTATTTTGACTGCAGGTATACTGATTTGGGTCTGTCACAATATCTAAACAAGCCTAAAGCAGAATTTATAGAGAATGTATTGTTTCAAGAAAGGATAACACCATCTAGAATTTCAACCAGAAACATAACATTTGAAGGTACCATCACAGTTTGAAATAGCCATTCCGACTATTTACGGCTTCGTCAGCATGTTGAATTTTTTAGACATGTTTATGATTGCCATCAAATTAATCTCATGTGAAAGAAACTTTCACCCACACATCGTGGTAATCAAACCATTTTCAGAAAATTTACAGCGATTGCCCTTACATCATCATTTCTCCATGCAGTGGCATGATATATGTTTATATGCATCTATGCCAGACAGATCAAGAGAGGGAAAATGTCAAGTATTAGGTGCATTAGAGATGAACAGTGCATCACCATATTACCGATGAGTATCTCAGTGATTGCTCAGGTTAGGGAGAAGAGAAAGGAGGCAATTATTGAGTGGCTCTGGAGTGAAAGTACAGCTGGCCTGGATGCCACTCGGTCTGATCCCTGGATGAAGATGAGATGATGGGCGCAGGTGGTTTGTCCATACTGATTATATTCCATGTTAGCACATTTAATGGAATCTAAAGCAATGCTTAAAGTAGCAGTAATGCAGTTTCATGATGCCCTTGAGGAATCTTAACTTCCTCAAAAGCCTGATAGCGTCAGATTTACTCAACTTGATCGATTTTAACCCTCAAAATTGTTGGTTATTACCACAGTAGTCTAACTAGCATTACACACTGTTGATATTAAAGTATGAACTTTTTGTGGAAGTGGGAAGCAATTTTTCCCTTTTGGTGTTTACATTGTTTGATGTTTACAATGTCTGTAGTAAAACCTCTGATTAGTTGTACTGTTTATGTTAAAATAGGTATGTGTTTATCAGGAAGGATGTTAAAGTTTGATTTTCCTGTTTCTAAAATGCGTGGCTAAACATATGGCAGGGTTTTGATCCAAAATTGTAAAGATCAATTTGTGAAATTTTCAGTGTTGCACTGTGCTGTGATGAAATGCTTATTAACGTCATCATAGCTTTCATGCTTATCAGACTGATCCATTAAACAGCTACACTGTTGTATGGTTAATGCATATCTTGTAGATCACCTGAAAAGCTGCACTGTTCTTGAGCTTATGCTTATTGTGTAGATCCACTGAACAGCTACACTGTGCTACAGCTAATGCTTATCTTGCAGACCCACTGAACAGTTACACTGTGCCATGGGTAATGCTCATGTTGCAGATCCATCGTGCAGTGTGCTATGGCTAATTCTTATCTTGGGGATTCACAGAACAGCTACACTGTGCTATGGCTAATACTTGCGGATCCACAGAACAGCTACACTGTGCTATGGCTAATACTTGCGGATCCACAGAACAGCTACACTGTGCTATGGCTAATACTTGCGGATCCACAGAACAGCTACACTGTGCTATGGCTAATACTTGCGGATCCACAGAACAGCTACACTGTGCTATGGCTAATTCTTATCTTGGGGATTCACAGAACAGCTACCTGTTCATTTTGCTACGGCTAATGCTTATCTTGCAGATCTACAGAACAGCTACACTGTGCTATGGCTAATGCTTATTTTGCAGATCGGCTGAACAGCTGCACTGTTCTAAGGCTCTTGCTATCTTGTAGATCCATTGATGCCCTACTACTTATCAGGCATAATTATTTGTTGCATGGCTAACACATACTTACTGAACAGTTGCTGTTTACTTTTCTGACACAGTCATGTGACTATAAATGCTCATATGAAAGATGCACTGAACAACGTACACTATGTGGTGGCCATTCTATTCTTGGTGTATGTAGAATGTCAAAGTATATCAATCACTACATGTGGAAAACACATTTGCGTGTACTTATCCTCGTGTATCAGTATAAGCTCCACAAAATTGATATGAAAAGCCTCAGGTCTTGTCCTTGATAGAAATGTCACGATAGTGACAAACAATTTGCCAGTATCAGGCTCCTGGTGAACTGTAAGGTTCTCAGTTTTCATGTGATTTGTGATGTGCAATAAAGCTGCCCTACACATTCAGTTTGCCTTTCATTATGTTAAGGATTTCTGTCATTAGTAATTCTTGTGAGTACTTTCCAGTATCATCAGAAGTTGTAAAGTTTTTATTGCGAACTTTTTTTCAAACCCCTTTTTACAAAACACGGCAGATTGTTGTGTACAGTGCTGCTCTCCTGCACCTCAGCCTATACACAAAGCTGTTTTTAACTGTCAGTACCACCCGACTCACACAAAAGAAAGAACAAACGCACATGAAGTATGTGGACTGCGACTCTTCATATTTCCCTTCAGTGATGTCCATCAGTTTGCTCAGTGTAAGGGCCCTTTCAGTCTAGGCGTGATATCATGGATATGATGTGATAAACAAGTTGAAATCATATTTACTACTTGGACTTCTTCAAACCAGGAATAATGCCACGTGACACAATAAAATGGAGTTAGGAAATTTTTCAACGTTTATTTCCTTATTGACAGTGGTGATATTTATTTTGTGACTTGTTGTTGCCCTCCGGAAAACATTGATTAACAGGAAAAATGAAAAAAATTGCCCTGTGATAAAGAAAAAGTTGCCTGTAAGATGAAAATATTGCTGTGCAACATTTTTCACATTGTATGGTGTCATGTCATGCCTAGTGGGAAAGCGCTCCGCCCTAACTATATAAGATCTTACCATTTCAGTACCATTTCAGGAGTGTCACTGCTAAAACCATACTGCACACTTTACATTGAAATGATAAAGTCTGAAGTTTCTGTTTTAGTGCCTACTACAATGCTAACGTACGAGCAGCTCAAGAAGTCTTTAGTAACTTACATTTCAAGGCGAATAAATGGAAAGTTGATGTTTCCTGATTTCAGTGTAAAGGGTATAAGTTTGTTTATTCTGACACTTGCCTCATGTCCCTTAAAATCTATATATGCTGTACTTGTGTTGCTGATATGTAGTATGCAGTTGTACTCAATATTTTGGGGAACCCCAAATTGTGCAGAGTGCAAGGTACTTTTCCTTTTATTTGTAAGCTAGATGTCATCATTTGAGGACTTGAAGGCACAGTACATAGAAAGGTCATATGAATGAACCTCCCATTTTACTGATGAGGAATTGTTACAGAGCCTAACAGAGGATGATCAAACACAGAGTGTAGAGATAGCAAGGGTCACTTACTTTCAAGTTGTTTAGCCAGGGTCATCATTGTCATCAATTTAAAGATGCATAGTTCTAGGAATTGTTACAGTATAATTGTAACTAAAGTGCACCTTGCTAGAATAAGACTATTTGCAGCTTTCATTGTGTGACCCTCCACCTCACATCATTGTTGCTATTTTGATGTAAAAGCCATCGGCTGTTAATCATTAAAAGCAGAAACACAATGATCTATGTTTGCAGATCGGCGTCAATTTCCATAATCAATATTTTGCATTTCCACTCCCAATCTCCATCCCTTTGTTTGAATACAACTTAGCATGTAAGGTTACTCAAGAAGAAAGAATAGATGCTTCATGCCGTTTAATAAAAATGTCACTCTTGCTCCATTTTAGCTGTTTTCCTTTTGGAAGAAAATTCCTTCATGTAAGGAGTGCTATCTTTTCATTCTTAGTAAGAAAAATGTTGTTTTTAATCACTGTCAAATTTGTTCTTGAATACCAATGTAGTTCTTAGAAAATTGTACTGCACTAATAGCATGAGGTGATGAATAGGAAGAACATGGAAAACTAGCCTACAGTAGCATGGGTGATGTGAATATTCATGAGACCTTTTTGTACAGCAAACATCTTCACAAAGTGTCATATAAGTTTTAGCATTTCTTCTATTGACTTGCACACACCTGTCATCAGTGCATCTGTTTTCCCTGCTACATTGTGCACATAGTAAAAGTTTTCAAGCCACAATCTACTGTAAATTAACTAAATGTTTGTGAGGATTATCTGGAACCTGGTTTTGTGAATATTTAAGCAGATGCTTTTATTGCAACATGTAGAATACCATAGCAATGAAAGTATGAGAGATGGCTAGTTGGGCAACAACAAATATTTCTGATCCTTGAAGTAAACTGTATTTCAACTGCATTAACACTCATCTGTCTTTCTGCTCTCACAAAACTTGAGTTGTCATTCAAAGGTTTGATGTATGAATAAATATGACGCAGACAAAGTGAACATAGAAATCTGTTGACAAAATATTTTGTGTTGATACCGCATGGAAAACTATGCGCATTGTATCACATTTAAAATTGTCATTCATAAACTGTGTCTTAATAGTTTCAGGAAAGCTTCCTAAATGTCACAGGTCCTACCTGTGTCGCTTCTGTCTACATTTATTCCCATGCCAGCTTTTATGTTGTTGTTAAGGAAGTTCATGGGGTGACAGAGTTTACTGGGAAATAATCTTGTAAGGTTATATAGTATCTGAGAACAATTCAACAGGTATTGAGTTTCATTTTCCAAGTATTTTGTGGAAGGACTTACCAGTTACTAGTTACAGGTTCTGCCATATGGTGATGTTGTGCTTCACCATATGGTAGCTCAGTGTGTACAGTAAATACTACTGAATGTTATTTTATAGCTCTAGTGCATACTGTACTTGTAGGACAAAACAGTGTGGTGTGAACTGCACCGTCTGGTGCTATGGTAAAATGTAGTGTATTAATGCTGGAATATGAGTTGCACTGACAATTGCCAGGTCATCTACCTTTGCTGTTCGTCATTGTTTCAGGGAAGAGAAAATAGAGGAAAAGATCACATGTCACGAAACCAGAAAGAGAACTATAAGCACTCATCTTCCAGATATTTGAATATGAAAATTGTCTCAACATTTTTGTGGGCCCTACAAATTCAGACTCTCTAAGAAAGCAAAGTCAGTCAATCACCATTACATAATAGCAAACAGACCAATTGAGAATGGATACGAATATTCATCTATGCAAAAATAGAGCTTATACAATGTTATTTTGTAGAGGCTGGGACATTTTCCGCAGAATTTGACTTTATCGGACAAATTTTCAACTCATATTCCAGCTTAAAGTTATACTTTGTTGGTATTGTGTTGCACCAAACTATACTTGGCTTTCTGTGCTTAATTCATTGCTATGCTCTTCTATGGTCTTGGGCATTGCTGTATGATGCTTTTGCTAGAGTATACTTGTAGGATTTTTAGTTTCATTTTCCTGGTATCCTGTTCAAGTTACTGTAGGAGTTGCTAGATGGTTCTGCCATGCAGTGATGTGCTGCTTCACCATATCTCTAGTCGCAATGTGTGCATTAAAACTTAATGTAAATTTAGTGGCTCTACTGCATACAGTAATTGTAGAATGAATCTTTGACGCTGTGCTGTGTTATGCTGTCACTATAGCACGAGGTATCTTACAAGTAGCCACACTGTACTCCATATACTGAATACTTTTCTCCTCTGCTATGAGGTGTTCTGAGCTGTCTTACCGTAAACTCTGCTGTACTTTCCCTTACTGTACTTTGATACTCTCTTTTAGACTTTCTTATGCTGTACCATGTTACTGCATGCTAAATTGTACTGTACACGTATTTGCTTTGTGCTGCTGTAATGTGAAGTGAATCATATCATATAGCATGTTCTAAACTGCTGTGCTATGTTGTGATGTAATGTTACATGTAATAGCCTACAGTACAACATATTGTAGTAAAGAACATAATCTGGCATATATGCAAAGTGCATATAAATACTTCATCTCATATGCAGCCATGTCACCTGATATGAAAGAGTTGTTTTGCATCTCCAAAGTAAAATTCCATTTTTTGACCATTTGCTGCTTGTGCTGCAATTGTCTTGCATGTTGCCAAATAGAAAGCAGTGATTGTAGAACAGTTAAATGGCCTTTTTTGTTGATGTAAATTTGATGCAAAATTCTGACATTAATACCAAAGATTGAAAACATGGAACTAACATGAAGTACCCTGACCCTCTGAAGTGGAAACTGTGCATGTAGGCTAAAAAAAGGAAAGGATGCGATTATGGGATAAACAATACAATACAATACCAATAAACTGCAAGAGGTGACTCTTGCTTGCTTTCATTAGACTCATTTCGTTGTTCCAAAGATATGACATTAATCACTGGGCGTAGTATTTGCCGCTTGTCAACCTTTCATGACCACGGGACCATATATTGTCACCTCAAACATAATGATGTAGCTTGTGATATTCACTCATTCTTCCTTGACAACTTAACAAGCCTTTCCTTCCTACAGATGAATCCTTGAAAATAACTAACTGAAAAGTTACATTAGCAACTACCTCATCATGTCAAAAGAGATTACAGGCAGGTGTTGGTTGATCTGCACATACTTAATGTCTTCTTCTCTGTATGTTTTATCATTCATGTCACATCCTGAATTATATTCTCTGTTGTTTTTTTTTCATTCAGGGTGTGCTAACATTTACGCAAAATTTTATAAGCAATTTCAGGTTGTTTGGTTGTAATGTTTGAACCAATGGGCTCACCCACCACCCATTATGTTCCCTTCCATCACCTCTAGTTCAGTTTTGTCGACTTGCAACAGTGAGCCTGATATTGCCACCACTGGGGAAAAGTGGGCATCTGTACAAACTATGTGATGTTTTGTGTCCAGTCATAAACTTATCCATCATTTCACTCATATATCAAGTTTAGAGGTGCAATACTGCTGTAAGATTGGTATCGTAAACTGCTCCATCACAAATGATCATAAAATGACCCTGTGACTTAGTACCAGAGTAATAGGGTAGCAATAGAATACTGTACACTGCAGTTTGACATAAAGAAGTTAGATCACCCACCTCTGCTGACTGCTGCTTTACCTGTTGGAGGGAAATGGGATACAGGAGTCTTTTTGCTACTTACAGTAATTTCACGTACTCTTACATTTTTATGTTATTTAGCCAACAAGTGAATCTGTTCATGACCATGCACATGGGAAGAAAAGAATGTCAGGCTAAAATCATGGCAGTAATTCAAGTGTGCACTCTGTAAACGATCGGGAAATGTATGTCAATCTCATATCCACCCAGATATTATCGATGAAAGATTTCATTGAAGTAGATTTGCAGATGATGATGTCATACATCATCATCAAATTAGCACTGACTGGGTTAATTGTATTAGGGTAGAAACACTTTTAAGAGAACACTTAGGGCAAGAAACATTTCAGAACAGTAAGTAGAACATCAATACTGTATTTGTTACAGTGTTTTTGAAAATGATTGCCAATGGCCCAATGTTGCTACCTTTTAACCAACTTGAAGCAAGCAGGTGCATTACCTTTATTTGCATTCCTTCATAAAGATGTTTTTCTTTCAATTCATGCAGTCAGATCTCAGGTAAACAATGTTATACATTTGCAAAATTAGTAATGACCTGTGTAGTACCTTTCATTCATCTGAATAACTTCTGCAAACAAGAAACACTATCTCATCCCTGGAGAGCCAGATGTCATCCATCGAGAAAACTAATTATAAATGCACAGCTGAATGTACTCTTGTTTTTGTTTTTTCTAGCTGTGAATGAAAGACTTTGAGGTTAATGGGTTTATTTTCTAACACATTTACATTTGGTGAAAAGCAAATTGTCAAACAGAACATAGTTGGAGATGTTTACAATGATTTACTTTGCATTCCTATACTATAACAGATTTTACTGCATTTGGGGTCATTTGGGGTTAGCAAGGGTCAAATAGTAAGAAAAACGTGGTAAACACAATATCGCAAGAAGGGAAACTTGTCCTCGTCTCATATTTAGTGTGTAGGTGAGTCTTATTGAGTGCAAGAAGCCTATTGTGTAGTAGAGGTCAAGATCATTTGGAGTCAATAGGGGTCAGATTATGAAAACTTTATTAACACAGTATCTCAGGAGGGAAAACTTGCTCGTATGTCATATTTTGATAAGTGGATGTACCTTACTGATTTTAAATAGCCTGCTGTTTTTGATGGACATCAAAGGTCATTTGAGGTCAGCAGTGATCAAGTCCTGTAAACATATCTCAAGAAAGGAAGCTTGCACAGATTTGATATTTGGTAAAGTATGTAGTGAAGCTCTTGCATATATCTCTGTAGTATACAGTTTTGCATGTTCACATTGATGCCTACAGTATCAACTTAGGTCAGCAGATGTCATTGTTCATCTCAGTTGGTGATATGGTACATTGTTATATTGCAATAACCAAGCATGTTACAATTGCTTGCCTTATGCAGTATGTCAGATGAGAAAAAAATCCTGGTTCTAGGTAAACTTCTTTCCTCATAAGTACCCCAATGTGTCATCAAAAACCAAAGTTAAGATTCCAAGGACTGGCAGTCTCTCTTTAACTGATGTAATGCATTGCAACATTCATCATCATCATTAGTAATTGCTGAAATCGTGTCAGGTTAAACTCTTAGGAGGAGGACTACTTTCCATTCTAGCCTGGTGCACTTTTTTACCAAATGCTGCATGGATAATGTTCCTCAGCTGTGGCTTCTCTTTAGTCTCAGTGCACTGTGTTACAGATTGTGAAGGGATCGTGATGATCACGAAAAAAAAGAGCCTTGGATATAAGATTTACAAGAAAAAGAAAGGAGCTACAATAGATTTGCAGGATTAGTTGTCAAGGGTGGTGCATATTGAAATTGTTCTTTGAATCAATTCCATACTCCTGAAGGATAATTTAGCATGCATCGTCTTGAATTTCCCTAGAGGGTTAAATTATGGCAATGTGGAAGAGAAGGCTAAAGACAGTTTGCAGATTCAGTTAGAGAGCTTTTAGTGAATTCTCAGTTAATCATTTTGAATACTGTAATCATAGCTACTACAAGGGTTGATGTTTTCTCGTTGATGCTTATTGTGATGAAAGCTTTCACTGTGACTGTTGAGATCTCAATATGGTCCTTCACATTTCAAAGGTTTTCTTTGTGTTTACTTTTGAAATGACACTTGGTTGGATATATCTTAAATTAAAATTGGCAACCTTTTTGATATCAATTGATGAATCCAATAAAGCTTCATGTCTCAGCTTGGCCCTTGTTGTATGCATTGCTGTATCTGTCCCATTTGCATCTGTTTAAAACACTGATACGCCAAGACTATTCATTTGATCCTGGTGAAAGGTATCCAAGAGTTTGCTCGGGCCAAAGATGTCAGGAAAGTTAAGATACTGAAAAGGACCATCGGGGCAGGCGCAAATGTGAATCATGCAAGAATGCCTCTTCCGGGGCTTTAATCACATGTGGATGATGAAAGCTGAGAATAAATGGTTAGCCAATGAGGCTATGCAGTGGTCAAAGGTCAAAGGTCTGTAAGTTTTTTGTGCCAAAATGCGGAAGATTTGAAGACAAGTGCCTCTTAGAGCTCTAATATATTTCAATTTTTTTTTTCTCATACCACAGTTGGAGACAATCTGCCCATAGTGGTGGAGGGGATAGAAAAGATCATTACCATCAAAAATGGGATATATCTTCCATCTGTGGTGTACAGGCATCCTTACAATCACAATATTTTACTGGCTTAAGCGATTTAGTTTGGAAAAACAGCAAATTACCTCACAGCAGTCACAGATGATGTCAAATTGTTAAATATAATTTTTACCAGTTCATTGCCTCTATGTCACTGATACAGTCCTTTTTTACCCTCCCTTTAACATACCATGCTAGTCTGCAGTTGATCCACACCATTCCTTCATTTTCAGAATATTTCACCATTGTCCTTTGGACATGATTGGTCTTCTGTTTTTGAGATTGAGCTATGGAGAAGATTCTACAGGCCAACATAACAAACTTCTGCACAGGCTTTTCTGGACATAAATAATCAGTTTGATAGCAGTTTATGTTCTCCTTTACTTTCTTGGTCAGCAAAGGAACCTATGCAGTCAGGTTGGTGTGTGTGTGTGTGTATATGTGCGTCTGTGACACTTGCTTAGGTAGGCTGTAACTCAATAGGGGAAAATCAGATGAAAGTCAAACTTGGTATGTAGGTTTGCCATATTGAGAAGGTGTGCCCTATTGTTTTTGGTGGAGGTCGAAGGTCATCTGGGGGAACTGGGGGCAAAAGTCGGAAAACCTTGTTATGCTATGGATGCTCATCTGTTCCATCAGTCCCCCTCCAGTGCATCATGGAAGTACTGCTTGAGTTAGCAGTTTCTTGATCAAATGTAAAAGCAGCAGTACTGTTTGCAGTACTGTAGGTGGTCACACCAGACAAGTTTTGGCTGGATCAGTTTACCTCCTTGTGCCTGAGTGCTAATGTGTGCATTCATGTAAGTGTCTTTTCAACTAGTGGGGTGGGCAGGTAACAATGAAAGAAAATAAGTCAGTTGGTGTTCTTACCAGTTTAAACCAGACCCCAGAAGTTCCCTCCAGGGTATGCTATCAGTTTGGTGGACTTTAAAGGGGCATAGATGTGATAAGCCTTATTGCAATTTGCAGAGCCCCTTCTTGAAATGAGAGATTCACAGCTGTTTGTGTTTTGTAAAATGAAGGGATATTTGCTGTATATGTGCCGAAATCAACATCTTCAATTCATTGCATTATTTCAAATGGCCTTTTTTGATATTTATGAACTCAGGCATATTATTTTACAGTATGTATATTTCAAATACAGGGAACCGTAGTGCCCATAGGCTGTTGTGAAATCATACAAAATGCTTCTTCTCTTACAGATTGTATGTAACACTGTCGATGGTTAGTCACGTTAGTGCTATGGAAGTGGTTCCATGTTGGTGTATGTTTGTCATGTTTGTGGTCCAATGTCTGAAATGGACCATTTTATAAAAGCATGAAATATGTTTCTGTCTCTACCGATTTTATGTTACAGTGAGGGTTCATGGTCAGAAATGGGCCATATGGGCCATTGTACAAAATAAAGCAATATGCTCCTTTTTACTTCCTAATTTACATTATACTCTCCATCTGTGCAAGGAACCACAGTGCCCTTGGGCTCTTGCTGAGATGGAGCTATGAAGAAGATTCTACAGGCCAACATAACAAACTTGTCTTCTGCACAGGCTTTTCTTGACATTAATAATCAGTTTGCTAGCAGTTTATGTTCTCTTTTACTTTTGGGAAATCAAAACTCCATCTTAAGGCCTGTTGCACCTTGTATGTGCTGCACATTTGTATTTATTTTCAAAACAGGTTTTATTTTGTCAAGTTAAAACCAACCGTAATATGAAACCTAAGGTATGACAATCAAACCAAGGGAAAGTTATGAAAGCCATAAGGAAAGATTGACATCATCTGTGATATTATGAAGCTAGCAATTATGCGTGGGGTCTCATAGAATATTTAAGCCATGCCAACATTATTGTTTTTAATACCTGTCTATGCTTTTGTTTGTGATATCTCAGTATAAACACTCCCTAATATGTGTCTGGAACTTTGCCCAACAAAACAATCTGCATTGTTTTTTTTTGGGGGGGGAGGGGGTTGGAAAGGGGTGGATGTGATTGAATGGGGTGTATGTAATAGTGTCTCTCTAGTTAAGACTAAACAGCCATTCAGAGCTTTAGATACAGCCCACCTAACCACTCTCCCCTGAGCCACCTTTGCTTGCATTGCACAGCAACCTGAGAGTCATTATATTTAGTGATGTCATATTTACATCACACCTCACTTACCTGTCCCAGCATGATAAATAACTCCTGTCTACCCTGTCAAGAGTACTGGTAACCTTTAACACCATTACCTAAGCTCTGTTCTTCCCAGTAGTGCCTTCGTTCCATTCTGCCGTCCTTATGTTCTAAGAGCTCCTGTGAGTTTTCAAAATCAATGTATTGTAGGAAACATGCAGAGCTGTAATCAGTTGTAAATGAGCTGTTCCTAATTGACACGAAAATTATGTATCAGATAACAGTAATCATTTCAAGTACATTCAGATACTCTTCATCAGATATCATTCAGTACATTACCACAAATTTGCTACAGGTTTCACTTCTAGTACACAAAACATGATCAAATCAGTTACAGGCATATCTCAACATATAAACTGAGCATAAATTTTGGCACTGATTAGGTTTCCTTGAGAATCAAATTGTAAAAAGACTTAGTATATGTTCACAAGTGTATATTTTTGTTAAATTTTTCCCCTGTCATTTGGTCCCTCTCTGCAATGCCATCATGGTCTACGTAATTCAATTTAATACTGATCCGTTTGTTACGATATCTCACAGTCTTTTTTTTTTTTTTTTTCATGTCATTTTCTTTTTCTCTCTGTCTTCAGGGATTGAGCGACTTTTGCGTCGAGCCCAATAGGTTCATTTACGGTGAAGGGCGCAGACTTGGAATAGAAACAGGTTTGTTCCTAATGTCATTCAATGAATCACAGTGCTTTTAATAAACCTGAAATATTGTAGCATAGAGGGCAAACAGTTGTTGATGGTCCCAAAGGTATTGTGTGCTGGTTTTCCTTGGTCAGTAGATGTTTCCTAACAATATCTTGAAGAAAGAAAACGTGGAATTGTGGTTTGTGCAGTAGACGATGTGAAACATTTGAAAATTCATATAAATCGCATTTTGTTTTTGTGTTAGCATGGAAACACAAATTCTTTTCTAACTTGTTATGGTTGGGCATATGTCTTTGGTGTCAGAAGAAGTATTTTTATGTTTACATCATTGATTCTGATAGAGAGGACTTGCATTCTTTGTTTTATTTTAGCTTTTTCCTGATATTCAGTTATTTCCTTTCACTCTTAGTATTGATTTCATTTGCAACTTTACTTCTTCTTTAATATTATTGTTTGATTGGTTCTGTATTTTAACACTTATCCTACAATGATGAGTTGCTCTGCCATCTGAGCACATCCCTTTTTAGTGCCAAATGCATCAAAATCCAGGGTCTGCCATCCCCAGTGGGACCAGACCAGCTGCCGGCTGTATCTTGTTCTTGTTTCCAGGTTGTAACAGTTTGGTGTGAAGTTTTGAATTATTTAACAGGATACAGAAATGTGTTATGCCACAATTGTTTAATGTCACATGCGTCGTTTTATCATCCGCTTTTCAGCAAATTTCATTACCGTCGCAGTTGTGCCTCAGACGTGAGTGGCAGGTTTCTTCCTCTGAATGTGGTTTCATTTATGGAAACCTTTTGCAGATAATTACAATTTCTGGCTTCAGTGCATTAATTGTGGTTGCCTTCTATGGTTGAACCTGGGAGGTGATCTCCATGTTACTGTATTAACAGTCGAACGTAAAAATATACTTCTTCCAACTGGTGAGTGAATGTACCACTCACTTCCCCATAAACCTGAAAGTAAAAGTTTCTGATTTTGCCAATTAAATTTGCCAAGATTGTGTGAAATTTCTATACAGTTTGTTTAAGAAGATAGGTCAACTGTGTGCTCCTACGAATCTTTCTTTTTCGAAAAAAAAAAAAAGAACTTAATTGTTATTTCCATGATCATAAAGATATAATTACAAGATAAATTAATTTCAAAGGCCCTTTTTTTGTTGCTGTACTTTTACAGATGTTTTGCAGTATTATCTGGAATGCAGCAGTGCAGTACCAAATCCATTCCGAGAGGTAATTGTGGATTTTTCCTTTCACGTCAATTGCACTCTGTGCTAATGTTTTATATTCGTCTCAAGTTACCATCTCCTAAGTACATCGTAGGTACTTCAGAAAACAAGGAAATATTTGAAGACGTAACCTTCAATCAAGTTTGTAAGTTTACTGAGCTTTGTTTTTGTCACACATTGGTGTTATTTTAAAACTTGGCTCTGGGCTAAATCAAACTATCAAAAAGGGGGGTTAAGGTTTTACAGAACTTGATTAAAGCTGCCAATCATATCTATGCCAATCATATCTACATTCTGTGTAGTTCAACTGTACAACAGTCTGAAAAATTGAAATTGTCAGCTGAGTAAATGTAGCTGACCAGTATTTTTTTTTTCTTTTTTATGCATATTTAGGATAAGCAAGAAAAGCAGAGTGTCTTCCATCACACACTAAGCTTACAATATCTCTCTACAAATAAAGATCATCTCCTGTATCTGTGTCCAAGGAGATAACTCTGTTTCTTCAGAGATTTCCTTTTTTTTCAAAGTCAGGAGAATGCTTAGCAACCAGCTAGTTTCAACAGTAACACCCACAGAAATGCCAGACAGCTTACTTGGTTGCATATACTCTTTGCTTATCAAGTGAAGCCAAGAAAAATATGAGGGTGTTTCAAGTTTACAGCCAAAAAAAAAAGTTTATGTGCACATTGCATAATGTACATACAGTGGGCATCAAACTTTGGAAGTGAAATTAAACTGCTGTGGGATTTGTTTCTAGAATAAATCGTCCAGTTACTTGAACCTACCACCTGTTTGATGCATTATAGGCACTTAACACACCAACGTGGCACACAGAGTATGCAGTTTTGACACACAAGTGCAGCATGCAGTGTTTTGTTCATAAGCTATGCAGGTTGAAGTTGTATGTAATAATGTTCCATTGCTATCTTGTGCTACCAACTGTTAGTTTTTGTGGCTTAAGTGTAGGTCACATGACCTCATTTTCATTGAGTACTACTTTCATTTCCATGACAGTTCCCTAATTTTCATTTATCAGGACTTGTCCATATTAAGTGAATGTATGGAGTTAAATGTAATTTATTGTTTTCTTAAACATAGGGGTGAAAAGGTATTTGAATTCGTTCTTGTCTTTTATTGGTTTCTTTTGTTTTCCTCTCAGACTTTTTCATTCACTAGTTCCCTCACACATGATGCTCGAAGGTACATACAGAGGATGCAGAGTCTCTGTACTGACACTGAAAGTGTTACAGTAAGTTTTATTTTATCTTCCATCTTCCTTAAACCAAACATCAACAGCACACATATTTGTATGGTTTATCTCTCCTTTCAGAAGTTTAGTCTATGTTTTCCAGAGGAGAGCATCAAAGTATTTTCTTCTCCTGTCAGTTCTTGTTTTGAATTCCTTCCACTCCAAATCCATACCAAAATTCCTGCTGTCTGGCATTTCCACCTTTCATTTTCTTTGGCAGTCCCGTCATTGTTAAGTCTTTTCTGAACTCACCGATATCATTTCATTTTTAATAATACTTCAAGAGTTTCATTAAACAGCAGAGTATAATTCAAATTTAAGCCGCAAACGGTAAATTGTTCCTGAAACATATTCAGAACATTGAACCTTCTCCTATCATCAAATTCATTAGCCTAACCACAACATTGCTTGCGGAACACCTCCTTCTTTGAATTAGAGCATCTTTGTCAGGGCAAAAATCCTCTTTGTGCAATTTCCATTTTGATATGTTACCATGGCAACACATTGCAGTGTAACTGATTCCCTAATTTGTTAGATGTGTTGAATGAGGGGGGAAAAATGTAATTAGATAGGATCGAGGGATGATTATTATTACTAAAGTTGCAATCTACAGTCATAAGTCTATGCATATCAGGTCTGCTATCAGACAGTGCATGCTGGTGATTGCTAGTATCCAGAAAGGAGATTAAATTTCTTGAGGTACCAGTAGAGCAGCACAGTATTATGAGAAGTTTTCGGAATAGGATGGTATAGGTAAATATGCGCATACCATCTGGCTTTAGGCATGTCATCACATACCTGGCAGAGTATCTAATTCCTTGGATGGATCTGAATTTTTATTCATCTGAAACATTCATCAAGTTTTGTATTGATATTAAGGTTTTGAGGAAATTCTCCATCTCAAAATTAAATTATCCCTGTAAGTTATACCTTCCCTGAATCTCTTTTGAGGGTCCAAACGAAATTTGGTTTTACCTTATTAAAAATAAGAACCATGGCCTAAACAGTCCAACTGAAATCAGCACAAACATCTGTTACTCTGTGATTTTAATTGTACTCTATATCTGGTCATAGTTGTCAGGTGTTTACTATTCATTGATACATGATAAATATGAACCCAAGTAAAAAAACCCACTCAGTTACTTTATAGCCAACCACCCTACTTCATTACCTGAAGTTCTCTGCTACTGATATATCTAGCAAACATCTGAATTCTGTACTTGATGTATTCAGCCATTGATGTATCCAGCAAATACTCAGCCGACAAGTGGCTTCTTTACTTTGTATATCCAGCTAATGTCCCACTTTACTGCTTGATGTATCCAGCACACTTGATTACTAGATATGTCCAGTCAACATCAGATTTTTGTACTTGATGTAACCAGCCAAAATCAGATTTCTGTACTTGATATATATATCTAGCCAACATCAGATTTTTGTACCTGATGTATCTAGCCAACACCAGATTTCTGTACTTGACATATATATCTAGCCAACATCAGATTTTTGTACCTGATGTATCTAGCCAACATCAGATTTCTGTACTTGTTATATCCAGCCAACATCAAATTTCTGTATTTGGTATATCTAGCCAACAATTGACTTCTGTACTTAACATATCCAGCCAAATGCAACTTATGTACTTATTATGTATCCAGCCCACATCTGACTTGTGTGTCCAGCCAACATTCTGCCTCTTTGCTTGATATATCCAGCCAACATGCGACTTATGTACTCACTGTATTCAGACAACATCAGAGTGCAAGTACTTTTGTAAAATACCTCCTTGAACCTTTCAGACCAAAACTCATCCTATTTGTATATTAAAGAAGATTGTGACTGCGTCGTCATCATCATACCATTTTGTCTCCAGAGTTTTTACAAGTGTATTTGAATCATGCTCTCAACTATCACTACGTCTTTTGTTATCTTTGTAAAATATGTCAGTGCATTTATGGCAAGTCCTATGAGTAGTAAGACCAAAAAGGGAGTTTATCATGAAAAAAGTGATTAATAGAGTAAAAAACAGACTTTATCAACCCAAAATGGCTTTATAATAAAGCCAGTAATTCAACCAAGAAACTCAATCTTTCAAGAAAATCTTTTTTTCCATCGATAAAGAGAGTTTTTCAATAAACTCGGTTTTTCTATTAAATCTGTGTTTCTTTTTATTGAAAATTGAATTCATCCAATACCTGTTTATTGGTCAAAAAATACTTCTAGAAAACTGAGTTTATCGCCTGAAAAATGGAGCTTTTCTCTCAGTTTTGGAGGGGAAAATCTGACTTTTTCGGTCAAAAAAGTCAGTTTGTATGCTATAAACTTTGTTTTTCAAATTACATTGCACATTATGCTTGCCATATATGTTTTCTTTGGATAGTATGCATGTTTAGTACATGTATGTGTAAATTCTTATGAGTCGTAATGGTAACACGCATAAATTGTGTGCATACATAAAATACGTTGTGGTTGTACCATCCTTTATATAGGGCTGACGGAGATGTAGGGCTTCATCTCAGCTCGTCAATTTAGATATTTAGTGGCCGCTTCCTCCCTAAAACCTTAACGTCGTGACTTATGGTTAGATAAAGGATTTTTGACCTCTTGTTCAAGAAGAGGTTAATTGTATCACTTAGAGACTGGAAGTCACAGGCCCATAATTAATTCATGTTAATTAAAACCCTGGGGACTTTTTGCTGTTTTGGATCTTATCTTCTTTGGTCAGATTAAAATCCTGCATACTTCTTGATGTGGATCGTACTCATGGATTTGTATCCCTGAAGCATTAATTGTCTTGTTTTTATTTTCCTTGAGTTTGCCTCAACAACTGAAGAAGTTTCTCCAAATTACATCAAAAGTTACTGACATTTCCTAAAAAGTGTAACTGAAGGTCAAAATATCCCCGAACAAAATCCGAAAAAGGTATTTTGCGGCACTAAGCATTTCGTTGGCATTTTTGTCTTCTTTGCTGATTTTATCGTATCAAGAAAGTTTTGGATTTCACTCTGCCCTAAATCAAACGTAGTTATACTGCACTGGAAGCACAAAATAAAGAACATGTTTATTTTTGATATGGCAATCATAAGAGTCTTCATTTCACCCAACTTTCAGTTTTTTTCTTATATTGTCATTGCGTTTCTATTTCACCAACTTGCTTCGTACAGGATCTCCTCCAGACCATGAAAAACAAGATGGATGATTTTGAAGCCAGTATGGATGACTTAAAAGCGACCGTCAATTGCCAGATACTGAACGAGGACTACAAGACTGCCATATTTAGTTTATGTTACAATAGCCTGTAAGTGTGTCTTTGCTGAATTCTTTTTTTTAGCTCACACACATTACTGTGTGAGCTTATAGAGCCACGCAGATGTCGTCAACTTTCTGGAAATGTTTCAGAGTTTTCATTTTTGAAGTATTTTGACTGAAACTTTGGTCATAGATTCTTTGTCAAAATGGATATTTTTTGTACTATTTAGAAATGAAATATTCAAAACGGAAGTTGAATTATTTGCGATTTTCGTGTTATTTCGACTTATTAGCACACCAAGTGTGTGAGGTAATAAGTCAAAATGGTTGCTCTTTTGCACACGGCACTCTAACTGAACAGGTTTAGCTGGAGAGCTATTCTGTGGTCACTTTAGTAAACAATAATCAAATTTTACGGTTGGTCTGGCCAGCCTATCTGCCCTGTGGGTCATCAAGTCCAACTGAACTATCACCTATCACAAATTAGTTCATAAAGCATGTGGCTGAGTGATCGTTGTAAACTCTAAAGAGTAAACAGAGTTGATTTGTTTCATCATCAACACTGCAGTGTTTCTTTTTTACAAACCATGTACATTCTAATTTTACAACCATTGCAAAAATCTAGTCCAGCGCACATTTAATTCAGATCCAGCCAAAGCCAGCTCTGACAGGATCTGAACATTATCCATTGCATCCTTACATATCACACAGCAGAAAGGAGTTACAACTCTCTACAGATCATAGCTGGTACACCTAATGCCATTTTTCAACTGTCGAAATTAATATACTACACTGGCACATGACAATGTCATAGGCTTGATAGTGTATCAACTAGATACTTTTTGTATGTTACATTTTGTCACCTTCCAAGTACTGTACTTTCATTTTGCAGTGCTGCAAAGATTACCTCTACTTAGTTCAGTGGCTGCCATAAGTTTCGACACCCCAATGTTCCGACACACTTATATTTCGACATGTACACTTAAATTCCAACAGCAGCGGCTGATCAATGCGTCATTACTATGCTGAGCATCATAGCTGGGACCCAAAATGGTGCCTGATGTAATGAATGTGTTGTAACATGTGAGTGTCAGAACATGGGGTGTGGTAACAAAAGTGTGTCAGAACATAGGGCTGTATCCCTCAGTTCAATTGTGTGAGCTACAGCTGCATTGCTGCGCTAGTTTTTGTTTCTTTGTCTAAACGGGAGTTTATGCAAAGGTACTTTCAAGCAATTCCTGTTCCTGATACCATCTCTAGGGTCACTGCGATCATGGAAAATCACAAAAATACAAAAGAAAAAGAGCAAGAATGACATTGGCTTCAGGTTTTACTAATAACCATTTTGAGGTTTCTGGAGAAACTTTTTCAAGTGTGAAAAAGAGGAAGATTGTAAGCATAAGTAGAAATGTTGTTGTTATTTTCTGTTTCCTTTAATACTACTTCTCTAATGTACATCTATTTAAGCATGGACACGATGAAAACATGATACACAAGTCAACCCTAGTAGCACATCTGGAACCCAAACACCTGTTTGTTGAAATCATGAATTTGGAAAGCTCCTTGGTACATATCCAAGAACAATTACAATCTGAAGTTGCTTTGGCATCATCCACAATTAAGTCAGTAAAGGAGTTACAGGCAAGTTTCACAAACCCATCAAGATGGTCGCCATTTGCCAGACTTATACGTATGTGTGTTTTGCACATCAAAACAATTAAGTATTCCCAGTGATTACTGACTTCAGTATTAGCCATGAAAACAGGAGGTGAGAGAAACTGATACAAACACAGCTAGCACTGTATCACAACCCTCAACTAGCCATTTATCACAAACTTAAACTGAATCCATGTATTATTAAAGGCTATGTGACATGAGAATGACATTATGAAATATTGCTCTATTCACATCGAAGACATATGCTTACCCCTTGCTTCACTAATGAATACATTTAGCCTTGCTCTAAATGTCCTTGAAATTAATACTAGCACTGCACCCTCTGAGCTCTATCCCACCCTCGTTTGCCTCTCGCTCGAGTCTCCACACCAGTGAGTTGTGGGGAATTATAGATACAAATTGCATATAAAAAGTCCACTGCATATCGACAATTTTACAGACAAATTCCTATCTTACACCTTAATCCTAAATAAGCATTGGCTATGTATGCAGATTTAATACATCAAGAGAGGGACTTGCATGATATGTCTTATGTTATTCTTTGCTTATTTAACTTTTCTTTCAAGGAAAGTTGAAAACTTTACATTCCCTGAGGGTTCTGTTTTGGAGCATGTGTTTTCTTCTTTTCAAATATTGATATCACTTACCAAAGTGAAACCCAATAATCAAGTAATTAAGAGATACTCAATATAGGGAGCGACACCCTAGCAACACTGCATGTCATCAAATTTGCATTTTCATAAAACTGAAAAGGCATATCTCAAAAATGGTAATAGATAGAAACACAATTCCAATGGATTTTCTTTCATGGTCTCATTATGCAACTTGTGAATTGAGCCAGCTCTTTTCTAGATGGATGTCACCTGACATTAAAGCCTCTGGGATTGATTAACAAATATTCCATTTTAGCTTTCTTGTTGTTTCAAGTCCTCACTTTCCAACTGATCGGTTGTTCTCCGTGACAATGGTATCCCAATCCCAATGGTACTGTAGATCAGCTATTCACTAGGCACCTCACAGCCCCCACTGTGGTGGGAGGCCATTATTGTCATTCTTAGAAGTTTCTAGGAGACATGCTCTCTTTCTTTCCACAAGACATACGTGGATATTTAGACATATGGAAAGGATAATGTTATATTGTCTGTTTTGCATTAGGTTTGTTTCTTACTGGAAAACGCAAGGTGTTGAAGCACTATCAAAGAGTGCTATCTTGTCACACTTTGTTTTCAGCCTTACAGTGTGGTATAAATTTCCTTGAACAGTCACTTGGAATTGTTGAGATGAACTTAATACTTTACAATGGCAGACCTAGAAAAGGGTTTAAGAGACTCCTTTCCATAGTTAGCCAATAAACGGGAGGGGGGGGGGGGGGAAGAACGTAGCCAGCAGCTGTGATGGTAGACTTTTAACATTGAGGCAAAATGATTTTGTATTTTGAGATGATACAATGGTTACATTGAAATTCACTATCACTTCTAAATAGTGCCAAGTAATTCAAAGTAAACAGAAGCTATGTGGAACTGGAATCATAAAGATAAAGTGATTGATGTCGGTCAGTACTGTTACAAAACTTGTTTCAGGGATAGACATCACAGCACGTGTACTAACGATCTAAGACACTGTGATTTAATCTTACACCGATTAACCAGACATTATGATAACTAACCAACTAGGTTGTGTGCATCCTCTATCTATACCTACATTTAATTGTGGGTTGTTTTTAGTAACAGAAAGTGACTTTGAAATGTATGTCTCATATTGTTTCCGCCTCCCCATCACAGAAACACAGCAAACACAAAACAGATGTGCTGGGTGTCATTAAAGTTAGGAAAATATAAACAGTTGTCTGTCTTTACATCATCTCAGTATTTTGTAAGTGGTTTGAAGTAAAACCATCAAGCAAGGGTGACTCTCTGTTTTCAGGGAGGCAGGCACCTTTATTTGCCAGAATGTTCTAGAGAGGCTTTTGGTTTGAGGTTCTTTCGAAATGTGGCTATAGTCAATCAAACACATCACACGAAATCGTCACACATACCCCATCGTGTACCCCTTAAGGTTTGTTCAAAATGTTTGTTTGTAAAAGCCTCAAGCTCCCTTGAGTGGATTCCTGGCACATACACCGCCGAATCGATCAAGTCTTAGTCATAGCGATAAATATCAAGAGATCAAGCAGATGCCATGGTAACAGGTTTGTAAGTACCTCACTCTTGTGAATAATATCTTTTCTTTTTAGATCTAAGATTGGGGCTTGTCTTCATTTGCTAGTAGATCAGTTTCTGTCAGTTCTCAACATGTTCAGGTTTTGCTTACTTTTAATTTTAGATTCTTCAACGTCATAAACAAACAATTAAGATGAAAACATATTTTCTCCTTCAATGTAGAGACTGCTTAAACAATACAATCGCAAAGATAGCGTCAGAAGGGGTTGATCTGTCTGTCTGTCTTTCTAACTAATTGACTGTCTGTCTGACTGATGGACTGACTAAGTATACATTTTACATTATACAGCCAGGCCTTACGCATTTGTCTGTCAGACGGAGCAGCCACAGCCTCATTTTAGTATCAGTTTCTCTTCCAAAGACTACGCCAAATCAAAAGTCATCCCGACTGAACTCTACCGCATTCAAAAAGAAGTTAAACTTGACAAGCATGCTATTATCTGTAATGCCTGCTGTCATTAAACATCATAGAGCATTACTGAGAGGTTTACAGAAAGGATCTATGTTATTACATCTCCGGTTAAGGTTTACAAACAAGACACTGGGCTGTCTTAGGAAGATGAACCATAGGCAACGGTCACAGTAATATATATTACGAGATGAGTTTTCAAAACCAGTGCTCGCAACCGCAGACCCTTTTACAAAGAACATTCGTAAACAGTTAAGGCTTGTGGTTGATGACTCATCCATGCATGACTTCATCTGTCAGACACTAAAAATAGTCTTAAAAAAACGCTTGTCCTGAAGGAACCATCTAAATATCATTTAACCAGAATTTATTGAGTGAAGTGACATTAATGTCAGTAACCGGGACGATGCACTATAACTGAAGGGAATATGTGAAAGTGACAATGCTTTGTTTCAGTAATAAACTGAGTGCATCTGCTGGGAGGTTAGTGGGATATTGCTGTGAGTTACAAAAAGTCTTGTACAAGGTTGTACTTATTATGAAAGCAGTTGCAGTTGTAGTTATTGTGAAAGCAAACCAGGGGTAGCTTTGTCAAAAACCAGCTTGTAAGGAGTGTAATTTTAAAGGTCTGGTGACATGAAAATGACATTTTGAGGTATTGGGTGCATTAGGCATTCAAAACGTTGAAAATAGCCACAAATTGCGTCAAAATCCATCAAAAATTGACAAATTTACAGGCAAATTAGTGTCTCACAGCTGTGTCACGAATAAACATTGGCTAAATATGCAAATTTGTGATGTCGGGAGAGGGACTACCAGGATATGTCTTATGTTAATCCTTTGTTTATGTAACCTTTATTTCAAGGTCATTTGAGAATTTCTATGCCCAGAGGGTTTTATTTGGAAGCATGTGTTTTCTCCTTCAAAAATATCGATATCACGCACCAATGTGAAACTCAGTAATTAAGAGGCAAAATATATAGGGTTATCAAGAAAAACTGACACTGTGCAACACTCCACGTCATCTGTTTTGCATTTTCTTCAAACTTTGAAAAGTCATATCTCGAAAACGGTAATAGATATAAACAAAATTCCAACGGATTTTCACTGAGGGTTTCACTTTGTAATGTTTGCATGAAGGAAGTTCTTTTTTGGAAGCATGTGACACGTCCTTTAAGTAGGATTCTGTTCCCAAAACTGGCTGATCAGTCAGTATCTGAACTCCTAGTTTTACAGATTTGATTGTTGCAGTCAAAGATGGAATAACTGATGACTGCTCTGATTGATGCCCATATTTGGATCAAGTTCTGAATGTTGTCTTTTTGTAGGATCTCAGCCTTAGTCCTCTCGGGATTTTCAGTCGTTTACCACTGTTAATTTGTCTTATGGCTGACTTGCCAAGTGAATAAAGGTGATAGTAATTTGAAGCAATGAAGCTTAGCAAACAGGAGGTTTGGCATTTGATCCCTGGCATGGTCACAGTTAAATGGTCTTTTCATCCAAGAGTAGTCTGAGGCTTCCCAATCTGAACTGTCCTTGTGAAAAAAAAAGAGGCTAAGTTTGATTCAAAAGCTTTTAAGTTGGTAGTCACCCAACTTGATGTTGTAGTTTACATGCCACAGATTTCTTCCACTCTTGCATGTTCACTTAGTGTCCTGTAAGTTCAGTAACTACCCTTCAGGGTCTGAATTTTTTTAATGATGTTATGATGTTATTCAATTTCTCCAAACAGCTACATTTAAAGCAGGATTGCAGATTTTACACAGAAGTGCAGATTTAACTGCTGCAATTGAACAAAAGTAACTCTATTGCAACTTCTTTTTATTGCTTTCAAATACACCATATTTAGAGGTGTGACCTACTTGTAGGGTCTCTCTCGCTGGATTGAAAATTGTTCACCAGTATGAATGCTTTGCACTGACTGGTTATTCACTTTATTTATTCCTTGACAGGTCTGGTCTCGGTTACCAAATTGTTTTTGGTATAATCCTGGGTATGCTGTGGTTAATTGCTATATGCCAGGGCACTCTGCTTGCATCTCGACTGGGCCGTAGGTAAGTAGGATGTTTACAACAGGTGTCCTTAGTTTGCCGTATTCCTTAGATTGGTATTGTTAAGTAAGTTTGCCTCCTTTTCTTTTTTCTTTTTGCCATTCTTTTCACCAACGTTTTATGTAGTGATGCCATTCATGTAATTTCTCTTGACACTGCTGCAGAGAAAGACAAAGTTTTATCCACTTTCAGATGATGTTTAGATCAAGTCACATTTAAAGGGAAATAGGGCGTTAATTTGAAAGAAAACATCCATATTTTTAAAACCTATGTTTATGTACAAAGAGTGATAGATTATTCAAAATAAGGAAGGACACTAGCCTTCTTTTCAAGAGATGAGCTTCTCACAGATAGAAATGCAGTTATCTGTTGCTCAACACTAATTTGTTCACCCAAACTTTTCAAAATTCAAATGATGCATCTTCCATTACTTATTACTTGCATAACTTTTTGAGGAGATGAAGTTTTGGTATATGTTTATTGATGAGACTGCGTGGTTTAACAATGATTAAACGTATTTTCTTTTGTATGCCATGTTGGTGTCTTCTAAACGCCCTATTTCCCTTTAATGCTTTTTTTATTTTATATTGGTGTTTCATTCAAGCAGGTGGGGTAATGGGATGGATGGCGCTCCTACACCATCCTCTCTTGATACTTACACCTCCAATTTAATTACATTATGATATTGGTTGAATTCTAACCAGTGTGTTTCCTCCATCGTAGGAAAATGAATTATGAAGCCGACCAAGAGGACCCTTTCCTACCGCCAAGGGACGGGTCCGCGACTCTCGAAAGGTACAGCTCGCGTAGGGAGCAGCAACCATCCACATCAGGAGCAGGTCACAGACCGACCTCTGCAGTCAGTCAAAGGTAAGATACAACGAAAAAAGACAAAATGACTAACAGCCAGTGCCACTAGTCTCATCTTTTGGGCAAATATTATTAACATCAAACCAGCATGTTTGTGGTGCTACATACAACTAACAGCATGCTTTGCATCAAAACGTAATAAAGAAGAGGCTAGCCACATCAAGACCATTGTCATATAAATCTATCTGCCATAGTGTGCAGTCTTTGTTTGTTTTGTTTTTTTGGACGTGGAAAAGTAAAGGATTTGTCAAGCCTCATTAAAAGAGAGCATTAATTATCTGTATTGGTTTTCAAAGAATACTTTAAGAGCTCTTTGGATGTTTTAACAAGTGAATGACTCATACATGGAGGCAAAGCAAGAGATTGTTTTCCCCAGTTGGTGCCCTTAAATCTCTCCATCTTTCACAATCTCTCGTTGCTTATTCATCTGTCTTCACATAGCACAAGCAATTCAACATGTAGCATTAAACAAGGATGAAAAATGGAGGACTCCCAGTGGTGTATCTGATTACATAGTCAAGAGTCATTCTGAAAAATTTCAAGATAAATTTAAGTTGTCAGATTTTTATTTTATTTATTTTTATCATGTGTTTATTTGCATATTTTAATGCTGAGTTCTAAATTAGGTGAGGTTACAGCAGAGTGAATGGGGGGGGGGGGGGTGAGCAATGTTGAGTCAAAGTTTGCAAGACATCTACTTCCCTGTAATAATCATCATCGTCTTTATCGTTGTTTTGGGTAATATAATTTCATACTAACAGTTCACAATTATTCCATACTACTATCTTGTCGCCATCTTAATTTGTTCAGTGATTTATTTTCTTTCCTTCCTTCTTAGCTCCATATTCTTGTGAATTTGTGTGAGAAACATTAGTTGCCTTTAAATCGATCCAGTTGAGTGGACAATATTAACTTCTAACATGTTACAATGTATTAGACATGTAGGTGCTGCTGGCCAGTTTAATTTATGACTAACTTAAAAACAAAATGTAAGGCATTGAAAAAGGAGTGACTCTATGCAACTCGTATCATATCACTCAACAAGACGAAACATACAACTGAATCTCAAAGTGTGTGTGTGTGACAATACTGTCGCAAAACAGAAGAGGGTTCTTCAATATTCAAATTACCTGAATTCAAAGCGCTTTAAAAATGTAGTTGGAGGCTGAAAGGTGACAATTCAATAATTTATCATGTTCACATTGGGTAGTAGTAGTGGTAGTAGTAGTAGCAGTAGCAGTAGTGGTAGTAGTAGTAGTGATACTAGTAGTAGTAGTAGCAGTAGTGGTAGTAGTGGTAGTAGTAGCAGTAGTGGTAGTAGTAGTAGTGGTAGTAGTAGTAATAGTAGTAGTAGTAGTAGTGGTATTGTTGTAGTGAGATGGTGTTACACAGTCATGGAGAGTAGATGCACTGTCACTGGATGTAAGAGTGACATCACTGTGGGGCTGTGATATCCATACAGTAGTCACAGTTAGTATCATTGTGAGGTCATGTGACTGGGTCATATTGAATAAATGAGTCAGTGTTGCCATGTGGGACTACAATTACACTCTCTGTGCATTGTAGTGATATGCCATTGTGGCATGTTAGTGATATACTTTGAGTGAGGTAGTTTGACAGAGTAATTGTGTGCGTGAATGAACAAATGTTTCACCAGTGTACAGAGGGGCATCAAAATAGCATCACTGGGTTGTGACAGGGTCACTGTCAGTGTTATGGTACCAATGAAAATATGGCATACCATTAGTACACAAATAAGTCCTAGGATCATTTAGCAGGATATGTCTCTAGCACAGTATCTGTTTTCTCACATAAAAATATTTCAGATGGTCGCACAGTGGATGGAACGATTTCATGAATTTTGTCATCAAAACTCAACATATCCCTGCAAAATGAACACTTCAATAAACCACAATTAGCAACTTAGTCACTAGCTGTAGGATGTGACCCTTGCTGTCTTCTGCTGGCTGGATAAATTTTGTAGCTCTTGCACACAAACATTTTCTAAATGATGATTAACTCACTGTTTGGTAGAGAGTCCATCTTAGGGTTATCAGTCATCGGATCTTTTCTCCTCTCACTTTCTCCTTCACCAGTTCAAACGCTTTGCCTCATTTTCCTGTGATTATTTCTAATCGGTAAGTGGTGTTACTCACAAAGTTTTATTTATGCGTTTGAAAACGCTTTTTCTTTCTTTTGCTTTTTCTTTTTTGAAAAATTAACAAAAAGGGCGATACTAACAGTCACTGCTTCACAAATTACTTAACATACAGCAAATATGTTGGGTCTAATTTTGTGACTTTTTCTTCTGTTTGTTTTATCATTTATTAGATTAAGTCTAAGCATAATTAAAATTTGGTCGCATCACAGGCTCAGTGTAAGTTTCTTCTCAACTACAGAGAGGAACCGTAGTTAGTACTTGACTAAATAAATATTGATAAAATGACTCACCCCAATAGCAATGGAAAAGAGATTAAGTGGTAAAAAAAATGAGAGCAAAATTCAGGAGCGTGGAGGGGGATGAGGATGAAGAAGAGACAGTATGGTTGGTCTCCTTTTGTGTTTTCTCTGGAGCGTATTAAACAAACATCCAAAAATGAGTCAAATTTGATCAAAACTTATGACATTTTTCTTCTGGAAAATCAAGTGAATTCTTGCATGTTGTTTGTGATTGGTTTAGAAACTGGTCTTTGATCTATCTGATACAGTTACAATATTTAATTTAAGGTAGTTATATTTCAACAATTTTGTCAGTATTTGAGGAATTTGTGAGTCTTTCTCCATTTTCATTTTGCTGCATTTTATTTGCAGTCTCTAATTTGTTTTTCCTCCATTTTGTATTTGTTTCAGAGGATCATCTCTCATCAGCCAATCGAACATCACGGTGCCTGATGACCTACCACCATCGGTGAGAACAATTTCAAGTGTTTGTCATTCTTAATTCAATTTTGAGTGTCTCTCTTTCCTGCTCTGCTTGTCGTTAGAAATAGTTCTTTGATATCGTTAGTGTCCATATGCGTAATGTCTATTTCAAATATGATCAGAAACTGTACAGATACATACTTTAAGGAATGTACTCTCAGTGTCGAAACAAAACACTTTGCTTGAGATGTATAGCTGTGAGATCTGCAAGTCATATCCTATTTTAGTAGAAAATGGTATTAATCCTGTGAAAAAGGTTTTCCATAGAGGTACCTTTTGATTTGGCTTTCAAAAGTCGTGTTTTAGATCTGGGAATGTTATTCATGGCAAAGATTCCTTTTCAAAATCATAACACTCTTCAATGCTGTCTACGTTATCAAGTCGTAACTCTCCGATGGTCTTTGGGTTTTGTGGCATTGTTTTTGATACCAACACAATCCCAGAATCATTCAGAAGTACAGTAGATTGCCATCTGAACTGAAGGCGCAGTGCAAGGTTGACAAAAATAATCTTTCACCTTTCTGCAGTACACTTTGGCCATCAGCCGTGACAGACCAAATAATCGCGGAGGAAACAGGACGGCGACAGATTCTACTGATAACAATCGCTACTCAGGAGCAAGCCTGGTGTGACATCACCCACCCCCACCCTTACCTTCCTACCATATGTGTATATGGAGGTTGTCATCTTGCCTTGGAGACCGATGGAGTGGAAATTGCTTGTTCCTATCTGGAATCTTTAAGGGGGAGTTTTTCAGTTAATACCTAATGTCTTGTAATATCCCAAAGCACGGGACAATTTTCAAGTTAAGACAGCCGAGCACACTGTTTGCCGAGTATGTCCTCACCCCTTGCTAACTGCAGTCATACATTTATATTAATTAAACCAACACATTATAATCAGGGATGTACCTTCAAATGCTAATGCTGGACAACTTGATCACATTCACCTGACAAGAAATAAAATCAAGAAATTTTCTGAAAACTGTTATGGTTGCCATAGAAAAAATATTTCAGAGTAATGTTTGTCATACTCCAGCCATACTTTTAAATCAACTGAAAATTTGTGGGTTTATAAGAACAGAAATTATCACTTTGTCTCTGCCAGTTTGGGTCATATCAGATTGCTATTGAACGAGATCAGCAACCTCCTCTCAATCCATAAGCCCCATTCAGGATACTTTTGTACCTGTAGAGGTGAATTTTTTTTCCACATTGGGTATGTAGGATCTCTAGTATCCATTCCACAGTATAAAGGACGGTTAACAAGGCACATAAATAAGACTCTCATTGATTGAATTTGGAGTCCCTTGGACAAGAAAGTATTGCCACCAGCAATGCCTGGTGAATGGAACAGTTTTGTCTTTGCTTTTATGTGTAAACAAAGTGCCTAAATGATGTTGATGGATTTCAATTTTGGTCACGGTATAATCAAATTTCGATGTTTGTGGATCGTAAAGGTTTGTTTGAGTACAATGCTCACTGGCTCCCTTTCCATAGATTGTAGAAACTTTGAAGATTGTTCTTTGATTATCAATAATTTTGCATTGCTTCAGGCAGATATCACTTCTTCATATGATAAGGCCTTCGTGAGGAAATTAGAACCAGCAAAAGAGGTAAAAGTATTTTATCCAGTATTCCCCCCAAATTGAAAGAATTTTTATATTTTTTTAGCAAATTTGGGCAAAATGCAATTTACTTCTTAATAATGAGTGAAAGTGTGATGAGTCGAAAACTTATTTTGTTTTGTTTGGATTTCTTTGTCGTTGTTTTCAAGCTCACAGGATTTATTGAAGTAAATTCCACCAGTGATGCACAATCTGCATTGGCAGTGTTTGACTGGTATCGGTTTATCATATGCTCACCTGTCTTGTGAGAGAATCAATTTAGAGCCATGTGGCAGGAAACATTTCAACGCCACTGTAACCTCCTGTGGTAAAACTCTTTATGATACTGACTTCACTCACACATATAGTCATACATACACACGTAGTGCCCTATGAGTTAAGCATTTGTTGATGTTGAAATAGTATGTACATATATATAGATATCTATATTAACATTTTTTTTTCACCTAAGCTTGTAATATTTTAGTCTAACTTGTATGTCATTGTGTATTTTTCAATATAAGAAAAAGAACCTTTTTTTATATTTCTGTCGAACATACATGTGCATATTTCATTGCAAAAAGAATTATTATGTATTTGGGGAAAACCCATTTCTAAAGCTACTGAGCAGCTTCAGACTCTTTTTTTTTTTTTCTGTTTGTTTTTGTTTTTGTCTTTTAAGTGTCACTTTTTATATCATGACTCATGTTTTCAGATGTTAATAATTGTGAATGTTCTTTGACAAATTGCAATGTTTTATTTGAGTCTTGCATGTGCTGTAGGACGTAAAAAGAGAACATGTAATGGCACGTTTAATGGGTTTCTAGGTGGATCATATGAAATCACTTAACTGCATTTTACATTGCAGCATCGGACATTAGAACATTAAATGCTTCACATTACCATATTTCTATTCTTAAATACTTTTACACAGACTGTAGAACATAGAACACAAAGATATGTTTTGACTTTTCCCTTTGAAGGTTTGTATCACACTTTGAAAGTGTGTATCTCTTGTTAAAACACTTTCTGTCACTTAACAACAAACTCTGTGATGATTGCACAGTACACGTGATATTCAGGAATTCAGGACTTTTCTAACTTCTTTGCTTGTGTGTATGTAGATTTATAAGTCTCATCATTACACTTCACAGCTTTTTTATCAAATTTGTTTCTGTCAATTTCAGAACTTATTGTTACATTTATTATCATAGAATTGGCCAATGCATGCACACAGTGGGTTCTCAAATACCCCACAGCAGAGCAAAAGGCTTCACTTTCAATTTGTGTGAAGATTGTTTTTGTCAACATTTAATTTAATACCTGCTAAAACCCTAGACAAAACAATAGCACTTAATTGGTCTTCTGAATTAAATGGAAGTAGACATTTTATCATTTTCAGCATTTTCCCCAAATGAATTCTTACCTGAGGCTAGAGAGGTTTACAGATCTTATTGGTCATTGTGTATCATCCAGTTTATTTCACTTTCTAACTTTGTTTCAAAATCAGTGATTTTTCAGAGGAATCAGAATGAAAATAGTCAATTTTTGTCGCAAGTGTCGTTACAGGATGGTTCATTTCACTTCATTCCAACATTGTATATTTGAATGCAACGGGATAAGTCACTTTGTAAAGTGTGATATGTATATATGGATATCAAATGGCTGGTATAACCGATACTTCGTAATTTGTCAGTGATATCATGAGCAGCTGTCACGTTATTTCCTGACCCCTGATATCCCTGGTCTCGGCTTTGATGATATATTTTGTAATGTTGAAATAAAATAAATTACTGCAATGGTACTTTTGTGATGTTTCACTTGTTAGTAGGCTTCTTGCTATGGTGGCACTATAAGTAATTAACTTGCCATACTTGTGACACTTTTCAAAACACTTCATTCCAAAGAATGTCTTTTCTAAACTTTGCACACAATTGAAGAAAATGTTTCAAGAAATTGAAAAGGTCAATACTTCTGCTGTGTAGTCTTTAAGCTTTGTCCAGTTTGTATTGCTTTGACTGTGATTTTAATTATCTTAATTATATTACAATGTAGCAATTTCTCCATTGTAGAAATGTAACAAATTCTGTGCTTCAGAGAGAAAGCGATAAGGTTACAACTGCAGGTGTGAACACATTTTAAATATAAAACACTACTTTCAGCTGTTTTACTGTTGTGAAGGGTTATCCATGTGAAGGGTCATGTGATAATCTTGAGGGTCTGTTAGACCATTTCCATTTTTCAGTCCTGGTTATTCATACTTTTTTTTACTTCTGTCAAAGTTCAGCAAGAGTACATTGCCTGACATTTCATGAAGTTATTCTCATGCCGTGGTATTTCATAAAGAGGTTGGATAAATGTTTTTTTTTTTTTCTCAGGGAATTTGTAAAAGCAACTGTGTATATTTTATGGGAGAATTTAGCATTAGTCAGATGAGACATTTTTGGGTGCTGACAGTTATAATAGCTGATCAGTCTGGTCAACCAGTGGGTATCAGTTGCTTCCCCATTGGAGAACCATCCATCTTAAATCAGTTTTGCCACGTAAAATATCTGAGGCATTGTCCCTGACTGTCATGAATGATGTGTGGCAATGCTAGAACTGAAAGTAATTGGAGCAAAAGTGATGTAATTTATTGCCTTGTGCTTATTCCAGTGAAGCCAACAAAGTTGTAATAGGTTTTACTTTCTAAATGTAAAGAGCCCTATGATATGTCTTTTCATTCCTTTGCGTGCAGACAACTTTGAAATGGTATTTTACGATGACAATTTTGCCTCGACTATCAATTGTAGAATTAAGATGTGAAGCAATTGTATACTAGCTGCTATTTTAGCAGGTTTGGTGGTCATGAGTTTGGCACTTAAATTTTAACAGTTCACGCAATGTATGCCAACATAGTATGTGTCTAACAAGCTGTTAGTTTTGTTTGTTGTACTAACGTTTACATGTGTATCTTCAGTATAGATGGGATGACATTAATTTCCTTATTGCTTCCATATATGGCAGCACATCTGGTTGGGCACTTCAAACTATGAATGGATATCATTGTACCGCTGTTACCTCATTGGTGAAGTATGGTTGGTTCCTCAATAGTTTACAAATTTTTACATTAAATTTTAGATATGTGGTGGTAAATTTTAAACTTTCTTTAAGATTTTATGAAAGCAAAATTCTATTCATATAGAACATAATTTTATTTACGTCACACATCCTTATTCTCACAGTTTTCATTGCTAATTTTTTATTTACATCATGCAGTAATATTTTAAAGTTATTTTAGATTGTTAAACAGTATTTACATGCAGTCTAGGCATCCACACAAAGTGCCGCAGGAAATGTATTGTCTTTTCAAACATGGGATTGAATTAAAACCATTCAAGCAGAACATAAATATATCTCTCTCCAAATTCTCAGATTATTTTAAATATATACAAGGAATATAGGTAAATCTGACTTAGGTTTGAAACAAAAAGCGCTTAGAAATTTTCATTTTTGCCCTGAATAACTTCCTCCTCTAGATAAATTTAGCAATACCCTCCATATTTAACATATTTTGGTACACTTTTCCTACATACTTTCTGCAGTTTAGATATCCTAAATAACATTTAATCTGAAATGAATAAGAAACCTGCAAAAATACAATACTGGTTACAATTAAAAAATGAAGAAAGTCAACTGTTTAGTGGTGATTACCTATCGTGCATTTGCAATTGATATTTCAAAAGATGATCAAGAACTTGTATTTTTATTTGCTTCCAGACAAGAAGGTGAAGCATTTGTCATGTAATGTTCTCCTCCGTACTCAAGTTTTTTTGTCGATATTTTGTCTATCGTTCATCTTATCATCGGTGACAGACGATTCTCTCATATGCTTCTCCTTTATTTGTTGTTTAGCCCAGCAATTTGCAGACATTCTTCATTGTTGGACACCTTTCTTATTCTTGTTGCGCTTTCACTCACTTTATCACTTCTGTGCATATACGTAAACTTTACTAACATTTTATAAGGTTAAGCACTATTTACTTACTCCGCACTTCTAATCTTTCTTCTTTTGTTTCTTTTTTTTTCGTGGAGGTTATGAAATTTTGTTTGCCATGGATTTCTTTTGTATATCAAATTGTATGTAAATATTGAAAAGTTTGACTTTGTATATCCCCATTTTTTTTTCTTTTTTTTTCTATTCACCCAATACTTCCTTGTGTTTTATAAGGATTGTCTACATTGAAACAAGGGAGGATTTTTTGTATTTCTCCCGTGTTTGCTAAACAAGCTTTGAGTCTGTGTCACTTTTTCATAAATTGACAAATCCTTTAAGATGAAAGACCTCGGAATCGCTCGTATCCCCACAATCAGATGCATGATGTGTCCCTCATTTACATTTTGCTAAATTGCTCACATTTGAGGGAACTTTGGACTAATATCCTCAAAATGTCTGATTCAGAAATTTTCTCTCCCCATTTCTGTCGAAGATGATAACATCATGCAGTCAATCTTGAAAGAGAAATGAAACTTTCAATCATAAACAAAGGAGAAACTTTGCTTTTATTTTTATAAAAATATAAAGTAACATTGATTTCCATGTGTATGAAGTGATGGTATTATCATTGATCTTGTTTAGTTTAATCTTTCTTAAGTAGTAGGTCTTATCTTTTCAGGAGACATTGTCCCCAGAAGTTTACAAAGTAGGTCTTACCTTTTCAGGAGACATTGTCCCCAGAAGTTTACACATTGTACAAATTTCTTACATTGAGTTCGAAATTTATCAGTAAATTTATCATTTTAAAATGCCCTTAGCCTCATGCCTGCCTGATCTTAAGATTTTATAAGTGTTGAAAGTTATTCATTGTCTTAAGACATCTTTTTTCCCCTCTTGTCTATGGCTATTTGTTTGGTTGCTATAGCAACAGCTGGTAGTCTTATGTGAATTTTTAATTTTATGGAAAAAAATTGTGATGTTGTGCTTTTATTGCATTTTCTTTTTATATTTCTTTCTACAGAGATAATCTCTATATGTTATCTATTTTTGTTTTTCTGTTTGTTTTTTTTTCTGCAATATCTTAAGATCTGCTGCTGTTGTATTCAAGAGGATCTGAGACTTTTGCTTTTGTTTTCTCAGAAGACAAAAGGCTCTAAAGTAGACACCTGTTTGTCTTTTCATCCTCTCCATGATTACTTAAGAAGACAGAGAACGGTGAGAAAATGGTGTGTAGCATTTTCTCAAAGAGCTTTCACAGCATTCCACTCTGCCCCTATGGTCATGCGTTTCTTTTGTCAATGATGTAACGAGTTGAATAAATGGAGATTTGCCATAGACTTGATTTAAACAGCCAGCTATCTCGTATAGACAGTGAGAAACATTTTCATGCTCTTCCCTACTTCTAGTTCTCAGATTGTAATAAGACGCCGAGGCATATTAGGGGGAAAACGATCGTTGCCTGTCCGTCTCTTCTGTTAGTTTATAACCCTACACATATTTCTCTCGTTTTGCCTGTTTACTCCAATAATTAATACTTTCCATCACTGCTCTCCACAATCTTCCCCCCTCCCTGCTTAGTAGGGGGGACTATGTAGTTGTGGTGAGAGTCTTCTGGAAGAATAATTTCATGGAGCAAGTAGCAAGTATAACCAGAAAAAGCAAACATAGAGACACCAAATGAATTTGGAGAGTCCACGATAGACCCACAGTCATGTGTCCTCCTCACTACACTCCACTTTTACCCAATTTTCCTTTCTTATCCCTTCTCGTTGATCTTTGACAGTGGCACAATTTTCCAACTTTGACAGTGGATGTCTCTGTTTTGGACCATTGGAGGGGTTTTTTTTCGCCAACCAAATAGTATCAGAATTGAATTTTGGTTAATATTCTGTGAAATGTTTAATTGTTGTGACAATCCATATTTTCAGTGAAGTAATACAATAATAATACAAGTAGAGAGGAAAAGAGGAAAAAGTTATTGCATTCTGTGGGATGAAATATTTCCTTTTGATTTTTAAGCATGCAAAAGAGTGACCTTATTTTACTGAGTGGTCGTTTAAATATTTTTAAACATCTTGTAAATGTAATCGTTTCTCATGTTCTTGTAAAATATTTTTATTTTGAACTCTGTAAGAAAATTCTATAAAGGTTTTTGGTGCCGCAGAAGACGCAAATATATCTACTTACAAAATTCAAATATGACTTCTGTCAACCTTTTTTTTTTAAATCATGTTACTATTTGTTACAAGGTAATAAACGTAAGTGTAGTGCATGTATGATTTAGTGTCGTACGGACAATTAAAACTCTGCATCTGTGTTTTATCTTGGTGTCATTCAAACCCTGCAATCCTTGCTCTGCCACTACACAAGACCAGGAAGCAACTGATACCCAAGTTATACTTACACAACTGACCTATGAATTTTCAATCTATGGATTGGAATTTGAATGGTCGTAGTAATTCTCCAGTGTAGCATTAGTTCATGCCACAAGGACAATACTATCTATCTATATGTCTATCTGTCTGTTTATCTGTCTCTCTGTATATCTATCTGTTTGTCTGTATGCCCGATGCCCCACTTGATAAAATTCTGCCAAATGCTTCCCTTTCACAGATTCTCTTGTATAATGTTAATGGTTTGTCCCAATAAAACTCTTATTAGTGGTACCCTCAGGGTGTTCAGGTATGAGCCTCTACCACCGTTGGTGCTCTAGTTCTGCATTATAATCACCTTTTTCAGAGGTATTTGAAATAAGAAAGTTCCCCTGTAGTTACCTTCGAAACCTCAACAACAATACACTTTTTAGACACCTGCAGCAATTGTATACAAGAACACTTGTGTGGTTTGTTGCGTACAGTGTTTTACAGATTAAAAATAGTTCTACTCGTCGAAAGGTAATCAAAAGCTCTCAAGTGTACAGTACGTACACTCTAATGATTGTTTTGCAGCCATCGTTGCTACGGTATACATCATGTCACGATACGCATCGGCGTGTTTAGCATTGTCTAAGTACGCTATATCATGCGCATGTACGACGTAGGAGTATGGTTAAGAGGCAAGTTAATATCGTTTACCCAACAGATTACCACACATCCAAAGCTGTAACTTCATTCAACATTTTCTTTAACTTGATTGGACAAAAGTGTCAATCACGAGTGACTGTTCTCACGAAACATTTGGGAACAACAAGGCCTAGGGAGGGTTCAGACTCATCTCCCGATATGTGAATGCTAGTGGTTCGTCTCACTTGGCGAAGACTTGGTGATAAGATAAGACGAGAACTTTTGTTTCGTGTACCTTTGTTTAGCTCCCTGCTTTTGTCTTACATCTTTCTTTTTTTAAATATTTAAATCACAACATTATTTGATCAATGAGAAAAGAGAGAAAGTATTTTGGTGTTTCCAAGCAGTGTTCCAGTTGATTATCGCCTCAATTTTAGGTCTTTAATCATTTCTTCAAGTTGTTGTGTAATGCTGATGGATGACGTCACACAACGGCAGTCTCAACATTTGTTTGAGTTCCTAAATTTTTTGTGGGAGGGGGGATTTCTTTACCAGAGGACATTGTAACAGTGTACATGGTGATACTTTATCATCTCCCTTGGGCCAACAGAGCTATTGGTATTTCCTCTCTCAATCCTTTGTGACCCATCACCGCCATCTTGTTGCCGACTGAACGATTGAGAATTGGCTTGTGTTTAGAGAGTCCCGTTTTGCAATATATTTAGGTCTATGGACCACATCTTGAAGGAACAACTTCAAATTTTGGGGGGTGTGGGACTCAGAATCACTTGTCCAGCAAAGCTGTTTACAGTGGTGATGAGTGGATTATGTGGTGATTTTAATTTGGGTTCATGTTGTACGATCCACTTCTCGTCCGCTTCAGTTCGCTGAGTGGATACAGCTAATGGACTGCTGAGCTGGACAACTCCTCCATCCATCCCGGATTTTGGGAAAGTGGATAACGACCAGGGAATGCACTCTCGTTTGCCGGATGGGGACGTTAAATGGCGTTCCCGGTAGCGGTGGACCGCACTTAGTTTACTTAAAGGCTGTAATGCATCACCCCAGACAGTTTCAATTCTCCCAACCACCTACCTCTAGTCCCTCCCTCAGCCTGTCTTACATTCCTCCACATGTGTAATCAAAACAATGGATCCCTGTGTACGCTGTGTAATACGAGCTGCTCTGCATCTTTCGAATTTGCTGGCAATCTAAGAGTGCTGTAACTTAGAACCAGTTGAGAATTTTCCTTTCAGGGAGGTAAAAATATAGCTTAGGGTGGTGCAATACAGCCTTTAAGTGTCCGGTAATCATCTTTTACATAATAGCTTCTACATGCGTCACCCATTTCGTCACGTGTCTTCTTTTTATCATGCAGGTGGAGACCATTGAAATTCGAACGTAATAACTAATTGTGTTAATCTTTAATTGTGTGTGTACGTGGTGGGGTGAGTGCGTGGTGTCGGAGACGTGAGTGACATTACGTAGTTTAAGTCCTTTTTTCCGTGTTAAAGATGCATTTAAGAACTGATCATGCAAAACTGACTTTGATATAGTTTCACAATTCTACATACTTTGGAAGCAACTCCCTGTTGCAAATCCTACACGAAACTTTACACCAAATTTCATTAGTTACGGTAGCTTCATCTCGTCGTCAAAGTAAACCAATCTTCTTTTAAAACAGTTCTTCCCTTAAAGTCATTCCTGTGACCCTCTACGTTTGGAGGACCACAACAAAAGTTTGCAGGTCGTAAATCGCTTTAGCAAACAAGGCTATTATATCCTTCTCAACCACTCAATAACGCCTGTAAAAGATCGAGTCCACTCCATATCAAAAGGGGGCAGTGCTTTGGAAACAATCTGTTACCGTTAAATGTAAAGGCTCGCCTTCTCTCTTTTCACCTAATCGATATTTTAGAATGCAGGTGGCAAGTTTTCTCACAGCAGCTAAAAATTGATCACACGAGTTATTATGTGGAAGAAAGTTTTATGTTTGTCGAGACATTATAGATGTGTTCTTTTCTCATAATCCCGAGACATTTCTCTTATAACAGCAGCAGCAGCAGTCAGCAGCTTGGTTTTGTGTTGGATGGAGGCTGTGAAATCCACAGACGTGTGTCAGGATATTTTATCATGGTGATCCACGAACATCGTACAGTGTCACTGACTGAGATCGTTCCATGTTACCATTAATTAATGATTTGTTTTGGACTATGCTGTTGGCTTTACAATGAAAGCGCCATTTTCATGTATTTTGTATAACGAAAATGTTGAAACGTGAATGTTCTAACTGACTTCTTGGGTTTTGATTGTATCATCCTCTCAATACTGGAAAATCTACGAGTAATTGTGTTCAGTCATTTACCAACGGTCTTGTAAAGTTCTAGTTTCGCTTCGCGTCAAAATTCTTCTTGAGACTCTTGTTTAAATCCGGCAAGAACATTGACGTTAGAAGTAATTCCTGTGAGAATGTTTTTATTTTAATTTTGAACTTTTTCACTAAAGCCAGTATGAATTAGACCAGAAGAAAATGAAAATGAGCGGAACTTAAATGTTGACGATAGTTGCCATTTGCCCAGGAATATCACCGACTTCACAAGTCTTTTTTCGTAAGTTGTCACCCTTACCGTGACCTACCAAGAAAATCAGACTCTGTTTTTCCTCTAAGTTGACAACTTGCTTCAATATGCGTCACATTCATAAACGTTTGCAACTATTGGATCATCTTGGATCAGTATTGAAAGAATTCGCCTTGTTGGGAAATCAGAATATTTAAACGGGCACAAGTTTCTAACAATGTTATTTCATATATTTCGTTAGTATGTTGCATATTCGTGACATATTATGTAAACTGAGACGCTTGTGAATGCTGAAGTACATATTAAGTGGCAAAAAGTACTAAATTTAAGATCTTAATTTAATGCATGATAAAAAATCGAAAGTTTCATAGAATGTGTCAGACAGATGGAGACAGCCATTGCAACCCATCCTTCACCGACAACCGGAGGGCACACCAAGACGGTGGTCAAGGCAAAGCGATACGACTTGGATAAGTACTCCCTCAAATTGCCACAGATGCGTATAGAGAGTTGCGGATTGACCGTTGACCTTAGCAACAGGGGTAGAAACTGGAAAGAGCGGAAAAGATTTAAAAGAGCCAAGCAGAAATCCCTGCAAAAAACAAGGCGAGGTAAAAATAAATCATTTCCGTCGGAAGAAAGAGGAAGTGATGTCACAAATTATCATGAGAACAATTCTCATGAAACCAGTACGGAAAACCGGAAGTTGTCCTTACCAGCCATGGATGAGGACGAAGGTCAAACAGCAGATTACGTAAGCAGTATGAAAATAGGCCAAATGCCTAGTCCATCTTTTATCGATATGGAAGAATTTTACAGAGATATGATGAGTGCTCTTGCACCACCGAATCTATTACCGAAAACTTTTCAGAGTAGGGTGATCGGAAAGCCAAGCAACGTCGGTGTCACAGCTACGAGTTTGGCAAAGGGCACTCCACGTGTTAAGTTCCACAATCCTCAAAAGAGAGACCTGTTCACCAATACGGATACCTTCCAGCCCCGATCAAGTCAGGAAGTTTCCATCTTGAGCCATTTAGCGTCAAAGAGAAGATCGCAAATGGAAGAGGCAAGAAACATGTTATCCTCCGAACCTTTCAAAGGATACAGCTCTCGGGAAAACTCCGCAAATATATCGACAACTCAGTTGAAACGAATGGCAGAGGTGCTAGAATTAAATGAACCTATGGCAATGCAATCTTCGAAATCTCCGGCAAAATTAAAATCAATTCCTCCTATTTCAGACTTTTTTCGAAAAAGATCTCCAAAGAAACCAAAGGTCGTGTTAGGAAAGTATCCGAATGATAACATGGATCTTTTAGATGAAAGTCTCAGTTCAATGAGCGAAGGCAACTTGGCTGATGACGTAGCCAACATTAATGTGACATCGAATCATGGGACTGTCCTAAGTCAGTCTGGTAGAAAGCAACTCAAAATGTTAACACAAAAACACACTACCGAGAAATCTGAAGATTGTGAAACATGCCCGCTGTGCTTGACGTTTGGAAAGCCTAGTAAGAAACCACAATGTCCGCCTAATTCTCCTCTATTGAGGTAAACATTGGCCCACTGATATTTGAAAGTGTTTCTGTTCGTGCCCTAGGCACATATTTCACATGAAATAAATGTTTCGAACAGATTTGTTAGTTTACAAGCTGTCTATATATATCAAAAAGTTAATGATCTGTACCAAATGACTCTAAGTAAAATGTTATAAATGTTAGAAATTGCCATGGTGATACTACTGTACTTTCAAGTGATCACTGACTTTGAGTTGAAGCCTTGTGCACGTTACTTTATGTAAACAGATTCATTAGTAATTTGACGGTTAATCGACCATTTTGTGTACACGTTGCATAGACTAGCGTGACCCTCTTGCAGTTGAGGTAAAAAACATCAGTTGGGGTTTAATGTCTAAAAGCGCACTCCGACAAAGTCTTATTACGCGTAATAAGGGCACATATAAGGGCACTCAAAAAGGGCCTGTATGGGGGATACCTACTTCCCCCTCCAAAAAAAAAAAAACCCTACAGTGACGGCCATGTAGCATGGTTTCAGTTGGAGTTATAGACTGCGAAGGAATCAATAGCTGCTGAGGTCGTCGATTGGTGAATAGCTAGAACACGCCCGGCCAATTACGTGATCCCAACCGCTGAATTTATGACGGTACTAAATGTAAGGCAAACTTTATACCTTCCTTTTAAGCAGACTTGTTTACATTATAATTACTATAATGCCAATGAAATTATTAACAAATATATAAAAGACCCCTCACGTGGGTGATGAACACTTTATATTGCCATATCAAATTTGGTCGTATAGTCTCTTTAATATCCCTGCACTGCTTTGACGGTGTCATTTTAAGTATAGGTGCGGGAAACTGGGTCACTGTGAACGGGTGAATACCTTACATATCTTGTAATATACACAAGAAGAACATATAGGAAATACATGCTGTGCTTTCAAGACTTGTACAGTCACAGATATCGATACGTTAATATTGGAGCATAGATATCACAGTCATATTGTTGAAAGGAACTGCATGATTACGACTCAAATGAAGTGTCAGTCTGCTGGACAATCAGCAAGTCAACTCGAATTCAGACAGTTGTAAGGTTTGTGACTGACAAGTGAGTCGGTCAGTAAGCAGAGACAACTTGTTCACGTGTAGGACGGAAAGAGGGGTGGGTAGAGTAACAAGCAGGAGTTGGCTTTAACCTCTTTCGCGCATCTTTCCAAATACTATTAATTTTATACCTAAAAACTTAAGGTACCACATACATCTTTTCTTAAAATCAATTCATATAACCCGGATCAAACGGCTGTCTTTGAGATGGCGTTGGCAGAATAATGGGGAGTTCCCGATGTCTTATAATTACATTCTGTTGTTAGCAAACGTCCCCTTGTTCTCCAAATTCTCATATTTCTTAGTTGCAATTGTCGTCACAGACATCCATTAACGTTCTCTGAGAGCTTATAAATATTTGCGGCCTTCTTGGTATATATATTGCTTAAACATTTTCCGTTATTCTGGATAGGTCTATAATTGCTGAAACAAAATACGCTAAGTACTGCATAATTGGTGATCGACGAAAGAACGTAAACCTCCAAATTTGACAGAATGGTTCAGAATCTCCCGAGAAACCCAACTCATCGATTATTCCGACTTTGAGAGTTCGTTAGTGAGATCGATACTTAAAGACAAAAACTCATCACACCAGACAGATTCAGTCCTCTCAACCACTTACGTCTAGTCCCTCCCACAAGTCAGAATGAAACTGGTTTTGCAGCCATCATATGTCTATTAGTGCAAGTCATTTTCTCAAAATTTTGGTCATTGACATTAGCATAAAAATGGCCCAAATGAGATTCAGATTGCACCAGGGGACCTGGAAGCTTAAAGCTTAAGCTTGGCTCCCGATAGAAGAGACTTTCCGCTTTTAATGAATCGCTTTCCATTATCTCAGCCACTCACCCACCTAAGCATTTCTGGGAAAAGGATTTGCGGAAGCACAAATTAAGGACGCCTACAGAAACAGTGTCTTCGTCATGTTCACCCTGTTTTCACTTCAAAAATCCCACCCATGTTCGGCGTGACAAAAAAAAAACAACAAACAAACAAAAAACACGCATTTTCATTTTTTTTTATTTTTAAATGTACTTAATTGATTCACATATCGTCAATCTTTAGAAATTTGAGCCCACAAGGAAAATAAATAAAACTGGAAGATACATAACGTTTTGATTGATTGATTAATTAATATGGTAAGTTTGTATTTGTGAATGTGATTCTGAATGTGTGTGTTTCTGTTTGAGTGTCTTTTTTACGTATGTGTTCGTCGGTGTGGATGGATTTCTGAGTCCGTTCCGGGACATGCTCCATTGTTTCCGCTACATGTCGAAAAATGTTGCCCTCCCATCGCAACACCAATCTACAAAAGATCACGAAATCATTGAAATCAAGACCTTGACCGGCCAGTTTTCCCCCGGTCAATTCAAACCCACCCCAACAATTCCCCCTGGTAAGATTCCCCCTGGGACAAACTCCCCGGCCAATGACCACGCGAAAAATTCCCAACCCGGACAATTTCACTAAAGTGTGGGTATATAAGAGGGTCTCTAACCAAGAAAATTGTCTTAGGATAGCCCTGTCCACCTGCCTGACATGTTCCACCAATGACCCTAGATATATATGTTCCACCCCATCGGTAGATCCTCGTGGCGTCCCTGAATCTACTCCATTATGTTTCTAGTGCACTTTCCCCAGATCCCCACCCACAGGAAAAAATATTTGTAGACTACAGGCCTGATAAGTTGACAATTCTCATGAAAATGTCTACAGAGATAAATAATATCTACGGAAGCTTAAAAATGAAGTCAAGATAAGAATATCTTTGTCCCATAAGTTGGTAATTTTCAGCAAAATGTCTAGATAACGAGATAATATCTCATCAAAAAGCAGAAAATGAACAATTGTTTAATTGTGTTATCATAACAATTCAACATTTTTCTGCAAAATGTTAACTTGTTTACTTGATTCTTAGTGAGGCATTCCAAATTTGTTTTTTAAAAATGCTCATGTAACGAACTTATCACATTCTGTCAATTCAACATTTTTTGCAAAATGTTGACTTATTCACTTCCTTCACTAAGGGAGCATGTGAACAATTTTCTGAAAAATGTTAAAATGATTACTTATCATACCTTGTCATTTTATCCATTTTCGGCAAAAAGTCCACTTGCTTACTTTCTAGCCCAGAAATACAAATTAATTGATGATATAAGTTGTCTTTTGAAAAATTGGCAGAGAATTAATTATTGTTTATTATTAATTAGTTGTGATTTAAACATTTTGCAGAAAATTGTTTGATTGTTCATTCAGAAAAGAAGAAAACAAGTCAAAATTTTGAGGAGAACTGTTGAGTTGACAAGATATGATGAGTTGTCATTTGGACATTTTGCAGAAAATTGTTTTATTGCACACTTAGGTAAAAGTGAACAAGTAGACATTTTTCAGGTAAATGTTGAAATGACAAGATATGATAAGTTGTGATTGGAAAAAATTTGCAGAAAATTGTTTAATTGTTCAAATAACATAACTAAACAATTGATTATTTTTCAGTTTTTTTTTATGGTATATTATCTCGTTATCTAGACATTTGATTTGAAAATTGTCAAGTTACGGAGCAAAGATATTCTTAAATTGATGGCACTTTAAGGCTTCCGTAGTAGACCAACTTTTCAGTCAGATCTCAATGACCGTTGTCACGTTACAATCATGCCCTATTCAGATTAAGGTCTAAAACGAATGTATTCCACAAAACAAAATAAGAAAATCAATATTTAAAAAATAGGAATTGTTGGCCATATTCAATTCAAATCTAGCATCAAATCAAGTCTAGTAGCACCATTTTGCATTGCATCTAGTCCCCCCCCCCCCCACAAAAGCAAGTTTTTTTTTTCTCCAGAACGGCGATCAGTTATCAACTTGAAACATCGTGCTAAAAATCTTTTCAGACTTTTGCCCCATTTCCCCCAGATGACCTTTGACCTCCACCAAAAACAGTATGGCACACCCAGGCTCTCAATACTGTGAACCTTCATACCAAGTTTGACTTTCATCCGACTCCCCCATTGAGTTAGAGCGTACCCAAGCAAGTGTCACAGGGACAGAGAGTTTTGCCACCAGTGTCCCCAGATGACCAATTGACATTCACCAAAAACAATAGGGCTCACCTTCTCAATATGGCAAACCTTGACTTTCCTAGGTTGAGTTAGAGTAATTTTACTGAACTGACAAGGTGTTGGCAAAGAGGTAACCGATCTTGATTTGTTTTATGGTTACGTGAAAAGTCCAAAATATACTGTTAGTTTATTGGTATATAATCTTAATCTCTGACTGAAAAGCAGTCGGATCATGTTACAAGGTAACCACCTAAAATAAAACTCCACAAAGGCCTATAATGACTTTGAGTAACATAACATAGCATACCAAGTTTAAGGGCAAAGGAGGGCAAAAACCCCATAAGATGCCCTGTACCACCCCCCCCCCCCCCCCACAAGAAAATCCTAACCAAACTAATATCCAATATAGTAACATTAATATTATTAAAATATGATCTTATGAGTAGTAGGCTATGATCTTACTGCATGAGAATGTCATTTTCTGTTATTCAGGGTTCAAATTTAGTGAAGAAAAAAGTATTATAAATCTAAGTTTTTGTTTGAAACTGAAAATGCATCCGTCCGTGCTTGAAGCAGCAGAAGCTTGTCCAGGTAATTAGCTGCGGTATATGCACCGAAACCTACGTAGTAGTATCACATGTCACACAGTCCTTGCGAATGTTACGTTAAGCATGTGATGGCAACTTGGCAAGTGCAAGATATTGTTATTATTTATCGATATTATATGCAGTTTGGTTAAAGCGATACTGCAACACATTAATTCAAGGTAATGTACCCAGATACCCTTCGTCTTTCTGTCCTACCGATGTCATACTACACTAAGTTACAGTATACTTACTAGTTACCATAGCCTCATAAGCCTAAGTTAATGTTAGGCTAGTTTCGTAGTATTGGCCTATGAAATGCAATACCACTTACCCATCACCAGGCCTACACATGCCACACTCTGACACTACAGCACTGCATATTATGACATTGACAGCCGTCATCTGTCATTGTCAAGAGTGAGGTACTAGCAGTATCACTATCACAGTATCAGGAAGAGATAATGGACTCTATCACACTCAGGCTAAGGCTAACTGTACGTGTACCGTGTTCATTTACCAGGACGCTGGCTACATTACTCAAGTTCCTCTTGTTATTGACCCGTACGTAACTTTGGTACTACTTGAGAACTAAAACATCAGTTGTTCGTGCATTGATAGCTAACTGGAAGATAGAAAACTAGATGTTCTGGGTGTTACAGTATCTTGGTTAAGCAACAAGATTACTGATGCTGAATTTCATGTCTTAGGTAAGGAGTGATGTACCAGCTAAACAGGTTGGACACTTGTGAGGGTGTAGGTGGTGGAGTTAAACTGTATGTCAATTCCTCTTTGAACAGTGTACAGTTGAAATGTTTACAAAGTTAATTCACAAACTCAGGTGTGAACTTCCTGTCAAGTGTCCCAGTAATGCTGGATTTGTTGTAGGGGCTGTGTACAGGTCACTCAACAGGTCCTACTATTTACTAATGAATGCCTGTGATTCAGTGTTGTAATCGAGTCACTGAAGTTTTAGCCTTGAGCAGAGTCTACCATTAGTCAAGTCAGAGTATTTCACCAGTCGAATTGAGTCATCAACTGAACTCGATTTGAGTTGAGTCCCCGACCACACTCGAGTTGAGTCGAGTCACTCTGTCTATTCGAGTCATCTCGAGTCACTTGAGCATATTGACCTAAAATTGACCTATAATACTAGATCAGACAACCAAGTTATGTACACAGTTGTTAAACATGCTGACTTGGTCACCCCAGATCTCCTGACACCAGCGAGAATTGGAGCAAGAATTGTGCCTTCCCATCCTATGTCAACGAGTATTGAAATAAAAAGAATTCTACCATTGCAGATTTTTTAACCTTTTTACTTTGCACAGCTCATGTACACTGTCCATGTCACTTTAATTAGTCATCTAGTTCTTTTCTTTCCTTTTTCAAGAATTACATGGCATTTCTATTTTTGTATCCAGGAATCTATCAGAAGCTTGTGTTGATGTCACACCACCAGGTTTCAATGAAAGTGTTCATGTAGCAAACCTTTTCTGCAATCAAAAATATTACAATAAATGAAAAAAAAACAAAAAAAAAACAGTGAAAACGAAGTCATCGTACAAACCTAGTGCCACACATGAAAATGATTTCTTCTATTTGTCACAATTCAAGATGTACCCATGTTCCCTGGACAGACTCTTATTTGGTGAGCATAACCAAATTAATCATACTTAAAATAAATGGTTTGTTCCTTACACCCAGAAAATGACTACAGCAATATGATCTTTATAAAATTTTGTAGCTGTTTAAGTAAGGTGTACATGACATTATGCTTGATTCAACTTTTGTTTAATGTTTTTATTAATGTTTTTCACTCAATCTGCTCTGGAAAATGTGGAAAGTAATCTAGATAATCACTTCAGAATAGCACCTCAATTTAACAAACTATCAACTAACTGACTGAATTATGTCTATGTGTTATATGTCTGCGTTGGGATAAATAAGCATTTGGTACTGTGTTATTCAGCCAGCATTGGAGTCAATAGATACCGCGGTGTGCAAAGTATCTTGGGATTGAGGGATCTGCTCGTATGGTGACTTCGTATGCCACTGATCCCTTCATAATGCCATCATGCCTTGTGAACGCATATCTACAACAGTGTATTGAATAAAACGAGACAAGTGTATAGTATGCTGCATGTAGCATAACAACATAACATATGTTAAATGGCAAAGGAGGGCCAAATGCCCCATAAAAGTCCTGGAAAAATAGACCCAAAGCAAAAGTAAGAAGCAAGAAACAAGAAACAAACCCAAACCATGAAGACATCAATGAACAATTAAATTCTACGAGAATCTGAAAAAAACTTGTCAACATTAGTCTTGAAACAGTGTACAGAATTGGAGATGACAACCCACTACTGACACCTACGTGGTTTAATTCTTTCATGTTCTCCATCTCTACAAACCAGGTCACCAAAGATGCAGATGGATTTAAGATGTTTTTCACTGCTCTATTTCTTGTTGTTTGTGCCATCTTCAAGCACAACTCCACACGTGCGACCAAACATAGTGGTCATCTTGGTAGACGACTTTGGGTTCGGTGATATGACTGCTAATTGGAATCCAGACTCTTCTCCTTCTAATACGCCATACCTGGACTCATTGGCTCTTAATGGCATCAGGTGAGCAAAATGGTTGAGTCACATCATGGGTTTGATCATAAAGAAACCACACCTCTCTCTCAATGGTACCAGGTACTCCTCAATCACTACTCAACATGACTGCACCTTTCTCCTAAACCTTTGTCGCTTTTGGCAGAGTTTGGACAAGTTACATTTCAAGATCAACATCATGTACACTCTACCATTTTGACATTATGTACTTTCGCACATCCAAGGTCAACAGTCTGCTGTAATTGCTATCTGTCAATTGATAATATCTGTTAATAAGGGCAATGATTCTAATTGATCAAAATTTGCAAAATGCAATGTAATTATGATAAACAGGGTAGAACAGAAGAACAACATCATCATTTTTGGAACAAGTTCTTGATGGGAGGGGTGTAGCAAATATTTCAATTCTTAAATAGTCAGCATGTATCTCTCACCTGGTGGGATGTATTTTTTCAGACTGTTCCTTAGAATGTATTTAGTCCATAAAAAATTATGTGCTTTAAGGTCATCTTTGCTGTTACTGTTAGTGATTGAAATTGCACGATGGAAGTACAGTATAATTATGACACCTTTTGAAGCCATGATTTTGAGAGTCTGTGAACCACAACCACTGTATTGCTTTGATATTTTTTTCAAGAATTTCTTCAGATTGCTCATTTAAATAGGCTACAACTTGTCTGCATTGATAATTGAAAATTACACTTTGCAATAATTTGTAATATGTTCTACATGGTTAAAGTGGCTACTCTATTTGGCATTGTAAAATTCCAATTCTGGTACACTCTCAGTCTTTACTTTCCTTTGAATTTGACGTTAAGTATGAAGCAAGCAATTTTAGGTCAAATGACCAATCTGTTCTTTTCAGGCTAGGAATCATAGCACAAATAGTCAGTGTGCAAAATATACACTCACAGAAGTACGTCTTTCCCTCCCAAATGACAGGTTTGCAGACTTCCATGCTGCAGCCTCTGTTTGTACACCTTCTAGGGCTGCATTACTTACAGGAAGGTTGGGGAAGAGAACTGGCGTCACACGGAACTTTAGCCCGTTCTCGATTGGAGGATTGCCGACCAATGAAACTACCTTTGCAGAGACATTCAAGGCGGCGGGATACAGGACTGGGATGGTTGGCAAATGGCATTTGGGAATGACAAAAGATTTCCATCCTAATTCAAGAGGTAAGAAGCACCCAGCATCAAGTGAAGATAGGGGCTAATTTAGGGATCCAGTGTGTCTCTATTGTTGGTGAACATGACCTTTATGTCAGTCAGTCAGTTGGTAAAGGACTTTTTGTTTGGCCAAATTTTGGGAAATAACTTGAAACTATTTGCTGTGTATTGTTCAAGACACAGTTGTTTGTTTTACTTAAAAATTGATTGTGTTTCAACTTTTACATTGTGAAGGTAATGAACACTTAATATGGCTGTCAGACATTCATATTTTAATGTTTAAAAGAGAGGAAACATTCTGTCGGTTATGTATTTTGAATTATAATAGACTTTCCTTCATCAGAATGGAAATAAGAGTCTGGGTTTGCTGTTGACAGAGTAACAATGAACTGTATTAACCTTATTTAGTAATAATAGTAATAATTGGATTTGTACAGTGCCATTCCAGCCACACAAGAGCAGATGCTCATGGCACTTCATAGATGAGAGCTGTTAACAGTTGTAAGAGGAATGAAAAAAGTGAATCTAAAACTGACTTTTCTCACAGAATGTGAATTATAGCTTAAAAGATTTTGTCGTGCTGCAGTTAATAGAAATCAACATCAAGGGACAAAATAACAGTGTTTGCAATAGTGGGAATCAATATTTCCTCTGGTTCTACCTGAAAAGTTTATTTATCTCTCAAATTGTTTGAAGTCAAAGCAACAACATTACTGTAGCACACAGTGCAGTTAGTTCAGTTTTCAACTCACTCACTCTGCAGTGTTTGCATAACATTTGCTGATCAAAATGGATTGACTGCTAACCATTTCAAACGTGGACTAGCAAAAAGTGCTAATCAGTTCGTTCACACTATTTCATCCCTTTTTGTCATAAGTCACTGCTTACATTGAATCTGATCACTGAATAATATTATCATAGTTCATTAATTCTGCTATTGCCTGACTTTCCATTTTGTGATCATATTTTTGTAAATTACAGGGTTTGATTTTTACTATGGACTACCTTACAGTAATGACATGGGCTGTTCTGATGATCCTGGCCACAATATTCCTGTCGGTAGTCCATGCCCAAAGGATCACTCTCAGTACAAAGGTAAATCAATGTAGATCATACATGTAAAACATTCTTGGCCTCCATCATACCAGGTTGTAACCTATTACATCAATTTCTTCTCCACCTCTTACAATTTAATCATAGACAATGCATACAAGAATAATGTACCCCAGTGTTCATATATTATCGAGGAAAATTTTGCAGCAGAGGATCCTGTGATCTGAACAAAGCAATAATTTATGTATTTATTGATTCGAGTTTGAATGTAGAAGTGGGAATCATTGACGGTAAGATACATCTCATCAAAGTAGTACAGTAATGTTATCAGAAAGTTGTACATTAATGTGACTTGTACCTGTCATCCTTGCAATGGAGTTGTGTGAAGCTTGTTTATGTGGAGTGTAAAAAACAAGATTATTTACACAGTGGGATAACACAACACATACCTGTACACTCCCAAGTATCATGCCAAGAGTGCTGTTATCCTTTTAAGGCACACTCCCAGCATACAAAAATGTCCAGGATGAGAAGGAGATGATAGTCCATAATTACACCAGTGTTGAAAGGTTGCCTGTGCTCTTTGCACGGTATAATAAGAGGACATTTGTTGTGTTGAAACAGGTAAATGAGTCATTCCTAAATAACCAAACCAAGTGAGTTTGGGGATTTTTGTCTGTGTTACTTGTTTTGATTTGTTTTTGTAAGGAATAGAACATGCAACATTTATTTGAAAGTCTAGAATATTTCACTACAACCCTACTTTTGTTAACATTTTATTATTCATTTTGGTTTTCAAAGGTCCACTTGATCTCACATATCCTGGAGTTCCTTTGTATTACAATGGATCCATCATCGAGCAACCAGTTAACCAGACATCCCTTTCCCAAAGATATGCAGCAATGGCTGCAAAATTTATCAAAAACAAGTAAGTCATTTTACAAGTGGCATGTGCATGAATCTTGCCAAAGGATCACAGGTCTTTTTAAAACAGTCCCACGAAATACATGTAATGTTATGTGGTTCTGTAATCATTCCACTGTGAACATGATAGTGGATGTTGATTCTGTGGAATGTGTGGAAAAGTGTACTTTTGTCACAGGAGCAAAAACAAAAAGTGTGTAAAGAACAATGTTCAAAGGACTAAAAAGAAGTGCAGCTAATAAACAAAGACTTTAACTCAAGCCATTTGGCCCTAGATCTGATCAAGTATTTGCTCTATTTACTTGTTTGTTCAGAGGTAATAAGTAGACAAAGGCTGAGTTTGATTGGTTTTATTTTGAATCGCCAGATTTTTTGGGAGGAGTACTTTTGACTTATGCGCATTATCTTGAATGTATTATTCTATTTTCAGTGTTATAAGTAAACAATTCAGAAAGCATATTATAACCTCTCAGAGGATAGGCTTATCAAAATGTTAACCAGTGACTGTTTCATTTGCATTTTAATTCTTGATATCAGTTTGATGGAACTGCTAGAGTACTACCAAATGTTCCGGCACATGTGGTAGGAGAATCATTGCCAAACTGCAACCATTCATCTAGTATTTCTTATGGCAACCCATCTGTGCTTTCCATGTAAATTATGAAAAATTTACCAGTTTTGGAGTATGAAGCTTTCCTTTCCCTTTATTCCCCTCTCCCAGCCTACCCTTTCACCTCTTTCATTTTCCTTGACTCCCACTCTTCCAATCCTTTCTATTTCCAGTGAATGGTTACTTTCTAATTAACACTGATTGTCCTTTCTTGTCCTTGCAGACAAGATAAGAGGTCATTTCTCCTGTACGCAGCTCTGACTCACATGCACGTTCCATTGCTCTACATGGATCAGTTCAAAAACAAGTCCTCAAACCGTGGTATTTATGGAGACACCCTGTTGGAGATGGACAACACCATCAAGACTATTGTGGAGGCCATCAAGGAGAGCGGTCAAGAAAAGAGCACACTGGTTTGGATCGCTGGTAATTGTAATTGATTTCTTAATACCAGGATGGATCTGATCCAAGCCTTGGCCCATCAATTGAATGTTGAATATGCATAACCTAAAGCCATGTGATCATGAAAGTTTTAAGTTTGTACAATGAAAGGGACCATGAATGTTTCAAGGGCATTTTTTGAGTATTTGTCATCTTGTGGTTTTAAATACTTAAAAAGAAAATGCAAATTGTACACTGAACATTCATGTTGTTTGCTCACTCAAAGGTTTTTTTTCAGAATATGAATACAAATGTTTATCATGCATACTAAACATTAAGTTCAGGTCAGTCATGAAGTGGGTACCTAATCACTAGCTGAATATACATCTCGGTGGGTACATTAAAAGTTCTCCACTAGTAATGCCCTCTCTGTGATAACATTCACAGTTTTTGGTCATTGAGCACATTTTGGTTATAGTTAAGAAAAATCAGTCAAATTACATTAAAAGTCAGTTTTGAAATCAACGTCAGGTCTGAAAAAATGTTTTTTATGGCAACAGTGTTAAGTTCTCATATTTTGCTGAAAAATGTTTTTTTTTTTTTTGGTAGGTGACAATGGACCTTGGGAGGCCAAGTGTGAACTCGGAGGAGATTCTGGACCCCTTGCTGGCTACTGGCAAAAAATGATTGGTAGGAATGTGGCATGTTTGACAAGCTCCCCTCTCTTTGTTCTTGTAGGCACATCCAGTTTGGTGTAAGGCTGCAATTGTTAATCAGTCATTTGCACTTTAATTAAACAGCACCCAAGGCAAAGTTTATCGTTTCCTCTGATTAACAAACCATTTATATATTCAAAGGATGAATATTTATTATTAAGATTCAAACAGTAACAATGTGTTGCAAGAAACGAAGTAAGGCTAGTATACTGCGTTTATTTTATTGTACTCTACATTATCATAGATCTCCTCTATTACTGTCTTCGAACTACATTCTCAGTGAAGTTAGCTGTGCTGCTCAATCTTTACATTTCTAATATTATTGATTGCATTCTTGACAGGTGGGGGAGGTAGTTCCAGCAAAATGACTGTCTGGGAGGGTGGTCACAGGGTCCCAGCAGTAGCATACTGGCCACAGACCATCACAGGAAAAGGTAGGGACTCCTGTGACGTCACCACCAGCATGTTAGACATCTATCCGACGATAGCGTCTCTCGCAAACATCACACTTCCAGGAGACAGGACCTACGACGGAAAAGACATCAGTGATGTCCTCTTCAGAAAACCATTTCCTAAAACCAGGGTATGCTTTTTGAACACCTGAGATAGTATGAAGAGTTCTACAAAATGTTGAGACATTTGTCAATGTATTAAAAGTTGCACGCAAAGTAAACTTGACAGATATTGTAGACCAGTGATAGCATTATAGTCTTAGCACAATGAGAAGCATCCCACCTGGTTTCTACTGTCCTCGTTTTCCAACTAGATGTTATTGATAAATATTTATAGGGCTAAGCATTTTTGATTCCTTGCCGTAGGTAGGGGATTCTATGCAGTCCTGCTGTCGTGTGTGTCTATGTATGTGTGGGTGTATGTGTGTGACGGTTGCTTGTAAACACTCTATCTCAAGAAGGGTAACTCTGAGTAATTTCATTTTTGGCATGTAGGTTGCCCATATTGAGTAGATGATCCCTATTGTTTTTGGTGTCCAAATCTTGCATATTAATGAGGTTATGGGGTAAAACATAAAAAATGTTAAAACTGCCATAGTTCCTTATCCGTGGGTCAGATTTGTTTTAAACTTTATAAGGTTGTCTGTTATTAACAGGTTCACGACCCTGTGAAATTTAATGCTTATCAATAGAGAGGAAGGGATAATTTTTCACTATAAAACAATAATAATAGCCCAAACACCATTATTGTGGTTATTATAAACTACCGTACAAATGCATATGGGGCTACATTGTGCAATTTCAGTTTTTGATTCTGTCGCACACGGTTAACTCAATGGGATTGCTCCCTACAGTACTGCATTTGTAACTTAGTGAGTAACTTCTAGTGTGAGGGGCCTTGATAAGTTGTCCAGAGAGATAGTCTTGGTATGGGGGGTCATGGGGTCAAATAGACAAGGTGGCATTCATGCATTGGAATGTTAATGGGTTTATAAAAAAAATGAAGAAATAAAAAAACCATCTGTTCTGTCATTTATTTGGATAATATCAATATCCAGAGGAACAGCTGGTAGCAGAACAAGGTTTCTTAACAATCAAATTGGAGTGCTTTCAATCATATTTCACAATGTCGGAAAGGATGGAGGAAGCAAAAATATTGAGGAGGAATCATAACTTAGGGTGAACTTACGAGGACTTTGAGTGTGTTAAAAGCTACTTGTAACAAGGAAGAAATTATCGCAGAGTCGATAAAGGAAAATTTGCAAAAGGCAGAGCACCAATTTGAGGCAATGGAAGAGGTTCATGCTGATGTGGCTGGGCTGTTGTCTGATGAAGCATTTGAGCAAGCAGAAAGCTGGATGTTGGAATGCCAAAAGCATTATACCGAGGAGAGGGAGGAAGCATTGAAAAGTTAAAGGAGGAAACTGAGTTTCAAATTAGCGTTGGAATTACCTAAGGCAGAAATTCCACCATACGATGGAGACCCAAGAACATTCTGGTCATTTATGAAGAATTTTGAGGTAAATATGGCAGACAAGCTGAGTTCAGATGAGGTAAGGTTGATTTATTTGATTCAACTAACAACAGGCAAGACTAGAAGCAGCATTGATTACTGTGTGTTTCTTGGAGCTCAGAGATAATGTTGACTGATGTCATACTCATAGTGTACTTGATGTGTGGGTTGTATAGCCTGGGTAGGTGATCCCTATTACTTTTGGTGGACTTCAAATGTCGCGGTCATTTTAGGTCACCAAAATAAAGGTCATTTTGGGTTAAAGGCTTATGGTGTATCAAGAAAAATAACTGCAGTTGATCTTATACTTGTCATGTGAATAATTCATGTTTGTTGTAATGTAACCATGTAGCAAGGAATCACAAAGCCTTTTGGCTTTCTGGTTATCAGAAGCAGCTATATTTTTCCCCCCTTCCTCGTCCCATCCTAATTGCACTTTGCTTTCCCCTCAAAAAAACACAAAGAGTACACCACATCTCAACCTTCCCTCTTCCCTAGTAGAAGTCCTAAAGTGGGGCTAACTCTTCTCAATACTCATCTTGTACATGTCAAGACCAGTGGTATACAGGCTTTGGTGGTCATGACAAGAGCCATGTCAACCTGATGCAGTTGGCAGTGTTGTGTGAGGGACATCTCTTCACCATTTGATCCAACAATACGTGACTTTAACGAGAACCCCCCCCCCCCCCGAGTCCTTTGTCTGATATTGTGTCATTTTCATCCATAGGTACTTTATCATCCAAATAGCGGTGCTGAGGGGAGTGTTTCTGGAGACTTCGGTGCTGTGAGAGTCGGTGATTACAAAGCTGTATATTACACAGGTGAGAAGTTCCTTGCAGTTGATTCATGTTGTCTGTCACTTAGCCAGAGGTGGGTTTATAGGCCACTTGCCAATACCATGTTTCTGATTTCCAGGCATGTCAGACATAGGAATCAACTGATAATTGTATCAGAGACTGAATCAGGCCAATGTTTACCACTACCAGAAAAACATTGGATTGGCAAAATTGAGCAAATCCCATTTGCCTATGTTTGCTGTTGTGCAGCATCTTTAAAATATATTTGCCCCTGAGATCGTATTAATCCATACTGCTTTGTAGGAACCAAATGCTTCACGATCGAGGGCTATTGTTTATCTGAGAATGTGAAATAAGCCTTTGTGAATGTGTGCACAGTTCAGCTTTTGTCACTTATGATGTCTCTTTTTCTAATGCCTGTAAAATATGCTGTGCTTTTGGAATTGACAAAGCTTGTGTAAACAACAGATACAAATAGTGATACTAAAAGTGATGGATCAGTTGACTTTCAAATTCCATAAGACCAGTTAATACTTCCTTGTCGGTCTTTTAAGTCGTGTAATTCTCCTCTATGGATGAATCAATAGATGTGATAATTTCATATTTAGTTTTAACAGGTCTCTGTTGCCTTTAATTGTAACTGTTCTTATTATAACTTAGTGGATGAGTCAGTACAAATGTTAATTATTCATTTAAGGCTACGGAATAATAGGTTTTAGATGCTACTAAGGTCTTGCGATAACAGAGTAACTTACAAACCAGCATACAGCAACTTAGCAAGTTATTCCCTCATTACAGCTGCACATAGCAAGGAGCTGAGACAGACTTGTACCTCTCCCAAACCCTCTCCTCTAATGGAACACAAGCATCTTATTATTTATGGGTGCCAAAATAAAGTTCAAGAGCAAAATGTTTAATATCACAGAAACTGATGTGAAACAGCAGATGATTAGCATACCGTCATTGTAATGTATGCAACAACAAATGCTTCTAGTCCATTTGTTGTGTACACATCAATACAGTGTATTTTGTGCAAAAGGAAATAGAAGCCTACAGACGTAGCTGATTAAAACTCAGAGTGGCTCAGTTACAATGACAGACTGTATGCCTAGTAAATATGGCTTTACCCTAGTGGTTTATATATATCTATTTATTGCTAGCCTAGAAGAGTGTAACACAGAGGGTGATATTATTCAAATGAACTAATGAAATGATTGTCCTGCTTGTGACTGCAGCAACACTTCAAAGAAAAATTCATGCTTCATTTGCAAATAAAAGAAATCCAGATGTGGTGTTAGACTTTTCATGTAGAAAGTGCATCATGTACCAAAGATATCGAAATTTTTAAAAGTGAATGTGTGATCGGTTTCCATAAATATGTTTCTCTTCATTTCTTTTCAAAAGGTGGAATGGCGGACTGCAGCGGAAAGCTGGGGAAAGCAGAGAGCCACGATCCTCCGTTGATCTTCAATGTTCTGGGGGATCCTTTAGAATCCAAACCATTGGACACCGACTCATCTCTCTACCAATCAGTCTATGCAAACGTTAAAGAAGCTCTTCAAGACATCAAGTCTAGTCTGGAAACAGATAACATCACAGTAGCTGATTACACAGAAAACCCTGACATCAAACCATGCTGCAATCCTCATCATGTCGTTTGCCGTTGCGACAACTGAAAGAGGACAATTTTAACTGATCATTTTGTAATTTGTGCCGTAGTCTTTCCTTAGTTTTTGGGGTACTATGTTACATATTGAAGTTTCTGTTAATTTAATAGATGGATGATACATACTGGAATGTGACCCAAAACACCATTTATCATATCAAGTGCATTATTTTATATCCATAATTAAAGTGAATATTATTTTATCAAACTTTCATTTATTTATTATTTGTACTTCTAATTGCAGCAGCAAATGATGTGTGATAACACATTTCCTTTTGTAGAAGACATCCTCTGCATGTTTAAGGACAAAGAAAAATATTAATTTGGGGTTGCTTTCATGTCAGTATTGTCCATGATGGCTTTAATGAAGATGATATACCCCTCCCACTTAAATAAAATTGCACCTCCCTGAAATAGTGACCTCAGCTTGAAAAAAATCTCACCTGCTACAAAAGCCACAATAAGCCCCCCAAAATAGGTGCCACTGGAGTACTACCATTTCAAATGGTGCAAGAACTTGCCTCTAAGTGACACCATTTTGCATGATTTTGGCATATCACTTATCAAATATTTGTACATGTGAGGTAGTGGGTGACATCCCCCCTCACCCATCCCTCCATCTCTTCAAACTTTGTGGAGAATTCTGCATATGTATCAGGAGGTTATTGTCATACAGTAATGTCACACAGATGACTAAGTGAATCTCACATGAATGATGTGTGGGTGATATTTAATTTTCCTTGAGAGGTATATTCAGTGTAAATTTGATAATGATTTCATACATCTCCAAGGACTAAAGGGAACCGTTTGGGATTCCAATGTTGCCAAAAGTCATCAAAGATCCATTTCCTACACACATCTCAACTTTCAACCTTTATACCAAACAGAGGCCAACAAGACCACAGCATGCCATAAATATCTCAGGAGAAAGGAAATGAGTCTATGGATGGTAGAATGATATGTGACAATCCCAATACCGATGGTGACTGTTGTTTGGGATTTTACACACAGTGCAGCTGAAGACTACATGCAAGGGATAAAGGAAATTTGATTCTTTCAACTTGAAAACATTTCTGATGAAGATGAGTATGTCTGGTACATACATGTCATGTACAGTTTCGACAGTTTTGTACACAAAGTGCAATTATTTCATATTTTGGTTGTTTTTGTATCATTTTTATTTGTATATCCTTCTGACAAACTCGTAGCTTTTGCATATTCCAACCATTATCACAAAATAAACAAAAATGTCACAACTTTCAACCTTGAGAATATTTGTGTTTGTAATGAGAATATCACAAGCATGTTCAGCTTCATTGGAACATTAACTTGTGCACCAGTGGCAGGCATACCCATATCACAGTACTCCTTTGCGCTATGATTTTGTTCTCTCAAGTGAAACAGTTTGCAAACCAAAGTACTATCTTGGAGTGTTTAGTTCATTGGTCAAACCTGGTACTCATTTATAGAACACTTTTTTTTCTTGTAAATGATGCTTCCATTATGTATATAAGTTATATGAGAAAAGATCACCATAAATATAGAAAAAGATTCACTTATTAATAAAGGTAGTGCTTGAATGTTTCTTTTTTCTCTTTCTTCTGGGCTTCATAAGGATTTAGGAATGGTTTAATTTCTCAATGCTTTTGAGTAGAACCTCAAACATTGTACCAAAGTATCACATTTTATCAGAAAGCTTGTAGTTTTGGAATGGGAAACAGTAGTGATCATTTGTGTAATATTCAAGGACATGTTGCAATTTTTCTAAATTTAAGATAACACTTTGTATGCCCTTTGTTAAGTCATTATTAGTCAGTGTTTAGTTGAAATTCATTTTCAATATCAAGGCACACAATTCCAGCTTTTGTATGCCCCAAAACATTTGCCAAGTGCAAGGAAAGGCTAATTCCTCTGTTTCAGAACACACCAATTGATAGTTTACTGTGACAAAAAAAAAGAAAAAAACAGTTCCAGCAAATGTACCCACTCAGGCCCTCCAAAACAGGATGATATTTTTGTAGTCATCCTCCAGCGAGTTGATAATCTTAAGTTACTTTCATGTAGACTGCGGATCATTTGACTGAGGATAACAGGTAAAAACTGTGAAAACTTCAACGTGATATCTCAGTACAGGGAAAAGCTTAACATTGTAGGTTATCTTGTTTACGGAAGTATTCAAATCGCAACATTTGGTCTTTGGCCTGTGGATCACACCCACTGTTTCTCTTAGATGTCAAAGTTCACAGGGTCAGGGTGGTTAAAGGAGGGTTGGCGGTTGTGACCTACATTTAACATAACCTTTTGCTCTTTCTGTCTACTAACCTTGTATAAACATGATGTCCTCAACTGATTTATGTTATAAAATGATCTGAACATGGCGATGTCTGTCAGAAAGTGCCCTAATCCAGAGAAAAAAAACAAACATTAAATTTCTCCATTTTTTTTTTATCTTGACATCCCCTACATAATATTCATGAGTATGGAATTTGTGCCTCTCCCTAGCTTTGTAGATGGAATGTTGTTGGTTGAAGGTCATCAGTGTTTAACTGCAGAGTTAAGGTAAACATTGAGATTGTAATGTGAAAATAACAGTCAGTGGCTTGATCTATTATAAAGTTGAACTAACAAAGGATATTCAATTAGTAGGTCTGTTATGACATTACAAATTTCCCAGAATGCAGTCCACCACTGTAACACAAACTTGCTTAAGACTCCACAACTTCCAAACAGACATGCTATTGTAATACAGTTTTCAGCGATAACTAGGGCAAATATCTCTGATTGTACGATAATCACTCAATGGTGTAGTGGGTGTATCTTTCCGGGGGGTGGGGGTTGAAGCTCAAGTGGCACCCAACATTACTTCAATGTTAGCTTGATTGCTGGAGTACCGTCTGTTGGTGCAGAGCAAACTTACAAATTTTTGGTTTTGATGCGATCGTAACCTTTGAAATCATGTGGCGGTTGGTGTGTACCTTGTAAACATGATATCCCAAGGAGGGAATCTTGGCCAGATCCCATATTTAGTACATAGGTGTACCATATTGAGTACAAGAACTCTATTTTATTGGGTGGAGGTCAAAGGTCATTTGATGTCAACAAGGTTCAAATTGAGAAAAGCTTGTAGACAAAATCTCATGAAAGGAAGCTTATACAGATCTCATATTTCATGTAAAGCATAGGGAGCTGGTGACACATACTAATGCTATTATATCAGATTCAGAAAAAAATGCTCATTATCGGATCATCGAAACCACAATTTGTTTGTACATTCCGGTAGTAAGGATATACTCCCTAGATTGCCAAATTGCCTTTGTGCCACTGAATTCACTGAGTCATCAAAACTGCAAGACCATTCTACATGAAATCAGCATTTGAGAGAACTGAACAAAAATATCCGCAGTTACTTTTCATTTGTCTGGCAATGTGAACTCTTAGAATTCCATCAAGAGTTAGATCAAGCCATTTTGTTGAGCTAATGTGCAAACTACTTTAAATAACTAATTATGAGAGAATACTATCTTTTAGTTTGTCAAAAGCAAAATTGTCTTTGATAACCTACAACATAGACTTTTCAGACACTTGGCTTTGGTCACCACGTTTCCCACAGTGACATTAGAATAGTTCATCCACAGGGTCATCTTCCCTCAGCAAAAGAAGAAAGAACAAAACTGAAGTCTAAGTAGTACTTATCTTCCTCAATATTTATTTTTGTTCTAGTTTTTACAGTATTCATGTGCATTAGGCTGATTCCTCCATAGGGATAGCTGTGGCACATGCATGCATAATTTATGGTGATGCAATATGAATAAGCTTTAAAGTACCGTGCTGAATGAGAGGATATTTGACAGGTTTACTGACATTTTGATCAAGAGATAACAAGGGACGATTACTTTCACCCCATGTTACAAGTACTTCAATTCATTTCAGTATCTTGATAAATTCAATCATCACCTTTGCAGAAAATTTACCACGGATAGAGTAGACTAGCTTTAACTAAAGGTATCAGTTTATAGTAATACCAAGATGTGTTACAAGAGCAACCTCGTCAGTCCCCCAACCCCTCCCCCAATCCACACATCAAATATAGTTCATAATATGCATCCTGAAATTCATAGGAAGTAAGGGGAAATGAAAATATCATGAACTGGAAATATTGTGAAAATTCAAAGATCTTTCAGAAATACATACCATATCACTTAATTTACCCAAAGTTTTCAGTTACATGCAATTTTTGAGCACATCATCAAGTGCACTTCAGTGGATTTTTGACTGCAAGTCATGGAGAAGCCAGAAAACTCGGCAAAGTAAATGCTACAAACCCTGGCATAAGAATTAAGCTTGCACTGCAAGTCCTAATTTATTACATACTAAAATAGACCAATTTGAGTCCAGATGACTGAAATATTTTCAAGAATGTGGACACTTTGCATAAAACAGTCCATTGTCATTCCAATTCTTTACTTGGACAGCCTGATCTCCACCAGGGTTGTTCCAACCAGCTACCCATCCTCCTAACATACAATTGTTTGGCATCCTCTTTTCACCACTTGAACACTTTGATTTATTATGGCAAACACAGGCAAGACCGATTGCTTATCCACTATATGCAATCCATCAAGCAATATATAGCTTTGCAGAGCAAAGAATTACCAGGCAGAATTACTAGGCAGGAATTACTAGAGAGGATGAGCAATATGATACATAGTCATCTCAAAAGAACTACCGGAGGAGTGTTATATCATTCTTCGCTCTTAGTTAACAGTTTAAGACATGTGAGATGTCAACTTCTCCTTAGCACGAAGGAGATAAAATTTGACTGGGGATTCAAAATTACTTGCATAGAATTACCAAAGCCTCTCTCAACCATTGAATATAGAAGTTACAAGAAAAGTCTTGGGCTTTCGTTTTGGCCTTAAAGAAACAACACACCCACTGAGTCACTGTAAAAGGAGACACTGTGGCAAGGTTGCTGCCTAAAGGTAGCAATGATAATGAGATAAAGTTAATCTTATAAATAATAAGTTGATATGGAATAGAAAATACAACATCTAGCAATGTCTGATCTTTGCTCACTTGCCTCCCATCATCAACGTACAACCATTAAATGACTGAGGTGGGGGAAAATAAGGGCGCTGTGATTGTGAAGGTCCTTCTAGATCCATGGAAACTCAAAATGAATTCTGAAATTGTCTTGAGTGATTTTTGACTGAAAATCGTCAGCAACTTGCATGTCGACTTTGATGCTGTAAACTATCACCACCTACCACAATAACAAAGCTACCAACTATAAAGCTATGTCACAGTAGGAAAACTAGTTGTGAGAAAAAAAAAGACACTTTTCTGTTCAGTTTCTGTTCTCCCTTCAAACCAGCAATTGCACACATCTCATGAAAAGATGGTAAATATGCAACTTCTCAAGTGACAACCGCAACAAACCCTGGAAATTCTGGAATCCCATGAAATGTCACAGAACTGAATATAAATATAGGCAAAACACAAGGTTTGTGAAAATGTCAGAAAAGCTCTAAGCTATCAAAAACAAAAAAGTGTCATTTCACTGTTGGGAGATCTTAAAGGGAAATAGGGCATTTGGAATACACCAATATGACATACCAAGAAAATAGCTTGACCATTGTTAAACCATTCAGTCTCATCAATAAACATCTGCAAAGTTTGATCTCCTCAAAACATTATGCATGTGATGAGTAACGGATGATGCATCATTTGAATTTTGGAAAGTTTGGGTGAACAAACTATTGTTGAGCGACTGACGATTCTTGAAAAAAAGACCACCATTTTTTCTTATTTTGAATAAACTATCATTCTTTATCCACAAACATTGGTTTTAAACCTATGGTTATTTTGTGTAAAACAAATGCCTTATTTCCTTTTAACATACCTTCATCTAAAGTAATTGGTACAACTTGAGTCTAACAACTATGAGAGTTTGAATGTCGCTTCTCCCATACTGCCTGTCATTCGAGATCAACGACCAGGATCTGTTCCTGCTATAGTGTCCTTCATTCACAATCCCTATGTGGGTAACTTATAGCAGCAGTATTTAGTAGAGATGGTACATTTGTTCACCTTCATTACTTTGAGGGAAAACCATCTCCACCCTTTTGAGAATCTCTCATCTTCATCTTCTTCTCGACCTTTTCCTGGATTGGTCAGATCTTCGATGACCCCATTCTTCATCACTGCTGTAGTAAACAGATGACCGTCTACGACGACTCCTAAGAATGAGTCAAAACATCAAGGCAATAATGATGTAACAAAACAGGACAGGGCCTTATTATTGGACGATGACTACACTAGTAAGTGTTCATACAGTACTTGTCAAGCTATCACTGATTTAATTCTTTTACATCAAATGCACAGTCCATTCCTTTGTGAGAAAGGATTGAGTAAACCTAGCTACAGTATAACATCAATACTATCACAAAGACTTCACACTATCCAAAGCTAGTAAACATTTATTCCAGTTTCCTTTCACCTCAGATTATCTGTCACCTAATTCTAGTATTTATACAGTACATGTTTATATTTGACAAACTGAATCGACTCATGCAAATTAGCATATAAGAGCACAGAGCAACACAATCCTCTTCTTTCCAGACAGGTCTACAAGAAAATTAAAGTACTTCTGTTGAACAAGATGTACATAAACTTCAACCAGTCCTTTATTACAGGCACAGCGCAACAAAAGAAATATTGGAAACATACCTTTAGCCCTCCCACTTTTTGAATTGCATTTACGAGGCTTTTGTACTTTGATACTTGTTGAATTAAAATGAGCTTTGGTCATCACCAAAACATTAGACATACAGTACTGCTCTCAATAACAACATCTACATGCCATATATTAACTCAAGTTTTCCTTCTTTAGATAATACTGTGCATGGTGTTTGTGATTTTACTCCTTTTGACTTCAAACAACCATTGGCCTCCACCAAAACAATAGCCTTTTTGTACTGCATGTAGTACCCCTTCCTAATATATGAAGTAATCTACATGGAAACATCGCCACAAACCGACGAGACAGAAGACCACCCACCATCCCCCCCCCCCCACCCCCCGAATTTAGCCATGGTATAAAGTAGGTTTCAGTGGAACTTTAAACCTTGAAGATAGAAATTTGTGACCTGCAAAGCAGAAAATCCGGAGTTGGGCTACAAGTGAAATACAAAACAGAATCACAAACCGGCCAACGTGAATAATACCTGTGTGAATGGTGACTCTCTTCCCTTTCTGTTCGCTGTGAACTCCTCTGACTGCTGGCATTGTTTGACTCGGGACGAGGGTCCCTGTCATGGGTGGATGAGGCCTGTCCCTGTCGAGAAGACTCTCTGGCATCCGATGAGGGACTCCAGGTGAAATCACTGCTGCTGTTCAGCTGCGCAACAGAATTTAAAAAATTGTTGAAAGACACTGGCGAGGATGGCGGAGAGGTGTCGGTCGTCCGCAGTGACCCCACGTGTGATGTCACTGGGGAGCTGTCACTCCCCGTTGGCTCGAAAGAGTTATCATCTGAGTTTGTGGGTGATGTGGGCGAGTAAGAAGGAGTGGCTGCCCGAGAGCCAACTGGGGTCACATCGTTTTCCTCTTCCCCTCTATTTGTTGCTTCAACACTGACATTGCTCGTACTGTCAGCAGCATTGTTCAGATTAGAACTTCTCAAACTGTAGCGAGTTCTTTCACACTGCGAAACAGCCGTGGAGTGTCCCTCGCTCCGCTGGACGTTTTCAGAAGATGCATTGTCCCTGGATTCTTCGTAGGACTCTGCCAGGGATGGGTGTCTACTTCGCTCCTGCTCGCTGTTCCCCTCAATTCTGTGGGGAGAGTTTGGGGCGCTGTCAACATCGCTTGCTAGCAAGGCATCGACTGCACTGTCCTCTAGATCAGCCACATCTGACTGATCATCCTCATCACTATTTAGCCAGGACCAGTTGCTATGCTGTTCCTCCCTGTTAATTGGTGTCCCCCTTCCAGTGATAAAACTATCATCAGAGGCAGAGTCAGGCCAGTGGTCATTATCCCTAGATGGAGAATTGTAAGAGTTTGGGGTCCTCTGTGAATTCTGATCTTCATCTCCAAAACCTTCTGGTATGGGAGTGGTAACACCCGTTGAGTAACTAGAGAGGTCTTCATTAGCACTGTCTCTAGAAGCAGTTGAGTTCATTTGGCGCTGCAGCTTATTCTGCAAAGTTTCAACTTTCTTCTGCAATTTGGATACCTTTTCCCAAACAGCTTTGTACTTTTTATTAAATCTTTCTTCCACACCTGTAAAGCAAATAATATTACAAGAATAACAACCACATTCAACTGCTTCTACAGCTCTATGGTTGGCATGAATGCATCACTTAGAAGAAAACAATCTAGAGAGTTCCCAGCTTTCTTTTGTCCCCTGCCACCTCTTTTCTGTCCTTGCCCAGTGAGCTGGACACACCACTTTTGTTTGTACCCAGAGAAAAACTAAATGTTACAGAGTGCAAATTTTTGTAGTTCTATAGAAATTCACTCTATGCTGGCAACCACATGCCTTTCCTCTGGTGGCCTGTGTAGATTGTCTAATATCAGTAACGACAGAATTTTGACCAGCATAAGAGCAGTACCTAACAAAAGACATAGTAACCCAAAGAGATGCGGAACTCACATTCCATATTTGCTTTCAAGACTGCCACACAGCTATGGTTCTGTTGTTGGTCTGCTGCCACAGGGTACCCACATCCCTTCTTACAGACTACCAGACGAAAATGACACTCCTTCTCATGGGCCAGCATGTCCTTACGAAGCACGGTCACTTCACAGCCAGTGTTCATACACTTAAGGGGTACGTAGTCGCACTGCTTCACATGGGCATCATAGTATTCCAGTTTGATACCTTCAATGCAACCGTGGCTGTAATTGTCACAGCGGATTATCAATCTGTTTATCATATTCCGCACTATTGGGATGACCGGCTTAAGCTTTGATATCCTCAGGCTCTTGCGACAGTTGGGACAGTTCTTCCGATTAGTCAACCAGGTCTCTATACAAACCTGAAATTGATAGAGATACGAGAGATAAATGTAGGTTTACATCAATCCACAAAACAATCATCGCTGTTTTGCTACTTTACCAAAGAGTACTTCAGAAGACTGGAGTACATCAATCAAGTAGTTTAGCAGGCCTATTTATTACCGAACAGAGTTTATAACCTGTGAAAATTAGTAAATCAGAGTTACAACCATCACAAGATATATAATCATTCTTCTGTCACGTACTGTAAGTGGAGAAAAACCTCTGAATGGATATTAAGCAGGCACCTTATCAAAACTACACATGTACTGTACGGTAAAGGACACTTGTTACAGACATATGTTTTACCATGTTTAAAGTGACAGTGATGTAAGAATAAAACTTAAGAACATATGAACAGTGTAAACTACTGCAGATCTTCACAGGGGATTTTTCATAAACTGACATTTAAACTGTGACTGTGGGAGGATATGACGTAGCAACTAACATGAGCATGTTCAAGAACACATTGACAAGATTTCATATGTCAAGGCCAGCTAAAGAACTAGATATCTTTGTCATCTCCTGCTTTTGTAATGCAGTTCTTTAGTCAGTAGGGTCCATGCTGAGTTGATCTATTCTGCACCCTAATAATTTTTAATAAAAAAAGACTACCTTGCAGAAAACATGTTGGCAAGGGCTTTGCAGAGGTTTGTCCAGAACACACTGGCAGATGCAACATACGAGGTCAGGATCTGGTGGAGATTCAAATCTATCAACTTCATACTTGGCCATTTCTTTTGCTGAAAACAAGAACACAGAAGCATTCATCATTTTAATCAACTAAGTTACCTGTAAGCCTGTTGGCATTTGAAAAACCAAATAAAAGAGCAAATTAATAATAAAAAAAAAATTGACAAAGGCATGGCTTTTTACAAACATTTTTGAAGATGTCTTACCTTCCTCCTCAGGTAAGTAATATTCAACATACACAGTACATTGTAGGTCTATACTACTTACTTCTTTTTCTTTCATTCTTTTACTTGGTTTTTCAAATGTACACCTCTTCCTAAACTAAGTCTAGACTTTGTTTGGCATTGTTTATCAGTTTTACTTTTCAGCCATGAGAACACATATGAGTGACAATGACAATAAATTATTTTCACAATTTGAATTAAGCTCCTTCTAAAGGTTCCTACGCCACCACCCCCACATAGACCCCCCCCCCCACACACAGGCATTAGATAATTAAGGGTTCAAATAGAGAATCTGTGACCACTGACACACAACAGACAATGATAGGCATGAATGAGCACTATACTTGCAGGCTCAATAGTCTATACTCGTAGTACTGGTTGCATGGGAGCTTGCTAGGAATAGCGTATAGGGTTAGGGGATCAAGTTAGGTGTCATAATTCAGGGATAGGGTTAGAGGATAGCAAATACTTATTTGTAGTATCTTTGAGTTGTAATATGCAAATTGTGGATGAATATTAATAAGATTTAAATGACTAGGTTGGATTGTATATATTGTATCCATTTTTGAACAACCAACAACGAAATGCACTCACGTAGTACTCAATAACACTCGGTAGCACTCAATACTTCTTTTCCTTTAGACTATGACTATTCATGCTCTTTTGAACCAATCATCGGAAGTTACGAAAGACTGATAAATATGGCGACCTTGGTTCTTAGATGAGACAAATCTATTAGCAGTCGCAGGTGTTTAGGTTTGTACAGTAGGCCTACGTTAAACGGCCATACCTACCAACACCCGCTGGGAAGGTTAATAATACCAACCCTTTTACTAGTTTTAGTTGTCTGATATCCTTGTTAAGTCACTTTCGGTCACGCATTCTCCATCCGTACCAAATGAAGTGCCTAAGTTACTAAGCTAAACTTACACATTCCAAATGCCAAGCCAAAGATTTAACCTAACACTTAAACTGGGCTCTCAATCTTGTTTTGCAAGATAGTGATGAACGCCTGACATACACTAGACCTAGGTCGTTAGGTGTAACTAAGTTAGGCCTAGGCCCTATACACTATAGACTAGAACCAGACTACCCTATAAACATTTTGCCGTTGGTTTGACGTTGGTGTTCAGATGGCATCTACGTCTGTCCAACGTCCGTTGCATCACCCTTTGCAAAGACGTTCGACCGATGTAACCAAAGACATCTGATGTCGTTTGGACAAAAATCCAACAGTTAAATGTCCATTATAAGTCCGTTTGACGTTGACAACAAACTGCAATACTATTTCCACCTGACGTCGTTTTCCAGTCAGAGAAAGGATGTCCTGGAGAACGACGTCCGTCCAACTTAAATCTGACATAGTACCCGACCTTAAAGGCTGTATTGCATCACCCTAAGCTATATTTTTACCTCCCAGAAAGCAAAATCCTCAACTGGTTCTAAGTTACAGTACTCTTAGATTGACAGCAAATTTAAAAGATGCAGGGCAGTTCATATTACACAGCGTACACAGGGATCCATTGTTTTGATTACACATGAGGAGGAATTTAAGACAGGCTGAGGGAGGGACTAGAGGTAGGTGGTTGGGAGAATTGAAACTGTCTGGGGTGATGAGTTTTTGTCTTTAATCTGACTGATTGGATCAAAAACAGAGGTCCAACCGACAATAACATGGGTTGGTACTGTGCTTTGGCTAGGTCTTTAGGTGTACCATGATCAGGCTGTAGTAATAGTACTGTACAAACAAACAGTGAAAAACTGACAGTGACACAGTCTGACAGTGGCAAGTCAGTGGATTGAAATAGGGCCTACTGTAGGCTAGGCCTAAGTTAGGCCAGTACAGGTACTCATGCTGGATGTCAATAGCGGCAAGAAGGACGATAACTATTTAAATGTATTCACATGCAAGAACATGGACATAAATAATAACCTCTTGTTGCTATCGCTTAGTCATTTCCAACGGGTCTTCATGTGAGCGACTAAGAAGTATATTGAGTACTTGTAATGCTCGCACAACAACTAGATGAACTATACCGTTCACAGAAGTTCTAGGGTACAGAGATACGGAAGCCTATAAGTGCCATCTAAAAAATCTCAATCTGTATTTACAGGTTATTAATCTTTCATTACAGATTGGAAATATTTTATATTGATGGCATTAATAGGCATTCGTAGGACAATTCTTTCGGTGTCACATCAGAACATATCAGCTGAACATCTACCAAAAGGATGTCGCTCTTCAAAATTAGATGTTTCTAACAAACCCTTATACATGTGACACGTTTTCAGAACGCATGCCCAAAATGATTTACCGTTACTAGCACTGTACTCGTATCGTACTTGTATGCAATACTTTCTTTTGCACATGGCATTTCTCGAAAGAGGTAGACATCATGATATTGTACTTTGAAATAGGGTTTTTTTCCGTACATAGGCAAAATGTGTAGCATCAATCAATCAGCAATTGTAGCAAGTGTTCTAGTTTAAGCTAGTGAAGGAATTCCTACCGATTATATAAGAGCATCACGAACAATATTGGACTATTTTAGTAATCTATCCTTAAAAGCCCTGCTGTTTCGGTGAAGGAAATCCTAAGGTTAAAGATTGCCAGGCAAGTGTGCACGTAGGCTAGGCATGGTCATTATGCATCGCTAGTGCTAACTGCTGTTGCTAATAATGGTAATGCTGCCTATGCTAGCCTGGACCACCGAATTAAGGCCCCCTTCCTGCCCAGTAAATTGGGAACATCAACATAGTGTCCGAAGTGCCTAAACGTGAAACTGCAATTTTGTCCCAGATCTTGCCTCTGTGCACTGCTGAATTCAAAGTTAAACACATCATGGCATAGGTAGGCTTGGCCTAGTGCTTGGTGTCCACATTTACGATAACAACAGAGCGATGACAAACTTTCACAGACATTTTTGTACACAGAAGTCTTTCAAAATCTAACAATTACCCTTTCGCTGAGGCTTCCAAATGCTGCTCGGATACGCCGAATAAGCATGCAAAATCGTATATCATGCACAATTTGTGGACTTGTAAGGCTTTCTTTCCAAAAACAGCATTTGGCTCTAGTCTAATCAGTGACCACCAGTCAAGGTTATTGATGATGGCTAGAATTAAGTATTTGATGAGAATAAACCAAGCTGAAGGTGTAAAAAGCTATTTAAGCCTAGCTTTTACCTAAGTAAGCACCAATCATGGTTAAAATTGAGAGTGAGGGTTAAGTTTAGGGTGAAATTAGGCAAAAACAAGGATTTTAGCAAGAATATGTCACTTCCGGTCACTGATTCTAAATTAGTACCCATCGTTGTTGTCGATGACTATCAGCTGCATTGTCGCTGCAGTGAAAACACTGTGTGAAATGCCTTAGAGCATGACCACCTTCAGGCACACTCCACCAGCCAACATATGGCCCAAGTTGCAATAGTGGGTAACATTGGAATATAAGCGGTTCACAACAAAAGCAATATATATATTATATATAATATTTATAGTCTTCTCACTCTCAGCAGTACCTATGAGCACATAGCTCTTACTTTGGCATGATTTTTAAAGGTTTTAAGCCTTAAGTGCTCAGTAAGTTGTATTTTTCATAAGCACTTTTAACATAAAACATTTCCATTCACACGGATTAAGAATATTTGTTTCTTTACCTCTCAAATGATGTAAAATTTGTAGAATTTAACCTCCCTGCTCATCTCAAAAATAGTAATTAATTTTAGCCTAGTTTCACAAACTTTACATTTTACACGTCTGTATGCACCAACAGTACTAGTTGACCTCTCACCGTCATGACATGAATGCTGGCACATGTTTCATTTCTAAGATTTTGTAACATTGGAGAAGAAACCAAATTACTCCATTCAAACGAACAAGGTTGCTTAATCTTTCAAGAATATTAGGGTATTGAACTATTTACTGAAAACCACCCAGCCCATTCTAAAAATGTGATGTTTCTTCGGAAGATCCGAGAACGATTTGTGAAAAAATAATGTACATGTTTTAGACGGAGAGGGAGGTGTGTCTGCAACATAGACTGTGATTGGCTGAGCATTACGAATGGCGCATGCGAACAGCTGTTCAGCATTGTAGGTGATAGTTAACTACATACAATCTGGTTGTGTGCTGTTCAATGGTTACTTGTAATGGACAGTGAATGTTGCCTGAACAGTTAAAAAACAGTTATATTTCCAAAAGTCTCTGTAACTTTACATATTTCACAATAATTTTTGATAGTTCATGATTGCCCTTGATTTTTACATTGTTACTGATTTTTCTTTTTTTTTGTATTTTGAGTTTTCCTCAACACAGTAATTAAATGGTTAAGAATTTTTCACTTGATTCATTGGGAAATCCAGTGCAACATAAAACTATGCAGTGTAGTTTGATTCAAATCAAGTCAATTAAAAGCATGATTAGAAGCATGATTTCAATTAAATTCTGATAATTTAGAATGATTTATTTGATTTAAATCACTTTCATGTCAGTCGAATTGTGATTTTTTAGAAAGAATAAACAACCCTGACACCATATATCTTAAGTAGGGGCATGATAATGAAGGTGTTCTATCTGGTATATGCTAAATTTTGTCACAGTGTACATCAATCCATGAAACCTTGGGAAGTTGAACCTATTTCAGAATCAGGTTCTGGCATCCTCAGTCTGGTACCCGATACAAACTCTAATCTTTGTGCATTGTCGTTGTACTGTTTTGTTTGCAGTAGCCTTTGCTCTTTGTGCTGTCCCAACATGTGTATATTAATTCAGTACTGCTGAATTTTACAGTTGCATGAATAATGTAATTATGAAGTTAACACTTTTTCCAGACTCTTTCATAGTAAACTTTTGCTTTCTCTAGTCTTTTTGCTCCACACTTGCATAGATGCCTAGAAGTGACAACTGTGAAGCATGAATCCAACAACAAGTACCTTAATTTCATGCTGACATTAAAAATATTATGCTATACATCTTGAGTTACAAGTAGCTCTGAAAACAGACCAAATGATATTTGGCCACCAAATCTGCCAAAATTAGGCCATAGAATGTGAGTTAAGAGAGCTATGTTAATGAGTCACAACAAGTATGTCATAGTCAAATTAGAAAGTCCTTAAGGAGAGGATATCACAGCAATCACAAAAGTTCAGATAAGGTGTAAAGGTTGTGAGTTTAGTGTACAAATATGTTGCAGCACACAACCTCTGACTACATTAACGCAGAGTTTATACAAAGCTGCTATGGATATGCAGAACCATAAGTTGCTCTGGAGGGAAAGCCATTTCCAAACTATCGAATGAAAGCCAATAGAATCATTTGAATTTGTTTTGACTCCAGTGGGGGAAAAACAGACAACATACAGATAAATTCCTTGTACTACTGCTAACAGCATGTTTGGGTAAATTTTTCTGTGTAGCTTTAGTATATTGCTTTATGATTTGGAAGATTCTGTAACTGATCTTTATTGTGAATTTTGAGGGAAAGGAACACAAGAACTTTTTGGCTTTATCACACTGTATCAAGGGAACTGCTCAATATCAGGACAAAAGAAGTACAATAATTTGTAGTGATCCCACTTTATGTCTGTAGTTTTTGAGTTGTTAATAGCATTGAAAATATTCAAGGTGATTCATTTTTTGCAGGCCAGTAGTTCATCAGAATGCCTAAGACAGTGTGCAGTAAAGTCTATGCCACCCCAAGGCGGCCTTTTGAGAAGGAACGTCTCGATCAAGAGTTGAAGCTCATTGGTGAATATGGACTGAAGAACAAACGAGAAGTATGGCGTGTCAAGTACACCCTTGCCAAGATCAGGAAAGCTGCCCGAGAGCTCCTAACCTTGGAAGAGAAAGATCCAAAGCGGTTGTTTGAAGGTGGGTATGTCAGACTATCAAAGATCTTCATGAAAGGTGACCATGGTTCGGTTTCAATCATGGAAATGTGGGGGGTCAGTCCGTGCCAACCCCCACAGTGTGAACCCTTAAGATGTGTCCAAGAGACCATAAGAGAAGAGACACGACATTGTGTATGTTATGAGACACATCTTCCACACCCTTTTGCTTCGCTTCCTGTCAGCTGGAAATTAAGTTTTATTATTTTACGTTTCGCCAAGTTTGTATTCTGGTATATAGATATGGCATATAATGATCTTAACAAGTCTTGATTTCCTGTCGAAGGCGAAAGAAATCTATGCGATGGCGATGTGTGTGTGAATGTATGTGTGTGTGTGTTTGTGTATGTGACGCCTTGCTTGTAAACAGGATATTTCAAGAAGGGTAATCTTGACTAATGTCATACTTGGAGTGGGTTGGTCCTATTGAGTAGGTGATCCCTATTGTTTTTGGTGGAAGTGAACGGTCATTTGAGGTAACCCAGAGGTCAGATTGTGAAACCCTTGTAAACACTATTTAAACACTATATCTCACGAAGCATAGCCTTGACTAATGTTGTACTTGGGGGTGTAAGATGGTCATTTTAAGAAGATGATCCCTACTCTTTTTGGTAGCAGTTACAGGTTGTTTGAGGTCACCAGAGGTCAAAATGTGAAAACTTTGAATCTCAATTTAAGAAGGGTAGTCTTGACTGATGTTATACCAAGTTAGTGTGTGGGTTGTTCATAGTGAGTAGATGATCCCTTTTGTTTTTGGTGAATTTCAAAGGTCATTTGAGATCAACAGATGTCAAACTGTGAAAACCTTGTAAAGACGTTATCTCAAGAAGTGTAATCTTAACTTACATTATACTTAGTGTGTGGGTTGGTCGAAGTGAGTAGATGATTCCCATTGATTTTGGTGGAGGTCAAATTTCATTTGAGGTCACCAGAGGTCAACTTGTGAAAATATATCTAACTGCTTAGTAGACACGGCGGTCAAAAGAGCTTAGTGTTGGCATGCTCTCTGTATAAGGATAAGGTGTTTTATTTTCAGAATTGGTATGTACATGTCCTATGTTCTTTATGAATATTTGTAAGGAATCACAAAGTCCTTTGACTTTCTCGTTTTGATAATAGAAATTTCTCCATCTGAAAATTTTGCTTTGAAGTGACTGCTGATGCATCATTGCTATGGATATCCATTTGTACTTCTAGGTAACGCCCTTCTGCGTCGTCTTGTCCGAACTGGAGTCCTTGAGGAATCCAAGATGAAGTTGGATTATGTCCTCGGTCTGCGAGTGGAAGATTTCTTGGAGAGACGCCTCCAAACGCAGGTGTTCAAACTGGGCCTGGCCAAGAGCATTCATCATGCCCGTGTACTAATCAGGCAGCGTCATATTCGGTAAGCACACCCTGTCCAATGCTTCTCCTTAAACACTCTTCTTTGAGAGAGCGGTGGGGTTATGTTTTTCTTAATACATTCAGGCAAAGTACATTTCACATTATGATGTAGGTTTGCTAGTGATATGGTTGGAGTACTTTGACCACATTCATTATGCACACTTTATTGTGCAATTTGAGCAACATTTCACTTTGTGTTGATGAGTACTCTCACTACTCCACTTTCTGGAGTAATTGAAATAGTTCCGGAAAATTGTCTCTCATATTTTGTTATTGTTTATTTTTGGCAGTTGAAAAGCTGTCATGTTCCTAGCGACTACAGATCAATTCGGCAAGACCAATTGGATATTAAACAATCCTATGTCTTGTGAGGTCATTAGCCACTTCTTCAGGGCTGTGATGAATGTGTTGCACTTTTCATGGCAGAGTGCCCTCCGTGGTTTGAAAGAATTCCACAAGGCTCTCTGAACTCAAAATATGTCAAGGCCACTTGGACATTCTCAAGTCCTATGTCTTGTATGGTGTACCGGAATGAGCAACAGCTGGGAGGGAGAAGAGGTCAAAGAAAATATTTCTGCAAGGCCAATTGGATTCTTGTATCTTATGTCTTGCCTATTTTATTTGTTGTTTGGCTCTAACAGTTATTTTGAAGGTAATGCCAGTGGAAAAGGTTTCATTTGTCCTGTTTTTCCTGTCCTGTTGTACACTTTCAGCCCTGCTTTTACAGTTTGTTAAGACAAGTTGATAAAGAAGGACATAAACCAAAGTGCTTGTAGTAAGCACATCACTTAGGGCCTCCTATGAAGAAACAAAAAAGATTTTTGAAATGTTAGAAAGAAGCATCTGGTCCTCTCTTTTTGAAATGTCACATTGGTCAGCATTTCATTTGAAATTTGTGAAATTGCCACTTTTGTCTTTTCTTTCTTAGTGTCAAATTACCTGCATCATTCAGACAAGCATACATGCCACAGTGAGGGGTATTGGAGAGTGAAAAAAAAAGGTGTAGGGTTGATTTGTGATTACATTGTCACACATATTCCTGCATGGTTGAGCAATCTTGATATAGGTGTATCCCTGTGTGTCCTTGGATTTTTCTTAACTTTTTTTCTTTGTGCTATTTAATGCCTTTGTTAACCTCCTTGCAACAGCCAAATCCAACAATTAAAGGGAAATAGGGCGTTTAGAATATACCAACATGGCATACAAAGAAAACAGCTTTAAACATTGGTAAATCATTCAGTCTCATCAATAAACATCTACAACAAGTTCTTTTCCTCAAAAAAATATGCATACGATGAGTAACGGAAGATGCATCATTTGAATTTTGAAAAGTTTGGGTGAACAAATTCTTGTTGAGCAACAAATAACTGAATTTCTATCTCTGGGAAACTTATTTTTTGAAAAGAAGGCTACTGTCCGGCCTTATTTTGAATACTCTATCATTCTTTGTCCACAAACGTTGGTTTTAAAAATATGGTTGTTATCTGTGAAACAAACGCCTTATTTCCCTTTAAATAAAGGATGCCACTTTTAAACTTGTATCCAGTGTTTGGACTTTGAATCAACCATTTTAAAGAAGTTTTCAAGCATTGTAGGTCATAGATCTTGACATTTAGATAACAACTTATCAAACTTACTCTTATTTAGTGTAAATCAAATCCCTCTGCTTTGTAGGACACCAAACAACCATTAGCAAATACAACCAGAATGCACATGCTTTTAACCTGCTTCCCTAAAGTGACATTTTACTGTTGGAAAGCCCAGGTATCTCATTTCACCAGCCCTTCCTGTACAAACTCCCAAACTTCAATGTATTGTAAATTTATTCTATGAGGATCATGTGAGCCAGGAAGTGAAGGCAGCAATTTTGCTGTTTCAGTAAAGCTACATACCTGAAGCAAAAATGACGTATGGTGTCTTAACCCTCAAATTACCAACCAAGAGCAAATTGTTGTTAGATCTAAAGGAACATGACTTGTTCCTTTCAACCTTAAACTGGACAGATGTGTCTCAGTGTCATTGTTTGAGCAATTTCTTTTGTCAATTCATTTTGATTATCTGTGATCATTTTTCTTCCACCCATGAATTGTTTCATTCAATAATAACAGTTGGATTTTATTTCCTAATTGTTCTTTCAGAGTCCGTAAGCAGGTGGTGAACATCCCGTCATTCGTGGTGCGCCTGGACTCTCAGAAGCACATCGACTTCTCCCTGAACTCACCGTACGGCGGTGGAAGGCCCGGACGAGTCAAGCGAAAGAATGCGAAGAAGGGCACTGAGGGAGGGGAAGAAGAGGAGGATGAGGATTAAGAAGAGCTCCCTCTGTATTGCGTCTATCATCATTGAACATTAATAATACATTATCTTGATGTGTTCAATGAGTTCAGGCAATACAATAAAAAGATCTTTCTAGAGCACATTGTGTTTTCTTTTGATTTTTTTGTCTGTGTTCTTTCCTGTTTCTGCCAAATTCAATCATTTTTGTGGCCTACTTTTCAAAATTTTGGACCATGGCTTTTTCTCCGTGTTTATAAACCAAGTATTCATAAACGGAGTATTCATAAACCAAGTATTCATAAACCAAGACTCAAAGGGCGGATTGCCTGAATTGAAGTACCCTAAATATGTTAAATTTGCTGCAACATCACAAAGATATCCTAATACGTGAATGTTTCCAAAGTTCCATGTTGATTTGTACAACGTGGGACAAGATTCCATCATTCAGTCATTGAAGAGAGCTTTTGTAGTGTTTCACTGCTAACAAAAACTTTCAGGTGTCACTCTCAAACTTCTCAGAACCCTGACCCTATTTAAAAAAAAACCCTTTGCCCTCTTCACATTCTTGAGGACACAATGTAAGATTCAGAGGTAAATTTTGACTGAAAATCTTTGCCTTTAAGCTGAAGAAGGGTGTTCTTCCCGAACAGGAACCTAATGAGCCGATAACCCTTGCCAGAGGAACTGCGTCGGTGTGATCAGGGAGGTGCTGTTCAGAGAAGACAAATCAGAAACTCGCTCCTAACCACCCAAGTTGCCATGGAGTATTTCTGCTTGTTTCCCACCTACAGAATAATAGGATTTGCAACTCTGGACACTTGATATTTTATAAATAGGAAAATTTTTCTTTATTAGTGAAGATCATATTTCAATATCACTTTCTGTTAAGAAGTAACAGATTAAATAGAAATAGCTATTTTTAAATGTTTCCTTGCACCTTTGGAAATCTAATGTAACCCAGGCACAATGTCCTAAATATCCTTTGCCTTTCTTTATAATCTTGACTGTCCTAAAAGAAAAATTAAAATAGATTGGGAGATAAGACCTTACTTTCTATAATATTTTAAGGTAAATCTACAATACACCCAGTCTACATTTTCACTTGTGTTAAATTTCAAGGTTAAATGAGGGTCTCAATTTCAAAGAAAAACAAATCAGTTCTTGCAATGATTTGCGACGGTTACATGTTATTTTTGGTAACCTTGACGCAACTGGAGATCGTCCTAGATCAAACAAGTCTCTCTTCAAACGAGTTACACGAACAAGACATCGTCACTGGGTTTGAAATACCTGCTGAAGAAAATTGTTCTCTTTCATGTAAAAACCCATTCAATAAACAGCTGGTTTAAATACGGAAGACTACTATGGCCCAATATTGCCACAGCGCGAAGAACAAATTGAGCAATGTATCGCAGATCACAGAAGAAAAAAAAAATAAGCACTTCACCGCAGAAATAGCTGAGTACTCTACCACTTCCTGCGCCACAGGAAAAAAATTTCACCCATTTTTCTTTTTTTTCTCCGGTAGTATTACAGCAAATGCTCATTTTTTTTCTGTGATACTATTGGGCATGTATGGTTGGTAGTTTTGTCTACATGGCCGCGCATGCTCTTCTGTACTTTTAGTTTGATGTCTTTGGAACGCCAAAACGGACAAAAGAACGAACTTGAACCGATCCTAAGTTATTATGTAGACAGAAAACTACTTTCATATATGAACATAAAACCACACAAGTCATGTGATAGTCTCAAAATTGCCATAGTGACCAAGAATATTTTACTATTAAATAATGATCGCCGAAAAAGGGCCGTAATTCAAAACGTCATTATGTAGCATATAACACTAGTCACGTAATAATAAATGATATGTTGTTTTCCTATCTTGTCATGTGGCAATAGACACTTTCAAATGTCCATTTCGGGGGTCTTTATTTCACAGTAAAATGTTATTGATCATTATGTGAAGATGATACGGCTATCACCTAAGGAATGACTATCACCTAAAGAATCATGTCCAGCTAGTGTGACATTAGTTTTCTACCAATATAAGGACTCAACACCACATACGTTTCACAATTTCATGTTTGTCTGCTCAGTGCTCGCGGCTCCAACTCATGTTGTTTGATATTTGTAAATAATTTGACTTTATGATCAATTTCACAACTTGATACAAAATTGTATCCCTTCCGAAACGCTATAGACGAAAAATGTGTCCAGATATACCAGCTTATATGTACCAGCATCATACATACCTTACTTCATATTTCAACATCAGCAACCTAAGTTATGTCTTGGCACTGAAGCAGATTAAAGTGCTCTAGTCATATAGGTCCGATGTGTTATAACATGAAACTGAAGTACTTTTTTTCCCCGACATCAGTGAACTTACTAGTTTCGGTTTATTGTAGGTCTTAATATTTGAAACGAAGTACACATGCAGCCCTTAAAGGGAAATAAGGTCTGTCGTAACTTTGCCTTTTGTTAAAGGATTTTTCATTCCCACACAGTTATTTACAAGAGAAAAGTATTTTTCTCTGACGTCTTTAAGTTTGTGTTTGAATATGAAGTAATGTTTGGAGTGTAACCACTGACCTAGAATAAGTTATGAACTCTTCTAACGATATCACGGGAGAATTTTTCGCCAACATTCTAGCTTTCGTTGCCTGTTACTGGGACCACCGAAGTTTGCTCCTTGAATACAAAAATCTGAGATTTTCTTTCGGATGATAAGCGTGGCTTCGATTAGTTGCAAAAAAAAAAGAAAATAATAATTTGAAGAAGCAATAACTGATTCTGTACATGTCTTGCTACCCGACAGCAAGCTGTGTTGTGTCGCCATACGTTAAAGGCTGCAATGCATCACCCCAGACAGTTTTAATTCTCCGAACCACCTACCTCTGGTCCCTCCCTCTGCCTGTCTTACATTCCTCCACATGTGTAATCAAAACAATGGATCCCTGTGTACGCTGTGCAATACGAGCTGCTCTGCATCTTTCGAATTTGCTGGCAATCTAAGAGTACTGTAACTTAGAACCAGTTGAGAATTTTCCTTTCAGGGAGGCAAAAAATAGTTTAGGGTGATGCAACACAGCCTTTAAGTACAGTGGCATCGCAGCGAGTTCGAGAAGGGGTGGCCTCAGGTCACGGATATTGTGTGTGTGTGGGGGGGGGGGGGTTAAATGAGTTACCGATACTGGTGGTGCTACGACGGGCGGGGGTGGGTGAGCACGTCTTGGAACGTTGGAAATGCTGGTCTCTTTTTATACTGGATGTAAAATTTTGGTTGGGTTTACATGCGTGATATTATCGCGCTCTTCGCCTGTTATGCGGTAAAGGCTGGCTTTTTTCTTGAAATGGGGAATTTTGTTTCGGCTGTAAACTACATAACTCACTAAGTGTGCAAAAATATGGGGCTCCTTTGCAGGAAACATAAATGTGATTTTCGTCAGGGAATTACACTGAATTACAAATTTAGGGGTCTTTTTGCAACGGACCTCACCCATATACCTCCTACAGGAATTAATAGCTTAAATGCAGTCTCCGATACTTATTTAAGAAAAAACCTCTCTTAAAATAGGAGTTCCCATTCTCCCCTCGGTGTGTCTGAGAAAACTCCATGGACTTAAGTTCATAAAGTTAATACCCGTCCAGAGTGGAGACACTCATGCATCCACCAAGTTCACAGAAGTCGGGCGATAACCGACTGCATGAGTCAAATCTTCCATATGTGGCTGAATCGCTCCCTTACATCCAATTAATTAGTTCCCCCTCCAATGTACTCTACTAAACAAGTATACTATTATGAGCCATGCGAGTCTGCTAACATGTATTTTGAAGTGCGGGTTAAATTAAGGTCCTCGATATATAAAACTGAGATCTGACTGCATGCTTTTCTTATAAAATCTTACGTTTTCCGGAAAAGAGGCTATTTAATAAATTACAAATATCGAAGTTGATGCTACAGAAAACAATTAATGTACAAAATACAAGACATGATGAAAAGGATCAACTTGATAACAAAGCTGAAGACAGTGGCGTAGCCAGGAATTTGTGGAGGGGGAGGCCGTAGCCTCTGCCGGAATTATTGCAATTGAAAGATTCGAGCGTAGCGCCACGATCGGTTGGTGCGGAGCGTACAAGAAAGTTTTTGCTAGGGGGTCGGGGGCATGCTTTCCCCGGAAAATTGTGAAATCTGCAGATCTCCTGCAATCTGGAGCATTTAAGAAGACCTTAAAAGACCTTCCAAGGGGATGGGGTGCAAACTTGTGAAGACTATCTAAGCGGAGCCCCACCATCGGTTGGCGCGGAGCGTACAAGAAAATTTTGGGTTTTACAAACCCCCCCAGATGGCCGGAAATAGCCCTTCCCAAGTTTTTTCAGCTGCATGAACCCAGCCTTATTTCTGATATTTTCAGCAAGATATGCAGTATCTAAAAAAATGGGGAATGTGAGGGGGGCCATGGCCCAATGCCCCCCCCCCCCCCCTGTGTACGCTAGTGGCTGAAGAGTAAAATCTGCCACATAGAAGATGAGAATATGTTACTGTAACTTTTGTGTAGACTTATTTAGTAAACTCGGATAGCTTCTGTAACAGAAAATTTGTCAGGAACTGCAGCCATTTTCGTTTTCTTTAATTCAATGGTAACAAATATGCCATTCACTGATATTTTTTTGGTGTAATTGTGAGACGCTACAGCATTTCAATAATGAACACTCGACCCCTTCCTTCTCGTTGACATTCCTCCTCTTTTAATTAGCACATGGGTTTCTTCAAATTGACAGAGTCACATGACTCTCTACCCGGGAATAACGGTCCAGTGGATCAAAGTTACTTTCATTACCATAGCGAACCTACTGAAAGACAGTCAAGAAAAGGAAACTTGAAAGAATTAACCTCTAGTTTTATTAAATTTTATTGGTAGGGATAAAATTTTCAATTCTTTTCCACAGTATCTTGTTTCTTTTAAGTTTACTAGCCTATATTAATACTTCTATGAAATGCCAAGTGCTTGCCTGCCTGTTTAAATCAACTTTGGAATTGACTATCACAGTTAGCAAATAAATTGCAAGTTACTTTGACTCTTCGGAAACGTTCTCCATATCAGCTTGTAACTTTCTTAGCATGGGAGATACCTTCACCTCTCTGCTACTCGATGTAACATGTTGGTATTTTTCTAACTATCAGTTGCCATAACCCACCTCAAGACTATTTACCATTGGTTCTATGTGACCAGAGTAGTGCAATAATATACAGAATATGTTCGTAACTTGTTTTAATTACTTTCTTAAAGAACACAGGCAAATTAAATGTACATCTTCAAGATTAGCCAACTTACGCAATAGTAGACTAGTTTACACAGGCCCATAATTGATTATTGCTATGATCTTAATCCTTGAAAACTGCATGCCCATAAAAAAAACTTTTTAGACCCATGTGTGTACCTAACAATACTTGTCGCTAACACTGTAAATTAAGACACTCATCCCGTCCTTGCCAACTCAATTAAATGAGGCAGGGCCGAGTATTCGGGCCAGGGCGTTCACATAATAGAAGGTTTATCCAACCACTTCCCATAATGTACGTCACAATAGGATCGACTCCTTGGGTCTATTGTGACTTGTTGACTCATTCAGGCTTTCAAAAGGAGAAAAGAAGAGAATGCGATGTACGTAAGACATGGTATGTAACTCGCACAACTAGTTTGCTGTGCAAAGTAAATCAAATAAAGTTGTACTTTCAGTTCGTGTGTGATGTAATGTACCCACAATTAGTTATAAAACAAAACAGAGTTGGAGAAAACGTTTAACCAATGGTCATACAGTGCAAATAGCACTCGTTTTTCAGCCCTTATTATTGCTAGTGACACGGACTGCATGCTTTTCCTTTAGCTCTGGATCGAAACAAAAATTCGCAAATCAGAATAAATCTAGTTTAAACGTTGGCTTGGACTTATGTGAGCTCAAATCAGTTACACACGTGTGGATCTGCTGGCGGATCCAACTCTGTTTAAAATCTCTTCTGAAATTTTTAAACTTTTCTTTTATATCGTTGTTTTGACGTCTGCAATGATTGTAGGAAAAATTAAATTTCCCAGCTGGTTCCTTTGGATCTTCATGACCACTGCTTTACTCGCTGCAAAATGCAACACGCAGACAGGTAAGCAGCATACATTCTTACGTGGTTTTCTATGGTAGTATTCTCATGGATAATTAATGCTCTTTGGTCAGGTCACTAATAACTGTCGAAACACATCTGATGGCTTTATCATCTAACTTGAAAGACAGATGCCATATGACAACATTCTCTCGTACAGTAATGTGTTCCGTATGTACAAAACTTGACATACTGAAAAGATGCTAATATCGTGTGAAAAGAAAGCAAAGAGAGGTATTTAATTTTGTTAATTGGAGTGGCGTAACTATCGAGCCGGGGGGGGGGGGATGGGACGTGAGTTCCCCCGTCGGGACTCACGTCAAATGTCTTCCCCCTCCCGAAGCTTTCACCCAAATAAATTCGAATTTTTAGAAGAAGAACGTAGGTTTGTACAAGACAAATAAGTTTACTTTAGATTTAAAAAAAAAACGATCAGGAGGGACAATTAAGTCCCCATCAAGGACCCGGCCTGAAAAAGTGACAAAAATCAAACCCGGTCACAAAGCCTAAAGTACTTACCAAGTGCATTCTTAAACACATTTATACTTCTTGCCATCACTACATCCTCAGGCAGCCCATTCCACTCATTCACTACCCTTTGAGAAAAGAAGTATCGACGAATATTGATCCTGCTTTGAACCTTCTGGAGTTTAAGACAATGTAATTTCACTATTAGCAAACTTGAAAAAACAGAAAATGATAAATTATCAAATCCATGAACAATCTTATAGACTTGAATCAAATCCCCACGTAACCTTCTCAGCTCAAGTGAAGTGAGATTTAAAAGACGTAACCTGCTGTTATAGGGGACACCCTTGAAGGCCCTAATAAATCTACTAGCCCTGCTTTAGAAAAATATGGGTTCCAGGCTTGAACAGCATACTCTAAATGAGGTCTAACCAACTGCTCATAGAGTCTAACAACAATGTCTTGCTTAAGGAAACTTAAATTTCTCTTAATCATACCTAAAATCCTATTTGCTTTTTTAGATGCTTCAACACACTGCTTAGCTGGCTGTAAAGAAGAATCTATGTGAACACCTAAGTCCCTTTCAACAGAAACCTCTTGCAGTGACTGTCCATTTAAAGTATACGAATACCAAGGATTGATATTGCCAATATGCATTACCTTGCATTTATCAATATTGAACAGCATTTGCCACTCCTCAGACCAAGTGAAAACCCTGTCTAAATCCTTCTGGAAACTTTTTGAATCACCATCAGAGGAGACCTCAGAATACAGTCTGTCATCAGCAAACTTCTTGGCTCTACACACAATATCAGCATCAATGTCATTAATGAAAGCAATAAACAGGAAAGGACCCAACACAGATCCCTGGGGGACCCCACTAGTAACCTCCTGCCAAGAAGAAGCGCAACCATTAACCACTTACACAGTATATTTTACTCACAACAATAAGACATATGCTGAGTTTAAATTGGTTTGATACTGATAGAAAGTCAAGATCAAAATCAAAGAGGAACAATTGAAATAAAAACTGATCGAAAGTGGTTAAGAGCCCGTGCATCAGCACATTTTCTTATTTTTGAAAATAGCAGGAATTGCAAATCTTGATTCTGGTTCGGTAAAAAGCATAAATTTTACAATTAAAAAATGAACAAGTTACGAGCAAATAATGGACTTTGTTAACATGTTAACGATGGAATAAAAGTAAGACAATACACAGTCTAAAGGCACGGCAGGCCTTCCCTACAGTACAGTCAAACACTGACCTTCAATTTTTGTAATAAACATGAGGAACGACCGATCTACACTAAAGCCCTAGCAGGCCCCCTTTTGACATGCAGCATAAATGATCTAGGCCTACATGTTTATATCCATCAATGAAGTGCACATCTGTGAAATTCTCTTATCACCCCCTCTACACCATTCGCCGTGGAAATATCAGTATTCGAACTACCTGTGTTCAAAAAAATAAAGAAAATGTTTAATTAGCCTAAATGAAATTCACAAAGTTAGAAAGACTGCGAAATGCCATTTCCACTGCAATCTGAGAGGTATTTTATTGTAAAAATTTCTCTGTACGCTACACGCCTAGTGCCTGAGCCCCCCCCCCCCCCCCACTTTAACCCCTTACCACCCATATCCCCCTCCCCTCGATGAAAAAGTCTGGTTACGCCATTATTGTATGATATATCTCCGGTCAGTCCGGTATTTCTGTATCACTTAGTATCTCAAGTCTCTTAGTAGTTTCTTCATGATATGTCTATGATGACTTTCTGTATGTATTGCCTAATTTGCTTACAGGTCGATACCTACCACTCTCATTTCTTGCTCTTTTTTTTTGTTCCAGATGTGTTAATCAGTTTTGTTTTCCCCTTCTTTGTTCCATGATTCACCTCAACAGCATGTTCATCTAGCCCCTGCAGAGGACTTGGGAAATGCTACGAACGTCCTGGAATGGTTCCACCATTCGCATGCGAGTGTTTTGACACAAACGCCATAGGAATAGACTGTTCATTTACATGTGAGTACTTCCAATTAAAGCCTTTAAAGATGGTATCAAATCTCCTTTCATTGCTATGATATTTTGAATAACAACAGCTGATCGAAGAGAGAAAGTGTTACAAGTCTATAGCCTTCCAATACGTAAGGTGTGTTGTACAGGTCGCGTACTTCAACCACCGAGTCCCTTACCTGTTGCAATTTTTTTAACATATTCAAACACATCTATCTCTAAAAGAAGCGATTTGTAAATCCACATTTAAGTTTTAACCACTGGTAGGAATTGCAGTCACCAGAACTCACGATGTAGCTGAATTGATATGACTTTTATGTCACTTCCAAGTTACCATACTCTGACCATGAAGTTTTCTCTTTAGTTGCAAGAGTTCAATATTTTCTTCTTTTATTTACCATTTGTTTTCGTAATAATATCCTTTTCTATGAATTCCCAAATCAGGGCAAAAGACGTTATTGCAGGCAAGTGCTGACACAAACTATTTTACAACGTGAATATCGCAACTTGATACGTTTTCTTAAACGTTTTCTTAGTTGACATGATCAAGACGACTAAACCCGACCCCCCTTAAACGAAGGAATTTTTTCATGGCTCCAAGTTGTGTTTTTAAAATTGAAAGCTTCTCATGATACGATGAAACCGTTTCTATATTTCATGTAATCATCATTTGATAGGAAAGGTCTCAATAAAAACAGAAGCCTCGGAGACGTAAGTCTCCGAGGCTTCTGTTTTTATTGAGACCAAATTCATCTATCTTTAAAATGAAACATTTGTTTGGAGAGGAGAAGCAGTTTGTAATGAATATTCATAAGTTGTTTTTCTTGAAAAGGTTTCCTTTAAGTGACCGTACAATTAAAGCCTTTTGAAAAGGGGGGGGGGGGGGGAGGAGTTACAAGGCACTAACAATATGTGGCTATTGTCCTCCTATCATGGTGAACTGATTGTTAAAGGGTGGCAGAATGAATGGACGCAGGCGAACAATATAGTAGCACGCACTAGAGGTGGCCTTTTCTGTGAACAATGAACTCAATGGACAGCAATTTACAAATACTGTTCTCTTAACTTTATGTATCTGAGTAATAATTCTATGTGTTGATTGAAGTAAAAGAAAAGACATCTACAATAGGCCCTATGAAAAGTCCCTCTAGCTCAAAAGTTCAACGACCATCGTGCACAGTCACTACAGGAGAGACATTTAGAGTGCAGCTGATTAAAACTGAAGATTTGTATTATGTCCCAAACCGCCAACCTTACTTCCGTACCATCATTCAGCAACAGCAGACGATAAACATCATGCAGTCAGTTGCTGTTAGCAACTTTTTAGTGTATTCACGATCACCAGCGTTGAGATAGGCAGTTACATGAAATATCTCCCCGGACTTGAAATACATCACTAACCCGTAACCGTTTGTTTGTTGACATGAATTACTTTAATGTTTATAAATAATGGTAACCATTGTCATAAGTACTTGGTTGATCATAGTATTTTTGGTATAGGCTCAGCCCAGGCTGAAGAAAGGCTATTTCATGAGCACACTCCTTTCAAGTTATTGACCGAAGGCACAGTGATAATGATATAGTGACAAGTTGAACCAGAAGTGTAGACTACTATTAGTACTAGTAGCAGCCTAGCTAACTTTGACTTGTGAGGCCTACAGTAATTGGTAATGTTTAGGTTAAAATAATTTGGGCCATTCATAAAATGAGCAAGTAGCCAAATTCATTACATGTACCCTAGCCAGTAACTGTGCAGTTAAGCCAACACAGTTGGTGATTGTTATTGTCTTTTCAGATTCATTAAGTCAGTCGGAACGATGCTTCAACTGGCCCACAGATTGTAGTGGGACAACGTTTGCATCTCCTAATTACCCACAACCATACATCTCAAATTTGAGGAAACTTTACCAAATATTTGTGCCAACAGCAACATCTATTTCACTTGAATTTGAGCCCTTGTTCAGTGTAGAAGAGGGGGGAGATTTTGTTGCGATTGGCACAGGGTTTCAGATTCCAAACGATTTTACAGACCCTTCCATTCTTTTATTTGATGGAAATGTGACGCCAAGTCAAGTTACTCTGCAGAGCGATGCTGTCTGGATTTACTTCAGCACTGATGCAAGCACAGAATCGTCCGGCTGGAAGCTGCAATGGAGTGCAAGTAAGTATGGTGCAATAAAGGGATATCCATTGGTGACTTGTTAGTATCAACTGATGTTTCACCCACTATGTACTACTCTAGTAAAATGAGTGATTTATGCACTAGCCTTTGTAGATTCAGCAATGTTAGTTTTTTAGTACATCTTGCTATATACCCCCTGCATTCTATTCAAACAGTTGTGTACCTTAGGATTATACCAAATATTTGTAACTAGTCAACAATTATTGAAATTAATGTAAATTTGTCTATGAATTGATTTCTTAATTAAAGCAACTGATCCATGCAGCTGGCAGCCTTGCCTTAATGGTGGATCTTGTGTCCCAAACTATCTTTCAAACACCTTTTCATGCCAGTGTACAACATGTTTCTTGGGACAAAGATGTGAACTTGGTGAGTTACAGTATGAAATATCAATTTATTTGTCGCACATTTGGTTTACTTAATTGAGTTACTTTAAGTTTTCTTTGACCACATTCATGAAGTGTTCCCAAGTTGTTGGTGATTTTGAGCAGAGGGAAAGAGTGATGTGTCATTACCCCCCAAATCAGTGCCAATTCCCCCTAATCATTGTGTATTCTATAGCACCCCCATTGCCTATTAAGGGGGGGGGGAGAAGTAAATAAGAACTACTTGGAGAAACACTGGATAAAATTACCTTCTAGGGCAGAATTATTCACAGCTTTGGTTTCTGTGAGGTTTCCACTACTTAACCTTTCTGTCATCACTTGATATTCTTGATGTTGCCTTGTTGACAGTTGCTGATCTTTGCTCACTTAATAATCCCTGTCTTAATGGAGGTTCCTGTGCCATGACTGATGACTGCCTCTCCATGTTTTGCATATGCCCAGACTGTTTTGCAGGAGAAACTTGTGGTAAACGTAAGTCACCGAAGATATTCTAGAATGTGCTTTGTAAAGCCCACATTTTAAAAAACTGCTCATTGTACTAACTTGCTCTTGCTCTGTATCTCAACAACACATTGAGAAAGAAAACAGGTTATGTTCAGATGAAATTCTTCGCTTTGTGTATGTGTTATGATCTTATGTTATCTTTTTGGGATTGAGATTAGCCTTTGTCCTTTTACCTTTCCATTTTATTTTGTTGTTACATGTGTGTTAATATTCTTCTTTAGTAATGCCATGTTTCATAATGTATTTGTAGATCTATAGTGGGCCAAATTACTACTACTGTTCTCTGAGATTACCAGCCGATTCAAATAGCCTAACATGAAATTCTTAAATCAACACAAGATTATTTAAGTCTACTTAACGCAACCCCGCCATGACCAGTAAATGAGGTATTCATCTTCTATACCACAAATCCTTCAGGACATATTGTAGTTGTCCTTGGGATCCTATGCAGCTAACAACTATTTATTTCTCTTTCCTTCAGAATTTGACCAATGTGCTGATCTGAATCCTTGCCAAAATGGTGCAACTTGTATTTCAGTGGGCACAGGATGTTCTGAGTACATTTGCCAGTGTCCTCCATGCTTTGAAGGTTCCAACTGTGAAGAAGGTCAGTTTGACTGTAATCACATGATTCATTTTATGTGTCCAGAATGATTACGTTCAGTTATTTCCCAAAGAGTGAAGTTTCTCATTCAAGAGATAATGGATCCCATGAAAGCAGAAAAAGTAAAAGTAGCTGATAATTGATATTTGCAATGGGAAATAAGGAAAAAGAACACAGGTTAGCAGCAGTTACTACAAAGACCCAATCAGGTAAAGCACAAACTAGTAATGATGACAGTTATGATTTCATTCCAATACTGTACCTATGAAAAAATTGCTTATGGTACATTAGTACCAAAGTAGAACAAAAGTAAAAGAAGAGTGGATAAGCTCTAATTTAACGTTTGTACAAAGAAGTAAAGCTTTAGAGCAGATTCTTAATTTCAGCAGACAGACAGCAATTCTATGACATTGTTTATCAGGCCTCATTGTTAATTACATAATGACATATTTATTGACTTAAAGAACAATAAAATACAGTTGCCTGAAATAAGAAATTGCTGGCAAATACAACTCTATAGACTTAATCTAAGGATCATCTAATTCAGGCCTTGAAGACAGATAATTTATGATGCTAAGCAACCACACAGGTATGGAGGAAGTCTTTGGCTTCACATTGGGTGACCCACCAACTCAATAATATGAGATAAAAAGTGGCATCTTTTTGCACAAGTACGACAGTTCAGAAGGGAAATGCTTACAGTAGATAGCTGTTGGATGAAAAACCTACTTATTGTGACCAGCCTGGAACTGAGCTCCCAACGTTCCTTGTTGCTAAGCATCATTTCTTCAAATGCCACCACCTTTTATCCACCCAGCCAAAGGACTGGTATATGTATGCATTGCATGCACATCATTTCAACTGTATGATAGGAAATTATTTTTTGCTTTTATCACTTCTCAGCCATTGACTTATGTGCCACAGAAAACAAGTGTTTGAATAATGCAGAGTGCACCATGTCAGAAGATTGCATGTCAACTAGCTGTGAATGTACTGGATGCTACATTGGATCCACCTGTAGTATATGTGAGTCTTGTCTAACAAAGCCATTTTTACTCTCACAGTGCAGTTGAAGTCAGTGCAGTATATCTGTTTAAGTAAGACCATGCAGTTGCTTAAAGCAGGATGTGCTGTTATGCATGCATTTTCAAAAGTGCACCAAAGGACTGACTATACTCTTGCAGTAGGGAAAAGCTATGACAGTGTACCATACAGTGGTCGACAGTGGATCAATAGGGACATTCAGAGAAAAAAAAAGCTCCCTAAAAAGTGAAAATTTTGACTTTTAATCTCTCTCTTATTACCTGAATTTTGTGTTTATGGGATAAAAACCAAAGTGATCTTCTTTCTACCGTAGTAAACATTCTAATTAATGAAATTTCTCCTGAAGAAAATGTTCTGTAGATGCTGTTCTCCATGGTGGTATCAAATTGAAAGGTAGAAGATTAAACATCTTTTTTGATCAGGCAGCATATCCTGCTTTAGTCCTAGCTGTTTTGTTGCCTCTTTCTTCCAATGTTTTTTTAGTATGAGATCTCAGTATTTCAAGTTTGTATCTGCATATCTGTTCTGCTTGCATTTTTATGACCTTGACCTATTTTATCCATACCTAGTCAAACTCAGTGACCAAGGTGCTCTTGATAACCTGCAGTTCCACATGTAATGTTCAGAATATTGCTGGTATTAAGCTGTAGAGTAGGAAATGTTATTTTCCTACAAGTCCTATTAAAAGTGATATTTTTTTTGGCATTAACTGACATTAACATTTGTAAAGATGAGTGTTTTTTAAGTCATTTAAATGGAAGTAACAGCAAGATATGTAGTATATTTTACACAAGTCTGTTTGTTTTGCAGTGCAAAATCCATGTGATTCATTACCTTGTCAAAATGGAGCAATTTGCATAGCCGTGGCAGGCTCTTGCCAAGAGAACATCTGCATCTGTCAAGGTTGCTTTACTGGTGAAAACTGCCAAACAGGTGAAATTACTTGAATTGATAGAATGTTTATTTCTGCAATAATATTCAACACAAAAAATGTACTATGTAAATATACACAAGAAGCAAGACACCACAACAAGAGATTTAACATTATTAATGATGAAAATACAAGCAAAGGAGACCAAGCAAGAAGCATAGCTTGTATGGAGCCAGACTACCCACAGAGCAAAAAAGGAAAGACAAAAAAATAGTGAGAAGAAAAAAAAAAGAAAACAAGCCAAACCTGCAAATCCCTTCCCCACCATAGTCAGAAAATTAATATCAAACTTGTTTTATTCAAAGAGAAGATATATGAACTACCAACTGGCGATAAGTGTTTCAAATAATAAATATGGAAGTACACTGAACTTGGCAATATAAACAAAGAATGGATATATTAAAAGTAGCAATTACGAATTTTTCTCGAAGTAATGATTAACATTAGAAATATGCTGTTTTCCTTTTCCTGAGAATTAACATAAAAGATACTTTGCATCAGTGGATGCTCAGGATCTTCCATCTCTTTTGTTCCGTGACTCACTTTATGTTGTTTGTTTGTAGTTGTCATTTCAGACAAAGACAAACTGCTGCTTGATGTACACATCTCTTTATATTGCAGAGCTGAATCCCTGTGACAACAACCCCTGTCAGAACGGTTTTTGTCAGCCATCTGTCAACCAGCCCTGCACTCAGTTTGAATGTGTTTGTAATTTCTGTTTCACCGGTACAAATTGTAGCACACGTAAGTATGACGCTTGTTAAGATTCCGTCAAATAAAATTGAAACGCAAGATGTTTTAATATTTTAAACGTTTTAAAATCCCATGCCTATCATTGAAGATATCATTGCTCGTGGTAACATGAGTAATATGTTTCTCCTTTATGTCACCATCAAACTGTAAGGAGTTTTGTGAGATGATCAAATCCCTGAGTTTTGTCTTGATATTCAATATTATGCAGATATAGATGCATTAATTGCAATGACATGAGAAGCAAATATTCTATTCCTCATATTTAGAATTTTGTGTTTTTTAAATCACAGTTTTCATGTCACTGAGATATTCAATTTCACAGCTCTATTTTACCTCTGAGCAAGATGTATATCAACAGTTACGGAATTTAGGTAGCATCATGTTTATATCAGTAACCATGAAACATTACATCATTGTAAGACATCATGTCCTTTAATGAGACATGCTTCTGTGATGTCAAAATACCCTTTTATAGTTTATTTTGTGATCTTTTTCCCCCCAAAATGACAGCTATTGATCCTTGTACCGTTAATCCTTGTTTAAACGGAGGTCTTTGCCAACCTGATCCTGACTACTGCCTTGGATACATCTGTACTTGTGATAGTTGTCATCAGGGTCTGCTCTGTGAAACTTGTGAGTGACATCCATGACTTTGAGTTTGGAATTATTCCTTGGATATTGACAGTCAAGAGTTTCTGGAAGTGAGATTGACTGCTGATAATTAATAATTAGGAGTGTTCTCCATTAGTCATTCCTGTTATTGCAATAAATTTTCATTTTGTTACTTTCTTTTTTACATTGCTTGTGTTTGTTTATACTGCCATATTTATTGTACTTAGTTCTTCGCACCTTTGATCCATTCTATAGTAAACATAGACAAACAAGGTCTTGCCAAATTGAATCTCATCCCAGACAGTAATTAATCAATATCTAACATCAATATTCTTCACTTGCTCCTAATCACGTATCCTATACACCTGACCAATGATGAGATAAAAGAAATCTGTGGCTGACAATTGAATTTACTGCTGTATTCACATTTAATTGTTATCTCAGTCTCCTTTGCTGGTGTTACATTGTCATATGGTTGTGTGCACTTCATTTCGTGCTTAATATACTGCATGAAATAAATGGAATGAATTAGTGTATGTCGAACCACACTGAATCTCATCTCTGGCATTGTAGCTGAGAATGAAATTATTGTCATTCACTTGTCCTTAGAAGATGTGCAGTATCCTTTTGCAAAAGATATCCCTTAGAAGTAATCTGCATTCCAGTTTTGCATGAGGGAAACCCTGTGCGAAACTCTTCCCTTAATACTTCATTAAGTTTGGTTGCTTTCAATTTCACATGACTTCATCTAGTAGACATTGAAAGTCAAATGTTTGTGGAGGCAAACAACCAATACAGCCAGTATCATTAGTTTACTTTAGCAGCTGGCAGAAGGACTGCATATCTGTAGTTGATAGTGTGAGTAGCCAAACTGCAATGATGCAAGAATGTCTACATGACATTGGCATTTGATCTAAGCAGTCTAAAATTGTGAGTTCTTAGTGCAGCTGTCATGGCGCATTGTAGCTGTCATGGCGCATTGCAGTTGTCACTGTGCATTGTAGCTCAAATGCTTTCTAAAGCCTGGAATCCTTCTTTGTTTCTGGTTCCGGAATCAATGAATGCTTTTCTGTTATTTTTCTCATCATTCACATCCTGCAGCTGTCAGTGCATGTGAGCCCACTCCATGTTTGAATGGGGGCATATGTTCCCTTGTTGCTGGTTCCTGCACCGAATATACCTGTAACTGCCCAAAATGCTTTGACGGTGCAGATTGTCAGAACCGTAAGTTTCCATTCATTCTGCAAAAGTTGAAGATAATGCAAATTTACTCTGAAATTATAATGTACTTTACATTGGTTAGGCACGAAGAGGGGTAGATAAGCAAGGGAGGGGTAGATATGCAGGGGGAGGGGTAGAGAAGCAGGAGAAGGGAAGGTCAAATCTGGTAAAAAGAATGAACCTCACTAGTTTCATTTGTAACTATGTCACCAGGTCCATGTCAGTTTAAGTATTCAATTCTATATAGCTAAGATAGTCTGAGGTATTGTGTCTTACCTTTTGGTACATTTTTTAATCAAAACTATGATTTTGTTTGTCCCATCCTCAAAGTCGCCACAGCAGAGTATTTTGATGTGCTATTGCTTTCAATCAGCATGGTCGTCTCTCTGTTTATGTCTGCAGGTGTAGATCCATGCGTTGGCAATCCCTGTGTAAATGGCGGCATCTGTACGGTGTCTCCAACAGACTGTTCAGAATATGTATGCCACTGTCCAGATTGCTTTACAGGACCAACCTGTGGACAAAGTAAGACAAATTTACTCCAATAATTTATTTCACAATTTTATCCATTACGATTGCTAAATATGGTATTAATTCAAAGATCTTTTTGTAATGTTATGTTTCTTTATATATATTAAAATTGTCAGCAGCATTCAAGACGTTGATAGTTATCAAGTGATGTTCGTAAATTGGCCACTGAATAAAACTGATATTTTATAAAAAATAGGAATATTTTTCTCTCTGTATTGGTAAAAACCATTTCTATAGCAGTTCTTGCCCAAAGTCATAGATGTTTAAAGAAATATCTTTTTAAAAATGGTACATTGCTTTATGGGAAATATGTGATGTCACCCAGAGACAACTTGAATATCTTTTGTATTTCTTTATAATCTTGACTGTCTTAAATAAACACAATACCTTAAGAGAGGTGACCTTAATTTCCACAATACTTTAAGGCAAATCTAAAATATACCCATTCTACATTTTCACTGGTTTCAAATTTTAAGGATAAATTAGGGCTTCAATTTCAAAGAAGAACAAAGATTCTTGGAATAATTTGCCACTGTTACATGAAATTTTGGTAACCTTGAAGCAAGTGGAAATTTTTTATTAGCAGAAAAGTCTTTTCCAAACAGCAGTATCTTGAGTTAGTTACAAGGTACCGGCATGGGCTTTGAAATGCCTCAGTGCGGAGGAAAATTATTCTCTTTCATTTCAGAACCCCTTCAATTGTTAGTGAAATATGCCTTTAATGTTCTCTTGAGAATGATCGTGTCAAGGTTATGAGAAGACTAAAAATTTTAATTGTCAGTGACTGTAAGAGCATTGTCAAGTTTGCAAAAATTTGAATTTTTTTTCAGAGAGTAGTATGATTTTCAAGAATGATTACTTTTTTTGTAATTATGAGATGTCTTCACTTTGTGCAGTTGTGTGAATTAGTCATTGTCCAATAAGATTATCAGAGAATAAACCCTGCATATTGAAAACAAAACTTGGATAATTTAGTTCTCATGTAAAATTAACCCTAAGGTGTTTTTCCATGATGTACAATAATGAATAATTCAGGTCTTGAAATACATTTGGTTTACAACACTACGCAACCACAGATGTGTGGAGAACTACCAACACAACAATTTGAGCTCAATGTGGGCTAATAAAGTCACAGTGACTGCTAGTAAAATATACACGGAATGAGAAGGGACAATAATTTCTTAAGTTCACATTGGAAATTAAAATCGTGTTTAAAGTGTCAGATAAGCACAGTTCCTTGAGGCTTTGAGGCTTACTCTCCATTTCTTTGTTCATCTGACTCAGGGGCTAATCCATGTGGTGATGATCCGTGCCAGAATGGAGCAACTTGTTCTAATGTGACCTGTTTGGATTACTCCTGTGAATGTTCTGGTTGCTTCTCTGGTAAAAACTGTGACATTGGTGAGTAGAGAAATATCCCTTGTAGCTGTTTGAAAGGATGTACCTAATTATTAACCAATCAGTTTTACTCACCTAGAAGACTTTCACACAGCCTAACAATTGTTTGTGAGAGCAATTCTTCTCAGCATTGTTGCCAGCTAATTGTTTGTGAGAACTGTTTGTGTAGCTGTGGGATGGTAGAGTTGGAGTCACATGTACTGAGCGCCGAGTGTCAAGAGACCCGACATTTGTGAGACCAAAATTTCAACCTTTCTTTCACAAACATGGAAAAATTACTCCAGTGAGATATGACTCAAGTGATAAAATTCATACGGTTTCCTTCAAGTTTATGTTTGTATTTCTGTTATAACAGTGAAATACGATATAGTGCAATACAAAACTCTACAATACCATACCTCCTACCATGAATTACATCATGTTTGTCTCATATTTTGTTAATTTTTTTTTTTCAGCCATTGATCCTTGTAGAAGTAATCCTTGCCTTCATGGTGGCAGCTGTATGCCAGATGATACCAGGTGTGATTCCTTCACATGTGAATGTGATGGATGTTACATAGGTGATCTCTGTGAAACATGTGAGTTGCTTATTTGCCTGTGGTAGTGCTTATTGGATATATCCAGCAGGATACTATCGTATGCTGTTGTCCTTACCACCATCATGCGTCTGTGATTAAAACTTGAAGATGCCACCGTTGCTTGCATAGTGGCACAATGAAATTGATCTGCTTTGATCTTCAACGTCTCCGACTAATCTTGGAAAGACATGCATTGCAGAATCTGCTTTTGGAAAATATCTACAAAATACCCAAGTTATACTCACAATTTTCAAATGCCATCTTGTTTGTCTGTTTTCATTTTCAGATGCTGACCCCTGTCTCCCCAACCCCTGTCAATTTGGTGGTGTTTGTTCTGCAGTTGAAGGATCATGCTCAAATGTAACTTGTGAATGTTTAGGCTGTTATTCCGGTCCTACCTGTGCAATATGTAAGTTTTGTGAACTTTCTCGCTTAGAGTTTTTCTGTAAGATTTGTTAAGTTATTATTTCAAGTTAGCAAAAGTGCTTTCCTTTTGCTAAGGGTCACCAAGGCATTGTGCGTTTGCCCGATTTCACTTCTTAAGACAAAAAACATAATATTTTAATCTTAATTTGCAAAATTTTGAATACCTTTAATAATGTTGAATATAATAACAGCAACCAATTGTATCAACGCTGTTGTGGAAATGGTTATGTAAAGTAATTGTGTAGAAATCCACAGACAATCAGATTGAAAATCGGACCTTATTGGTGTTTACCAGTGTCTGTAAGCATCAGATCCGTGTATACATTTGCGGTGTTCAGCAATGTAAAAGTATATTTGTACCGGGAGCGTATCCATCTGTAAGAGAGTATGAACTAAGAAATGCACCCACGAGAGCTATTTTTCCATTGTACCTGTAAAAGTTACGATGAGTTTGGACTTGATTCAAAATTCCATAAAGACGATGCAAATCATGCATATGCATGGCTCACAAAGTATAATGTGAAGGAATGTTTGATCTGGTTGTGAAACTATATAAAGGCATTGAGAGCTAAAACACCCAATCAAAGATAGGCTGATGTTTTGGAAAATATCATTGGTTTGGAAGTGAAAAACCATATTGATTATTAGCTCTATAAATATACATTACAATTATACATATTTATTAACTTCCCTTCGTGGAAGGTGATGGGAGAGTAATGAGCATGATAACTTATAGTATGTAAACCTCAATGTCCTTACAACCCTCTGAATCCCACCCCCCTCCCTTCCCCCACATGACATTTGTAAACCTTGTTATGACTGCTGAGGGAAGCAGGCCCATGACAACATGAGATCATCACAGCAAGGCGTACAAGAAAGAATGTATCTTATTATGATGATAAAAGTATGAAAAGTTCTTCATAGATACAGCTGACTTTTTTTTTTACCAGGCTAGATTATATAAAGATTCCTGATTTTCATTCTGTTTAGTAACAATTTTTTTTTTTTAACCTCACTCTGTAATTTTGCTCTTTTCAGTTTTGGATCCTTGTGACTCTGATCCGTGTCAAAACAGCGGTGTCTGCAGTCAAGTCTCGTGTACCGAGTTTCAGTGTACATGTCCGAGGTGTTACCAAGGAGCTCAGTGTGAAACAAGTAAGTCAAAGTAATCAGCCCAACTGTTTAAACCAGTCAATTTCAACAAACTTCTGAACATTAACAACCATTAAACTTTTGAAGTGGTGAAATTGGCTATAATTTTAAAACATACTGGCAAAGAACTGAAAGTAATTGTTATATTCAAGTACAAAATCTACTGTAAGTCCATCTTTTTCTCAATTTCCAGATACAAAAGTAATAATAAAAAAGTAGATTTATACAGCACCATTCCAGAAAAAACTGCTCATGGTGCATAAGGATTAGCAAGTAAAATGGCAACGAATGAAGTGAGTCTTTTAAAGAGCAGAGTGTTTTTTTTTGTGATGTAATTTCCTTCATGTCATCATTTAAACATTTACATTAATGATACAAAGTGATGTTTGTCTTGTTTCTTGCTTTGTGTTTTGTGCTTGTATGTAAATTATGAAAGAAGTAAAATGTTCTTGAGTTGGGTAATACTGGAAAGGTCCGCTTAATTTCTTGGCTCTTCCTATATCAAGAACAATGTAGTGTTAGTGCTCTACTCAGCCAAAAAAGTGGGCCTTTGGTTTGGAAAACTGTGAATAGGTTTAGTAATTTTGATGTCTCATTTTTCATTTACCTTAACAGGAAGAGATCCATGTCAGACCAATCTGTGTCGGAACGGTGCAACCTGTGTAGCTAATCCAATCAACTGCTTTTCCTTCTCATGTGAATGCGATGGATGTTTCACTGGACCTACTTGTGAAATTTGTAAGTTATATTTTATCCCAGTTACATTTGCTCTTTTTTTCGTACTCAGCAACAAAAATGACTTTTTGCTGAATTCTTTTTGTTAGAAATGAACTTATCTCAGAGAACTTTCTGAGGTGAATTACTTAAGTTTATATATTTTCTGCTGATGTCATATTTTTTAATGAAAATAAGATTATTTCGTATTTTACACATGGACATTAAAAATCTGAGCATCATTTGAATCATGTGTTTGCAAAAGTTATGGCATGAGTAACATACTACTGTGGTTGAAATACTGTAGTAAGTGAATTTATGAATATTCAAGCTTTCATCTTTGCATAAACATTTTGTATGTTAATGCATTGTAGCAGTGTCAGTTATTTGTATTTTTCTATTAGCATGAAATGTACGTTTTATATTTTTGTTTTATTTTTGTACCCTAATAATATGTTTTATATATGCACTTTTCTATGTTGTCTGCTTTTTTTTATCTCAAGACTCATGTTATAATTGGTATTCCTTGACTTTATTCATCTGATCTGTTTCTTGGCTTAAGACCATTGTAATAACCATCTGCCTCATATCTGCATTTTTATACCTGGTCTGCTTTCCAGCTCAAGACCCATGCAACAACCATGCCTGTCAGAATGGAGCTATGTGTGTCGCTGAATCTTGTCAAAATTACTCTTGTTCTTGTCCTGCATGTAAAACTGGAGATTACTGTGAAATTGGTAAGTACAAACCTTACACATCTGAATACATATCCCTTTTAGATTGGAAAAGTGGCATAAAGAGAGTTAAAGGTATGGCTTTTCTTTCATATAAATTTCTTGCTTTGTGTCCTCAAAATAATGTCAACTTTTTACAGTCATTGTTTGGTAGCATAGTGTCTGCTGTATCACTTTTCAATGACTGTTTTGTTTGTGCATCTCTGCTTTTATTTTGTTATTAGGAGAAACGTGGGGGATGGGGATGAAGAAGAAGAGGGGGGGGGGGGGATGCCTGGACACTGATTTTAGGACACATACAGCAGGATTTCCATCCTCATTGATTGGCTTTTAAACAAATGCACATAACACAGTTACCATCATATAATAGCAATTAAAACTAACTGTTATTAGCCAATTTAGAACTTATCAGCAAGTTTGTTGTATATTCTACTTTTCAGATGTGGATCCCTGTGCCTCCTTTCCTTGTGGGTTTGCAAGTGTCTGCCAGGTAGCCGAAGACAGCTGTGATAGCTTTACTTGTACCTGCCAGGGTTGTACTACTGGATCTAAGTGTGAAATGAGTAAGTTCAGTTTAAAAATGATTTATCTTAACAAAACTAGAGAACATTTTTTTTTATCCCTACTTGTTTCTTTTGAATGTACTGCATAATAGATGAAATGTTTTAAATCAGCTACCTTGTTTCTTAGTCCAACTTCTAGACTTGTTAAATCGCATTTCTATTAAGTGATTTTGGGCAAAACCTCCTAGTATGCAGGCTGTTAATATCAGAGAATTATGTTTTTGGCAAATGGATTGGCTGTTGTTTGACTTAGATTGTTCCTGGATTTTGGTTTGCTTCTAGATTAGTGATTTCATTGACGTGTAATTGACTGTTTTACATGCTAATAAGTTTACATATTTTTTTTTTATCACAGCAATGAACCCTTGTAGGCCCAATCCTTGTAACAATGGTGCTTTCTGCCAGTCAGTGGGCTGTAATGACTTTGAATGTACTTGTGTCGGCTGCTTTAATGGAACAACATGTGAGAATGGTGCGTATCCTCAAAACTATCTTTACCTGAGTTCCATTCATTTGTGCCTTATTTTGCCCTGCATTGGTCCCTCTTTTTTTTGTTTTAAAATCTACCATTGTGTATGGTTAATGTTGTCATACTTATCTTAAGAATACCAATGATTTGCTGTTTATTTTGTGATTTATCTTCAGTAAAAGAGTGTCCATTGTTTTTAACTGTCGGTTTTCAGAAATCAGTCCATGTACCTCTCAGCCTTGTGCAAATGGAGGACAATGCATTCCTGTTCCTGGGTCTTGTACTGACTTTACATGTCAGTGTGAAGGTTGCTTTCTTGGGGAGACTTGTCAGATTGGTAAAATATTATTTATGGTTTATTTTTGTTCATTTCGACTGAAAGGTAATTTTTTAAAGAATATATTTGGATTTTATGGATTTTCTCCTTTGCTAAGTTGACCGCTTGGATTGAGAAACAGCCTTCAAAATTCCTTTCCGCAAGTGGCAACAGAATATGTTAGTCTTAGATGTTTGGATCGCTGCAGAATATATCAGTTTGAAATATTTGCAATGCCTTGACAGATCTGTTGAATGACGTTGCTTAAATTTTGCAAACAGCAGTGACTAATTTGAGCTCCTTTCTCACTTTAATGTTTTTTCTGAAGTAGTTGTTGAAACACGAAACAAGTGTACATTAGAATTAGTAGTAAATTCTTCTTTATTTGCTACAAATTTAGATGAATTTGTTTTTATACTGTTTGGTCACATCTGTATCATTGATCTTACAAAAATGTGTGGCCAACATTAGAACCTTATTTTTAGTTGAATTTTTTTTTATTTTTGAATTGAATTTTTTTTTTAACAAAATTTACATTGTGTATAAAATGAATGTTCCAGTGATATAAAAGATAGTATTACAAGTACTTTTCAGATTCAATTCAAGGTGTTGTATTAAAATTAATTAACTGATGATTGAAAATCTTATTAATTTTTCTTCTCTTGTGTTTTCAGAAGTAAGGCCGTGTGACATCCACCCATGCATGAACGGTGGTACCTGTGTGCCAGTCAACGGCTCTTGTACAGCTTTAACCTGTCTATGTCCTGACTGTTATTCTGGTCATCTTTGTGAAAATTGTAAGTAATCCCATTTTTCAGCTCATTTTTGTTTTTGTAGACTTCTATATGTTTTTGTAGTTTACAACAGACTTATATTTTACCTGGCTTGAAATGTGTATTTTAATGATATTTTGTCAATTTTTTAATTGTTTAGGGTTCGTCCTTTTTTCAACTTCTCTTGAGATGCCATGACACTTACGACTGATTTTAGACAAGCTGAAAACCTTTCTGGGAATATCTACTTCAGTTCAAATGAGTTGATGTTATACTAATGTTAAACAATAAACATGAGCTGACTCTCCAAGTTGGGTGGAGAGTGGCGTTCAGAGTGTCTGTCTTGCAATCTCTGGGTTCTGGATCAAATCCCGGCAGAACCACTTGGAGAATTTCTGGGGATTCAAATTTGGCTTGTTCAGTAAACCTGTTTACCAAGGTGCTGAGGGGGTTATTTGGGTCCCTGTTCTCAGATGTAGGTCTTGTCTGCTTTAGGTTGCTTGATGGGGCCGGGGGGATGCCGAACTATGCAGGTTCTCCACCCCTCCCAGCTTTTGGGAAAGTGGCTAAAGACTTGGGGGGACTCTCGTCCATCTGATGGGGATGTTAAATCGCTGTCCCCTGTGCAGGCTTGGGTTTTCATTGGCGATTGTCCTTTTTCACCTTTCTCTCGATATCCTCTGGACACTTATCGAAAAGAGTAGGCAGATCTCACCAGTGTTCATCCACGATCAACATGGCATAGGATCCTTGATGAGTCCATATGGGACTTCCTGATATGAAGGAAACAGTCATAGATGGCCAGTTTTTAAAAGTGCACTGGGGTGATATTAAGGACAGGTGGCAAGTAGTATATATTTATAAGAATACACCTGCCACCTTACAGCTTGCTGTTTTCAGTCACTTGTGCACTGAGACCTGATGAAGACAGGTAGATCCTGTCAAAACATTGTGATTCTTACATTAGGTTTTATCGTTATTGATTTTGTCTTCTTCTATATAGATAAGTTTATGTTCTATGCAGAGATTTAAGAAGAGTATGTAATCAAATTCATCCTTCGGCAAATTTATTTTCATTTATTTTGAATAGATATTGAAGCTTGTAGCTCCTTCCCTTGTCTGAATGGAGGGTCTTGTTTTGGCATTGAAGGGTCCTGCACAAACTACTCGTGTAGCTGTCATGGATGCTACACTGGAATCAACTGTGAAATCAGTAAGTCTAAATTCTTCACATTGATATCAAAAGAAAAGATACAAAAGTAGCAAGTTATGATTTGAAATAATTCTGCACCAGTGAAAGATATAATACCAATAAATATTTTCACATTTATGGAAAGACTCATATGTTGAACTGAAATCAGATGGTTCTTTGTGATAATTGATTGCTTTTTTATCAGCCTATGACTGGTTTGTGAGGAGACATGTGGAGAATGGGGAGAAATTGATTGGGCCATAATGGCTATGATGGCCGTCGGCCAGACTTTTATGAGTTGACACTCTGCATGTATCGATTGGGTATTTACTGTCAAACAAAATCTGTGTAATCCTTTAACAGGTATGGACCCTTGCGACAACAGTCCTTGTTTGAATGATGGACTTTGCGTAAGAAGGGACGCAACGTCCTGTTTGGAGGCATTGTGCATATGCAACGGTTGCTTCACGGGCGAAAATTGTGAAACAGGTATGACTTGGTGTTTATATCAAAAGCAGAAATGTATTGTCAACCAGCACATAAACCAAAGTTGGATCTTTACTCAAGTTTCTGCTTTTTCTAAGAATTTCCTTTTGTTTTATATGTTAGATACAATTTAGATCAACATTAGTCATCATTAGAGTTAGTTTAACTGGTGTTATTGGCATCTTGGAAGGCCATGGGAGAATGAGCTTCCACTGATTATCTTTGAAATCAACTTATTAATTGAACCAGTTAAAAAGAAATTGAGATGACGAATCACAGAGGGGAAAAAATGGTCAGATTCATAATATTATGAAATGTCAAATGAACCGTTAATTATTTAATTTCTTGATTTTCTCTCATATGTTAAAATGTGTTTAGAGGTTTCTCTGATGGTATTGAACTTTTTCCGTTTTGTCCAATCAGCTATAGACGTTTGTTCAGACAATGGCAATCCCTGCATGAATGGAGGACAATGCATCCTGATGGATGACAGCTGCACAGAGTATAGATGTGAATGTCCTGGGTGTTTCACAGGTCCCTCTTGTGGACAATGTAAGTCAACAACAGCAATATAAAAGCATAAGACAATTCCTAGGTATGTCAAAGTTTTGCCAGGATCTATTATTGAGAGTAGATCACAAAATCCACTTTGGAGACTGAATGTCAAAGATCAAAATAAATGAAAGTCCAAGTTGATTTTGAATAACAGGTTTTTTTTTCTCAGTTCAATTAGTCGTTAGAGAGAAGGATTTTGTTTACAAGCATTTAATTTCTGTTACAGTATTGGATCCTTGTGCTGGTGACCCTTGTTTCAACGATGGACTTTGTGTGAACATTAATTGTACTCATTATCATTGTGAATGCCAAGGGTGCTGGGAAGGAGACAGATGTACCTCAGGTGAGCTTGCCTTTTGCTTTTTGCGTTTCCTCTTTCACTCTCTCTTACAAAGTCAAGAATGCTTTTCCTTTTTTTATGTGTATGATTTAAATGGCTGAAGGATTACTCAGTGTTTAGAGGAAACAGAGAAGATTTATTAATGTTGATTAACACATTCAGTCACATTTAGTTCATTTGGTAGGATAATTAAGGTATAAGAAACTGCTGTGTGAGCTTTAGGTGAATTCCTTTCATTTCATATGATATCTTTCTTTGTGTCAAAATGTGGTTCCTCAAAACCAAATTATGTTCATTTTTCATGTTTCTTTCATGTTTTGCAATTTCCCGGCCGTAATCTCTTCAACTAATGTCAAATTGTCAAATAAAATGTAAGCTACGACAACATACACAAGTAGAGTAAAGTATCCATTGATCCATTAACAGCAGTCATTACACTCTTCATTTGTCAGCAATCAATCAATGCTCACCAAATCCTTGTGAGAACGAAGGATTCTGCCAGCCTGTCGATGGATCTTGCACCAACTTCACCTGCCAGTGTCCAAACTGCTTTTATGGAGAGAGATGTCAAATGAGTAAGGAAAAAATTTGTTGTCCTTGCTTATTTGGGGCACTTGGTATTAACATGTTTTCTATGCTGCTTTCTCTTTGAGATCTAGTCATAATGGTATTAAATGCAAAGATTGGAAAAGTGAAACTAGGCTTTCTTGGTAGTCTTTGGGATATTGATAACTTGTTTTCTATTATGCTTCACATGCTCTTAGTGTTTCGATAACTATTTGTAATTGCAGCCAATGGTGCACTACTGTTAGTACTAATTGGCAATGATGCCCATTTAGACTGGTATCATGAATTAGATAGTAAGGGTCAAACCATATTCCAATAGAGCTTGTATTTTCAAGGTTCACTTTACCAAGGAACTTCACTGCATTTGAATCCATAACAGATTTTGCAATCATGGAAGGAATATATTTTTTTAGCACTGGCACAATGGATCTTTTATTTGTTCTTATTACATAGCTCAAACTTTATGCTTTGTTCTGCCACTAGTGTTTGTGTCTGCTCTCTGTTTTGACCTCTGTAGCTCCTGCTTCTCATCTTTCAAGTTTGAGTTACTTACATCTCATTGTTTTTCATATTAATAATGACATGGATATCTATTTCTCTATTTCTTGTATCACAGTGAACGATCCTTGCTCTTCCAGCCCATGTTCAAATGATGGCAAATGCCAAATCTCAGATACCTCTTGTACAAACTATACCTGTCAGTGTGAAGGTTGTTTTACCGGTACCAACTGTGAAATAGGTAAGTCATGCCCTCTGCAATGTTTATGCAAATTTTTTTGTGGGTGCTGAAGGTGGTTTTCTACTCTCAAAGGTGTCGTAAAACAGAAGTGTAAGTATGAAGTAAGTGTGACATTTAGTTCTCCAGCTGGTTTTAAAATCAACAGCATCTTTGACATAAAATTCTTGCCATATCTTTTTCTGCAATATCCTTCAATCACAATTGATGCCTTCACTTTCATATTAGGTACAAGAATGGCTGGATGTGAAGTGGGAGGGGGGCCATGGTGGGGTGAATAGGATTGCCTAAAAAACAATCTTTGTTTAAACTATTTCAGAACAGCTTTGAAACAATGTTTTGGTGTGACTCATCTCACTACCCTTTCTTAAGTGACTTTGAGAATATGACTTTGCATGTCTTCCTAGTGTTGAATACAGTTCTGTTATCTACAGCATTGATAAATATTAGGGAAGGAAGAGGTGGGGGGGTTATGGCTGGAAAAGCAAGTCTTCATATCAGTCACCCCAAGAAAAATTGCTTTTAATAGAGTTCGAATTTTTGTCAGACAGACATATTTTTTCCCCTCTCTGGCTTGGACATTCACAGAACTTGATCCATGCAACAACCATCAATGTCAGAATGGAGCTGTATGTATCCCTGCTCAGGATTCTTGCTCTGACTACAACTGTATTTGTCCTGACTGCTTCTCGGGGAAGTTCTGTCAAACTAGTAAGAAATTTCTGATTTTGGAACTGATATGTTACACCTTTTATCTTTACAATTCATACATGTCTTATAAGTTTCTAAGCAAGGGGAGCTTTCCTCAACCCTTGTTAGCAAAGATAAAAATGTATTTTTACATGACACTTGATTGGTAGCGATGCAAAGTTTGTGGGATTAGATTGATGTAGAAGACCATTGTTTTCACTTATTTATTTCATGCACATGGATCAGTGGAGGGGGTTTACCCTCCCCCTTGACTTTCCCTGTGTATCACCACCTTACTCCATCCATGTATTTCTGTATTACTTGGATAACTATTATTCATGTCATGATACATTTGCAGGCACTAACATGGATGTAACTTGCAGTTATCATTTCCTCTGTTTCACTGTCTTTACTTTTTCTTTTATCATATACTTTAGAAACATGAATATTTTTTGTCTCTGTTCTTGGTGTTAAAACCTTTGTTTGTTTATTATTTCATAGATGAAAATGTTTGTCACAGTTTTCCATGTCTCTCTGGAGGTGAATGTCAACTGGTTCCTGGATCTTGCACTAATTACACATGCACTTGTCAAGGATGTAACCTTGGTGAAAACTGTCAGATTTGTAAGTTTTACTTCTTTTCCTTTCTTTACCGTGTGTCAAGTCTAAAAGAAATAAATATAATTAATTTTTGAATGATTCAGATCACCATTGTGAATAAGAGGAATCAGATTATTGTGAAGTAAAAATTTGAATGAAACATGAAAATGGGAAATATATGCCATCATTGTCACAATTTTGCAGTTATGTACATACAAGAAGAAATAAACATCCACGTCTTTGGTTAGGAATCATTCCCATATCTTTCCAAGTTAATCACCATAGCAATGGGTTAGTAGTCATAGCTGTGTGAGTTCTAATGAATAGTCATAACACCACTTTACCATTGTTTACATATTAGTCAATGAATATTCATGATGTTTGCTTTGTCCTCAGCTATCAACCAGTGTGAACCCAACCCGTGTCTCAACAATGGGTTCTGCATCCCTGATGATGGATCATGTTCAAATTTGTCATGCCAGTGTCAACCCTGTTTTTCAGGACCCACATGCAATGAAAGTAAGTTTTAGGAAAAAACCAGCACTGCTTGCCTCCCTCAAAGTGTTCATTTTGTAACAGTCTTGTACAGAATTTTTGTGCAACTTTTACACAGAATTTAAATAATACCTCTCAGTTTTTGTTATTCTTCTCAGTGTTATGTTTTGCAAACCCTCATCATAGTTATTACAGCAAGTGCTGTTACTTCACCATGAAAGACTTGTGTTACATCATTTGAATTATTGAATTCCATGAACATCTCAAGCTATTGTCCCTATGTGTCACTGCAGAGTTGCTGCTATGAAAATACAAATTTAAATATCATAATCTTAGGTCTGTAGATTTTTAATGGCAGCACAATGAAATTGGTTTACCATTCCTGCACACTTGTCGTGAAATGTATCACACGTAAACCCTGTGTCACTTGTTCCTTCAAATGGCAAGAAGTTGCTTTTATTTGCTTTATTGCATCCATGTCAAGGTCATGTCTTATGTTTCTCCTTTTATTTCTTCTTTACCTCTTTCAAGGAACAGATCAATGTTCCTCTATGCCCTGCATGAATGGTGGTACTTGTGAAGTCCTTGGTAATCAGTGCGTAGATTATGTTTGTAGATGTCCACCATGCTACACTGGAAGTAACTGTGAGACTGGTAGGTGATGACTCGCTTTGTCCATTTGTTGTTTTGCTGGATTTGTATTTTCAGAATGTTCATATGCAAAATAAAGCTATTAAATTTGTAAAACAGACAGAAAACAAGATGATATTAACATGACAATAATGATGTTATGTATTGTATTATTTTACAGATGTAAATGTTCCTTAATTGCATCCATATTTGTGACATGTAGTCAATCTATGTACATTTGACATGTGTAACTGGTATTTTGTGGGAAAAGTCCAGTGTGTTGTAGTTAAGTCTGGTCAGTCTAAAGCCAAAGTCGGCCCTGAACAGAGGCTTGTAACACTATATGTATGGCGGCTTCGAGGCCAGTCAAGACCTGGGAAGTCGTAGCCAAGGCTGACCTCAACTATACAACCGTGGTAAAGTCAAAACTGAAAACCAAAATTTGGTTGGTTTGTTGTCAAATAAGTACAGACCTCAGATTAACAAGATGCTTTGTAAAATTAGCTGAAATTGATGTCTCTTACAATTGTGATTACACTGTTTTTGGTCTCAGCTTTGTATTTGATTTTCTTTGGGGATATTAATTAGTTGGAGACCATATACTCTGCCAATAGAACAATTTGCCATGAATCTACAGTCATCTGAGATAGTGTATTGAATATTTCTAGTTATGAATATTGCTCAATGTAAATATGTAATTGAAGGCAAAAATTTTTGTATTTGGTCTTTGTCCTAATTCTAACATCTCTTCTTCATTTCTTTGATGTAATTTCAGAGATTGACCAGTGTGCCTCCAATCCATGTCTTAATGATGGAGTCTGCTTGCCTGTGGAGGGTTCCTGTTTACTTTATAATTGTTCCTGTCCTGGCTGTTACACTGGCAGACTCTGTGAACACAGTGAGTTGTCTCCTTCCATTTAGTGAGGGCAGAATTTTTGAAAGATGTACCAATCAACATAACAGTTTAAAACCTACCACTGAAAGTGTAAAATCAACATATCTGAAGGTTATGCTTTAGTAGTTTGCCTCCAGTTTCTGAGTTTCAGGAAATTATTTACCAGCACTGAGGTGTCAGAGAGAGGGTGGGATAGACATTAATGTAAGGCAGCATTTTCCCATTGATTGTGGTTGCAGTTGTAACAAGCTGAGTACAGTAAATAGAAGACAACAATTAATAATGACCAATAGTAATTTGATCCTCTGCATCTCCATATATTCTCTAAAGTTATCCTTTACCTCTATACTTCCCCTGAATTCTCATTATTTCCATGTATCCCATAAATTCCTCCACATGTCCACCTTTCTTTTTCCTTTGTGATGGCTCTCTCCTTTTCTCATTTTCCTGATGTACAATGTTAATGAAAACAAATAGTATTAAAATTGTGCAAAAATGATTCAAAAATGTGATCCCTGTCATTTCCAGATACTTCAGTTTCAATCATAAATATCAGCAGTTCTCACAAGTTTTCATAGAACTAGGAGCTCAATCGGAAATAAACTTTATTTGTACAACTTTCATTCCTTTAATGCTACTAGCCAAACTGTTGTTTTATGTTAATTTTTTTTCTTCCAGATTCCAAACCACCCCTTATTTTCATTGTTCCTGCTTTCTTTGCATTATTTTGACCTGGTTTCATTCTACATCTTAACTGCTCATGATCTCTTCCTCTCGGAGCCATTTTTCCGTACTGCAGTGTATGATGTTTTTGAGATATTTGACCGGCATTTGTTTTCCTTTTAAACAGTTCTCGATCCATGTTATAGTGAGCCATGTCTCCACGGTGGTTCCTGTTCTCTCGTCGGGGACTCGTGTTCGGAGTTCCGGTGCCAGTGCGATGAATGCCATTCCGGGGAATTCTGTGAGAATTGTAAGTTACGACAAACACCGTTTCTTGGAAACAATGTGGACAGGCAAAGAATAGCAAATACACCATTTCGAAGAGCTTGTGTTGTATTTCTAGAAAGATAACTAAGCTATTAACCTTTAAAATCCAGTGTCTTATGATTTTTTTCAGCTTTTCTATTATTTAGTGATAATTTCTACCATTGCTCCACTCTCTGATTCATATTCTGGAGGAAAGTTTGTCTTACCTTTTTCAAAATTAATGAATTGCTCATGGATGAACTAAATGTAAAACGAGGAATCTTTTAATTGTTCTTTTTATGGGGTGGTCCATGATAGGCAGTGCAAACCATGGTGGGCCATATCCGTGAAGGAAAGTTCTGAAAGATAGATCAAAAGATCAGTGATTTTTAAAACATTCAGGTGAATCTTTCTTAAAGGACACAGTAATTACTTCATTGAACAAAAAGTTCTCTACATAAATTTGGGATTCAGTGCCTTGCAGACAAGACATGGACAAACATAGGAGCTCAAAGGAAATGTCCTTGCAGCAAACTCTTGGTCACTTGAGATCAGTCCCTAGTATGATGGTCTGAGATAGATCCAAAATTCACCACTTTTATTGAATTACTGGAATCACTCTAAAGGAAGGTAAGCCAGTCTGGATGGAATAACCAGCGATATGTATCTGCATTAGCAGCCATGTACACATTCCCGTGGAATCATGTTCGGGAAAGTCTCAAATGCCACCATGATACACAGTACTTTATACAACTGACGTAACTGCACTCACTTTATAAGCTCCTGACGTCAATGAGATTGCCTGTTTGTTTTGTTTTTATGGATTGTGCATTGTGAAATCTTTGTTTAGTTTGAATATTGCACACTGTAAAGTCACCACACTTGTTAGTCATTTGTTCATTTTACTGCATTCGTGTGTTCTGGTTGTTGGCACCATTCATTTAGATTTATTTTAATAGTCTTGTCTATCATCGATGATCATCCTTTTATCATTCCGTCCAGCAATCGATGCTTGTGATGATCATGAGTGTCAGAATGGAGCTATATGTCAGAAGGTTTCTGATTCTTGTACAGAATACACCTGTGGGTGTTCTGGGTGCTTCTCCGGTGAATTCTGCCAACAAGGTTAGTCTTTCCTGTATCTGTCTTGTGCTAGCAATAAATATCACAACCTCTGTTCTGTGTTTGTGTGCATTTGGATTGATGAATCTGTGTTTGTGATGTCTTGCTTACAAACATGAGGTAAAAGGTAGATGTAAGTATACCAACTTGAATAAAGGAACACTGTTATTTTATTTTTCAGAGGTAAATCATATAAATTGTGAAAGGATGGGAGTCAGTCTGAAATAATGGCTATTAAACCAATCTCAGATATTTAATGTGAGAATGTGATTGCTCATGTTACATCAATCAAACCATTTTGCACTTTTCCATTCTGGAGTTCAATGTTTTAATTGTTGTTATTCATTGATTTCCACAGTAATGTGTGAAATTCATTTCATTCCACATTTTTTCTACTTCAAACTGGATTGTATCTTTTTAATTCTCTCATTCCCGTCGATGTGATTGATGCCTGTAAACACCCCATCCATGGCGATTATTGTCTTTCTTCATTATGATGTTAATCTATATCCATGCTCTATGTATACATTTTCTACTGTTTCTTACGTCCAAGTCTGTAATCTTCACAGAAATAGATCCATGTACCAACCACGGTTGTCAAAATGGTGGAGAATGTTTATCATTCGATGGGGTCTGTTTCTTCTATGCTTGTGAGTGTAGTGGCTGTTATGTTGGAACAAGATGCGAGATATGTAAGTATTCTGAATTGTTTTAATGCTCGCTTGTTACAGTGTATCAGCGATGTCATGCATCTTTTTGCTGTTGTACCTCTAGTTTGAAAAAATTTTGGTGGAGATTATTCTTTTGATGCTGAAAGTCTGTTTTTTTTTTTTACATACTTCATTTGGATTCCTGGAGGAATGTGAAAAGACAATGTGTGATGTATACAGGTGGGTCCTTAGTTGTGTGAGCTGCATTGATTGGAAACGATGATAGCCTTTCATGAGTAATTATCTCTATTGTCTGTTATGAAAATCAAAAGCACTATGACTCTAAAAACCCTTTCAGCACAACATGTAGGAGACTATAGAGTGAATCATTAAAAACTGATATGATGGTTGCATTGGGTAAGTGGTAGCTTGATCCTAGTTGCCTGTTATGGGTGTCTAACGTCATTTGAACTCATTCCACAAGTAATATAAAACAAGATCACAGAGGTTATGAATGTTATCGTTCCTGATGTCAGTAAGGTAAACAGAGGTTAAATTATCACAAAAAATGGCTCATGTGATGTGTATGATGCATTTTGCTTTCACTGAGGTCAAAGGTCACTTAAAGTCAGTGATACTATATAGTAACAAGCCGAATGAATCCTGATGAATGAAGATTTGAAAGTTTAACTTTGACTGTAACCTTTGACTGTAACCTTTAACTTTGACTGTAAAGGGACATATGATTCAACACCTCTTCTCATTTGGTCATTACCACATACCATCTGAAAGATCTGTAATTAAAGTTGTCATTGAATAATTATTTGATTGGATTAACGGTTTTGATTTTGATCGATTCTCCTCATTGCACACATCATTCCAACAGATTCTGATGCCTGCACAAACAATCCATGCACCAATGGAGGTACCTGTGTCAGCATAGGCTGCAATGACTTTCAGTGCATTTGTCCAGACTGCTATGAAGGCAGACAGTGCGAGAGAGGTCAGTGTCAAGAATAATTCTAAAATAAACATTGATGTATCTTGCATGTAATCAGGTTAACTGTTTGTATTTCTAATGACAAAGTTAGGACAGAATGCGTGAGGAATGACAACACCAGTTTTTGGCATCGGTTAACATCATTTTGCACTGACTTTACTACTTAGACAGTACCCATTGCAAAACTGGACTACCAGAGGCAATGATTGATGCTCAAAATTGTGTGTATGCATAATATTTGACAGATGTGAAGATAGGTAGCCCTCTCTCATGTTTTGTACAAAGTTTATTTTCAGACTTGACATAGCAAAAGAATGCACATTTAGCAATTTGGGATTAAAAGACCTGGCAGGTAATTCCTACAGAGTTCTTTTGTTCTCCATCTGTCACTGTCTAAATCTGCTACAAAACACTCAGGTATCTGGTTGTTAATTAAATCCTATCGTTAATAGCTCGTTAGTGTTGCTTGTTGATCATTTTATTGTTTAAGCACCTTCGGTCTGTCCATTCCTTGTAACCAAGTTTACAGAAGATTGAGACAACAGATGCAATATCAGCTCCTTTTGTGTCTGAGTTCTGTAAGCCATCTTTGTATGAACTGATTGGTTAAACAGGCAAGACTTGTCATTTTGTATCGCAAGACTGTTCTTATCAGTCAAGACTTTTCTAATTCACCCCCTTGTTTTACTGGGTAGAGTTACTGTGCTTCAAAATGCTCCCTGACACTTACGTGGGAGTCTTGCTTTGTATTTTTGTGTAACAGATGATGATTGTCTGTAGGAACTTTAAAATCCACTGTTAAATTATTGTTGAAATGATTTGTAAAAAAATTGTAAAATGTGAATTTTAATTAACTCAGTATGAGCAAGTCAAAGTAAGTTAAGTCATCATTAATCAAACTCTTGTTTTCTTGCAGTTTTTTTTTTTTTTTGTACCTTGACGCTATAATCTATGATAACATTTTGAAGCTTCTAATGCCCCAAACTCTGGGGTTCATAAAATGCAAGCCTAACATGATGTACATAACATTAGGGTAGGTTGGTAATATTAAAAGAATATTTCAGACCATTCAAGAACATTCAATAATGACCACACCAGTCATTTTCCCATAAAAGTAACAACCACTTGGTCCACAGAGATATTTAAATAGTAAAGCATTTTACGATGGATAATGTTCGAGACAGCCTCATGAATAATTTGTAATCATGGCATGATTATGTAAAAGTTAAGTTTTGTTGTCCCTTGTTTCTGCGTGACTTTAATGTCATAGGCTCTGTTGGCCTATTCAAAAATTTGACGTTTCCAAACAATCCATATCTGTACACAAGGACTAGGAGCAGATCGAAAGTTGTTGACAAGTACTTTCATATTATTATGGATGTAAGAAGAATAATATTGCCTGACCTATTCTTTTAAGTAGTTTTTCAAATTTAAATGTGCAGGGAAGAAATTGATTATTGTGTTGATTTACTAAGCTCTTCCTCTGTAAGAGTCTTGGCAGCCATGCTGTCTGCCTCAAATATTTAGTGTTTTTCATATAAAATAAAGACATTGTTTTTTTGATTGGTGCTCTTTCAGTGCAGTGTTTTTATGACAAATGGTCAATCATTTATATTTTGTTTGAAAACTTTCCTTCAGAAAAGGATCAGTGTGCCTTGAACCCTTGCCTCAATGGTGGAATATGTATCCCAGAATTAGACTCTTGTAGCAATTTCACCTGCCAGTGTGCCGGCTGCTTTGTGGGAGCAAGATGTGAGGAGAGTAAGTCCAATCTTGTCTCATGCTGGCGGATGTATTTGTGAGCTCTTCACTGAATTGTAATCAGTCTCTGATTAGTTTACAGTGTGGCATATATATGAAATTTCACCAAATCTGTATGTCATTACCTCATTTCCATATCCAAGAATCTCCTTGTTAATTATGATCAAATTTTCTCTACGTACTTGCCTTGCCTTTTCTCAGATGTTTATTTTTACCTCCAGCTACATTTTCTGTTAACTGGTACAATTTTTTGCATTTCTCACATTTTCCAACTTTTTGCATAGTTTTTCATTAGTTATACATTCTTGCAAGGTGAATTGAATACATTTTTGGTATATGTGTATCTTTCAAACTGTTCTTGTAATTTTTATATTTTTATTAAGATTGTTTTGTCTTCCTATCCCAGCTTCCGATCCATGTGCCTCTGATCCATGCAGTTCTGATACGCTGTGTTCACCCCTGCCTGGTGACTGCTCACAGTACACGTGCCAGTGTCCGCCATGCTTTGCCGGATCAGATTGTCAGACGGGTAAGATTTTAAAATTATTTTGTGTTCTTGACAGTGATGTGGAGACCTCCCCCCTCCCTTTAAAAAAAGAGGAAGCGGAAAGAATGGATTCTATTCAGATATGAACCCAGCTGATATTGACTTCCCAGTGATTCATTTCTCATCAGTGACGTATCAAGTGAATATCTTTTTGAAGACTCCTGGGTTCACTCTAGATAGAAATTCTGACAACAGAATATTCACATTCAATTAAAGATGTCCTTGTGAGTGGGACACATTCATGTGGAAAATCTGAATTGAATTTTTTATCAATTGATGCAATTGTTTGCTAAACGTTTGTCATCTTATACACATTTTCTTTGGAACATGCATTTCTTCGAGGCTATACACTGACCATGAACAGTATCTTTAGTGTCTCTCAAAAACGTCTGTTCTCCTCTGAAAGTCAGTCACCCGACAACTCAGACCACATGATGAAGTAATACAGAAGTTCATTCACAGCTCAGTCAGCTTTGAAGATACCATATGTAATCTGTCTCTCTTACCTTCTCGTGAATTTCAGTGGAAAGGATGTTAAAATGAAGAAGTAAAGTGAAGAAAAATATAATTATACCCCTTGTTTTTATTTATTTTTTTTTATGAAGGAGTTGATTTGTGTGAGAGCTTGGATCCTTGCAACAATGGTGGCACATGTGAGATGGAGTCTAACTGCACTGACTTTACATGTCATTGTGATGATTGCCATGAAGGAAAACTCTGTGAAAAAGGTAATTCTTCTTCTTTTGGTATTGAAATATGTGATTTGAAACCTGCATAAAATGATTTCGCATAGAATGTACTTTGTGTAAAACGTCACATGACTGTTTGTCGTTTTTTTTTCTTTGCTCCAGGCTTAGCTTGGGTGAACTTCCTTATTTCGTAACTTCAAAGTATTTCTGAGTTTGGAAATGCGAACAGCCTTGTTTATGTTTATGGAGCAACTCAGATCACAGTACAGATGGAGTTTTGTTTTTACCATTGTTAAATAAATTTGATGAGAATGAAGAAATAAATTATCTGATTTGAAATAAGTAAAAAGACATTTGAAATGGTTGCACAATGTTTCCTCAACAGTTTTTCTTTTTGGCTGTCTTTTCGTGTGGTCTGACTTGTAAGTTTACATTAACATTAAAATTTTCTTCTTTTTTTTCTCATGAAGTTGATTTCATTATAGCAGTTCATGTCTACCAGACAATGAAAGCGATGATTGAATCGACTGTTTTCTGTTGTTGCATGAATCTTCTCAACTAAAGTCATTTTTTTTTATCTTCCAGAGGTTGATCTCTGTATTAATTCTCCTTGTCTCAATGGTGGTGTCTGCACCAGTTCATGTCCATCCTACACCTGTGCTTGCCCAGCCTGTTGGACCGGAGAGAATTGTGAAGTCGGTATGTCTTATATATTCTGACCAAATTGGATATAACTCTCTGCCTCTATTGATAAAACATAATAGAAACAGTCTGTCACTTAAACTTTTGAGTTGAACTCTCTACACATCTATCCATAATTTCTCCAAGTGTAACTATTGACGTGATCGACATTTTAGCTCATCAGAGATCGTGATTTGGGTAAGATTTGAGAGGTCTATGTTTTTATGCATAAGATGCCTTTTTTTCATGAGAATAACTATTTCTCTTTAATGAATTCATCCCTTCAGCTGTGGATGCCTGTGCAGATAATCCTTGTATGAACGGTGGCTTCTGTACCAATCTTTGCTCACATCACACCTGCAGTTGTCCTGTTTGCTTCACCGGTGACAACTGTGAAATTGGTAAGGACCTCTTCTCTTCTTTTGGCGGCATATGACTTTACTTTGTTCTCATCCCCTGAAATATTGGCAGGGTCAGTGCAATCCTGGCACTGAAAAAGAATGAAAGAAAAGTATCACTGTTCTATTGTAATCATGGAAATGACTGCATTCAAGTTTAAAAATGTTACCTCAACGATTGAGCTTTCTTTATGTATTTGCTTGATTTTGCCCCTTTTTATTTTAATTTTTTGTGTGTGTTTGTAGTATTTACTGATACATTGAGCAAAAGAGCTCTGTTATAGATATGTTATTGTTCCTTTTGTAACTGTAAGCAGTAGTTATATTGACAAAAGAATATCAACCCAAGTTCCGATCACTAGTCATTTCTGGTATTAATTAAGCTCCCACCTTTCAGATTAATCATAATTTTACAGCTAATTTGGAAATTAAGCTGTCATCAGATCAAGGGATAAAATAAACAGGCTGTCATCACAGATTACTACCCCAAAAGCTTTGCTGTGATTGGATTTCATGTAAGCTTTGCAATAGGTTTGACTGCAAAATAGGTTGACTGCTAACCAATTTAAACATTAATAAGCAAAAAGTGCTAATGTGTTCACACTGTTTTAACTCTTGCAGATGTATTTTTGTTATAAAGTTTGAAAAACTATCAAGATGTGATTAACCAGTCAACTGCAGAATGAAAATATTGTAACTTGCATACTACTGTGAAATTAATTTTTACACAATACACCTTTAAACGATCGTTTAAAGGTGTTGATTAGCTAGTTGGTTATGTGATGTAGTTTTGTGCAGGTATTACAGGACGTACATTTCCATCTTACGCAGTAGGGTGTAGTTTACGCAGGATGGATGTATACGTCTTGCGCAGGTAATTGGTTAATATTGCAACATTAGTAACATCCTCTGCTCTGAGTCTATGATATTATTGGTAAACACCTTGATGCACTTCTTACTCTGAGTAAAATTCAGTTTTTTGAATATTCATATCTTTGTCTTCATTTCTCCCAGATCTAAATCCTTGTGAGAGCAATCCGTGTCAACACGGAGCTACTTGTTCAGTCTCCAGCAACTGTCTCTCCTATACATGTCATTGTCCAAGCTGCATAGAAGGCTCACAGTGTCAGACGGTGTTGGATCCGTGCCTCGATAATCCGTGCAGGCATGGAGCGATTTGCACCTCATCAGAGACCAACTGCTCTGACTTTACCTGTGGTTGTGGTGAATGCTATACTGGGGACCTTTGTGAATTAGGTGTGTTATATAACTTATAAGTCATTTCAAGCTGATGTTAACATACATGCTCTTACTTTTATATTCTCTGTTCTGTCAGTGTAGCTTTTGTATATCTCTGCAATCTTCCTTTTTGGTTTGATGATGGTGTTAGAATTTGCCAAGGTTATGTTCAATCAAATTTAATGTTAATACTAATCCTTCTTCAAGTTATGCTTAATTTGGTTCAATTTTGTAGAGCATCAAACTTGAGGATGTTTATATGAAACATATGCAATCTTAAAAGTTATGTGTGTTTTCTCAATTTTTTTTCAATTCTTCATACTTAAGATTAATATTTAATTTTGCTGATTTCTCAGAGTAATAATATATAATAATAATAATTAACAAATTTGTAAAGTGCCTTATCCAGTTAAAATATAAAAGCTCTAAGGCACTGTACAAACATAAAAATAAAATAGCGGTTAACAAAAACTTAGCACAATAAAACACAGAAGCTCAAATTACAAGAAATGCTACCCTAGAAAACGAAACGGTAAGAAACCATTAAAAACAAGATAAGGAAAATTTAGAGTGGCCTGTTTATTTTCTTAGTTAGTTTATTTTTCTTTGTTTCTTTTTTTTTTGTTTTCTTCCAGTCGTTGATCCGTGTGAACCCAACCCATGTGATAATGATGGCATCTGTCTTAACTTTGGTGGATCCTGTACCAGCTTCATCTGCATCTGTGAAGGTTGCTTCAGGGGCTCTACTTGTGAGATTGGTGAGCAGAAACTACCTTCATTTTCTGAATCATTGGAATACACTGGAACCAGTCACAAGAAGCAGGGCATTGTTGTTACTTGTATCTATGACATTTAAATTAATTGTTTACTAAAGGAAGGACATGAATTTGTAAAATGATTGCAAGAAATATACTGCTCTTTATGTTGTTTGCTGTTTTAAATGATAGTACTTGTATTCCCTTTATCAAAAATTTTAAATAGTGATACGGTCATTACATCAGTAAAAACTCAAAGAAGTTGCAACTATTTATCATAAATGTAAACTATATGTTCTTGAATCTTGACAGTCCAAGACCCTTGTCAGTCCAGTCCTTGTGAAAATGGAGGGGTTTGTCTCCAAGGTAACAACACCTGTGGAGACTATGTTTGTGAATGCGAAGGCTGCTACAGCGGAATCAACTGTGACTCTTGTGAGTGGATAGCTTATCTCACCATTGTATTTAACTTCAACAATTTTGTGTGTAACTATCATCATATAGTGGCCAGGTTCATGGTTTTGTAAGAGTCCTACCGTTTACCTTCTGACAAGGTTCATCTTCTAGATTTAACTCTATGATAGTTAGGACTATGACCTAGTATCTCTTTAGCTTAATACAACTATTACACAAGCCTTGAAACCTTCAGACAAATAAATGACAATTTTGTATTTGGATTGAGACGTTCTTTTTGATCTATTTTTTCTCTTTACCTCTTCTTTTAGCTCCTTTAATATATTTTGCTTTAAACATATTTGAAAATGAGAACAGCTTTCATGAATCTTCACACATTGTTGTAACTCTTTGTGTCACCTGTCAACTGCAATGATATGTCAGAATTTTGCTGGTCTAAACTTCACAACCTGAATTTTTTTTTTAATTAATGTGGTACATTTGAATTAATGTAGAGAGTTTAATTGTTTGATGATAATAATGAAATTACATTTCACAACTCATTGCTTTGGAATTTTCCCTTCCTTTCGTTCTTTTGGTTTGTTTTTTCAGTGCAAGATCCTTGTGAAAATAACCCTTGCCTCAATGGAGCTATGTGTTCACCCTTAGAGGGCTCCTGTACAGAATACCAGTGTATTTGCCCTGACTGTTTCACGGGGCCGTTCTGCGAAAGCCGTAAGTTACTTCCGTACTGAACGGTGCATTACAGTATTGTCCTTGCATGGGGCCTTCCTCTAGAAAATTTGAAAAAGAATCACTTAAAGTGTGAACTTCCCTGGCTTCTGATCCATTTTAATATGAAGGACAGTTAGATAATCATAATTTTCCTTTTAATTTTTATCACAGTTGGCAAGTGTTAGGGATTATTTTTGAAAGAATCCTTGGTGGCCCTTTTATCAGCCCTGTGATCCCTTTAACAGGCCTGCTGTTTTGGTGATGGACATATTGTGTTTTATCATCTTTCTCATTTTCTCTGCAGCTTTAAACCCTTGTGACTCATTTCCCTGTCAAAACGGAGCGGAGTGTCTCACTAGCCCTTTGGACTGTGGAATTTATTTCTGCTTATGTCAAGGATGTTTTTCAGGAATACACTGTGAAATGGGTAAGACATCAAACTGATTCATTACAGTTTTGATGCTTACAGAATTACTCTTAATACATTTTCAATGTAATTAATTGACCTGATTCGTGTTTTACTTTGTTTTGTTTTTTTTTGACTGGAGTATCTAAATGTTGTATGAGACACTGAATCCAGAATTGAAAGGTGTTTATCGATCTGACCGATCTGTAGCAAAAATGCTGCAGTCTTTTTATCTGTTTTTTATTAAGGAATACTATTAAAAACATATATTTACAAACTTTTATAGTGTCAAAACAGTTAATTTACGTCTGATCATATTCTATGAAACAATACAGTGATAACTGTAAGTGTATTTTAGAAGTTGTAAGTGAAGTGAGATATTTTACTTAATCTCTAGTTGCACAGTAGATGGCTTATCTCATCTACAGTAACATCACTGCCAAATTACATTTCTCCTTATCTGTCACAATAGACATTCCTGTCTCTCTCGAGCCACAATGAATATTAAAGCTCAAACTGATACTCCTGTCACATCTGATATTCATACTCTACTTGTTTGTCACAAAAGACACACCTAGCCTGTACTTTAGTGTCACAGCATGTATTTGTGCCCTACTGATCTGTCACAATTGGCACACAACTTTTTCTCTTTCTGTTTATCCATCACAGCAGAGTATTCAATGTGTATAGCATCCTGGCATCACAGATCCTAATTTTGTACAGTTTAGTTTACTTACCACAACCAGCCAACTGCGTTAACATTTAGCACCCCTTAATGGGGAATAAGGCATTTACAATGCACCAACATGTCACTAAAAAAGAAAACTACTTTAATCATTGTTAAACCATTCAGGTTCTTCAATAAACATCTGCAAAAGCTATACCTCTTCAAAACATTGCATATAAGATGAGTTATGGAAGATGCATCATTTAGAATCTATCATTTTGCATTCTTAAATATTGGTTTTAAAAGTATGATGTTTTCAAAATATGAATGCCTTATTTTAATTTGGAAGCATAAATCCATTGCATTTTCACTTCTACATCTTCATCAGATCTAGACGCATGCATTAGCAGTCCATGTGGTGAGAATGGACTCTGTCTGACAGAGGTTGGTACTTGCAGCAGTTTCTTCTGTGCCTGTTCTGGATGTAACACTGGCCTCAGATGTGAACTCAGTAAGTTCAAATTAGTCTTTCATCTGTGATTCAACCTGCTTCTGTATAATTTCCAGATCTCTCAATAATGATTTAAAATGTCAAACAGACCTGTGATGCATCTGATGGGGGAAATGGGGGGACACATGTTCAGTTTGTTATTAGTTCAGAGCAGTTATGTGTCTTATGACATGGGTGTATTAAGGGTGTTATACGTTCACTGATGTTCTGCTATTAGGATTATGAAGGAGCAGTACGGCCTTCCATTGTTTTAAGTGCATCTTGCTTCAGTTTTGGAATTTCATTTCCTCTTGTAGTATACCATATGTTGCAGAGAGGTTTATAACAGAATAAACAAAGGAAAATCTAAACTGAAAGAAAATTTGAAAATCTTCTTTCTGCTTGTATTTCCACTTCAGCGAGTGATCCATGTAACCCAAATCCGTGCCAAGTTGGTGGAACCTGTGTCCCAGAGGGATGTGACGAGTACACCTGTCAGTGTCCTCTGTGTAGGACTGGAGCTAACTGTGAGATCGGTGAGCGTGTTTTTTAATCATCTTTCTGTGGCTACTGTCAGTATGTGGATTCAACACCAGCAGTTTTGCATCATCAATTACATGTCTTCATCAGTTTCTTGTGAAACTCTCCACCGACCCACCCACCCAACCTCTTACAGGTTAGTCATCTTCTTCAATCACAGAGGCCTTTTGAAGATTTACAGGCAACAGTTTGGATACTTTCTTGGATCGGGAAACGAGATCACCTTCTAAGAGATCAAAACTACATCTACTTATCTGCTAACCATTTTCCTTGATCATTAGGTCCTCGACATATCATGCCTGATATTTTACTCCTAAAACTGTCACCACTTATTATCTGGCAGTACTTTCATAGTCGGACCTTTTTCTTTTCATTTCAATGATGCTTACTTTTCTCATTGCAGCTGTTGATTTGTGTGAAACACAAAACTTCTGTCAAAATGGAGCCCTTTGCCTTCAACAACCTGGTTGCGGAGAAATCCTCTGTCTTTGCGACTCTTGTTCTAGAGGAAGATATTGTGAAGAAAGTGAGTGTGACTTTGTTGTCAGATTTTGAAGAATTGATTACATCTATTGACTAGAGTCTTGTTTCAGCTATTTTTTCTTTCCTACCTCTGGTTATTGTTGATATTTATTTGCTCATTTCCTTCAAATACTTGTTGACCTAATGCTACAAGCATTATTAAAGACAGAAGTCAAGACATAATGCTGTTTCAACCTGTGAAAAGTTCTTGTCTTTTCTTCTTGTGTGACTTCACTGCACTTAATTTTCATCTGTTGGATTCATTAAGACAGGAAATAAACACTTGAGAGGCAATTATTTTTGCAAAATCCTTGTGAACTTTAACAGTAAATGATTACACTGGTTAAACTTTATCATACCTATCGTCTCCATATGTATCCTCCTAACATCTCATGAAAAGTTCCGATCCCATTTTTTACTTTGTTTTTCTCTCCAGGTATCAATATTTGTGAGGTTAATAACCCATGTCAGAATGGTGCATTCTGTATCGATCGATGTCCTGACTATATCTGTGTTTGCACAGACCCGTGCTTCACCGGAAAGAACTGCGACACACGTAAGCTTGCTTTTCTTATCACCGTTGAAACTTGTCTTCTATTTTATTGCACAGGATGCAAATATGATATTTTTCTCAGAGCAGAATATATGTAAATCTTTGTTTTACCCTTATTGTATTTCTAGGTTTTGGCAAGAAACAGTTATGAAACCAGATATGTCAATTTTAAAAATGATAAAACTTTAAACTGCTAACTTTGAGATCTAGTTTCTGTCATGGAGATCTTCTGCTTTGATATGGAGTTATTGAAAAAGTGAGAGATTCTCGGATTGAAGAGTTTCCTTGCGATATCATGTCATTGTACAGTGTGGTAAATCTGTGTAAGGTATGCAAAATATAATCTTTTATGTTTCTCCAGCTGTGGATGCCTGTGAAGATAGCCCTTGTGGTGTCAACTCAACTTGTAATAATTTCTGCAGCTACTACACCTGTTCCTGCCCTGCGTGCCAAACAGGACAGTTCTGTGACACAGGTACCAAAGATTGCAGCTTTTGTCCATTTGAACTATACGTGTTTCAAGATATTTGCATGCATATGTTGTCTTGAACTGTTCATAGATTATAATTAGCAGGGTTTGTTTGGTCAAGTGATAAATCAAACAATCTAATTTTCACATACACACAATCATATTTTCACATTTCAGAACACAACTATTTCAAATTGTAATACCTCCCACAACGTTTCATTGTTTTGTTGAATTGTGTTTGTGACAGATTTTGCAATCACTTGGAAACAAACAAAAGTAGTTTTCTATATGAGTGGTTTACTTTTGTTAATAGTTGTTAACTAAAGAAAGTAACAGTTAGAAAGCACATAAGGCACCATTTGACGTTTTCCTAACCTCTCTAACAGCCCTAGATCCATGTAGTAGCTCTCCCTGCCTCAACGGTGGACAGTGTGTGGGATCAGATGACTGCCTGACTCACTCTTGTAAATGTCCAGAATGCTTTAATGGAAGCAACTGTGAAACATGTAAGTCAGCTCTGTGAACTTTTATGTCAATTTTATTAAACGTACAAGCCAGTTGCTTCAACTTTTCAGTCAGCTGTGTAAACTTACAAGTCAGCTGTCTAAATTTGTTATCTCAACTGTTCAAAGTTGTATGTCAGCTGTGTGAACTTGTAAGTCAACTGTATAAACATCAATCATCTGTGTGAATTTGTTACTAAACTTTATTAAACGTACAATTCAAATGTGTAAACATCTCAGTTAGTTTTGTAATCTTTAAGTCAATTGTAGGTATTTATGTCAACTTTTGTCAAAGATATTAATTCAACTTTGTAAGTAAGTAAAGAAGTAAATGAAGTGAGTTCATGTTGTAATTTCTATCTTGGAAAGCCAGCTATTATTATTATATCTGCTCTTTTTCTTAATTAACCAGATAATGAGACACTATGGCATTGTGAAAGAATAAATTTTTGTAGGGATTTATATGAATTGTTGCTTTGAGAGTTCTCTTTCAAGTGTTCTAAGTTTTGTACAGCACAAAGTGGACATGTGTAATTTCAAAAGAAACATCTGTATCTTTTTTTGTGAAACATGACAGACCTCTTATGGATTTCCAAGCACTAACTTTTGCAAATTTTGTTGTCACTTGTGGTGTCCTAGAAAAGTGCACCTTGGCTTATGATACTGAAAATTCATCAGCATTGTGTGAGAATTTTAAATATACATTTTTTACAATTATTTTGTCTCATGAAAAATGAACCCTGACTAGCTTTCACTTATTTTAATTTTCAACCATTCCTTTGCAGTTACATCACAGACATTTGAAAAGCTTTAGGACATTGATGTTATTTATGTAAGTTAGCAGCCAGAACTGCAATATCTTGGTTTACTAGGCTGATGTGTCCATCTGTTTTGTATGTTTTAATTTTTCCGTCTCTTTCTTCAGATTCTAATCCATGTTTCCCTAATCCTTGTGAAAATGATGCTGTTTGTGAAGTGATCCCAGGAACCAACTGTTCACAGATAGATTGCTTTTGTCCGATGTGCTACACCGGAGACAGATGCCAAGAGAGTAAGTTTTCATTTAAACCTCTCTTCAGATTGTCTTTTGCAGGGTTTTCTCCCTTGTCTTTCTCTGCAGGGAAAGAAATTATCAAAACCTTCATTTCTTCTTGACACAGGGTATGCACTAGATCATATCTGCCGATTTGTCCTGTCCGCACGAGAACTCTAGGGTAGTGGACAACAAACTTTTATTTTGAACAACTGATCAATAAATATGTTGAATTCAGTAGACTGGTTCGTGTCACAAGGACAATATAAACATTGCTCTTCTTGATAGTATCATATTTCAACATCCTACTTTTATGTCTACCTTTATATTCTTTTGTTGACAGGGTTGCAGCCTTGTGCATCAAATCCATGTGGACCTGACAGTAAATGTCAAGAAATATCCTGCCTTGAATTTTACTGTGAGTGTGACCAGTGTCACACTGGTGAACTCTGCTTGGAAGGTAATCACATTTTTATTTGTATGACATATTCTTTGATATCACCCATCAAATTAGATAACTTTTTTTCATTTAAATTAAAAATTATTTTAACTGGATGGTCTTTATCTTTTCTGAGACTGAGCATCATCTCTTTTTGTTTTGTTAATTTTATTGATACTCCAGTTTCACTGTTTCCTGTGGAACTGTTCACCATAGCAACTGTCTCCACCCTGCCCATTCATCAAGCAATGGTATTACTTCAACCCCCTTTCTCCCCAGAAATCAACCTGTGTGAACAAAACCCATGTGTCAATGGAGGCACTTGTAACATGAATCCTACCAACTGTGCAGAATTTGAATGTGTCTGCCCTGAGTGTTATCGTGGAATCACTTGTGCAATTCGTAAGTCCATTCGTCATCTTAGTCTGCATCATCTCCCTTGAAGAATTTTTTACTCGGAACAACCAAATCAAGTAAATTAAAACATTATGGGGAATGTGTGTGTTGATTCTGTATATCAATGACCATTCCCTTTGCACCTGTCATAAATATTCATAAAACTTCATGTTTCGCTTTTTTCTTAAGTGTGGAAAAATGTCTGACTGATATCTGTAATAAGCTTTTTATTTGAATAGCAAATTGTGTCACATCCATATCTAACCAAGTGTGTCTTGTGCTTTATCATTTTGACTCTGATTTGATATTTTGATATGAGGAATGACCAGGAGGATATCAAAGCTAAATGTGACATAGACACATCTTTAACATTGCTAGTTCAGTTGTCAGTCACAAACTTTGTAAATATTTTAATGCTTTGATTCACTGTTTGCAATCCCTTCATTGCAAATGCTCTCTTCAGATATATTTTCCATGTTTGTTATGTATCAACCACACCTTCATATTAGTACATACATGGTAACACTAGTTTTTTCTTTTGATGCAGACTGTCATTGAGATTATTTTCAACAAATCTCTTCTCCTTTTAGCTGTTGATCAATGCTCTCCAAATCCATGTCAGAATGGTGGGGTCTGTTTCCCACACCCTGGATCCTGTACTGAATATTCATGTCTCTGTGATGGATGCTTTGGTGGTCCCTTGTGTGAAAGTGGTAATTCATTCCTTTCATCATTCAAACCAGTGTGAAAAGTGACAAAAAGTTAGACAAAATGAAAGCAGTAGAATGTTAAAGGAGGTTCTTGAATCATATAATCCATTACACAGGCCATGTTTCAACACTATAATAATTTTGAAATATTGTAAGTTTGTGTGTTCGTAACTGTGCATACATCCGTTCATAAACAATAATTGAAAATGTCAAGATGAGCTAAATTAACATTCATTTGACTATTACAGAAACCAATCCATGCTTGTCCGAACCATGCATGAATGGTGCCACCTGTCAACAAAATCCTGAAGATTGTTCTTTGTATAGTTGCATCTGTGATGGTTGTTACACTGGGATAGCATGTGAAACATGTAAGTCACTTCATATAATCTTTCTTCATTTATATTTTGCATCAAGGGTTGTCTTTTCTTTTTCTGTTTTACTGTTACTCAGTGTAAGTCGTACTTTCATTTCTCTGTAACTTTATTTATTATGAGATGTGACTGGAGCCAAAATGTAAACTTATTTCATGTCAAAGCTTTGTCATAAAGTATTTATCTGTTTTGCATTCTTTAAATATCCTCACTTTAAGGCAATACTTCCCATAGTTGTTTTTTTCTCTCTCTTTATGTTGTCATATAGGTAGCCATCTACAATAGATGAGCAGCAGTTATCACTGACGTTGTTCTGGTCATCACTTCTGCTTTATTTCCTACATGACAACAAGCACATTACATCATTAACATATCTTTCTTTTTATTTTTTTCTTTAGTATTGGATCCTTGTTCAGGGATCAGTTGTGGACATGGTGGTACCTGTTCACCAACCTCTTGTACCTCCCACCTCTGCGTCTGTGACTCCTGTCACTTTGGTCCTTCGTGTGAATCACGTAGGTTCATTCTGCATTATTTTTCACATGTTGTGGAGGCTTGAACTATATGTTCAAACACGTGTTGTCTCACCTTGTTTAAGCACATTGATCAATTTCAGTTATGTCTACTGTACAGTTTGTCTCTCATTTGCTTTGTCAGCCAAATTACAGAAAGTTTGCCTTTCTGATCTGACACCAGGCATACCCAGATTTTGTAGGGGACTGAACCAGTTTGATCCCTGCTATTTATCAACTAAAAGGCGCATTCTCTCATCTACATATGATTGTGATGCTCTTAAGTATCATTCGTATGTTAGTACTTCTACTTTTCTGTTTCTTTTTACTGTTATGTGATTTCACTCTACTGCTGTACTGTATTATAATGTTTTATGTAAAGTGTTTTTAAGATTCATTTTTATGTGAAGCACAATATAAAAATTAATTAGTTTTATTTAGTTGCACATCACTGTTTCATCTCCTTAAAAATTCATGGGAGGGGCCTCTGATCAACTTACAGTAATTGCACAAGCAATTTGAATTCCTGTTTCTGCTTATTCTGTAATTTGTTTTTTTTTAGTATTTTCTTTATTATCTAACAGTCACTCCTTGCTGGTCGTGCATACCAAAGCCTACATTCATAGTTGATTTTGCTTGGCTTTCACATTAGTTTTTTTTTATATTCCTTTTTCCAGATGTCTTTCTCTGTGAGTCTCAGAATCCCTGCCTCAATGGGGGAAATTGCACCCAGAGCGATGAATGTACAGACATTTCATGTACCTGTGGAGATTGCTTCACAGGAAATTACTGCGAGCAAGGTTGGCCATAAAGTTTTGATTAAAAATTGTATTTTGTAATTGGTGCATCGCAGATGTTGCTATAGCCAACAGAAGTAAACTCAAGCAGCTTTTATCATTTCTTGCATAATTAAATGATTTGCATAATTGATCAGTACCTCTGGATTTATGAATTATCTTGCTTGTTTAACACGCAGTGCACCTGACTTTATTCAAGTCATAAAATACTGTCAACTTGACAGTCACTACTGTATCTTAAAGTAATCAATGCTCAAATGTGCTCTACCCTCATTGAAATTCACAGTCACTGGATGTAATGCAATTGTTTGGCTAAGGTATATGCAATGCATTGTCCCTCACCCATTGGTCCATTTGATATGCATTGTATCATCCCAAACCATACAAGTTAATGAGAGCCAAACTGTAATCTTACTTATCAATTGTCATCAAACCTAAGTTTAATTATTTAAAGGTGATTTTTGTTTTTAACATTACCATGGCTAATTTCAATGTTTATTCGGAATTGAAGCACATTTAAGTATGTATCCCAAAGTCTGACCGAGAAGCACAAATGTTTTCATTGCCAATACACTTATCTTAATGTTACCTTCTCATATACAATATTTTGCTTATATGTAACAAATGATTAGTTAAGCTGTATATTGTAACCAGACCGTTTGAATCTACAGTGAACATAATGTATTCTAGTGTCAGTCTCTGGGATTAGTCGATACTACTGACTCTAATCACAGTGTCCTTTACTCTGAATAAATGAAATACCTTTTATGTTTTTTCCTTACTTGTTTTTCTTCCTTGGTTTATACAGAAATAGATTTTTGTTCATCTAATGACAGCTGTCTCAATGGAGGAGTCTGTGTCAGCCAATGTCCCAGCTATCAGTGTATCTGCAGTGACTGTTACCGTGGGGATCGTTGTGAAATACGTCAGTAAACACACTCACATTTATCATTCAGTGCCCTATACTTTAACCAAGTTAATGACATTTAATATTCTTGTAGATTAATCAATACTTTCGAACAATTATGGATAGGAATGTGGAAGTATCTAAAATATTTGATTGTAAAATGAAGACATTAATTGTAATGTCAGTTTCATTGTCTTGTTCACTCTTCATAAAATTCAGGATTTACAAACACATTCTTTTCTTCCTTTCATCATAAACTTACAACAGTATCTAAAGTCATGACAACCTGATAAACTCATTCAAATCAATGATTTTTTTACTTATCTGAACTATCTTTTTATAGCTGTGAATGCCTGTGAATCCTCTCCCTGCCAGAACGGTGCCAGTTGCTTGAATTACTGTACTCATTACTCCTGTCAATGTCCACCTTGCTTCTATGGAGTCAATTGTGATATTTGTAAGTTAAACAGATTCCAGAAATATGTTCAACTTAACTTTCATCATTTTCTCCTTTGGATGGGATGGATGGAAGGTGGGCATGATTCATTTGCTATTTTGAAGTTTATTGCCTTCGATTTATCTTGCCTACAGAGGAGACATCCATTTTATGGAAGAAACAAAATTTGCAAGTAAATGTCATGTAGACCTATTAAAAGAAAGTGCAAGACTGTTTATTGGATGTTTGAAGACAAGCTGATGAGTTGTCATCAATCTTTATTGATGTTGCTATCATTTTGTCATGTTAGGTTGATATTCATTGCAGGAAAGAATGAAGGTTGCAGGTATTGGATCCTGGAGTCAAGGATTATTGTTGTTTTGTTACACACACATGTGCCAGCCGATATGTATGTGCAAAATACAGTGAAGAATCTCTATATCTCGTAAGCTTTGCATAGAAATACCAAAGACAAGGATGCGTGTGTTGCATGTAACTTTGATAGTGACTAATATTTCCTGTCTTCTTTGTTTGTCTGTTTGTTCTTTGTCTGTTTGTTTGTAAGATATATTTGTTTGAATGGAATATATTACAGAGTCCAGCCACCTATGTTCTTCCGTCTACCAGACTCTAGCGTGACAAAATAATGTTCACTTTTTGTAAAACAACTTCGTAGTATTGACATCCCTTGCCATACTTACTTATGAAAGTGATATGCTTTTTTTTACATAATATTCTCATTTTTTCACATCAATTCAATAGCATGATGATATTTAAAAAGGTTGATGTCTCGAGAAAGTACTGCCTCTTTTCAATCAGTATATATCAGCATATTTAAGCCTTACATTTCTCTAGATCATTGAAAAATTACAAATAAAAACCTGTTATATATTTTGTCAGATATTGGTGGCTGCTCTGGAGATCCATGTGAAAATGGTGGTCTATGCCAGGAAGTGAAAGACAATTGTCAACAATTTACCTGTACCTGTCCTGACTGTTGGACAGGTCCATTCTGCTCAATAGGTAAGAGAATTATCAATCTCTGTATAAATTTACTGCAAGTTTGGGAGGAATGTTAAGAAATTGTTAAACAATAATAAAACCGGCTGTGTTCGGTAGTAAGAACCGCAAAGTGAAGTTATTTAGAATATTGGCAGCATCGCTCACTAATCCATCAAATCAAGCTGTTTTATCAGGTGAATGCTCTTTAGCGATCGAGTCATATCATCTTTCCTGGGACGTTGAGCAGCCTCTTACCTCTGGGGATGTCTTTAGCCAGTAGATGTAATCCTCTACAGTATCATCGACCTGCCGCTACTTGTTTTGTGAAGTTTTGCAGAAATGGCACAAAGGCAGGGAATTCAATGGACACTGTGCCATGTTAGTAAATACAACCATTTCACAGCCTGAGGGTAGTTTCAGATTTAACTGTTCTATGCTACATGCTAAATTCAACATTGCAAAATGTTTACTATCTGAGGAAGAGGAACGTGTAGGCTTTGCTGTCAATGTCAAAATACAACAAATTCAAAGTTCTAAACAATGCCTTATCAAGGTTGGAATAAGAATACTTTTAGCTGTGATTGATAAAGAGCCTTCACCAGGTTGACTTAAGACACCACATGAGCCTATTTTTGTAATTTTTCTCTTTATGTATTTACAGCTGTGAACCCTTGTGCAAACAACCTTTGTAGAAATGGTGGACAATGTTTGCAGGATCCAGATTCCTGTACAGAGTACATCTGTGAGTGTGATGGTTGCTGGACTGGAGAATTCTGTGATGTCTGTAAGTGTCCATTGGTTTGATGTTGTGAACGCTGTTTTATTTAATCTGTCTTCTTGATTCTGTGGAATGGTGGGACTTGCATGTCATTTTAGCGATTTCATGTTTGCTTTATTTGATCTGTCTCCTTCTTCATCCTGTGAAAAGTGGTAGGACTTCCTTGTCATGTCAGTGATTTCCTTTTTGCTTTTGTTAAGCCTATTTACTTGATCATTTAAAATAAATGGCATTTATTTGATTTATCAGTGACCTTTTTGAGATGTTAAAACCAATATCATCCTTTGCATTCTATTCTTGTAACCCCACTTTATTTCTTTACCCATCATTGTATCTTAATCAGTTTAACACCTATTTCATCGGATATTCAAAAATATCCTGTCACATTAAAAACATCAGGCATAACTACTGGTATTGTTTTTCCTAATCAAGTTTTTTCATTTGATAAACAATCATATGCAATTATTTTCTCTTGATAACTACTATTTATTTCTCCTTTTTTATTTTTTAGATATGAATCCATGCAGCAGCTTACCTTGTCTCAACAATGCTGTCTGTAAGGTCAATGATAAGACTTGTTCCTCTTTCTCCTGTACCTGCAGCGGATGCTGGACAGGAGAGTTTTGTCAGACAGGTATAAGTGTCATCACTAGTCAATTATATATTTAGTACAGTATTGTAGCCACTTGCTTATTATGATGAACCGTACTCTGTAGTTCAGCTATCAAACTGGCCGAGTGCCCCAGGCTGAAGAGAAATCAGTATAATATGTATTGCAATTGACATTGTCAGAAAAAAAAACATACAAAGCCAAAGCAGCCTGTATTGTTTTTATAGGATCACCAAAGTTTAAAGGTCCTGAAATTATTAGTTGAGGCCCTTGAAAGTCATGGAAAAGTCAGGGAAGTCTGCCAATTAGAATAGGCGATGGTTTATATAAAACAAATTCATCTTGTTTTGAAGTTCTTTCCATCCTTATTTCTGTCTTCCTTTCGTCATTTCACAGAGATCGATCCTTGTGGCCAGTCTCCCTTGTCTGAATGGAGCCATTTGTACAAACTCTGACAGCAGGTGTGGTGAATATGTTTGCAGTTGTCCTTCATGCTTTACAGGGCTGCTCTGTGAAACACGTAAGTTTTTAAGTTCACACATTTTTAGATAATAAAAAACGGTTTAATCTGCATTTACTTTTTAAGGATTTATAAGAGAAACAAAAGTAGAGACAAGGAAGATTGTAATGTTATATTCATTTCTGCTTGGATTTTAATTCTGTGTTGGAAATTTACCTTTTGATAGGTATTAATCCCTGCCTGGCATCCCCATGCCAGAATGGTGCAACCTGCTTGACAGTGGAAGACTCTTGCACAGAATTCAGGTGCGAATGCTTCTGAATGTTGGGCGGGGAGTCTTTGTACCGAAGGTAAGAGAACCAGTATAGTTTACACAAGATAGAACTTTTCAAGAAAACGATAAGTTTCTTAAAGTCCTTACATAGCAAGTTAGCTACTACCAGACTTTTACCTGTAAATTAATGACCTCCACTGCTTGTTATGCTCTTTTATTCTACACAGGGTTCTTTCTTTTTCTGATGGTCATCTGTTACTATCTATTATCTTGTATGTAGTAAATGTCTGTACGCTTTTATTACTTTAGAGTGTTTTGAGTGAAGGTCAGACTGAAGCCATATTTTTTTTTTAGTGTTTTTTCCTATCTTTATCTCGGTTGCAAAGAAAGTCGTGTCATTTCATTTCATGCTGTTCTCATGTTGTTCTCCTCTTGTTCTCTCCCTAGCCATTGATCCATGTAGGAGCAACCCTTGTAGTAATGGCGGCCTCTGTTTTCGAAATGCAAATGACTGTCAGGGTTACTACTGTTTGTGCACAGACTGCTGGACTGGGCCTACATGTCAAACTGGTAGGTCTTGTCTGCTGTTTTTGTTTTGTTTTGGTGGAGGATTGATACAAATTGCACTAGAGTCAGAAAGTGTTGTTTTGAGTTTGAAGATAAAAGTATGTTGTGTTCTTGTTTTTAAAGTGATTGTTTTTAACTGGAAATGTCATCAGATGATGACATTTTAGGTGTAATTAAATGTTTTAAAATGTGTAATCACTAACAGGGTGGTATGTTTGAGGATACATGTGTTTGGTGTTATTTTACAGTCTATTTTGCAAGATATGGATGGGGACTCTGTGTTAGATATTAACCATGTATCTACACTTGGCTAGTCTTAGTATGAAACTCTGAAAGTGCCTATGCATCTGGAAGTATTGGAGACAGTGATACTGAATCTGTGCACCAGGAACCATTTAGGTGAGGAAATAGTTCTTAGGGGAGAACAGTTGGGGGCAGGATTGTTAAAGTTTCTTTCAAAGTTAATTTCACCACCTAGGAAAAAAAAGAATCTGTCTAAATATACAAGTACTTTCTAAAACATAGAAACACAACGAAGTGCATTAACCGTTTCCTCTTAATTTTTCTCTATTTCTTCTTCTTCCACCTACGAATCCTCCACTCTCTGCAGTTCCCTCCCTGTCACCCTTCTTTCTTCCCCCCCCCCCCCTTTTCTCCCATCTCTTCTTTCTGTCTGCCATCAGGTACATGTAATACTCATGATTTTGAGTATTACTTTGAGACATGTTGTCTAATTCACATCAGATTAATTGATTGATTTGATTGATTAATGTTTTTTTTTTTTCAGTGAGTGACCCGTGTGGCAGTAACCCTTGTCAGAATCAAGGTTCATGCATTACCGTGGCAGAACCAGGAGACTGTTCTACATATACATGCCAATGTCAGGATTGTTACTATGGGAATCATTGTGAACTGTGTAAGTTTCAATTAACTAAGATAGCAAAGTGTTCCTTTACTTAGCTAATGTGTCATAAAAAAGTTGATAGAAATTGAGTGGGATGAAGCTATAAAGGTGCTATAATTTAACTTGCTCGATGACCTGTTGCTCTATTCAGATTTACTACTGTAATTGAGAGAGATACTTGTACCTCCTTCCATTTTGTTTTTTATTCTTGATCTGTTTTAGCTTTGCCCAGGGCTTCAAACTAACCAGCAGCACCAATAGCCAATGGCTATCCCACTCTTACAGATATGGAATAACATTGCTATAGACATTTTGTTTATTTTGACTGTGCCCTTCTTTGATCTTATTTCAAGTTATGTTTTTCTTAATGAGTTTGTGTAGCATGTGCAGATTTTCAGCCGAATCTGAGCATGTTTTTATGGCACTAAAATGCACTTTACCAGAGATCTGCACGTTTCCTTGGTGTAGAGCCATAATAGTATACAACAAAACATCTCAGCAAATGTTATTATCTTATGATCATGTTCTATATAAAAATGGCTATGATAAAATATAAAACTACTCTCATAATATTGTCATTACTGAATTCACATTTACTTTTATTACCCTCAAACAAAAAGACAAAGGAGTAGAAGAAATTGGTTTGTTTTTTTTTCTTCCAGTCATTGATCCATTGTAGCAGTGCACCATGCCAGAATGATGGCATCTGTACCATTAACCTTGTAGAGGGCAGTGTTTGTCCTTCATTTTCATGTCAGTGCAGAGGATGCTGGGAAGGAGATGACTGTACCACTGGTAACTATCATGACTACATTTGGTGATAATATGATAGAGTCATATAGAGATGTTGGACCTACAGGTTTATTACAACTTTAATATAATATACAAGAAAACCGTAAGATGCTAGATGTACAAGACAATCTTGGTGAAACGTATTCAGCAGTGTGGAGATTAAAGCATTTATGAAGTATGTTTATTGATGCATTATGTCAGTACTTGCAATTAACTTTGTGTCATCCAGAAAAGTTTATAAATTAAACTTGTCCTGTAAGCGAAGAAACCATTGTGTAAATTATCATTGTAAAGTACTTGACCATATTAACTTGTCAATGTTCATGCTAAGAAATTGAACCTGGGAGGACAATTTCTCTTGACAAGAGTTGGGGAGGGATTTTGGAAATCAAGGATCGAGTTGTCATCCTGGTAAAGATTCTGTTGCAATTTATTGGGTGTATGTGTAATTGTAACTACCTACCTCAGCTGTGGAAAATTGTGCAGGATTTTCCTCACGTAAGATTTATCTCTGTGCGGGATTCTGGAGACAAGTGCAGGATTCACTCAATTCCGCGCCTTAGCCCAAACACTGATCTGTATTAATATGAAGGATTGAATGATATTACTGTTGGAAACATTCATTCTTGTTGAGTTTACATTTTTTAAAACCAGCTATTTCAAATGTATATTTGTATATTCATTGTGAGCTAATACCACCACATGGCGTATCCTTTACAGCTGGTAATCCCTGTGATGTCGACCCATGTCACAATTCAGGAACTTGTCTTCAAGTACTCGGCCAAGACAACACACAGTGTCCATCTTATCTCTGTCAGTGTCCAGAGTGTTTTGAAGGTCCAACATGTCTCACAGGTAAGACAAATGGATGTCTCAAAAGAAAATTCCAGAGCTGGGCAAACAGATAAAGGGGTTGCAAGCAGATAGTAAGACAGATGGCAAGCAGATAATATACAGACAATCCTGTAGGGAACCTTGTTTTCTCAGTTGCAGTCATATTCGTGCATTTTTCTTGCATCTGGATCTATAGTAACCCTTTCACAGTCACTCACGTAAAATTACGTATCTTGAAAAAGTTGCCATTCACAGCAATGTATGTACTATTATGTAAAATTTCAATATTTCTTTTTATGTAGTTGGCCAAAGAGGGTAGTGTCTAAGTAATGGACACCGGCTGTGAAATAGTTTAAGTATCTCCTTGTATATTGTTATTGTTGTTCGTCAAACCCCAACTTTTTAAATTTGATTCTATCCTTGACATCTGTCCACCCCGGCGATCCTATCGAGTGCTTGATGTAAATGTTTGTGAATCTTTATTAACCATGACAGCTGTGATGTTCACTCATGTTGCTTATGGTTGATTTATCCTCCTTTGTTAGCTATGTGCATATTAATAATCTGTTCGATTCCTTAATCTTCCTTTTCTCTTTGATTGCTCCGAATTATGTGACCCTGTTCCATCTCCTGTGGCAACATTGATACATTGTCTCTTATCATTCTGTGCCTGCAACATCAGAGACATTTCTGTGATCCTGTCCCAGTGTCTCTCATAACTGTATTCTTTTTCTCTTTTTTCTCTCTTTGTCTTTTTTTGGTCCTTGATAGCTGTGAACCCCTGCAATCCCAATCCTTGTTTCAACGGCGGTAAATGTGCGAGGAGTGCCAATAATTGTCACCAGTTTATCTGTTTATGTCCAACCTGCTACACTGGAGAGACATGTACCACTTGTAAGTCTCTTAACTATTTGACTTGGTCTGTCGGAATGAGGTACGATCCTTGGGGGGACCTTTGATGGTGAACGATGGGTGGAAACCCTTGAAACCAACAGAGATAGAAACTGTCCTTGAAAGACCATCCTAAACTACATGTCACAAACAGAGAATATTTAGTAATGATACAAACCATTTTCTTGTCCTTGTAAAAGTAACATTCACGCGGTCCACAAAGATATTGAAATAGTGCTGTATTTTACGATAAATAAAGTTCGAGACAGCTTAATGAATAATTTATGATCACGGCATGATGACGTAAAAGTCGCACAATAGTTTTGTTGTCCCTTGTTTCTGTGCAACTTCTACGTCATAGGCTCAGTCGGCCTATTCAAATATTTTGATGGTTTCAAGGAATCCATATTTATACACAAAGACTCGATTGAAAGTTGTGACATGTAGTTTCATATTATTATGGACTTATGAGAATGTATATATATATATATATATATATATATGAACACATACTTAAGGCCTATGTTTGCTATCTGTATTTAGACTTCTCGGTTGCTTGAGAAATTTGTCAAAATAGTCTTCATGATGTTTGAATCTGTCATTTCTCCAGCAGTGAGAGTGTGGCCCGCATTTTGTGTGCATATATTTTTCTGAAATGATGTTTACACTACCCAACGTATCATTTATCTGTTTGATCTCTGACAAGCCATTGTAATTTTTTTTCCCCTATAGCGGTCAATCCGTGTGATTCGAGTCCCTGTCTGAATGGAGGCAGTTGTTTCATTAGCGGTGAAATGTGTGACGATTATTTCTGCCGTTGTTCAGACTGCTATTCAGGAGATCAATGTGAAACAGGTATGTATCAATCAATCAATCAATTAATCAATCAATCAATAGAATGTCTTCAGATGTATTACATTCATTACATTCTCTTCTTGTTTCCATGTGATTATTTCACGTTAAATACAATGAGCTGTATACCAATTAAGTACATTTTGTTTTAACCGGTGTACAGTTTTATAGAGAAAGTTAAATAGGAGTAACTTGACTTCTGCCTTATGTTACTTCCAAATATTGTGGAATCTATTACCACATCCAGATGTGAGAGGTATATCATTAACAAATAAAAACAATAAAGATATGGTGAACTGAAATTTATTCACTCCCTGCTTGTGTCATTTCTGCATTCATGTTCATCTGGCAGTCCATTTTTATTTCAAATTCCAGCATGCACAAAATCTGTATTTGCTAATGCCTTTATTTGCAGTGCTGTCCTCTTTCTTTTATCTACATACAACCTGGAGGGTTGAGTATTAGAGTCACGGTTAGTGACTGCGAATTGTCTAAATTTTTCATTAAGCATTTCTAGTTTAAACAGGATAAGTAGTTGATGCTTTCTTGGATCATGCCTTGTGTTTGCAAAGTTTTCTGTGAGATGTTAGATATCACCAATGGGCAACAGAGATGGGCAGTGCACAAGTCTTTTCTGTTTAAGAATAATTGACAAAAAGTTCATCCTTTCATGGTCATCTAATCAGTTTGTATGACTCTGGTTCCTGTGGATCATCTTATGTCTATATTCAATGTTCAATAATACCCTTGTGTAAAGGTTTTCTGATCTCAAAATGTGCAACTTTGCAATTTCTTTGCCCTCAGTGATTGCCTCCTGGAACATGAGATGGATAATGTGATGATAATTTGTCTGTAGAGTTAATATGGGGATAATATGGGATTAATTGTAATGTGTGTTATCTCTCTGTGTATTCTCCTTTCTCAGCCATCAACACCTGTGACCCTAATCCCTGCCTTAATGGTGGAGAATGTTTCGTCAGCGGAGATTCATGCCTCGATTATTTCTGTCAGTGTCCTGAATTTTATCGTGGTCCCACCTGCAACTTACGTAAGTTTTTCACTTTCTCTTGAAGTTGCTTATGAAGGATAGCAAATATTTCACAGGCTTGGCTACTGATGATAATTTCACCATAGAGAGTGAAAACATTTAAAGTTTGTGAATCAAATTTGAAATTATTACTCAAGTGCTCTGACTGACTTTGGCTAGTGAATCACATCAGGAAAGATTACCTTATCAATCAATGTCAGATCAGAGGGCTAGCCTCAAATGTTCTTAGATACATTTCGTTCACCTGCTTGATTTTTGCTTCCTTGTGAATGAAGGAAAAAAGAAGGGAAGAAAAGGGAGAGAAAATGAAGGAGTGGATTGATAAATACTGATTAAATTAGGAGAGAGAAAATTTGTTATTAGTGTTGTCTAATTTGTCTCTTTTGGCACTTTAATGGTTTCAAGCTGTTGCTGAACTGAAAAAATTATTTTCACATGACATTTCAGGGTTTCATCTTAGATGCCAGCCGTGCCATTTCTATTCGTAAATTGTGTTTATATGCAAAAATTCAACATGGCAGCAAATATAATGTTGTTTCTCTTGATGTATCTCATTATTAATTTACTGATGCTTCTTTTGATGTAAAAACAACTGAAAAAATTCTCACCAATGGCCTGATTTCTCATCGTGACATTGTGATTTTGAATCTTCATTCTGCTTCAACCATAGATATTTATTTTCCCTTTGTAACATTGTCAAACTTTGTTTTCTTACTTCAGCTTGTGGAGTGGTTGATTTTATTTTTTTTACATTTTTCTCTTTTGATTTGCTTGGTTTTGTTTTATTTTGTTTTTTCTGTTTTTCCTGCTTGGATTTGCTGTATGTTTGTGTGCTCTATGCTATTACCTATGGTTACCATTCCATCATCTTCTCTCTAGTTCTTTAGACTCTTCCTTTTAATCATTTTGTGTAGTTGTATCTTCTTGTGCCGTATTTTCCCAGTTTCATATGGCATTATATACATTTTTATTTGACCATCATAGTCCATATTCCAATGCATGCATTTGTGTTCAACCTATATCTTTGTGATCATCAATTTCTCATTTAGTAATAATTTTTTTTAATTTCCTACAAGACAACCATGAAGACCTTTGAGACTATTGTCGTCATTTTTCAAGATTTTTTTCATTTGTTTGCTGTAGCTGTCAACCCATGTGAAAACAACCCCTGCAGTAACAATGGTACATGCCTACCAATTATTGGTGACCCAGGGTCATATCACTGTTTATGCAGCTATTGCTGGACCGGTCCTTCTTGTAGTGCTGGTGAGTTGCTTCACATCTGTTTTATAAGACTGGACAAGAAAATAGAGCTATGAGAAGAAAATTGACAATTTTGTTTGTTAATTATTTTTTAAGCAGCATTTCAGTTAGAAAGTATATTTCGAGAGGCTTCTTTGTATGGTCATGTCTTGACCAATGTATTACAAGTGGCAAAAAGAGAAGGTAAAAGAGTACATTGCTGCTTGCATTCTACTAATATACTAGTAGGTGATTTGTCAACATACAAGATTACATGTCAAAGTGAGGTCCACAGGTTCTTCTTCAAAGAGAGCCTCATACTGAAATCATGTTTCATGTTCAGCAGCAATAAGTGCCAGTAAATTCAATGCCAACATTTCAGCCATAAACCTTACTGATTTTTTATCATTTCCTGTGAACAGAGAAAGACCCTTGTGTTTCAAACCCCTGTAAGAACAATGGTGTCTGCAAGAGATCATCCGAAGACTGCAATTCCTTCCAGTGTACTTGCTCTGACTGCTGGATTGGTGATTTCTGTGAACAAGGTAATATTACCTAACAGTCCTCCAATTACCTTCCTTATCCCTTTTCTCTATGGTATTAGAAATAACTGTTACCATGATAATGACAGCATCAAGCCAACCACCACATATAGCAAGTTGCTTTCATTCATACTTCTTGATTTTGATTTGTTATCAGTGAAGCCTCAAAGATGCTCGTATTTTAATACGATTACATTTTCCTAAATTTTGAGACACATTACCATAACTCTTCTCCCCATCCCCTTTTACCTTCTTGTGTCAAAGAAGAAATTCCAATTTTCATCTAAACAGAGATAAAATATTTTCTTCATTTTTATTTCCAAGTCAGAACAATTTTATGATCCTTCTTTGTCTATGAACGTCCTGTAATAACCTTGAAAAGGTCATTTGATGGTTGTTTCTTCTTTTTTTTTTCTGTGATAGAAAACGACGGTTGTGCGGACAGTCCCTGTATGAATGGCGGTTATTGCATCAAAGACCCAAACACCTGCGGTGCTTACACTTGTGAGTGTTCACCCTGCCATGGAGGTGACAATTGCGAATTGGGTAAGTGCCGTATTTTGGATTAATGTTTTATACCGTCTTGGTAAACAGTTCGTTTTGACAGCAGATCCTGGCTGTTATGGCAAGTCTAAAATTCCATATTCACTCCATTGCTGAAGCTAGCTATTGTTGGTCATCAGTTAAGTTTGTGTCCATGCCTGAGGGAAGGGAAGGACAAAGGAACAAATGATATTGCTTTTTCTATGTTGAAGAGGACAGAAACTAAAAAAACATCCAAAATTAAACAAACAAAGCCTTTACATTGGGAACATTGAGGAAAAGACAATTATTAGTTTGCAACTAACACCATGTAGAGATTTTGGATGTACCAAGAATGAACATGGCTTCGGTTTATTGTGTGTACTATTCATTGTTGCAGGTAATGATGCTTGTCTTAGCAGTCCCTGTGCCAATGGTGGTATTTGTCAGATCAGCGCCACTGATTGTAACGCCTACACGTGTCAATGTCCAGATTGCTGGAGGGGTCCAACCTGTGCGATGCGTGAGTAGTATTAAAAACACTTATAAACTTCAGTTAAATAAAATTTGAAGCTTAAGTCCATTCATTTTGACATTTATTTCTTTTAAAATAAATTTTACTCATTTTAATCTGCTTCCAGAACTAGAGGCATTGTTTTACTTTTGATCTAGTTTCTCAAAAGATATACACTCCTTTGTTCCATGCATTACCTGTTCTAAGATTTTTCACTTTGTTTCATCAACAGGTTATACACCTTGTTCCATCAGTACCTGTTTGAATGGTGGTACTTGTATCCCAAATTCTGCTAACTGTCTGGCTTATTCATGCTCCTGTGTGGGATGTTATACCGGATTCAACTGTGCCCTCTGTAAGTGTAGACATAGTTTAATTCATTGATACCAATTTAAAGCACTTGTCATGATCATTTCTATGTTTGATAAATGATGTAACATTATAAAAGGTTTCCTGTTGATATTTTGTTCTTTATTCATTTGTATCTGCTATTTCCTATTGATTCAGTTTTATATTATTTAACTACTTGTCCTCCTCAGTTTTAAATACTTTTCATGGTTGCCATGGTTAAAAAAATTTGAAGCTCAACGTATTTTTAATAAATCAAGAAAACGAACAAAATACAGCTACAATTTTGGATGAAATTGTTGGGACACTTTGCCGTACATTGCGATTATAACACTAAATTTTAGGTGAGTGGATAACATGAAACCCCCTGCGCCCCTTTCCAATGTTGTGCTATAGGAGTGAATGTACTTTGTAAACAGTAATCCTATAGCAAACATTGAAAGGGGGAGTGGGTGTACCAAGGTATTTTGTCCAAAAGTGTAGTATATATTTTCTTTTTTTTTATTTGTTACATATTTTAATTCCTGTTGGTGAAATAAGTACTGGTCTGGCAAACACTGGAAGTCTTAATGTTCTTCACTAAACACCTTTTGATGTTATATTAAAATATAATTAATTCAGACTGTCAACTTTCTGTAGTTTACATTAGCGTCATCACCTGCGTTTGTATTTTATCGTTCTCAAGTTTCTCACCCATATTGATCATATTCTTCCTCAGCTATGAGTTCATGTAACAGTTCTCCCTGTGTGAATGGAGGCTCGTGTCTTACATTGCCTGGTGACTGCAGTCAGTATATTTGTACCTGTCCACCTTGTTATACAGGACCAACATGTGAAACACGTAAGTTTACTGCGTGCCGATCGTTGAAATCGCTTCGGCAGTGTTGTGGATAATACCAGAGTATGCGTCTGCATTCTTTGTTAGTGATGTCTCAGCTAGCTGTAACTGGTGTAAAACAAATTGAGCTGATTTTGTTGTCAAATGCTTAAGGAAAATAAAGGGGAAGCTTGGTCTTTTATGCCACCCTCAACATTGTCCTTGGTGGATGTACCAACATTCATTCTGACCTTTTTGCAGTCTCTTGTAAGTTGCTCTGAGTATAATCTGAGAGATGTCTTAATGGTTCACATGATGCTGTCAAGTCTTCCTATTTTCCTTTTCTTTTAAATGACTGTTTATTTTCTTCAATGTAATTTTATCCCGGACATTTAATGTCCCATCATTCATTTGCTGATGAATTTTGGAAGTCAAACCTACAAAGAAGAAACTGTCTTATCCCAAATGTTTTCTGAAACATGGTTTCAATGGAGAATGTACACTCTTTATCAAATTTTGGAAAGCTAATTCAGCTTTAAAAAATTTTTCCCTCAAAGTCATTGTAAAGAATGTGAACATCAACATAAAGAGTCAATAGAATGGTGTCAATTAAACCAAATGTATTGTGCAGTTATCCTGAGGGTCACAATTTCTGTGCGCTAAGCAAACGAGCAGTGAAACTAGATTAAATGATTATCTGTAAAAGCTTCCTTTACTGAATTCTTGTTACTTGTATATTTTGTTATTTTTGTTAAAATTTTCTTCCAGCTGTGGATGCCTGCACCTCTGATATCTGTCTCTTTGGAGGAATCTGTGAAAACAAATGCTCGCATTACGTTTGTCACTGCCCGATAGGTTACAGCGGATCAAACTGTCAACTTGGTATGATAGTGAAATAACTTGTCACATTTTAACTGTTCTTCATTGTCTAATGGTATTGGTACAGATGACATACCTTTAACACCCAGGACAAGCTGCTATCCGACTGTGTACTGGATCTTTAAGCATAACTTTCCAATTATGTTTGCCACTGATTTTGTTGCTATGATGGCTCTGCCATCCATGGTGGTTTGGTTTAATAACAAAACATAAATTTCAAATCTTCTTGAGATATTTTATCCTGTTTTGGCCGTAACTCTGTAAGTTCTCAGCCATTTATATTTCCTGTAAGTTAGGTTCCCAATCGCTTTATGATCAATATTGTTTGTAGTTCTACCATATCACTCTATCTGTTATATTTTACGAAACTATGCGAGCAAAATCTCGAAACTGAAAAAATTGCAAAGATTGCCAAGATATTTCTACAAAAGTACATAAATACATCTTCCATTTTCCATATTAATTTCTGGGCACAAGTTATCATCTAACAGTAAGTGACTTGAACACCATTGTGATGTTGCGTGTGATTCTTCCACATGTAACAGTACTTTACTTGTTTCAGTTATGCAATTTGTTTCATCAATTATTACATCACATGAACTTAGCTGAACACTGTCAATCACTTGGGGACATGGGGGAATTCCCACACCCGATTCACGTAATGACTCAAATATAACGTACTTGAAAACTTATTAAAGCTACATTTGTTTGTAGGGGATGAGGTGGGCTGAAAAGGACAAAAACATGAACTCAGAAATGCCATTACTGGTAATCCGCTAGGTGCCTTTCAGCGGAATATTTTCTGGTATGCTCCCAATCAACAGATGTTATGTGTGCTCTTAGAATGTATATACCCTGTCATTGATCCATGCCCAGTCATTAGACCCTGGCAGCACCCTGCATGGAAAAACTGATTACATTGATTCAGTTGTATATGCAGTCCTCATCCATGTCAATAGCGCTTAGAGATGTTTCCTTCCGTATTGGTAGTTAACGTGATTCAGCTACAAGTTTATTACATGTAAAGCATTATGGTAGATAACCGTTGTAGCCTTAACTTGATTACACTCAATTAGTTGTCAACAACTTTCATCTGTGGTCACTGTTTCATTGTATGTCTGTAGTACTTTCATAGTACAGCTTAAAGGTCCTAATATCAAGTGGTACATTACGTAGTGCTCTAATTACATTTTGATTACATCATTTCAGATGTCTGTAACCCTCATCCTTGTGGAGCGACTGGAATCTGCATCAGGATGGATACGTCATACCAGTGTGAATGTGATCAGTGTCACACTGGCAAAAACTGTGAAATAGGTGAGTAGCTGTCTTTCATTCTCATCAGGTACATTACTAGAGAACAGATCTGTGTCTACTGGATGTTAAGCACATAGGAACAATACTCCTGTTGAAGCCCCTCTAGTGAATTTATTATACACTATTGAGTATGAAGTTCAGTTAGTTTGCCTTTCAATGACAAGTGAAAGGCATATTTTATTGTATTGTATTACATGTTATTGTATTTTGTTTGCCTGTCAGGACAATGAGGAGAACTTTCTCAGTATGCATGCAGTGTTAATAAATAGGGAGGGGGGAGAAGATGTGAGGGTGGTTCAGAATTTTAATTATGTGACATTGTGGTCAGTCTGCACAATGTTTGTTTTGAGGGTATTAAAAAATAGATAAACTCTTTTTGAAACCGTAAAGCAACATCAATAGAACATAATTAAAATCATGACTGAATAAATCAGGTCCAATTAAAAAAAGTCACTGAACTTTGCCACCAATGATTTAGTTTATGTCATACAGTATACTTTAATTAATTACACAAGAATGTGATGTTTTTAGTGTGTCTATACTTTCAAGATTTACTGCATTTGGTACTTGGGCAAAAATTCAAAATAAATGTGATGAACATGTGAGACTGATTAGGTATTTTCCTTCCCTTTTTCTCTGCAGATGTGGATTTGTGTTTTACATTTCCTTGTGCCAATGGTGGATCATGCCACAATCACTGCACATCCTTCACCTGTGAATGTCCCTTTGGATGGGAGGGCCATGATTGCAGTCAGAGTAAGTGGACCAATATGTCAACTGGCTTTAGGCTGATCTGTCAGACACAGGATCATTCAGGCCTTCTCCACAAATGTCTGCCAATCCTAGGCAATGTAATGGAATTAGGAAATAGTCAATTCCCTGTTTGAACTTCACGCTGTAGTTTCATGTCTAGTTTCTTTCAATAATTCATCATGAGTTGTATATTTTTGATACCTTCTACATCTTACCTTACACTTTATGCCCATTAAATATATCATGTCTAGTTTCTTTCTATAACTGCTCATGAACTGTATGTATTTTATGCCTTCTACATCTTACTGTTAACTTAATGCCCATTTAACATATCTTTTTAAGATTTGTGCACAATTTTGATAATTAAGAATCTGTGACTTCATTGGGGTGAACAAATTTTTCAAATCTACCTTATCTGCAAAATTATTTTTGACATCTGTATGGATGATCCAGAAAACTTAAGGCATGTATTTAAAGTTGCTTACTTCATATAATGCTTTATACTGTCAGCAGTTGTTCAAGCTTGTTTTTTTTCTTCTTCATCACTATTTTATTTCAGGAGTGGACCTTTGCCAGAGTTTACCATGCATGCATGGAGGACAGTGCATCAATAGTGTGACTTCATATGAATGCCTCTGTGAGCCAGGATTTACAGGAGTGAATTGTGAAACAGGTACATTCACTGTTATCAGAGTGCATGTTATTTTAAAAGTGCAATATTTGTGTTCAAAAGACTTAAATGAAGAGTCTTTTAGTTAATCTTTCCTTTCAATATGCAGTAGCATATATGGCACTCTCTGAAGTATTATGGTAACCTCTATTTAAACTATAAACATTATCCATCCATGAAACAAAAAATCATTTTTGGTAGGTGAAAGGTCAGTGATGATTATTTCTCATCAATCTCATCAAATGAATGTTTTTTTTTATTTGTTTAGATGTTGACGAGTGTGCCAGCAGTCCATGTCAAAATGGTGCCACGTGTACACAGCTAGGAGTGAATGGCTTCATCTGTAGCTGTTTAGATAACTTCATTGGTCCTCTATGTGAAATCAGTGAGTATACAAACTGCAAATCTTTGAAGCCCTTATTTATTGCAGGACATTACATACGCCCAGTATCAAACGTCCAAAGACTATATTCCTCGATAAGGAATTGAGGCAATAAAGAACATAGTGTTTTAATATGTTAGCATGTCACATCCGGAGGGGATTGGTAGCTGTTTGAAATACATACAGTTTGTATGAATATTCTGCACTATAATGACAAGGTTTGCATTGCTTAAGTTAGGGATCAACTGATAATCAGGTCAGATGGGGCCAATATGTTCAGCTCTATCAGAAAATCATCAGATTGGTGGAGTTAAGTAAATTTCATTTGTTTGCATCGATTGTAGTATTAATTCATGAACCAGGGTAGGATTTAAGAAGTACCCTTGAGGGCTATTTTCCATATGAAAAGGTAAACAAAGCCCTTGTGCATACTCTGGAGAGGGTCTTAATCATTGACAAAAGCTCTTTTTCCAATACCTTTAAAATATGCAATGACTTGATAAAAGTTTTTCAGTGGCTAGGCTACATCGTACACGGTATAAAAATTCTTCAGAAGAGAATAGGCTTGATAGCAAAAACAGCAGATCAGATATTTGCCCGATGTTTTGGTAGAACATGAACTGTCGGATCAGCAGCGAAAAGCTTCATCTGTTAATCCGTAGTTTTAGTAATGCAAGGGTTCCAGCGAACCTCACAGTGTGGTACACTTTCAAAGTGGCAAATGGGCATAAGCATTTTGCAGAACTCTTGCCTAGAATGCAATTAGGCAGGCAATTCACATATCAATGGTTTGTGTTTTGCTATTATGAACCAATACATCTCTAGATAAATCTTTTAAAGCTGCTCCAATCGTTTGCTCCACCCTTCAATTGCATCGCTTACAACTGCAACCCTTACTTTTGTACTTCAGTCAGGAGTTGTAACACCAATTACAGTATTCCAGCAGATGGTATGGTGGAGATCACATCACCAAACTATCCAGACAGTTACCCCAACGACGCCCGCTGCCTCTGGATCATCAGCGTGGAACCCCTGAGACGTATTAGAGTCCTTTTAAGAATTTCTCGACAGAACCGCAGTATGACCTCCTGACAATTGGCAACGGGAGAAACGCCGTAGATCACGGCTCTGTCGTTTTGATACATTCTGGTCCAACCACTCCCAACAACTTTATCTCCTCTGGGAATGTCATTTGGGTGTCATTTACTTCAGATGATGGCAAAAATGGAGAGGGTTTTGTAGTTCAGCTGAAAGACAATGAACTAGCTGGTATGTTTGCTCCTTGAATTGATTGATTTACAGTTTTGTCTCTGATTACTCTTCTCACAGTATTTTTATAAACAGGGATTAGATACAAACACATGTTTTGTTCATGTTTTATCTGTTGCATACATCGGTGCTTTCATCCATTAATGTTGTTCACTACATCTGTTGCCCTCGCATTCTTCAATCAGACAGTGAGTTTGAAAAGAAAGATGAGTCTCAAAGTTTGTCACATTGTCTTGAAATAAAATGTATTTGCCACAGGAAAGTAGAGAAAAGAGACTCATGTAATTAATAGTTGTGTGTAAAATGTTGTATCAAAATGAGATATACTGCTACTGTAACTGTAATTTAAACAGTATTTTGAACATCTAGGTTTATAAAATTTGTATGCTTGTACTTTATCATCCCCAAAATTTTTCTTTATTATGATCAGAATTATAGTTTTTATAGTATCTACTTTTTTCCATGGATTTATTAAGGCCTGCTTAAGGTAGTGAAATGTTTTCTTCCCTTTTAGTTTTGTGATATTGTATTTTCCACCATAGCATATCAAGCACACATAACATCCCTTTACACTTTATTTCATGTTTAGAGTTTTCATCTAAAAATGTTTTCTTATTTTCTTTTGTCTCAATTTACATTCATTGCATTCAGTCATGGAGCCATGTTCCAGCAATCCCTGTCTCAATGGGGGCACCTGCGAGGACACTATCGAGACGTACGTCTGTATTTGTCCCGTCGGGTGGGGCGGTCTTAACTGTGCCAGGCAAAGTAAGTATCACAGTGACAAGTTAACCCTCAACAGTACATGAAAGTAAACAAACAAGGTGATGACGACGACCTTGAGGATCCTGACCATTGCATCACACAGAAACCAACACTTGATAGAAGAGCCTAGTTTGATGAAGGGTTTAAAGAGAGAAATTTAGGGAATTCTTCTATTTCTATTGGATCAAACATGACAGACATTGGAGTGCAACTCAAAATCATACAGACAGTGAAATGGTCCTATTCCAATTCTATTGTGTATTTGCAGCACCCTCAAGATAGCAACGTTTTTCATTATTCAAGACTTTTCAGAGAAAAGAATGAAAGAAAAAAAAGGAAAATATCCAAGACATAATGTATTGCATGCCAGAATGATGGTATGTCCCATTGGAAACAATAATAGAAGAAGCCATGACTCACACTGAATCAAGTCATATTATTTTACTGCCACAAGCTCTGAAAAAGGATAAGTACAAGGTAAAATAATTGACTTTTAGGGTCATTTTAATTTTCCATTGAACAAGCAGCATTTGATCAATAATCTGAATTGATACTTGATTATTTTTTCATTTGAATTGATAATTGATTTTAAAGACATACCGTTGGATAACAATTAAACCTACAAAAAACAGTTTTCTTTCATGAAGACTAACTAGTTGTTTTCTCTTAAATGTCCATAAATTCTGATCTTTTGCATGGGGTTATTCAACAAGTGAGAATAAAGTTCAGTTGCAGAGTGACAGTGTAAAATGAAGAATTCACAATTATTTGGTAAAAGATAGTCAAGAATTATTTATAGAAAATACTTTCATTCTGCTTTCCCCACAGCATCATGTAATCCCAATCCTTGTCTTAACGGTGGTGTTTGCAACCAGCTGGAGGACTGGCAGTTTCACCTGTGACTGTATAAGTAACTTCATTGGAAGACAGTGTGAAACAGGTATCACAGCAGATGCATTTTGTAAAGACAAGTAAAAGAGGTTGGGTCCAGTAGATATATGTTGGACATTCTTCAGATAATCAGATAATTCTGTATGTGGACATTTTGACCCCATGTGTATTTCACTCTAATTTGGATCTTCCAGAAAGATAAGATGTACGCCCCACAGAAATGTTGCTCCAGTGCATTCCCAAAATGACTATAGTAAGTCTATCAATGCCAGTGCTTGCCCCACATAATTAAAGGAACGTTTAAGCAACTGGATGATTGTCACATAGTTGTAATGAAATCAGTACATTCAATATGTGCTCAGATTCCAAACAAAGGTTATAAAAAAAAAACTGAGCAGAGAAAATAGCCACACCATAGTGTTGCCATGTCTCACTGTGTAAGGAAACTTGAGATATGCGAAGAAGAAGTTGTGGATTATTTTACATTTGACAGACGTCGGGCTTGAAATGTTGACGTTTACAATTCCTGAGCAAGAGCACATATTTAATTGTAGTTTGACAACATTTGCCAATATCTGTTAGCCATGCAGGTGTCGATAACTCTACGTGGTAGTAACATACTTGTTATTTTATTGTGATTTAATTTTTTTATTACATTCTTCCTGCCTCTTTGTATGCTATGAAAGTCTGTAAAATCAATTGAGTGAAGTCTATTATTGTTATGCCATAATGCAGTGCTTAGATTTTTGTTTTCTTTTTTATTTTCAGTGGATACTTTGAGTTGTTCCAGCGATCCGTGCTTTAACGGAGGTACGTGTGTCGGTGAACTGGATGGCATTACTTGCATCTGTCCATCTGGATACTCTGGCACCCTCTGTCAATCAGGTTTGCATTTTTTTTGCATTTTTTTTTTTTTTTGCTCTGTTAAATCAGACTATGCAAACCAAGCAACTTTACATTACTGCTGTTGAATTGTTAGGAATGATCTTCCTCCCAATTTCTTAAAAGACAATATGGGGAAGTTTACTCGTTATAGTTTAGAATTACAATCTTGCAACAATAAGATTTCCCCTGTATAAAATATCCAACCCAAAAGACAATACTTTGCAAACTCTGTCCTTGTAGGTATGACCTTAGTAGAGGCCAATGTTCCTGAATAGAGTTAAATTAAATGCGCACTTGTTTAGACTTGATTCTTCTTTTTTTATTTTACTCTCTCACGAGTGGGACGGACAGGTTTTTAATGTATCTCAATACATTACATATATAGAGATATTGTCATGCTTGCTGGACATTCTGATATTCTTTTAAAATGATGTCAATGTCTAGAGCCATTCTAAATGTGTATCAAACTTCTCCATCATGTTTCTATGCATGTAAACAAAAGATGTTACTAGTTAAGGGGTGAAAAAATACATATGAAAAGTCTTTTTTGCAAATTATTGACCAAAAAGGGCCTGAAACAAGGAAATGGTAGTTCTTCTCCCATAGTTTTGCACACGGTACTTGCATAAATTCTAGAAGTTTTGTTTGGATTGGTGAGCTCCTCCTTTGATTTGTTGTGATTGGAGAGTTTAATAAGAGAAGGACAGAGTGGTATTGAGATATTCAACTCAATTGTGTGTATCCTCTCAACTTCAAAAGAAGAATGAGAGGAGTCAATCAGTGCATATTTTTAAATTTAAAGAGTGAAAGTGGTAATGCTTTAATGAGCATGAGTAATATCTTAAATGTCTTTTAGCCATTTTATTTCTTTCTACCAATCTCTCACAGTTCAGTATATACTTCAGCATCATCCAAATCCTTACTGTATCTTTTACTTTTCTCAGACATTGATGAATGTATTTCTTCTCCCTGTGTTAATGGTGGTACCTGTTTTAATGGCATCAATCAGTTTTACTGCAGCTGTCCCAAAGAATTCTCCGGCAGCAGATGTGAGAATCCAGGTACAGTAACATCATCATCATCATGAGTGACAGGAAGAATCTAACTTTGTAGATCAGTTAATATGCTGTCAGGGTCTGTTGAGAATATCTACACACCGTCTGTTCTGGGGTACCTCTAGTTGGTGCTCATTTTGCCGCATAAAATACTGTCCTCCAGAAATAAGAACTGGTGAACAGTATGTTATCAATATGTCATAACTAAGATAGCAGTGTATAAACATGGGAACTGGGTATGTGTACGTATAATGGATAAAATTTGTCGTAATCTACTGAAATTGCATTTGTAACCCATGAGTCACTTTTCCTTGAGAGAATGTGTGTAAGGACAGCCAACGAACAGATGCAATGTAAAATATGGAATTGAAATCTTAAGTAAAATAATTTATGTGTACACTGTGCCAAAATTCTTATTTTCCCTTTTCAATTCGTCAGTCACCTGTAAAGAAACCAGTTGCTTTAATGGAGGTCAGTGCATAACTCTCAATGATGGCAACTTTACTTGTCTATGTATGGATGGTTTTTCAGGAGAACAAGTGTGAGACAGGTAAGATGAGATTTATGCTTTACTTTGAAATTGGATGCCTTGTGAATGTTTTTTATGATAAAAGTTTTGTACATATGCTAAAAACTCAAGAAAATGATAAAGCGTTAAAGTTTCCTAGAATAAGAGAAAGATGCATTTACACCCAGTCATTCCTGCCATCTCACGTGTATATGGTTTTGTTGTTGATTACATCATTGATTCTTCTTTATGTTTCTCTACCAGAGTTGGATGAGTGCATCAGCACACCTTGTCTTAACGGTGGAATCTGCCAGGACGGAATAAGTAGTTTCAACTGTGCCTGTAGGGACGGCTATGCCGGAATCCTCTGTGAAATACGTGAGTTAATTAAATCTCGTGTCTCCTTACCGTAACCAGGAAACCTTGGATTCTTCAGGGTACTGTTTTAGGACTTGACTAAACTAAAGAGGGTTGCAGCTAGAAATTGTCTGGATGTTATTGATATCTATGGTAACTGTATATCAGATGTTCCCTCAAGTCAATTTGACAAGTTAGCAACCATTGTAGAACTCATTGGGAAGAACATGTTGTAGTATATTATGTATCGGTCGTTCGGCTGTTTGCCCTCCGTTGGTTCACTCAGTTCCACGACCTTTCACCTTTTGTAGTATGCATGATATTTCAGTTATGTACAGATTTGATATCGTAAGCAGTTCGGCATTTACATTCCTAATAAAGCAGTTGTACTTGTAGTTGTAATACAAGACCAGTTCTCATTTTGTTGTCATAAATGATTATTCGCTGAGTCTTAATTAGTTACGTCTCACGATTACATCACATGTTATATTGATGGAGCTCAGGAATCAGAGTTAGAAATTCCATTAGTCATGTAGAGACTTTGCTTCTTTATAGCAAAGAGTTTTGGTATTTTTGGACTGCATCAAATTTTCAAGGCCTCATAAATTACCCTCCATAATGTGTTTGGCCACCATGGAATACCTTAAGTGAATCATTTATTAATGATTCAGTGGGTGTTGTCATGTGGTACCCAGTAAAACCCTCCGTGTTTGAGAAATTTCTAAATGTATAAAAATTGAAAATGCTGTGAAATGATCACGTTCTGCTGAATGACTCTTGTTTCACTGTTTAGAGGTAAGTGGAATGCATAGCTGAGGGTGGGATTGGGTAAGTGGTGAGAATTACTTCCTTTTTCTAACTGTGATTTAGTACACATCTAGTTATTTCTTGGAACAATGTCTAGTTTTTCTTTTGCTTCAAAATAAATATAATGGGGAACCATTTTTTTTTTCAATTCCCTTTCTTGGCCTTAGTATACTATTTGGTATACCCCTAACAACCAATTACAAGTGGAAAACTAGTACATCTTTGGACATCACAGTAATTGCTGAAGGTTGCACTTCTATGTTAATATACTCCAACGTTGATTACAGCTTTATCATGAAACAAAATTAGATATCATCATAAAGAAAAAAAAGTGATTTGGTAATAAGAAACAGTCATTCATTTATTCCATTGAGACATCAGATGAAACTGTGCCTTGAATTTGAGATATAAATATTGTGAAGTTAGTGCATCTTATCCTCCTCTTCACGAGTGACAGTTAAGTTAACATTAAGTCATCCTCTTTCTCTGTGTAGGCGTTGGGAAGGGTTGCCAGGAGAAACCCTGTCAGAATGGAGGTTCTTGCTTAGACTTGGCAGATGGACGCTACCTCTGCTCCTGCCCTCCTGGATACGAAGGATTGGACTGCCAGTCAGGTTTGTTCATCGCTATGTACTGGGATCTATAGTTAACTGCCTGAAGATGGTAACCAGCTATTAGGGAGTCTGGATAGATGACCCTGTTTTCTACAGTTTTTGTAAATTGCACTTGGCTTCCAATTTCATTGAACATTCTCACTTGTCAGATGGCTGTGATTTCTGCAGCACAGGGGACAGTTTGTGAAAATTTTCAATTCTTTTTTTCTTTTTGATACATGGCAAAATTTGACACTGATGATGATGATGCCACTGATTTTTTTAGATCAAATTTTCCTGTGCTACTGAATCCAACATTTCTTGGGGGAGAATACTGTAGCATTATTCTAAGTATAAAGCAAAAGATTTGCATGTCGTTACTTTGCAAAGGTCAAATATCTTCATTGAACTTTACAATTAATTTAAGATTTTACTTCATTTGTTTTTATGATTTTGTTACATACTCTCTTCATTCTCATGCTTCCATTTTTCTCCTAATGACTGTATTCTCTCATCTTGACATAATCTGAATCAAATTAAGTCTTTGTCCTTATTCACATCTGTATGTGCTACACCTTGTATGTTTTACTGTCTCACTCTTCTTACTTTGTCATGTCAGTATGTCTATAAAGATGAACATGTTTCAACAATTATAAAAGGTTATTAGACAGTTACTTCCTGGACAAATACTCCATGGTCTGTTACCACCAGGTGAAATAGCACCTGTATGGGAGGGGGGGCTATTTTCTGTGATATCTGGCTGATATCTAGGTGTTTGTCAGGGGGTATTCCTCTGGTCACATAGTAAAATCTCCCGCACCAGCTTTGCGACATTTTCCCTCCTAGGCATTTTCACTGACTCCCTTTATCCTCCATCATTTGATTTTCAGAAATTAACGAATGCAGCAGCCACCCATGTGAAAACGGAGGTCTGTGTGTGGATCTCGTGGATTCCTTCACTTGTCAGTGTCGCCTCGGATACGCTGGGACGAGGTGCCAAGAAGGTAAGTTCTTGAAGACGTTGTCTGTTTCTTGACTTTCATTCCTTTGGATGTATTTCTCTTGCAGGATGTGAAGAGATTATTGGAGATTAATCCTGAACTTCAGATCTTATTTGAATACTACACAATCAAAGTAAAAAGGACATTGTGGCTCACGACACTGCTCTCTCATTGATCGACCCCCGGTTCAGACCCAAATTGTGCTTCATTTCTTACTTTTGTGCCTTTATTCACCTCTAGACCAAATCGGCTTTGTACTTTCCTTCCTGCCTTACCCCTTCATCTGTCTGAGCCCCTAGCCCAGACCCAATTGATGCTTTATCCTCTGATGTTGTTCCTACATCCATCTCCAAGTCCAGAACAATGCTTACCCTAGCTCAGTCCACCATAATTTTTAGAAAAGATAATTGAAGTAAAAGTGCTGCAGATTTGGAGGATTTTAGTGACAATGATGTTGTACTTTGAATTCTGTGTGGAAATAAATGTTTCATTCGATTCCATCCACACAGATATCGACGAATGTCTGAGTGAGCCCTGCATGAATGGAGCGTTCTGTTCTAATGATATTGGCAGGTACAGATGTCTCTGCAAGGATGGTTTCTATGGAACAAATTGTCAAAATTGTGAGTTTTTCTCTATATTTTATATTTTCATCTCTTGGTAGTAATCCACCTCCTCTTTTAACTTTGAAAAGTTTCACAAGATATTGTAATTATAAGTAACTAATAGTTGGCATTATATTTTGAGTAATAATCTCTATAGGGATGTCTGCTGCATTGGTTGGTGGTTACAGTTAACTTCTTGCGACATCAGATATCTGTCAGGGGGAAAATGTCTTTTTGATATTGCACAAGTAGGCTCTACATTACATGATGTTTAATCCAAAAAGGTTGTTTATCTTTCCGAACATTATCCTTGGCTATTTCGGATGTCCATTCTTTCAGTTCTCCATATCTGCATGCCACCTTAACTAGATTCGTTGGGTTGATTCTTCTTCATGACATCCAAAATATTTCTGGTCTGCTTTCAGCCCCGAATGATCCGAACTCGGGTTTCCAGGAGAATCAATCCGGTGGTTCGTCGTCGTTAGATGTGGAACCCTGGTGGTTAGCTGTCATCGGTGGATTGGTGTTACTCATCGTCATCTTCACCGGCGTTCTTATCTACACCTGCAGGGTTGGTACCGACGATGAGAAACCGATCCTCAAAGACTTGAAAATATGAACAAATGTAAATTTATTATATATCTGTAGCAGGCTTCCTCAGTTAAATTTGCTGAAGTGCCTCGTGGCTAAATGTTCTTGATATAATGCACCACTGATCTTTGTCCTGAAGGTGGGGGGGAGGGTTGTAAGGGGAAGGAAAACTTAAGAAGGGCCTCAGATGCCAAAATGGTGCAAAGATTGTTAAATCAGTCTTTGGAAAGTTCCAGATGTACCTATTTTTCAAACAAAGTGAGTTTTTGTCAATATGGTTATTAAATGTTCAATTTTTCAGTATTCTTCCAGTATTGTTTGGCATGCTACACCAAACCCAGTCGCATGCAAGTGGCATATGTGCCACCATTTGAGGAAGCCTGAACTGTAGGCAGATGAAGTTTCACTGCATTCCTATCCTCTTCTTTCTATGTTTTAGAAATAAGAGGGTAGGTCTGGAGACCAATCATCAAAGATTAAAGATATATCTATAATTATTGACCGATTTGTCTACGGAGAGAGTACGATCCTCTCATCTCCATCTTCCTCTGCATCTTGAGTATGTCACAAAATTGAGAGGATACAATGAGACTCTGATCTCCAGTATTTCAATAAGATACGAACAATTCCAGATTAATTTTGAAATTAATTTTCTGTAACCTCCATCCCATGTTGTCTTAACTGTTTTGATTATTTTATACCTGCCCTGAGTTGTCTCCCTTTACTCTGGTATCAGTGAACGACTAAAGGTGCCTGTCTTGTGAAACACATCATATTTTTTAAAAGTACTTTGATGAAAGGAGACCATAATGCAATGTTTGACTTACTTTTTATCATCATGTTTTAGCTGCTTATGTGTAACATAAATGTTTTCTACATTGTACAGTGTAAAGTGTTTTTAATACTATCGGAGTCATGTTTTAGTACTTGATCAGTTAGTTTTAAAATAGTGAGATTTCATCTTTACAAGTGAAGTCACATTAAAGCAGGATGTGCTGTTATTCCTGTGTCTTCAAAAGTAGACAACACTTCTCACGCCAAAAAGACTACACTTCTCACAGTTAAGCTGTAAAAATTACTACACCATTGTATGTTTCTCCAAAAGATGGCCCAGTCACCAAAAGAAATCACTTTGCATAGGAGTTTCATTGTGGTTACTCATGGTGGAAGTACCGCACATTCATGACAGGAGGTAGTCCTGTTAACTTTTTAGTCAAAAAAACTTAACGATTCCTCTTTCTACCATCATCACTCTTACAGTATGAATGAAATTTCTCCTGGAAGTAACATCGCATAAATGTTAATTGCCAGGTTACTGTTAAATGGAAGAGGAAGATAGATATTTAACAACAAAGGCTATTTTTTTTTTACTTCAAACAGCACATCCTGCTTTAATTGTTACTTGTATGTGTTGTTATCTTACTTGATAGATGTTATCCATTGTGTCTGTCTCAATTAAAATGAAGTTAAGTTGTTGCATTTCCAAGGGCTGGTACCTGGACTTGAATATTATCAATGTAGTGTCGCATCACACTCAATAGTTAAAGTTAGTCTGGATAATAAAGAAACGTAAGGCATCCCTTTTGTTTGTTTTATCATGCGTTTTGTATTCCTTTCTCTCTCCATTTCAGCCCACAGTTATTGTCAACTCTTTTTCCTTTAGTTCAGTTACCATAGTTACATTTCCCTTCTACCAACCCCATTTCTCCAGCACCTTCAATCATCTCCATACCACATTATCCACATATTCCCACCACAATTCAACCAATAATGAATTCATACTTGTCCTGCTGTCCTTTTGTGTTGCAAACTGCTTTCTCTTCCAACACATCCCCGTATGTCCATGTTTGTGGTACCTGGTGTAGCACCCTTTTTTTTGTGCACAAGTAGTCCTTTTTTCTTTTCTATAATAAAGTCAATATCATCGACAATTCATTTATTGTATCAATCACCCATGATGTTATACTTTTTGTTTCTCCAGTTTTGATGATAGTGTGGTTTGCTAAAGTGTGGATTGTTTCAGTCTGCAGTATCCATGGTAACCTCGATATTGTTAGACATAATATCAGGTAAACATCCTGTTGAGAGGGACTTCAGATTTTGCCGTTTCATTTTGCATGTCATTCTGCTATGATAGGACCACTTTGGAGGTATTCCCCTTTTGATAACCTATGACTAAAGAAACTTGCAGCGTGTAGTTATCAAACTTACGCAATTCCCTTTTCTTTTGCCCTTTGTTTGTCACTGACAAAGTGTGGTTCCCGTAACAGTCAACAAGTAGATACAATCAGCTTGAATATAAGGCCCACTGATACGTGACGACTAATATATCTTCTGCAGAGGTGATTGTAAATAATTAGTTTCACTGGAGAATAGTTTTGTACTAATTTCAACGATTGGGTCAACGTATATTGAAATACTTTCCTCGATTCCGGTGTGTACTTTCGTTGAACGAACACCGAAATTCAGCAATGAGCCCCAAAACCGCAATCCTTAGAATTAAACGCACATAGGGAAGTAGATATTCCTAGGAAGCCATTCTAAGTTTCCTCCACGCCAAGGAAAAAAAAAGAGAGACTAAGCGTTTACTTTTTATCAAATAGTCATTGTTTGGAGATGCTGTAGATTGACAATTAAAGGAGGGTAGGTAGTCGGAAGGAATATTGCCCCCCCCCCCTCATCTTGGTCGTCTGTGGGTCCTTTCTAAGATGAGCAACATAGGCTGAAACGTGTCCTGTAAAGATCATGTCGAAACTGACTTGACAGGTGGGTGGCGGCATGCCTTACAATTTCAGTATAAACTCTAAATTGGAATGCTTCCTTAAAATTTGAAACCATACTTAAATTAACATGTGTTTTTTTTTTTTTATTGATTGTTGTGGTCAAAATTTGACTGCTTAATTCATGATTGATTCCCTGTTCTCTCTGAAACAATGGTTACCCACGAGTTGAACAACTGTAATGTCAATCTAGACAATTATGACGCCTTTACATATTCAATGCTCAAGCAAACGCGGATTCGGAGCGATTTTCACAATTAGAGATGTTGTAGTAAGGTGTTACCACGAACGCGGTCTCGCTTCGCCGTTTGATCAGCCTATTATGACTGTTACCTATTTTCTGCGTGGGAACACATCAAGCTAGAGCGTGGTAGAGCATCTCACATGATCATCCCGGCTGGGTTTGAGTGATTTTGCCGGCTCGAGCCTGCCTTGACATGTTGTCATTATAGTTATTGCATAACACATGAGTTAATTATTAATTGTCTGTGGAAGTTCATGTTACCTACATATCATATCTAATACCCTTTATCACCATGTCTTTATTCATCGAATTCCACTAGAAGATATATTGTAAGGGGGGGGGGGGGGGGGGAGTGTTTCTTGTATAGATATAAACCATGATCTCATTCAGCGTTGTACACCATGGAGAAGGTTTCTAACCCCCCCCCCCCCAAAAAAAGTCAATCAATAGTGAAGACGAAAACTAAATAATCGGGGACAGTTACACGAATGTTTCTCTTATGTATGTATTGTATCAGTTGCTTTATTGTTCCCATCAAAGGCATTTCAACAATAGTGTTTCGATACTGTGTTAACAGAACTCCACCTACATCGCCAACATTTTCGAAAAGGTGTCTTGTCTGTCAATTTGTGCAATGCCGTGCTCCTGTACTGCGTGGGACCAATGTTTGCTAAATGGCCACGTTACGGTGTTGCCTACCAATGATGCTCTCCGATTTACACCAATCAACAACGGTCACACGCAATGCGGAGTGCGGACAGTAAAACTAGGGAACAGAAGAGGCACACATGCGCAGAACCGGATCGGATCAGCTAAATCTGTATGGGAGATTTGGGCATGTCGATTATTCAGTAAGGGAGTCTTTTACCGACTACAATATGGGGTAATCCCGCTATATAATAATTGATATGATCATAGATGCAAGTCACTCCAAGATAATTTTGAGCTCTTCGACGTCTATGGGGGTCGTGATCGACAACAAGTTGATGATGGTTGAGTGTACGGAGAAATGAGCTGAGCTGGTGCTAATCTCATTATAACCCACCCATATTCAGAATCAACTATTTTGTAAGGTCATTGATACGATATATTAAGACAGAGTATTTGTCACCTTACAACTATTTGATGAATATGTCAGTTTCAAGGACAAAGGTCATCACAACTTCAAAATCTACTGGACAATATATAGTGTTGGTGTTGTTGTTGTTGTTAAGTGTTCTTCTCCTATTCACAGGGCAGGTCACCTGCCGATTTAAAGAAGCAATCGATTGATTTTAACAGGAGAGGGTTGATGGAATACTTCTCTTACTTTGTAATACGTAAAACGTTGTTTGATGCAATATTTAAATTTTCTTTAACAATTAGTTGTGTATGTGAAAGTGTGATGATGCTACATGAACTCACACAGCCTGGAATAAAAAAAAGGAGAAAATATATCAAATCCCTCCGACCACACACATACGCAGGTACACACACTATGTGCACAGCGATTGAAGCATTACAAAATAAGAAAATTCAAGAAAGAATGAAACGACAAAGATATCTACAAACTATATTTAAACAGTCAATACGGAAAATGTACAAGCAAAAGTAACATTGCCCAGATTCAGTCTTTTGTGTAAAGAATGTAAACATAATGTACCATGGATTTATTTTCTGTCTTCAATTTCTAGCAATGTATAATATTAATGTGCTCAATTCAACCACAACACGTTTTGTTTTGCTCTTTTTCTTTAAATTTCGATCTCGATAATGTAGGACACATGATGTTTCTTCATTGCCATCACATAGCTATTTAGTCGAATTCACGCAATTTCGTTAGTTAAAACTGGTCATGAAAAGTTTATCCCGTGGATCGACTACCTGCGTGTTCGAACTAGGTTCCCATATACATTAAAAAGAAAGGAAAGATAATGGCATAATGAGACCTATATGTCGAACCTATATGTATCCATATTTATATATGTATATATATATATATTTGTACTTATATTTGTATATTAGTACTGCAAGCGATCAAAGGAAGGTAATATGTACGTACACAACAGGCTTACGTAAACAATTAAAAACTTCGAAGCTTTTCATATTGCGTGAGGAACTTATTTGTCTTAAAAAAAGAAACAAAACTGAAAATGTAGCAAGTAATTGACAGTGTCGCAAGTACTTTGAAGTGATATAAAAACAAATTATGTATCATCGTAGGCTTCATGTACAAAGTTACTCATAGCATTAATGATATGAATAACCACACTTAGACCTGCCCACTTTTTATGTGCGACAACCACTGTCATCTTTCACCGTGAATTCCTTCCATAGTAAGTATGAAAATTACACAGATTTATCAAATATAACTGAAATCTTTCATGTGGCTTTCATGAGAAAGAATTGTGGTGGTTAAAAAAATTATGTTAATAATAAATTTTTGTTTAACATCGACTAATGAAATGCTAGTCACATAATTTTCTTCTAAGAACTTGACACATGTAAAATAAATAGCAATAGTTATTTGTTCATTTTGTTGAATGATTTTTGTCGAATAAGAATATATCATATTGCAAATCGTTTCTTATCCGTTAAAATGAATAAAATGATAGTCTGAGTTCATACTCCGAGAACTGACAGGTTGGCAGTGACGTCAAAAGTCGGTACATTATGAATTTTCAAAGCTATCGGTTAAAGTATCGCACTGTTCCTGTATCAACAACAAATCCACTTCCTTAAACATAGTGTCATAGCGGTCCTCATCTTACTTTGTTCTTTGTATGGAGAGGATGCATGGGGACAATATGACATGATTAAGAAAGGGTTCAATGTGACGTGATAAACAGACATGCTATCAGAGTAAGGGTTTGTAATCTCGAAAATACATAACCATGCATGACATCATGTGAGGAGGACTGGATGCGTCCCTTTGCTATGTCCTCATGATCGACAATTGATTCCTTTCTGCGATGGCCATATATGTCACATGGTCCACACGATTCTGGGTAATTGAAAACTGCTATAACTGCTATAATCAACTGCTATAACTTTCCAACGTTGCGAAATCCATGCGTGGCAATTGATTTGACTTCATTGTCATTAAATTTCTCCTGGACTAAGTTTCCTTTTTTTTCTTTTTTGTTTTCATGCATCTTTTGTTTATTCTGTATTTTGAATTATTTCTACCAAGTCCAATCGTTCCAGACTGGCTAATATATCTAGAAGAGTTGATCTCGTGTACGGAAACTTTGATATCGGACATTGTGACCAGTAAAGGAGAATAAACTCACTAGCTATTCGGCTAGATTTACAACACTGTTGCTCAACAATTCCGATGTCACTCGCAGATAAACCTACAGAAACAAAAAAGATAAAACATAAGTTAGTTAAGAAAGATATTTTGAAATTATGTCAGATCAAGAATAATACGATGACTTTCCGTCCGGTTCTACTTGTGAGAAGATATTATAATGTGGTAATATTTTATAGTTTATTTTGCCTGTAGTTTCTCACTAGCAGGTATAACTTGTAAATTTTCTTTCGTTGATTTTATTTCCCTCTTCAAACTGAGCTTATAACTTGCAGGTTTAGCACTACAGCTGATGTCAGTTTACACAGGATTTTAACACACCTGTTTTCTACGTGTTCATAACGGGACAAAAGTTGGAGATGCAGAACGTACAGATGGATTAACCTGACGCAGATCCATTGTATTCTACTAAAACTTCCAACCTAGTTGCAATAATTCTCTGTACATATATTTGATGTGTTTTGGGGTTTTTTTTTTTTGCATTTTACGACCTCAAAGAAGATAATTACTTAAAATTGGTTGGTCAAAATTGCACTAAGCTCAAATAAAAAGGGGTACCTAAGACTTCAGCTAGTCCTCTCCAGTCACCAAGCTCGAAACCCCGAGACTTTTCGCAATTGAAAGAGAGTAGAAATTTGGTCCAGGTACTTTCTTTCATACCGAGAGTATTGAAGGGTAGTGGCTTCTTCGTAATGTATTCAAACAAAAGTTGAAACAACTGAAAAGTAAAACATCAAACAAAAGTTTTCATCCATTAAAGCATCGTTCATGAAATCTTTACCATGTAAAATATTTATCATTTCTTGTAACTATAATTTTGAATATGAGTGGAAAACTTGTTAGTGAAAGTCAAATTCCGAGGAATATGCCATCGCCACTACCAAAAAGCCAAAACTTTGCATAAATGAACATTCCCATTGTTCTGTTTGAGTTCAAGTAACGGTGATTGACTGCTTTGATTTCTCAGAGATTTTGAATTTTGGAGGGCCAACAAAAATGTCTAGAAATTTTCATATTTACATATCTGGAAGATGAGTGGATAGGTCTCTTTTAGATTTTTTGACAGATTATCTTTTCTTCTACTTTCTCTTCCCTGAAACACTGACAAAGAACAAAAGTAGATGACCGGGTAGGTTGCCAGTACAATTCATATTCCAGCTGTAAAAGACATGTTTCATTGTTTGAGGCTGGATGATTACTCATCTTACTATAAAAATTGAAGTTTCCATTCATTACCCTCTGAATTATGAATATCTCCACGAATACCATAGAATATTTCTACCTAACCAAAGATTTCAAAAACAATAGGCCAACTTCAAAATTGGCTAATTTTTGTCCCTACGAGATTCTAAGCGGAAGCTAGTATATGATAAATTCTGATATACCAAGTTTCGATGTAAATGCTTCATGGATTACTTTGTCATTTTGAATCAAAATATGCTTCATTTTATTACAAATTCTAAAATTACCATATAGACTATTGAAAACTTAATATATAATGAATTAAAGTCTGAGTTTATTCAAAGAAAAAGAATGTCAAACAAAAACTCTCTATGTGAACTGCAAGACGACTTAGAAGTTTCTAACCTATTCAGAGGTGACTTCGTAGCTTCTTCTTAGAGTTAATGTCTCTATGAAATACCAACATAGAATTCTATTTGCCGATATAAAATTGCTAATGCCATCCTCGTAATGAGTACAGCCGTTATATTTATCGTCATGATATCTTTGGCAGAGCTTTCCGCTACCTTAAGTTTTTTTTTTTAATCTTAAAATCATTCTTCTGGTTACGTTTTGTCGTCATTACATTGCTTGAATTGCTGTTACTGAACTTGTGTTTCTTTTTCTTTAGCCCCAAACAATCCTTCTACTAGTAACGTTTTTGTTTGAACACCATGGAAAAAACTTCTTTTTGCCATTGAAATTTGTTGATAAAGTTAGACTGGAGCTTTATGAAAATCTGAAAAACCTCTGAATATATCCACGATCTGTGCATTAATGGGCAGATATAAGAAATCGCGGGAATGGACTTTTTGTCCGAGGACGCGAAGGTGACTGCTTTTCTTTTGGAAACTGCATAGCCAGAGAAGACCGCGACAATGTTTGGGTCTTTTGTAGAACAAAAAAAAAACATTCTTGTCGGGGGATACCTAGCATGAGGATCGCGAGGAAATTATTGGAAGTTTTACTACCCAACCCGATACAAAAATCTACAGCTTATACCCAGTTTCGAGCAAATACCTCTCTGAAAAGTAAAAGGGGACTAGCTCCTCATTCCTCTATGACGTGCCAGTGCATAGAAGTCATGATGAGAAAAAGAAAACAGTAGCAGTAGGAAGGAACTTTACGTTGACAAAATTGAAAAATGATTTACACTTGTAAACTGACTTTTGGATATATGCGAGAATGGGTATGTCTACGTTAATGGAACTTTGCAGTAGAGAAGTGAACATACAGTGGAAATGCTATGTAATCCAAAAAATTTTATTTACCGTTTTGGTCGTGTGGTTTTCGATTTCCTCTACGCCGTGTCGAGAATTTTTCACTCGTCCGCAATGCCAGCTGGCGAGAAAAAGAGAAACAGTAAAATAATGAAGAGAAAATTAAGACAGATTAAAAATGTTATCCAAGTTCAAGTGTATCTTTTACGCCTTTTCGGCCCTCTGGCCACTTTACTCTGACGCACTCTGCCGCCCTCTGACCACTCTAACTATCTCCGTAGCGACCTAAAAGACCGACAGTAGGGTCGGCACAACCCGGTTACAGTTGGCCAGAGAAATGTCTAAAAGGGCATTTTGAAAATCAATCTCATTACGTGCAAAAAAGGGCCGCTTGTAAATAACCCCTCTCCACACCCGTCGATACCTGCCTTGGGTAGCTAGGTTGTTGTATATTTTGCCTTTTAATTACATCACATAACTTGGTATTAAAACATGAGTTATTAACTTTGCCCTCTACAGTTGTGTTTTAGGTTTTTCGATTGCGCCGAGGACACTTCAGTTTGGCTGTATTGGCGCTGGTAGTCAATATCTAATCTTTGAGCTCTTCATTCAGAAATTAGTGTAAATATTTTGTTGACTAATGTAAACACATTGACACAAAACATGGGAGGACTCAGGGTCGTAACTACTTCATAACTAATGCAACGAAAGAAATGCCGCAAATTCATTTAAATGAAAGCAAAAAAGTAGAAATCCGTAGAATAGAACTAGAATCTGTAGCAGATAATTTCTTTCAGGAAAGGAATAAGACGAAAACGAACCTCTCACATGTTACCAATTGAAAATATGCATTGCAGATTTTTAAATGTGAGTCGGGACTGAGTTCTTCAGCACCGATCTGAGGCTTCAACTTTAAGTCATGATCAATAATTCAAAGTAATAATTACTCCTACAATAGTCTGTCTTCTTTGGATTAAACTATCCAAAGCGTCAATTGCAAAATAAACTAACTAATTTACAAAATCACCAGAAAAGATACATCACCAGTTTCCTTAGTCAATAAACGAACATTTTTTCCCAGCATGTATGTCTAAATGTGTTTGGGAGATGAGTGACAAACTTTGGTTCAACTTGACGTTGCTTCAAAATACAACCAAGTCAACTCCGTTTCTCATCGGGAACTTTGTGAATTTTAAATAAGTGTGGGGATCATTTGATTTCGTGCACTATGTTATCTTTTATAAGAAACTTAAATACACACGGTTCTTGTGTTTAAAACCTTGCATTCACCTACACAATCAATGTACATGTCTCAAAAAGAAATGAATGATAACTCACTTTAGATAGTGATCGTAACTCAACCGAGGACCGCTACAATCCGGACAAGTCACGTCCTCGACGTCTAGGCTGGCCAATTGATAGAGGTCGTCGACGCTTCTAGTGTAACTCTTCTTTGTCAATTCCTGGAAATAGTACAAATCTTTCTCTTGTAGACCTTCGTCGGAAGTATCATCTCGGCAGTATCTCTGTTTTCCGGCTGAGCATTTGATGTATTTTGATCTCTTTTTCATCCCCCGTCTCTTTGTGGCAGGAATATCAACCCTGTGTGCCTTTGGTCTCCTTCTTCTGGGTGCTGGTTTTGGTGGAACTTTGAATGTCGAGTTTGGTGATTCCCCTTCATCTTCTACGGGCTTAGTAGCTGGCACGTAATGTTCCACGTCACCGACCATGGCCAAATAATTCGTATCTTCCGAAATGGTCGAAATAAAATCAAAGACGGCTGTGTTATTTTGACATGAGCACGTACTTTTGCAAATGACACACATCCTCCCAGTAGGGGTAGCGTCACTCTGAGATGCTCTGGGTAATCTGGGACGAGGAGACCGTGTCCTGTTACGTTTGTCGATATTTCTTGGTTTTGGAATGACGAGTGGCTTTGGAACGGGGCGAAGAGGCTTCCTGTGATCCGCTTCTTCCATCGATCTCGCTAAACTTTCCACACGGGCAGGAACGATAGGCGTCAATACGATCTTGGATTGTCTGAGAAGAGTTCTTCTGCCATCTTGATCGGGTTTTGTTTCTGTTTCTTTGGAGGAACGTCTTGGAACCGGGGGAGGTTGTCCTTTATCAGAGAAAAAAATATCGCCGTTATGCGACGCGGATAGTCTTCCAGAAGTGGGTGACGATTCTGTTCGCGGATTGGGACTGATAGAATTAGGAGACGCCATCGGAGAGAGGTGACCACACGTATTTACGCATGGCTCGTCACTAAGACTGCTCCCCATACTCACAGACGAAGGATTACGTTGGGGTTGTCTCCCTGGTACTTGGATTGGCTGTGGTAGCACAGGTCCCGGAAGTATGCAGGTATCTTCTATCTTACATTCGTAGCTACTGATTGAGTTCATTTCTGAAAATGCTCGTGCATGTGATAGAGAAAGGCTATTACTTTTCTGATCGTATTGTTCTAGCGACAAATGGGTAGTCCTAGGCGGCAGGGTACACGTCGGTCTACTTGCCACCGAAGGAGCAGCATCGTTGCCTTGGAGTACAGTCTCTGGTGCAGTATTTGAGCGGTTGTGTCGCCGGATAGCTCCCCGTCTAGGTCTCGCCCAGTCGTTTGGCCCGGGGGCTTTCAGTTGGTTTCCAAACTTTCTGGGAGAATGATTGAAAGATTTCGAGAGCGTTGAAGAATCTTGTGCCTGATCGATCTCTTCATTTACGTCCAAAGGGAAATGAGTGTCGCATAAACCATCTACCACGGGGCCTTTACGAGAAGAACTTGTGGTAGAACGAGGAGACGGACAAGGGGAAGCAGCTGGGCTGATGTTGTTTGGTGTCGAGGGGGGTGTGAGGTAAGGCTTGCTAACTTTAAATACGTCGCCGATGCCATTGAAACTATCTTCTAAGGAGATGTTGCTTGCGTGGAATGGTGTTCGTGTAGCAGTTGGTGCCTTGATCGAACTTTGACCTTAAAACAGATTAAGAACAGGAATGTGAGTATGCATTGTGATTTCAATGTTAAGTGCAGAACCGCAGAACTAGCTGATCACGTTGTAATCAATATTTAAAGCGAAACTCTGGATTATGGCATTATGACACTATACATACCTAGTATGAGATCAGTTAACACTTCTTGAAGTGTTGGATAAAATGTTTCTACATTTACTACCTATTGGTCCCATAATGACCTTTGACCTAACTGGAAAAGATGCGATACATTTTTTTAAACGTAATTCACCTACAATTCACGTATACAGTGAGTCTGAGCACCTGTCGCTGAGGTGTTGGGTTTGCAATGTTGTCACTATACAACTCGTCCCAAGTGACCTATGAATGAAGTTTGACCTATAGGCGAATATTGAGATTCTTGCACAAAAGTGGTTCATTACAAGTACATGAACCTTATTGCTATTTAATATTTTTATATATTCAAATGACCTATTACCACCACCACAAAAAGAAACAATGAGTTCCCCCCTAGCCTAGTAAATTGAGTGTACCTACATACCTGTAAATGAACTCAAATCAAGTACTGTTCTTGACATAATGTGTTAAACTGATTTTTTTTTTTTGGGGGGGGGGTATTTGAGTCCCGATCTTAGACCTCATCCACCATAAACATTCTTCCTTTACTCTGTTTGTACACCTACCTACAAAGTAAGGGATCAGTGTAAGGGTTCATTCTGTGATACTGTGTTTAAAGTTTTCGTGAACGTTCATTTCACGAATACGAATTTCACTCTTTTGTTTCAAAAGAGTAGGTACTTCTTTGTCATAAAGCTGTTTGTCGCACAACAAACACCACCGTAATTTTGTCTATGTTTCAATATTAAAATGATGATGCATGTTTATTAATTCGGCTGACCGTAGGGATTTGTTCTTTATAACTTAACAAGGTTTTCATTACGTAGAACATCTTATTTCTAGTGTAGGCTCTTAGTCTTGTTTTTTATGATAATAAAGATTTATCGCACATATTATAGAACATATCACCTTTGCTCACACGCAATCGTCATGGTTTAGCCTACTAATTACTAGGGCTTTGAATTTTAATTTACATTTCATTGAAAATGCAAGGAAAATAAAACCTCTTTGACGAAGCCACCAGCTCTGTTCTAGAAACAGTGTAGCCTATTACTTAAAGTCAAAATGCTTTGACCCACATCAATTTTCTTTGACCTACATTAGGCATTTGGACCTACTGACATTTGTTTTGGCATTTAAACAAATAACTACGTTAGTAAACTGCAATGTGTTGTACAATCATCGTATTCATGAGTAGGCAAAGAAAGGGCTTCCATCACATCATAACGAGTAATGTTGAAACATCTACAACGAAATAACTGATGGGTTACTGAAACTTTTATTACTTCTTGATCTATACGAACAGCTGTTGTATAATATTTTGTTAAGATATCTGAAAATTGCACTTTTCGTCAAAGTGTGAGTGATTGAGTGTTGAGTGTAGGTGGGTGGTGACATGGTGGCGGTACCTCTTCCATAGATCATTCCATTAGGCCAGATAAACGATTAACGTCGGTTTATATACGCCCCTCTGCCCATCAGCAGACTCTCTCTGTGCTGTGTTAGTATTTCAAATTCTTTGAGAATTTGATAGAGCAAAGAGAGACAAATCCATAGAAAATTAAAATTAGCGGCGTTTAAGACTACCAAAACATTTTGACATATTTTTGTCAAACACTTACTTTCCTTCATAGCCCTATATATGATTTCTGTTGTTTATAGTTTTCTTCGCCAATGACGAAAAACTGACATAGGCAATCATGCACATAATTTAGAATTTCGTGTTTGACACCTTTCAAGGAATTCAGTGTTGACTTGATACATACATACCATGCGTTTATCAATGCAATGTATATAGTCACCGTCGGTGGCAAGTTCAGTTGCTAAAAATAGACCACCGCCTTTTAAGTCTCCGCCATAAGTAAACACGGAGATCAAACTCAATATATTTACAAAGGGCATAGAAGTGTTAAAATTCACTCAACTTTATGCCATAATAGATTGCTACATTGATTCAAAGGCATGGTCTCATGAAAAACCTGTTCTTTTCGATGTTATAAATAGGACTAATGCTGATGGATAAATTTGTGTTATAAAAAAATACAGTTGCATTTGTAGAAAAGGTCATGGTCTATTCCTTGAAGAGTACCGTATTATTTAAAAAAAAAAGGGGGGGGGGAACCTGACAGTGCTCTAGCTAGCATGGTTGCATCTGATGTGAACAAAACATAAAACGAATATGTGAATACTAGGCAATATATGTCAAACAGATAGCAAAGTTACTGTCAGGAATTACTTTACTTCAATGAGGTATACGTGATTCTTGTAAAACGCTTATATGTGTATATGGACCCATTTAAGAAAATCTCTAGTGATCTCAAATCTCGGAAGGCTGAAAAAACAAACAATGTGTAGAAAATCGCGGCAAGTATGCGATACCAACTCAGCTACTGGCGTCGTCAACGCTGCACCCCTCCCTGCCTTAGCTGACACCTGGCAGATACATTGTATATAGCTTTTCTCTGTTTATATACATATTGCATTCTCATTTTTATGTTTTGAAAAGCCATCAGACTGAATATAGTTCACTCAGAGATATGTTAAAATCCCTGAGATTCCTGAGGCTTCGCCCTCTGGACCCTCTGCACCCATGGCTTTGTCCCTTGAATCCACCAGGCTCGATAAGACGGGACCTGGATCCAATTTTTCTTTTGTCCCTGATTTTCCTTTGTCCTTAGTTTGCCCAGCCACCCCCCCCCCCCTTCACCTCCATCCTAAAATCCCACGATATCAAGCGGTATCAGTTCAAGAGATCTAAGAAACGTGTTAGCACATGTGAGACCATATTCGAAACTCCATCATATTTTAAAGCAATGAGTAACATGGGTAAATTAACGGCCTCAGGGGTGCAAAACGAAGTTTGAAACAGTTACTAATTTTGCACGTACCATATTCCTGTTTCTTTCAGATAATAATGTAAAACTGAATGTTGCTGTCAAACGTCTGTTCTTCTCAGTATACCAGTTAGAATACCAGTCAGTACGTCTGAGTTTCATTAATTTGCCATACTCAGGGAAACAGGGCAGGCAAATGTATAACACTGATAGTTTGGACGACTTAGCAGGGGCGTGCCAAACGATGGATTTGAATGGTGCGTGAGTGCTAAAATAAAGTCATTTGGAGTGATTATGTTGATAAGATGACCATTGTGTTATAGTTTGCTTACATGCATTGTTATTTTCTTCTTGATGCTTCTGACTTGCCAATATTTCTTCAACGATTCTCTTCGCTTGGCTAGTTCTTGCGACTTCAACCTGGTAAGATACCTCTGAAAGAGAAGCCAAAACAAAAACAACAAGTCAACGACTCATCCAATATTTGCAATACACCGTCTTTCAAATTACAGTACGTTTTTGACTGATAGAGTATTTAACAGGAGGAAATTATGAGAAGGATAATGAAGAAAGGAAATTACATTCATAGCCAAATGAATTGGTTTGAACTGGACAAATAGGATTGCTTTTAAATATTTCTATCGAGGTTATAAGAGTGGAAATACATCATTTTTTATGTCTGGTACTAGAGGACAAATATCTGTTAAAAACGACGGAATACAAAGATAGTGAAATCTCGCTGTTTTCTCGTTATGACTTAATGACTAATGACTCATTATGACATTATGATTAATGTGGGCGAATGCATGTAGGTGTCATAGATCACCACATCCGTCAAAGTTTATTCCCAACTATTCTTTTTCTATTTTCAGTCAGTGACTCGTATCACGTTTGCATAAATTAAAGCAGCCACAAATATGTGGGTTTTCATTGATATCACAATTACGTCACAATTACCATCTTCATCGTCACGTCCTGTTTTCCCTTACATTGCAGGCTGTAACAATCCCCTCACAATTAACAAGTCACAGACAAATGTTGATTTAGTGAATGAAGATATAATACTTTAGCCCTCAGTCATTAGTATTTATGTTATATTAGTGAAGGCGACAGAGTAAAAGTGAATCAGCTCAAACAGGTCAAATGTCAAGTCATGCGCAGATCAGTGATCACAGTCACAACATAGTCACCTCACGATCAATCATGAGCGGATGCTACCGAAATATAATATATAATTTCTTTCTCTAGATATATGGACCATATGGTCCTCTTACATCAGAGATGTGGTTTATCATGTAACCATGATGTTGTCATATCTTCTTTCCACTTGAAGTCATCAGTGCTACTAATAACATTTAATAGCAATAAAAAAAAAGTTCACATTGCATATCTGGTTAGCACCATAAAAAAATTAAAAGAACTTACTGCGTCAGAAAGGAAAGCGGAGGGAAGGAGGGACATGACCAGATAAAATATTTACCTTCTGATCCGTCTGCAACAGAAAACTTGACGATGCATTCATCTGCTTCTAGATGAAGTACATCGGTGACTTTGTGGCAACAGAGAACCTTCGACAGATCGCTACAGCACAGAGACAATAGGTGTTCACTTAAAAAGAATAGGGCATTGGAATTGGTGTATTTGAATCCAGACACCAATTTTACCTCCCAGTTATCTGGAGAACAAATAGCAGAACAAAGTATTAATTTGCATGAATATTCACGTCAACTAAAGTCATTCAAAACTTTTGCTCTTCCGGAGAGGATATTACTCTTTCTAGCGTCCTCGCTATCATACGTGATAGGTCAGAGTCGTATATACGGCTCTGTGATAGGTTGTACTGCAATGTGAGGCAGTGTAACTGCAATGTGTAATTTGACGTAATTACCATCAGAATCTTACACTATAGTAAATTTAACCTATTTCTCATCCGCTGTCGTTTGGAAAAAAAAAATTTATGAAACCATAAAAACACAGATGTTGAAAAAGGCCACCAGTGGCCTGTATACGTGAACATAGAAATAGGACATTAGGTCCCACCTACTGCATATACTCAAACTTGGCAAAATCTAGCAAAAAGGGGAAAAAGGTCAACAATGTCAGACGAGGTGCATCAAAATAATCATAATTACCAGTCATATCATATCTTATACATGTTTTTACATCACTGAATCGTTCTTGGAATTTATAAATTCAGTCGCATGTTCTATTTGTCCATTTATTGCTTCAGTTACAATTTCTGTCGCAAACTTTGTCCAACGTGGTCTAGATAGTTGACGCTAGAGAAGTTTTTGGTTTAATCTAGGTAATTTCCAGCAGACAGTAATGTGAGTTGTCCTACTGCATTAAATCAACGGTTAACGGTTTCGCCTGAGTTGTTGCGTGTGTATGAACTAGTTTTATTACCAATTATACTTCCTTTCTCCTACCAATATGCCGTATACCTCACGTTATCTGCAACGTTATATTTACATATTCCCAGACTCATACTGAGATTGCATAGGCTCATTGGGAATAAATTACCATACATCTAAATCAGTACACATTAATCCTGAAGCAACCATTATATTGCTGATATTAAAACCTTACATGTTCCTATGTGTGCTGTATTTACCAGAACGTGCATGGATGTCTGTGTTAAATGACTGTTTACAACACAAGTACGTGAGTTTACTGTAAGAACTACGGAAACCACTGAGACAGTAGGTTACCTAAAGGGGCATGTGGTCTTTATATAGTATTAAGATGTGACGTCAGTCTCTTGTGACGTCAGTCTATTCTTGTTTATTGTCTGCTAATGTCACTAGTTTATTGTTACTCTTTACAAGAAGAATAGACCGTTTATGTATATTGTTCCAGTGGTGGGGGGCATGGCAAGTTTCCCCCAGGAAGTAGTTTGGAACAAATTTTGGAAAGCAGTTTGGGGAAATAATATTTCCCTTTCAATTGTCAAAATTTTCTCTAGGATAAGAAATTGTGAGAGGACACTTCCAAGCATCAACGGGATTTTAATGTAGGGCCTACATATTTTTTATTTAAAAATAGGACTTCCTGGAGGTATACTCAGTTCAGATCTAGCATCAAATAAAGCACCATTTTGCATCTAGCCTACCCTACTAATCAAATATTTTCTTAAGACCCCTCCCCAAGGATGGCAATGAATCACCAGCTCCTTTATAACTTCACACTTACATGGCTGGTTTAGACCAACTTATGTCCATGCCACCCTCACTCTCAAGATCAAGAAACACATATATAAACTTGACAAATTTGGGGGGGGGGGGACATTTTCATACATTTGCTCCCCGGCCCCCTCTGGCAAAAATCACAGCCACACGACTGAAATGGCTTCATATGAGATATTATGAAGACCAATCACCTTTAAACGTCAGTGATTCTGGCAGAGTGGTACACGTTCAGTTCCTACCGAAATATTTGGACTGAATGTACGTGTATATGTATGGAATGACCCATATGACAAAAGTGCATGTGCATGTATTACTACCACCACACTTCCAAGAAAAAAAAATCCAAAATGTATCTTATTCGCACGTATCATACTTACAATATTGAATGTGTTCTCTGATTTTTCTGGTCCATTTGTCACAGACATACATCGATTTATCCTGGAATTGAAGTTTTTCGGATTTCAAGATAACTGTCCAATAAAATGAAGAGGTGCGACTGCTGCTACATTTGCCTTTAACACTTCCAATGAATTCATCTTGAGACAATTGGAACTCGTGTCGTAAATTTCCCGGTAATGGATTTCGTTCGCCCTCTACATATCTGAAAGTCTTAACGAAAATACATCCTTCAGGAAAGAAAAGATACGAACAGGAAAAGAAAATTAAAAAAATAAATAAAAAATAACGAAATAATATATGACATGCCATAGTAATGTATGACATATTCACATGTTGCAAGAAAAGATGAACCTTCCTTCTGAGTCATTTAAGACTGCTTATATGTACTAGTTCTGAGAGAACGTTTTGCCAGAAAATTGGACTTCAACAGCCATGGACTAAAACTTTATACCTAACAAAGGATGATTTATGATGTGAAATATTTATCAAAGAATTCAATCATATCCAGCAGGACAAAAGAATGCGAAGATCAAATTGTCTTGAAATTGATCTGCAAATCCCTGATTAGCCATTAAAATTTGTAATTTCATTGCTTATACCATAACTGTCAGTCAAAGCAAAGTACACTGACACTCAGGCACCAGTCGCAATCATTAATTGCAACGATTCAACTTTTGAGGACAAAATAAAACCACATTGAAAGAAAGATTTGTTTTTATATTGGACACATTTCAAATTTGTACCACTAAGAAAAAGCTTCCGTGTCCTCCTCAATGGAGTCACAATCCAATCAGGACTGGATAAAAATACTTCAATCTTTGTTGGAACGAGGCAATGTGAAATACTTTCGTGTCTCAGTGAGTCTAATGTTGCATGCTACCAGAAAATTCATTTAAAAATTCTCAACAAGGTGACCCACAATTACGGGAATATGTTTTCAATTACAACGTATTAAATAAAAATTAAAAATTTATTAAATTGGTATAAGGAGGGGACAAGGAATCAGCTGTTCTATACATATCTGGGAACATGTGACCCAATTACCAAGCCAGCGCTGAAAGACGGTGCCGCTGATGTAGAAATTGTCGGGTAAGGCATACGTCTTATATTTTGAGTTTTAGACCAACAAATAAAATGAAACAGAAAATAAATCTACAGGACAATTTTGATAGTCCTATGTTTTGTTTCCTTCTTTACCAATTTTGCCCATACTGCATTTGGCTAATAATTACCAACAGTTGAAATAAATCGTCTTCTACTTAAAGGACAATTTTTCTTTTTAAACAGCAAAGTGGCATTCATGAGAGAGACAAACATATGTCCTCAGTGAGACTTCAAAAATGTTAAAGTGATACATGCCAAAAATATCATAACAGGATAGTTGAAAACAAAGTTGGTAAATAAGTAATAACGCTCTGCTCAAAGAGGTTTAAGCTTAAATTACAAAATTCATAACGTTTTGTCACATTATTCCTTATTCCTCTGATCTTAATGGTAAATTTTCAAATTAAGACATTCTGAACAGCTAGACACACAACTGAAGCAACAACGATATTAACGATTAAAATCACTTTTAGCAAATCTGTGACCAGACACTTTTTACCATGATATTAACTAGTATAGGCAACCCCTGTTCATAAAGGAGTACTATTTATCTCAATTCCAGTGACCGTAGACTAATGAGGTTAATCAAAAATTATTAGCACGCAATTGTATCATGACTTCAAATTCGTCACAAAATAAACCGACCATACGTCATAAGTCCCTTCAATTTGTGTTTGGAAACAATGTTCAAACATCTTCGAAGAACATTGCTCACGTCCTTGAGCTACTTACTGGATTTACCATTGTTTTATTTTTCTTCGTTATTAATTGATGCCTAGCATAGCATTTCAAAGAGCTGACACATATGAGAGGGAAAAAAACAAAACCACATTATATAATGCAGCGAAATAACAAAATCGTAAAGGAAATATACCCAGGACGAAATTCAAATAAAATGGATCATGGCCACTTAAGGACGTTTTTAAGATTCAAACTCAGTGGTCCTTATTTCAACTTGACCTTTGCTTTGGATTTCTTCGTAGTTTTGTTTAGTTTTTGTGTAATCAAGCCATCAGAGGTGGTGTTTTCCCCTCTGTGATGACGTAGTTTGCCACAATGATTGGTTGCCATTGACAACCACATAATAAGTAAATTGAATAACCTCTGTTACCAACCATGCAAGGAAAGCCTGAAAACCTGGTAATCATATGCGTGGGACCTTAAAAGGTTCGTGTACTTTATGGATGAAATGAATAGCTTCTATCTGTGCATAACGTAGCCATTATACAGAGCCCACATATAGTTACATTTTTAACTTCACTTACCCGAAACCTTACATCGCTCTAATACAACCCATCTCTGTAGACAAAAGTGAAAAAAAAAGGAAAGAGATAAAAGTCGCATAAATTATGATAGTTAATCCACGTACATCAAGATGAATATTGATAGTTATTGATAATAATCCACAGATATCAGAATGAACATTGATAGTTATTTATGGTAATCCACAGATATCAGGGTAAATATTGACAGTTATTGATTATAATTCACAAATATCAGGATGAATATTGATAGTTAATTATCATAATTCACAGATAACATAATGAATATTGATTTGTTATTGATAATAATTCACATACATCAGGATGAATAGTGATAGCTATTGACAATAATTCACACATATATTAGGATGAATATCGATGGAGATTGATAGTTATTACATTCCACGTATATCAGGATGTGAATACAAACTATCGCCAACAGCCGAATGGAGCTACTGAATCTGTTTTAGTGAATAACAATCGTTTCAAATCGAACTAGTGGGCTCATTCGAGAATACAGTTTTAAAGGAATATTTTACTGACAAGTGACGGGGTTCTTCAAGGTCAGAGTATATATTTTTCACTGCAGGTATTTCAAACCCCATGTCATTTTCCGAAAACAAGATATTGTTGCTTGAAAGGAGTTTGATCGAAGGTTATCAATGTTTACCTGACTCTGCAGGTAGACATTGATGGCCTTTATTCAGCAACATTCCTCCTGCAAACTTAATCAGAGGCATGAAAGACGTACTCATGAATATCATCTCGCAGGCCGCAACATAAGAAAAATTCAAACAACTATTTTTTTCTTTCTTCTTTACTGGGACGCTCTCTAACAAAATTTGTCATTGACAGATCATTTTTTACCACAAATCTGTTAAATAGGTATGCTAGCTCCTACTCGGTTTGGAGAAAGAAAGTGCGCGCAATTATGTAAGACGTTTTTTACAACGCCGAATCCTCCTTGAAGGAAGACTTCTCTGGCTACGTGAGATATATCATGAAAGACTCTCGGATTGTTCGTCAAGCCAGGATAACATTCCGTTTAATTAATGACATTGATAACATAAACTCCATGGATGTCCCACTTAAATGGCTCGAAGTTACATCAAACTGAGGAGTGTTTATTCATTTTCGGTGTTTTAGGTTTCGCAGCCATTTTATTATTTGATGCAACTTAGAAACCTTAATCATCAGCTATAAACAATTGCCCTCATGTGACGCTATTGTGACGTGTGTACTGTACTGTGTAGCTTGCAGGAAGTGAAAACCTCAGGTATAAAAAAGACCACATGAATTAGTAAACTCCTTTTGCAGACATTCTGGCGTCTTTCCCGGCCATCGTGTTTTCAACTGCGGTCCTAAAATTATCAATCCTCATTCACGTCGAATAAATATTTCCAGTGATCAATGTTGGATGGATATTTTCTGCAACAAACAGTCCATTTTAGTTGATATTATTCGAAAGGTGTACTTGCATGCAGTTCAAGAAGAGGAGAAACATCCTGTGCGCAATAGTGTTTGTTTCCGTTCACAGGAAGCTGAGCCGCTGTTACATCACTGTCGTATTGCTTTTCCGAGTAAAGTAATATCTATAGGACCCATACCGTGACCCAGTTCGACTATTGTAACCAATAATAATTTTGTTTTAACTAGAAACTTATTGACGAAAGTAACTAGATTTCTTAATAAGGTGTATTGCGTTCGATACGGCACAGCTTGATTGAAACACCAACCGACACGCACGATCAATGGGAAGACGGTCAAGCATGCAAATAAATTGGAATGTTTTTACACAGAGGTTTAATACCTTAAGGAAAATTTGCCAGTGTTTAATCAAGTTTTCGCCAAGTGTTCGTCCACCTGAGTTTCCCACTGTTACATTCTGTTACTTTTTTTACCAGGCACCTCCCCACTTTGATTTTGTTGCTTTTCTTTCGGTCCCTTACACATAGTTCCATAGACTGTAACCGCAACAATAGTAATGTTTACTGCCTTTGGCAAAGTATTTCGATAAACTGTAACGCCAAAGAACCAGCGATAAATATCCTTCAAAATTCCTTTGCATTTGGTGACAGAACAAATTAGTTTAGTGTTGACTATTCATTACGGCTATCAATCGGTAGTGCATTTGCTGTGCCACGTACCCGATAAAGAGACTGCACTTCGGGACACCCCCGTCTCACTCTTTTACCTCAATCTTTCTCTCGTTTTTTCTCGTTTTTATTTGTCTCCAACATCTCACCCCCCACCCCCTCCACTCCACTCTAGACCGAAGAATCTATATCGGGCTCTCTCTCCTCATATGAGATCGTAGTTCATAGCGGAATGACCACAACTAGAGAAACCTATTTAAGACACATTACAATAACAGTATATATTTTAAATGAACATTGAGAAGGTTGAAACTATTCGCACAAATAACGGGCTAATTAAGGGGCAAATACTTGTATGAAAGTAATCCCTAACCCTAAACGTACAGTAGCTTCAATAACAATCGCTGATTGGCTGGAATCTCGTTCCTGACAATAATTGGTTTCATTTGACTTTGAATTGTTAATAGCATTGTTTCTCTCCTGAATTATACAGAAAAAAAAGAAGCTGGCCAAGAGCTGCTGTCGGGTTTTCGACACTACAGAAATTCGCAGTTCACTTCCTAGACTACAACTCGTGGAAATGCATGTCGGAATAAAGCATATACTGTGGTATAATGGTTTAGCGCAGGGGCTCTTAAATGACGGCCCGCGGGCCACATTCCGCCCACCAGTAATCAGGTCCGGCCCGAGGACTGAAATCTGGCCCGTCAAAAAATATGAGACGTAATACGTATTTTTCAGTACCCTACTCAAGTCTTTGTAGAGAAAGTATACAACCTCATTTCAGTCGTTCGCTCAAAGTCTACGTGTACTGGTAGTGAACATGGCGCCTTAGGTATTCTGCTAAAGCTTATGTAATTCTGCTTTCTTTTTAATAAAACTTAAAGATAGCATCAGTTATGGCTAATCAATAAAATAGGGGATTGGGTTTGCGGCTACGAGTTGTGGACATAACTAATATGGACAACTTTAAAATATTTTCCATTTTTGTGACTAATGTAAGTGGAGGAAAACGTTAGGGTTAGTCTTATTGTACCTATGCAGCTGGACCACCATTTTGATATGCAAGAAGCTTCGCCTCCTGGACCCCTGTAAGAGGTTCCGCAGATCAGCCTCAGCTGAAGTCCTAAGGCGGACCCCGGGCACCACATAGATTTGCTCGCACTCTTCGCGTACCCGTTATAGGGTACACAAACACTAGCAGGAAACCAGAAAATGTAGACACATGATCCCTATTCAAAGGTCGGATACATGCAGCTTAAAACACACGGTAAGTGCCATCACGTGAAATCATTTCCTGTGTATCTCATGGCTTTACTGGATGTGCGGTCCAGCAACTGCCTTTCGAGCGAGAGGCCAGTGTCCAATCCATAGTGCGGCACCACTGGCCCGCGCTGATCACTACTTAACCTACCGAGACTCGCTGAAGAAACTAATTAAGAAACCCTGGTCTAGCTTGTTATAATTCAGAAACCGTCTAATCTCCCCCCCCCCCCCCCACTCCTCCCACATCTGCCTTCACACACATCTCTGCACCTTCACACACATCTCATGCAGTAAATCACCATATGTTATATACCATCGTTACAAAAAAAGAAACAGGCTACTCGTGTGACCATTATGTTGCTGTAATGATAAAGCTACTTAAATGACCATAAATATGGCGTTGGTATAAACTTGTTTAAAAGAAAACTACATTACCTTGGCAAATTTTCCGGACTTTTGCTCGGAGAGACAACCCTCATGGAGTATTTCTGTGTCCGAGACGTTAACCATGACAGACCTTTGAATAGCAGGACCTAGGAGGTCCTTCCTACCAATCGTGGCAGAAGTTTGCTGGATAACTTGTGCGCAAGCCAGAATGCACGATTTGTACTTCTAATGTTCATAAAGACGAGACTAAATCTTGTGATTCCCTCGAAGGCTCCGAAAAACGACAACAGCGAGGACCTCCGAAAGCTAAACTATTACAGGTTTCTACGAATAAGCAGAGCTTGCCAAGATACTTATCGTAAAATTCCGTGAAAGTTGCGTAGGTTTAGGACCCACATATAGTTTCGTCTAGTATAGCCTATTGTATACTTAAAATGACCCCTCGTGTTAATCCAGATCACCGTTTCCTGGACAAACTTTCACCAGCAATTATCTTTGGTACCGGAAACAGAGGATGTCAACATTGGTGAAACCAAACCAATCCAGTGTCAAGGGTTCTAGATGTAGGCTATACGTTGGCACGGTTACCGTGAGCTCTGCAAGAAGAACAGCTACTAATTTATGAGTACATGCAAAACACGAATAAATATCTCAATGTATGGACTTATATGCTGTTACTATACATAAAAAAAAATGATAATCAGAGTAGTTCAATAATACTCTGTTTACTTCAGAAATTGAATTCGTTTGACTAACAACATCCTAATGAGAAAATTACTGACGTCATAGCCTCCACACTTTAACCATGAAAAATCCATGGAAATGTCACAAGCGTTGACCACTTAGTGGTTTCCAGTGCCAGGGTTCGGTCTATGTATCTTTTTGTCTTCACCGCCACGATGGTTCGCTTCAAAGGAACGTCACGAAGACCAAGAAACAACGAAAATCCAGATAATAAATATCCCCAGGATGTCCCTCAAGTTTGTGGTCTTTTAAGTTTCCTTGAAGATATTTGTCACTTTGGTAAATGCTTTCTACTCGACAAAAAAAATTGCTGCAATAGATACGCACAATTTTATACGTTAAGTTGAGGCATACGGCTTTATATACGTCCGGTATAGTTACAATGAATCATGGTGCCATGATAACACCATAAACTCAATGAAACACCACTGAGGCAACGGAACGTACACTTAGATTCATAAAACACACACACACCACTAGCACTGCCTACTTGACTGTGATATTTGTCAGCGTTTGCCATTAAGTTGGGCAACCAAGCGTGCAACCCCCGTTATTTTAATACAAGTTATTGTGACTTCACTTCCTTTGTTCTCTAAGTAAAGAGAAATAGAAGTATTTGTACTATGACAAAAAAAATGAGCAAGTGTGGTGTGAGCAGGGGTGGGCTAGGAAATGTGATTAACTTCCATATAACAGCATTTCAAGGAAAGTGGTTGACTCCAACAGGTATTTGAAAAATGTCATCAACATGTTTATAGGGGGCCATCGTGTAGCTTTATGGTAAGCCTAAACATTTGCTCTTCGTGAATTCCGTAATGTAATGAATGCATGTATGGAGTCTCATTTCAATCAGTCAATCTTTCATGTTTTACAATTGTACAGGATTTTCTATTCATCTTTATATTTATTTATCGAGATGAGGGCGTTCACTCTGTGAGGGTGCCCATAGGCTTGATTTGATGGAAAGGTTAATTTCTCCACAATTTAAGTGTACAGGTAGCCTTTTTCTGTTATATATTCATTCACATTCAATGCGTATTACTGTTTCAAATACATTACTTATTTTTTATTTCACACACAGACGCATACACACATATATGCATCACTATAATAACATAGATCATTAATTACATTGCACAATAATTTAATTATTGTATTCAAAATATGAGAGGATGGTCAGCAAATTAACCACAGGATTACAATAGTGAGTACATTATAATGGTATGTACAACGTACAATCGTGGGCGTGCAAAACCAACCAAACCTTTTCATAGGAGGCGCAAACAGCCCGCATATCATTGACATTTTCTTGTGTTATGTCTTACAAGGATTCCGAATATGTACGGTTTAGATTTATAATGTATGCTTAAGACGTAAAATGAATTTGCAATCAGAACTGTCCCGACCCTGAATAGTTTTAACTACAGCGATCACGTGATTAGCCTGCTTGTCTGATTTACCGTTTCATCTTATAATTCTTGTAGACTTACTTTATTGCTAGTGTACGCAATGTATTTACCACTTTTCTTTGTTTATGTATTCTTATATGCCACTGTGGTGCTATAAGTGCAATTTAATAACCACTTAAAAGCTACTTTGTTAACATTTTCTATTTGTATTTGTTCATGTTTTATGTACAATGTTTTCACTACTTTGCTTTGTTTACGTGTTCTTACATGGTACTCACATTTTGTTTTTGCATGTAATGCATGTGTTTACCATTTTACTTTGTTTGCTACTGGTTTTATGTCTCTTTGGCGTGCAATGTCTTTGGACTACCATTTTACTTTGTCTAAAGTATTTTATTTCATTAGAACTTGCTTTTCTACATTTTTAATAGTCTCACCCTCATTTTTACTACTTTTGTTTAATCCGAGGGCCTCTAGAAGGATGGCTAACATAGTAACCTTTACAAAATAAAGTTAAAATTAAATAAATTAGTAAATAAATCCTAACAGTGAGTCTAACATACGTATGTGTAGTAGTAATATATCCTTCTAAGGAATTCAAATTTGCGACCCCGGCGGGGTCCCTCGACAACACTGTATTTAGTGGATCTAGCCAACCATTGAAGCACACCCAACCTTGTTTGTGCTCTGCTGGGCTTACTCAATGCAACGTCGACATTATTATTCCGGGAGATTTTTTTTTTTTTACCGTAAACTTTTTTTGTTGTTGCCGTAAATAGGTTTCTTTAAGAGTCCCCGTGATTAGTTGTCTTTTTGTGATCCGCCTTTTATTCATCAGAACTTTTTAGAACGATATTAACATAACACTCAAACGGTCATGCAACACTGGACCTATACTGAGAACAAAAAAGTCATCGAGCCTCTATAATGGCCACGCAGCCCCCTCCCCTCCCCCCCCCCCCCAGTTCCAGCACATTGTAATGTTTTGAACTGTTATCACCCTGTTTGATTTATTTGTGATTTCCTGTTTGTGGGTAATGGTAGCTAGTCTGTTACTTCTATTTTGACGGGTTGAATTAATCTATTATCCTGTAAACCATTCATCACAGTAAATACTCTGAAAAGGCACTCAACACGGAATGCACCAATGTATAAGAAGCCAATACCAGTAAACCGTGCATTGTATTGTAGATATAATCTATGTAGTGGGCTAAGACTGGAGATATAAGGCTAATGTTTAAAAGTTTAACTGCCCAAAAAACCGAAGAAAGCTGTACGTGCAACTCAAAGAGGTTCTACCGTTGAATTTTGACATAGGCTATATCTCTACAGTGCACCGTTCAAGAGCTGTCAGAAGGAAATCCTGACCTGTTAGTCGGTCAAGAAATCTCGTTATGTGTTTCCAAATTGAAAAAAATAAAGTTGAATCGCTTTCAAAGTTATGGACGTTCACAAACCTTCTTGTCAATTGTCAAACTATTCTCCATGATCGTATGACTCTTCTCACTCATAACTTCCATAATTCCCAGACTTGCTTCGGGGGGAGGGGGGGGGGGGACAAATGACAAGTAGAGTAGAGAATAACCTGTGAGAGTCTGGTGGAACCGGAGATGCCATATCAGAGGTAGTGTAGAGAATAATCCGAGATACTTGGGGCAAGTCTAGCAAATTCCCACTCAAATGCTGATAGTTGCAAAAATTATCTTGGAAATATGACATGAAACTGTTTGTTCAATTGATGATGTCTTATCTAAGTAAGGTTACTCGAAAAACTCCTTTTTTAGTAGCACTTCCATGGGACATTTGCTGCCTGATACGTCTTTGCTGCTCACAGGAAAATCAATCTTCAACACGAATTCTCATTGATCCTTTGTACGAAATACCGAACTTAGTAAACAATGTACAGCTGTGGCCCAAGTAGCCTGCGTAGTGCCCAGTCCACGGTGACTGTCACCCCCTTACGTTGCGACTCTCATTTTCATTTTTTTTTTTCGAAGCTTTAAGCTGGATGACAAAACCTCGCTCACCACGCTTGGTTTTTGAACAGCGTTTAAATGACTGCAGTGACTTCTGAACTGCACTTTTAGCTTTAACAGATTTACCAGCACTAAACCTGGCAGAGGTTAGAATGGAGGGAAGGACCCTTCAGTAATGGAATATGTCAAAAACCACAGGTGGACCGCACATATGGGCCCTCTTAATTCATGGCTACCTTCATGGGACCAGATGCTGAGAAAAAAAAAAGAGAGGAAAAGTAAGAATGAAAGAGGGAGGGAAGTTAAAAGAGAGCGAGAAAAAGAAAAGCGGAAGGGAAAGGGAAGTGCAAAAAAAGAAAGAAATTTTGAAAGATGATTTTTGGAGGGACACAGGATCGCAATGTTGGCTAGAGTGTCTGGAAACAGATTTCGCTCAAAGGACCCACGCGGCCCAGTTCTCTAATCCCCTGCCTCATCGTTGGCCTACACAAGACATTTAGTCTAATGTTCCGAAAGGATCTGTTGTAGAATCAAACCAATGTTTAAGTTTAGAAATGGTAGGTAACCTCAACACTTGCAATCTTGGTTAAGACTTGGTGAATCTTTTCCCTTTCTTCCCACATATTCCCACAACTCCTGCTGTCTACATTACTCCAGTGAACGGCCCAAGCGCCTGTGTACAGTGCTCTGAACCGTGTTATATCCTCGAATTGCTTTCGATTGTTGGACAAGTGACTCGTGTATCGTAGTAGGCGCGTGATGTATGAATGAGTTTCTAGAACTGTATGGAATGTGTCAATAAACTACTGGAAGAAAAAAAAAACATTGTCTTCAACACAAGACTTCAACACTAGTAGCTTGAGACGTCTCGAGGTTCTACAATCACAGGTTTTGCAACTCAAAAGCCCGCTGCCTCATTCTCATTGACCTCTTTTCATTTAGACATATACGGTAGGTGAACATCGTCCCCGTTTCTCGTTTGGAGTCACGATAGTTTAACGGAAACATAAACAACGTAACACAATTGCAGAATTTAAAGGGAAATAGTGCGTCTGTTGAATAGAAAACAATCATATTTTAAAAACTAATGTTTGTAAATACAGAATAATAGGTCATTTAAAGTAATGAAGAAGGGTTATCTTCTTTAATATAAATAAGTTTCCCACAAATAGAAATTCAGTTGTTTGTTGTGCAACTATAATTATTTTTTCACCCTAACTTTGTACATTTAAATGATGTACCTTCCATTATTAGGACAGTGGGGTAGCCAGTAGGGGGAGAAGGGGAGCAGGGGGGTGCTCCCCATAGAAATTTTGGGGACGGGATGGATGATGTTGAAAAATAAAGGAGAGCAAAAAAAAAAAACCAAGAGACGGAGGGACGAGAAGGTGACGGAGATGGGGAGAACTGGTAGGCCTAAGCTGAGGCGGAAGGGGGGGGGGGGGGAGAATGAGAAACGCCCGGGTTTCGCAAGTGTGATCTTTTTATGGAATTGAAAACTAGGATGAAACGACACAATTCAAAGGTGTGAAACCGAGGTTTCGATTGGCCTCACATGTGCCTGTTGCTATACGGTTACGCGGCTAAGGGTAAGGAATCAGCAGCAGAATCATCAGCATATTTACTTCACGGAGGACGCATTGCTATTACGCCTCCGAGAAATATCAATGACAACCTTGGATATAAATGATGACATGGATACTAGGAACAAGGTTTCTCTATCGTTTCCAATCCTAACGCTGAATTAAACAAAATCCCCCAAAAGTGTTGGTTGTCAATGCACACTACTATTGTCAATACCAACCAATATTCTGTCATATTATTAAGAAAGTATTCAATTCTCCTACTAAAAGTATGTCAATTCTACTACTTAAAAGCACGTCATTTTCATGAGAAAAAGGTTGGAAAGGTTTCCACAGGGGTCCATGCAGCAAGCTCATTTTTTTTTCCCGGGCGTTTTCCCGAAAAAAAAAATTCCAATCGGATTTTGCGTCGCTTCGTTGTTGCAATACCTAGATAATGTTCAATTATTATCAACCACCGGTGGGGTCTACAGATGTGTTCACCACTACCCCCCCCCCCCCACTACTTGCCAACGTTTCCAAGAGCAAATGAAACAGGAAGAGTGATTCATAATTCAATGATTCTTGCATTATCTCACCCATCTGATATGCATTACCATTTTTCATAAATTGATTTTTATCTCATTAGGCCTAATGTAGAAATTGCAACCATGAGGTCCATATTTTAAAGGGAAATAATAGGGCGTTTGTTTTCGAGAAAACTTCCATATTTTTGAAACCAACGTTTGTGAATGTAGAATGATAGATTATTCAAAATAAGGAAGGACAGTAGTCTTCTTTTCAAGAAATAAGCTCCTCACAGACAGAAATTCAGTTATTTGTTACTTAACACTAATTTGTTCACCCAAACTTTTTAAATTCAAAAGATGCATCTTCAGTTTCTCATCATATGCATAATATTTTGAGAAAATGAAGCGTTGGTAGATGTTTATTGATGAGACTGAATGGTTTAACAATGACTACTGCTATTTTCTTTTGTATGTCATGTCAGTGTATTCTAAACGCCCCATTTAGCTTTAAGGCTGGGTACATGCAGCTTGGAACATCCAGGAAATGCCGTTTCCGGCCATCTGAAGGGTTTGAAAAGCCAAATCTTTTCTTGTAGGCTCCGCTTCAGCCGATGTTGGCGCTCCGCTTAGATACTCCTAACGACACTCAGTCCCTGTCAACACCGTTTAACCTTAATTTTAGGTTCATGGGTGCAGGTCTCAAAAAATGTCACTTTGGCATCATGAATGATCAACTAAGAAGGGCAAACATGACCATGTGGCAAAGACAAAGGGGAGGGGGTATCCCATCCCCTTAGACCTCTCTTCATGCCACGTAAAACTATCTGTGGAGTGATTGACTTAAAATACTGACTTAAGCCTTGGTAGGGCAAACACCCTCCCCTCATACCCCGCCTCCCCCAGGACGGCGCTCAAAAATGGGGAAGATGAGTCGATTTTTTCGGCCTCACACAAAAAACCTGACTACGCCATTCCTCAAGACAACCCGGGTTTTGTAAAACTTTATGATGAGACTGGCTGGTTTAACAATGTTTAAAGCTAATTTATTTATATGTCGTAGTGGTTCACTTACGTTCTGAGGAAATCAGTAACTTCAAAAGAGACGTACAGTAAAAACTAACATCAACGTTTAGTAGTGCAAATTTCCAAACTTGTGTTCTACAAATTTAAAGAAGGCCTAGCTCAAATTTGCAACGCCATAGAGACCAGGACGTTGCTATTTCCTCCAATCTGAGAGAACTTTTGGTCCAAACCTTTCCTTTATATGATAAGCATAAACCGATGGTAGCGTTCTCTTAGATATAATTTCATTAGTCTCCCCCCCCCCCCCCTTCTCCAGACCACTGATCCGCCTTCATTGCCCTCATCCACATGACTTAAAACTAGCCAGACCACAGAGACTGAAGGGCCATTTCCTTCAATTTTTCCAAAAATTTTCTCAAGACACATGGTGGCAGTCAACATAGATAAAGACATCATTGCTTGACCCCCCACTTCAACTCTTTGCCCCCCCCCCCTCCAGTCTTGACGACAAAGGCTGGCTACCACTGTCTTGAATTTTCTGGGATGACCAAGACCATGTGGTCATAGAGTAGACCAAGAGAGCAAGTAGAGTAGAGAAAGAGAAGTCAGCTGCGGCGACCACCTACTTCTTGTGTCAATGACAATATACTCTACATCGAGCAGTTTTAGTTGTTACAATAGTTTGTAGTGCTCAGTGAGGATGAAGACAAAGAGCTAACCTCGACAATTGCATAGCTGGCATAACCGCTGCATGACCTTGCCCTCAAAATGCTAAACACCACATCCATATGGTGATATCGACCATATGATATATGTGTTAGAAAAAAAACATTTTGGCTCATTTGTGTCAAAATGACTTATAGTTGACCATCCATTGACTTTACAATCCTACATAACCAAGAAAGTTTTGCCATCTTTTAAAATCTTCTGAAATAAAACATGTTGTGTTGAAAATGGACTTGGCATTTTTATCAAAAATTTCTATTACATTACCAACTGCGAGTAGTAGTTCGCTGGAAAGCAGGTCAACTGAACTTGGGCAGCGTACACAATTTGCCGTGGCAGATAGTAAAGTGGGAAAACCCAAAATAAGAGAGGGGAGAGAGACATTTCCAAGAAATGAAGCTTACGGCTGATACATTTCGTAAGTATCTCCACAGAAATGGACGTGACCAAACATAGCAAGTAAATACAAAGCCAATACAAAAATGGCGCTGTTTAACTTTAGTTTGTCGCCATCAACTTAAAAAGGCACGAAGAAATGATTTCGTGAGGGCGCCCCAATAGACTTTGGTATTTTTACGTGTTGATGTGTGTTCACGTCCATTTATTCGCAGGATGTCATACAAGGTTTAAGTTGTAATCCTACTTTCCTGGGAAATACCCTCACTTATTTTTTCTCCCTTCACGAGCTGTCAAAAAAGCCATGGAGAAGGAATTATATCGTTTCTTCCAATTCACCGTACTTCTCGACTTTGTTATCAATGACCTTCATGTAGTAGCCAAATTTGTGTGGTGCTAATTCTCAATGTAGAGACAACTTCCAATTTTAACTCGGCAGGAATTATACAATGTTGTCCATACCACTCGACTGGCAAAACGAACTTGTGCTGAGGAGATTACTACTTTTAGACAACTATCTATTTTTAACTAACTTCATCATCAGAATTATATACAAATGGGGTGGCAGAAGGTGTTATCGGCTCGAAGTGGCATCCACTGGCTCACAATGACGATAGGTTGGAGTGAAATTTTCCATTGAAGCATATTCGCAGAGGGCGGGTGAGCGACCACAAAATTTACACAGCAACTTATTTTCTTGATGGCAACATATAATTTATTTCTGCAATTGCCAAAATAGATTCCAAACACTGAGAATGCATGCCAACTCACAAACTGTGCATCTACTGCACTGAACTGAATCCACGTGAGGGTGTAATTCTGTTAACCATGTTCCATTGGTGTGATATGGAGACCTAGGATGTGCAAATTCTATGGTTTAAAAATTACGAAAAAGACGGGAAAATAAACCTGTTCAGATTGATCGGTAAGTCTGGATCGTACTTCTGTTTTTGTATGTAAGTAACTAGACGACCAGCAGTGTGACTGATCATACCATTACTGTCTGTGTTTTTATGCAAAAACATGTATGAATTAATAATTTCCAACCCACTTATTATGATAGAAATTTGGACAAAACCTGTGAAAGTTTGAAGAAAAAAAATTGTTGTAATACTAAGGTTTGGTAGAATTGAGTGAATGCACAGAACATCAAGCTCTATAGACTGACCTTATGAGGACACCTGTTGGTGATGTAGAACATGTGTTGATATGACCTAACAATGATCTAACCCTACCCACTAGCTGACAATGAGATAAAAAACTAATTCCACATCATCGGTTGGGACAAGCTTGCAAACATAGCAGTCACATGCCAACAGTAACCAGGAAGTTACATTTTCAGGAACATGAATACTGTCAAACTAAAGCAATTGTGAGTGATAACATTTAATTGTGAAAACAAACTGCCTGATGTCAAGAATGTGTCTACTTGAACAATTACCATTTTTGTTTAGCCATTTTTTTTACCATTTTTTTCTAGCTGATGGACAGTAAAATTTTATAGTTACATGTCCAACATGAATCACATTTTTTTTCATTTACTCTTCTGCTGTATGTGGTATTTTTTTTTATGTGGTCAGCTTTTTTGTTTAGGTGGGATAAAATGATGAATGCTAGTGCTTACTGCTGTCTTTCCTCAGAACAATATTACATTCCATTCTGCACATTTTACAGTCTTTACTTGACGCTATTACATGGGTCCTTGTTTGCACTAACCATTCAGGTCTGACAATTGGTCAATTGACTTTAGCCACAACGTTGATTGAAGTCTCATCCATACAAATGTGCTATTGCAATGATCAGAGTTTGAAAATATCTAAAAGGTTTTCATCAAATTCTGAAAATAAACTAGATTAAAGTGGAGTGTTTAACTGTTCTATTTGTCAGTCAGTGTTGTTCTCAATACATGGAGATATACAGAGGCCATGCAACTGACATGGTTCTCCTTATATTTTGATTTGATACTCACAATGCTAAGGTGAAATAAGATTCATAGTTCACTAGGTGCTATCAACTAATTATGTTTGCACCAATAAAATTTTCAAAGAAATCACACAACATACACCTCTTTGTAGAGTGAAGTCTTGAAGGTTCACAGGTATTATGAATATTTTAACATTAGCGACACCAAGTAATTCAAATCCATTTGTTTGTTTTTATAAAGGAAGGGAAGCACCACAGTAAATTCAGCCCATGCTCAAGGACATATTAATCACTTGTTCAATGAGGTTATGAAGTAAAATGCCAATTGACAATGCTAAATGGTGAAACAGAATGACTAGGTAATGGACAGCATGGAATGACTGGCTTACTGAAATTAAAAACATAATAGTAAAACAACTTCGCATATACGCAAAGGTTTCCCATAACCAGTACATGTCTGTACTCTGATGTTAAGCTCTTCCCTTCTACCAGTTGATGAACGTGATAAGCATAATGCAATCAAGTTAATTGGTATGTATTATCTTGGAATTGCATGAGATAATTATCAAATGTTACTCTGAAGTCAAGGTAATCTGTCACATTGTAAATACCAAAATGTAATGTATGATCACAAGGGGGCATAAAGAAGGTAGCAGGCATATCTAAACACTGTATCTGTTGTTGAAAGTCTCACTGCAAGTCATTAGAAGTGACAATTTTATTAACACATTACTTCATAAATTCAGCAAAAAAGGGCAAACAAGGTTAGTGATGTCAATGTTTTACTCTCCCATCATCGACTTCCTTCATTCCCTTCAACGGCAGTAAAACTTAAATTTGGACACCATCAAGAAATGTATGATCAGTTGGGTTCTCAGAAAATCACGATTTCATCGCATGACACACCGTAACCATGGTAACAGGTAACACCCCCTGTAGAGACTACAAGATAATAAAGATAATCTCTCTTCATCTCTAGAGGTCATTCGACAACGTCAAACTTGTCTCCCAAGAGCTCTATGGCATCCTTCACCGTGAAGATCTTTTCTGCTTCTTCATCGTTTATCTCGACTCCTGAGGAAAAACAAGATTGATAAACTCCAATTTCAGACTGTTCTGGAGAGTGACTAAAGATGGGTAAGGGAGGTGGAGGGTTGAGTGGAGATTCAATGAAAGTGAGAAACTTGAATAAAATTCTAGCAATCTAGGCAAATCACTTTAGGACAATAGGAACAGAGATGCAGAGATGATGTTAATGAACACTACTTACAATTGACAATATTGATCTCAACTATGAACTTTTCAAAACTGTGTCAATGTGGCAAGGGGAGGGATGAGGTAAAAAAGATGGATCATCTTAAACATTAACAACAACAACAAAGAAAAAATAACAACAAAGTTACTTCAATTTACAACTTCATGTGCTATTAAATGAAGAAGAATATATTATCATTATATTTAAGTCAAATTACATCCAGATTTCTGTTCATGACTGAAGGCTTTTGCAGTCTGAAGACTGGTCAAGAAAAATTCCCAGTTTACTCAAATCAACACACTGTTATGAGGAAGGAAATTACTGGAAAAAGTCTTTATTGCTGGAAAAAGTCATTCTTGTAGACTGAGCCCAAAACGTTCAGGCCTGCAGGGTAACGACATGTAAAAGCTCTATTAACTATTTTGACATGCAAGGAAACATGAAAAGAACTATTCACCATTCACGCCTGTGGGTGGTCACATGTCCAAACTGTATTTACCACTCAGGCATGTCAATTTTCTGTTCAAAAGTAAGGTCTGCAGAGCAAAAACATGTTATAGGTCTATTCACCATTCAAGCCTGAACATGTCGTACGTCTTTTCAGTATTCAAGCTTGAACATATAGGTCTTTTCACCATTCAACCCTGAACATGTCATAGGTCTATTCACCATTCAAGCCTGAACATGTCGTAGGTCTTTTCACCATTCAAGCCTGAACATGTCGTACTGTAGGTCTATTCACCATTCACAAACATGTCCTAGTTCTATTCACCATTCAAGCCTGAACATGTTGTAGGTCTATTCACCATACAAGCCTGAACATGTCATAGGTCTATTCAACATTCAAGCCTGAACATGTCGTAGGTCTTTTCACCATTCAAGCCTGAACATGCCGTAGGTCTATTCAACATTCAAGCTTGAACATGTAGGTCTTTTCACCATACAAGCCTGAACATGTTGTAGGTCTATTTCCCATTCAAGTCTGAACATGTTGTGGGTCTATTCACCATTCAAGCCTGAACATGTCGTAGGTCTATTCACCATTCAAGCCTGAACATGTCGTACTGTAGGTCTATTCACCATTCACAAACATGTCCTAGTTCTATTCACCATTCAAGCCTGAACATGTTGTAGGTCTATTCACCATACAAGCCTGAACATGTCATAGGTCTATTCACCATTCAAGCCTGAACATGTCGTAGGTCTTTTCACCATTCAAGCCTGAACATGTCGTAGGTCTATTCACCATTCAAGCTTGAACATGTAGGTCTTTTCACCATACAAGCATGAACATGTTGTAGGTCTATTTACCATTCAAGTCTGAACATGTTGTGGGTCTATTCACCATTCAACCCTGAACATGTCGTAGGTCTATTCACCATTCAAGCCTGAACATGTCGTAGGTCTTTTCACCATTCAGGCCTGAACATGTCATAGGTCTATTCACCATTCAACCCTGAACATGTTGTAGGTCTATTCACCATTCAAGCCTGAACATGTCATAGGTCTATTCACCATTCAAGCCTGAAAATGTCGTAGGTCTTTTCACCATTCAAGTCTGAACATGTCATAGGTCTATTCACCATTCAAGCCTGAACATGTCGTACTGTAGGTCTATTCACCATTCAAGCCCGAACATGTCGAAGGTCTATTCACCATTCAAGCCTGAACATGTCGTAGGTCTATTCACCATTCAAGTCTGAACATGTTGTAGGTCTATTCACCATTCAAGCCTGAACATGTCGTAGGTCTTTTCACCATTCAAGCTTGAACATGTAGGTCTTTTCACCATTCAACCCTGAACATGTCATAGGTCTATTCACCATTCAAGCCTGAACATGTCGTAGGTATTTTCACCATTCAAGCCTGAACATGTTGTAGGTCTATTCACCATTCAAGCCTGAACATGTCGTAGGTCTTTTCACCATTCAAGCCTGAACATGTCGTAGGTCTATTCACCATTCAAGCTTGAACATGTAGGTCTATTCACCATTCAACCCTGAACATGTCATAGGTCTATTCACCATTCAAGCCTGAACATGTTGTAGGTCTATTCACCATTCAAGCCTGAACATGTTGTAGGTCTATTCACCATTCAAGCCTGAACATGTCGGTACTGTAGGTCTATTCACCATTCACAAACATGTCCTAGTTCTATTCACCATTCAAGCCTGAACATGTTGTAGGTCTTTTCACCATTCAACCCTAAACATGTTGTAGGTCTTTTCACCATTCAACCCTGAACATGTTGTAGGTCTATTCACCATTCAAGCCTGAACATGTCAAAGGTCGTTTCACCATTCAAGCATGAACATGTCATAGATCTTTTCACCATACAAGCCTGAACATGTTGTAGGTCTATTTACCATTCAAGTCTGAACATGTTGTGGGTCTATTCACCATTCAACCCTGAACATGTCGTAGGTCTATTCAACATTCAAGCCTGAACATGTCGTAGGTCTTTTCACCATTCAGGCTTGAACATGTCATAGGTCTATTCACCATTCAACCCTGAACATGTTGTAGATCTTTTCACCATACAAGCCTGAACATGTTGTAGGTCTATTTACCATTCAAGTCTGAACATGTTGTGGGTCTATTCACCATTCAACCCTGAACATGTCATAGGTCTATTCACCATTCAAGCCTGAACATGTCGTACTGTAGGTCTATTCACCATTCAAGCCCGAACATGTCGAAGGTCTATTCACCATTCAAGCCTGAACATGTCGTAGGTCTATTCACCATTCAACCCTGAACATGTTGTAGGTCTATTCACCATTCAAGTCTGAACATGTCGTAGGTCTTTTCACCATTCAAATCTGAACATGTCATAGGTCTATTCACCATTCTAGCCTGAACATGTCATACTGTAGGTCTATTCACCATTCAAGCCCGAACATGTCGAAGGTCTATTCACCATTCAAGCCTGAACATGTCGTAGGTCTATTCACCATTCAACCCTGAACATGTTGTAGGTCTATTCACCATTCAACCCTGAACATGTCGTAGGTCTATTCACCATTCAACCCTGAACATGTCATAGGTCTATTCACCATTCAAGCCTGAAAATGTCGTAGGTCTTTTCACCATTCAAGTCTGAACATGTCATAGGTCTATTCACCATTCAAGCATGAACATGTCGTACTGTAGGTCTATTCACCATTCAAGCCCGAACATGTCGAAGGTCTATTCATCATTCAAGCCTGAACATGTCGTAGGTCTATTCACCATTCAAGCCTGAACATGTTGTAGGTCTATTCAGCATTCAAGCCTGAACATGTCGTAGGTCTATTCACCATTCAAGCCTGAACATGTTGTAGGTCTATTCAGCATTCAAGCCTGAACATGTCGTAGGTCTATTCACCATTCAAGCCTGAACATGTTGTAGGTCTATTCAGCATTCAAGCCTGAACATGTCGTAGGTATTTTCACCATACAAGCCTGAACATGCCATAGGTCTTTTCACCATTCTAGCCTGACCATGTCATAGGTTTATTCATTTTTTAGTAATGCAAGCAACCATGAATACAGCTATTCAACATTCAGGTTTGCAGGTGAACACCTTAATTTTCTGTTCAAAACTGACAGCTGCAGAGAAAGAACATCGTAAACATTTATTTACAATTCAAGCAAGGACACATTTCTATGTTTACCACTCAGACCCGTAATGAGTACACATCAACAGTCAATTTCCCATTCAGGCCTGCACACATTGACAATAGCATAGAGACAATAGTTTGGTCATTTAAATGTTCTGTTGCTTGGTGAGTTGTGTACATTGAAAGTGGAAAAAAAATTACCACAACTCACCAAACTCGTCCTCCAAAGCCATCACTATTTCTACAACATCTAAACTGTCAAGACCTAAGTCATCAATAAGGTGACATTCCACTTTAACCTGTGAAGTAAGTATAAGAAAGGTGTAAATGACCTCTGCATGGTTGTGAAAGTAGAACCAGGTAATACAAACAATATTTAAAGAATTTAAAAGTTTGCATAAAATGAGATCACAAAGAGGTTGACAAAAACATTAGCATCTCTACTAAAAACATGGATGTAGCAAACTTAGGACATCTTAAGATCATGCCAAACTTGTAACTTCTTTCAAGATGGCTGTGATGATTACTGCATCCTATGAGGCTACAATTGACAATAGCTTGGTGATGTACTGAAACAATTCATACAGTCACATTCACTATCAGTGAGATGCAAGGTTCCAAATACATACACTCTCTACCAGTGGTTCGAAACATTTGGACTCCCTGTACCCCTAGTTTGTTACGACATCTTGTGGTACCCCTTTGCCCACCATACAATAAATGAGAATCAATTATTACACATTTTGCAAAATGGGTTAAAGCGACAGGGGAGGTATAGCCAAATTTTGTGAATAAGTATTCTCCAATAGTTACCCTAATAATGGTTCTATTTTTTTTTTTGTTAAAACTGCCTGGCATCCCATGTGGTGTGTGCTGGTACCTCAATGGTGACTACTACCTCTGGTTGGAAACCAAGCCTCTATACTAAACTCAATTGTAAGCCAGGCATTGATAAGAAAAGACTTCCTAGCAAATTTGTCTCTCTTAATTGAAGGAAAAGCAGGAGACAGGTACTTGAACACTGCTAACACTGTCACAGCAACAATAAAAATGATTGAGAAGAACTTTGCAAGTTCCTTCAAAGAAACAAATCCACAATTTCAGTGAGGGTTTATGAAGTGTCAAGAGCTTATGGCTGGCAGGTTACTACAAACTCTAGTACCATGGAGTGTCATTGGCTGTGTACTTTTGAATATTAGTCTTGGGTGTCTCAATCTTACAGTGCATACTTTGTGCTGCTGAGTGACTAAAATACTTCTCAACAAGGAAATTTCCACTTAAAAAAATACTTTTTTCTAAAAAATGAAACTTATAATCATTGACAATTTTATGAGAAAATTGGGCTATTTATTGGGGATTCAGCCAACCCTTCTAGACAGTAAAGCATCCAGTCTCCTCAGCAGCTACAACTCATTAACACACATACTACTACTACTACTACCCAAGGAGCACCATGCATTCCTCCTCTTGAAAAAATCCTATATTTCTCTCACCTTATCTGGATCAACTTTGTCAAATAATTTCAAGAGGTGTAATGTTCTTTCTTTTATCTGGTCAAAGGTCAACTGTGGAAGATCTGCATAATGCCTCAGACATGGGACTGCAACGGATGGTCTTGCGATCTGAAAACAAATGGAACACCAAAGTGAAAAGTTACACTGACCAAGACTTCTGCATGATGCAAAAGAAAACATCTTGATACCAATCAGATGCAAACTATAAATAAAGAAAACCATAAATGGCAAACATGACATCAGGCACAATATTGTTATGAACAGTCAGCAAATCTGGTTTCACGTTTGTCAAACCGTAAACCTAGACACAAAAATTTTCAGGACAAATTCCATGGCAATGAACTTGAATAGTTTAATTTCAGTTTATTCCATTTTCAAATGGCTCAGCATAGCCTTGACCACTGCCTTGCTAACTAATCCTTCTTGTCACAGAATCTATCCATTCACACTAGACCTCTATAAATACAGTGCAACAATAAAAGCCTAATTGTTTGTATTATCAAGAATTCAGTGACATGAATTAACGAATTGGTATTTTGCCCATTAATCTTTTGTCATGCTTGAAATGGTTTTCAGTTTAACACTGGGCTGTTCTATCACGGAGTAAGGCAGATCACAATGGCAGCTCAGGGTAGATCATGACTTTTCTAGTTAAAGTGCATTTGGCAGCTTCAAGAACTCGTATTGACCAACCCCACCCAACCTGTTTTAGATTAACAATATCCAACATGGGAAATATTAAAAGCAAACCAACTTAGAGCTTGTAGGGTAGTATGCCTTTATTTACTGGGCCGCCATATACAGTTCTTAGGCCGAGGCCGACCTTAAGGCTCAAGAACATTTTCAAAATGTAGTAAAACGTACAGTCTCAAATTTTAGTCAGAAGTTTTAGTCTAATGACACATTACAAAAGGTACCACACTGTGAAGTGTGATGGGAAGACATGTAACATACAGGTCAAATTTGTATTTTCCTTCTACAATGTTTTCCAGTCTGTGCAGCTTTTTGTGAAATCTGTGCATTCAAAATTATTGAAATTCAATTTGAAAGTGTTTAGTGAGCTTATCCATGTACTGCTTTATTATGTTTTGGTAGTTTAGAGTTTCCATGTTCAGTAACCTGCACAAATTTAATCTGAAATGTTGGTTTTCCAGTTTTTCCCATGATTTTTAAATTGCCCCTCTTAATTTTACATTCCCTGGCATTGGTAGCCTAGATGGTCAGCTGTAGAGAAGTTTCACTCTCATGTCGATCTTTCACCTACCCTAAAACCGAAGTAATTTAGATTGCCACACTTTTGAAATTCTCTCTTTCATTGGAGTTGTGGAATCCAAGTTAAACCCAACCTAGTAGGCCTCCAAAGGTTATGGATGTTCAATCTTTTCTTGCTTTCTTTTCATGTGGAGTCAAAGTACATTTGCGAACAACACACATTTAGGTGTACATTTATTTACGTCTGAGTAAAGATTGAAGGAATGAGACTGAAAATGGATCCTTTGGTTAAATGTTGCTCTAAAACTGGAGTCAGATTCCCGGTGATTGAACGTGTAATTGCTCTGTGTATGCATTTTTAAGGTGGAGTCAGAGTTGAGGTGGGGAAGGAGCATGAGAATGATGCATCTATTGGCTGATGATACTTCAAGACTGGAGTTGGAGTCGCAGTGATTTGAACGTATAATTGCACACTACACTTTGAAATGTGTTTTCAGGTGAAGTCCGAGTTGAGGTTAGCATGAGAATGCTGAACACCTATTGTTTTATACCAAATGTCAGAAGGAAGGTGTAATTTTATTTGCTGCTTGAATCAGAGCGACAATGCAACTTTTAGATGGAGTCGGAGTCACAGTGAAATCAGAGACTATGGGATCATTCAGGTTTCATTTAAGGCGAGCTATAGCATGGCAACACCTAAACTCGCCTAAAATGAATTTGAGGGGAGTCATTTACCACTAGGCTTGATTGTCAAAAAAGGTCATCTACAAAAGTCTAACAAGCTTTCTGTTGCACGTAACATCAGTAAAAATTATGAAAACAGCTCGCCTTAGAAGAGCTCTTGTGTACTTGCCTTCGATTTTCAAATGTAAAGGCCTGCTCATTGCAATGTTATTACTGCTGGAGTCGGGGTGAAAATTTGACATGTATTTTAGGTAGAGTTGTAGTTGGTGGGCCATGAAAATGACATCTATTGCAGCTGGAGTCACAGTGAAAATACAAATTTTAGTGGAGCTGGAATCACTGTGAAGTCAGAGTTCATGAAAAGTTGATTAGCGCCCTTCATTAGTAGGCTATGATTTGAGTTTCCTGTTCCTTGTTCAACTGCGACTCCACGAGTAAAAAAAAAAAAAAAAAAAAGACATAATGAATGGTGGGCTATTCACACATTGTACCCTAAACCCTTGGTACTTATACTGGCCAAAGAGAAGGCCTTGACCTAAATGAGGCCTAGTCCAACCTAAAATCTTTGGCCTAGGCCTAGCCTAGGTTGGCTAGGCCCCAGGACAGATAGCTATTAAAAGGCGAGGCCAAGTAGTCCTCAGGCTCATTGCTGCTTGTGATAATTGCCAATCAGTTTTATTATTATTTTTTATGTATGAAGTTTACAGTCTTTTTTTTTTTTCACTATAAATCTGCATAGGCATGACATGGAGTGTCAAGGCAGGCTGACTACACAGTACACTGATCATGACATTGATACACCGAGTCCAAGTGAAGAGCTTCGCCTTCTTTACCGCAAAGGGTACAACTGCAGAATACGTCTCTCCAAGACATGACAAAGACTTAGGAGGCACAGTCGTAGTCACAGTGAATCGTACATGTATAGTGTGAGGACGAATGACCACCAGGACTGCGACTGCGCCTCCACACTACACTGGAGGCCCGGTGAACTTAAAATATTTTTAAGCAAAAGTGTATCCCAATCACATGTTGAGTCATTCTCAAAATGGCCACTCCTTGTTAGCTACCACTGGGACTGCGACTGCGCCTCCACTCAGATGATAGAATCAGTGGACTTAGAATGTTGCTAGCTACCAATGGGACTTCCACTGCGCCTCCACTTAGATTGTAGAATCAGTGGACTTATGATCAGCCATCACTGGGACTGCGCCTCCACTGTGGATGGAAAGCTCATAACACAGGTGACTATAAAAAATGCGACTGCACCACCACTTACTTAAACTATGGGACTTAACAAAAAAATTCGAATAATATAGCTAGCGCAGATGCATCCAACATAGAAAGCTTAGGATTATGCACAAGATTTCTACTGGAAGCGCAAGGGAGAACCACAGTGGAGTTTGCCTCCGAGACTTTTCAGGGTTACTGTTTCAATGGGACGTTGTATTCTGCAGTTACTCCCTGCAAAGCTTCAGCAAATAGCCTAGTGCCCACTGCCTACTGCAGGCACTACGATATCCAACTGGTCCAAGCATATCCAACTATCCTAGACGTAGGCTAGTTGAATATGCTAGGGCCTGGCAAGGGCTGATACTAGTACTATTACTTACAATACAATAGCCTACACTACACTGTACAGTAGCGTAAGGACATATACAACTTAATTGTTACATATACACACAAGAGAATAGCACAGGTGCTTGTCCTGCTGCATGCTACAATACATGTGATGATTTGAAGCCATGTACCCTACCTCTAAGGGTTTCGTGAAATTGAAGCTATGGTACGATCTGTTGTGGGTTAATAAATTTGAACAACGAGATGCTCTATTGACGACTGCTGTACTGAAACGTTGGATGTTAACAACTTTTTGAAGAACGGGTCGGATTCTGCAGACGGCAGCCATGATGATCGCTAAGCATAGAATACTTGTATTGCGGTCGTTCTTTCTTTAATACCGCCCTCTCACCGAACATGGCTGCGCCCTTAGTAAGATGTCGAAAAATACTTTATTCGGTTCAACGTTTGATACCGTAAGCCCTTTTGTTTAATTGCAAATATCTTGCGAATAACTTGTAAAATTCAACCTAAAGGAGATAATTACAATCTAAATTGCGACATTTTAAAAGTAATTCTTCAGGAAATTTCGATCACCTTTTTCTCGCACAATTGGGCCATGATTAAATTAGAATAGGCTGACGTACGTAGTAGTATATACTGTAATACTAGTAGGCCTAGGCTTTAGTTTTTACAATAGTACATATTACTCCTTCCCTAGCCTAGGCCGTTTTAAACCTAGATTTTGAACAGGAACCTGTTAAAGGTGTAAGGCATTTTCTGCTGTGCTTTTTTATGTTAGGTACCTATTTCGAATTTTTGCTGAATGTTTGTTTCTGCTGTTCTTTTTTGTTGGTTGGATTGTTTGTTTTCCGTGATGGCCTTGATGACTGGCCCCCTTTCCCCAAACTTCTGTCATATACTTATAGGCCTATTTTTCCTAACTTAGGGACTACCAAGAGTGGAATATTTGAAATTGTTGAAATAACTCTAGGTCTTTGAATAATAACGGTGATTAGCTACTGCACAGGACACTGCGTTGCCCCAATGGGACCCTATACCACGTTTCTTGTTAGTGTTACAGTACTGCTTGAACTGCTATTTTTCATGCAATTTCTTACCCTGGCAAGGTTTTGTTTCAAATTTATTCAACTTCAATAGTTCATTTATAAATGTCCCTGATCATGTTCAACCAGCTTGATTCCAACCGTCATACCGTGGTAATTGTTTACAAAAAGATACAACATACAGAGGAAGATTTGAACTTTTTTCAACTTTGATAGCTAGAATTTAGCATAGATTTGACACATGCAAAAACAACCTCACACCAATATGGTGATTACTTCAGTATCATGTTTGATCTGCGGTGAAATCTGACTCTTAATTAGCCTGGGAAATTTATTTTTTGCAGCCATGTTTGTAAGTCTGGCATGCGTATGCACAAACTGAATTGCGCATTTCTTTAGAGCAGGATACAGATCCCTGGCTAGTTTTGCCAGTTTTGCAATCTGGGGTACCCCTAAGCTTTTCCAAATGCTTCTCATTTGTGACAACAACAAATATCATAAAACAAATCACAAAACAAGTCTTAATCCCTTGGAGGTATGCAGACCTGTCAATGCTACCAGGAGTCTCAAAGTTTTTGTCCAGACCTCCCAGCCTCCCAGTTCCATGTTCTATTCTCCAGTCTGAATTATTTATCCTATTTGAAATAACAGAAAATATTCAATCAGTGGTACTAGGATTATTGGAGCAATTGGCCATTTATAACTTTAGGTATAGACTATATTGTTGTACTTGCACTACATGTTGCATGGTAGAGTAAGCCTACTAATTAGCCTACACTGGTCAATTAGCAGAAGCATATACTTTGTCGGTTTGCAGACCTTACGGTGTAGTTCCACGGCATTGTACATCTTACAATAAGGGTCATAACTTGCTCTGTACATGTGGTGTGATTATTCATCATCAGTGGCAGGCACACACGTTGCCAAGAACTGGGGAGGGGGGTGCATGTGTCCCCCTGGAACATCCCAACAGAGATTTGGGATTTTCAACAAATATAGATCCGTAGTCAGAGAATTTAGAAGTTATCCAGAAGTTTTCTGACTGCCCATTATATTTTGTATAGCCTAATAGAAATAAATCAATATGCAACCATAATAATTATGCATTTTTTTGTGCCACAATGTTTCTCTCTTTTGTCTATTCTTTATGCTGTTTCTGTTGTAATCATTGTTCGTTGTAATCGTTTTTTCTTTCATTGTAAGGAAGGGAGCAAACTAGAAATACTCATGAATGGATTTGTTCATTTACTGATCACATTATCTGTATTTTTTCGTGTTGTAATTCTGTGTTAGCATGAATCTTTTCCTATGTACAGTACGTATTAATGTTTTCAGAGCCAGAACCTTTCAGATGTACAGTATTCTTTGTATGTGATGGAATTTGTTTTTGTACTTGTGTGATTGTAGCTTGAAACTTGATGATACAGCAAAATAACAGTCATAGCTATAGATACAGTTAAGTGACAATAATGTCAATGGACCCAGGAAATTAAGATCTTTCTTTGGATAAGCATTCCACAACACTCCTGGGTTTTGATTTGAAAATGGGGGGGAGACATCTGTTGGCCTAATTTTTTCCCCTAAAAGTGGCGTAAGCCATGATGCAAGTTGGTTGAACAAAAATGAATATGGGGAGGGTGAGTGCTGGACTACAGTACTTTCTAAATGGAACGCCACCATTGGTTGGCACGGAGTGTGTAAGAAAATTTTGGGCTTTGTTAAGTAACCTCCCAGATAACTGGAAATGGCACTTCCTGTGTGTTCTGAGCTGCATGTCAGCCTTTCAATGGGGATCTTATATCTCTGCAGTTTCTCAATCATGAGGAAATTCAATTTATAAAAAATACATCAGATGGCTTGAGATAATGCATCATATAAAAGTCACATAACTGAATTATGCATTCTCTTTTATGTTTTGATCACTTGGCAAATGTTGCAGCTGAACATCCCCCCCCCCCCCTTCCAGCAGTGATGGATATTTACTGTGCTCAATTCCTCCCAAAACACGATTGAAAATCTTCTGGGTGCTAGCCTTTGTGTACCCTACAGGTATGTAAATGAGCTCGCGAAATTGTGTGGCAGAAAGTCTACATGGTGTCCGGGATCCACCTTAGGATCCACCTTAGGACCCCAGCTACAGTGGAGCCTAGTATAAGTGTCCAGGATGCGAAGTGCCTGGAAAATTTGCAGTTTCATGCATATCAAAATGGTAAAATAGGTGCAGCTGCATAGGTACAAGGCTACAAGAAGACTAATGTTTGTCCTCCATTTGCATTTGTCACATAAATAGAAAATATTTTAAAATTGTGCATATTAGTCATATCCACAGCTCTTAGTCGCAAACTCTCTCACCTATTTTGATTAGCTACAAGTGCATGAGGGTTAGATTAAGTTTCATCAAAATGAAAGCAGAATAACGAAAGCTACAGCAGTAGACCTGAAACTCCCTGCTCCCCTGCCACTAGTGTACATAGACTTTGAGCAAAGGATTGAAATAGGGAAAGTAATGACTCAATTCAGGTTGTATAGTCTCTCTACATAGACTTGCGTAGTACACCAAATAAAAAAAAATTGATAAAAATACCTCGCAGATTGCAGAAAATGGCACTTCTTGGTCTCTCTGGCCTTTTTCATTTCTGCTAAATTTGTTGAGTTCTTAGAAAATAAGTTAGAAAATTTACACTTTCACGAAGAATAATGTATATTGATGTTATATCTTTTATATAAGGTTACAAAAAGTGGGGGTACAAATGTGTGAGTGTCCCCTCCCCACCCCACCCCTCAATCGACACCCTTGGAATGAAGGGTTGCACATGCACAACTCGCACAAGAACAAGAAGTGGCAGTCCTCCCATCTGAGAAACCTCAAGACAGAATTCTTTACTTGTTTTCGATCTGCAAGCTGTTACAGTACATGTCTTGGGAGTGACGGTTCCAATCTTTGATACAAGGATGAAAAAAGCTGTATTGGCATTAGTCTTTGTTGGTTTGGATAGATCAGTAACTTCAAATGTTGATGCCTAGAAAGCTGCTGGACCAATTGCAGGAGGTTGTCAATTGGTACAGCAAGGAGACCCATTCTAGCTGTGTGGAGAGTCACAAGCCTTTTCTCAGATTTAAATGACATTAAGCAATCCAACCCTAGTCCTCTAACATTTCAGTAGCACTACTTTAGGAGGAGCAGTTGTTGCAAACAAACTTGGCTGCCCTACGTTGAATTTTCAAATACTCTATTTGATAGGGTGGCAGTGTAAGGATCCCAAATGGATGAAGAGTTAAGAGCTAATGAGTGTAAGATGTAGTAGCTGGCTTTAAGTTATCAGTGGGTGAAAGTGAAAAAAAGTCTTGAAGATAAATTTTCATAAGCAGTTATGTCCTAAGGTTTTCTTCTGATACAATTGATGCTTGCAGTTGCACTTTATTGATCTGTGGGCCATGTTGTATTATTTTCTGTATCAGCTTAAGAAGTGTACTGTACCCTAAGCCAACATCATTACAGACCTACCATATAACACTGATTCTGTCCTCTACTAAAACATAGTTGAATGGTTTTTGCTGTAAATAGAGACCTAGGCAACAGTGTAACCATCTCTCCATACAAATTGATAAATCCTGTAGATTCTATACCATATTTTCAAATCCAGTGTTGTTGATATTGCATTGTTCAACTGCTCAAACACAGGAAAGTCATTCTTAAGCAGATTTCTCTACATTTTGTTTTCCTAAAGGTTGTATGCCACACTTTGCAGAGGTTGCCTGCATCTCGCAAAACCTTGCATGTCAACGACTGGATTCAGTGGCTTTAGATCCGGTAAACCTGATGCAATCAGTTTGAGGGAAAAGTTCAGTTGGATTGAGAAGCAAGCCCCAGTATTTGGAGTCTCTGGTGAGACAATTTCAATCTTATCTGATCCAACGAGTTATTATAACACTGTCAAGGTGAGCTGAATGTTGATCATGGTTCCAAGAAAGAACCTTCCAGTTTACATACTTTAGATTAAATTTATGCTGTACATTGTACTATGTTTTGCAGTATCACTTTCCAAAACATGAAAAAATTCTTCAAGAGTTTTTCTTTAAAGATTGCCACACTGTGGCAAGATGGATGACTTAGCATTTTGAAAAGTATACAGAAAGAGGGTATATAAAAAAAAAAATAACACAAGCAAAGGAATAGCACTGCATGTGACAAGAAATTGGACAGTAGCATAGACTATTTTAGTTAGGTACAAGGTGCCAGATGCCATAAAACACAGTTTCTAATACAGGGCTGTGGGTTGAATGGGGATGGGATCAGGGGAGTCAATCCAATTTGAAATGTGGGGGGTGTGTCCCCTCATCCCCCCAGGATTGATGTTCATGGATGGGATGAAGACTAAGAATGAGGATAGGCTTCTTTCTTCCTTTGCAATAATAGTCACCAATGGATACAAGACTTAGACTGAGAGTACTGTATGTAATTAATGAGTAACTTGTCCATGTGAAAAACTCCTGTGAAACAATTCAATTTTGTCAGTCTCTAGAATAATAGCATACCATACAAGGCAAAGATTTTACAGCATCTAAGCCTTGCAGTTGTTTATTTGTCCCTTCTTGTTTAATCTCTGCAGTTTGATGTTTCTTCGTTGAATTTCTTGTAATGTCAGTTAATCGTTCTCATCTTTGCTTTCAGTCTTTGGCTAGAACATGCAAAAGACGAATGGTACTTGCCTCTCTTTACCTTGGAACTGGAGAACTGGAACAAGCGCTGGTAATGCTTGTTCATTTTGTATTTAATGTTCTACAGTAGCAAATAATATCTACAATTTCTTTTTTTTTTTCTGGGGACTGGATTGTCATCGGTTGATATTGATCTGTCTGGTTTCATTTTATTAGTTACTTTTGGTTTCAATGAGGATCTTAACCTTTGTAATCATGCATATGTGTGTGTATGACTGTGTGTATGGGTGTGTATGTATGTTTGTGATGCCTTACCTTGTAAACATGATATCTCAAGAAGAGGCTTGATAGATCTCACATTAAGTATGGGTGTACCACCTTGAGTAGAAGAGTCCTATTGTTTTTGGTGGAGGTCAAAGGTCATTTGGGGTCAACGGTGGTCAAATTGTGAAAACCTTGTAAACACGATATCTCAAGAAAGGAAGCTTTGACAGATCTCATATTTAATACGTATTTGAACGACAATGAGTAGAAGAAATCTGTTGTTTTTGGTGGAGGTAAAAGGACATTTGGGGTCAACAGGGGTCAAATTGTGGAAACCTTGTGAACAGGATATGTCAACAAGGGAAGCTTTGTCAGATCTCATATGCAATATGTAGGTGCATCAGTATCTCAAGAAGGGAAGCTTGGACAGTTATCACATGTAGTATGTAGATGTACGACATTGAGTAGAAGGCCTGTTGTTTTTTGTGGAGGTAAAAGGTCATTTGAGGTCAACAGGGGTCAAACTGTGGAAACCTTGCAAAGACAATATCTCAAAATGTAAAGCATGGATAGATCTCTTACTTGGTATATTTGTTATGTAGGTGTACCACAGTGAGTAGACTAACCCTTATTGTTTCTGGTATAGGTCAAAGGTCATCTGGGGTCAACCTGTGAAAACCCTGTAAGCACGATATCTCAAGAAGGGAAGCTTGGGAAATTTCTATTTAGTATGTTGGAAAACCACATTGAGAAGAAGAACAGTATACTTTTTGGTGGAGGTCAAAGGTCATTGGGGTCAACAGGGGTCAAACTGTGAAAACCTTGTGAACAGCATATGTCAACAAGGGAAACCTTGTCAGATCTCATATGTAATATGTAGGTGCATCATATTAAGTAGAAAAACCCTTTTCGTTTTGGTGGAGTTCAAAGGTCATTTGGAATTAAAAGGGTTAAAATTGTGACAACTTAGTAAACAAGATATCTGAAGAAGGGAAGCTTGGAGTTACGATCTCATACATTATGTGTAATATGCAGTTGGATATGTTGAGATATTATACATGTCAGTCATCATGTATCAGATTCATAAAATCCTCATAATGAAATCATCAAAACCACAATGCATTTGTGCATTCTGGTTTCTCTTCTCAGAAATGGAAAGGGTTCGAGACAAAGGGGTATATTGTGTGCTGAATCATTTCTTGCAGAAAGAGGTAAAATAAGAAAAATAAAACAATAAAACTTTGGATGAATGTCTCTTCAGGTCCTTGCAATTCAGGAGGCTTTACAAGAATCATCTAGTCTGGAAGTTACTGTTCTATTAGACTGCACTAGAGGTTCCAGAGGGGAGCATAATTCGCGCACCATGCTCCTTCCACTGGTGAAGCAGTTCCCGGGCAGAGTTAAAGTTTTCTTGTACCACACTCCAGATTTACGCGGAGTCCTGAAGAAACTAATCCCTGAAAGGTACAATGAAGTCGTGGGGCTCTCTCATCTCAAAGTGTACATATTTGATGATACATTTGTCACTAGTGGGTGAGTATATACCACAGCTACAGCATTTTGGGAAGTTAAGCTTGACTTGCAATTTGCCAGTTTAGAGGTGGAGTTTACTAGATCAGTTGCATAGTGAAGGGGATAGCTGGGTACGTTGCCCGGCGAGAAAGGTGATGCTGGCAGCATATTGTGTCGTAGGCTTCTATGTATGTTTTATTTTGTTTTGAGATGACAGTGCTAGGGTATACCATAATTTAAGTTTCCCTTCCCCGATGCCGAAGGTGCTGGTATTGATCAAGATGAAAGTTAGCATTGTAATGACCTATCCTGATGCGTGTATGATCAATCCACATAGCACACACTTAAACAAGAGATGAGTTGCAGGTCTGTTTCCTAGGGATGGGAGTAGAATAAGTTCATGAAAATTGGATCCGGCTTTTTTTATTTAAATTTATATCTCAAGCCACAAGAAAAAGATAAGATGAGATGCTCTAAATGATCAATGAATCTTGACAACAAGCTCCTTTTACATTTTTGTCACACCTGACAAACTTACATGAAATACCTACATAAGTGTGATAAATAAATGTGTCGTACTAGTATAGTTATGAATTTGTATTTAATTTTTTAGGATACCCTGTAGCTTGCTCTGCTTTTCTGATGAATATCTAAATGTGTGTGGTTGTGTATAATTTTAATGTGGTGTTATCATTTCATAAGAGTTTTTTTTAAAGTTGTGACCAAACTCTTTCTTTGCCCCAGAGCCAATCTCAGCGATTCTTACTTTACCAATCGTCAAGACAGATACATCAAGATCAAAGACTGCCCTCACTTGGTGTCATTTTATGAGTCATTGGTGAAAGCCATTTGTAGTTTTTCCTTTCAACTTCATCCAGATGACACACTAACTATTGATAAGGAGTTTGGAATACATCCTTATCAAGGTATTTGCATTACAAATAATTTGCTTCTTAGAAGTGCCATGTCAAAATATTGATAAAGTCAACTATTGTTAATATCCGAATTTTGTTAATTGTGGTCAGATGTGACTTTTCATTGATCTTTATAACGTCATTTTGCATGAAAGGAGGATGCAGTGGCGGTGCTACGGGGGGGGGGGGGGGGGGGGGGTCGGGGCATGAGGGGGCATTTACCACTCCAGATTGTTTCCTTGCCCCCCCAGTTGCTCTCACCCTTCCCAATCAGATCTTGTACTCTTCCAAAATTAATCACAGAACTATGTATTGGCATTGGATTGAATAAGAACAGCTTCTGGGGAACCATGATTGATTAATGCCTAATTTATGTTAAACAGGTTGCCAGTTTTCATATCATGCCCCTAGCCACTTCAACAGTAGGCCAGCCTGGTCAGACGAATTTTCTCTGGAATGTTTACCATCCAGCATAAGGGAAGGTCGGGTAGGTGGTTGTTTTCCTAAATATAGGAATTGAAGTGTATGTAGCCTATGTGTGTGTGTGTGTGTGTATGTGTGCGTGTGTAGGCCTACTCAGTGGTACCGCGTAAATGTGAAATGGTACTCCCAAAGAAAAAAGTTGGGAACCTTGGATTACGGTCAACGGAAAAAATAAATAATATAAAAATAAATAATATACCTCTCTTGGGGCTTAATTTTCCACCCAGAGATATGCTAAAACCTCAGATCTTCATGGGGCTTCGCCCCCTGGACCCCCACCAGGACTTTGCCCCTGGACCCCACCAGGGGTCCTAAGGCGGGCCCCTGGACCCCACCCGTAAGGCCTCGCGCTTCGCGTTCGGTTTTGCGCTGCATGCGAAAATCTTTGCCCCCCCCTACATTTTCCTCTGCCCTCAGTTTGCCCCCCAAGTCTGACATCCTGGCGCCGCCACTGGGAGGATGGTAGTTAAAGTTTGCTTTTGAAATTAGATACAATGAGTTTTCAGAATTTCAAGTTATCTACGTTTCATTAAAGTAAGTATGCTATGAATAGCACCTGTATAAATCCATCATTATGTTGTAATTTATGATTTTACTGCACAAGTGATTTTTACTTCCAGGAGATGAGAAGAAATTTAAAGAAATGGCAAAAGCGAGAGTGGAGTCTGTTATCTCTCCCAAAGAGCATGATCTAACCTTAAAATGTATCACTCAGGAGAACCAATTGGAAGAGACATCCAGAGATGTAGCTGCAACTGATGCAAAGACTGTGGAATCAGGAAATATTTTATTAGATCATGATAACATAACCACTCAGTCTCACGGAACAAAAGGATTGCTGGAGACAGATAACATGACCAAACATATACGAGAATCTCAGAGTTCTACAGAACCTGAAAATTCAAACTATGTCAGCTTACATGAAGAATTACCACCAGAGTGCTTACAGCCAGTTATAGACACATGGATTTACCCCCTGGTCCAGATGGGCCCTCTTGGTATATGTGTCGACCAGATGGTCACTGCAGGGCTTCTGGAAAACCTTGAAGAGGGCAGCAGACTTCATTTAGCATCTGGTTACTTTAATCTCACTCAGCAATATAAATCAATCATTCTCAGGTCACAAGAAAAATGTGAAATTTTACTGGCATCACCTCAGGTAAGTCAGTCAAGAGAGTAGGGTGGTAACTTTGGATCTTGCAGTTTTGAAATCTGAATGGCAGTTGCATCTTAGAATTAAATCTTTAGTTTTGCAAGTTTACTTTAAGTTTTGTTGCCAAGGTCAACCAGACATTTGGAGCAAATCAGCCAAAGTACATTAGAGCCCCAATCATTTTGACACTTGAGTAGTTTGACATATTTACAGTAGTTCATCATTCTTGCACAAAAGGACTGTAGCCTACTTTTTGTTTTCAGTGATAATTGTAATCTTTGCATGATGGTGTGTGTGTATGCATGTGCATGTATATGTGTGTGTATTACTCCTACTTTGTAAACATGGTATCTCAAGAAGGGAAGCTTGAAGAGATCTCATATTTGTTATGTTGGTGAACCACATTAACTGCAAGAACCCTTTAATTTTTGTAGCAGTCCAAAATAATTTAGGGTCAACAGGAGTCAAATTTTTAAACCATGTAAACATGACATCTCAGGGGCAAAATTGCTTCACTTTCATTTTCTGGAATTCCTAGATTGTGATAAACTGTTTGACATAAAATGATCTAGATTTAATGGGAGATGTTGAAGGCAGGAAAACGCCTATTATTTCTTGTTGCAAGTTAAAATATGCCTTTTTTTATATTTGGCAATGCAATCACTCAGTAGTCTTTTTGTTATGTTCAAAGGTCAATGGTTTTTACGGTGCCACTGGTATTTCTGGGTACATACCCGACTCCTATACATACATCGCCAAAAAATTCTACGAAGCAGTCAGACAGAGGAAACTTGAGAAGCAAATCCGTATGCACGAATACTACAGAGATTCCTGGACTTTTCATGCTAAGGGTAGGAAAGAAAACCCCTGTCTCTCTCTATTGAATCAAAACAAGAAATGGTTTGATTCCTCTGTAAACAGATTATAAGTTGGCAGTTGATTATCTGTTTGGCAGTGTTATCTTCAAAAAATGTGATAGTCAAAATACCAATCGAAAAGATTATCATAGAGACAGCCAATGTAGTAGACTCATGAAAATTCTGTAAATGTCAGTAGATGGCCTTAACATTACAAAAGTAAAAATATGCAAGAACCACAGAGTCATTTTAGTCCTGTTATGAAGTTGAATATATGTGATACTTGTCATCTTTCAGTGCTTTTTTTTTTTTTTTTGCACTGTTTATTTCTTGCAAACTATGTGTACAATATTTACAATGTGTATACAAACATGTAGCAAGGGTTACTAAATTACTGGAAAAGGAGGAAAGAGAAGTCAAAATTCATGAACATTTCCCCCTCTAAGATAACATAAATACAATATGAGTGACAGTGGTGACAGGTGTTTTCAGATTAGAGATTCTCATTGGAGTTGTACTCATTTCCAGAACTTTTGACCAATTTGAAGAGTTTGAGAATATTCAGAGATGACTTCAAATATATTAGAATGGATTGATGTGTTTACAAAACACTGTACAGCTTACAGTGAATGCTCACAGGAATTAAATTTCAGTAACATGAAAGTGATTAAACAAAATAAAAGAAAATATTTAAAGGTATACATCAGTCTGATGTTGTGATTTTCTCAACAAACATCATAAGACTTAAACTTTTGAAAGAGTACAGAACAAGATCAATCGTTTACAGAGTGTTATTACCACAATATTAAATGACCTTTCCCTTTGGTTTCAGACTATTTTAAGCTACTTTTGATTTATCTGTACACCAGAGAGAAATTGCTAATTTTGTTTTTTTGTAACATATTACCCTTTTGGTTTCAAACAGGTCTTTGGTATTACCTTCCTGGACAGACGTTGCCTTCCCTTTGTTTGATCGGATCACCAAACTTTGGTAAGCTGGCAGGTTTGATTTCTTGTACCAACTTTATTTGTATTTTACTGTGATCCAGATACACATCATTGCAGATACCAAAGCCAAGAGAATGCATTACTCCATGAAGTCATTCCTGTTTTCAGCCCTTTGTAATCCTGATGTACTTAATACTTTGTCTGAACATTTAGCACTCCATTAGACCTCACAGGAGCTGTCACCACTGTAAACCTCGCACACTTTACCTAACATTGTGCCTGGACATTGGTACTTATGTAAGCCAATGTGATTGGTCCCATGTGCAAACTTGACACCTTGCCTGGATGTTAGTATGTTGTATGTTAGTTGTGTTAAGTCCCCTCTCCAAACCTATGTACTTACCATATTGTATGGACAAGCAATACTACCACAGGCCCTAGTCTAATTGGCATCTCTGTATGTTGTAATGAAGCCCTTATGTAAACAGCTAATAGTTCCTGAATTCATAGAGTCAATTCACACTTTTCACCACCATGCAGGTACAATTTACCCTGTGAGGGCTGAATCACATCCAGAATGGTTACACTGAGAAGATGACATTTTTATATTTTGATTATTAAATTTAGTTTCTTTTAGAATAGCCATGTTGTAAATATCAGTGCTTTGAATGTGTACATACATTGAACTTCCAAGTCAAGTCTCTTGTTTCAACTCAAGTCTTTGAATGTCATTGTCTTTTGTTTCCTTGAGCAGGTCATAGGTCAGTAAGCAGAGACTTAGAGAGCCAGTTAGCCATTTTAACCACCAACAAGAATCTTCAGCAGCAGTTGCATCAAGTATGTTAAAAAATTACTCCCAGAGCTGAATATCAATATAACTTTCAAATTTTTCTGCCTCCTACATTCATCATTAAGTTTCAATTTGCTGAAAGTTTTTTTACAATATTCTTTGAATTGTTACACAATGCAATGCAGTAAAAGACAGTCTGACAGTTACCACTGTAATTAGAATATCAGTTAAAAGTAATACTAAAATGCTTCCAAAAGTGGCCATCACTTGTAGAAATCATGGAAATCTGTAGGATTAAAGGATATCTTAACCAGTTGTATTTGTTGCTATTGTGCTTCATTTACCAACTAAAGACAAAAAAATCTAATTGTTGAATTTTTTTATACAAGTTGTCAAACCTGAATCTCATCATGAGACTTGCATTGTATGCAGTAAGCTCCCATCATGCTAGAATTACAAAATGGCTGTTGATAAATAGTTGCAATGTAAAACTGTCAAGTATAACAGTTTAAATTTCATGTGGTTGTGGTCTCTTGTTTACCATCACAGGAGCAGGAAAGCCTCTACTCAAGGGCAGAGACTGTTGATGATGAGACGTATGAAAAACCAGACAGGAAAGTAGCTCTGTGGGTAAAGATTGTGACCATTATAGCTCATAACTTCTACTGATGAGATGAGAAATCAGATAAAAGTGTTTCATGTCTGAAAGGAAGAACCACCAATGTGGATTCCGTTCTGAACGTGTTATTTGATCTCTTCATCACTCTATGACCGATCACCTCTTACCTGATATGACTTGATTGATGAATTAGTGGGGCAGTTTTGCCACGGATGTCCTTACAGTCTCTCATTCATTTCTTTGACATTTCTGTGAACTTATTCTTTTATTGTAAGGAGAAGGGGGAGATACTGAGATCATATTATGGATTGTGAAACTGTGCAATTTAAGTGTTAATAGTTCCTAGCCTTACCCCTCTGACCCTTCATTCTGTCCCTTCCATCCCTTTCTCTTTTCCCTCTGACCCTTCCTTTATCCTCTCTGGCCCATCTTCTGACCCGTTCTTTGTCCAAGCTGGTCCTTCGTCTGTCCATCTGTAACTTCGTTTTCCCTTCCTCTTTCTTCCATTTTTATTTTTTATGATCCCACTTTCCTTGGAAGTAAATTTAGCAATAATTTAGTATGATAACAGCAATAGAAACATCTACCTCAGAAGGTCTGATGTATTGATCCTTGGTGCCATTAAATAAACTGCATCAAACACAAGATCACCTTGAGCTATGACCTGCTGTGGGCTGTTCAATGCACAGTTTTCTCTCTAAGTCTCTCTGTGTGGCCTCGAGCGGTTGTTTGAGCATAAGGTGGCAAGGAGTTCATAATACAAACAATATGATTGATTGGTTGCCATGGAGAAGTTCATAATACAAACAACATGATTGGTTGGTTGCCATGGAGGAGTTCATAATACAAACAATGTGATTGATTGGTTGCTATGGAGGAGTTCATAATACAAACAATGTGATTGATTGGTTGCTATGGAGGAGTTCATAATATGAACAATGTGATTGGTCGCTATGGAGCATGCTATGCCAGTGCTTGACTTTTTGGACCAATGCTGAGCAGGTATATTGTATCAATGAGGTTATCATCTCTTTAAGATACTCAGCAAGCCTTTGTCCCTTCTCAATTTCAAATTTTTGCCGATGGGCGTAACAACTTATATTCCCTGGAATGGAATGAAATGCAGCTCAAGACAACCTAGGCATTTGATGTTTTATTGACTATACTATTGTTTACTTTTAAAGTGGGATAACATGATCATAAAGTGATACAGAAAAGCCTAAGGGGATGAAGTTGATAACAATATGTACCACACTGTTCCTTTGTCTTGGTGTGGCATGAAAACCAGGATTTCCAATTCAGGACATTTTCTGTACCATTTTATAACATGTAAGAGTAATTGCTATTTATTGATATATCCATTCTATATTCCTTTTTGCTTGAATGGGTATTGATGTTAGAATACAGAATGATAAAGGATATTTATATATTTTTGTGTACCAATCTCTTCAAATAAACAAAAGTATTCAAAGACAAAAAAATTAGTAAGTTTCTGATTGGTACTGAATAAATGAAATGTTAGTGAAGAGACAAAATGTGGACTTTGTCTCATATTGCATTTGAGTTTTATAAAATATGCTTATGTTTCTTATTCGGTGCAGGTTTGCATAACCATTAGGACACAGACATATGCACTGTATGTGGACAAAGTGGACAACTCATCGACCTAGATAAATTTTGGAGTGAAGAAAGGGAGAGGTGGAACTGTATATCTGGAGGGGGACGGATAGAAGGAAAGGAATTGGGGAAATTTGGGGAAATTGGGGTATCTTTAACTGGAGGTGGCCCCAAATTACACATGTGGCACCCTTCCCTCACACACACGCATGTACACTTTTTGTGACCAGAAATTATAAAAACTTGAACTTGAACAAGTTTAACTTTCCAAACCCTTGTTCTAAGAAATACAGACTCGAAAGTGCCACGGTTTCCGGTAATCTGGCATTTTTACCGCTACTCTAACTGTATGCTATGCGAGGCCATACGTATGGTGGCGCTCCTCATGATGATGGAGTGTCCCTGTGTTTAATACAGAGACACTACAGGGACACTATGATGTAGCCGTTACCGCTGTTCCCCAACTTTATCCCTTTGCCAGCTGCCGTGACCCTTCCCGGCCCAACTCCCTTAAGGAGAAGTCATGTTACATCACTGATAGCCTGATAGAAGAGAAGTTTAGCCAAGGTAAGATATCTACCGACGTACAAACCAGATCGACGCCCATACAAGTAAGCGACAAAGGAGGATGGAAAATTGGAAGTGGTGAGACTCAAAGGTAGGAAGAATCAATCTGAAAAGCAGAAGACACTAGTCAAGAGAAATAATAAATATCGAAAACAAATAGTAAAACAATGGTTTAAGCGAGGAAAACAATGATGGACAAAGGCCGTGTAAATACTAATTTAGGTGCCGGCTGCTCCACCGTACAGTATATACAGAGCGAATGCAGTCCTTATGTCATAGGCTTTGTGGGAGCTAGTATGGGTGCTAACAACTGACAATCACACTATTCAATAATTTGAAAAAGACCGACACGATTATTACCTGAAACTGCTAGGTAATTGTTTTTCACATTGTCACTAAGACTCACTGTACAATCAGCATTCAGTGAAACAAATGATAAATGCGACGAAACTTGTAGGCCTATGACATACAGTCCTAGGTGAATACCTATAGGGGGCTTTCCCACCGCTCCTCGTTTATACACGCGTGATAGCATCCGTGTACAAGATTTTTCTGTTTTCGAATTAGTAAAGATATTGTGTTGAATCAGTAGAAGCAGTTGGTTAGGCCACATCTGGACTATGCTGGGCAGGCTTGGCTAGTCCCTTTTATGAAAAGGACAAGTTTCTCTTAGAGTAACCGCGGAGGAGAGTCGCTAGGCTTATTCCCCACCCGGCCTATCCGGATTTGTCATTCCCCTCTGCACAGGCCCCAATTGGGCCAAACTTAGTGAGGCCCACACTGGGCCCACACAAGCTACCCAAGAAAAATTCATATGGTCCCCAACTGGGCCAACTGGTGAGGACACACATGGACTCAAACTGGCCAATCAAATTGGTGCCCAAATGCGGGGTCTGATCAGGTCAAGTGGGACAGTATATGCTTCAAAATGATATCTGTTGGTGGAAGCAACCCATGAAACGCCGATTTTCATTCGAAATACATGATTTTGTGACGATTTCAAAATTTTGTGACGTCATAATTTTAGGGAATTTCCCCAAAATAATGCATCATTTCATGTCACACAAACGCGGTCTACGAAAAAATTATAGACCCAAATAAAATCAACTCTTTTCCTCCTGCTACTTATGACATGCAGCTACCAGAAACGCATTTAGCCATTTCGATATATTTGTGGCTAGAAGTATAAATCATTTAAATTATGACATCATTCCACTGGGTGTGTTATAGTACGAACATCACAAATCCAACTTAGCCAGACCTGAAAACACAACCCCGAGTACTACATTAAGCAAAAAAACCGATCAATGCACCATGCGCCCACACCGACACTGTAACGCATTTGTGAGGTTTGTGATCGAAACTTTTCAATATGAAATGCTTCTCTAGGGTTGATGTGAGAAAGTTTTGCTTCTCACACGATAGATTTGCCAACGATTGGAATCGGGTCTGCCCGTTGGGTCGTAAGTTCCACTAAGTTCCGTCACTGAGTGAATAGCTTCAAGGGCAACCGATATTGCCAAGTTATATCATGACCAGTGGCGGCGCTACGGGGGGGGGGGGGATGAGGGGGCATTTGCCCCTCCAGATTTTTCCTTGCCCCCCAGTTCCCCCCCCCCCCAGTTGATTTCACCCTTCCCAATCAGATCTTGTACTCATCCAAAATTAATCACAAAACTATGTATTGGCTTTGGACTGAATAAGAACAGCTTCCGGGGAACCATGATTGATTAATGCCTAATTTATGTTACACAGGCTGCCAGTTTTAATATCATGCCCGTAGCCACTTTAACAGTAGGCCAGCCTGGTCAGACAAATTTTCTCTGGAATGTTCACCGTCCAGCATAAGGGAAGGTCGGGTAGGTGGTTGTTTTCCTAAATATAGAAATGTCGTTGTTTTCCTAAATGTAGGAATGGAATGGAAGTGTATGTAGCCTATGTGTGTGTGTGTGTGCGTGTGTGTTTGTAAGTGTGTACTCGGTGGTACCGCGTAAATGTTAAATGGTACTCCCAAAGAAAAAAGTTGGGAACCTTGGAGTACGGTCAACCGAAAAAATAAATTATATAAAAATAAATAATATACCTCTCTTGGGCCTTAATTTTCCACCCAGAGATATGCAAAAACCTCAGAGCTTCAGGGGGCTTTGCCCCTGGACCCCACCCGGGGCCCTAAGGCGGGCCCCTGGACCCCACCCGCAAGGCCTCGCGCTTCGCGCTCGGTTTCGCGCTGCTCGCGAAAATCTTTGGCCCAACATTCCTCTTCCCTCACTTTTCCCCCCAAGTCTGACACCCTGGCGCCGCCACTGATCATGACTGTGGCAGACGGAGTCTGATTTTGCTGGGCTTTGTTGGGTAATAGTTTGATTAGGGTTTCTTTTTGGGGGAGGGGGTTTATATTGCATTGTATAAGGCTTTTGCCTTCCTTTGTCCTTAAGTGAACTTGTTATGTTATCCCAACATTTCCTGTTTCAGTTGTCGGCTCTCACTCCCTAAACTGACCTCAGTGGCGCTCCTCTTATCTAGGCTAGTCTTCTCGAAAGTGGCCCCGCTTTTCTCTAGCATTTCCCTGGGTAACATCCCCCTGGGGAACTCCCCCTCCCCTAAAAGCGGGATTATTACCTCCTCAACCAATCGACGCTCATTATGCAAGTTCACGTTCACCAGGATGTCTCTTCATTAAGTTCGTGTATGTCTTGCATACCCATATCTTCGATGCAATCGACTTTTCAAAGGAGAAGCTCGTAGATTGTTACAAATTTACTTCATTTTGTAACGCTCAAATGCATCCTCCCGTCTTGGCTGGAATCTTCCCCATCTGACACCCCTTCCCCCTCGCCCGCCACCCCCGCTTCCTCCGATCCCTCCCCTCTTTGTTAGTTGGCTATATCGTTACCACTGTGGAAGCTGGTTCACTTTGCCACGTCTTTTTACCCTGTTCACCGACTGACAAAAAACGACTTGCACCAAGCCTTAGCACTCACGCTGTAGGTTCAAGAGTGTGCAGCTGTTTCATTGATTGAATACAGAACGGCCTTATGTTACATGAAAATCGCTGAGTACTAGCTAGCCTACGTATTGGCCTTACATGCTATAATACTCGAGTAAACTGAAACGGCGGCATGCAGGGCACTTAGACTGAGACTCCGTTAGAGCAACAATGGCAGAGGTGGAAGTATCAAGCAGCGAAATACAAGATCCAGTTGTAGACGTAAAGAAAAAAGAAGAAGCAGAAATTGAGTCTTTCAGTTTGGAAGGTAAATGAACAGCTGCCCAAAGTGTTCTGTGACTCGGTATTTATTATAACATAGGCCTTAGTGAGTTCCCCTGCAATATGGATTGGTTGCCAAGCTGGTATGGTACTGAGTTACGGTAGTCCTAACATCTATCTATACCGTATACTGAATTTATAACTTCACATTACTGGTAAGCCTAATTCAGGCCTAGCCTAAGGCATGTTTCACAGTAATGGGGTCCATTTACTCCTACAAGGCTCCAAAATTTTAAAATGTGGTTCGTCATAACTTTTTTTGCTTGTGCTTGTGATAATTCTCAATGTGTCTAGTTCAAAAATCTGCATTCTTCAAGATAACTTTGACTTGTTTTTAAACACGATGTTTCTATTGACTTGTAACAGTTTTGGACAGACAAGGTACTGCTAATGTAACTTTTGGATGGACAAAATTAAACCTTATCATCCCATGAACTTGTGAAATTTCCAATATATTTTTCAAGATATTCCCTAAATTTGCAATAATCCATTCACTGTTAGCAAAGGGACTAGTCATATAGCAAGTGTGAAATGAGACTCAAGTCATTATTGTTCTGTTATTTACTGAAATACAGTGACACCAGTTATCACCAAACCACTACGTTGTTGATTATGTCTCATTTGTTTTTTGATTGTCATTGTCGTGGGTTCGTCTAAGTTACACTCGCCCCATACAAGGAAACATGCAATAAACAGAAGTGAAAGGTTGTGTGGACCCTGTGTATTTACGTCCACATCCACCAGGAACCCTGGCACGTAATTACATACAAAATGTAGTGAAAAACAAATTTAATTATTAGGCTTCTCTACTAAACAAAGTTACTAGCGCCTGTACCTGTAATGTTGGGTGATGGATGAGAGTGAATTATCTTAAAAGAAACATGCAAATTATTTACAAAATTTTGTCTTTACTTGACACCCTAACACTACCTTTGTAATGTAACTATAAACACAAGATCATTTATAAAACAAAAAGATGAGTTGAATTGACCTTAATACTTTAAAATAAACAGAATAAGAACTTATGGAAATATTGAGGGAAAGATAACCGGCTCCTTTAGCACGTTACTCGAGACGTCATTTGATATACTGGAGGGAACTGCCGTCAGATACATATGAAGTTGATTTAACTTCGAAACCGAGAGGTGAATACATGTAGCCCTCAACTGCATAACAACGAGGTAAGGTTGAAGCTCAGCTAACGAGAGAATAAACTTCAGAAGCAACCCCTGACTACATCTGCAAGACCGGGCGTCGGCCCTCAGACTGACCACCATAATAGAAGTTGCATGGACAAAAGGGACACTATAACTTCACCTATCAATTCATTACATTTAATTCAAAGTTGTTTTACTGTTACATAGCACAGAACCCTACACAAAACAGACATGAGAGAACTATTCTCCAATGTTAGGTACCAATGAAACAGAACGCTCACAAGTTACAGCAGATTGCACCATCTGACACACTACGACTAGTTGATCACGTGACAGTCATACAGTCGCAATCACACTTTCAATCCACCTGTATGTATTCCTCTTCTTCTCCAGCACCACATTTATTATACATGTCATTGCTCAAATTATGTTAACTAGTGCATGTTTGACCCACATTTGAACTGCGAAACCAGCCTCGCCAAGTCCTCTGTAAAACATGCATTTTAACAAAATTTTGTCTCAGTAGAGTGTCACAAAAGCTAAACAAGCATTTGTGGTCCCAGCTAAACACACAAATAAATTTATTAGATTACCAATCTCAATGGTGCAATGATCAAATTTCATGCCAGTCATGTTGACTAAAATTGCTTTAAAAAGTGCTTCCATTTTGTGTGTAGTCTCATCTTGTATTCCAAAAAAGTTCAAATAATTCAAGGGAGGCACATCCATCCCAAGCCCCCATCGTATTCTTCTGCCTGGCCAAAGGTCCACTAAAGGGCATTTCAGAAGTATACCTGGCACCTGCATCATTCTTTGCATTGTCTTGTCTTGAGAGCTATGAACATGTCACTGTGACCTAGGCTAAATCTACGCTTGTTGAACAAATTGCTCCATTCATTGAAGTTGTGCAAATGAATAGTAGATGCTCATCAAGAATAAGACTATTCAGTATTTTTTAAAAACTGACAGTGTTCATGGAGCATGTCACCCAGTTGACCCAAACAACCATGACTTATTTTACTAGATCCCTTGGTACTCATTGTGAGGAGGGTATTCAGTATTTTTGCTAATATTCCTGTATGCTCATATAAGATCATGAAATATGTGGGTGGAAAAAGTTCAGAAGTTGGGAGGCTCCTTCCCAGGAAATTTGTGTATTTGGGGGAAAATTTGTGTTTTTTTGTGGGAAAATTTTGGCACTTGAGAGAAATATATCTTTCTTTTGTACAGAAATATCACAAGAAATAAGGAATAGAAAATTCCTTTCCCAGGAAATAAGACATTTTTCCAGCACTGATTGAAATATCTTTAATATTTGGCTTATGCCTCAGTATTGCAATCTGTGTTTCCATTATCTAATATACTGACTTTGTGGTTATGAGTCTAACAACTGTAAATATGAAAGGAATTTCTTATCTTCAATTGTAATCGGTATTCCATTCTTTGTTAATCTACAGTCTTGAAGACAGTCAAAGATTCTCAACAGAGGCATGGCTTGAGACATAAAGACTATCAGAGATACAGGTAGGTAGACTATGTACTAGCTCCTACTGTAGGAACATTATCTACCACTGTTTCTCCCTTTTGTAAATTTTAAGGGAATTATTTAAAGTAAACATGATATATTTTGCAGCAATATGAGTGTGCATTATCTAACAAGGTGTTAAGGTGTCTTTCTTTGATGCTATCTTTGTCAGTCAATAGCACACCAATTACCAGCTCGTCGATAAACTTTCGTAAAAACGTGGAACGAACCTGTGAAGTGTTCATTGATACTACCAATGTCTGCCCTGTTATGCTACAGTAACTGTCATTTCTTGTGCAACGTACAGGTATTCAAATTTATGCCATGCACTCCACTCCCATACACCAAGAAGTTTGCAAAACCTTGTAGTGCAGCCAGGAATGAGAGCGATTTGTACTGAATTTTGTTTTCATAGTGAAGTAATTACTGCAGATGGAGTATAGGCTTTAGGTATATAAGAAAAAGCCTTCTGTATCATAGGCTTTTGTTTTCCTGTTGATAGGCCTGTACTGTTTTTGTCTTTCTGTAGGAGCTACTGTACGAGGCGTCTTCAAAGGATACGAAAGTCACTGAAGTTCATCCAACGTAATAGAAATAAATTTGTGAAGAAGGTAGTAACAGATGAAGTATTAACAGATGTGAGGTAAGTATTTTATAAATATCCCACTCGGTAATTATTTGTTCTATCTCAGTTTTCAAACTAGTCCTGCAAGGGCCTTGTTTAAATTTTCTTGAAGAACAGTTTTTCACATCAACTGTTTTTTTTTTCCTTTTTTTTTCCTTTTTTTTTTTTTTGGTTTGCAAGATTTTCACCAACAATTTAAGAGGGGATGGTCTTAACTGGGTCACAATAAAACAAAGTGATAACTCAATTATTTTGTACAGTTATATGATAACTTAAGTAGGTGGAGATTAATTTGGGTTTACTATTATGTAGTGGTTATCCCACTGATCAATGGTTATAAGATAAACAATTAAGCCACATTAAGCTAATATAGATAGAGTCATCACAGCAAGCACCTTAATTTTAGGTAAAGAGATGTTTCGTGTAGGTACAGTTCATGAAACAATTTCAGTAGAGGCAAGTGCACACTACTGTGTACAGTCACCAGCAGAGGTTTGAAAAGTTTTCACACTCACAACTCTGAGAACATCTTTCAACATTGCTTTATGAACTGTAAAGAAGATCGCTCTAGCTGCTGTCTCCGATCATATATCTGCTCGCATCAATTTTTTTTATCGGGGCTTTATGTCATCTTCCCTCTTTCTCTCTTCTTCTTCTCTTCAGGTATCTTTACATACCCTTGGTGTCTGCTGAACGAGCATGGAGCTATGCGATGCAACTGAAACAGGAAGCCAACTCAGAGAGAAGGAAAGGCTTCCATGTCATCACCAGGATGAAGAAAGCCCTTAAACATGCAGAGGAGCTGGAAGCCTTATGTGCGAGTACCAAATGTGATGCCAGATCAAAGCTGGAATCACAGGTTCGTCTCCTCTGGTACTAAGTATATTTGAAAGAAGGAGAGTATGAAAATTTGAAGAAGAGGCAGAGATGCTACGTACAATATACTGTATTTATTGTGACTAAAAGAACCTCTAATTATGATGACTAAATGTCTGGGGCTGGAAAATATCATGATCTCCTCTAACTTTGTGCTGTGAGGATATTATTTTCACTTGAATAAGTCTTGTCAGAGATATCATAAACTATGTCGTACTGTCCACTACATACGTACATAGATTGTGTATCAGTAGGTGTCGTCCATTGATTTTTCATGCTGTGTTATTGGGATAGGTTGTAGTTATCTCAAATATGTAGAAGTAAATCATTGCCGCATCCATTTGATGATGTCACCAGATTTCATTTCTTCACTGCTCTTTGTCTCATCCAGGCATATCACTTTTGGATGAAAGGTAATCTATATTTTGAAACTGAAAATTGGGAAGACTGTATGGAGGCCTTTAAAAATGCAAGGTTAGTTGCCATATTGACAATATCTTTATTGAATCTTCTAGCTATGGATTAGCATGGTGAAAATTTAGTCGTGGAAGATCGAGTTTACAAACTTCCAAATTTATCCTCTACAAAAGTCTTGACTTCCCCATTGGTTTCTTCTCCATGTAGCAACATTTATGAGAAGTTAGCAGGTGCAGTCACAGAAGACCAGAAGGTTCTCTACCTTGAAAGGGTTAACGACATTGTACCCAACCTGAGGTATTGTGCATTCCAAACTGGTGACGAAAGTGCTATACAAGATCTTAGAGAACTGAGAGGAAAAGTCGGTGGAGATATGTCATCAAATATTGATGTAAGTTTCATTCAATGTAATATTTATGTCTTCATTGCCCTAAATTTCCTTACATGTCCATGTTTGTAATTACATCATTTGTATGCTGCCTGGCAGGAGTTGATGTCATCAGCCTCTGTAGCTAATTTATTAATGTTCTTCTGATGGCACTATAAATTGATGACACAGTGATATTTCTTGAAGTGGAAGTGCCAACCATCTCCATTTGTTGATCAGTTCCTTCTAGCACAGACACGCGAGAAGCAGGCGGTCACTCTGAGCGAGGTTTGTTGGCGAGGCCGCACAGTCCCAGTTACAAACGAAAGGGTGCGGACGTTCCTCCTTAGCAACAAAGAAGGCGAGCAGGAACTTTCCACAGCAACAGACAATGAAGCCAAGATTTCCATATACGACAGTTCGCTGATGGAATGTAAGGATGCTTTGCAGGTCCTCAGAGATGAGCTGAAAGCAGATCCAGTAAGTTTTATTTATGATTTAGAGGAAGGACAATGAAAAAAAAATAAAAGCTCATTAGCTGATGACCCATGCTTGGATCATTGTTCTATCATTTGTCGGTTGATGAGATTGGATTTTTATGTTAAATGGTTTAAAATCTGTTCCAATGTAGCCTCTTATGATAAATTTAGCATGGAAGTTCTTTGACAATGAAACATGCTGATTCTTTGATTTACAAACATATTTGATAGTTTACAATTGGAACAGTAAATAGCCACTCACTTGCTTTTGTAAACTTTTTACAGTGTCTCTCATAGTATTTTATTATAATTAATTGTAATATAATATTAGTATTCAGTTTTATTGGAGAGGTGATAATTTGAACACGTTGATGGTAGCCTAACTAAGTGGTAGATGAAAAGTGATGACTAATGATCTTTTTATTTTGTTGTCAAGAACTGGAAGCAGCGAGGGCAGCAGTCGGGAGAACCGGTTTCATCCACACAGTATCTCCATAGTTACCTGACATACATCCGCCTCTCAAACACAATTCAGCGCAACATTCTTTTAGTGTTATTGTTAAAAGAGCGTCTGCAGGTGTCAGAGGCAGAGCTGAAGTTGGAACCTGGTCAGAGAAAGACAAAACCTCAAGATCTGATACGCATGTATGACACAATTATCCAGGTGAGATCTTGAATAGTAGAAGCAGTAGATTGTATTCTGATGAGTAACATGGTTGTTTGTTTTTAAGTTATTTCTTTATTTGATATCAGTTTCGTTCCTTTCGTCTACTATAACACCAATTTGTCATACTTGGTTCCTGATTTGACCTGCTTATGTTCAAAGTGAACAGTTTTCTCCTGAAATGAGGGGAAAATATCAATAGCTACCATATTGTTCCTTTTTACTGAATGAATGTTACCTGAGAAGAAACACTGATCAAATTTAGGTGGATATAGTACCCACTGAGAATGAAAACTTCAGCTATGCTCAGATGTTTTCAAACGTTGATACAGGGAAAAGAATTAAGAGGCATTTGTTGTCATCACATCTGTGGTGCCATGTGTTCGTTGGCAGAATCTGCTGCCGTTAAATCACATAACACAGAGATAATGCAGTGTGTGCAATTGTTAGAGACATCTGTAGATGTGTGTCTCAGTTTGATCAGACATTTGATGAGAAGGAATCATTTCCTCTCATCCAACAGATAATTTGCAATAAACTGTGGCAATTATAGCAGACATTCAAATTCCACATAGAATTTTGGTCTGTGATAGATGGGACTGCAAGAATAGCATGGGGCATAGGGGGAGGGGGTGACAAGAGGGTTGTGGACAGGACAAGTGGAGGGGTAGTCTTGAGAGAATAGGTATGCATGGAAAAAATCAAATGCAGAAAAAATGGCAGTAACTTGTCTATTAGGATAACTAATCTAACACATTTAACCTTTGACCTCTTGCATGTCATTATTACTTTATTCCTGTGCAGAGTCTTGGAGAGATACCTCACTTGCCAGGAGTAGAAGACGATGAAGATCTCCATCAAGAAATAAAAGCTAAGATATTCAAATTCAAAGCCTATAGGTTAGTGTTTAATCTCTTTATCTGGCTGAAGCTACTGTATTAAAAGTGAGATTATGTGTCTTTAGATCTCTCTCAGAAAAGGCTTCCATATTGTTCCGTTTCCAAGCGGTAGCCCGTACTCCACCACCCTGCCCTCCCCCCATCCCCATAAGAATACTAGAGGGCATAAAAGCTTTCCTCTTATACAGTCTTCTCCACATATTATCAAGAGAGTGGTTGCTGGTGAGTGGCTTGAGTGGAGAGGGTTCAACCTCGCCTCCAAGAAAGTTTTGATAATTGAGATGCTAAATGATGCAAATGGTGTCTCTGAGAGACAATTTTGTGCCTCACTTTAAATGAAAGTCTAAAGACGGTGTTTTCAACATTTTTGTTGGCTAAACAAAGCTTTGTTAGAGGGGAAGAATTCTTTGTGGGGGATTTGGTTACTTTTTCATGAAGAGGGTGGTAATTTTCACTCAAGGGTAGGCGACCCCTCAAACCTGCTTGGGGAAACCAGCAGTCTGCTCGTAAAGAGACCAACCCTGCGATGATATGTTTTTTCCTGATTGACGCTGCTTCATTGCTTAGTAACAACCCTCTGCCTTCCTCTTTTAGTCCTTGAAATATGAAAACATATAGCGTAGAGGCATCCTCTTTCAGAAGAAATATCACAATATGATATTCACCTCTTTGTTTTCTTGAAGGTGTTTCTATCTTGCAGTGTATTACTCTCACTCTAAGAAATGGAAGGAGGCGGCTGGTCTGTTTGAGAGAGCTATCCAACATGTGGACCACTCTAGGGAAGAGTGGCATACAGTCAACAATGGTCCCATACAGGTACTGTCACGATGGCATTAATCAGCTTCTAATTTAAAAGTTACCAGATTAGAGTAAATTATGAAAAATAATTAGAAATGTTGGATCTTGTGAAGAGGGTTTTAAACTTCTCTGAAACCATAGTTTATGACTTACTTATCAACAGATTTTAGATTTCACCAATCCAGTAAAATGAGATCTGAAGTAGTTACTGCAATAAAATGATAAGTTTGCAAAGTGATGATCAGAAGGCCTAGAACTGGAAAAAGTAAGGTAGCCAGGAGGTTTGTTCGATTAAAACTCTGTTACAAACAATTTTAAAGTTAAAAATTGCAAAAATACACAGCAAAAAGAATAGAAAAGATCATCTAACACCTCCCAAATTTAGAGAATGGTGTTGTAGCACAATAATTTATTGAATAGCCTAACCAACTCTGGGATTGCATATTTCATTGTCAAAGCTATTTGTGTATACTGTGGTGGCAGTGGCGGCGAGTTAATGTTTTTGGAGAAAGTTTATATGTTAAAAAAAATAACATGGTTTTAATATTTACGTTTGACAGAATTATTTGTAAATAGTCTACACTAATCAGAATCTGGCATAAGAATTGATTGGCTGGTTGCAAGTAATTAGTGAATTTCTTGGTTTCAAATGGCAAGTGGTATGTGGAGAACTAAATCTATGGCATCGGGAAGAATTTGGTTGCATTTGTGACAAATTTAGTGTTTGTGTATAGCGTTATATAATGGACATGATGAAGTCAGTGCAACATATTTTAACATACTGTGCACTTTCAGTGACGTTGCTAAATACTGCATTATGATTGGCCAGGTTAATGCCACTTGGAAAGAGACGAATACAATAAGTGCATGCAGAGACTGAAAAAGGTTGTACGCATGTACAAGTCTCTTTCACTGACGCACACATATACACATGGTGCAGTGCACACTGCACGTGCACACTAAAATGAAAAGATCGGAGAAAGCAGCACGCTTGGTGACATAAGCAGTGTTTATTCTGTCTTTTGATTTGATGATTTAATTAGAGCTGGATGCCAATCCTTCAACAATTACAACCAGGAATGAAACGTACATTGGATGAAAGTATCGATTGGTTGAATACTATCGGTGAATGATTGCACTGCATAGCGTGTTGAAAATTTTTAATCCCGACAGAAGAACTGTATGTATCTCGTTACTTACCGTGCCCTTTTTCCACCATATCTGACACTGCCAAAATCTAGTCACTACTGATAAACTTTACAGTTAAATCGCCAGTTTCAATTCTCTTTCATTTCCATAACTTAAGTACTTGATTTATTCCAACAATCATATTACACTGATATTTGCTAAACAGGTAAGACATACATTGGAAGATTGGAATATTTTGTAATTTGCAAGTGGGAACATACCATATATTTCAAGTGGTTTGGACACACATTCCAAAATGCTGAAATTGCTGGGCCCTGGTAGGGGGTCTGGGACTTGGACCCCTTGACCCCACACCTATGTGATGACCGCTTCCACATTGCGAGGATAGCTTCAGCGTTTGCATCGGGCCACTGGAAAATCCAGCCACAGTGCAATTAGTCTCCTCGGAAATGTACACTTTTCCAGCCTGATGTTAACATTGAAGAATCCTTTGAAATAATTTTACCAATTGTGTTTGTAATGTTTGTTTGTTTTTAATTTAAAAAAAATAGAGCGAGCTAGAAGAATTGGAGCTTCTCGTCCAGGACATCAGTGGACTAAAATACTCTGCCCAAGCTGCCTCTATTTTAGGTGAGGATTCCGTCTTTGTTTTTATATTTCTCTCAAGTTGCCAATTTTTTATCAGCTCCAGATTTTGTATATCAGCCAGAACATTGCCAAATGAAACTAACACACTCATCACATTTGTATCAGTCGGATGCTTAGTTTCTCCCATGTGATCATCATCAACCATTTTTTTGCCAAGTATTGTCTTTTATTGAAAGTGCACATCAAACAAACACATCTGAGACATATCCTTGCCTTACCAAGAAAGTATTTTCTGATCAAATGGGTTTGCTAGGTTAATTTTTTACCTCAATACATTATGTGTATAGAAATATTGTCATGCTAGTTGGACATTTTGGTATTCTTGTTTGGTGGTTCCAGGGTCTTGACCCATTTTCAATGTGTATCAAACTTCTGCATCGCACTTCTTTGCATGTAAACAAAATATGTTACTAGTTACGTATGTATAAAAAGTCTGTCTTTGCAAATTGTTGACCAGAAAAGTGTCTGAAACCTGGAAAAGAAGTGCTTTCGTCGTTTTGCACAGGTTACTTGCATAAGTCACGTATGTGTGAATCCTTCATTTGGATTGGTGGACCCTGAGTAGTATTGTTTTAATTCAGAGCCTCCTTTGATATCCTGTGATTGTGTTGTAATCTGACAGATAAGCATTAGAGTTTTGAACTCAGTTGTGTGTATGCTCAACAAAGTACAAAAGAAGATTGTCAGACACCAGGTGTGCGTAGCAGGTTGAGATGACGGAAGGGATGTTAATGACATGAGGTATCTTGGTGCAGGTGCATGCCTATTATACGTACACAGCTGTTAATTTTGCCTAGTATTGCATGACATGTGATGAACTTGTTACATAACGTTACAAAGTGTCTCACTGTACTCAATTGGCTACTTTGCCTCACATGGCCCAAGGTGTTGGTAATCACCTGAAACCTATTCATTCTTCCAAATTGTTTGAATAGTTCCATTGAAAGACATACTTTAAATTTTTGGGCATGAAGTTTCAATGTTTTCATTTTTTGCCTATGCACACAATCACTTTAACTGCCTTCATAAGAACTTTAGATACCTTGTTGTTTTCTGTGATTGCAATCACAGAATTTATGATGGTGCCATCTTCTAAGCACAACATCTCTAGAAGGGAAGCTTGGACAAGTCGTATATTTGCACAGTAGGCATGTCACATTGATCACAGACAGCCTATCGCTTTTGGTACAGGTCAAATTAGGAACACGATGACAAAAAAAAACCTTTGGTAAGCTTGGTATGTCAAGAAGGAAATACAGCTACATGTATGTCATCACCAGCCACCTCAATTCAAGATGGGAGGAGGAAAAAGGGAGTAGTAGAAGATTAAAGAGAATCATAAAGGCAACATGTCCAAAAGTTAATCTTTTAACTAGATTTAAACTTTTCTATTTTTGGTTTTAAATCTCTTTAATCACAACTGAACTGTTATCTGTGACTTCAGAACATCCAAAGAAACATTAAACATTCAGAAATATTGAGATTCAGCAGCATTGCTGCTCTTGTTTCTTTGATATTGTACCATGTGATCAAGAAGGAAACCATGTAACACCAACAGCAGATAACTTAGTGAGGGTTGTTATGGTAAGAAGGTATCTCACAAATTTCAAACTGAAGAACTGAAAGAAAAGAAGGGACAAACTAAACAGAAAACAGATACAAAAATAACTTTATCAAAATGAATGCATCTTTCATGAAGGTGCTTGCAGTTTAAATGTTTTAACAATCAACCATACATCTTCAGAAATACAATTTCCCCTTTGAAACTAGTGTTTACATCGGGGGCCTTACTGATGATGCCAGGACCTGGTTCTGAAATTGCTATGCGTATATCCAAAGTTTCACCATCACACATTGTAAGTGTGGTAATATTCAGCACGTGTACCATACTGAGAAACACTTCATTGCCATGCCCGTGTTAATGCACAAAGCAATATGTCGAATTATGACTGGAAACCTACCCAGGAACCCTTGTATTTGGATGTCTGTTCACCCTGCTGACTTGGGATGACAGGTACCTGGTTCCAAATTTTGATCCTGAGGCAAACATTATTAGAAACCCATTTCTAGGTAACGGAACCACCATACAGTGTGCTTTTAACATTAGACAAGACCATGGACCACGGTATTGTATGTCCTAGTTTCACCAAATTTGGCATAAAATCTTTCTACCTTTTTCTTGGAGCACTTTCCACATAAAGCTGACAAAATGGCCTAACAACCGATGGTTATTCCATCGTCCAATTTCAGATTCCAGTGAGCCTTCGGTTACAAAGAAAATGGCACAACTCAGTTTGGATGAGAAAAGACCCTTGGAGAAACGCCTTCACAGGTACAATGCTAACCAACCAGAATTGGCATCCAAGCCAAACTTCACCACCTTTCCACCAGATTTTAAGCCATCACCCTGCAAGCCCCTCTTTTTTGACATTGCTCTGAACCACATTGAGCTGCCATCCTTGGAAGATAAGCTAGAGCAGAAGAAAGCAGCTGCCACTGGTGGTATAGGGGGATTCCTGCGAGGTTGGTGGTCAGGAGGCGACAAGTGATACCATGGGGAGGATTACTGCAACATCTACCTGCAGCATTTCAGAGATATTGCAATCTTTGTGGGTGGCCCAAATCCGCCATGACGCGACATTACTACGTCTCAGTTTTGTCAATAGCTCATATCTTAATGCACAAGCTAAATTTAAGGTCATAGGTCAGTGCTGGCTGGGGTTTTTTTTCATTATGAGGGGTTTCGTTTTTCTGTTCTATGTTACAGATAGCATGTGTGTAATGTTTAAGGGGTACATAAATATTCACAAAATGGAAATTGTCCATGGGATTAATTTGGATCCATCATTTTGCATGGACAAGGGCTCAGTCAGTGAAGGAGAAGATAGAGATGTTTGCCATGAAACTGTAATCTGACAAAGGAATTAACTTTATTTTTTCTGTTGTATCTGTTACCAACTATTAATACATAACAGTTATTTAATCATGTAATTGTTCACATAGTGTGGTTGATATCATATTTACAGTCATTACATCATTGGAGATCTTTCTTCTTTCATGATTTGAAAGTTAAACCGGATTTTCAATCGGGAATTTCACACTTTGAAAATGGACCATTATGCAAATTTTTACAGATAATTTCATTGCTCCTCACAGTGTACAATAAAATGTTTGTAGGCTCAGTGAACGTATTATCCAAGTTTTGACAGTCATCGAGAGAGGGAACAGGAAAGCAGGTCATGAAGGAACAAATTCTCTCCCTGATAGTTTCTCCTGTGTTTTTTATTCCTTTTTCTTTAGTTTTGTGTCTTGCCTGCTGCCTGGGCATTGTTATGAATTCTAACTTTGTTGTTAAAGTGCATGAAACAAAAGTAGTACCTTATCTTTTAAATCCCACCCAAAGCCAAATTTTGTTTAACTAGTTTTTACTGTAGTCCTTTGTATGAGTATATTGGCCTGCATGCTGTTTGTGTGGCTTGAGATGTGTCTGTCTGTATGGATTCTTATCTGTCAGTGTGGTGAGAATTTTGTGTTTGGGTCCAAGGGAAATTAACTTGGACTAAAATTATATGTGGTGACGGGATGGGTTGTTTTTATAGCAGAAAGCTCAGAGGAGGGTAGAGAAGGTGGGAAAGTATAGGAGGAATGGGAAAGTGGAGGAGGAAAAAGAGGCGGTGGAGGAATAGCTGGTGGTAAAATAGGGGATGAAAATGGAGGAGATTGGGAATGAAGGGGAGGAGGTGGGGAAAACAAGGGAGGGAGGTGGTGATAGTGGTGGACAGAATGGAGGAGATGGGGAACACTGGTAGAAGGAAGGGGAATGGAAGGTGGTGGATAGTGGGATGGAAAGGAAGAATAGTTGTAGAGGTGGTGAGGGATAGTGAGGAAAGCTAGGGAGGAGGTTGGGAATAGCGGCTAAGGAGAATGAGAACTCGGGAAGAGTATAATGAAAGAGTAATAGGGAAAACAGTAGCTGAATAGTATGAAACTGGACACGGTTATTGAAAATATTGCATTAACTGCAACACATTCCCCATTGTTTCATGTTATAGACATGTACTCCAATATCGCAGCCATTGTGGGATACCTACATCGTCGGCCACTATTACAACTCGCATGTTCTCCGAGGGAGTGGAACCATGAGAGTGTTGAAGCATGGCAGTAAGCATTGTCGTCATAAACAATGCCATTGTGTCAGCTGTCTGACAACCTTTTTATGTAGTAACACATTCTAGTTTCTCATTCATGGGAACATGAACGCTAATAATACTTCTTAATTTAGGCTTTCTTCAGTTGGCTTGTGTTACTGGCAGTTGTATCATGGTAGTTGACTCATTTTTTTGCTTCATACCACTTAATAGTTAAATGAAGACAGGAAAAACAGTGACTCGTCCTCCGATTTTAACAGATTTTGTTTTTGTCAGTTCAGCACGTAGGTAACGTAAACCAACTTTTATCATATTTTAAGTTGAGTCAAAGATGAAAGTAAACCAAGTTTCAGGTTAAAATGTTTTAAATAATGCAAAATCATTTACCATGGTACCTTTCCATAAGTTATTTTTAGAGTGGGCTTATGTTAAAGAGTCAAAATATAAACAACCAAATATTACAGGAACTTGCAAGTCTGTCCTCATCTGTTGGTGCCTTTTTTCTTTTTAATTTTTAATTTTAAAGCCAAATGAGGGTTTGGAAACTCACAATGACCATCAAAGTGAGTTTGCCCCTTTAATTCTGATTATCAATGATGGGTCCAAAGCAAGGAAAACGACAGTGCACTCAGTGACTTCTTTAGTTGACGCTAAATCGATGTCTGACCTTTCAAACTGCCTCCGTTAGGCCTGAATTAACGTTTTGGTTACTTGTGTTAACCTATGCAGTCAAGTGGGCGTGTGTGTGTATATGTGGCCCCATTGGAATGTCTGGTACGTGGCTCGATAACTAAATAATCGAGTGCTCATTTTTTTTTCTCAAACTTGGTGTGTATGTGAATCATATTGAGGAGATGTGCCCCATCGTTTTTGGTGCCCATTCTTGCATATAAATGACAAAACATCTTAATGTCACGATTGGAGTGTGAAGTATGTGGCGCGATAACTCAATAATAGAGTGCGCAATTCTTCTCTACCTTGGTGTGTACGTGTATCATACTGTGTAGATGTGCCCTGTTGTTTCTGGTGCCTATATCATGCATGTTAATGAGTGGGCGGGACTTGATATGGCAATATCTTTGCAGTGCCTTGTCCGATTTGCTTGGTAGATATAAGATATATGACCATGCCATTTTGTTTTTCAATGTCATCAGCATTTATGGCATTTTTGACTTCAGTATGTGTAAGAGTACAAAAATTAAGAATTTTTGTGTATGCTGTGGACAATTGACTTTTGGTTACTGAAATATCTTTGGTCCATTTTTATGCTATGGATGTTTATATGTTCCATCAGTCCCCCTCCAGCAAATCATGGAAGTACTGCTTGAGGTAGTAGTTTCATGATCACATGAAGAAGCAGCAGTGCTGTGGGAATTACTGTAGGAGGTCATACCAGCAAGTTTTGGCTGCATCAGTTTACATCCTCGTGCTACATTGATATGTATGCATTGATGTAAATGGCTTTTAATTAGTAAGGTGGGCAAGACACAATGAAAGAAAATAAGTCTGTTGATGTTCTTACCAGTGGAAACTACAGGCTCTAGCAATCCCCTCCATGGCATGCTGTCAGCATTGGGTGCAATTTAATGGGGCATACCTGTGATAAACCTTATTGCAATTTGCAGAGTCCATTTTTTAGGACTTTAAATGAAAGATTCACAGCTGTTTGCGCTACGTAAAATAAATGAGATATTGCTGCATATTGTAGGAATCAACATCTTCATTTCTTTGCATTAATCGAAATGGCTTCTTTGATATTTATGAACTCAAGCATATCATTTTACAGTATGTGTATTCCAAGTACAAGTAACCATAATGCCCTTGGGCTGTTGTGAAATCATGCAAGGTACTTCTTCTCTTAAAGGTTGTATGTAACTGTTGATGGTTGATCACAGTGTATGGAAGTGGTTCCATTTGAGTGTTTGTCATGCTTGGGGTCCAATGTCCGAAATGGGCAATATAGGCCATTTTATAAAATCTTGAAATACGTTTCTTTCCCTACAGATGTTATGCTACAAAAGTCAGGGTTCATGGTGGGCCACATGGGTTCTTGTACAAAATAATGCAAAATTCTCTTTTTCTTCATAAATTACATTACTGTACATCTGTGCAAGGAACCACAGTGTGCCCTTCAGCACATATTCATCACTTTTCACCCAAGGTTTAAAATATATTTCCCCTACCTTTATATCTAAAACAAAATTGGTTATGTAACTTTCTTCACGAAATGCGATTGCAATTGTACAAACAAGCAACTCAGTCAAATGAAGAAGTGCCACCATTTTCCATCTGAGATCATTTTTTTCCAGCTTCTCCCCTCGGACCCCTCTTTAAGGAAGGTCATACTGCTCTGAGGACGAAAATCAAACGGTACCCTATCATGAAACCATGGATACATGACTGGATTAGTAGCCTTTATCAATATTCTCGAGATTAAATGATGATTAATGATCAAATGAGTTGCAAGAGTGGAAGTTTACAATCATGGTGACTGCGGGCTGCTTGATCCGGCTTCCCGCTTGTTCGAAGTCGCAGTGTTTGTAAACTTCATATTCTTAAAAAGGAGCTCATTGAATTGGTTGATAAACTTGACGATGTTTTGTCACACCTGTTGAGTATTACTAATACGGTTATACAGCTCAACTAAGAGACTGAACATTTGACACACACCTGAAGCAGCCATAAAAAAAAATCTACACTTTCTCAAATTTGCAGTGATTGTACGAATAAACTCATGGCTTGTGAGGCTAATAAGAAGTAATGGCATGTACAGGCTTCCTTCAAACGAGTCACGAAAGTAAACAATATCAACTCATTGAGCCTATACGTGCTTTATTTCAGCACCTGTGCCTGAAATGGTACTCACGGATCTTTAATCAAGTAGAGGAAGCACTTACTAGAGCTCATTTTGTATCACCGTGAGAGGAGTCACAGGCGCAAGGTTAGTTAAAGGAAAAATCACACTGCCGACGGTAAAAGAAAATATGCTGATGAAACTATTCGAAACATTTGGCCCTCTCGGCATGTGGAGTACTGATTGAAACTTCGTGAAAAGTGTTAGATCTATAAGTTTGTAAAGTGTCAGAAGAGCCTGCCATTTGTTGAGAGGGCTTTTAATTACTCCTTGACTATTTACGGCCAAGCGTTCTTGAGAACAATGCTAGGCTGACTACCTCTAAATTCACCCCCCCCCCCCCCTCTTCCTCCTTCACATCAAAGACAACGAAATGAGAGGGTCCACAGTATGAATGGAGTTTATTCGCCCTAATGAAGCTGGTATCGTTTAATAATAAGAGTAGTTATGTAATCACAGAAGAATTGGTTAAGGTTTTGGCAATTAACTTCAAGAGATCCAATTATGACACCAAAGGGTTATACTAGTGACACCTCTAGTCTTTGGTGTAAGTGCAACATATTTTTTTTTCTTTTACTGTCCCGTGAATTTTCACATCTACTGGTTGGTAAATCAACATATTGCTTTTTGAAGGAGGACAACTTTATCCGAGAGAGATTTCTAGAAGCCGCAAACCTTTATTATTCTTTAAAACTGAAGTACTGATTTTTTCCTTGAAATTTGGTACCAGCGAAAACTTTATATTAGTTTATTGCAGATTAGTCGGTAAAAGTGTCGAAATTAAGATCATATTTCTTAACCTACCATACTGTTTCCTTTAAGACAGTCAAAATTTTGAAGAATAAAAAAGTTCAATTGCGATGTGTCTCTTTGCTATACTGTAGATTTCCCATAATACAACAGATTGTCAAGTAGACGTTTACTTAAAAATCCATTACTTCTAAACATACCATTGAGATAAGCTTTTTGCCAGTAAAGAGCGAAAAGATGTTAATCACAATATTTTCATGAAATTTCAATTCTCTTCAGTGTTTTCATTTTATGTATTTTTTTTTTCTTGATTTTTTGCTATGACTTGTTTTATTTTACATGTTTTTGTGTTTTAATGTTTTTTATTGCTCGTCGGGTGTGATTAAAGTTCCGCTATCCGAGTCTACCCTTTGGTGCTGAAATATATACATAAATAAAATCAATATATAAAATATATAAGTAAAATAAATAATCCCAAGGGATAGTAAAAGTCTGGACCTGTAGGTATCATCGGTGGGGATTACCGTGGCACGAGATCAGTAGCAATAGAGATACCACCATCCTTGGTAGGCTTTTGACACCTTCAGTAATTTTAGTCAAAGAATAGTTGATACGAAAGCCGCCAAAACAGTTCATAGCGATTTAAGTATATAGAGAGAAGTCTACATTTGTGTAGCCTATATTGCGAAGCGACTCTGCCACATTTTCATGTGGATCAATGTCCCATAGGTAGTTCAGACGTTGGCGTGCTTGCGCGTGTACGGAAAACTACAAGGGCTGTTCTTTTATTTTGAAATGTTCACGGGAGCTTGTTGTTGGACGGAACACGGCATTCACTGAACGAAAATGACGATAACGTTTTGAAAAGCAACGGAAACGTTATTAACACAGCAAAACCAGAATTCAAAATGTTTGAAAATAAAACGGTTCTATATTACATGAAGTAGGTCTCCCGTGTTTCAAAAAAAAAATGCCACTGAAATTGATACAGGTATCGCTACAGGTGAGGCAAACTGCCGTACTTCAGTTTATGGAACGAGAAACTGTATTTACATAGGCCCTATCAATCACACATTCATCCCCTCATTACTACCAACTAAATATGCACGACTAGGATATTTCCCCTTGGCTTGTTCAAAGAAGCAATTGGTAAGTTGAATGAAAACTGTCAACTATTACATTATCGTATTTCACGTTTTTTTTTTTCGTTATGTTATTAAGAGTTTGAAATCACGTGGCAGAACATATTACCCTCTACCTATTTATTTTCCCAAATGTCTGGATGGTGCACACAATCAAATATCAAAATATAATAAATAATCAAAGTAACTAATTAATGTTTAGCTGAGAGGACTTCGAAGTCTCAGACGTCTTCAGACTTGAGTCAGTGTAAATATAAAGAAAATTAAATATGCATCGACCAGGTTTCGAGGGAGTATCACATCTCCTTATTGACTTGATTCGATAACCTTAATCATGTTCACATCACCTTTAATTTCGCTCTGGGACTAATCGCATTTGATAGGATTTGAAGGATAACGTTGCCGCAATGTTTAACGACAGTTTTCCCTAGAGTATGGTAGGTCGTTTTCCCCTAGATATAATGTTGAGAGACAATTGGTGAAAATCGCATAATTTAGAATAGTCTTCCTTTCTTTGATACCATAATTACTCGCAGTATGTTCTCCTGTCTTAAACCAGCGTATACTGGAATGATTGCAACCGGGGAAGTTGTGAGTGAAATCAGTTGTTCAAAAGGATACCCATCCAAGAGATATTAACCCCTTGATATGTGAATTGTTTTCAACCCATCCCCCACCATCATCACGTGAAACACTATATTGGGGACATTTGAACTGTCTAGACTACACTTAGCGGACACAACCCAATGTCAAGTACAACAAGGGTCGCTTTGGACCCGAAACGGGCACATCTTGTTTTCTTGAATTATAAAATCTTGAATTTTAAATTATAAAACTGCACAAACGATTAATATATGGCTAGATTAAAAATGACGGATATATGTAGTCAGTTGATATACTAAGTAAAAGGTTTAAAGAAAATTAACGGTTGCTGAGAATACATTTCAATCGGTGTCCTCCTCGTATCTATCTCGTTAAAGGCAAGGTGTCGTCTTATAATCTCTCATGAAACGAACGCCTCAGAATTCGTTACGTCACTTCCGCGTTTTAGTTAAACGTATTGTTTACCGACAACAGTCGTATTTGTCACTAACTGTATACTTGAACACGCACGTTTTGTACACACAGTATGTGGAACTAGCACAGCAAACACTCTCAGGGGCTCACACGATTCATGAGACGATCCTTTGTCTTTAACCACATGGCTGTCTATTCATTTGCTTATTTCTTCGTTTTATTTCCGATATTTTTTTTTTATTTCTTTCACTGGCTAATGATTGTTAACAATTTATACACAATGTAACTGGTGGTTACTGCACCATTCGTTACATTACTGTCATGCTGGTGCCGTGTAGCAGAACAAAAAAAAAGGTCTTTTTTTTTTTTTGTTCGTCTGAAGACAACAAGAGGTGAAGTGCTCTTATTCTCTTCCTGATCGCCCTCATATTTCTTTTCTCCTCGACGCAACGGTTACGTTTACTTAATAACAGTATTGATCGTTATTTAACAGAACGTACACTAAAACCGAATTAAACATATACACATGTATCTAGGACTGCAACGTGCAACTCCAACATTACGACAAGGTTTGGACATTGGAAACAGAGGTAAGTTGATAAGTAGACTTATATTTGTTACGATATTCCGAGACAATGTTTTTAATGTATATTTGAAATAGTTTGGATTTCGTATCATTCCACATTTCATTTGTGGGACTCGGTTGTTTCATCTGTGGATGTTAGTTAGATAGACAAATAGACAGTTAAACAGATAGACTGATAGATAGATTGATCTGTATTTATCTCATTTTAAATTTCGCTTGTTCTTGACTTGATCAGACACTACAGCTATAGCAACGTTAAAATGACGTCACAACAAGTTGTGCTCATCACGGGATGTTCTTCTGGTATTGGATGCCAAGTAGCTAAAAACTTTGCATCTGACGAACAAAGACGTTACAAAGTATGGGCCACTGTCAAAGTTCTAGATGAGAAGGAGGGACTAGAACGAGAGGCAGGCTCCTTGTTGAATGAAACTCTCTTCATCAAAGAACTTGACCTGACCAAACCACAGAGCATTGAGGACGCTGCCCGCCAAATCCTGGAAGAGGATGGCCGAGTTGATATACTTAGTGAGTGATATGTTCCCTTTAAGTTCCCTAAACCCCCTCCCCCCCATAGTCGAACCCCCATCCTGCTGTTTTCTATTCCTTTCTTCTCAGCGGTGAAACTCTGTCCATATTTATGTTCGGTACAGTTTACGTCAAGTGTATATGGAAAGCATATGTTTCCTGAAATGACCAAAATAACCACAGCCATTCATTGGTGAAATTCAAGAAGGAGTGAAGACGAGCAAAACAACAAATGACGTAGTTTGCGTGATCTTAATCTGACCGTTCAATATTTCACAATCTTTTTTTCTTAGTCCCTGCGTTTAAAACACAACAGTGACAACTAATCCACAGTATAGTTAAGGAAAGAGCACTGTCATTGCAGTTTTCAGTCACCAACGTTTTTAAGTGAGCACTAAGGAACATTGACAGAAATCTTTTTTTTCTTACAGTTAACAATGCGGTTACTACAGTATTTGGTCCACTTGAAGCTATTCCCATGGACAGAGGCCGACACGTCTTTGAAGTAAATTTCTTTGGACACGTTCGGTTGATGCAGTTGATAATTCCATCTATGAAAAATAGAAAATATGGAAGAATCATCAACATAAGTTCAGCCTCAAGTTTACTTGGTGAGATTATAACCATTTTCTGTGACAGGCTTGTTTACGACTATCGAACCACACATTCACTCCCTTGTAGGTTAAAACCTATGCTCCTACGAGTAACATTATATGCCACCACCTCCCCCACCCCCCTCCACCCTCTCCACCCCCCCCCACCCTCCCCCCCCCCCACCCTCCCCCCCCCCCCCCCCACCCCCACCCCCTCCACCCCCCTCCACCCCCGAGACATGATTATAGCACAATACATTATGTGTATTTCGTGAGGAATAGGTGTCACATGTGCCGATTCATTTTATCTCCCTCCTTTAGAAGTCATACAAATGTATGATATATCACGTGATGATTGTCTGCTGTTTCACTTAATGCGGACATTTCGATTTGTGCTTACTGGAGACAAACTTTTTACTGCTTAGCAGAATGTTTTTTAACCCTATACTTGCAAGTTACAATGAAGATTGTACACTTTATAGTAGTTTTATTTCTGGGACAACGTACCTTTGAGGTACGAGTCTTCTGCCTGTAAGGATCAGTGGGATTTACATTGCTTGAATTAGGAAATCATGACTTCCTTTACTGCATAGTGACCATGACTCTTACTTAATCAAATGATAATGACATGACCATATTAAAAAGCATACGACAAAATTGCAACGTATGTCATTATATGTCAAAATATAGCATTGTATGTAAGAGTAGGCTATGTCATCATCATCATCTTGATCATTACCACTATTATCACCATCATCCATAATCATCATCAACATCATTATCATCATCACCAACCTCATTCTTTATCATCAACAACATCATCTTCATCATGGCAACCATCTACCATCATCATCAAGATTCTTCATCATTAACATCATCATCATTCTTCATCAACAACATCATCCTCAGCATGGCCCCCATCATCATCATCACCACAATGATTCTTCATCTACAAGATAATTATCATTATCATCATCATCATTATTCATCGTCTTTAAAATCTTCATTTTCGTCACTTTCGTCTTTAAATGTATTCAGTGACAGATGAGGCCTGTCGGTTGCTTAAAATAGACATAAGTCACTCGTAGCAGATACATAAAAATGTGGTCTTAAGTGACCTAATAAACCACATACTTGTCCAGAGCCTATCCGTTTCTTAAAGGAAAAAAATCCCCCCTAACCCTTGTTTGTTTTTAATCCTTTAAACTAAAAGTGATATTTGTTTTAATTATTTTTGACAGCTTCACCATTCACAGATTATTACGTGGCATCGAAAAAAGCTTTAGAGGGAGTTTCTTTGTGTGAGGCATCTACAGTAAGGGCATTCAATGTGTGGTAAGATTATCAATTTTAAGATTATTAATTAATAAGTAAAGATTATTAATTAATAAGTACGAATGTAACAATCGATAATTCCCAACTATAGTCCTTGTTGCCGAGATGCCGGCATTTGAATGAATCCAAAAACGTTTATTCCGAGGAGGAAATCCCTCGATTTGTCTAAATAGGCTGTCCTTGAGTTTGTCCTTGAGTTAAGATGGTTCGGTAATATATTTAAAATAATCGATTCTTTACAATTTTCCACTACACTGAATGCTTCAACATTTGTGGTCATACCAGGGCTGAAACCGAGTCCCCCTTATCCAAGTCCGGGCCAATTCCGATTTCCCCAATTACGGGCCACTTCCGATTCCGATACCCCCCCCCCCCTTCCTCCCTAGCCAAGCCGAGTATGAGCCCACCCAAACAATTAAATGTGAAATAAACTTTGGAAAATGGTTGTGCGATAGGCAATGTTTACATTATATGCCACTCCCTACTCGCTTAAAACTATGGTAAACAACAATACTCAGCGACCGACGCACAGGTGCACCCCATTCATTATCCTCTTGCAGCGAAGTACAAAGCATACATACGTTCAACGGTAGGAAGCCCCCCTTTAACTAGCCCTGAAATGCTAGGGAGGGATATTGGCCTAGTGTTAGTTCTGATAAGATATGGACAACCCAAAAGGAGATCAGGAAGAGTAATCCTTGGCACAGAGTCAACTCTAAAATAAAAAAAAACCACATTAATTAAGCCACTTTATTGACAACATATAATTCTCGAGAATGGTAAATATGTATAGGTATTCAGTGACATTGTCCTGTAAACCAGTTTACCAACTCATGGGAGTACCAACAAACAACACAAGAAGTGTCTTAGACAATTTTAAAAGAGTCGTTTATGACTAGATTTTATTTTTTTTTAATATTTTACATTGAGCATAACATGTACAGGTATCTTACATATAAGAAGGCACTCATCTTCTTTTAAATAGAAAAAAGTGCTAAACTGCTTAACTTCTGAATAATAGTTCTCCTCCCATGTTCCTTGTTTTAGTTTACACATTTACTGTAACCTCAAACGGTTAACCTCATATCGGTAACCGTCTTTACTTTTCTTGAAGGATGTTGTTGCATCTTTTCTGAGCCTTTTAGCAGATTAACGGGGATGTGAAATCTGCGGCGTGCATGGCCACGGAGATATGGAGAACTTACCCCCCCCCCCCCCTTTCTGATTTTTTTTTCATACATTCAAAAAACATATCATACCACGTAGTAAGTTTATGTGATTAGAATCTACCCTGTTTTAAATAGGAGAGGGGGGTCTAATATTACTTCTTATCAGTTCACAACATCCCCTGCCGTCATAATTAGGACAATGTTAGGGACAGGCCAAATAAAGGCGTTAATTGCAACGAAACTGTCGTCATTTCAGTTGACTAAGTTAAGCAACTAAAGACCGATACACTCCGGAGCTTTAGGAAATTAAGTATGCATGAGCAGATCGTTAGGAGGGGGGGGGGGGAGGAGTAGTTTATTACCTACCATTTACCAGTCTCCAGAAGTGGGGGACATTCCCCTGTCCCCTACCGATTGATGCTCATGATGACAATGAAAAGACTGAAGGGCCTGTACTTTACCTTTTTCATTGACAAAATTTGACATTTGACAGGCCTAACAACGTGTTTGACAATTAGTTAGTGCAAATATTGGTGCAAATGATAAAGTAAAAAGAGATAAGTAACCAAAGTCTCTCACAGGACATACAGCTTAGTCTTTGTCTAGAGGTGGAACTTATGTTTTAGAAAAATTCAAAACTTACGCTGTTTTTTGTGCGTTTTGGCCAAGTAAATGAAGACTCAGCTTAACATATTTACAATGAAGACTACTCCTACACCTAGAAAGCTGCCCAAGGTCTCTTATCTGTGAGAACTAAAGATCTTCATTTAAGTTTTTTTTTAAATCTCATCGCCCTGTAGGGGCTAGATGAGATATTGTAGTCACTTGGCTAGTGGAGCTATATATTGTACTGTGCATCCATGGGAGAATGGTTGCTATGGAAACGCTTGGAGTAGATGAGTAGCGACACCCCGGGGGTACCCCATGGTAGAGTGACCATGGGTACAGGGGGTCCTGTTTGGTGGTATAAATGAAAACGTGTCCATGCCAATGTGTGTGCGTGTGCGTGCGTGTATGTGTGTGTGTGTGTGCGTCCGGACCTGTCCAAATTGTGGTTTTTCCAGAATAGTTTGAAAAGCATATGAGCGATTAAGTTGAAACTTGGTAAGGTTGTGCATGATACCAATACCTGCAAGATGTATTAGTTTTATGGTAAATCAAGTCAAATTTGCTGACTTTTTAGAAAAAAGTCTATTTTGCCCCAAAATTAGTATTTCCAGTATATCTTGAGAAGTATTTGAACATTTAATGCAAAATTTTGCAAAACTTACCCGACAATGAAAAATTTCAAGGTATATCACTTTTGTAGCGAAGAGAGTGAAATTTGCTGATTTCTGAGAAAAAGAAGCCAATTTTTCCCCCAAATTTGTATTTCCAGCATATCTTGGGAACTATTAGATCAATTAACTTACAATTTTGTAAGTACTTACATGAGAACACATTGTTCAGCATAGTATTACTGTTATGGTTAATCGAGTCAAATTTGCTGATTTTTTAGGAAAAGAAAAGTCTATTTTGCCTCAAAATTGGTATTTCCAGCATATCTTGAGAAGTATTTGAGCTTTTATTGCAAAAGTTTGCAAAAACTTACATGAGAATGAAATATTCAAGGTACACTTTTGAAGTAAAGAGAGTGAAATTTGCTGATTTTTTAGAAAAAAAAAAAGCCAATTTTGCCCCAAAATTTGTATCTCTAGCATATCTTGAGAACTTTTAAACCAATTAACTTCAAGTTTTGTAAGTACTTAGCAATAAACTATTACAAATTCTCATGTGCAGTCCCTGTATTGAAATCAATGTGCATGTTGGCGATGAGATATGCAACTCCGTGGATTGTCCTCTTGTTTTTTTGTTGTTGTTGATAATCTAATTCCACATTTCCATCGAAGTCAAATCTATGCAATTTTTGTTTTTTGTTAAAGTACCTTTTGACCTAATCGCTCTGACGGTCCATTACGTTAAAGGCGACCGTGATTGGCCATCTCACACATGTGACGTCAGTCTCAGTTTGATAACTCTCTCCACCCAGTTTACTGTTACTCTTTGAACGTAGCAATGAAACATTGGTTACCGTGTATGTACATACTGTTTGGTATCATAATTGCATTGTCACAAAGTTGTCAAATATCAAGAAAAACCTAGCTAGCTGACTCCTCCATTGAGACCCTCCTCCCATGATAAGTTGGAAGAATCCAAATCCTTCCTTAACTCCTTCCCTCCCAAGCCGCCAACTTCCCTTGCATCCTATATACACAAATGGGTACTGTGCAATGTTAAGTTGGTCTTATTTTCTTTACGTCAAATCACAACGTGTCAATCACGTGTCAAATCACGTATAAAATCACAATCACTTGTTGCTGTAATTCTTCTTTATATCCCTCAGGGTATCGATTGTACAAGTCACCTCAGTCAACACCAAGAACGCCATGGATCTCCTCGTGAATGGAAAAACCGAGAATTACTTGGTAAACGACAACCTCGATGAGGTAACCAAGAAGATGCTGGACAAATGGTTGGACTTTTTAAAGCTATCGATGACTGGAGACCACGTGAAAACACCACAGGAGGTATAATAGTCAAATGTGGGCCATCAATCACCTCCATCTTTCCCCCTACACCTGTCCCCCACCTAATTTTCTCAAGGCTCCGTTGTAAAGATCCATCCGTCCCCCCCCCCCCCCCCACAACGACCTTTCACTTTCCCATATAAAGAGGTTGATTATAGCTGCAGAGACCTATGTAGGCTAAATCATGCACCGAGAGGAGTCATTATAAAAGATGTTAGAAATAACAGACTTGCGATACCCAATTATCAAGGATATTAGAAATAAACCGATTATAGATACCCTATTATCAAGGATATTGAAATAAACCGATTATCGATACCCTATTATCAAGGATATTAGAAATAAACCGATTATCGATACCCGATTATCAAGGATATTAGAAATAAACCGATTATCGATACCCGATTATCAAGGATATTGAAATAAACCGATTATCGATACCCTATTATCAAGGATATTGAAATAAACAGATTATCGATACCCGATTATCAAGGATATTAGAAATAAACCGATTATCGATACCCTATTATCAAGGATATTAGAAATAAACCGATTATCGATAGCCTATTATCAAGGATATTGAAATAAACCGATTATAGATACCCTATTATCAAGGATATTAGAAATAAACCGATTATCGATACCCGATTATCAAGGATATTGAAATAAACCGATTATCGATACCCGATTGTCAATGATATTAGAAATAAACCAATTATCGATACCTGATTATCAATGATATTAGAAATAAACCAATTATCGATACCCTATTATCAAGTATCAAGGATATCAGAAATAAACCGATTATCCATACCCGATTATCAAGGATATTAGAAATAAACCGATTGTCGATCTCGTCGTTTTCCGAAATATACTTGATGGGTCAATTATCTGTAAGAAGGCATCTATAATGTTGCTGAGACAATTACCAAGTACTTAAAGCAGCTCATGATGGCATTCATTTTTAAATATTGATGAGGACAAGATGAGTGAACCCCGTACCATTCAAATGAAGACAGCCTGAGCCCTGTCACTCCGAAAAAGTTTGCGTCTTAATGACATTACCCCTCCAGCTCCTTCCACGAAGCTGAGGATGGATTATGGTGTGGCGGTGCCAATGATGAGGGACAAATAACATCTAAGAGGTGTTTTTACTTGAGGAGAACTTAAAAACGCACTCCACTTTGGTGACTTGTGAGACATATTAAAAGTAAGAATTAGATTTGACCGTAGAAATGAAAGGAGCCTTCACTAGTGTAACATCTATTAGATTGATTTATATGAAACCGGAAAAACTTCCATTTGCCATTCCCTAGTTGCTCTTCTTTATGGAGGATGAACATAATGTGATGGGAACTTAACGGTAGTGATACGGTCTCCCTGCTTCAAGTTGTTATAGTGAAGTGTTGATGCTTTTGAATATTTTTTTTATTTTACAAGGGTTACAAGTTAATCCTGTACTGCTACATATCCAGACTGATGAAGTAGTTACTGGATGATTATAATAATGTAGACGTAGTAAAAACAGCGTATACAGAGGCGATTGATCGATTGATTGTTAAATTGATTTCGTGGTTCTTAATTTTATTCCGAAGTTATGTAAACCGAATTATCCGTTTTCTTTTTTGTCCAGACAGCCCAGTTCATCCGAAGTGTGGCTGAAGAGGAGAGGCCTAAAGTACGGTATCAGTCAGCACCGGACGGACAAACCCTTGCAGCGGGACACTATTGCGATCCTTCCGGAGAGGGCGCATTGCAGTTCTCTGTTGGAATTCTCTCAAACTGAAGAATAAGCAGCGTATTCCGAGGAATGACATTACAGAACAGGGAATAGAAGAATGATAAACTCATATCCATAAAATAAATTGTACAACCAATAAAATGAGGGAACCATACGTTGGCGAAAACAGTGGCCGAACCAGGGAGGGACGTTGAGGTCTCAGTCCCTCTAATAAAAAGTGAGAGGGCTAGACGTATGTTTTGTTCCCCCACCCCCCATATTTGCCAAGTGCTCTGACAAAGGATACATAATTTAATTGCATACTGAAATGGGTATTTCTTGGCTGGGTAAACACAACTTATAGAATACTCGGCAAATGCCGTTTCCCGCCATCTAGATGGCTACCCCAACTGAAAGTGGTGCTCCGTTTAGATAGTCCTGCCGGCATTCACCCAACCACAACACCCCCCCCCCCCCCCCCATATTTATTCCTGGCGTCGCACCTGGAAAGCAGAAATCAACCTTTGTCTATCTAGTAATATTTTCAAGTTTGTACCTACATATATGTACGTGTGGGGAAAAGGGTCACTAGAAATAGGGTATGGAAATGGGGACTACAGTGAGAATGGATGCACATATGTTAAATGCACCTCGTTTCTTTTGTGTTGCTATTTCCTCTTCTTTCATCTAAATATAACGAAAAGCATATGGAATTAATGCAAACAATGCAGTGTCTTTACCGTCTCTTTGCATTCTCCATATCTTGTCACTTTCAGACGTATGTTAGTCTTTGAAACGCACTCACCGTACACTGAACGTTAGACAGGTTGATGCAATAGATTTCGTGACGTGAGAGAAAACGAGTTCGTGATTGGTTTAAAGAACCACAGCCTAAGGAGTTGATGTCGGTGACCTCTGATTTCTAAGAAAATGAAACGACCTCCGTCTGTTTACCTAGATTTAACCTTACCGAATTCCTCCTTTTTACTCCTACGTTAAATCTCACCTAATACCTCCACTCCACTCCCCACCCCACCCCCCCCCCCCCTCTAGATGTAACCTCACAGAATACCTCCTCTGCCATCCTAGGTTTAAACTCAACTCCTGCCTGGTAATTTCCTCTGAGTTTAGCCTAGTCGAATTTCTTCCTTTTCTCTTGACCTACATTAACCTTACCGCAAACACCCTCTTCACTTAAACTACACCACTTAAACAGCACCGAATGCCCCCCCCCCCCCCATGAACTTTAGGCCTAACTTGGTTGAGCTGTTAATCTGTAAATTCTGAGAAAATGAAGAAAAATCTCCCAGCAAACCACTTAATTTGCTCGTCAGTTTGCAGTGGATTCGGGGGTATTAAATGATAATGTTCGATTCACACGTGGACTTCTTGCCAGTGGAGTAACTGCGTTTTGGGAGTAAGGAATTCAGTCCCTCCCCCCTAAAAAAAACAATGTCGTAGTCCCACACTTATGAAGCTGATATTTTATGCAACTGATACTTTAAAAAAGTATTTTTGGCAACGTATAAATAAATTCTTATTTCTGTAAGATTGATACTCTCCTTTAACATTCCTGCACACCCTAACGTTGCCACTTCCGGAGTGTCATTACAACAAACTATCAACATTGCACAGGGGAATCTGCAGGAGTAGAAACATTTTAGCCGAATTTCATAAAATGGACCAGAGGGTCAACATGGGACCTTGGCCCAAAAACCTGAACACCCTGAAGAAGGTGTTACAACCGATAATGTAAAAAATAATTACCGATAATGTAAAAAAACTCTTTGATCCGATAATGTAAAAAATTTTACCGATAATGTAAAAACTGTTCTAAAAACGATTTCATATGGCCCCACGTAAATTTGTGTAAGTGGGTGAGTAGACATGTATGAGCTCTTCTGTTATCCGAATTTTAATGTTTTGTTTTGTGTATCTGTTGTTGTCGTTGCCTTTACAAGTAACGTATTTTAAAGGTAAAAACACATGATCAGTTTGACTGACTATTGTCTTGGTAGTAGAGATGCAACTTGAAAACGTGATTATGTCACTGCATTCGTCTGTGTAGTTGTAGAGTTTATAAAAGGAACCCTAATTGGACCAACGGACCCACGTTGAAAAATGTCCCAGAGATCATAAAAGTACCAAAAGTTCAGAAACTTTATACCCGCCAAAGTACGCCCCAAAAACGCCAGTTTGAGCGTTTAAGGTCAAATTTTGACAAGGTCAAAAGTAAAAGAAGGGTAGGCTATATTTATTTATATAAGTACCTGTCGATACAAATCAAATATGCATGACGGCGGGAAGGGGATCAAAATAAAGAAAAATAATACCATATCATACAGGGGTCGCTGTTATGGTATCGAGGGTCGTCTGATAAGTCCCTTATTTCGTACTCCTTTATCTTAAGGTTAAGGGGTGACGACCTGGGGATCAAGGCTTCAGCCCCCCCCCCCCCCCACCGAGCTCCTATGGACCTATGTGGAAAATTATTAAAAAGGTAATAAGTCAATTCAGAAATCTTAGGTCATATCCCAGGGGTGGTGGCTCTCATCCTGATTTTACAACACCCTCTTAAGGTCTTTTTGTCGTAAAGACGTAAATTGAGAGACAGCAGATGAGTTGAATAACACTTTTTGTCAATTGTCTAGTTCAATTATATCATGATTTCATATTTCTCTTTCATAGTCGTAAAGCGCCCTCACTCCTTGTTCTTCCGCAAACTCACCACAAAGAACATACCTACGATTGAAAAAAAATCATAGAACGACTTCACATGTTTTATTACGTAAAGGGTGGGTCATATTGATGGCACAGCTTATTTTCATATGGTCCATTAGAGGGTGCCCTCTAATAAAACCAGATATCTTAAAAACTAAAGGATTGAAAGTTACATGTTGTGTTTAGTGAGTTTGGGTCCCCCATGTCTTTATTTTTCTTTCACATTCACAAATACACCGTTTCTTTTGTGACCCCATTAATAAAGGCCTACACTCATGAGCTCACATAGTCTGCATACGCACATACGCATGCACGCACAAACCTACATATCTGTCTCCCCACCTGTCTGCCTGTCGCACTGCATGGCCATTTACGTACCTTCCTATCTACATGCCTACGTACATACGCACTTACATACACACCTGTACGTAGGACCGTATGAAATCGTCTTTAGAACAGTTTTTTCATTATCGGTAATTTTTTGTTACATTATCGGTAATTTTTTTTTTACATTATCGGTTCAAAGAGTTTGTTACATTATCGGTAAATTTTTTTCACATTATCGGTCGTTTTTACATAATCGGTTAATTTTTACATTATCGGTTGTAACAGAAGGTACCACTAACAACGTAATATTATGACAAGCCGTACATGACAATCTGTAATGCGAAAAGTATTTTGCAGCATTTTACAAAATGAGACATAAGGCCCACATGGGACCTTGAGTCAAAAGTTTCTGAACACCCGAAATGGCAATATATCCAGGAAATATCGTATGTAAGTTTCAAACAAATCAATAAAAGCATCAGGACGCAAAAGGCATATGGATATCAATTTGTCCATTTTTTTTTTCAAAAAAAATTAAAAAACGTTTTATATTCTACGAGTCGTGACCTTTTAACACTTACATTGAATAACTGGGGACGGAGGAAGGGGGGGGGGGGTTCCGCACACCTTCAGATTACTTCTGTGCAATATGAGGGACCTAGGTGTGAAAAAATAATCGGATTGCATAGCATTAGAGTTGTATTAAATTCGTTAATCACAGCTTATGTGCCTTAGAGTCAATTACAAAAAGTATATATACATATATATACACCTAAATAATGGTTCTGGTTAATTTTCTGGGCATTTACTTACACATTCTCATATAACATGGAAGGAATATATTTGCCCCCCCCCCCCTTTTTCCCATAAAATGGCTTGAATCCTTAACAAAATTATCATTTTGTACCATAGCTATACGATATACTCACCCACTTTAAACTGTTCTATTGTAATATTATAGTGGGAAATGTTTTTCCTTTGTATCTAAATCGCCTGATATTCTCCAAAAACAAGCCATTTGACTAATTACAAACTTGAAACTATTTTCTTAAAAGTAAAATTCGATTCTCGAGTTGAAAAATCTCAAATATTTTTATATTCACAGTGATATTGTTCATGTTTAAGCATGTAAATAAAATTTAGCCCCCAACTTTGATGCACACTTAAATTATATTTATCCACACCCATAATACACGTTTATCTAAACATATTTCGTACAAATGTTACTACCATAGAGATATTCTTTTGTCATTCTCAAACACCGTTGTTCGTGTATCAAAATGTTTAGATAATTCAAATACGACTCAAAACCAATACTTTCCTTTAATTACATCTAAAGTAAAATCACACTTGCTTAGTGAATATTGTTCCTTGATTAATTTTGCACGTTTTCGGTCTTTCTTTATCTTAAGTTGTTGTGTTTTTCCCTATTTCTGTTTTTGTTAATATATTTATGTCATTCACTATTTAGATTAATTAATGTATCCAGGACTTCTCGTAAAAACTCTGATTTTGCAGTCCTCCTCCACAACTTTGTAAAATATGTTGCACTTTTCTATCCTCAATGCGGTGTGGATCTTAAACTGAAACACGAGTATGGTGCATATAACATTATTGTCCAGTACAGAAACCTCTCGATACCTGTACATTGCATAAAGACAATGTAGCCCCCCCCCCCCTCCTCCTTTACAATTAATTAACATACATCTAGCGGAAGTACTTAACACCACCTTTTTGTTGTGTGTGATGGTAGTTATTCTACTAAGTGATGACAAGTTTTTTTGATGGGAGAAAATTACCAGCGATGACGTACTTGAAGTAATCTCAACTCCATTCGTTGCCAAAAGTTGTTTTACGTGGGACCTTCAACATAATTACTGCTAACTTGTCGAGTGGCCTATTTAAACAAAATTTTCCTCGAGGCGCAATGTCAGTACTGATGTGGTTTAATATGAACACGGTCCACGTTGAAGGCAACTTCCGAGTCCCAAAAAAGCCGTGAGTGTTCGAAATTTCTGACTGAAAAGGTGAGTATTCTTATTTCTGGTTTGGCCTCCCGAAGTTGTTTCATAATTGTCTTTTTTTTTTTTTTTCAAATTTTCACCCTAAATGTCTTTCATGCGGGAAAATATAGGCTAATTACTTCTTGCAAAATGAACGAAAAACCAGCAAATATTACTTTACATGTACTTCTTTTGTTTCTTCATTTTTTTTCCTCTGTTAAAGAGGCATATTGAGTTGTTTCGTGAAATTCACCTAATTTTACTGCACCTGCCAAGTTTCCTTCACAAAATTATGACAACGGGTCGAACTAAGAAGATCTATATGTTTTACATACAAAGGGACATTTGTGAGCGAGAAGCTAACGATTTAAGTTGGTTTCTTAAAATTTCATGACCAGACAACTTTCACTTTCTTACTTTTTTTATATGCTCATTGCCAGTTCAAGTCAGGATCAAAAGTTAAAAAAAAAATTGACAGTTTTGGTAACTGTTGGATGTGAAACGTATTATGCTAATCATAAGCATTGTCATGTGCTTGACCACTGCAAAATCCTCAAAAAATTAACTTAATGTGCCCCTTGAGTACGGTACCAAGCATTACTAAACCCGTAAAAAAAAAAGATCAAGGTGTTTCCCTCAACTTTTCCATATGCAAAAGATTGTATGTTATACATATATTTCATTTCAGAAAAAAATTATTCGAACCGTATCAAACCGTATCATAAAATATACGATAAAATGAGAAGGTTAAAGTATGAGATATAGTTCAGGTGTTCTACTAGCATGTTGCTTAAAACTTGTGAGGAAGTATAGAACCCCAGACGTAATGTGAAACAAGTGAAAGAAAACTTCCACATACAATAAGGCCAGAACACGGAATATGCAAACTCACTCACCACCCCAACCCCCGGCCCACAAGTAAGAAGGAAAAGAATCACACCTTTGTAGAAAATATACATAAATTTACATTACAAAGTTTATATTATATATAATTTATATTATATATTTAAATTTCGTTTAAATGATGTTACAGAGGTACCTTCCTTATGGGATTCTGATAAATTATTCCATGCGGCAGGTCCAGTGTAATTAATGTTATGTCGGGTTATTAAAAGTCCACAGCAGGGTATAATGTAGTCAGAGTTAGCCCTAGTATTAAAAACGTGGCTGTGTTTTGTAAAAAGGCTGGTAGTATAGGTAAACAGTAGATTGGATATTGCTGGTACTGGCATGGTACCTAATAATATAAGGAAGGAGGCTTCCTAAAATGAAGTTTTGATAGTGACAAAAAATGTTCACCAGTAATGAAGAGAATCATTCTTTTCTGAATTAAAGAAAGTCTTTTTTTGTGTGTGAATGGCAATAATATGTCCCCATGTATAACATTTCGCTACAATCCCTTCGACAGCAGTGTAGACGCAGTGACGTCACGTTCCCCCATGGAAACGCCTTATGAGATGGAAAACAAAGCAACGTGACCCTGGTTACATACGTGCACGGCGCACAGATCTGTGCATTAATGTACAGTTCTGTGGCACGGCTGAATGCTGCACTGTACCGTACCTACCGTACTGCTAACTACCGACGCGTCTGCTTCTTTCTTTATTTGCATGAAATCGGTATATCTAGGGTTGCTTAAAGGAACCCTAGGTATATCCTTAACAGTCTATCCGCAACCACGCAGAAAGAGCTTCCTTCTCTTACATTTTATGCATGACGTTGTGTGACGTCATGGGGTTTTGAATGCTAATGGACTAAAAGAGGTGATTTTCAAGCATAGTAGGCTATCTCAACATTTTGAAACTATCCAAAGATTAAAATCATAAAAACTATTTGCTAAAACACAAAAAATAATGTTGATGGCCACTTAGGCGAGCAAGCATGTGTAAAAGTAGGAATTTGACCCTTCTTATGAAAGGTCCACTAATGTGTTTCCAACACCTCGTAAAATTATCTATTATGACATCGAAACGGTGTAAAACCGCTCAGTTATTATCAAACCAGACGGAAAACGTTACGTCCTATCCACTGATATCAGTTTTGTACCAAATAAATGAGTCAGGTACTCGGCAAATATAAGACGAATCAGTCCCGTCCCCACAAGGACTATTTATGGGACACCAATTAACGATGGCAAGTTGGCGGCCAACAGCCCCTACTCGTATGTGTATAAGCCAGATGCAGTACAAACAGAATGTACAGTAAAATCGTATCCTAAATTGTTTATTATAGGCGAGTGTGTCAATTAACCTTCGTAATTTTTGTGTTTTGGAAAGCTTATGTTATAGTCTGCAAATATCGTTTGAAAAATATCGAATTGATTCATTAAATGAATTGATTCATTTCAACGTAAACACTGTTTGAGACCTGGGAAATAATAGTCTCTCTTCGATTGTATTTGTTTTAAAATATCGTGCATAATAACTAAAAAGTCTTTTATTTCCTAGGAGATAAGAGATAAAAGTGTCCACCTACTTTGCTATGATGCATTACTCAACAAACAGTTGGACATCACTTTTCAGTCTAATTCCGCTACATACCTTCTTTGAGACTTTCTAGTGTAGGCGACAATATAAGAGAACAGGTCACTTGACCTAATTAACTCGGCGGTTGCGGATAGACTCTTCAACTCGGGCTTCTTGCCTCTCCGATTTCGTACAGCCTACGGCTACACAGTTAAGAACCTTTTGCCTTCTATGACAGGTTATACAATGAAAAATATGAAAATATCGTAATAACCGCCACGCAGTGTCACTGAAACAGTACCGCCTGGTACTAGTTACACGAAAGACTGATGCCATCCAGTATGGCGGCATAACGACAGTTGCTAATTATGGCGTTACGTGCAAAACCTCTATACTCTAGCCTTACTCAAAATTTTCACAGTAATTGGAGTCCCCCTTCCTGTGCCCTCAGTATCACATTCAACTGAGGAATACGACGCGACTCGACTTTTCCTTTCGTTTTTGGTAACATTCAGTCAACTTTCTTGTGTTTGATCTTAAGGAGAGTTCAAACAGGTACTAGCTTATTCTTCACAACAGATTTTTTTAAAATCGAACGGTGAGTACCGGTGATTATTGTTTCCTAGAATCATGTACAGTTATTCTCTTTACAGTTATCCGCTTTCTTGACAAGATCAAAAAGTGCACTATTTCGAACAGTTGAAATGGAATCACAACTAGTTGTGCTTATTACGGGATGTTCTTTCGGCCTGGGTCGAAAGCTGGCAAAGACTTTCGCATCTGACGAACAAAAGCGTTACAAGGTATGGGCTACAGTCCGAGCGCTATACGAGAAGGACGGATTGGAACAAGAGGCAGGTTCCTTGTTGAATAAAACCCTTTTCATCAAAGAACTTGACCTGACCAAACCCCAGAGCATTGAAGATGCCTCCAGTCAAATCCTGGAAGAAGATGGCCGAGTGGATGTACTCAGTAAGTCATTTACAGTCAGACCCATCTTCCATTTGTTTTCCTTTTCCTCGTGGTGATGTAGAAGAGGGGCCTAAAAATGATCCTTTTATTTATGCAAATCGTTATAAAGGTATACGATCATTTGCATTTTCTAACAGAGATAAACCACAGCTACAGTAGTTAACTTAATGTCAAGCTGTGGTTCGACCGATTTTAAATGACAATCAGATATATGTGACATGTTTTTTATATTTTATCTACAAACACTTTCATCCGAATGGACAAAAAAGTTAGACCAGTGACCTCATTTGTAGTGGCTATCCGAGTAAATTCTTGCACCTTGCTCACCAGGGACCGTGGAGGAGTGGTTTCAAATGTACCAGCGAGATGCATGCATGTTGTGCTAATTATGAGTAATACCTTTGTTGGCGGATGCCTGCTAATTCAAAGCAAATTACATAATGAGAAAGGAAGAGAGAAAAAATCCCCTTTCAGTTGACTTTTTTCCCTTCCAAACCTGTTGAGTGTAACTCATATGTTGGTGGTGATTGGCCATAGTCTGAACATCTGCGACACTGATAGGGCACGATAGTCCAATGAACGATCAAAACCACTCACTGGAAACCTATGACCAGACACTGTTTGCCATTCGGCATTAATCAGAGGCAACTCCTGACGATAAAGAGAACACAATTTCTCATATGTTAATTAAAAGTAATAGAAATATGACCAATGATGCTAATTAGAACTATTGGCATGCTAATTAGATGCTAATTGGATGCTAATTAGAATTAAGTATTGGCATGTAATAGTTTCCTTCATACACATCACAAAATGAAGGACATCACTTAATGAGCCACTTCAAAGTATGTTTTCTATCAAAGTAGGAATTTGATTGATTAAAGTTTTTGCTCTATAATTGCGATAAAGGAAGGAAGGTTAATTTTGTTTTTATCTTTGGGCTGATAATGTATTTGTGAAACGTTTCGTTTTGGAAAGAATTTTTGTAAAATAAATTGTTCCATGAGGTACACATCTTTATTTTTGAGTTATTTCCATTGACTTCTTGCAAAATAAATTATGATTATAACTTTTTACTTGGGATTACAATTAGGGTTAGGTAAAAAACATGGAGGTGGAACGTGATCAAACAATTGTTATTGCCCATTTGTTCTAAGGTAAATAAACTGTACCGGAATAAACTGGACATTATGACGAGTTTCATGGAACAATTCTTGATGTCTGTTTCATAGCCTATACGTCTATGGTGCGCTTAACGTCCCACATAAGTCTAGAAATTGACATATGTCTAATAAAAGGCTGTATTGCATCACCCTTAGCTATATTTTTACCTCCCGGAAAGCAAAATTCTCAACTGGTTCTAAGTTACAGTACTCTTAGATTGACAGCAAATTCGAGAGATGCAGAGCAGCTCGTATTACACAGCGTACAGGGATCCATTGTTTTGATTACACATGTGAAGGAATTTAAGACAGGCTGAGGGAGGGACTAGAGGTAGGTGGTTGGGAGAATTGAAACTGTCTGGCTGTGATGAGTTTTTGTCTTTAAATCGTCATATATCAGTTTTTCGCAATTTGATTGGATGAAATCGCCATACCTACAAGAAATCGACATATGCTAATTTCTTCTACATATGACATTTTCAAGTCATTTCATTGATTTACCTTTACATATGACACATTTTAAAGAAGTTGATTGGAAATAAACTCTCATGTGTCGAATTAAATCGTACATATGTCGATTTAAATTGATATCTGTCAGTTTCTCGCGAATCTATTGGACAATAACGGCACATGAAAGCTTCTAGAACTCTGATTGGGAGAAACTGTCATATGTGTGATTAAATCAACATATTACAATTAAAATCGGCACATGTCAGTTTCTCACGATTGTATTGGGCAATAATGGTACGTGACAGTTTCTAGAATTTTGATTGGAAGAAACTGTCATACGTAAGATTAAATCGACATATGACAATTTAAATTGACATATGTACAATTTCATCCCACATCTGACAGTTTTGTCCAATCAGAGCCATGGGAAGGGATAGGTGACGGTTTTTATCCAATCAGAATACGAGAAACTGACAGATGCGATGCCGATTTAAATTGTCATATGTCGATTTAAGATTACATTTGACAGTTTCTTCCAATCAGAATCCTAAAAAGCTGTCACATGCCCTCTATTGTCCAAAAGAATTACGAGAAACTGACAGATGCCGACTTAAATTGTCGTATGCCGATTTAATTTTACATATGACAGTTTCTTCCGATCAGAATTTCAGGAGCTGTCATGTGCGGCCCTATTTTGCCCAATAGAATTACCAGAAACCGACGGTTGTCGATTTAAATTGACATATGTAGATATGACGCTTTCATCCAATGAGATTGCGATGAAACTGACATGTGACGATTAAATTCGACATATGTCAATTTCTAGATTTATGGCACGCTAGGCGCACCATTTACGTCAGACTACAGTTTGATGAAATCTTTTCATCTTGTACGTTAGAAAACATACATACCAAAACCTGCCTCAAAGGGTATACCTTCACCAGGATATGTTGATAAACAGTATTCGTACGTTTTCATAAAAAGTGTAACGAATTACGACTTGACACTTTCTTCACCTGGCTTTTTTGTGCGATTCTAGACATGTTTTCAGTGCATGTGAAGGCCTTTGTTGCAATTAACGAAAACCATACATTGAAAATACCTTAAATATTGGCCCTGAAAATTTATAACTTGTTCTTTTGTTTTTCTTTACAGTTAACAATGGAGTCATTCCATTGTTTGGAACTTTAGAAGACATTAGTATGGAAAAAGTTCATAACCTCTTTGAAATCAATTTCTTTGGCCATATTCAGTTGATGCACTTGTTAATTCCATCCATGAAAAAGAGAAAATATGGAAGAATCATCAACATAAGTACATGCGCAACTTTACAATGTAAGACAAAGCAACTCCCGGCTGATCAGATGTTACGATATTATGATGATGATGATGACTACGATGAGCATGATAGTAATGGATGATGATGATGATGACGATGATGATGATGATGATGATGATGATGATGATGATAATGATGATGATAATGATGATGATGATAATGATGATGATAATGATGATGATGATAATGATGATGATGATAATGATGATGATGACTATGATGATGATGACAGTAATAATGATGATGATGATGATGATGATGATGATGATAATGATAATGATGATGATAATGATATATGATGATAATGATAATGATAATGATGATAATGATGATGATGATGATGATGATGACTATGATGATGATGACAGTAATAATGATGATGATGGTTGTGGTGATGATGACGATGATGATGTTTGACGATGATGATGACGACAATGGTAATGATGATTATGCTGAGCATGAAAATGGTTATGATGATAGCAACGATGAAGTTAGTGATGATAATTTGGTGACATTGCTTATAATGAGCATGATGATAATAAATGTCGTGATAACGATAATTATTTTATTTGTTTTGTTACTCCATTAGATATACAATATTATTTGAAACAGTTGAACACATTACAATATTGTGGTGGAAGGGAGTTAACTGCAAAATACTGCAGCTCAACAAATGGTAACATTCATTGCCTTTCTTTGATATTTATTTTTATGTGATTTTTCTCTTCTAAATAGCGACACCGTTTCTTGATTTTTACGTCGCATCTAAGCTAGCGTTAGAGGGAGTTACGCAATGCCAGGCACCAACATTACGGCCATTCAACGTGTGGTGAGTTATTTACATGCTCTGACATGTGGTCTTTGTTGTTCAGATAACTCTCCTTACTCTAAACACGCAACCATATAGGTATAACTACTTCCAGTTTGGGAAATTTCGTCATCATAAAGGAAAGGGTTTGACTGAATGAATAGGAAGCGCCAAACACTTAAATCGCTCATTGTTTAGGCTCCGAAAGACGTCGTTGCGTAAGTATGGAAAACCAAAATTTGTAGTTAATGGTCCAAGTTAACCAGAGCGGGATTCAAGATTCCTTAAAAAGGGAAGGGAAGGTGTGGGGGAAGGGGGGGGGGCGGTACATGGGCTCGAGTTGTTGCCGTCATGAAGATGGAGTTAAGGACACTCTTTTTTTCAAATAATTAATTACTTTCGGATGAATAATCCGCTGGTGCAGTGTTGAGCATCACTTGTAACCTAGTCGTTTTACACAATAAGATTTTTTATTTTCGGGGTTTATGAATTCGCATTTTTCTGACATCTGAGAAAAAATACCATCGCTTGTAACTTAGTCGTTTTACATCAAAGATTTTTTATGTTCGAGGTTTTATGAATCCGCATTTTCTGGCATCTAAGAAAAAAAGTATTTGGCTCGGAAGGACTGGAGTTTAATACAATATAATACAATCACGAAGTAATTCGTTGCTGACTGCAATAAGAACCTGAGTTCCCCCCCCCCCCCCCCTTCCAAATCTTCTGGATCCGGCACTCTTTACGGTGAGCTATCTATTCTACGGGATGTTGATCACCCACCAATTCTTAGCATAACTACTTACAGTGCCAGAAATATTTCTACTTGTAATACACTTTCTCATCAGGCCTTCAATTGTACAGCTTTCTGCAGTGAGCAAGACCAATATCGCGGAAATCTTTGAAAGTGGGGAACAAGACGAATATGTGGTGAAGGATAAACTTGATAACACAACCAGGTCAATGTTCAACAATATGATGGACTTCCAAAAGCGTCAAATGTCTACCAGTCACACACATACCCCAGATGAGGTGAGAGTATCTGCCAGTATAAATGTCGTAAAAAAGGCTCGGGTATATGGCGGGACACGTTTTACAACTCATATCGGTTATGCGCCCTCTGTTAGTCTATTTGAGTGTAACAACGTATGCATCAATGTAAAGTTTATATTATTATTAAGCTAAACATTATTCTAAATCTGATAGAAATGTCGTAATAAGTGGATGAGTTCACTAAATAATCCTTCTTTCATAAGTTTATGATAATTTTATATTTGCTGTCGCGGTTTGTCTTGAATAATATGACTGACTATAAACGACAACTCAACGGGAAACCGTAGTGCCATTTCAATCTGGTAGGTAGAGATAAGAAACTCACCTCTTTAATGGCGGATTGACGTGTAAGGGACATCTTTTTTAACGCAAAATAGACAGATACACAATCAGACAGATTCACGTACAGATACAAGGACAGACAGATAGACGAATAGATTTACTATTAATTAATTAATTCTGGATGTTAAACTGACAGAAATGATATTTTGTTTAAACATTGCAGATTGCCGAGTATATTCATAGCGTAGTTCAAGAAGAGTCACCGAAATTACTGTTATATACCAGATGGAGGAAAATACTTTGCGTCAACAATCCTACGTGATCCTACAGGCGAGAATCTTGTAAAAACAATGACCGATGTAATTTCACCGCGGTAGAATTGTAACCGCCAGATCTATGAATAGAAAATCTGGTATAGGTGGTGGCAAATAACGATTCAATACGTTTTTGATAAAAATATCGCACGTTTAAACAGTGTTAATGTATATACATCCATTTCGAAGTATTTTTCTTCAATTATTTTTACAGGATATGATCATTATTCTGGTAACACATTTTCTACAATACTTGAGGACTTCGCCACGGATCTGGGGCAATTTGTATGAGGAAAAACTATACTAGGCTATATCCTCTGCTGTGTATATATTTCTTCTTTTTATTTGGGGGGGGGGGGGGGTGGCGGGGTGGGTTTGTTATTCGCAAACCCATCATAATTTTGGTTTGGCTTTGCAGTAGGCCTATTGGTACTACTGTAGGCCATTGACAAATCATCACGTAGTTTTGTAGGGTCTATTGCGGTCGAAGTTGCCAGGGATTTGATTGACTTTTTAAAGCATTCCCAATGTCGTTCGTCTCGTTTTCATCCTCTCTCTGCGTCGTCAGTAATAACCATTAAGAAGAGCATTTGCAGCAGCGCCCTCAATTAAAGGGAAATAGGGCGTTTAGAATACACCAACATGACATACAAAAGAAAATATAGGTAATCATTGTTAAACCATTCGGTCTCATCAATAAACATCCACCAAAGCTTCATCTCCTCAAACATTATGCAGGTGATGAGTAATGGAAGATGCATTATTTGAATTTTGAAAAGTTTAGGTGAACAAGTTAATGTTGAGCAACAAATAACTAAATTTTTATCTTTGAGGAGCTTTTTTCTTGAAGAGAAGGCTGCTGTCCTTCCTTATTTTGAATAATCTATCATTCTACGTCCACAAATATTGGTTTAAAAAATGTGAATGTCTTCTCTAGAACAAACGCCCTATTTACCTTAAGAACTAACTGGAAACTCAATATGCACAAATTGCATGAGTTACTTTTGGCGTCCACTTACAGACCACTTCAGATGAGAACCCCCCCCCCCCCCCCTCATCTAGCACCACTTTCAATCAAGAAACTAGCTTACACTACGGTATATGTATATCACATTTTCATCTGACTGTAAATCCTCACAACTCTCCCTCCGTCATATTGGTACAAAAACATGGAATTACCTGCCAATAGACGTAAAAAACTGTAAAAACCCTAAATTCCTTTAAACAACGTGTCAAAGTATACCTCACAATGAACTACCATTAAGTCTTAAATTCCCTTTGCTTCTTTCTTTCTTTTGAATGTTTTTCTTCTGCATATTTTCTTATATTTACTCTTAATGTCGTAACTTTCTTAGTTTCTTTGTACAGGGGTGGCAACGTAAATAAGTTCTTTGTGAGCTTCTTGCTGTCACTCCTCAATCTCCTTCAATTCTGTATATACTGAATGCATGCTGTAGGCTATTATACTGTCTATTCGAGATTGAAATAAAGTTATAGAAACCATATTAAACATCATACGTAAAACAACAAAGTGGATTTAATTGGTATTCATGCAACTTGTTTTAAATACGTCCAGCTACATGAATTTGAAATACCTTTAAACACTAAGTCAATCCTTCAAACGTTTGAGGGACATGGGTGGCGTCGACTGAGGTGGGGGGTGGGGTGGGGGATGGGTGGATGGGGGCGAGATGGTGGTAATCTTTGCCTTAATTAACGGCACAGGAGGATCCTATGTAACCATGCACGGTTAACTGCTGTTTCGAGGAGCTCCATGCTTCGACCTAAATCCAAGCTTCAACAAATCACCTGCAGCGATATCTCGTTTGCCCTTTTAGAAGTTAATGTAGTTCCTTTTTTTTCTTCCAAATATCTATTCATCTTTTATTTGCAGCGGCGCTATTGAGATATTGTTTGCTAACATGTTGACTCTGGCCGAGAACAAGTGAACCCTGGATGGGTAAGAAAAAAAAGACAAATTGAGCTGGTTTATTGAACAGTGCTGGGGATATGTATCTGGGTATTTAGAATGTCAGTCAAGGTAGTTTCATCATTGTCGGTTCAATAAAAAAAATAAATAGCTGTAATCACGTGAATAAAAAAAACAGCCAGCTGATTGTGTAACCTTTTCAAATATAAACTAAAAAACAAGGTGTTTTGTTATTTGTCCAGAGGACGAGTTTCGCAAATAGGAGTTACTTTAAACCCTTTTCTCCTGTAGGGATCTATCTCTACGTGTATTTTTCCTAAATATATTAAAGCAGAAAAGACAAAGTTGCAAAAGATTTGAAATTGTAACTTTTTTCCCCTTTAAATGTTTTACTGCTTTCTTCTTTAAAGTATCAATTTTGAACACATGCGTACTGCGATATTCCTTTTATTTCATTTAGGGAAATGAGACAGTTTCAGTAGCCTTATAAAGTTTACGAGTCTTGGCGGGAGTGGTAAAGTTTATTAATTAATTAATAAGCGATGTTTCTGAAACAATATATGGTTCCGCAAATTTCGGGAGGGCCATGGCCTAGGGCATGAATCCGCCAGGATTCCCGCGAAAGACTTCAATGTTCACACTGGTAATAATTTCTCTCTAATCGTTGTCGTACGGGCCAGGAGCAGGGAGGCTTGGCGCAACTTTATTTGACACCCTCCCATTTTTCGAATTGTGATGACGGTATTTGGCTGATAATCTGAATAAAGTGGTCTATTTTGGGAAGATAAGAAATCAAACTCAAAGTCATTCAAACGTGAAAGTAGTATTTGAAACCACTGTCCCAATTTATTATCCATCTTCTTATTTGAGTTGAAATTCAAACATTTAATTGTTTCTTGCAAAGGTAAATTTTGGCCCTTACACGAAAGTGTTTTCGTATAACTCAGCACGCTTCTCAGATACAGCTCGCAGTATAAACAAACTTTGTTTAATAACATTCTATTCATAAACATTTGGTTGCCCTTTAATATCAGGATGAAAAATAATACAAAATTACCGTTCTTAATCAGTTCCGAGCTATTAAAAATCTCAATACTCAAAACATTTGTGTTGCCGGGCAGAGTGGCGTAATGATAAAGGCTATACAGTATACTGCAGCACGCTGTGTTCAAAATGGAGAAATATAAAACTGATAATTGAGCATCAACAAAAACACTGGAAGTTGATAACACTCCGACGAAGAACATAAGCTGACAATGATGTGACGATTATTGTAGAATGTAACTTGAGGACATAAAGTTCCCAAAAGCTGTTCAGTGACATATGTAAGAAAGCATTGAGGAAATCGCGCCCTCTATCAAAGAGTTAACCCTCAATACCTACATCAGATATATTAATACCCAGGGCATTCAAAGTATGAAAGTGTGACAAGAACATATTATTGGTCGATAGTCGATACGTAGTACAATTGATAACTTCTTCGGTATTTCTCGATATACCGGCTTTTCATATACATTTCTGGAAATTTGAAGAAAAAAAAAACACATGAAGAAGAACAAATCAATACGCTTTGGAAGGTTAAAGGGAAATTTCGGGCAAGGAACATGTCTTCTGACTTAAGCCATTTCAAACGATTTTCATTCATATTCTTGATGTTTTGAAGTGAACTTTTCACAGGCGATATGGCAATATAGGTCGCGCCCTTCATATACATGCATAGTGTTAGAAACTCTGTTGGGCGGAAAGTTTGAACATATCATGTAGCCCATGAGTAGTTCATTTCAAAACGTCAAGAATGTGAATGGAAATGTTTGACATGGCTTGAATAAGTCAGTTCCTTGCCTGGACTTCCCCTTTAAGTTTGATTTGTCCTATAGAGTGAGAAAGCTTTAAGTATCGTTGCAAAAAGAATCAAGTATAAAAATGCAAATTACTGCCTGTGCGTACATTACTGACGGCTGGATCACACCACCATTAGATGAAAATCAACTCAATTCCAGCTTGCTCGTGGGAAAACGCGCTGTCTGATGGTACCATACTAACCCGATCATTTCCTAAGTCCCTCCACGTCTGGCTTCCAGGTTGACTGCCAACCAAAGTTATCTATATTTACTGGCTATGAGTTTACTCATAGTCAGTATTGTTAAAGGTAACTTTCAAATTCGTGCTGAAAGTGACGTCATCGATTTCTTTGTCGAACAAAATATAACCCCCTGTGTGAAATTTCAGTGTCAGTTTTAAGTTCATTGTTCGCTAAAAATAATGAAGACGCAAACGAGATTTGATTACAACACTTGGAAGTAGTACGATCAAAGGAATTGTCCGGACTTTGTTTTGCTTCCCTAGTAAGTTATTGTTCACAACTACGAAACCTTCGAAGTCCACAAAATGCTACACCAGTGGTAGCCTCCGCTCTGAGTGTTCTATTAAATTAACACTACCAGGATGCAACCACATATCTTGGACATCTCAAGGTGGTAAGATTTATAGTACAGATAAAGGTCCAAGGTCCTATAATGTAACTAGAAAATATGGTTACGAAAATCGCAACCAGCTACTGTCCATGATTTCTCCTGATTCCCCAGCCAGATCATTTCGGGGCATTCCAGCAATTCCTTGATAAATAGTACAACTGCAGACTATATGGTTCATTTTCATGGTAAATATCAGATGAGTAGTTGCATATACGCAGAGCGTCTACAGCCTCCATGGAGGCACTGCGACGACATACAGAGGTATGCGATACACGGGAAGATTATCACACTTGCAATGTACAGTATACCGTTTTGAGTTTGACTATAGTCAAGTCTTACATTGGAAAACAAAATACAAAACTGTCAAAATAAAGAGCGGTCATGGCAAAACCCAAAATTTACAAAGAAGTCCCGTTCCCGCCTACATGATTCGCTCAACACAATGAGCTCAATTGCAGAGCAAACCACTGAATGTGGATCTAGAAAACATTGAATGAAACAACTGCCCCTCGAAAATGAGAGGCATGCCAAGGTACTGTCCATGACGTCATGGACAGTTCAATAAGTGCACCATCCCCGACCCTCAGTCTCACAACTGTAAACCTCACAACCAGATGGTCGCGATTTTGCAACCACATTTCTAGTCGTATGCTGCCAACATAATGTTTGTAAAACGACAGGAATCAATTCCAATTTTATTTTAATTTTATCATCTCCAATCTACATTTTCGGGTAGAATTCTCACCAAATATCAAAGAGGTCACAAAAGGTGTTTCTTTTCTGTCCAAAATTTCCACGAAGCTCAGTTTTAGTTATTATAACCTTTTGTCTTAGACTTATCCTTGTCGTTTCTCTTCTTTTGTCTATTGTCGAAAAAACAGAAAATGAAAAGACACAGAAGATAAGTAGTTAGTATTAAAATAAAAAGGAATAAGCCAATCAGAGAACAGAATGCATCAAAAGGTCTTGAAAACGAGACGCGAGGACCTCTCTTGTATGCAATTTGATTCTGTGCAACCGGAGTGTTTAGGCCAACAAGATCAAATCCCTTCGACAAAACAAGTCGAATGTTGCGTGTGACGATACCGGAACTCGATAAAAGATATTTTCCAAAACCAACAAAACGCTCACTGGAGCTTATCAAGGTATACCTGTTGATAAAAGGTGTTTACCACTGGCTTGCGTGACTCAACCGCGAAATGCAAAGAAAAGCAAAGTGGAAATGTAACAATCACTCTTTCAGTTATTGTCACCAAGACAGGCAAAGTCGGTTGGGCAATTAGCGTGTTGCGTGCAGAACCTCCCTGTAGCAAATCACGCGGGTAAAAAGGTAAGGTAATCTATAAGCGCCATCATTGTATCAAGCCTGTTACTAGTTTGTAGCGAAAACAGTTAAACAACATTTTGTTACAAAAAAATTAGTCAAAACGATTCCTTTCGGACATGCATGTGTTTTGTAAAGCATGCGATAACTATGCCCTGCGGTCTTATTTCGACTTTGTGTTAATACTAAACTAATAGATTCGGTTCGAAATTAAGAGCATAGCGTTTAAACGTAAAAAGGGGTATAAGGTGTAAATATATCACAATCCATGTCGCAGACTCCATAATCTGCTCTCCCACTTCCATGAATTATGCAGATGTATGTAAGATCTCTAAACTTTCGAAAGCTAAGGACCTGCTGCGCTTCAGCGCTGAATGTCGTTACAGATGTTACAGGATAGTCATAATTTCTGTCTTAAATAGACGTCTGTTGTGGTCTTTTTTGACCCTGTGTTGTCATAAACATTAATGAATATTATTTTCACGCTGTATGGGATGCCAAATGATTAAAAAAAATATACAAAAAAGAAAAAAAAGAAAAAAACATCCGTACTTTTAACGAGCAGGAATATCACTCTCCTGATACGTTGACTTCCGGCTTTGGCCGATTCGTTAGAGCTCGTTATCAATAAGCTTTCCGAGGGGTTATAAACCAGACTAATAGAGCAGTTAAAGAAGAAGGCAAATAATGACAAGCATGTTTGCTGCCACCATTTCCAAAGTTTCTTTGTCACTTCGGAGATGTTTCCAACTTTTTCAAAATTAAAGCTTCGGAGCTTGCCATGTATTTATCCACGATATCAATCTCATGTTAAGTGAAATGTACATATAGAGCAATCACACTGGAACATGACTTTAAGTGCGCCGAATTTTAACTTGCGGAGTGTTTAGCTAGTTTCAAATCAGAAGATGCTTATATGATTGAGTTGTCAGGCAACTCATGTAATGTTTAAAGTTGATGAGGTTGCTTTTTATCAACCTTTTTTTGGGGAGGGGGTCAAAATAGCTAATATCAGGTCTTTTTCGATTCAAAATTTTTGAAGGATGTACTTTTTAATCTGAACGAAAGAAAAAAATATATATGTACCAAAGATGAAAACAACTGGTGCAGGGCCTTTTTAAAGTTGTGTTGAAAACGAGATGTTTACGTAAGAGTCCATTGTGTCAACTACCCGGCTCTAAAACGTTGCATCAAGCGCAAAGGAAATATGACGTCACGAACTGCCAGGTTGCCATACCTAGGGTCGCATTCCCATTCTATTTGCAAGAATGAATTGGTGTTATATATTGTACTCTTGAGAGAAGAATGGGACACGTGGAATGTCACCCGGGACTCGCAGAACAATGTTAGGGGCTACCCCTTCGTAAGTATGCCCTAGAGCCGCAACGTTAAATATTGATACGAATCCAAGGACTAACAGCAGTATCAGTGTTTGTATGTCGCAGATGATCAGTAAACAAGTAACATCATCATCACTACATTTGCGCTTTGTACTCGGCTTTCCTCCAGCTTATCATTCGGCAACCAAGGAGTGGGGGAAGGACACCCACAGAGGTGCTACCCATCAGGATATTATGTATATGTCGAGGTATAGTGCTTACATGGTCGCATTGACCGGGCAGAGAACCATGTGATTCACGTAGCATTCAGCTAATACAAAGTGGTGTGATATGCTTGTAACGAGAACTAGTGAGGCAACAGTATGAAATCAACTAAAAAAAAAAAAAAAAAAACTAGGGGTATCTGAATCGCACAGGGGAAGAGAAACATTTGAGCAGGTGATACAATATGCTGGGACAGTGATTCGGGTTAAAAAAAAAGAAAAAGAAATTATGAAATAAAATACAAGAAAAAAAATACAGCCAGAGACGAGCATAGCTGGAAGTTATTATTGTTAATTTTTGACTAAGCAGTAGGCTGTGGCAAGACAACGAGTATTGAGAAACTACAATGTGGCATGCTTACATATCCAAAATAGAAGAAGAAATCAAAAGGTTGACATTAAAAGTAAAACATGTTTGCTTTATTTTACAAATAGTTCAGCAATAATACCCCCCCCAAAAAAAATCACCTGTTTATCATTTTGTCATTTACAACACAATATATGCGTCAAGTTAAACCAGGCGTGAGACTATTGGGAGCAAGGGATTGCTGCAAGGAGCTGTTTTCAACTCCTGAATACCAACGACTGAAACGACTATTCTTCATGAAAGGGAAATATGGTTTTTGTTTTACAGAAAATATCACATATTATAAGCCGATATTTATGGACACTAATATCTTATTCGAAACATGTTGAAAAGAAGATAGGGTGGCAGCATTCTTTTCAAGAAATAAGTTTGTCATGGACAGAAAAATCAGTATTTGTTGCTCATGAACACATTTATCACCAAAAAGTTCAAATATTTAAACGATACAACTTTTATTACTCATCTTATGCTTCATGTGAGGAAATGAAGCTACTGCTAATGTGTATTTGTGACACTGAATGGCCTAACAATAATTGAAGAGCTACTTTCTTTGTTATGCCATTTTGGTGCAGTTTTTAAGCTATATTTCCCTTCAAGATAACATTTTTTATTTTTCTTTTGCGTTATTTTTTGCCGTACCTTCTCCTCTTTCTACCCTTTGCATGCTTTTACAAATCTGGTTATCATTTTTTTACTGTGACGGCATGTCTGCTACTCAACCTGTACCATTGTGAGATTTGCAGAGGTGTACTGCACAGCTGGTAAATAGTACAGAATCAGCTGTTCGAGAATTATTAATATCGACAAACGTTGTAACCCCTGGAAATCGACTATGCCTCTCTCCGATTGGTTACTTTCACGATTGTGGGCACGTCTGAACGAAAATCGCAAAGTAATTATCACTGACAGTGGCGTGTCAAAGTTGTGACGTCAAAATCTCTGATTGGCTAATTGTGCAGTAGCGACTAATTCAGGACGAGTAAGTTGACAGGGAAACAAGCAATTTAATTTGCGTTCGGTAGTGATTGATGTCCGCGGAGGGGATCAGCTGGAATATGTGAATCATCTAAGGGGTCGACCCGTTGACAAAATTCTCCGGGATTCCGTTTTCAGCTTGAAATACGGATGCCTTTTAGTAATATTTACGGGTAACATTTGTCAAAGGAAAAAGCAAGACACAGTTGGCTTTTTTACGAGTTAGGTAAAGCAAAAGGGTAGCTTTCATAGTAAACTCTTTGTTGTATAGTTTTTTCTTGGGAACTATTTCGATAAACAATTATTTTTCTCGTGTCCTGACTGTTTTTTGTATTTCACTTTTTATTTGTCGTGTAGGCTCCCCGAGAAACAAATGGTGGGGAGAAAATTGTCATGCTTACGTCAAGGAATACACTTACAAAATGGCAGCACAATGGTGACTCTATATGCTTTGACCGCCAGGCAGGCGTAATTATGTTTACTCCTGGAAGGTTTCAAATTGCTGAAATTGTATAAGTCTGCAAGCAATGTCTCATGTAGAATCAGCTCCAATATGAGCTTCTAACTGGTGTGCTTTCTCTATGTTAGTTTTGACGACCGCCCCCCCCCCCCGTGGGTAATACTGCATTGAATATAATGTTGTGTAAGCGAAATTCGACTGACCATCTTGCACACTGGTAGTCTGGTAGTCATACTGGGAGAAAGCAAACATCAAAATGGCAGAAATACCAAGAAGCTTATTGTCACATATGTCTGTCTGTCTGTGTCTGTATCAGGACCAGTGGGATGTATATCAACACAAATTAAGTGGTGTCCAAAAGAGTATACTCACTTCAAACCACCCAAGCAGTGATCACGTTTCTTTTATCATGGCCTGTCAAATCTACGGTAATATTCAGTCGACTCCTGACGTATACCGTAAGTTCAAATTCATCCATGATTATGTACTTTAAATCGCACACTCAGAAAAAGACAGCATACCTTGCTCAAACTTGGAGGTGTTATTTTGAAGTTGAATGGCCTTGACAACAATGGCAGCCAATCAGGAGCGGGCCTACCCTTACGTCGACAACCCCGGGGTTCTAGGGGTGTTCGTCAATAGCCCAGGGAAGTAGCTCGAGCAAATCTAGCTCACTACAATCAATTAAAACGGCAATAACGCAAAGACTGCCCAAGCCGCTGCAATCTTAATAGTGCCATATTAAGATATCTAGCTGTATGACTGGTTTATGCCTATTTTGGCTTTGACTGGTCATTTTTAGACATGATCAAAATCACAAAATCGGCTTTTCGCTCTTTGGGTATTTTAATGAATATTTGGCATGCAGCGGGCATTCTAGCTATGGCTACCCTCTCTTAATTTTTTTTTGTTTCTGATATATGTATTTGAGAGGAATTAATGTAGGCTGATCAATAGGCTAAAGCAAGGAACATAAGCACAGGTAATTCTTTTCTGAGAGAAATCGGAGGCAGGCTGTGGAAAAACGACCGTCCCTGCCTCAATGAATTAAATATAATAACTCTAAAAGAGTAAAGAGGTCGAGATAGCCGTTACTACTGCAGAATCTTAAGAGGAAAGGGGGGGGGGGTGACATTTTAACTTTTTTTGGCAGGCTACCTCGTTACAATACACAGAACATGTATTACGACTTTGAATGTAGAGCCATAATTTGCCACAACAGTCACCGATGATCTTTCATAATAATAGATGAAATACTAAAAAAGGAATAAATTACGACGCACCAGATCTGCGAAAAACGTCCGACGACGATATTCAATAAGAATGCGATTATGGTCAAAACTGTCTCACAAATATAACGATAGTCGACCCCCCCCCCCCCCTCAGCTCTAGATTTACGCAGAGATGTAATTTTCTTTCATGAAAAGTAATTCAGAGGACTGATAATCTCTCTGATAACACGTTCACTGAAAACTGTACGTGACATAATTCATCTTACCATATCAAGACATATACACACACGCACACAAATACAACATGCGTATTGGAGAAGCTGACCCCTCTGGAAAGTCTCACCCCCCCCCCCCCCGCCGCCTTCGGTTAAGTCAGGTGACGTTTTGGAATACAAACAGCAGTGATCAGCCAGTGAGGTATCATCCTAGAATATGACACACTTACTTCTGACCATTAGCAACAAGATATAGATCGATGTCAAATATATTGCACGCGTAACGTATTACCGATAGCGGAGTTGTAATGTTACATTGCCGTAAAGCCATGTTATTTTATTGCTTAAAGTGATTGCGTGTCTACTGAAAAACCAAAAAGGTAAGATTACGTTTGATCTTAACTTTTTCTTTATTTTTAAATGTACACGCGAGGTTGTACATAACGGACTATGTCTTTCAATGAAGGAAAATGACAGTAATTACTTCGAAAAGCAACGGGATTGGCATAAAAACAGTAAAAAACAGAAATCATATTTGAAAATTAACGGTTCTGACTATAACCGCCTACACAATGAATATCCAACAGTACAGGTCTCACTGGTGTATCAAAAACATACTACTCAAGTCGTCGTTCCTTGGTAGGTATCGGGAATTGTAGTATTTGGTGAAAGGAAACACCATTTTTACAAATAACCTACCAACTGAACACAACCTTGCCCTCGGCGTCAGTGATCCTGAGTTGGCAACTGAATATTCAATACTAGTATACTTCCCATTGGCTTGCTCAAATAAGCACACCGTTGATTTGAATGAAAACTGTCAACCACTACATTATTGTATTCTACGCTTTTTGTCGTTATGTTAGATGAATTTGAAATCATATCAAAATTAACCAACTGAAACGCATATATTTTCCCAGATTGTCTGAATGGTGTCATTAAAAGCCTTACCAAAATTTTGGAGATGAAATTTCAATGTTTTTACTTTTTGCCTACCTACGCAATCACTTTAATTCTGTGGTTCAATATTTCCTTTGCATAACGTGCATAACGTGCTTGTGTTAGTCAGATGACATAATTGCATCTATTACTAATGTGCTCGCATTCATTTTTCTTTCAGGTTCAGTGTGGGGCATTTTTAATTAAACCTGGAAAGAACATTATCAAAAACTGACCTGAACAGACAATAAAACTGACCTGAACAGACAATACTTTTACCAAAACATTCTCGATGGACAACGAAGACAGCCCAAATCCAAACTTTCCTTAAGTACGTGTGTCCCACGTTTTAACTAAAAAGTAAAATGTTAACTGTGTATCCTGTGGATTTAAAGGTTAAAGGAGGCTTTCGGTTGTGAATATTGCTTCCACTATAAGCTGCAGTCTGTGTACGATGCACGTTTAAGGTGGCACTTGGAAAAAGACAGCACAGACAATGCACCCCCCGTAGAGCTCCCCTCCCAGGGATCCATTGCTTCCTGAGGAGCCTCCCTTCCTTTAATGCATGTGCGTTCAGTTAATCTTGCCTTCGCAGTACACTATCGCAGTTAAACAGATAAGGAGTGAATTGTGAAACAAATTCTACCCCGGCACAGCAAGTAAAGACAGGATATCTATCCCATATGGCCTTCCATAGCTGCACAGAGCCTGGCGTAAGGGCTCTCTCAGTGTATAGGCTGCTTGCTACGGTTTTTTTTTTTCTTCTGCGATAACAGCTATCAGTCTACATGAATACTCGTATACGCTAATGACAGCATAAAGTTACGTTCTGTCTAATTTGCTTAAATGCGACATACGAGCAAAAGAGGACAGAAGAATTTTCTTCTTGTAGGTTATAGCAAATACTCTCTACCTTCATTTCTATCATATATGTTACAAGTTGTTCTGAAGTAATGAAAATGTGATATCCAAACAGGTAATGTCCATAACTGACCAACCGCATTGTAATAAGTCCACTTTTAAGATTGCGTCCCTGCTCGTTGCCTCTATTCCTACATCCTACCAGTACTTTATTAATTCATCCCCCCATCTCTCTGTCCCCTTGTCTCTTTAGCCCACCTCTCCCTTCCTCACCCCCCCCCCCCCACATCGTTTTTTTTTTCATGAAACTAGGCCTCTACAGCAGACACTTTTTTTGAATAATTTAATGGCTTGTCATCCCTGGTGAGTTTTCCAGCAGTTGAACCATTCCGTCTGCTGGGTTGGTTTGCATGCACAAACGGACCGTGAGAAATTTATGGTTTATTTCAACAAATAATGAAAGAACTGAAAAACATTTTTCTCCCGCTATTGTTGGCTTTAAACTGACCCGGTAAGTATAATTGCTAGATACGTCTAACCCTACGATTTTCTTTGGTTGAAATCTGTTCATTGCCTGAATCCCCGCAAATCAAAACAAATCTGACTTATTTCGAGGCAAAACATCTCCCCAACTACGATACTAATGAGCTGTTCGAGTTCAAATGTTTGTTCATTTTTACCGACCAAACATATTTTCTCAGGTCCTTCGTATGGGACTAACACGGGCTGTTCATGGATCAACATGTCTCAATTGCAGATCAGTGAACGAGTAGTTAGCGCAAGTATGGAGAGATATTTTAACAATTATTCAGGAATTTTAGATATCACGAATTAATTTCAGATATCTCAAACTGAATTTCAGATATCTGAAATAGAACTTTAGATATCTTTAAGTAATTTCCAGTTATCTCGAATTGAATTTCAGATAACTTCAATTTAAGATATCTACAATAACAGCCAATTAGATATATCTGACATTCCCGATTAAATGTTAAAATGATTTTCCAAACACAAGCGCACCGTAATTCGATTATCTCTCTCAGGCTACATTGATGGCTGAAATATTTGAATACATGGAAGACGACTGTTACAGTATATTTCTTCGGTAACCTCTGTTTCTTGAAAGGCTAGCAATGGAGGTGCTTCAAGAGCATGAAAGCGCTCAAGGCGGAGAAAGTACGGCATCCTACCACTATTAACGAGCATAAATAACTGACAAACTCCACTACATGATGAATTTATACTGAGACTTGGAACTTTGGAAAATAACTTTCTCAGTAGTTTTAAAGTACAAACTACGGGAGCGTTCACGAGACATTTATTTTCAAGAGGAGCAACTTGATGCGATAGAAATGTTATTCAAATTTTGGCCATAGGTTGTACACAAAGAGCTCGCGGTTCTACAGATAGGGGGGGGGGGGGTAAATTATAAACTTTCATGTACTTTTATTTGTTGGAATAGTAAGCTTTACAAACACGAAATCTCAAAATAAAGAACGTCTGGATGCCTTCAAGGAGGCCCGAGAAGTGCCATTTCATGCAATCTGAAAGGCTTTTATGAAAAAAATGTCTTGCAACGCTACGCGTCAACCGATGTTGGGGTTCCGCTTGATGCTAAAACTTGAATTGCCCACCCCCCTCAAAAAAAAAAAAAAATCAATACCCATGCAGAGAGCTGCGTGGTACCACGTTCAAAACTGGTACAAAAAAAATCTCAGAATGAATGAATAAAATAATTGATTGATTTTACTTTCCAGCTTTAAAAATGTAACTGTATTTATTTTGTAATCTGGAAGAAAAATAGTGCAGTAAATTTTGAAAAGGTTTATTTGCTCGGCACTCCGACCCAATGTATTTGGAGAAAAACGTTACACTGTTCAGTTTTATCGAGGTGATATTTTGTTGGCATCTGATGTTAACTTGAAGACTCATGAGAAGCTGGCACAAAACTATTAAATGTATCGTTATAATTTTGCGTGGCAGAGGATTTTATGGTATTTTTTTCCATTCGTGACGTGCCTGGTATTGACTGATGAGTGTGGTTGACATCAAATGAGAGATGGACATCATGAGATATTATATTGTTATTTTTTTTTTGCTTTTTTTTTGGAGTACCATGTTGTTTGGAGAGGGCTTGCATAGTCGCTTCAACCTTTATAAGCCAGTGATCAAATTTTGGGACAAGTTGCAATGCTTTTCGAAAAAAAAAGGTTTGTAAGTGGTAATTTAGAATAACATCACAAATTATTTCACAATCTATCATTTTAAATTGAGTGAATAACCTTAAACAATTCTATCTTAATTCAAAAATGTCCTGTGAAGATGCATGGGAAATTAATCATTACTCTTTACAGTGACATATATTGCCATTTTTTTCAAACACAAAGGCCTCACGACGTGAGTACATAGAGTCCTATAGTTTCCCTCAGATAAAAGAAAATCTATAGAACAAGCCAACAAATTTAAAAAGAAAAAAAATTAGTAACAACTTTTTTTTCTCTGGTTAGTTCCTGTTGGTCATCGTGAAAGAGCTTATAAGTAATGAGAAGATGTTCCTGATTGTATACATGTTCCGTATGATGTTCGGTAGTATTTAGGTCATTCCACTCCCCCCCCCCCTTACCCCACCCCTGTCCTTTATAAAGCGAATGGAATACGGGAACCAGTTCTGATACACTCCTTGCAGACGATTATTCCCCTGAACTTGAAAATGGATAGCAAGATAGCTATACCGTTGAGAGGAGCTATTATTTTCCCGACGATATCACCAGGGATAACTTGGACGTTGACAAGGACAACTGTGCCTGCTGGCTCTTTTTAAAGAACAAGATGCAACACATACCTGCTGAGAACTAGCGAAGACAGCCGTTGACTTTTACAAATAAACAATCCTCAACTTTTGTAAGCAACAAAACAGCGAAAACGAAAATGAAACCTTTCGCTCACTTGAACTTTTTGTCTGATTTTATGGACATGATATGTGCTCCATGACATATGTATACACGATAAAACGTGGGGGAATTATACCGCACGACTTTCTTGCACATCTGACGCTAAAGATGTTTGTGAGGTTTTAAAAAGCAAAATTTGCCTTTTCAGAAAAGCATGTAAAACAAGTTCAGACTGTTGGAGTGGTCATGTTGTGTTGGAGCAGCAAGACCAACCATCAATTGGAGGAAGTTGGGCACTGACTACTTCTGTTTACGGAAGTATAGCTTCCTACAAACATATACTGATAACAGCGACGAGTCACGTTACAATTCCTTAATCCAAATTAAGTTTATCACAGCTGTTTCTCAGAAACGTCGTTTTTATGATATCTTCAGCATTCTTCCTCATCATCACCCTTCTCTACAGTATCGCAAAGGTGATTTCAAGTCAACTTAGAGAACGTATATTATTGGGTGATGTGTGATTGAGTGATCAACATGTTTCGTCGTAATGCATCCATATCTGCCCGTGCGCTACGCTAAACTAGATCCATAGTCACCCTAGAATTCTTTGATGGTTATCAAATAGCATTTGTATCGTTTGATTCCGCATAAGCTTAATTTTGTGCGTTTTGATGCAATTGTAAAAAGACCTCTTATTAACTAAATGGTTAATTTTACCGTCTTCTGTTGTCATTTGGCTATTATCTACACCAGGCTCATCCGGCATGGCCAAACTGCAGAGGAGGTGTCGCACTACATTATCAGGCGTGTTCGTCAAGTCGATGAGGGAACTTACACTAAGTGATCATAACTGTAGACGGGCCAGCTATTGCTGAGTTTTATTTTCTAAGATTTTGCCTTCTATGAAAGCAGAACGTTCTCGTTGTCATTCCAAATCTGAATCGGTTGACTAAACTAAAGCTAGTTCTGTAATGCAAGGTCAAATTAATACACTGCTCCAAAAAAAGCTAAATATGGAGCAAGTGGGAAAAGCACGACTTTGGAATTGCCACAGAATGCTTTGTAACCCATCGGCAAACAGCTAACTTCAGCTTTCTATTTTTGCTGGGACAGAAAACGGGAACCAGGCTGATCTTCAAAATTGTCACTGAACACCCAAGACTATCAAAACTTATCAACGATGATAACAGTGGCGTTATTTCAGAAAACCACAAAAGAACCTTTAGAAAGCAGCGTCAAATAGGAACGATTTCACCGATTAAAATCTTGGGTATAATATTTTTCTTTGCATTTTTGAGAACAAACTGTCTTGCACCCGGCACCTGTATCGAAGTATGAGATACCGAAGTGTCCATGTCATGCGCGAAATGCAGTTATAGACCAATGACTTGAATCCATGAACGGCGGGCGGCTACGGGACTGAAACCGTTTCTTGTTCAAGGAGCATAGGGCGTTGTCAGTAAAACACATGTCAGTTACATAACTTTTTTGCACTTTCTCAAAATTAAGTTGTAGGAGTATACCTATATTTAACAAATTTGTTGTAAAATATGATCTGCCAATGACATTTTTTTTAGAGAGCGCCGAAGGAATGAGAAAAATCCGTTAATATTTAAACTTTTCTTATGTTGAGACCCGCAAGATTATATTCATGTCTTTAATGCCTCCCCTTGATTGAACATGGAATGTTGTTTGGTCGAATGTTATCATTGTTTACCTGGACTCTGCAGGTAGACATTGATGGCCTTCGACCAACAACATTCCTGCTGCAAGGTTACGGAGAGTCATAGAAGACATACCCATCAATATTATCTTTTGGGCCACAACGTGAGAAAATTCAAATATTAACGGTGTTTTTTCTCTTTAGGGTGCTCTCCAACGAAAATTGTCATTGGCAAATTATTTTTGGCCACAAATCTGTTAAACAGGTATACTTCTACTCGATTTGGAGAAAGAAAGAGGAAAAAGTTACGTAAGATGTATTTTAAAACGCCCTATGCTCCTTTAAATATTGCCTTTATCGGCCTTTCCTATGCAGTAACCTTCAAACCCACTGGCCAACGAGCGAGCTTTATCAGGACAGCACGTTCTGAGAAATGGCTTTCTTATCTGTGAAGTGTTCCTCCAATTATCCTGCAAAAACAATGAGTAGAAACTGATTAAGCAGCCAACATTTAACAAAACAATCCCTCATTTGGCAGATAAGTAGGTCGACTCGCAAAATTATTCTCACAACTTCCTAAACTCACACTTGAATGAAATCAAATCATTCCTAGGGACCAGGGACGATGTCATGTATTATCTACGGCGAGCGATGACGTATAGAAAGAGGGAGGGGCTTAAAAAGGTTATGATAATCGCAGTGATTGAGGAATAATTATGACTGTGAGCTTAAAGGAGAATGGAAAGTCAGGACATTTGACACAATTAAATGAGAGACTAACATTTGATGAACACCATTACCAAATTTCATTCAAATATGTTGCTTACTTTCCAAGATACTGCAATTTGAATGTTCATAAAAATTAATCAGGAAGCTGCCATTTTAAGATTGTGATGACATCACTGGACCACGTGTGATTGGAAAAGCTTTTGTTTTTCTTATATGTTACTGTCAATATATTTTTAACAGGCATGCATAGATTCAAATCAGAGTATTAATGAATTGACTATTGCATGATACACCCAAGTAATTCAACACAAAATATGTACAAGTGTGTGTGGATTTGTAGCAATTTTAGGTAAAGAAAACAAAGAAATGCATTAAAATTCCTGCTATCTGTGGTTATGTGACATCATTGTTCGACTTACTCAAGTTGGTTTACATTCAACTTGGACAAAAATGGCAGCACCCTTCTCTGAATTTCAAAAGTGTGTAACTTGGATAGGAAACAATATTTCTGAATGAAACTTTGGGAAGTTGTTTGTCAAACACTTCTGCTTCATTTTGATAAACATGTTCCCAGGGTTTCCTTCTCCTTTAAACATCTAATGGGGGGAGTGGGGTGTTGAGAGAAGACAAAGCAACGTACAGCTGAAATAAAAACAATCGAGACATTTTTCTGGTTTCAGATTTTTATTTATTTTTAAATTTGTTTTCGTGATATTGTTTTCGTCTCTGTATAATTCTCGAACAAGTTTCAATTATATTGCAATGAAGATGTAATACTGATAGATGGTGAACAAACTGAACGATAATAATAATTATTATAGAAAAAAAAGCAATTATGTTACACTTATCACTAGAATTCAACAGATATTATCAAGTGTCTTGTCAAAAGCATCTATATATGTATGTGCATATACTTGCATAAGTAGAAACACGTGCGACCGATAATGACAATTATTTTTAATAATTAAAAAAAAATTTGTTTACTTAAAGAGGGGATTTTGTAAGATTAACAATGAAATATTATTATCATTTTGTGTATGAATAATGAAATTTCTGTTAAGACGAACTGAATGGTAGTTATGGTAAGTGTTCATTTTTTCTTTGCCGTCAATAATCGTCGAAATGCATAAGGTTGGTATATACATACAAGGTAAAATGACAAAAATAGTCAGATTCGTGAAATTTTATAAAGGGCATTGTTTGTTATACATAACATTGAATTAACATGCATGACAGATCTACAGATATCACCTGAATCAAAGCAATTGATTGGTGTCCGGTAACTATGGCCTGAAAGTGTGGTGGGAAATATTTACCGTTCTGCCGTCAGCGACCAGAAGTTACGAGTCGTCCGTCTTAGTCTTACTATTATCTGACTATCAGCTAGAAGCGTTCAACACCTCTATTCGGGAGGTTCTCAGCCTTCAACTCATTTGCACAGATTGGTCAAGGCCATGTGAAACAATAAAATGGCTCAATAAATGTAGTGTTAATCTCCTTGAAATGTATAAACTTCAGGGTCAATCTTCAAGTCGAAGCGATTGGCAAACTCAGAGGGAACAAGATATAAGCTTGGAGTTGCTACCAATATTTATAATGTTAGTCAAAGATTCCCATTCTCGTCAACCAAATGATAATTAAGTTAGACTTTTAGGCTGAAATTAATGTTGCTACCACGTCGACACATATTGAGAAAATAAAAACCATTTAAGAAAATAATTGGAATATATAATAAAAACATGAATATTAAATGCGTTATACCAAAACAACGATGACAGGTCTAAATTACAGTCTGATAATAGAATCAATGCTAAGATCAAGTTTTTAAAATCCGTCTGAAACTTTTCTCAAATATCTTTCTCAAGCAGAAAGGACAAGGCATGGAAGAAGCTTTTTTGTTACATTACTTCATTCATTTATCTTGTGTATCAGTATCAAGAACACACGACTTCTTCGTTATCTTGGCTAATACGCCCCTTCCTTTTGTGTTTTAGCTATTACATCTCCATGGGTATGGTTTTAGTTGGTTACTGTTTATGTTGGTCACAACAGCAGCTGTTATGCAATTACTGACAAAAGCTTCTCCCATAAACCCGCACCGTGTGACAAGTTACAAACAATCCGAATAGCCAACGACGACACAAAATACAGATTTAATTGTATACCAAGACGTGATCAAATAGGCATGCTAAATACCATTTTACTGTATGCGTAGCATCACAATATAAAATACATCGGTACCACTGCAAAATATATATGATGAAAGACAATATATGGTTACTGTTGTCATGACACTCACTATATTGGCCCTATATGTACATACAAATTTAAGAACTAATGTTCTTGTCACATTAAAATACAAGATCAGGAAATCATTAAGTATTTCACTGCAGGACGCTACATTTAGTCGTGGTTAAAACGGTAGGCCTATCGATAATTTATTATATGCTTGTCAACCTCTTATATGCATATAACTCAGCAATTTATCTCACCGGCTTTTAATCCTGAGGTTTTTAAGAACTGGTTTGGAAACGAGACCACTCGTCCCTTGAAGGCTCACCGTCTCACCCTCTGGACAGCTAAACTGAAACCGTTGCATCAACGTTGTGAAATAAAGAAACAGTTCGACTTTGGCGATGTCCGAGCCAAGGCACCGTCTCCTACCTGCTCCAAAGGCAACTAGTTGAGACGTTTTGTCTTTGTTCAAGGAACCGTCCGGGTTTAAAAACCGCTGAGGTCTAAATTTGTCAGGCTCGGGAAAAACGGTTTTGTTGTAGTGTACAGAATGTAGATTAACAAACACGATCGTGTCCTTGGGAATCTCAAAATCGTATCCTCCCCCGAGGACGGTGTCGCGGGTCGTTGAATGCGGTATCGTCAAAGCGATCACCGACGCGTGTCTTTGAGCTTCGGCGATTACAGCTGTAGTGAAGGGGAGATTCTCGCGGTCTTTGATGTGCGGTGTCTGTCGTTCGCCTTTGCCAAAGACCGAATCGATTTCCCTGTGAACCGCTTCCTGGACATCGGGGTGTGTCACCATGTAAGAAAACAGCCACATTAAAGTCGCTGGGACGGTATCGGAACCGGCACCGAAAAAGTCATAGGTCGCCTTTATCACATCGTCGTGAGTCAGACCGACTCTTCGTAGCTCTTCACTGTCAGTTTTATCGGTGAGTGTCAGCATGTAGTCCATGATATCAGCATCAGAGTTCGGTTGGTGGTTCAACAAATGACTTTTAATGGTGTCTTCAAAGAAACCCTTAAACTTGTCCAAGTAGGCTTGGAAATTGTTTAAGATTTTAGGAGTAAATCGAAGCAACCATGGCATGAAATCGACCATGTTTGCGGTCGAAAAAACGTCAGTGAATCCCCGTTGTAAATTCAAAAGACTGATGAGGTTTGGATCATCGAGCTCTCTCCTCTTGCTGAAGAGAAACGAACCGATGACGTTACTCGCGGAGAGCTGCAACGTCCTTTCAGGATCTAAAACCACGTCCACTTCTTCGTTATTATTTGACCAAAAGTCAATGAGGCTTTGGACCTCAAACATGACTTTTTCCTGAAGCGTCTCCATCTGGCGACCCGATGTAAAGTGCCGGAGTGATGTTTCGCTTATTTTTCGGTGAAGACGCCAGCGTTCATTGTAAGTCGTGAAAGTAAGGGCACGGCCCGTCGTCTTGTCCAGTACAGACATGGAGGGAAGGTCAGGTCGACCGGCAAAGTCCACGCATTGTCTAACTAAGGCTTGGGTAATAGCTTTGGTACCGTTCAATACTATAATCTTTCTCGATGCGATCTGAAGTTGAAAGACATCACCGTAAACTTCGGCTATCTTCATGAAACTTTCTTGAATTTTATCCCCCAGTTGGAAAATGTTACCAAAGATCGGAATACCTCGTGGTCCCGGTACTGGTCGGCCCCTTCTCTTCTGATTCGGAGACGGGTGGTCATGAACTTGTTGTTGGTTCCACGATTTCGTCCGGCCCATCATCAACAGAAGGACCGAGCAGAGAAACAGGGCCACCGACATGCTAGTTAAACCGAGCTGGTCGGTGCCGGAACCCAGTTGACGACCACTAACAGCTACCTCCAACATGATTTAAATGCAGCAAAGTAGTACCAATGTTTAAGAAAATCAAAAGAGAAAACAAAAGCAAGCTATCAAGCAATTGTTTGTTCTTCGTACAAAAGTTCTCCAAACGTCTTTACTATTGAGCCGATGCCAGAACGTGATCGCCTATTAGACTTCTCTCGCGATTTGTGAGAGACAATATAATAAAGTATTAACTGGGAGATCTACACACTACGACAACCCGGCGAAAGTGCTGCAACTTTTGAAGCCAGCTCTCCTACTTATGAAGCCAGCTGATCGAGCTGATTGCGAAATCTTTTCCTCAATTTTGATTCGACTGCCAGGACAGCTCGGTAGCTGTGAAACGGACCAGTTCTAATTTCAACTTCAGGTAACCTTTGAACGCCGATCCGCTTTGTGTTAAACCGCGCTTCCCAGGTTCGCGTGTCACGACTAAAAGCTGGCTGATGACTTATTCATGAGTTGCGTGCAAAGGTGTCACGCCAATCCTCAGGTAAAGAGACAGCGTTTCCGAAAGATCCTACGGTGGCATTTACAAACCCTTAGAAGCGCCAGCGTTTGCAAATGGTGGTCTCCTGTGTTATTTTCAAAATTTCGAGAATTTGGACGGTCGATTGTCGGCATTTCAGGTAACTGTTTCACCACCCTAACTTTCTCTCTTTCTTAAATACATTTGTAATATTTGTCGGTCTTTGAGGCATGGCAGTTAAATTAATAAGCAAGATTTTATCAGCTTTTGAAGATTAAATGATAGCTTTGGAATGTTAGCTTGGAATTTGTACAATTTCGAAAGTAAGGATTAAAATAACTGTTGGAATTGGTGGCAATACAAATGCTTAGATTATTAATAAAGAAAAAAAAAATGCCGAAGAAAGGAGTAACAGAAATCATGAACTCATTTTGCTGTTAAATCTATTTTAATTCTAAATACACGGGATGAGGGGATGGGGGGGGGGGCGGCAGGATGGATGGAGACCATTGACTGGATGATAGGTCTTCCACCTATGCAGGGCATGACTTTCACGACAACTCGTCGTGATAAACTCATTAAAAACTTTATTTTACATTGTTAGTTACTCTTCTGTGTAGTTCCCCCCTCCACGACCCCTCAACAATGATTAAATTTTTGTTTCAATATATGTTGTTCGTGTATCAAGTGTGGACGATGCACTTTAGACCACTGCACTTTTCATAAGTTACTTTAGCCTGTTCATCATAAGAATGAAAGTAATGGTGTCACGTTGCATCCGTAGTTGAGTTGATACTTTTTCCGCGACAGCTAGCGGACCATCCTTCGATTGCGAGCCGTAGCAAATAAAAAAAAAAGCAACGCTAAAAAATAAAGGAGATAAATAAAAGAGATATTGTAAGGATGTCAATGACCAACAGAACTGAATTGTTAAATTGAACAATTAATCAATAGCTTGTACTTACCAGTTGCGTGTGAGGGTTTTAGTGTGCGTCTCTGAGTTACACTATTTTAACTTAATGTATGACCTTGCGTGTGAACGATTGGTAAACTCGTGACCTTTCTGTCTTTCTATTCTTTTCTTCTCATATTTGTTGTATTTATTCTATCCTGTTTCGCAGTTTTTTTCTTCACACGCATATTTGTTTTTTACCCTTGTTTGTTAATTAAAATTTAATCTGGGTGAGCATACCTCTTCAGTTACTGTGTAGCCGCAGGACCTAATGCTAAGTCCCGGGGAAACCAGCTCGGATAGGCCACGTGGTGAAATCACACTCAGGGGTTGCTAAATCACCAAGGTATGGGTGTAATCTTCAGTTACAACCTACGTGACTTACAGTGGGTACTTCGTTTAACCATACATTGCAACCTTTGTACGACTTAAAGGAATATATTGCTTGCATAATCAAACATGAAACCATTAATTTATAAATTATCTCTTTTAATACTTGTTTCTCGTGATTCCATAAACGGTATCTGTGTCGGGGGGGTTGATCATATATAATCATTACTGAAAATGACAGTTCGTAAAAGAAGGTTCGGAAAATTTTCTGATTTGTTTTCTGCTTACATTTTGCTTAGTTTGTATTTGTTTGTCTATGTTATCGTTCTCAATTAATTATCATTGTTTTAAATGTATATTTATTATTGGACATCTGAGGACCTTGCTTGGCTGATAAAAAAATATTTAAAATAATGAAGAAAATGATGAATGTAGGAGAGATGAAAAACATATTTGTTTTTTGTTTTTTAATAAAAAGATATATCTGCTGCTGTATGAGGTAATTAAAATTTTTGATAAACAAGGGTTTTTGCTAAACTAGTTGATACTATGACATCTTTGAAGTTTTCACTAAGAGACAATTATATGGACTTGAAGTGTTCATATAAACTTTTGAAGTTTAATTGAGTCACATGTCTGTACATTTATACACATACCACAGCATATCACTAAACCAGAAACAATCAACAGTAGCTGTCAATGTGCTCCGTCGCAAAGGATACAGAAACTGAATCACTGCATCTTATTTGAGGAGGGGTTAGGTCATCTGGCAGTGGTTGGGGAGGTGTGGATTTATATAGGGACAGAGAGACGAGGATGAAAGGGGGGGGGGGCGTCTGTGAAAGTTAGAATAGCCGGGGAGAGCAATGTAAACGAGAAAGTTAATTCGTGGGGGGGGGGGGAGGGGAGGATGAAGGGTCAGAACGAAACCATAATGAAGTAACTCCAAACCAGATAATAATATTGTAAATGTTTTAATAGAAAGAGACAAAAGGGATTGTCATTTTGAAGTTTTCATTTCAGTTTGAAACAGTCGACGACGGGGGGATCCACACTTGTGACCTTGAACGAGGTTTGACCATCCGCTGTGACATGGCCTTATATAAGTCGCTCTACAGTGACAGATTTCCCAAGTATGAACCTACCGAGGGGGGTGGGTGGGGAGGGAAGAGGAGGGGTAACTATTGTTTCGTCGAATCCTATTTATCACCACACTGTGAACAGGTAAGCGGTTTTAATTGGCGTTCTATACATTTACTCAAAGCTAAAAGAGTAAAAGAAAGTTACTTCAATTTTGGAAATGTCGTCAAGGTCCATTTGTAAACTTTTCTTTTGAAGAAATCAATATTGACCCCCCCCCCCCCCCCTCCATTTCTAGTCAGAGCAGTTTCATGATGCAAGTGTAAACTAATATCAGCAGACATAGCTTTTTTCAAGATTGAAACATAACCCCAACGTATACTGATCGGTGATCTCCCGGTTTTCATTGATCAAGAAAAAAACCCCAAATCGTGGAATGCAACTTTTGAAGACGTCTGTGAAGTTTTCCGCTTAATTTAATATTCAATGTGTCCCTTTAAAGACTTGCGTGACAGGGAACTGATTTCTACAGATACCCTATAGGCAATGAACCGAAAAAGACCCCAACGATTTATTCTCTTTGAAGAACAAACACAACGTATGTGTGTGCGAGGGTCTGTGTGTTTGTAAGTGTGTGTGTGTTTCTTTCTCTCGTGTGGGATACTGTAAATGATGATGACATTGCCTGTTTCAAGCAATAAATAAATAACGACACTTTGGAGTTAGTTCGAGTTACATTTCTGTACCCTCACTCTCCACCTTCCTCCCCAAGCAAAAAGAGAGAAAAAAAAAGATGTGATAAAATTCTTAATACTGTCACACTTCTTTAAACTTTAAAAAGCGTTGATATTATCAATATTACCACTTTAGCTACTGGAAAGGTTCTGGCGATTGAGACCTTGACAGAGAAATAACTTCATGTTTCTATGTATACAAAGCAAAATCATTAATCAGTAAGCATAAGTTGGACCGATACAAAAACAAAACTTTAACACAAATAAAGAGTTGATCATACAGAATTCAAATCCAGAGAAAAAAAGAGGTTGGCTCGTTTTTACGTTCTTTTTTTTTTCTTTTGTTTTTCTTGACCTTATATCTTAAAGCCAAAATGTGACTATTTGATCAGACAGTTATCTAGTTCAGTTTTACTGAGCGGTTTCTTTGGTGTTTGTATCGGTTTGCTGGACATATGCACTGCAGTGATCTATGTAACGTGAACACTGGGCCTTGAGTGGTGAGAGGGAACCATATGTACATTCATTCCACGAGGAGATTGGCGAAATTCAAATATAGTGCAATTCTTTCCCCGCTACAGAGGCATTTTCTCTATATTTGTCACCTTAATTTGTACACAATATATCTTGTTATTTTGTAATGATGCTATTAGGTCTATTCTTGTTATCTATTCTTTGCTTCTCTTCATGCGCTTTTATGATGCTGTAGTCCAACACTACATTACCGGTCATTCGAAAACCAATTTACCTTCTTCAAATGAAGGGGGTGTAGAGTGTGCGTGTGGGGGAGGGACTAAGTAATGGCAGTTTGATTTTGTAACACTCTGATAACATTTGTAACTATCGTAAACTATAACATTACCAGTGGCGTATGAACCTGACCCCCCTCTCTCCTCTTCCTCTCCCTCCTCTAGTCATTTTTCTCTCTTTCTCCATCGATCTGCATTACTTATCCTCTTTCTCTTTGCAACTTAGACATAAATGACATTTTTCTTATGGAAACAAAAAACAAATTCCTTTGATGTTTCAATCTCATCGTTGGTGTGCAGAATGGTTAATAAAACAGTGCAACTAAATGCTGCGTGTCTTATCTCCTTGCTGAAAGTCTATCTGTCATTAACTAAAAGCAGAAACAGGGCGGCCTGCACAATTTTGACTGTAAAGGGTGTTTTTAATTCTCATTCTTTTCTCGCTTGTATTTCCTTTTCACTGTTGAATGTAATTGGGTCCCATTATTATCACTGTTACATTTTCAGCTTTTAATTTAATTTTTTCTATAAAATATTATCTATTAATTGTATTTGTATTAACAAGTTCTAAACTTGGTTCGAGGAGCACATGGTCTACTGTACTTAGTTGTGTTGAATGGTAACACTTATGCGGACAAGTGTCTGGCAATATACAAGAGTGTGTGTATGTGGGTGGTGTGGCCTGGGGAAGCGTGAAAACAAGTTGGAAGAGTTCTTTTTTCCTTTTGCTGACGACGTATTACACCCCCTTTTCTTTGAATTAAAGTCTAATATTCGTATTTTCGTTTTCATGTGAAAACGGAAAAATGCAGCCTATGTATGTAGGTTATTCGTTCATATCACGAACTATATAGGCACAGGAGAAATGCATAATGCATGCTATTTTCAAAACAAGATTTCACATCAAAGAGGTCATTGATAACTCACAGGCCTACCTTTCAACTCTTTACCCCAAAATGTGGTTAATATTAATGATTAATACAATTTTTATTTTCAACATCGTTGCATGGTTTCCATATACCTGGAAAAACAACCACCTTCTTCGTGACAAATGATTCGCAAAAACACACAACGTCACTGTGACTAGCTGAACCAAGTGACACAATAGTCAGCGTTCTTTATATCTGTTTGTTTTGTAAGGCTGTTCCGAGGCACAAACAACAAATTCACGGCACATACAGCTGAAGTTGCATTCACGTGTTTAGATCAAGGTATCGATACAGCCTAGGCCTGTAACTTTCCAAATTATGCCGAAACAATTGTTACCAAAAATGATAAATTCTGAAAAGAAATATAATGGAACATTTCCAAAAGCGGAACGTTTTATCCTTTACATGATGTGATAACGTTAGCGTTAATACATGAAATTTGTCAACTGCAAGACGGGAATGAAATGGGGGGGGGGGGGAGGACGGCGGAACTTCAACCCAGGACCTCCTTCCCTCTGTTGCATTTAGTGGCGGCAACAAAGGGAGATGAGATGTTTTCTCCTGTCCCCTTCCCCACTCAGTTGAAGTAGGGCCAGTAGTGGCCTACCAGATATATGTTTAACATGTATTCCCGGTTTATATACATATTAAATTGCATATATGCAAAAAAGTGCACAGCATTAAAGTATTGTGTGTCTCTCTGAGTTTTCATATTATCAGATCAGTCTCTGTTTCTTTAATTTCAGTATAAATTCTAATGAATTTACAAAGAAATAAAAAAGTGAGTACTTTAAGAACAAAACTATAAAAGTATATATTGAATTAAAGGGTGAGCAAAACACGATAAGACTACATATAAAATTTAATAAAATATATTACGTGAAACATCCAAAAGGTCGTAAAAGAGGGTCTAAATCTCCATTCTGAATTAAAAGGGCAGCTCTGTAAATAAACGCATTTTTAAAAAGCATGGTTCTAAACCTTCTGTCTGCAGTATTTTTTAAATTGTAGTTTGCCTTAACTGACACCGAGATGTTAGCTCCAAATGTAAAGGACACGCTTGGTGTTATGGATATTTTGAGCAAGTCTGATAAATTCTCTTCCGACAGCAACATGTATCTGATTTTTCAAGTAAATCGTAATCAAGCCAAAATAGTTTAGTACTTCAGAAAAAAAAACCTGACTCTTTTCTTGATTTACATATGAATGGTATGGTACAACCAAACTGGACCGATGATATGAGGTACTTTCGGGGCATTAAAAAACTTCCATGCCCGTTTCAAAATGATGAGCAATATGCTATACGAGGACAGGGCATTTCAGATGGCATCTTTGAGATACGGTTAGTAAATGTTAGCGTATTGTCCATACAGACTCCTCTATAGGTACATTGCGTTTTCAACACACTCCACGGACACATGAAACGCGTGTCAACTCAAGTCAGGAATTGCGGCTCACTAACACATTAAGATCATGTGGAATCTTTCGATGCATTAGATGATGAATGAGCATACCAAAATATAAACTATCCTGTTACTTAATTTTGCACCCAGAGATATGCTAAAACCTCAGGTTCCCCTCCCCCCAAGTTTTAAAGTTGTCAATAGGGATAGATAAACAAACAGACAGAAAAACAAGCCATTATAGCAGCTTAATCTGTCTAGCTATCTCTATCACGCAACAACTAGTAGACCATATATCATGTCAATAATGATTCTAGTAATTGGACGTTACGTGTCACATTAGATACAGACACATTCTGAATATTTAGTTTTTACACAACTGCGAGGGTCTGGGTTTGAAAGACAAAAACAAACCACTGGTTTAACCCCATGACGTCACCATTCTATTCAGTTCTTCGCTATGAGTTCACTGTAACTATGGTGATTAGAAAGAAGCAAAACTGTGTATTCAATTCAGTCTCTCTGTATTATGTATCAGGGAGGGGGCTTTGTTTTGTTACCTGGTTGGTGGAACTTCGTTGCTGCACATCAACGGCTGATCAAGGCTAAGAGACGTACACTCACAATAAAAATAGGCAAACCAATGCTAAGTCTATTAATAGGGTTGTCATTAAAATATAATAATATATCATGATGATCTTATGTTACGTAAAAGAAGAACGCAAAACATGATAAAGATTGACTACTGAAAACGGATAGCGGATGTTGCATGAACAAAAGAAAGAATGACACTGTTACATGGGAGAACATGACTGGTTTTACTAACATGAAAGTATGATGTAACAACATCACTAAACTTTAATGACACGTGTCATTGTTTAACTATGATGATCCATGCAATTTGTTTAATTTTTCGTAAAATTGGAAACAAGAGAAATGGAAAGAATAAAAAAAAAAAACGCACCTGCACGTGGCCTTTTACATTTTCAGCCCCTCAGAAAAGATTCGGTTAACATATGGTGAGCTAGATCAAGTGTCATTTACATTACATTACTTATGAATAACTTTTCATATGTGCATTGATAGCCTGAATAAAGTTAAAATGACATCTATAACTCAAACGTCAGGCCAATATGATGTATCACTCTCAGCGTATATGGATGGCAGATTCATTATGATTGCTGCACTTTGTATTTTGAGTTTATCCAAGCCTGCAGCCGCACACGCTGCAAGAGAGTTTTACTTCTGATATCATCAACAACAAGGACTAACTCACCTGCCTTGCTTTACATGCTATTGTTGCACAGCTAAGTATATACCTTTGATATCATAGGAAGTACTTGAAAACTTGTTAACACGAATTTTTTTCCGCTCTCCTATATGTTTTCTCTTCCGATATTTTACCAGATAATCCTGTTTTGACTAATGCCCATAGTAAACGACCCTGTGCTAATCTAGCATGAAAAAGAATCAAGTACTGTTACTGGCGTTTGTTGACCTCAGCTGTCTAAATCTGGCTTTCATATGTAGGAGAAGTTTGTCCCCGACCCAATTAAACAGCGGGCAAATAAAAAAAAAGAACGATTCAGGTAGGTTGTGAACAAACAATCACATAGAGTCGGAAAGGCTCGACGCATTACTGGAACAACCAAGACAATCATATACGCTTTACACTCGACATGCGCACATGACAAAGGTTTTTACAAGGGTCTTTTTTCTCCCTAGTCTCTCCCTTCCGTATGTCCCAAAAAGGCAAGCAGGGAATTGATAGTAAGCTCAGGAATGTAGGTTGCAGATGTGGCCTTTGCGGCAATTCGCCGTTTTAAGCATGACGTCACTCTTCTTCCTGGCGCTTTCGCTTCAGTTATAACTGTCTACTAAAGAAGGCGCAAGCAGCAAAAACAGTGTGTGATTCATTTCTTAGCTCAGATCGTCATCAACAAACTAAGGCTACATGAAGTCGCATTTCGGATATAAAAAAGTTTTCGTTTTAGTGGGAAATTAGTACAGTCTGCTTAGAGGAAGTGCTATTCAACCCCCTCATCCTATACCCTATATCTATCTAGAGGACGGTCACTGTAACCTCACGTACACGAAAAGAAAATAATATAGTGTATCGAATAAACAAAGAAAAAAAATACTAAAGTACTAAAGTAGGCTATAAGGATGAATAAATAAAGGGACTGTTTTTCTTTCAGCTGTAAAATCAAACTTTTGTTAACATGATGTTTTCTTTTCATATATGGTAGATCGAAGTATGAATGAGTAAGTCGTAGTATGTATATACTTTTCGATCATGAAATGATAATTAATCCCAAATACAATGGCTTAAGCCTTCATGAACAAGGGACGGTATAAATTAAGAGAGAAAAGTAAAGGGAAATTGGGCGTTTAGAATACACCAACATGGAATACAAAGAAAATAGGATGATCATTGTGAGACCATTCATTAGTCCTATCAATAACCACAAAGCTATCAAGGCTTTGACGCGTCACCCTCAGAACCTTGGTAGCTTAGTGGATCGAGTAGGTCGCCTTGCATGAATACAGACGCTGGGTTCGAACCCCACTCATGGCTTCATTTTTCAAGATCGAAAGATTTATACATATTACGACTTACATATATATTTCATTTGAGTTTGATTTACTTTTTAGACCTTTCACTTTGATTGAAGTTAGTCCCGATAACCCTATCAATTTTGTTTATACTTTCGACTTTGAAGGGGGGATCTCTTAAAGTATTGAATGTTATGACACAAGCGGGAATATATATCTGTTTATGCTGAAATATCAACCTACGAGGGGTGCCTCCAATGTTGAAAGATGACAACCATGTATAAATGTAGCTACAGGGTATGAAACTTTCTTTGTGGCAGTGAAGCGGTTGAACCGGCGTATCTTTCTTTAGCCTATAGTCAGTACAGTACCGTTAGTCATCTTATATATGATACTCCCGTGCATTATAACGATACCGCAGTAGTTCAAACAAATTTGACCATTCCAGAAAATTCCCAATAAGTCCTCATTTCCAATCTCACCCTTTCCTGTCAGGCTTCTCCTCTTTTCTTGATGGATAATCTGTCCATATGTTGACCTGAGTTTAATACCTACATGAATACACTTTTCCCGGGCACCACTTAACGCTTCAGTTGACATGAATATGCATGAAACATGCGTCTGATCGATAGCTCTAGAATGTGAATGTACTTGAAACTTTAGAAAGTCACCGGAAACTCAATTTATCATAGCTTTTCTGCTGATATCCACGAAGATATCAGCTTTAATTAAAGGCTCTATACGAGATGCAATGTGCTGAGATACGAGAAGTATAGAAACCACGTTATTACTAACATCTTTTCACACCAGGCTGAATCCAATGCGATACCGTACGACGCGAAGCGATAAGATGGGGTGGAAAAAGTTTTTAACTTTTTTCGCTTTTGCTGCGATGTTTATCTTCAAGCCAATTGTTCACCGTAAAATATCATGATTAAAAGGAAAATGAAAAAGCAAGAAAGAGTTGCCAGTAGTGTCTAAGGAAAAAAAAAAGAACTGCACGACATTTGATCACATCATTGCATATCACGTGACCCCAATAGTGTGTTTTCCCATGGTTAAGTACTGTCCCCTACTTCAAATTCGCAAGGGCGATAAATTCCAGCACTGGTGGTAGTGAAAACGATCGGTGCTGGTACTTCAAGCCATTCGCTTGCCAACTTAAGTACCGACATTCGATTTAATACATGTATACATTCCATTTAATTCATGTACATTTTCAATGTAATTCGTGAGAGTTATATCGCCTATTCAAGTTACATTCAGTTTCATACGTGCAATCATTCGGATAAAGACAACCATACAAATCGGCTATCTGATTGGCTCATAATATAGAGGCATGTAAATTTCATTGAACACGCAATTCAATTCGAACCAATTTATTTCATTTAATGTAATTTCATTTAATATGCGTATGTAATAAAAATATTTTGTCCCATAGGACCTAGAACAAACGTGGACGCTGTGTTCGTTTCTTTGACCCCCCCCCCCCCCCTTAGGCAAGGCTTCCATCTACCTGAAGTAAGTTCCATGTCACCACCCTACTTCCACCAGAAATTTCGTGACATTGCAATAATCGCACGTCACGCTTAAAGGAACGAAGAAGCCGACGTTTCTGCAAAAATTTCCAACAAAAACCAAAATGGATCAAAAAGAGTAAAATGGAACTCCTTTATAATTTCTTTAATCTGCCATGCAACAGACATAAAGCCCCCCCCCCCCCCCTTGGATAAATCTCACCCTTTAGGCTTTAACCTCTTTTCTATTTTATCATTCCCCTTGTATGTCGGCCACCGGACTTCCGCACCGGATGAACCGTGGTGTGTGAATGAGAATGCACGAGGCACTTTGGGTATGCTGTATCAGTTATCCGGCCCAACGAGGTCTGGTTGAGTATATTTTGAGTGGTTGCGAGTCCACAGTAGGGCCACAGTAGGTCCACAGCCAAACAAAAAATACCGTATGAACACCAAAGTCTTAATCTATACCGCACAACAACGCAGCTGAGAAGTCAAATTCTTCGTACCCTTGTAAATACTGTAGGAGATGCACTTTCTTCCCTTCAACAAACGGTCATGGGTAAGCAATTGGAGAGATGATGTTTGTCATCCCGGAACTTGTTACGACTCACCCTTGGTTGTAAATCGGCAGGTACCACCAGCGTGATTAGAGTCACACACGCACTCGCGACTGACTACTGTCACGACTTTTACAAGAAAACCGCTCTTCTTGGCACTGGCCTGAGTTTCAAAGAATTGGATCAACTCTGTGATGGAATGTAAAACGTTTGAGATGGTGAAAAGGAGGTCATGGAAAAAGTTTGTTGAAACACGATTGCGGTTTTACGACATCAGGAATACCCTGTAATTCAAAATGTCACCCTATGACCTAATAGAAGTTACGGAAAAAAAAGGACCCAGGTATCGTTACGCACGGATGGTATTTACGCTGCGGTTACGAAGTGAGGTATATACGCACATGACAATTTGCACGCAGGTGTGTAGGGTGCTGTCACGTTGGAGGCCGTTTTTTCCCTTTCTGGTAAAGTCATTCGCAGTGGTCACCGACCCTGTGCATGTTACGGTATATTGGTGAATAAAAAAAGACATAAGAAAATAATAAAAAATAATCTACCACATGGTACTTCAAAATTGTCCCCTCTTTACCTGTTGTTGCGGCTGATTAGTTACAACAATGCATTTACCTGCCTATAGATGAATACATCTACGCACTACGATGGATCATATCACCATTGGTATCACTTAAAGTGGGTAGGCTACTGGCATATGCGCTCTCCCTCCCCCCCTCCATTCGGGCAAAAATAGTGGATCCATTCCTGCAAACTGAACAGTGGATTCATTCGAGCAAACGGAACTATTGTCAACTTGACGGGACAGGGCTACCCTTGCAGGCCTTAGAGGGCGATTTATGGCGATCAATGACGTATGGTAACGTTTCTGCGTTTCTATTCGTTTTTAATTTCCAGTCTTGTGCTTGGTTCTGTAGAGCCCTTCCTAAACTATGTAAAGCAATAAATATATCTTAGATCCGTGACCATGTTTCAGAACGTTAGCACCATATTTTCGCACAGATAGATGAGCGGCCATATAAAGGAAAATGAAACCACAAAAAAAAAGTATTTAAAAAGTTAAGAAAGAAGGGTGGATGGTTGATTGGTGGGGAAGACAAAAAATAAAAAAAAAAACTTCAAAAATATCATCTGGTGGTTCAATCAATTTGAAACCCCTTCCATCGATTTGATTTGCTTGAGAGAAATCGAATTCAACGTTAAGTTCCCCTTAATATTAAAACAACAGGCGAAACCTTTAGATCTAACCGCCTGCTTCCTGTCCAGGTAACGAAATAAATTAAAAGCGCAAAGGACGAAAGAATATCAAGAACATCAATGGAACATTTAACACTATCCTATACTATAAAACATCCGGGGACCCAAGTACCGAGGCAAAAAAAAAAAGAAAAAAAGAAAGAAGATCCATCAAAACAACAGGTCGTCACTGACTGGCGCCTCAAGTGATGGACTGACGGTATCTATATATGTGTTTATCAATTGTTATCATAATATACAATATTATAAAGTCTATCCCGGCGTTAAAATATTTATTATGTCTTAGAAGGAAGAAAATATCTGGAAGTTGGCGAAGTGAAGGTAGACCAGGTATAGTGGGTTACGTAGAAATGGGTCCTTTTTTCCCCCTGGACTTCTATTCATATTCCAGTAGATACACTCAGTTTCGACCAAATTACTAACGCCCTATACCGTCTCCTTTCCTTAGTTCCCCCTTCCTACCTTACCTTCCCTTTGTCTTCTCATCCCTTATCTTTGTTCGGTTTTCCTTGACATTCCCCTTGACACTTAGCTTCCCGCCCCACCCCCCCCCCCCCCCTCTTTCCCTTTCTTGTCTCTTCAATTCCTTTCGGGTCAACCACATTGCATATAAGAACAAACACTTTTGGGAAAGTCACTTTGTCCCGTTTTAAGTAATATTTCTCTAATACATCTCCTTTCTTTACAATGTCCTCCCACCCCTTCCCATCCGATTCTATTATTCGAGGTATCCCAGTCCCATAATTATTAAACTGATTGGTGGGAACTGGGCCGCGTTTTCTTAGATAAGTGGAGTAGATGTACTATCAGGTCACTCAGTCCTTAAGTACAATAAAGAATTAACATCTCTGTGTCTAGATATGCAATTTGAAATTATGCATACTTGGGTATTGCAATATTTGTGACAGGGCCTATATTATGTCTATTTTTGTTTTTTTGTTGGCGACAAGTGTGAATGGGTCAGGTGAGGCGGTGGGACGGCCGACGGGGGGGGGGGGGGGACTTCCAGCCACGCAAACATTGTTCCATATTTGACAGCAACTTAACTGTTATTTCTGGTCACTTTACTTCATGTATGTTCACTGATACTTGTACTTCAAGCAACCCTGCGATAAACTGCCTATGTGTTTTTAACACGCCAGTCGAGAGAGCCGCTAACAGGTCATCCGGTTCCGGAACTATAAAATTAACACTCGATCACCTAAAAAAACATCCAGGTACAAATTACCAAAATACAGGCCCAAAAGGTTATGTACCTTTAGTATGTTCGGTGATAACTACACGATGCTATATATGTGCGGATTTCTGCTTCCTGGCAGAGGTGCCAACACGTTGATCACGGACAGGTAAACCGTTTTCTTCCCTTTTGTCAGGAAGATTGCCTCGTGCAGTCCACGGGAAGGTTACGTGACTGTTCACCTCTTTATTATCCTTATTGTTTTCAGTATATGGTTTTTTTCAGGTATAAGGCGTACCATTACCCTCACTCGCCACAGGAAATCAAAAGGAATTTGAAGGTACTCAATAGAAAGATTTTAAAATAAAAATACATTCCCAGTTGTTCCATGTAGGAAAACCAAATACTTCCGTAATCTGTAAGAGTTATCCTGCTTAACTATTAATGAACTTTTGTCAGGATCTGGCATATGTAGGGAAAAAATGAGGACCTCCCCGTGTACTCTTCCTTTTTTTTCAATTCAGATTACTTCTATATATGTCAAGTTTAAACTTGTTTTGTTACCTGTATGTATGTCACATGTACTCAGAAAGATACTGGTTGATCTGTGTCTCATCCTGACCAGTTGATTTTCCTTCTCTTTTCTTTTTTATCAGCTTTCTTCGTTTTGGTTCCTAAAATGACCATTAATTTGTTTTTGTTTTATGTACTTTTTCATGTTCATGATAAACAAAGAATGAATGTACGTATTAAAAAATGTGTGGAATAAATGGCCTCACATGGTTGTTTTAAGACCTTAAGCACCTAAAGTATTTCCAAGAAAATATTATATTTATATACCATCTTTACCATCTCTACCATTTTAATTTGAGTGAATAAACTTCAAAATTTTATTTCTCGGTTCAGGAATGTCCCAAGTTAGAGATGGAAGTTGGATCATTCGAAATTATATTGTAAGCTTTGTGATAAATATTTTTGAAATTTCTGACTTAAGGGCAGCTTTTAAATAAATTTGAAAGCTTGCTGACATTCAAAATGTATATAAAGAGATTCTAGCTTCGCTTGGTGGTCGGAAGTTGCTTTTCGACAGTTCTGGGGCAGGTTTTCTAAAATCAAACACCCAGTCAGTTACTATTTACTTTATCTCTTGGTTTGAAGTAGTACACGAAGAAGTGTGCAGCTTTACGTCCCAGGTACGCAGAGGTTCGGCATACTTTAAAGGAATACTCAGTCTCCAGTTGCCAGTTCCAGTTTTAATAGACAATGGAATGAGATACATGAATATACCCCACAGTAGTAGGTCGTCAATTTACGTGAGGAAAGCTTAACAGGTACTTTGAAGATTTTTTTTTTTTGGGGGGGGGTCCCAAGAGGTGGGTGGGTTCCCTTTGATTTAGCCTTGCTCACATCAACCAACGTCCATGCTCTGTCATCACATGACCCTCAGTTCAGTCGCTGTTGTCGATCGCGCGTCTGAATCAATTTATGTATGCAGAGAGCATCCTAACTGCAATATAACCAGTGGAAACTTCTATAGCCGAAATGAAATTAGCACAGGCATCAAGTACAGCTTTTATTACTCAAAACAGTAAAACTTTACGTACAATATCTTTTACTAGAGCTGTGTAATATCTGATCAAGAAAGTCTAATAAGAATGCAACATACAATTGCGGACAATTGTGAACACAAAACAGGGCCGTTAGATCATTTAAAAAAATATATCGTTTTTTTTTTATAGTTTACATTCCGTTTTATTTATCAACTGAAGAAAAAGCAATGGTCCCGTGGGCGTAGATCTGGGGGGAGGGGTGCCGGGGGATAACCCTTTACTTTTTTGAAAGGAGTTCACTGACACATTTGCGCCCTACCCCACTTTTTGTTACCCGAAATTAAAACTAAAAAAACACAGCAATATACATTTTTTCATGATGGAAATGTAAATTTGCTAACTTATAATGTTCTAAGAAATGAACAAAATTTATCAGAAATTAAGAAGGCCAGAGAAAATGAGAAGTGCCATTTCCTGCAATCTGAGAGGTATTTTTATCAAACATTTCGATGCTTTGCTCAATGTCTACTTACACTAGTGGCAGGGGAACAGGGAGTCTCAAGCCTACTGCTGCAGCTTACGTAATTCTGCTTTCTTTTTGATAAAATGAAACTTAGCCTCAGTTATAGACAAATCAACAAAACAGGGCAGGAGATTTGAGGCGACGAGCTGTGGGTGTAACTAATATGCCAAGTTTAAAATATTTTTCATTTTTTTGACGAATGCAAATGGATGACAGAAGTTAAGGTTAGGCTTATTGCACTTATTCATCTGCACCTTTTTAACTATTTTTTTTTCATTTACCGTGTCTCTTGTTGTTTCCATGTCCTTTTAAATCATTACTTGTTTTTATTTTCTAATTCGCTGTTCCAAGAGTCTGTTTTTTATGTATGATACCCCCCCCCCCCATAAGCTTTTCTATGAGTGTTATGTATATCACCGATAAACATCAAAATGTAAAAGCTTCATCTACTCAAAACATTACCAGTAAGATGAGTTAAGGAAGATGCATCATTTGAATATTGGGAACAAATTATTCTTGAGCAAGAAATAACTGAAATTCTATTCTTGACACACCTATTTCTTGAAAAGAAGGCCAACGTCTTTGCTTATTTTTGAATAATTTCTACTTTTGTGTCTTCAAATACTGGTTTCAAAATGTATGTTACTTCCTGGGGAAAAAAACCGAACGCGTTGTTTCCTTTTATGACACTACAGAAGATATGAACCAATTTAATACTTTTATTAAATGAAATCATGCATCATCATACAGGTTTAACAAATTGGAAGACAACAATCAGCATTTTTGCCCTTTCCCCTCCACCCCACTCCCCCCAAAAAACTTGCTCATGTATAGTTTATAAACGAGAATGTACAAATGCATTGTGGTTTCGATGATCCTATTATGAGCATTTTTTTTATGAATCTGACATTACAGCATTAGTATGTGTCACAAGCTACCTATGCTTTATATGAAATATGAGATCTGTACAGGTGTTCTTTCCTGAAATCATGTCTACAAGATTTTAACAAGGTTTGGCATTTATTGACATCGAATGACGTCTGACCGTCGTCGTTAAGGACCAAGTGGTTCTTGTACTCAATGAGGTACTACACCAAAAACAATAGGGTCCTTGTACTCAATGTGGTACATCTATGTACTAAATTTGAGATCTGTCCACGCTTCCATACTTGAGATATTGTGTTTACAAGGCAGGCGTCACAAACACACAGAGACAAACCTACACCGCCACGTGGTTACAAAGGTTACGATTTCATCGAAACCAAAAATGGTGGGGGGGGGGGTTAATTAAATCAAAGCTTTTCCTTTTTTTGCTTTTCAATATCAATTTAAAAAAACTTGGTCCATAAATTTAAGGGATTCATCAATCGGAATTTCAGAAGTCAAAATCAGTTTGCTACTCGTCATTGCAGGACCTATTTTCATGGTCCATTTGGAGAAAGGCCATAGCCAAAGACATGTACGTAACGTCTTTTTAAATACAAAAGTTATACTTACCTATCACCCTTTAAAAATCAAGGTGCCACGGAGTAGCAGAAGCTTTACATATTTGACGATTGATCATGTCATGGATTATTGATTTAACATCTTCTTGTCTGGTCAGACTATAAATAGCAACATGTAAAATCATTTCCATTTTTTTTCTTTGGCAGACCTGTGGCGTGCTGGTTGGGGCTATACGGAAGTAAAATGTCAGCTCACCAAATATCATCCAAATATACTATAGCTTGTTGTGACGTGACCAAAATTATTACTATTGTACTCTTAAGAGTCACCTTGGCTTGTTACGTAAAATTGTCACTAGATTTTGCCACACCTGTAATTGTAATAATAGAAATTTTAAATTGTCAGACTAAGAGGATTCTTACTTGTAACGTGTCACATACCATTCAAAAGTGCTACGATAAATATACTCCATATTATACCTGATTTACCTGGATGGAATAAAGGTTCAACAAATATATCCAGTCACACCATTTGAGATTGTGGAAGAAGAGTGCCACAAGAAATAAACTTGAATCGAGGTATCGGCGAAGGGGGAAGGGGGGGGGGGGAGTGGTGATCTTCAGCTAAGAGTTTACCGTCATAATCAGTCGATAAGCGGGAGGCGGAGACCCTGAGTGACGCTTCTATACATCTCAATGTAAAGGGAATGGTATCCCATTCAGGCACCTACTTCATAGTAAAGCCACCGTCATTGAGAAACGTTTGTACGCTACGTGAATTTTGTATAAAAATATACTGGCATAACTGGATACATGAAAGTACTGCTCACCACCTCCTCCCCCCCTCCTCCCCCTCCCCCATCCTCGACGTCAGGGGGTACTCTAACAATGTATAGTAGGACCTTACTGTACTGATGGTTGTAAAGCAATTCAAGCTTTTAAGCAGTGTTATAACAAGCTAGCCGATATGGTATTGTAACGGTGGTGTGTGCGAAGAAGGGAAGGAAGGGGGGGGGGGGGCAGCAGGAGGAGAGACAGGAATGTCGAGAAATAAAATTGCCGACAAGAGAAATCAAAGTTTGTAACTTCTACGTACATATCTCGACATCAAGTGGTGATGCACTTGAAGAACGCATTACATTAATTCCATGAAAAGTAACAATGAATCCTTTAACACTTAGTGATGACGTGCAGTTGGTCCTCGACGCAGTTGAGCGGCGTTGCAGTTGAAACTCCGGAGGCGAATCCCGGGGCTCACTATGCGAGGTCCCGGGGAACCCTGCATACTGAAACCTCTGAGATATTGAACTTCGGAAAGTAGAGCCACGGGGCAGTTAAAGGGAAATAAGGCGTTTGTTTTACAGAAAACAACCACATTTTTAAAACCAATGTTTGTCAAAAAAGAATGATAGATTATTCAAAATAAGGAAGGACAGTAGCCTTCTTTTCCAGAAATAAGTTTCTTACAGGTAGAAATTCAGTTATTTGTTACTCAACAATAATTTTTTCACCCAAACTTTTCAAAATTCAAAAGATGCACCTTCCGTTACTCATCACATGCATGCATAATGTTTTGAGGAGATGAGGCTTTTGCAGATGTTTATTGGTGAGAGTGGATGGTTTAACAATGATTAATACTATTTTCTTTGTATGCCATGTGGGTATATTCTTAACTCCCTATTTCCCTTTAGACCTCTTTGTAGTTGAATGTATAGTTGAATCTCGGAGACGACTTAAGAGGGCGCAGTCTGCACTCGCGGCCCAGTTGAATCTCGGCGAAATTGAACGGTCGGCGCAGTTGGTTCAGGACCTTTTTTTTCTTTCCAATATCAGTCAACTCGATAACCATGGAACCTGTCCCTCTGTGCGAGACCGGCGTGTCGGACCCTTGAGCGGAACCTTCCGCGAAACCCGTAACACCTCGTTTGCAAGGGCTTTTATATGAAACTATTTCCCCATACATATAACATGTAAAACAACACTCAAACTTGGATGTGAATAAGTAAACCACGCCAAGTCTGCAATGTCTTGACCAATCAAAAACATTTAGGCAACAAGTGCACGGATGAGACTCTGCATGGGCTGATTCTAATACCTAAATTTACCGGAAACACGGACAGGAAATGCTCAGCATCTGCCTAGGCTGCTAACTTCAAATATTTGAATGGATTATTGTATTTTATAGCAGATTTATTTTTCCATTTTGACTCCGTGGCCTGTGAAATTTTGATTTCATCCCGACCCCTCCTCTATTTCCACAGCAGCCTACCAAAGGTTTGCAAAACATATCTCCCTTCGCATGCATATTGTATACGGAAGGGGTCGCCAACCTGTGATCCGCTGGCCAAATGCCGCCATGCTGAGGCATGGTGGAACCACCAAAGCCCCCTTACCCCCAACCCCCAGGCAAAGAAAACGAAAGGAGGGTAAGAAAAATGAGCGAACGACTCAGGAAAAGCAATAACGACATTACCCGCAATAAATTCAATTGTGATATCCAATACATTGGCAAACTTTTGCTTCTATCCGTACCACCCGACAGAGAGATAGTATAAGGAGCATTAAAATAGAGGGAGGGCTTTTAAAATTTGGCTATGTGGCCCCGTGGTTAGGAGAATGTGGCCACTTTAACACCGCAATGAGTGACACAACAGTTACATTAGCGTTCCTAAATTAGGGATATTGGTCGTGATCTATAATTATATGCATATTAATGTCATCGCTTTGTTGGGTTAAAAAAAAGGTATTCAAAAAGCTGCTTAAAATTAAATAATAGTAGATTCAAGATAATGAAATACTAGTCTTACTGCTAGCTGTACGTATACTTCGAATAGGCCTAACACAGTACCTATTGTATATTGCCTATAGGTGTTGATGAAATTAAGAGATATGTAACTGAATAAATATGAAAATCTCAGTCCACGGATACTATTAACGACATGCGAAATTTTCAAACAGATAACTCCGGTGACATTTTAAGTACCTTGATCTTATTACGTTTACTTTTTCATATCAAGGTGTCTCTTATTTTGACCCTAACAATCAATTTGGTTAAAATCCAAGGTAAGTTGTTTTGGTTGAATTCAAGCCTTCTTGTTTGCCACTTTTAATATCAAATGTTACCATCTGTTGTACAAGTACAAAGGTTGAATACTATTGTATCCGCTATTGTACAACACAACTGTCAATTCATTTCCGTTCTTCCTCAGTCACCTTGTTTATCAACGAATCCTGATATTCGCTATTTTCATAGATCACTTTCTGTGCACGGACGGACCCACTTGGTAAAAAGCAAGCTCGTGTATACTTGACGGAGAAGGTGAGATGGACTAAGGGGGAGGGCGGGGGGGGGGGGGTGGGAGTTGAAATTGAGGTGGTGACGTGAATAATGCATGAACCCATGCACTGGCTCATGGGTGTAACGGGCTCAAAAAGTCGTTTTATAAAAAAGCTTTTCGTAACCTTTATTTCGACTGAACACACATATTAATTCAAATGAACAGATTTTCGTGCTTATGTGTTACTTGTGTGACACTTGGTTGTCGAAAACATAACATCCATTAGTTCGTTGTATTCATTTTAAAGGTAAAATGAACACAACAACACCATAAAAAGAGTCAACGTTGTAGTGTTACCGGAGATTCGAAGTGCTTTCTGGGTCAACAATACTTACAACCAATTAACCCCTCAATTCATGTCAAAAGTTTCTTGAAATTAACTTGACGTTTCTGTTCCTCGAGAACAGTCCTGGTGGTAAACTACCTTTAATGATTTGCTCAGGGGACGAGTGATTTTTGGTGCTGCGATGGTATCTGTTGCCACGTGCAGTGATAGTCCTCGCAAAACCAAAAGATGATCAGCCAGTGAAATATTTCTGTTTACAAAGTAAAAGTGTTACGTATGCGCGCATCTACTATGCGCACATCATCTGGGATGGGGCTAAGTGTATTTACACGTAAATATCTAAATATTCATTGCGATGATGACGTCTTCCTGTGTGAGTGTTGCCACATTCTATGACATCATCGTATAGTGATGACATTATCCTACGTGAGTGATGATGTCATTCTATGTCAGTAATGACATCATCCTATATCAATAATGACATTATCATATGTGAATGATGACATCATCCTATGTGAGTAATGACATCATCCTTTATCAGTAATGACATTATCATATGTGAATGATGACATCATCCTATGTGAGTGATGACATCATCCTATGTGAGTGATGACAGCATCTTAGCTTTGTCAACATCATCTTCGTGTCGATATTACCCCTACACGTATATGGTGCGCCTAGAGTGCCATTAATCGAGAAATTGACATATGTCCAATGAAATCGTCATATGTCAGTTTCTCGCAATCTCATTGGATGAAATCGTCATATCTACAAGAAATCGACATATGTCAGTTTAAATCGACATATGTCAGTTTAAATCGACATCTGTCAGTTTCTCGTTCTTCAATTGGACGAGGACGGCACATGGCAGTTCCTGGAATTCTGATTGGAAGAAACTCTCATTTGTAAGATTAAATCGACATATAGACAATTTAAATCGGCATCTGTCAATTTCTCGTAATTCTATTGGGCAAAATAGGACACGTGACAAAACAAATTGACATACTGACATATGTCAATTTAAATTAACAAATGTACAATTTCATCGATCATCTGACAGTTTCGTCCAATCAGAGCCATGGGAAGGGACAGGTGACGTTTATTATCCAATCAGAATACGAGAAACTGACAGATGCGATGCCGATTTAATGTCATACGTCGATTTAAGTTTACATTTGACAGATTCTTTCAATCAGAATCCCAGAAGCTGTCACATGCCCTCTATTGTTCAATAGATTCACGAAAAACTGACAGATGCCGATTTAAATTGTCATACGTCAATTTAATCTTATATATGCCAGTTTCTTCCAGTCAGAATTCTAGAAGCTTTCAGGTACCGTTATTGTCCAATAGATTTGCGAGAAACTGACAGATGTCGATTTGAATTGACATATGTACGATTTAATTCGGCATATGGCAGTTTATTCCAATCAACTTCTTTAAAATGTGTCATATGTAAATGTAAACCAATGAAAGGACTTGAAACTGTCACATGTAGAAGAAATTGTCATATGTCAATGTCTTACAGATATGACGATTTTATCCAATCAGATTGCGAGAAACTGACACATGAGGATTTAATTCGACATGTGTCAATTTCTAGACTTATGGCACGCTGGGCACACCATAGACGTATTGACATCCCCCTTCGTGTTAGTTGATTATGGCTGCTTGGACCACACCAGTTCTGTCCCAATGTAACACTGTAGATTGCAATCGAGTCTTTTCGTGACTTCCATATCATTTCTGAGTTTGGCCTCACAGAGAATGTATCGCCCAACCTGTGAAGGTTTTTGCAACTGTGCACCCATTATTGTTGTATCTGTAGGCCTACTACATGTTAGTTAAGATTCACAGGCTCAGTGCATCCATGTGTATCATCACAGTGCCTGGTTCACTTACGTGAGAACTAAACCCAGTTACCCACTGCTATAAGAGGACGTGGGTTGAATGGTAAATTTTTCCCACGCAACATATACACTAAGAGACCTTTCCTTCAAGTCTGACCTATGTTTGGGAACGACAGGCGTTTTCCTTATGAGATTTGCAGAGCTGAAAATGGAACGTAAAAGCTTTTATTACGTTTCGAAACACCGATGCTCATTCAACATACGTCAACAAAATGTACGCCACGCTCATGTAATAAAGATGTTATTGGCTATGTGTGGCTGTTATTCATAGGCTTTCATTATTCACTGGTGTACACCGGAGCTAATGGATTAGAGGAACGGTTCCAATCACTGTTCTGGGTCAAGATGGATGCAAACTTACAATTATCTTTGGCAATGTATGAAAAAGAATGTAAGAATTCACAACCCACAAGAGAACATGTTGCGGGGTGAAGAGGGGGGGGGGGGGGAAGTGGGGTGGATGGACGGTCACCTTCCAGTATGAGAGAAGGTAAAATCAAGTAGTGGTGGGGGGGTGGGGGTTATACTACAGTAATTGTCAATAATTGTTTCTGTTTCGTCTATCACTGCCGATTATTATATTCAAATCTACAGTAGAAACGTGAAATTGTTTGTAGTCGGTCGGCGACGTGGTGAATACAATAACTGAGGTCTGAGTGCCCTTGAAGGACCAGTATGTAAGACGTACTATAAAGCAATAATGAGCGCACTTTGGTGATAGAATTAATGTTGAGGACGGCATACAACATCAAGTCAGGCTTGTTGCTCAGTGTGATGTAGACGACGTCATGTTGAAAAAGAAAACCACACATACACACACACAACAATGCCACATATTATCACGTGCATCACGTGATCATTTGATTGCAGTCTGGTACTTAGAGACTACCAGGCGGGAGCCTTGCAGTATAGAAGGCGTCAATATTGCCTGTAGCTGATGTACCTCACCCTCGAGTCCTTGGTAAGTGAGTAATTTTTAAATGTACAATTGATATTGTTTAATATTTGTTGAACATTATAGTGCTTTAAAAGTCAGGTGACATGAAAATGACATTTTGGAGTATTGGGTGCATTAAGCATTGAAAATATTAAAAATAGCCACAAATTTATCAAATTCCGTCAAAAATTTACCAATTTACAGGAAAATTAGTGTCTTACAGCTGTATCATGAATAAACATTGCTATATGCAAATTTGTGACGTCGAGAGATGGACTCCTGTGATATGTCATATGTTAATTCTACGTTAATGTAACCTTTATTTCAAGGACATTTGAGAATCTTTATAATCCCGGAGTGTTTAATTTTGGAAGCATGTATTTTCTTTTTTTCAAAAATATCGATATTACTTACCAACGTCAAAATCAGTAGTTAAGTAATTAAGAGGCAAAATCTAGAGGCTTAACAAAGGAAATACTGACACTGTGCAACACTCCATGTTATCTTTTTTGCATTTTTCTCAAGCTTTGAAAAGTCATGTCTCAAAAACGGTAAAAGACATGAACAAAATTCCAACGGATTTTCACTCAGGGTTTACTTTTGCAAGTTCTAAATGAAGGGTGCTCTTTTCTAGAAGCATGTGTATTCTTTTCAGTCTTGGAGCACAGTTAATTTTCTAAATTATTACCTGTTTTAATTAGAACTATTGTCACAGAATGGCCACATGGCCACAGAAAAGACAACTTATAAATAGGCAGGTCATAGACGGAATGAGAGTGTTGCTGTAAGTCTCAATTAGATCTATAAATTCCATTCAGTCTTAAGGTTCAGACAGAGTCAGATTACACTTTACAAACTGTTATTTGATTAGGCTAAAATGATTGAGACGTTCAGTTAAATAACGCTTAACAATAAGACATAATGGAACACAAGTTTGTTACTTGGTTAACTTGGAACTGGTGAAAGATCTGGAATTCGGATTGAGCTTAATAAGTTAATGGACCACAAAAAGAGAGAATAGACCTATGGTGTGCATTACAGTGCCTTAAAACTATTCAACAGCTATTAACAACGATTATTACAAAAACTTTTAATTTTCGTTCCATTGGCCCGGTAGGATTATCTGAGCAATTGTAATCCCAGTGAACAGTTTTAAGTAACAAAGGTTACCGTACCACATAGCAAGTGATGTGTAAAATTATTCTTGTAGAACATGATCAATTAGCAGAGTCGCTTATACCTCCTAGACCCCGTCCATGACAACAGAGGAGAAATTAAAATAAGACGTGACTCTCTTTCCTCAGTACAAATGCGATGTATAGTTCTGTTCACTTTTACTATCTTCACCTCACCATATAATGTCAACAAACCCCCTCCCCCCCCCTTAGATCCTGCCATATCTCCAGTTGAATTTCTACACAATCGACTCCTGGTATTTTGTTGTCATCTGACACTCCTTCGTTCTTCCTTCATTTCTGCCTGCTGTCTTCTTAATCTTTCCCTCTTGTGTAGCCATAAGCCCAGACTATGCTATGAACAAACATACTACTTTCATTAACATCCGTGGCAGCTGTCCTCCGTGTGCCTTGTGCAGGGGAGACTATTTGCTTCCAGATAACTCCAACATCAAATATACTATTAACATTTTTTCCATACATAGGTATCACACTGAAAGACTCCTCGGTTATTCCTGTCCCACCCAGTCCACTTTACCCCACCCTTACCCCTCTCGCCAGCACTTATCTCCCCCCCCCACACACACACACACACGCATATCCAGTTCTCAAAGGTCATTGCCTCCGGGCAAGTACATCCCTGGTACTCACACACTGCTCGCTGATTTTAGGCAGCCCTAAACGATATAAGCACATGAGTTTTCAATCGTTACAGCTCCCAGCTTCAACACTGTTTGTCATCAAATATCTCTACGTAGACAGACCTCCTGCTCTTTTCAATAGAGTATCGATTCTATTGCTATAAAGTTACAAACCAAGTAGCACGCGATGGTAAACTAAATAAAATATAAACAATGTCAACCGGAAGCCACAAAGTAGATGGTATTTCTCGTTCGATATGTTTCACTCCTTAACCTTTTTCATCAGTAAAGTAAGAAAAACGATAATATGTCATTGAACTAATGACAAAGACGGTATATATATAAAACAATAAACAAATGCGTTAGCACGTATGCACATATAAATAAGCATACCTTGATATGTTCTTGTCCACTTACCACATGATTTAACTTTTATGTAATAAAATGACTTGATTGGATTTAAAAGTTCATCCCGTTTTCGGTTTCTTTACTTCCCCCTCGGCTTACTACATAAATGTAATGGCCTGCACTTAGAACTGTAAAAGAAGGCGTTTCCGTAATTCCCTGTGCATTTCGTGTAACGGAGTAAATTACCTAGTGGTGGCACACGAAGAAGCTTAATCACAGCCTCGGTATATTGTTATGTATTCTTGTGTTACTTAATAAGACAGAATAAAATGTATTTTGCTGAGAAATATTTTGACTTTTTGCAGAGTATAATTTACTAGTTTTAAGCCCGAAGCACATGTCACGGAAACGGTATCGACTAAAAAAAAAAAAAACATTGTGGCCAGGAATGGACTCTCGGTCGTTGTTACCATTTATGTATTATATCTCTTGGTGCAACACTACTTTAAAGGTTCGGTTTGAAAGCATATTGTGTCCATTTTAAGACAATTGGATCCCTCGTGCACTCAGTTTAATGCGATGCCTGTCAAAAGTTTTGACCCATGGCAACTAACTACAGTGGCTACTTTTAAATCGGTCGATCGAAGCAGTTTTACTCAATGATTTCCTTTACATATAAGCTTACTTTATATTTTTGACCAATTTAACATAGTATATAGTCTATTTGCGCATGCGTGTGCCATTCATTTTGTGAACCAAACGCATAGATAATGCGCTACATCTCAATCGGAATGTAGGGCAATAACTGAGTTCAGTGGCAACAGATTGAACCACTTTTAGCCTCAAAGTAACAGGATATTATGCAGGAACTAAGAAGTCAGTGAACTGATCCCCTTTTGAGGGTACATCCGTGTTTTCACCTGCTATCCAGAGAAACCGTTTTATGGCTAACACGATGGTGAATAGCATTGTGCCAGTATTTGTGTCCAATGGTCCTGGAGCCTACAATTTTTTTTTTTTTTTTTAACTGCACATAGTATACCACCGAATCTGAACTGAAGGCAAAGAAGTTGAACTAAGAGTTAATAAGTGGGTTCGGGTGAACTGTGACTAATTCCAACCTCAAGAATTCAACTAAAGGTCGCTTGGAGACGATGGAGTCTGGCGCCTTCCTGAATGGGAACATGGGAAGGGCCGTACCACAACTAGCAAAGCTTTAAATGTACCTTACGTCTAGAATTACAAACAAATATATTTTAGAGATTGCGATATTTATGCAACTTCTACCTCCATAGCTTGTTTCATTGGTGAGTATGAAATATTGAAAGATATCGACTTGATTTGAAATAGTCAGTTTCGCAATAGTTTAATTGAGATGTCCTTCTTGGACAACTCACATTACAAGCTTTTCTTCCTGAAATTAAAATGTTTGTATAACCGTGAAAGGTTTATTATTTTCTTGCATAGAATGTTGTGTAGAGAGGTAAAGTCAAGTGACATAACATGTTCAAAGTAAAGACAGTAATCACATTTCAAGCCAAGGGGCAATGGTTTTTGCAATAACAAAGAAAATTAAAGAAAGTTATTTGAGTAGTACAAGAATGACATCACAAATTTTGGAAAAATTCATCATTTTAAATTGTCATGAATATAACTTCAACAATGTTATATCTCAGCACAGGAATGTCCTTCTGTAGATTGGAGTTAGGTCATTTAAATGTATTTTTAAGCTTTGTGAAATTATACGGTTTTAAATTCTTGACTTTAGCGATGTTCTAAACCACTGGGAATGAATTTCGACATTACTGTTACGCATGTCGCAAAACAGAAATCTACTACGACCCCTTCAGCCTCGTCTGGTGCATGTGCCTTTCCTCCCATCTTGCACCGTCTATGGCCGGTGGTTATGGTGGAGGGGGGGGGGGGGGTGAGGCGGTGGTTGCTGTAGACTTGTAGATAAAAGATGAAGTAGCTGCAGTTGCATTCCTGCCAGCAGTCCCCCCCCCCTTCGCTCCTTAAGGGGTACAGTTATGGATGAAAAGTTTGGTTGCAATCTTTGGTTGAGATCTGGCTATATAATGACACTATTTCATGATCACTGAGTTAGATGGATGATCCTGATTTCAGCCCATCTTCGACAAGGAACTTACATATATGCTCGGACTATTTATTTATTTTGTTCTTCTTTTACTCTAATTAGAGCAACAGCTCTGATAGTTCTAAGTTACCATTATGTTTATCATCTGTACGGCTGAAATTACTTCACAAAGTTAAATTTATGTCTACATATTGCTGCCTACTTAATCATGTATAACTTTCCACATTGGTGTGTACCTCGTGGCCAAGCAACGCTCTGTGATTGAAAGACATTTTACATGTGTAACTTGACAAACACTCTTGTTTGTTGATTGGATAAAAAGACCGTTTTCATTTTTCAAATCACGTGACTCATTCATACCAGGACTGTAAGCGAGTCCACTCCCCCTAATCACTCTTCAGGCCAATACCTGATCTCAAACACAACGAGTTAAAGCCGAGACGAAGCCGAATCTGAGATCATCATATAAATGGATCAGATGGATCAGATGGATCAGATGATTATTAAGTAGCCAAGGTTTATACTGTAAAATGCTATATGTGACCACCTGTGAAGATGCCAATGGTACAGGAAATATAGACTGGTGTACCCATTCATGGTCATGTGTACAGCTGAGTATATACTAAGCAGGTACCACTTTTGACTCGACCTGAAATGCTAGGGAGGCACACAGGCCTTGTGCTAGTCCTGATGAGTACCACACAGAAAGGGACAGGGAGAAGGATTCCTTCTATAAGTAAATGAAGAAAACATGACAACTGCTAGGTAATTCATGGCTCTCCTCGGCCGCTGTACAAGTAGCACTCTCCTACCTTATGATGTTGTATAATGATCCTATGAAATACTGTATTTGCATATACCTAAATCAAAATTTATGAATGAAATTGTACCTAAAGTCTTTACACGCAATTATTAATGAAACTTGTAGTCTGACTATCATTTGATTCCATAATGATTTATTGGTTTCATGACCGGAGTTTTTTATACTATTATAATAATGCCATAACATGTATAAAGCTCTCTTACAACAATGAAACACATCAAACCCTTTGTTCAAATAGGAAATAAACAATGCTTCTCAAATTTTAAATTTAGGAGATAACCACAAGAATGAAACCAACTTTATCTAATTTTTATTTAAGTGGACCCGAGTTTGACTCAGATCCTATAATCTGAAGTCAAATTGCAGACCATTTCCTGTTCGATTTCAGCCCCCCCCCCACACCGGGCCGATTTCGAGTCCACGAAATAAGTCGGGACCCCTTCATTTACATTAAAATTTCTCTCGCAGAGACGCTTACGTTAGGGTCCAACATAAGAACAAATGACGTTATTCCCTTGCATGCCCTATCAATAAATTAAGAGAAAAGGGGCATATGAGGGTTCCTTTTCAGGTGCTCAGCTCTGTATGGGTGTAGAATGGGATACGCGATGAACAAATTATCACAATTCTATCATATTTTCAATTTATTTAACTGCAAATTAGAAAACATAGCCAAAGCCCAAATGGTCGGCTGTTCCATTGACAAGCTATTGATTAGATATTATCGTTAGGAGGTACCTGGTAAAAAAAAAGTGGCATCGGAGTGCTGAGGATAGATAATTGCAGACATCATATTGGTGTCTTAGTAAATATTAAATTTTACTTCTAATGTTTTTTTTAGTTGTCGTATGGACGAGCCGTCTTCCGTCGTCTTACATACAGATCCTGTTTCCGGTCGCAAGAAAATTTTCAGAAAGGGCTAATTATAAAATCAATAATAAGAAATGAAAGAACTAATCGATTGGTAACAGTAGCCTCACTCTAAATGTTTAAGACAATGCATGATATACTTTCATTTTCACTTCCTGATCAGGAGTCTCCGAGAGAGATGTCATTTATTTATTGAGGGCAAATGGTGGGTGCGAGGACTCTTGGGGTCCAATCTCTTCTTGGGGATGAAACAATGTGAAAATGTGCGTGTTGCCATAGATACATGTTGTATGTCGAAGAAAGGTTTTAAGTGATGGTGTCCTGATAATGACATACGCGTCGTTATCATAAATTCATCAATTTATCCATTCACTTTCTTTTCTCACGTTTATAAGCTCGGGGAGACAAATATAAGATTTCCACTATCCCGACTGCCTTACTTAAACAAGAAACTAACTGAATCATAACATAAAGCAAAATTAAAACTTCATATGAGAGGAACTTGAAAACTGTGCCATATCAGAGTTGTGAAAATGGAGTCAATTTTACGTGCACTGCAGAATTTTCAATACTCAAAAACACAAACACGCAGAGATCATGAAACATACGTGACAAGCAGAAAAGGGTGTGATTTTAATTAAGTAGTGAGTGGAAGTTAAATGATGGGGTACAAGGGAGTGCCATTGGATGAGAACACCTTCGATTGTTGGCAACACTAATTACGAGACAAGCACAAAGCTCAACCTCAAACTAAGTAACGTACCTTACACATTGCCGTGCACGTACAGATGTCTCACAGTTATAGCTTTCATTCAAACTTACATCCAGAAATCATAGGCAGATATTTCCACATAACAATGGTGGGGGACGATAAACGCACTTTGTGTACACGCATAAATATTTAGACAATTGAAGAGAAAGAATAAGAAATGTAGAGGGGCAAATCTTACCCGGGAACGAAGAATTCCCATTCGAGACCTGTCTTAGTATCTTAACGACTTTGAGCAAGTCTACATCCTGGCGGCAGTTGCGTGACAACAATGTTTGCTAATCCAGACAACTCACACGGACATTCACTTTACTATATATGTGTTGATAAAATTAACGATCAGATTATTGACTATCGAAGTAAGCGTATGGGCCCTCGAACTCCGACAACACAAATAACCAGTTGATTCGTTTGTCACGAAAGGGCCAACTAGTTTTAACAAACAGAGCTTGCACTTTGTTTACGTAATAGCTCCATGGTATAATATAAAGACTGGTGTCAGTTTATGTCCAATGAATTTTTGTTAAAGATGCATCTACAGCTGTATATGCATATGCAGTTGCACATGTTTATACAACTGAAGAACTTTTAGTTTTTACAAAGACTATATATATATATTATATATATATATATAGTAAAAACTAAAAGTTCATCTGTCTCACACGGAGGGGGGGGGGGGGGTATAATTGTTGACGTATATCTAGAATACATTTGTACACTAGACTCAGCGTTAAAAAAATGTTAGGAAAGTACAGAGCTGAAAACGATAACGGAATCACCAAAGCCGTGTCCCTTGGCAATTAATCTTAGTCATTAATGAAAAAAATCACAAAATATACATAAGGTTAGACTATATAAATATAACACAAAGTGGATTATATGAAGGGAATCGAACGCATTATAAAATATTATCACTTTCTTATTTATGTTGAAGAATGTCATCAGCTGTCATCAAAGATCATGTAATTACATCACAAAAATTAATGTATCCCTAATTAATCAACGCCGGTGGTTATACGACACTGATATTTTACGATTTGTCAACTTCACTATATGTATAAATTCATATATCTGCAAATGTGTAAGGTTTGATGATAAGTTTAAGCACTGAGACAGAGTGACCTATATCTAGTAGATAGAGCTATGATAAGGTTGGTTCCATATGGTGTTGTTCCTCAAAAGAATATTAAAAAAAACTAAAGTATTCAATACCCTTAAATTCTGCTGATATGAACCACAGTATCTTCCAATAAATCAGGACTTTTGGTCGGGAATTAAGTCAAAGATTTTTCAATACCACAGAAAACTTGAATTATGAGTAAAACATCTGAGGTGAAATATCAGGCTTTTTTTTATAAATAAGTAAAAACAACCCTTGTTGTTGTTGTTATTACTAGGCTCACTGTTATTGTTATTATTGTTTTTGTTTACCCTTATTGTCATTTTGTCACTATCATGAAGTAAATGAATTTGTAAAGAACAATGGGTATCTATAACCGTTGAGGTTCTCATAATATATTTTTTTCTTTTGCCAAGTTGTCACGCGATTGTTTCCTTATAAAGAACTCACTTCTGCAAGTCCTAACTTTTACCACACTTTATCTTTTTGATGATTTGTCAAATACGGTTGTGATGTTATTCACCTAAGGCCGACACGCAATAACGACACAAAACACAAACGATATAATAGCAAATATTCTTTTAATGGCTTTTTCGAAGGGGGGGGGGGGGGTTGAACAGACGAACGTCCATCATAAATAACAGGTTTGACGTTTTCCCATCAAACACGCAATACCGTTACTGAAGTTAAATCGGAACTTCCATTTTTGTTATCTAGTTAATGTGAACAGAAAGATCGCGTGTGAAAAGTAACAATGGATCAGCTTCAGCTGTTCTGAAGGTTCTGAAGGTTTTCATGACCTGTTGCGTGTTGAGAAAGAAAAAAAATCACAAATTATGGGTAAGGCACAATTGCATTAATTAAACTGTCATGAGAAACTAAGAAAAGAGAGGACAAGAGTTGTCTCTGAAACTGGCTAGAGGGATTAAGAGAGAGAGAGGGGGAGCGGGGTATTGTGGGGCAAAAAGAAAATGGAATATTGGGGATGTGGACGGGAGGAGGGGGTGTTAATTACAAAGGGATAGGGTCTCCGAAAGGGGTCAGACGATGGTGTTTGAGATGAATAGGATAATAGTGTAGGTTGAACCAGTGAAGACCACTGAAGAAAGTACAGTGAACACTGGAAGGAGACCCTGATATATATATATATACTAAAGTATTTTGTTTATTATTTTATTTATTATTTATTGCTTTATTATATATATATATTTTTATTTTTTTCTGTTTTATTTTTATTTTTCAGCCGAATCTAAGACCTATAGGATCACCGTACGATCGCGACACTCTATACCGTTTCGGTCGCTCTTTTTTCTTCAGTAAATTCAGTGAAAATACACATTTTTCTTAACAATGATAAAAATGAATGAAAAATATCATAAAGTGAGAGGAAACAAAACCAAAATCTGTCATCAATGAAATCGACCAACCTGACCCTCTGAATACATTACATTACTTCAATTAAAATAGCTGCGTACGATCCGTCACAATGAAATACATTTAATAAGATTTGACCCCTCTGCCCCATTTTGCTTATTACAACTTAGGAAATTCATCAGCTATCGCTTTAAGTTTATGAATTTGAACAAAGTCGGTAATTAGCAATAAACAAAAATTCTTTTATCGACTTGCATACTTTATCTTGCTTTCTCTTCCTGGATGCCAAAGGGATAATTATCGATTAAAATTTCCTAGACCCGCTGAAAGTTTCCCAGGGTAGGCAGGCAGGCAGTTTTTGTGAATTATTCAACTTTGAAGCTTCCCACTAGGAATGGTGAAATTAATGGTTCGCTATCAAGACTTCTTGTGGAAGTCATGGAACGTAGATGGAATGGAATTACGTCATCTTTTGTCCCATGAATTAGTCCCAATTTTGGATTATGATGCTCCGAAAACGGGCAAACATGCAAGCCAACATTCCTCTTTTTTACGGATGGGTTGCGCATTTTGTCCTATGTTCAAAGTGCTATGATTGTTACAAGCTGTTTGAACGTCAAGTTTTAAGTCAATAAAAACTTGTTGCGCGGATCGTGACTATCTTGTAAGTGATCCCTGTGCACACACACACACACACACATACACACGTAGTAAATCGACTTAACGTACTTGAAACAAGTTTAAACCAAGATTGCGTGCAATCGCTAGCCGTGATGACCGGTTCGCGTGCAGCTTATCGGTGGAAGATCAATACTCAGATACTACAATTGTTAATCTTCTCTTAGTTTATTGTTATACCTTACAACGAGTTTCTTTTTTATGAATTCACGTCTTTTGAAACTATTCAACCAGTTCAAGTGGGCAACAATAAATTCTGTTTGGATTTAACTTTGTTTTTTTATTCTTGTTTACAAGTTATCGTCGTTGTCTGCAAGTAAATAAACCAACACGAAATTGACCTAAATCAAATTTGTCACACAGACTAATATAAGATTTATGTCATAGGGAAGCTACCTTTTTTTCTAATTGTATTTCAGTTTTTTTTTTTCATTTTCTTTATGTGTCGAGATAAGGGGGCAGCTAATGCGCAATCCACTCATTCAGCGGTAGACAACATCACCTACTGACCCTCGACATCCAACAACGGAGGTCAGAAAGTGTCACCGATTTACACATCGTTACAGTTTAAAAATTGTCAAATGCGCTATTTGCATCTAATTAATATTTCGGGATATTTATACACCCCAACTTAAAAAAAAGTCGCAAAGGCGGGATTTCGCATCCGAGTTGTTCAACACACTCTTTCACGGTACCCAATCAGCTGATACCAGCCTGTAAACGCACTATTTGTAACTTTCTGCGCAGTCTCAAAACCGTTTAAGTAGAGATAAGTCAATGAATAACTCCGCAGTCGTGCTTGCTTATCGCTTGGTTTTCCAGGGCCTGGAAAAAGTTTTATCAACTACACGTGCTCAAGCTGTAGTATTTTAAAGTGAATTCAACTGAGAGATATATCAGCAAAGGTATATAAAGAAGTTGGACAATGTGAATCTATTCAGATAAAGACCATTGTTCGTGTTTAAGAGGTGATAAAGAAGAAGGGCCACAAGGCACAAGAGACGAGTAGAGATAAAGATTTGGGAGACAGCAAAACAATTGTAACCACAGAGGAAGACAGGCGGAGAGAGGCAGAGAGAGAACGTGAAAACCGTAGATCTACTAGTTGCTTTTCAAGACTCTACTTTCACAACCTCTCCGATAAGGCCTGAAAAAATGTCATCTACAGTAGACACTCAAGCCAAGTCCGTCCCTGGGCCTAGAGGTTTACCAATTCTTGGCAATGCTCACCAACTTAGCAACGAGTTGCACAAGGATTGTGACAAACTGTCGCGAGAGTATGGTGACGTTTTCCGGATTCGCATCGGTAGTAAGGACGTGGTAGTCCTGAACGGACCCGAAGCTATCCGTCAGGCCCTGGTGCGTCAATCCGTCGACTTTGCAGGCCGTCCAGATCTTCTCTCATTCCGGTCGTACAAGAACACCCTCGGCGAAAATATATCCTTTACGACTTACTCGCCGGGATGGAAAATCCACCGCAAACTTGCAGAAACTACTCTGCGGACGTTCACGGCGGGAACGCAACGGCCGATCATGGAAGAAAAGGTTATCTACGAGGTGGATGAGTTAATAAACTTCTGGACTAAAGACATTAACAACAACAACAACAATGACAAGAACCAAGAGGTTGTGGTTGACCCTACAAATACCATCAAACTTTCAGTCAGTAATGTTATGCTATCATTCATCATCGGAAGAAGACACAACCTGGACAACCAAAAGTTGCTCGACTTTCTGTCAGTCAGTGAAGACTTTTCCGCAGCGACGCAAAATGGTAACGCGGCGGACTTCATGCCGTGGCTTCGATACATTGCTCACGGACTCATAACGAAGTTCGAAAAAGTGCTTCGTTCGTATAAGGATTGGTTTGGCACTTACGTCGAAGAGCACAAGAAGAATTTCCAGACCGGTTCAGAAAAAGACATTTTGGATTACCTTATAACGTCAACGGAAAGGATGGACTCCAAAGAATTGGAAGCTGCTCACATAACCAGAGAAACGTTACAGAGCACTGCCTATGATCTGTTCGGCGCCGGTTTCGACACGGTTTCCTCCACTTTGCTGTGGGCGATTCTCTACCTTATCACTTACCCCGAGATTCAAGACAGGATATACAGAGAATTACAAACGAACGTCGGCAGAGACAGAAATCCTAATTTGGACGATCGTGAAAACCTTCCCTTCACGCAAGCCTTCTTGTCCGAGACGCTCCGTCATTCCTGTGTCGTGCCGTTTACAATCCCACATTCGACCACGAGGGATGTCATATTGGGAGGCAAGTACAACCTCCGTATACCTCGCGAAACCGTCGTTTTTGTGAACCTGCATTCAGTCCAACACAGTCAGGAGATATGGGGTGACCCGGAAAAATTCGATCCATCGAGATTCCTGACCGCAGATGGAAAAGATCTCGATCGTGGGGTCGTGGAGAAGACCATCACATTCGGAGCAGGACGACGCCGTTGTCTGGGCTCAGAATTAGCGCGCAATGAATTGTTCCTGTATGTGTCTAATCTCGTACATAGGCTGTCGTTCTCACCTTACAAAAAAGAAGAACTTACAATGGATTATGTGCCGGGCCTCTCAGTTACACCTCTTCCATATAAGGTAAGAGTGACAAAGCGTGACTGCCAGTAGGTACTCACCATTCGAGAACCCAACACGCTAACCACTGTATCAAATGTCTGACGACGTAAGCCCGGGGGTTATGTGTATTGACTTCATTGGTAACTCATAATTATTGTGTCTAGAAAAAGACCTATGCTACATGCTAAATAAACATCACACGTACCAATAAGGTGTTCAGATTCTGACACTTCCCTTTGGCCATTTGAAGTTACTTTAGTTTCTCAGGTGTTGAGAAAGTGTGATGAACTGAATTGAAGATGGAATGCCGATGCGAAAATAAATTAAGTAAACTTCTGTGCATATTACTTAAAGGGTAGCATGCCCCCCCCCCCCCCCATTACAGTCTTTCTCTAAATAAGCAACTTTTAATCAGTTAATTAATCGGCATCTTGTCATCATCATAGGCTATCGGTAGAATCTACAGTAACACCTGAAAAGTTTGACTGACAATCCTGGGGCAGTTAAATTTTAATTTTGCCTCGAAGGTCGCAAAAAAAAGTTGATTATAAGCTGCTGTTGCAATCAAACTGAGAAAATGGTTTGGTCAAATTTTTTGGCTGTTAGCTTCATTTTCTACTCAAAAATACTTGCAAAAAGTGTGGACGTGGCTCAACAAAATGGAGCACTACATGATAGAAATACAGGCCCATGTAAAGTCGCTCTCACCATACCGTTGCTATTTATCAAATATATGCAACTCCCTGCTCTCACAAACATCTCTTAAATTGCATGGACGTTTAACCCATCTTGAACCTACCGGCTGCCGGGTAAACAAACAGAATGTTTACAGTGAATGGTTACAGTAACTTAAAAATTATTCGCAACCGATGTGTAACGTACACGGAAGTACATTGGGTAGAGCTGACACATTCAGAATGAGACAGGTACCTTTAGTCCCTTCGAAAATTACCAATTCGAACACCCTCTGTGTTCGCAAGAACGAAATATTCTAACTGAATTTTGTTAATCTGCTAAATTTTCGAACAGTGAGACGGCTAAAACGTTGGATTTCCTCTCCAAGGTTTGATAATTTTCCATACCGTACAGTTCGGTTGTCGTTGGTAGTATAGTATCGGTGTCTCTGTTACCATCCAGAGTTTTATCGCTTACAAGGTAACGTAATGAATGTAATACTCTCGATTACCGTAAAATAACATAAAATAAACTCCTCGATTAAACACTTGTAAACGCCTTAATTAAAATTTCTCCAAGTGTTACGTGATTTAGAATACTTTATCGTACGAATATCTCAAGATAAGACACCATATATATTTGGTCATTTGTCGCTTAATTTTTAACTACACTAAGCAAGTAAGCGATAACAGTAACATGATACATCCGTCCATGTAATGTATGTATTATGTTGAATATAAGTATGATTTGAACTATCATTCCGATAGTTCCCTCTATTTTAAGGTTAAGAAAAATGTTTTTCATTGAATAGCATCCCGAAAATTCCAAAGAAAACATTTATAAGAATATTACTCTGTATTTTCTTCAAAATAACTTCTTTGTACTGCTAAACTATAGATTATCAAAACAAAGTGATTGTTTTTCAAAACAGTGAAATTTAAGTACTCAGTATAAATTATTTAACACTTAGGGAATTCAAATATACAAAACTGTCGTAACTTAGTACCGTAGAGAACTATATAACTTTTTAAAAGGAACTCATAGAAACATCAAACAACCAAAAAAAAAAAAAAAACTGCCATAAATCATCATACCAGCGTTGCCGTACATTTTATTAGAGAAAGTGTGTCATGCAAACCCCCTCCCCCCCCCCAAAAAAAAATGCCAAATGCATTTCTTAAAATGATACTCTTAAAATTTCTTTGTAATTTTTCCATAGACCAATACTCTGAAAAAGAGTCAATCAAGTACCACACATATGAAAATAGTTATTAGCTCAATTTCTGCACATTCTAAGGTTGTTGTGCATGGATGTTTCGTGATACCACATATCGTATTTTGTTTCTTCTTTCTAATGGTATGCACAATGTTATCAATTTATAGAATCAATTATATAGGATCAACCTTACTGGTATACGTATTAGAAATTATGCACTTGTTACCTCCATTGCATACTACCCAATTAAAATGAGAACAGTGATTACGCAGAATGTTCATATTTATCGATAACATAACAAAAAATTCGAAGATAAATCTTTAAGATAGTAGCACAGGTGAGACTTGCATGAATACTGCACATTCGAAAATATAACGTGAAATCACATAAAATTACATTATATCATATCGTCAGGTATTTTCTAAATGTCTTCAGTAAAGTAATGTATATTATTTACATGTTTGTATGAATCAATTATTAATGACATTTACTGTTTTGTATGCTTTCCACCTGAAATTAAAACAAAGCCACCAATATCACACATACAGTATTTTATTTTTAATTTTTTTTTTATCGGTAATATAAAAAGTGAAAAACATGTTTTGCTGAAGTTATACTCACATTCTGAGGATATATAGAACAATTAATCAATCCAAAATTGCAAAAAACAAAAATAGCCAGTAAAAATAATCTTAAGGAAATGAACGGTGAAATTTGAACAGAAAAAAAGAAGAAAACTAAACAACAAAAAAGAAAAAGATAAAAATGGTGTGGATGAAAGTTTTCTTCTAGGAGAATATACGCCTTTGTTTTATTTTGTCTACAAAGACGTACGAAAATGCTGTATAAATGTTTAAAAGTGCTCTATTAACGTTTAACGTATAAATATTTTTCTCTTTCATTTGATATTTGAAATTCCATATGAACATTTACCATGCAAAACTATGCAAATATATATTTGGTGGTTTATTTGGCATTAAAACTAACAAGGTTATATTTAAGATGACAATATTGTTTCACCCTGACTTCAAGTGTTAATAAAATAATTTTTGTGGACTTACCAGACGCGATCTATGGGTTAGATTTTATGCAGGCAATATAATAGCCAGACGTTCCTTGCTTTTATTATTTATGTATTACAGTCAAATGTTTATGTTAATTTGCAGTTTTTTGTGCATAATATAGAAAAAAACATGTATTGCATTTTTTTTGGCAAAAGAAATTGCTTTGATGAGTAAAATCTCTTACAGAGAGTTCTCAATGATTAAGAGTTTTTCTGTCTGTAACAGTGAACATGGAATCAGAAGAAAGATGAGAGAATAGTAGCTTACTAGTGGAGTAAGGATGAATTCAGTATTTTATCTCGACATCAGTATTTTTTTTTCTTTCACTCGATCGTCGAGAAAGCTGTTAAAACTTTCCGGGATTATAGCTTGACACCATTTCAGGGAGGGGTGCTACAGCCAACGTCAAAAGGTCGAATGTTAAAAGTTCCTATCGCAGAAACAAACTCTGACAAACATGTTTTTGGTTACACTCGAAATAGATCACTAAAAGGGTATTTACGCGTATACCGTTGTGATGTCACGTCCAAATTCATGTTCACTATGACCTTCATTTTCTTTTGATCAATTTACCTTTCAAAATCAATACCAGTTATTGATTTGAGATTATTTTTGATCGATTTAAAATTTGGAACAGACCCTCAGCATCTTTAAACCATTTATTTTCATCGATATCTCGTGTTGGATCCAGAACTGTAAAAGATCGACTTTATTCACTGAGTAATGGACTTTGGATGACAGGGAGCCCTGAAAGTGAACCGACCTTTTCTTTTTTTGATTTTTAATCATGTGATACAGTAACGTCACGTAGGGTTGGTGTAAGAGTGATAACAACTCCATTTCAGAGGTTATAAATTACAAGTTACATGTTATTGTATAAGATTCACTTTATCAGTTTACTGTCTAATAAAATTTCAGTTTACAATATGCGAAGACGCAACTGTTTTAATGGCTGTAATCTCTGACATAATCTTACTGGGGATGAATTTACGTGTTTATATCGACAGTCGTGAGGTTTAATAGTCGTAGTTATAGCCGTGTTTATAGTTTTAACGGTGTCTGTTTATTTTCACATTGTTAATGATGTATTTTGGGTAAAAGTGTAGATAATTAGGATGTATATATTCCCTCGAATAACCTGGCATCCCGTCAAAGAAACTACCGGAGTATTTCTGTAGTCTTTCTATAGGAAAGACATGTCTCGTCGACTTGTAAATGACGTCAGTCGTGATGCGACGGATGGTGGACTTACCATGTAGTGAATGCTCTATGTTGCTTCTCCGAGAGAAAATATAGATTATGCCTTCACAAACACAATCAATGACCACTAACGTTCCCAGAGTGGTTACGCCAGAATTTGCTGATGAAAAGGCCGGCCTTTTCACAAGGGGCAGATTGGGAGTTCCCAAACGATACATCAGTCAAGGTGGCGGTTAGGTTTTGACGAAATTGTTCTCTACCCTAGTGAGAGAGTCCCTACCCCTCCTACTGGCACCGTCACTGAATTATTAAAGTTAAGTCTTAACCGACCAACAAGTTAAGAGTTGGTGAATCTGTGTAACGCTTTACGGAGGGTCGTCATTTAACTGAACCATCTTCCTTACATAGATGGGATTTCAGTAATGCTACAAGCTGCAGTGTTCGTTCTTAATTGAACAATTGCAGATATGAGATCCTTATTTCAAGGCTGGGGTACATCGGTGGAGATTAGCACACCCTGGACTGAAGAGTGTTTCCGGCCATGGAGGGGGTTGAAAAGTATAGAAAAGAATTTCTTGTACGCTCCACGCAAACCAAAGATGACGCCCTACTTGGATACTCCCGCTTGGCTCTCAAGCCACCCCCACCTCCTGCTGAAAATCTTGGCCAGATGCAAGAGTACCCCAGATAAGGTCTACTGTACTTATTTCACCAAAACATGATGGAATAAAACTTACGAAACAGGAATTCCTGAAGTTTCAGGGTGGCAACCGGTCATCAATGTCATCATGTTACCATGGAGACCAGTTTTCTTCCTCCTCCACTGATGTCACCCCCACTTCAATATCAAGCCGAGATTCAAGTGATCTTGTAAAGTTTGGGTCAAGTTTTGAAGTTTGACCCCCCCTCCCTACGCCACTGGTTTAATGTAAGCTATACTTGTAACTTACATTTAGGATGCAGAAGGTTCCCTATGCAGTAGTGCTCACTCGTAAAAAAGTTAGGAAAATTGAGGTGCTTCCTCCCCCCCCCCCCCCTCTCCATTCCCATTGAAAAATGTCTGGCTACGCCAGTGTCCACTGTCAATTTGCTAATGCACTCTGACTTTTTTATACCTGCCGTTGCACCACACTTTTCCGATGAGCTATATCAACCATGCTACACCGGTACGATGATTTGGTCTATTGTCGGCTACTTTCGTAAAATTGGGAAGAGATATTTTATGTGTGGAACAGTTTGAGGAAAAAAGGACAGTTTAAAACAAAAAACGCCCAATTACGAAACAATGCACACCATGAACAAGCCTTTCCAAATTTTTATTAATGAACGTGGCCCCCGACCGTTAGGTAAATGAACAGACACGTCCAGGATCAGTGGAAGTTTGAAGTGGAATTATTTTCTCAGTTCGTTTCTGCTTCCCGCCACGAAATAGCAATGGACATTATAGTAGTTCACTTAAGCTCACAGCAGGTTGCAGCAAGAAACTAAATAGCGAAAGTGAGGAAATTGTATTACTCTCAATTGGCTACCTAATTAAATCGGTACTTACATTCCGAAGAAAGCAATAGTTACGTGCATCAAGATGGCCGTTCCAAGGCCCCAGTCTGAGTCTGTCAGCGAGTTTGAACGGCAAAACGACGTGTTGCCAATGTTCCTAAAACAAAACCTAACCAGTAGAATTTTTAGTGCAAAGTAGAATTCTCAAATGCATTGTGATTTGATGATGAATATTTCATTGATAAGTGTGTCAAATGACATTTGACCTTCACCAAAAGCAATCGGGCCCATGTACTGAATGTGGTACACCTACATGCCAAATATGAGATTTGTCAAAATTTTCTCTTATGGAGATATCGTGCTTACAAGGTAGGCGTCACAAACATACATACACACACACACACACACACGGCAGGGTGATTGCAACTTTTACGATTATTTATCGAAACCAAAAAACGTTAGAGATAATCTGCTGATTAAGAGCTACCAATGTTAACAGTTTAAAGATCCAGCAACCTTCAATACCTCTAGCAACAGCAAATGACCTTTAACCTCCATGAAAAATGATCATATGTAACATCTACTTAGAATGGATTACCTACAAACTGTTTGAAATTCAAGCACTATTCAGTTGCTGAGATTTCTTAATTAGTAGGTTTTAATATTTCCTATGGTGACCTCAAATGACCTTTGAGCTCCATGGAAAGCAATAGGTTTGTATACAGTAGGTTCATAACAAACATCCATATCTCAACATGACAAAGACAAAAAACTCAATCTAAGGTGTTTACCCCAATTTATTAACCTTTTCTTTATTTCCATTAGTTACATAAAATGATAAATTACATAGACTAATTTTAGAAAGGGCGGGGCATACACTGACAGCAGGTCGCAATATTTACCGGATTGGTCAGTTGTGGAGGACAACGATTTACATACAGGTTGCTATGCTCCTGATTGGTTAACGTGATCATTCATTGACCCTCAACGGTTCAGCGTGCACTCGCAGTGTCGACAAACACGTGGCTGATACATCACGTAACATAGCATAACAAGTTGAAGGGCAAATTAGGGCAAAAGCCCCATAAGATGCCCTGTAATCCAGACCCCCCAAAAGAAACCTAACCAAACTAATATCCAATATATCCCAGCATAATTAGATTCTGCCACAATCACAATTTAACTTACCAATGTTACATTTGAAGCTATATACTGAAGTGGAATTTACAACCCAATCAGGCAGACTATTCCACTCATTGAAAACTCTATGGAGAAGCTAAACTTTCTGACATCAAGCCTAGAGAAGCATTTCACCAGCTTCTTACAATAACCACGAACACGGGAATTAGGACAAACCTCTAAGTAATCACAATAAGACAGAGAATTCCTACCAGCTAGGAATTTGAAAACTTGCAACATATCCCCAGTGATCCTTCTTAACTCAAGAGTAGTAAGTCCCAGACATTTAAGCCTATCATGATAAGGGAGATGACGTACATCGGGAATAAGCCGAGTGGCCCTCCTCTGAACCTGCTCTAAAAGGAATTTGTCCTTTTCATAATAGGGACTCCATGCATGCACAGTATAGTCAAGATGCGGCCTAACCAACTGCTTAAACAGATTCAACACAATATCTTTACTAAAATTACTAAAATTCCTCTTGATCAAACGGAGTACCCTGTTCGCCCTGCCAGCAGCACCTGCGCACTGTTTAGAAGGCTTCAGATCATTTGTAATGATAAGACCTAGGTCTTTTTCTGAAGTCACATTACTCAAAATACTACCAGCCATGGTATAATCATAATTCAAATTTTTAGTACCAAAGTTAAGAACCTTGCATTTGTCAGCATTAAAAGACATTTGCCAAGTTTTGGACCATGTTAACAATCTATTCAAGTTCCCTTGCAACAATAAAGCATCCTTGTCGTCATTCACTATTCGATACAACTTGGTTTCATATGCAAACTTACTAATACTAGAAGTGAGAGAGCTATCTATATCATTAATGAAAACCAAGAAGAGAATTGGGCCAAGAACGGAACCCTGAGGAACTTCACTTTTGACATTGACAACGTACATCGGGAATAAGCCCAGTGGCCCTGTCATCGTATCGTGACGTGACGAGTAACGTGTGTCATCGTATCGATCCATTCTCGCTCGCTCTCTCTCTCCTTTTGTCATCGTCATGTAACTGTTTCTATCCAGTTCTCAAATTATCATCTGCATCTTGATTTTACTTACTGCACCGGTCGAATCAACAAAACAAATGAACTCTAAATCAATCGAATCTCCCTTTGAATTTGTTCCGACATCTCTTTCTCTCTGTAATGGGAATTTTCTGTTGTCATAACGACCAGGACGTTCACCTCAGGACGGCCGCGGTCACTACCACAACTAACCCCAAAGCAACTAATGAACACAACAATGGGGATCAACTAACAATGGACGACCTGAACATCAAATTAAAAGTTCCAGCAACTTCCGCTTATCGAGATACCATGTCTAGGTGGTTATTATTGTGTGTTGCCCACCTTAAAGTAAAAGCCATTTACATCAATACACACATCACCACTGAAACACGAGGACGTAAACTGACCCAGCCAGACTTGTCTGGCATGACCACCTACTGTACTTCCCGCAGCACTGCTGGCTCTTCATTTGATCATGAAACTACTATCTCAAACTATCTCAAGTGGAACATATAAGCATCCATAGTGTGAAAATGGAGCAGACGAATTTCAGTACCCAAAAGTCTATTGGCCACAGCATGCCCAAAAAGTCTAATTTTTTGTACGCTCTAACACACACTGAAACAAAAAATGCCAAAAATGCTGACGACAATGAAAATAAAAAATGCCATGGTTATGTACCTTATACCTTCCTACCATATTTGAAGCAAATCAGACAAGGTACTTCAAAGACATCATATCAGAAATTTTACATTAAACACACTCATCACCCCAGATGGTTTCAATTCTCCCGATCACGTACGTCTAGTCCCCCTCACAGGCTGTCTAAAATTCCTCCACATGTGTAATAAAAAAAATAGATCCCTGTGTATAGATACAGTCGCATTTAAATCCAGTCACATTTAAATCGTGACATTAAACCCCGCTCACTCATTACAACGCAAGATATGGGCACAACAAAAACGATACAGCACATCTACTCAATATGACACATGTACACACCAATTTTGAGAAAAATGGAGCACTCGATGAGTTATCGCGCCACGTACCCCTCATTCCAATGACGTCACATACACACACGCCTCTCAAAAATGACAGGTAACATCTACTTACAATCTACTAACTAGACACTAAATTTCAAGTTAAAGCAACACTTAGTTGCCGAGACAGCTTAATTAGCAGGTTTACATACTCTATATGGTGATCTCAATTGATCTTTGACATCCATGAAAAATAATAGGGATCTACTTACAATGGACAACCTACATATCAATTTTGAAGTTCCAGTATCTGTCCCTTGTTGGAAGACTGTGTTAAAAAGGTTTTCAAACTATGACATCATGTGACCTCTCATAACCTTGACCTCTGTTAAAAATGACAGAAATCATCTACCAATTTGTACAGTTTGAAGTTCTAGCAACATTCAATCGTTGAGATATCTTCCTTAATGGGTTTTCATACTTTAAGTTCTAGTGACCTCAAATGACCTTTGACCTCCAGACCTAAACACCAACATTGAAGTTCAAGTACCCAAATTTCCCTTCTTGAGATAAAGTACTAACCAGTCCAAGCATAACATATGCAAACACACACACACACACATCATAACTGCATAGATTCCCTGCCTGCCTTCCGCAAAGAATAAAAAAAAATAATATCATGATGGTTAATGTAAGTTGTTCTCATTGCGAAGATGACATTTGCAATTTCATTAAATTCAATATTTGTATTTTGGAAAGAAGTCACTCCAAAAAGAACCTAAGACTGCATCTGTGTAGATTAGAAGTTCCTAAACCATCCTCAGGTTCCGGTACCCAATTTTTGTTCGATCTTTATTTTGGGTGATTTTTCTCCAAAGGACTCAGACGGGGGACTTGAATATAGCTGTATGTGTGAACCAACTGAGGTGGTGGGGAGCATTAGAAAACTTTTACAATGAAGTATGGGGTATTACATTATGCGGAATGAATACAGTACATTTTACAGTCAGGGGTCTAAATCCCCCATAACTTAAGACCAACACTCTACCCTATCCACCCCTTCCCCCAGTTCAGGTCCTCTGATAATTGTCTGAGCACGGTAACTGATGAAAAATGAACAAAGTAATTTCTCACATGTTTCAGATCTGACAACAGACATCCCGATAGCTTACAACAACATTGGCAGGAGTATAACTTAAATTTCTTAATATGTCTGACACTAGAGCCTCCCCAACATGAAGTTACTTGTCCACACAAAGCAAGGTGACATGGTTGGCATCATCTAATTTATATAGTTAAGTGTATTCTACGTAGAATACAAATAATCAACACGTAGCCTTGCAGCTTTATTTTGTGAGGCTTTTGTATTTATTGCGGGTGATGGAGGAGTTCCAATTCACTCGAGTGGGTGTGGTAGGACAGATACTCGTCAGAAAACGCATTTATGTGAAAGAGCAACTGCTTGAAAGAGTATGGAAGAACAGCATATAAAACAGATAAAAAGTTAGGGACGGGGAAGTGAATGAGATGGAAGACATCAGAAGTTGGTGGAGGGAGGGGGGGGGATGATGGAAGAGAAGGAGGAGATGTGGGAGGATGAGAAACAGGCAAACTTAAAAAAGAGATGGGTGGTGGGAGAGGAAAAGGATGAAGTAGGAAGCACAAGGTGATGAGGAGGAGGAAGGGGAGGAGGAGGGGGAACGATGAGAGGGTTATCACAAGGATGCAAGTCAGAAAGATCATTGCTACAGAGGGAACAAACCGAATGATAACATTAATCACTTGTTTTTATGCAAAATTTAAAGGCACAATTGTAACTTTATTTCCCTTTGATAACTGTCCAATATCAAACATCTTGGAGAAAACTCACAGACTATTACTTCCAGAGTCTAAAAAAAAAACATGATAAAAATATGAATATTACAGATATCAAAGAATAGTAATTCAAGCTAAAGCCTCCAGCTCATCCAGATGTACTATGGGGTCACGTTGGGGGTAGAGTATTGCAGTAACTTACAGATAGGTTGCTATTACAGTGCTAAAGAGTATCTGATACACACTACCTAATTCTACAGTGTCTATTGCATATAGGTGTACATGTCCACACTATCACCGGCTGTCAGCTTTGAAAAGAACACATACCTGTTATATCAATACACTCTGAATATAAGGAATTCCATAAACTTAACATTTTTATTCATAATTCTAAATTTGTCCTGGATCGTGTTTCATGTACCTTTGTGTTCCATGTTTCAAACGACAGTAACGTGATACAACCTACGGTAAATGTTTTGCGGCTTGGAGGATTATCGAGGCCACGACAGATGAAGAGTTCAGATAAGAAAGTATGATTCTGTTCCAATTTCCAGCTGACTTAATCATGTTTTCTTCCACTGATAGTGGTATGAGCATCACATGTACAATATTTCAGCTAGAAGTCTGATGACACTGAAGATGGGATAAGAGCCAAAAGGGACATTGTAAATGTAGCTTTTTACCTCTCATTTATAACTTTATCAGAGTAGCACAAGAGACCGAACATTTCCTCTTTTTCAAAAAGGTCTGAAAAAGTGTCAGACCAATTTATTTTTACAAAGTTTTCAGGAATAACACAATTAAAGTCAACATTCTGTATTTCGTCCGTTGTCAACAATGACCTTTCACATGAAAAAGATAAAAAGTTTCACAATGTCAAAAAATAAAGAAACATTTTCTGTAAAGCCTTTGATGAACATATTTCCAGAACCCTCAAAAGTTCCATGATCTGGAGGGACAATGAAATAGTTCTATACATGGAATGTATTTTAAGTAAATTATGTTACATTTTTAAACATGTTTTTAAGTGTGCAAGTCATAATTTATAAATGAAACTTTCACAAACAACTCTGGTATGAAATTGCAAACTGAATCCATAGGAGTGTTCAAAACCCTTTTAATCACCAATTCATGAAATTAGTGGAAGGGAACTGCTCTAGATCATTTTGTTTCATTTTTATCGTCTCTGCCAGTTTGAGCCAATCTTCTCCCACTTGATGTCCCTCCAGTTAAAGTTGAAACGGTGATGGCCAATAACATTTGACCTGTGCCAGTAACCAAGGCCAGCAATCATTGGTAGAGCAACCAATGCCGAAATAATGCAAAAATTGACAAACTGTAAAGAAAAAAAGGAGATGAACAACAAGTTAACGCTGTTTAGTGTCAGACAGACCAAGAAGTGGAGCCCGTTGCGAAAAATCTCTCCTAATCATGATACCATGGCTCAACATGGGCAAGTATACAAACAGCAAACTGTATAAGGGTAGAATTAATCATCTCTCCCAACGAGCATTAGCAAGGCTCTAGTGATCCACATCATGAGATACAAAATGTATAGCTGAATAAAACAATAGTATCAATTAGCAGATTAACATTAACTTTGATATTGAGTCTTTATCATATTCAAACAGAGTGGTTTGCAAACACTTATCATCTGTATGCCAGGTACCTGAAAAATAGACTGTGGTTTATTTGTTTCCCCCTTTTTGTTGATGTATTCTAACAGAGTGTCTTTCTTTGGTCACATTTCTGTGCTTTACTTTATATACTGTACCTATAAATCAATGATCATCAATTTTCTTTCATTCATGCTCTAGCCTCTAGAACGCTCAAGTTGCAAACTTCTACCATGTATGCATGAAACTGTTTTAGATGACCTTTGGAAATTGATGGAACATGGGCAAAGCCACAAAGGTTACTCTACACTAACATTGTGGGAGACTGTTTGGTAAAAGTGAATGGAAAGCCTTTTAGTTATGTTTTGCAACTGCACAATCTGAGATTCCAGCTACCCCCCCTTCATGCCTCTGGGAACATTAATGATTTTACATGACATAGACACTACATATCCATTTATGACAAAAGAATTAATGATTTCACATGGTAGAGACATTAATACTTGTTGGATATGCGAAGCATGTGAATTTGTAAATTGAAGGAAAAAACACTTGCCTCTTTGTCCGCACTGTTTCATAATTTGGCACTTAAGGAAAATTGGATTAGTTTTACTTGATGAGACCTTTTACTTCATTAGTTGAAGTGATATCCTACCAGACACATGCAGAATCTACACAACAGGTTCAAAAAACTTTCCAAGACTAAAATTGAATGCTTTTATCTTTTGAGTGACTCCACTGCAAGGATGCACCTTGCACTAGATATTGCTATTAAACAGACAAAGCAAACTATTCGTTTATTCTGTCGTCTAAAGGTAAACCCTGAAGTCAGGAGAAGCAAAGAATATCCTCGATAAAGAAATGACACGTCCCGAAACTGTCACGCAATTCAACACACTGAGAATCGTCAATGCAAAATAGAACAAGTGTTTGTTTTAGAGGCTACTGTTGTTGTTATGATCACACTTCCTAGGTTAGCTGCGGCAGTAAAGCTGAGACAAAATAAATTACTGGTGAACTTTTTATACCAAGTGGCAAATACCTAAAAGCTGAATAAGAGAAAGAAAAGGGCTTTAAAATAAGCTATGCACCAAACAAATTAGGTTTCTGATGGCAGCAAATTTTGCCTTACATAATATTTGTAGGATTTATTTTCATTCATGCACAAAAACAACACCCAGAACTTCCCACAATGAAAAATGTCATTACTCCTGATAATCAGGAACTGGAAACTGAAGTGCTCCAGAAAGCCAGGACAAGCTTGACTGGTGGAGCAGTCTCAGGATTAACATAACAGCAATGTCAATAGAGGTTACTGGAAGGTGTCAACTTCTGGATTAGGAAAGTAGGCGAGAGCTGGAGAGGAAAAATTCATCTTCGACAGAGAAATTTGTGACTGCTTGATGAAGGTCTTGTGAGGTCTGTTTTAAAACTGGCTGTTACATTACCTGGTTTTAGAATTAAACAGCGATTGATGACTGACGCCACAAAACATTTGTGTCAGACGTATCCTACTTTCTGGCCTATAAATCAAAGAGAGTGAATCTCCATCCACTGAAAGAAAAGCTGAAAATTGTCAAAGTACTTTTTTTAATCTAAAAAAGAGGGTATATATTAAAATGCTGTTTCTGAATTTTTAACTTTTCAAAGTGGAAGGGGAGAGAAATAATTGTCCACCCAAACTTTGCAAAATTCAAAGGATGCATCTTCTGTTACTCTTCACATGCATAAATTTTTAAGGAGATGAAGCTTGTTCAGATATTTATTGGTGAGACTGAATGATTTAACAATGATTAAAGTTACTTTCTTTGTATGCCATCTTGGTGTATTCTGAATGCCCTATTTCCTTGTAACATCATTACCTTGTTGTTTCCTCTTTGCAACACTTTCTTAAAAGTAGCATAGAAACGTCTTACGCATTTAGCATTAAAGGTCTTTGGAGGGATCTTGCATACCTATCTTCCACTACACACCAGGTCTTAAAGGGGCTCAATGAGTTGATATTGATCAGTTTGTGAGGATTTTGAAGGAAACAAGCAAGAGACAATGCTTTCAATTTAAAGTCAAAGTAGTTCAAACTCCCAAATCCAATAGTCATGAAAACTGTCAAGTTTCTCCACTTTTTGTCCTGATTTGTCCTAGATGTCCTTGTCCTACATCCAGTTATTTCTACCTACATCTCTGGTCAGCAGAATAGCTTACCAAATCACATAATCAGCCAACATTTCGATATGTCACAGCCAAGATGTGACAGATTCATTACAGCCAACAAGTGACAGATTCATTACAGTCAAAATGTGACAGAGTCATTACAGCCAACATGTGACAGATTTATTACAGTCAAAATGTGACAGAGTCATTGCAGCCAAGATGTGACAGATTAATGACAGCCCACAAGTGACAGGTTCATAACAGCCAACAGATGACAGATTCATTACAGCCAACATGTGACAGATTCATTACAGCCAACATGTGACAGATTCATTACAGCCAACATGTGACAGAAAAATTGCAGCCAAGATGTGACAGATTCATTACAGCCAAAATGTGACAGAGTCATTACAGCCAACATGTGACAGATTAACGACAGCCCACGAGGGACAGATTCATTACAGCCAACAAGTGGCAGATTCATTACAGCCAACAGATGACAAATTCATTACAGCCAACATGTGACAGATTCATTACAGTCAATATGTGGCAGATTCATTACAGGCAACATGTTGCAGATTAATAAAAAGTTCTGAATTTTGAACATGTATGTATCCTCCCTGCAACAGTCACAGATATGATAAGAAACTTTTAGAGAATGAGCAGATGAAGGGTAAGAAAGTCTGTTGTACACATAGGAGGACATCATCTCCAAGGTATTTCAGCTATGCAAAACTGTGGTGGATCTGGGCTGCATGGAAAAAAATTATACTTTGAAGTGGGTCAATGTTTCCCAAACATTCCATATCACTACTTGATTGACCTTCAGTGTATCAGTTACACAGATCAAAAGGTGCCCATGATCCAATATTTTACGTAATATTTGCTATTTTATTACAATTTCCTAGTCAATATCAAAACTTTGAGACAATGCTGGATTATCTTTACCTAAGATATAATACAATGTCTCAGGTAACTCATTATCACAAAGTTAAAGCTGATTCTGTAAAATCTTGACAAAAACAGTTTTGATGATGTCAGTGAGATATCATCAGAGATATTTATAGGAGTCTATGAGTACCTGACAGACCTGAGTCTATGAGTACCTGACAGACCTGAGTCTATGAGTACCTCACAGGCCTGAGTCTATGAGTACCTCACAGACCTGAGTCTATGAGAACCTCACAGACCTGAGTCTATGAGTACCTCACAGACCTGAGTCTATGACTACCTCACAGACCTGAGTCTATGAGTACCTCACAGACCTGAGTCTATGAGTGCCTCACAGACCTGAGTCTATGACTACCTCACAGACCGTTGTGTGTTACATTAGTCCTCATAATGCGTCTACATTAGGACCTGAATTTTGAGGAGTGAGAGTGCAATCGCAGTCCAAAACTTGCCCCAAATCACTACAGGAGTCAGTGATCACACTCCTCAACTTTACCGGAGAGAGTGATTTCTTCCTCACATGGAAAATCTCAAATTTCAAGGACTGATACCTTGCAATGTGTTCCAAATAGTCCTCAGTATACCACACAGACTATAAGGGAAATAGGGCATTTAGAATACACCAACATGACATAAAAAAGAAGTAGCTTTAATCATTGTTAAACCATTCTGTCTTATCAATAAACACCTGCCAAAACTTCATCTCCTCAAAACATTATGCATGTGATGAGTAACGGAAGATGCATCATTTAAAGTTTGAACAGTTTGGGTGAACAAATTAGTGTTGAGCAACAAATAACTGAGTTTCTATCTGTGACAAACTTATTTCTTGAAAAGAAGGGTACTGTCCTTCCTTGAATAATCTATCACTCTGCATCCACAAACATTGGTTTTAATAGTATGGATGTTTTCAGTAAAACAAAGGCCCTATTTCCCTTTAAGGGGAATATGTTGAATTAGTCCTCACAATTAGGGTTACTAGCTAGCTTTGTATTGATCTTGTATTACAAGACACATTAAGATCCTAATATCAGTCACATCTGAGTGAACAAATGATCAGGAAATCTTGTACGATAGGATGCTATCTAGAATTTTGAGAGAAAAAAAAACGGATGCAAAGTCTTTCACTAGTTTACATTTGCAACATCACTCCCCCCTCCTCTTTTGCAAACTGTCTTAAAGTACCAAAAAAATGGACCAAACTGACCACATAGATTGGCATAACTTGAAATACATCATCATTTTTTGATCCATAGTTTTACCATGATTTGCAAGCATCCTTTGCACGAATATTTAACAGTGCTAGTTTCCTTGTCAAGTTTTGTATCTTCTGTTCCCTGCATCTATTCTTTACCCAGGATCATTTTACATCACTCAGTAATGAAGTACAAAGCTGTCAAGAGAGAAATGTTCTGGTCTTGCTTTGATCTACAAACACTAGGGGGTCCTATCAGAATGACAAGCGACTGCACTTAACGGTGAAAAAAACACAACACAGTGACAGGAAGGCTGATATGAACATCATGAAACACACAAACGTTACATAAAAAGTGTACTCCTGGGACAAAAAAAAATGAATGAGATGTCTGGAGCTCTGAATTGAAAATGGTGCCCTGTATGCCATGAATCACTGATACCTGACAGTATGGGAAAGAGAAGTCAGGAGTGATGGCACCATCTGATAACTTCTGACTTCTAGAATATTGTGGAGGTCTCAGGCTGACATAATTTTGAAGGAGTTGTCACCGGTGGGGTCATTGCTATGACGACTATCATCACAGTGACCTTATCGATGTATGAGCAGATGACAACTGGAAGGACTGAAATTGCAGGCAAGTAGATTGGAGCCCATTGGGATTGTGGACATGTATGTTGCATGGATCCGCTCAGTGAACAGTTCCACAAGACACATTGAAAGTGAGATAGATAAATTCCTACACTGTCAACAAACGCTGTAACTTGTAGGCTATGTACAATACACTGTTAGCTTGTCTAGCTGGTAACACACACAAAACATTGCAGAATTATGCCAAACTCACGTTACACGATGACAGCCACTAACCCCTAGTAGTCTACAGCTCTGGTCACACTGCCAGAATGACAAAAAGCAAAAGTTAAGTGTACTTGCACACACAAGTAATGCCTGAAACTTGAGTTACCTACAACTCAGTGAAACCATTATACTAGTTGGCCGATCATCTTGCTGAGACCCTACTAACTTAATATCAGAATCTCAGACACACAGTGTTTCCACTATTTAAAACTAACTGTGCTCTATGCCGTTCCTCAATGATTTCTACTTGTTTGTAGTGCACAGATCTACACATATGCGTAACTCCGTTTGGTAAAGAGCTTGCATGTAAACAATTCACACACAGGGCACTGATAGAGTAGCAGTATGATGGGTGTGTGAGAATCATTGGGCGAGGAAATACTAAAGAGAATGAAAACTACGTACTTGGCTAGTGGGCCTAATGTACTTCAGCAGCAATGTTTGTCACATTTAAGGTAGACCTAACCTTGTTGCACCTCACTTGTTCCTGCCCACTAACAATTCGACTAAGCAGAAAGACACAAAAGGAAAAGGATGTTGACTAGCCCTATCTACACGAGTTGGACATTTATGTAGTATATATGTTACCTACGACACTACGGTCGCTAGGTACTTGTGCTATGCATCAGTACCAGTCAAAAGATAATCACACTATTTCAAAATTCAATGGATGTTGCAAGCAGGCTAAAATGGTGATTAGCAATTAATAAAACAGCAGCAAATGTCTCTGTACACCTTCAGAGTGAATCTACACCTAACATGCTACACCAAAATGTATTTTTTGGGCACGAATGCAGGTGAAGAAAAAAAAAGCACATAAGGACCTGACTAAATCCAAGAATCGAAACTATGGGCTTTGGAAGATGTTGCTGTTACCTACATTAATGTCAATATAATGTAGTTTTTGATTATAAGGTAGAGCAGAAATCCCATCAGCCCAAAAAAAGAAAGGGGCTAATTGATATACTTTGAAAAAGTTGTGCTTCATGATAGAAGTGCAAAATGCCCGCAGGAGTTTCTCGACAAAAAACCTGGAGATCGTGCATTAATTCAACCCTGGAGATTTTAAAATGTAGCGTCTGCTCGCTGGAACATTTCTGTACAAACAGAATTGGCAAGAATGAGATTTCAGCCAATCAGCAATCATGAATAGGGTAATGTTAGAGATGGGGTTAGTCTAGGTTCATGGGCATATCATAGGTTATTCGTCTTTCTTCTTTTTTTTTTTTTTTCAGACTCAGCCTTTTCATATTTACATTACAAAATGAGAATTGTTCTCTTCACCCTCTTAATGAAGGTCACTTAAGGTTACCAGATTGTAATATGAATACTGAGTATAGTATGTCCTCTAGAAAATCTTTAGCAGAATTAATTTCTGTTCTGACGACACAATAGTAAGATATTACCAGCGATGAAAAGCAGCGATTTTGATCTAAGTAAGGACTTAACTGGCATTGCGTCAAAGTGATTTTCTTGGTGAGACTTTGCATTTTCACTGTGAGATAATGCCAGAAACAGTGGGACTAACAGTGAAACCATGAAAGTTGGGAAGTCTGTGCTCTCCTCTGTCGCAAACATGCTTCTGGCTTTCCTAAAACTTCAATGCAAAATTGCCCCATCAAGGAAAGCCATGACAAAACAAGAGCAATTGCAACAAACTTGTTGATCAGCAGAAGTTGTTTAATTCAATAACACTTTGAAATTATTTTCTGTAGCAGAGTTTGGTGTACTGCTCATTAAATCAAGATGAACTAACTGCTATAAAACACCATTTTTCTCTCTGCTTCACCTCCCCCTATCTCCCCCCCCCCCCATCAAAGACCCTTATTTCCAAATACAAAATCTGGTACATCAACTGATGGAGTGACAAGAAATGGTGGAGCCATTAACTTCCTACCGGTGACTTTTGTGCAACGGTACATCATTGCACAAGAGAAATCCATTGATCAAAGTCTACACAAGAAAGGATAAAAGGGAAACACGGCTTCCCGACAACAAGCAGTCAATATAACTGGGTGATACTTTACAGGACCCCTGGGGAGGTAAATAACACCAGGATGACATTCAAACACGTAACGGATGTTTTTTCAGTTTCTGGTTCAATATTTGGACAAGAGTCTCTATGTTAGCATAATATATGATGCTGTTCATTTGCTGTGAATTGCTGCCCGACTTTAAAAGCATTGTTACCGGCTAATTTTGAGGGGGTTTGGACTGAATTTTGTTGATAAGAAAATGGTGTGTTGATGAACACACTGTTGTGACACTTACATGTTTTGGGACTAAGCGATGTGAATTTAAAAGGAATAAATTTCTAATTCAAGGAGAGCAGCCAGAACTGGTACTACTGATTACTATCCTTAAATAATTCATGATGATCCTGTCTTATTTTGTCAAAAATTTTCACAAAACTTAACAATGTAGAACATATGATATTGCATATTACTTGATTATCAATCTTTGTAATCTTTTCTTAAATGAACAATGCAAGCACACATACTCACACATCATCCTACTGTACATGACATTCAATGGAATAACCACAAACAACTATTTACTGCAATGTGCAAACCACTGATTCAAGACAAGGGCCTATAAATCTCACAGTATGATATAAAAGGACTAAAGTTTAGATGATGCAATCACACATGACACTAATAAGGTCTAGTCAGCAAAAGGGTAAGAAGAACTGGCCCCAATTTGCAGTTTTTGCCCTACAGCCAACACATAAAGTTTTAAATATCAACATTAAGGAGCTTTTGTGTACCAGTAATTTGAAGCTGCTGAAACTGTTTTGAGCAGATGCATAAACTGCCCGGCTGCTATGACAGTATCTCCACCTACATAAAACTAGTTGACATGACCACCATCAGCCAATACTAGCAGAAAATACAACTTAATATAGGGAACTGAAACTAACTGATACATTAGTAATGAAAGAAACCAGTTTTGCTATCACCTACACAAGATAATGATGTATCAGCTATCGTCGTGCCAAGACACCGACACTTTTGCCCATGGCTTTGGACTATTAACTCATTTTCTACAGGAAATCTATACACAATGCACATTTCTGGCTTGTCTGAAAGACGAATACATGACAAAGTGGGTTAATTCTTTCTCGCAAGTACCTCTCATGATCCTGTAATATCCTCAAATATTATTTAAGAGATAACTCTTTATTTGAATGGTATAAATGACAAACCTTCTTTTGTTGCTTCCACTTGTTGATGACGATGCTGTACCTTATCCTGCTGAAAGTTACCATGTTGTAGAGAGGTATGTAAGTTTTTGGTAGCAGCCAATAGAGGAAATTGTCAATCTTCTTGTTCAGGAGGAATAATTTGGAATTCACAAGGTGCCTCATCTGTTACCAACGGAGAGGATGGTAAGATAAGAACTGAAGATGACACATCAGAGCATTTATTTGAAGGGTGCTCAACTTTGATCAAAAGTACCTTTATTTCTTTTCCAAGTGCAAAATGGAATGAAACCATAGGTCATCGTAATTATGCAAAGACGTGACACTTAACAGCTGAATTTACAGTTAAATGTAACACATTTCCACTCGGAGACAGTAAACTGAGTTGACAATTTGACATGGCAGAAAGAGTTTGTTTACAAACTTAGTGGTGTCATTTTCACTACAAAACTTATGGTAGTAAATCACCATTGGTCTAACCCCCATGTGCTCAGAAGGGGAAAGCCCAGGATGGGGGAGGGGCACGTGGCGAGTGTAGTATCCACGATGATACTTTGATTGCAATGACACTTTGAAAGTGGAAACTGACGAGCAAAAGTCTGTGCACCTGTGATGATCTTGCGACGACATCTCATTTCGCTTTAATAAGCAATTGCGCGGACCCTTCCATACTATAATTACAGTGTTTCTCTGCAACTAGTCACCCAACATTTAAACTACACGCCTATAAAAACATGAACATCATTCTCCCACTATACATGAAAACTTGTCATCCTTGACCTAAGTTTTTTTAAAAAAACAAAAGTACAAAGTGATTGGAAGATATGAATCATTTGTAAGTGCACATGGCTTTCAAAACTTAATGCACTCTGCTGCACCATGGACACATCAACTGGTCAAGGGGCACCAGACCCACTCCTGTAGCCCCCCCCCCCTCCTTGGCATCCTGAACCATAGTTACACCACTTGGAAATCAAGGGAATTTGACGATGAATATTGACAAGATGTCATCATCGTGAGGATCATTCTCATAGCTTTTAAGACCTTTAAAGCGATTGAGCATAATCAACTTTCTCACAATGATTCCTTCATTAATGATATCAAGTCAGAAGATTTGCAGGGATGGGTTTCCAATTTTACAAGATGAACTTTGACCTCAAATTCTCGACATCCCCAGACAATCCCCTCTATCTGAGGACCCTGGCCATCTTTTCTTTTTTGCATCTTCTTCAATTAGAAAACTCAAGTCAGAAACTGTAAGTGTAAAACTGCAGATGTATAATGATGTTTGAACTATTACTACACGTGCATCTCTGTACAAGTGAGGATTTTCAAAATGAAGCATGTTTTTTTTTCCAATCCAGTAGAAGGTGCCACATTGCATTTTATGATATTTGGCAAAGAAGCCAAAAAAATCTGAATACATTGAGAATGCAAAGATTGCATCTTGCCACTCTCATGTTTGTCCAATTACAGATTGGAATCCAATACACAATAGAGTTAAGTGACTACCTGTAAATACCTATGTTCTCAGTTACAGAATGTGACTTGATGTAATCAAGCGTAAAGTATGCTATTTTTAAGACGAGTTTGTTTATATAAGATGGGCCTTCAGGAGTACAAGAAACATTCTGATACTTAAAAAAAAAAAACCTGGAAGACCCTTCAGGAAAAATGACTCAATATACATTTTGATGTATCTATAACATTTTGTGCTCTGTTGTTGTTGTTACAAAATTGGGGTACTTTTCATACCTTTTGCCAATGCTTCACTAGGGGATAAGAGTTGTCATAAACACAGTTTGCAAATGCATGAACCAAGGGGAAAAAATCCTCAGTGATTCAAAAGATTGTACAGGGAGCTGAGCCATACGACCTTTTTCTAACTTGGTATTATTGCTTTTGCTTTCAAACTTGAGCAGCAATCATTGTTCATTCGTAACCTTTTTTTGTCGGCAGAGTTCTTCATCCCAATAATATAATATGGCAATAAGTAACAGATTTGTACCTTGAAATTCAAGTTTTACAGATAAATGAAAAATTACGGAGTCAGCAAAATCAGGAATCAACTTACATGGTTGTTTGGTGTTACCAAAAGTGACTTGACAGTGGTAAAAGGGAAACAAACATAGCCTACATAAATGTTAATGTTAGTGCGAAGCTCACTGTTCTACTTTCATTGTGTTGCATTAAAGGGGATATTCTTTTGCTGATTACCATGTTCTATTAATAGTTTATAGCTTTAGGGCTTTAGGCTGGTTGAATTCTTTTTTGAAAGACAAGACCCTTTTTCTGAACAATAAGTCAAGATGCACTGTGCAATGAACCTACAGTTACATTAGTATTCATTTCAGCTGCACCCATGCAGAATTAAATGGAGTATCATGAAAAGCTGTGCAATACTGAACCACATTTAAATTATTCTAGATTTGTATGACTATTCAGGAATCCAGAAAAATATATTAAACATAAGATCACAAAGAAATGATGACTTAAGACGGGAATCATTGTCTAGTTACAACCGTGCTTTTGTCAGCAGAGTACATCATCGCAATGAAATATATAACATAGCAATGTGAAACAGATTTGTAACTTGCAATGAAAGTTACTGAAGACTTTTCCAGGAGATAAAAAATGACAAATTGAGCACCTAACTTGTGTTGTAATCAGTTGGTTACACTGATAAATTCTGCCAAAAAGTTCAGCGACCACATTCGATACACTTATGGTCTAAATTCTGCTTAAAATTGAAGACTTGTGGTGTAACAGATTAATGGAGACATTCACTCATATCTAACAAGGCAAAGAAGTGGCAACATTGAATTTTTGTGAAAGAAGAGATCTTAAACCCCGAGTGCCACTTTAAGCATCGCTTCTGAGCTTAGCGCACTCTGCTTCAAATTGCAACGAGGTTTTAGGGATTATAGCAAAGATTTACTAGCAGAGAGCCCCCAGGTTATAATAAAGCAGTACAGAAGAGTAAGATGATAAATGGTAATATTACAATAGGCATGAACATCACTTTCTACCTCAAATAAGTGAAATGTTTCACACTCAGAATCTCCACTGGAAAGATGGAACAACAGATGAAAAATTGAAGCAGTAAGGACCAGAAAAATATTTGAGAGGAGCAAAGCTGTGACATTGCTAAATCAAACAAAGGGAGAAATAAAATGTTGCCACACTGACCAATATCAACACCTCAACATCCATGTGTCCCACTCAATTCATGACAGCTTAGCCAAGTTTCTCATTGAATTTGCATCTGACACCTACAGGACTTGCAGACCACATCTACAAGACTTGCAAAATGGATCCAGAATCAAGCAATATTATCTTACTATGGTTAGGATCACAATGCATGAGAAAGAGCAGATGTGGAAGAGAAGGGAGGGGTTGGGATGCAGTGAGAGGTTAAGTCGGATGATAATGCCAAAATTTGAACCCAAGAGAAATAGCTACTTAAGTTACCTCTATGTAGTTATATAGTGCAAGGTCACACATGGCCTGGGCATCAGGAGAACGGATCTCGCTGAAAGCTGGTAACGCAGTTTCTGAAATGGCAAAGAAAAAAAAAGAAGGAAACTAGTGAAAGCCAAATGTGTCAGGCAGGTATTGCTGCTGACTTGAAATACTGTCTGAGCAATGATTTTTCATTAAACCAGATTGTGACTTCTGTATTACAACAGTGGTCAGCTGATCCCACAATTTCCACGAGTTTGTGTTGTAGAGAAATCAGATCAAATGAACAGCTTGTCTCAGATCAGATCAAATGAACAGCTTGTCTCAGATCAGATCAAATGAACAGCTTGTCTCAGATCAGATCAAATGAACAGCTTGTCTCAGGATGTGTCCTTCCACCATCCCACTTTCCCTTCCTCCAAGAAAAAAAAAAAGAATGAAAGATATATTTTTAAATAGATACATATATCAAATCTTGGTTTTATCATCATCATCATCATCATCATCATCATCATCATCATCATCATCATCATCATCACCACCACCACCACCACCACCACCACCACCACCACCACCACCACCACCACCACCACCACCACCACCACCACCACCACCATCACTAACCTCATCACCATCGCCATCATCATCACCATCATCCAACAAGGACCATTAGTCAAAGAAATCTTGGTAGTAACTTTGAAGTTACTATTTTGTACAGTTTGTTGAAAGCAAACACAGTAAAAGCATGTTAAACTGTGTCCCCTCCCACACCCAACCGGTATCCCCTCCCCCTCACCCATCCACTTTTCACGAAAGTTCTTCACAGTCAAAACTTACTGAAATTATTGTTGTGTTTGTTCAGCATCTCGTCAAAGACTACGCAATCCTCAAACCCCTGTGAGAAAAATAAGCAAACTGACAGGATCAACAAGTCAAAGGTCAAGTACTGACAGATAATAAATCTGGAACATAAATATTAGCATAAAGACTGCTTTTACATCAAGAGGTATGTAAACACCGGAATCAAGTCTACATCTACTGGTTCACGTTTCCATTTTACAATCCTCTACAAACCACAGATGAACTTGTTCCTAAAAAATAAAAAAAACCAACACTTCGAACATACTCGGTTTTGTCATCTCGTTTTATGATACACTCCTGGTTTAATCAAAGTTAGCGGGCAAAAAAGGAAGGAAGAACTGAAAAAGTACACAATTATTTGATTTGTGTGCCTTGACTTCGTATCTGGACATTCAAAAGTGATGGTCTGCAAATTTGGATAGCTCATAAATTATACATTAAGCATATAAAATAGCCACATTGTCCAATATGCCTGCACTCAATACCTGAGTGAGAGTTACTTCTTGACAGAATTAACAACAAGAAATGCACCTCTATGACGTCATCATCAGAATTAGGACTAGGAAATACATCTCTATCAGCTTTGTAGATTAAAACATGTGCAATATCACTTTTGTCGCTACAAAGCAGGAAAGAAACGTTACCAAATTTGCTGGGTTGGCAAGCTAGGAGCAATCATTGTCGAATTTGCTGTTCGGAGATCGGTGTAACAGGCAGGAGGAAGACTTAAATAACTAACAGAGCAAAGGTGCTGAATCTCGTTACCATGTTTACAGATGTTTGTCCTATCATCCTTGCGGTCTCCGGTAGAGTGAACCAAATTGAATTGTCTGATCCTACATCCTTAACATTAGAGAATAACCCCCAAATAACATCCACTCAAAAACCAACGAAAAACGATAGGAAAAAAGAAGGGCCTCACTGTACAGTTAGTTCTTTCCAATAAGGATTTGCACTATTCTCCAATGACTAACCAAAAAACAAACTGACGCTGCCCAGTGCATTTACAATCACACCAAGTGTTAGCAGATAGGGTATAATTTACAATTTTGCCGAAGTATCAATACAACCATCTTGTCCTGAGGAACTTTTACTTGCCCCTGGAATGGGGCAATCCTCAAGGCTCAACCCTGGGATGCATCCCTTAATGATTATCAACAGACACTGCTTTGACAACCAGTTCTTACTGGTATAGCCAACTTTTACTCATTATCTTACTAGGGATACATTTTCCTAGCTCAAAATAGAGGAAGACTGCACACAATAAAAATATGTAAAATCTCCATGACTAACATGTCCCCATTATCACAGTGCATAAGAAACAGGCAAGTTCATTTACTTCCCTCAAATTACAGTGACAAGAACAATGCTGCATATTAGTGACTATTCATGGTGGAAGAAATAAACAAACGATAAGGTCTGTAAGATTAAAAAAAGGAAAAAGGCCATACCCTCTCATTGACAGGAAAGAGCAAAAACTTAAAACTAAGCTGTTTGATGGATTTTACATGTCATTTGTTTCTTCCTATTTGAATGTTAATGCATCGACAACTTTATAAAGTATGTTTACAAATGTGCAGAAACCTTCACTAGAACTTGAGACCAGATTTTAAGATCAAGATGATATTACTTCAACAGATTGAAGTTTCTTGTGAGTTTGAATTGACATTAACCTTATTTGTTCTTGGTTAGTTTCACCCTTTAATGAAATAATTGCCGATATTTTGTAGGATTTGAACTTAGTAAAGTTGTTTCTAAGAAGGCCAAATGAAAACACTGATACATGACAGTATCAGTTTCAACAAAAAAGTGGGGAGTTCTTTTAAGGGGCCAATGCTGTGAAATTTGTGCCCCATGTAATACTGATCATTTGCTGTGTTGGTCTGTGGTTCCGTTAGTTTTCACTTAAACGAGAGTAAATTGTTGAAAAGTTGTGGTATTTTTCATCAGCAGAAACACAAGCCTCAGGAAGTTTCCACAAAGGACAGGTATGAGTTCTATTTAATTGGTTTGTGAGTAATGAAGGACAACAAAATAACATAAACTTGGCACCAATATTATAAACAGAATTGTACGGAATAACACACAAAGAGAAGGATCCACTGTTTTCTTTTTGTAATTAGAGACAACAGACCAATTGATCTGTGGTAATGTCAGTAAGATCACAATAACCTCGTACTTTACAAATGTCACACTCACAGTTGAAATCAAAGTAAAACACTCCACATTTATCTAACAGAAATGAAGTTTTAAAATTTAAAGTGGTAAATGTCAGAAAATGAAACTCTGACTGTGTCAACTTACGCAATTCATCCCCTGTCCGTAGAATGGGACCATAGCGTGGGCGGCATCTCCTATCAATACAGCTTTGTCTTTGCAGTGATAAGGGAAACACTGGGGAGAGAATCAACAGACATTTTACTTCATATTCGCTTATAAAGATGACTTTGTCATTGCAATAATTAGGGAAATGTGAACATTCAGCTTAAACCAGAGCATGGACACAGTGCTGGAACAAAGAAAAACATTGGAAGGATCTTCATGTACATTTGATGCTGTAGATATATACTCTTGTAACTGACAAAACACTTAGAATATCTTGGGGTTACATTTTCTTCACTTCATTTTACATTCTTTGTTATTAAGTCAAGTTTCTAACGTACTGTCTTTGAAGCAAATGTCACAATTAAGTGCAGCTTGGCAGACTGGCAGTTATTATTCTGCCCTTTCTTTTGAAAGAATACTCTTTTACTAGTGTTTTCATTGATTCCTAGAACTTGGAATCGGGTCATTTTTCTTCATGCCCATCGGGTACCCGGGTATCCGACCAAAATAGAGGCTTTATTGTTAACACTGGTATTTCCATAGTACCCTACATCACATTCGTGTGGAGGAATCTTACTAATACACTACAAACACTAGCCTATACCTTCTCATGGATGACCACGTATCTTTCTATAGAAAAAGAAGAAAATTCAATTTTTGGCTTGCTATTTGCCTGCATGTAAGGTAAAATATGGCTATCTGTCACAGAGTGTTCACATGGCGGTTGTGTCATTTTCACTGTACAAAGGAATCGGGTAGCAATTTTGGATTCGGGTAATAAAATGCCATTCCGGTATCCGGGTGCCCAGGTTACCCTTCAAAACACTATCTTTTACAATACAGACTGACCTGCTAATTAAGCACACACACAGCTTGGATGTTACATACATCTCTTGTGTTTGACTTACTCCCTTCCATTTGGATATATGCACACAAAATAGATTTCAAATCACAATTTCTGTACATTACATATTACAACAATTGCCCAAGGGCACTATACTTTAGATCCTTATAATCGGAATATATAGTGTCAAATGATATGCTGAACTCTCATAAATAGCAAAGAAGTCATTTTCAATAAATGCAATCAAATGAAGATGTTGAGTGCCACAATGTAAAACAACAGGGGTTCAAACTGCAAAATAAAGAAAAGCAGTGGGCTATGGGATGTGCAAGCCAATATTTGTTTGTTCCAACTGGTAATCTAAACTGCATTTATCCCATTCATTTTACAAAGCACAAACAGCTGTGGATCTTTCATTAAAAGCCCGAATGAAGGGATTCTTCAAATTGCAATATTTACGGCTTATCAGATCTACCACCCCCTTCGAAGTCCACCACCCAACACTGATAGCATGTGCGGAGGGGCTGCTAGAGTACACTGGTAAGCACACCAACTAATTTTCTTTTAATTGTGTGTTGCCCACCTCACTCATAAAAAGCCATTTACCTCAATGCACACATCACCACTGAAGCATGAGGATGTTAACTGATCCAGCCAGACTTGTCTGGTATGACCAACTACAGTTCTTTTCATAGCACTGCTGCCCTTCATTTGATCATGAAACTACTACCGCAAGCAAAAAAAAAAATCACCGGTTGTTAAAAATGCTAATGACATTGAAAATAAAAATGCCATGGTCATGAACCTAATATCTAACATCTTCATACCACATTTGAAGCAAATGGGACAAGGCACTGCATATTGACATATCAGGAATTTTATATTAAGCCCTGCCCACTCATTAACATGCAAGATATAGGCACCATAAATAGTGAGCCACGTCTGCTCAATGTGATACACGTACGCACCAAATTAAGGAGATTGCGTTCTCAGTTATTGAGTTATCAAGTCTCATAGCTCGCATTCCAGTTGTAACATTAAGCCCCACTCACTCATTAATATGAGAGATGTGAGCACCAAAACCTACAGTCCACATCTGCTCGACATGATACCCATACATGAACCAAGTTTGCGAAAAACTGACCACTTCGTCATTATCATGCCACATACCTCAAATTCCAATGGAGTCACATACCCACACACAGATACACATGCCGACTTGACTGGTTTCTTTGTTAACACAAGGAACCAACAAATGACGAGAGTTGTGGAGAGGGTCTATTTAGGAATGCAACTAAAATTCTTGTACGCTTTCTCTGCATCCTGTTACAATGCAATTTAATTTACTAGTCCTTTATCTTCATTCTATTGGCAAATAACAGCGTTTTCTTTTTCATCTATAGATACTGTAGTATAATCATTTTATTTTGTATGAATTTAAATGTGCTTTATATTGGCATTGTTCTGTTAAAATATGCTCTTGAGAATTTACTGAAAGTATAAATAAATCAAATCAATCAAAATCAAATCAAAACTGTTCATTCTGTAATTAGTTTTAAACTTTTAAAAGTAGATTGTTCACCTCCAATTATGTGAATCCCTCAAGTGGTCATTTCCTCTAACTTGTCACTTCCCCTGACTAGTGGTTATATGGGTGGGGCAATGCCAAGGGGAGGGGCAAGGGGCCACATCATACCCCCTCCAGCTTTGCACTCACCATTCACTATGTAACCTAACTTCGGCATCGCAGTCAGTTCATTGATCAGCTCAATCGACTGTGTTGAGGAAGGCATTATGGAAGTGAAGACACATGTCGGTCCTCATGGGAATTTCTTGTAGGCCTTTATGAAGAGCGAGTTTGTTATAGACAAGGTGATCTCCTTACAATGTTACAGCTCATGTGAATGTACACTTTTTTTTATAAATTGAAAAACAATATTACTGTAGCCTAGTTGTCTTTGTAATTACTGTAGCCTACTCAGTCTTTGTATTGAAGATTAAGGGCTAAAGAAAACTGCTCAACTATCAGCTGTTTCTTCAACAGGTAACAATTTATTTACAGTAACTACTTTTAACTTGAAATTATATGGAAAGATAGGACAGTTTCAATAGTTGTGTACATTTGTCTTCTGACAAGGTCACACCGCAATCTGTCTTTTGTATTGTTCATGGTATTTCTAGTAAATCAAGTAAATAATTTTTCTGCCTTTTGTCACTCCCTGTCTTGTTCGACATTATGACATTTAAGTTGTGTATCAAAACATAAAAAAGAATCTACATATGGCTATTTTAGGAAACTTCCAGAAACGTCTCATCTATATGACAAAAATTAGACTTCTGTCTCTTCTCCTTGGCTCATATTTCCACCACATGACAACTCTCTGTTTTGATAACCGCATCTATCTTAATTCCAAAGAGATAACCATCTACTTTAATTTGAAGAACAATGGTCACGACTTTGAACTTCGGCAACAGACTTGCCATTAAAGCATTGTTCCAGGTAATCATTTTCATGGGGTGTAAGCATGTGTGAATGAAGTTTACTTTGATAGACTTGAAACTGGATGTATTACACAAACGTGAAAGGGTGTCTAAGCCTTGATATGCATCTCTGACAAATTGAAATACTTATCACACCAGAGAAAATAAAACAGGATTAGGAAGAGTGAGACTTTCCACTGCATCTCCTTCTAAATAACGGCACCCCCCATCGATCAATTTTTTGTTACAAAGAACTCCACACTTGTGCATGAACAGCCGTACTCTCAGTTGCAAAAAGTCTATGTGCTAGGTACAAAAGCGGTGTTGTGAGCACTGTATTATAATCCACTCATACCGATGCATCCCTTTGCAGTGATTTTATACACGATGCTGCCCAATTTCTCTGCATACAGACTGAGCTGGATACGTTTCCATTGTCAAACCCTCTCTGGCAGGATTCATTGTGTTTGCATTGGAAGGCAGTCAGAATGCATTTCAATGCATCACATTTCACTGGAATCCCTTTTATTACTGGAGACACCGTTGAGCTGTGTGCATAATTCCTATGATGGTGCAGCTATCTCCTATTTCCAACTGGAACAAATTGGCAATTATGCTCTGTTACAGCCTTCTATGGATACCATGGTTTGGCAGGCCATACATAAACATGTGGATTACCTTCACAGAGACCATCGGAAGCCCTTGACTTGACATGAACGTCTCTTTCAGGTTTTTTTCCCCGATGATAGGAATTGCATCAGGGAAGTACTCTTTGAAGAAGGCCATGACTCCCTCTTCACCCTTCTGCTTTATGACTTCGAATTCTTCGAACGGCATGAACAGCGTCCCCGTGAACGTACGATCCTGGTTTGGCAGGCCAATCATCATGAACTCATCCCTCGGCCAGATGTGAAGGAAATTGGGCAGCATTCCAAACTGGAGAAGAAAAAGCACATTAAATTGTTGTTATACGTCAATGTGAGCTTGCAAAGCCTTACACGAAGTATATAATACAGCAAGCTGGATTGTTCAACTGCAAACCAGCTTACAAAGTCATCTTGATTTCATACCACACACACCTATTTTGTACATCCATTTAATACGCACTTGATGCCATACTGCTCTCTACAAGCTGTATTGCTGTTACCTTGTATCATTTACTGATCTGCTAATATGTCTACCAGAGACTTAATTTTTAGACAAGCCTTGCAGCCTCATACAACAATCATTACAGTGATTGCATTGTGGGAAGAACAGATTGGACTATTCATTGGTCAGCTCCATCCACCTAAAGAAAGAGAACATGCATCATGTTGCTGGTGACATGGGCCATACATTGGTGTGATCATCATGCTCAAATAGTGGAAGGGAAAGGTCAAATGGTACTGGCTATAAGGAGACATCACAGACAGTACATTTTATAACAAATCTTTCATTGAAATACATAATGCTGGTAACTGTCGAAATGTCTGCAGCTACAGTATGAAGAAATGTCACGATCCTTCTATTACTGTCCATTTATTAGTCCTGATGCCAGCTGTTTTAGGTCCTTACCTCAACTCCCTTCCAACCTGTTGCCAGAAAATGACTAATTTTCACACATATGAAAGAGCCAATACAATTTATCCATACAAGCTTCTTTCTTGCAATCATTTCTAATAACCAAATGTTTGTCAAGCTAAGCGATATCTCTCAACGATGAAACAATCAACCGGCCAAAAGCTGATAAATGACTCCCTGTCAGATATGGCAAAAGCTTTATGATAAGATGTTATCTGTTACTGATAAAGTTGAAGCCTCTCACATTGCAGAGTACAATGCACTGTAATCTACTCATCACAATCAACGATTAAAAACGATGCTCTCGGCAACCAAAATTTGCATAAAATGTAACAGAAGAGATCTGCACATAGCAACTGCTATTTGTAGTCTCTTTGACATGTTTGCACCCATGAATATATAGCAATGTACACAGGATGAAGCTTTATGATGGCAGGTACTGTTACAGTGCTTCAGTTTCGATAAAGAACTTTCAACCAGCATTTGTCATTGTTGTATAGCAGGCAATGTTTTGCACTCACTTGGCAGTTCTATGAAATGGTATATGTCATGCTAGGTGACATTTTGGCACTGGGTGATTAAGTGAAATGTGACATTAATGATAGCAGTGATGTATCATCAATAGAGACACAGTGAAGAATATAGAGTGACAAATGTATGACAGAATCATGTTTAAATACAACTGCAACAATGATAAACAAAAACAACCCATTTCGTTGCGTCAAAATGAAGAGCTTATGCCCAGTTGTTTACGAAATGTTTGGGGAACAGAATGCTAAAATCAAATAGTCACCGTATCCATTACAGAATCAAATATTCATGGGGAGTTGTAAGCATACATAACTAAGCAAATGTAACACACGTTCATCACCCTGTGGTTATCATCCGGCTTCACGCCGTGTGACTTTATTGTCTTATGGTGCATGACAGTGATAGACACAGCGCAAAAGTTAGGTTACGATGATTCAAAAACAAACACTACTACACAAAAACCACTTTTATATTGTGCAACTGAGAGTGTGTCTGAGTATATCTGAAATAAAAGTAGTGTAAGATATGTTATGTTCTTTGTTTCCATTGATGGAAGGAGTGCAGCAGTGTCCTACATGAAGTTGTGCATTCTCAAAGGATATCCACGACCATTTTCATGGAAAGCTTTCACCGAGGATTATAGTCCAATAGTTTACTCCAATCCCCTAAAGGTTTAACACTTCTTTTGAGAACCAGCTTTAGGTCTTAATAGTATTCACAGGCATGTATGAAATAAGCATTTCCACTGATACGTATATGCAACTTTTAAACAAAATTCATGGAGTTTCTTTCCCTAAAAGTTACATCACAGGCTTCCCTACAATCCCCAAAGATACCTAGAACATTGGTAATAACCTTTTAAACTAATATAAATGCAATATCATATGCAACAAAAACTGGAGGAAGATGAGGATTCATTCTGAAGTAATATTATTTTAATTTGATTATTCTGATTTGAAACATGAAAAAAAAAAAAAAACAAAGGTTCACACAGTTTGTTCATTTTTCTGTTTTCATCAACACATTACCTTCACTAGGTAGGTACTCTTCTGTTTATTGAATGTTGAGAAACAAAGGTTTAAATAAAGTAATAGAAATACTAATGAATGATCAATAAAATATAAAACCAACCAACAAAAACAATACATAAATAAAATAAAAATTTGTTCTTCAGATACTCAAATGTCTCACAAAGATGCTGCAAACTTGCCAAGTTCTGAAGAAGCTCTAATTTTCGTACCACATTTCACTTTGATATGAAAAGAAGTGATGACATAAACAACAAGATTCTATTGAAACTAGAGAATGTGGTAATCAATATCCCAACCACACACTGTCCATTCTTGCTCCTGATTGACAATGCAACTGTAAACTATGTCTCCATTTTATGGTATTGTCAGAAGTGTATTGCATATATGCAGAGCATCTACAGTGCGGAGGGACTGCGACCTAAACAGAGGTATGTGATACATGAACAATTATCATGCTGGCATGTACAGTGTACCGTTGGGAGTTTGACTTACTCAAGTCTTACATTGCAAAACAATAAAATACAAAACTGCCAAAATATAAACCGGTCTTATTATGCCATGGCCAAACCAAAATTTACAAAGAAGTCTCGTTCCCGTCTACATGATTCGCTCAACACAATGATCTCAGTTGTAGAGCAAACCACTGAATGTGGATCAAGAAACATTGAAAGAAACAACTGCCTCTAAAAAATGAGAGGCATGCCTAGGTACTGTCCATGATGCCATGGACAGTACACAGATACAACAAGATATGACGTGAGCAGATCTTAGGTGGGCGGCTGCATGGTCCTGATTAGCAGAGCTTAACCACCACCAAACATGGGCCAAGTTCCTTGGCACAGCTGTGTTTTATTTCACAAGCTGCGCTACAAAAAATTAAAAAAAAACCCTCCATCAAACTGAAACACCGTAATCACAACTTGAAGAGCAAAGTTACAATAGCTGCTACTAAAACAATTTACATGGCTATCATGATTTTCACTTGCAGAGCGGTGATCGCATCAACAATTCAGTCATTTAATTTAATAATTTTTATTAATTTTAATTAATTAATTTTTATTAAGTTTTATTTATTGCAAAAGCAAGTGGGCCAAACATATCATTTCACCATGGGAAGGGGGGGGGAGGGAAGGTACAAGGCAAATGACAGCAAAAATCACTGACCATGAAGCATTTATAAATAGCACACCTTGGTATTCATAAATCACACCCTAGCAGCCTGCACATTCCTTAGACCCTGGGGGTAAAATATGACATAACATGAAAAAGTAGGATAGGACATGACAGATTACGATTAACAATGTGAGATAAGAGTGTAATGTCTTTCTTCATTTATGCATTGTGGGATATGAGAAAATGATATCATACAAAGGAATGACAGATGCTATCAAATATAAGTGATGACATGCGATAAAATATCACGTCTGAAATGAGATGAGAGATTGTATGCGATCATGAAATGCAAGAAAATAACTGCCTTGTAGGATGAAATGAGAAAGATGAAACAATGTAACATGATATATAATGTAAAACCACATATTAGACCATACTGACAGATAAAATGATATAATATTACATGAACACCAGCGAGGAGGGATCCATTTTGATGAACCATTATGTGTTTCACTTACCCCACCATCTGTAGCTGGAGGCATATACAGTTCCATGTAACCATGGGGGATGTACTCCTGGCTGAAGTTCATGAGGCTTTCCCGCATTATCTGTCGTCTCATGGTGGAGTAGGCACCATCTGCTCCAAATACAATGTCACATGTTGAGGTGACAGTGCTCCCCGAGGAACTAAGACAATAAACAAAAACATGACACTCTAGGCATTATATAAGAGAGGTGGGGGGGGGGGCATTCAGAAGATAAGCAAAAGGGATAGGAGCAAGTTACAACGTAAGAAGCAGATTAGTGACATGTCCAATTGTGCTATACAAAGATACTTGATTATTGTCAGCTATGCAGACTCCATACACACAAAAACTTTTGAGGTAAGATGACTGATACCTGTTAAAAGAAAAGCAAGAGGGCGATTTGAAGGGTCACCAAACAACATAACCATCTCTGGATATCACAAATATAAAAAAAAAATGTAGAACACTAAACAGGAGCTCATGAGGATTGCCAGAACTTTTCAGAAAGGAAAAATACAATATATCAAAAACACAGAATTACCATGACATGTTCAGATTGACTGACATTGGTGTATTAAACTATCGTAATTGTCTTTAGTAGTCTCTATTAATTTTAGGTAAATTTACACCACAACTAAGGAAGGTCCCCCAAACCATGACATTGATAAGTTAGCAAATGAAACACCATTTGCCATGCTTACGTAGTGAATTCCAGCTCTCCTTTGTCAATGTTGGCTCTGACTAGTTTATGTGAAAAGTGGATGCTGACATTGGGAAATGTTTCAGCTTCTGAAGACCAGAAAATAAAAAGCAACAGAAGGAGAGAAGTAAGTACCACATGTCACTGAAAGTTTACAAGAAATGATTCCACTTAAAAAGTTCTGATTGGATTGGGGCTGCTCATTTTCCAGCTGAGCTACAAGAGACAGGAAATTAATTGACTCATTGACTCTTTATTCAGTCTCCTTGGACTCTTTGCAAACTTACCTCCAACTGTGATAATGCATCTTATATCACAAGCAAACCTGTCAATGATAAACTGAACCTACATAAAATCATCATAATCATCATCATCATCATCATCATCATCATCATCATCATCATCATCATCATCATCATCATCATCATCACATCTGGTGAGTTCTATGACACTTCAATACACTGAGTTTGAAACTGTCAAACTGTTTTTTAGAAGGTGCACATAAATAATATAGTTAAAGAGATGCAACATACGAACGGTACTCAAGAAAGATTTGCAGTGCATTCTTGTTTTGATGGTATCAAACAAATTTGTAGATCTATAAAGGCAAGCCAGAACACTGAAACCTTCGTCGAAACTGTTGAAATGTAAACACCTCATCTGCAAATTTACAAGTTGTTCTTTCAAAGCTGGACACACTGATAATAAATTTTCTGCTAAATTTGGTCAAGGACTTATAATTATAATGCTGCTGGTTATCCCAAAACTCAGAACCAATGTTCTATTTTATGATCTACCATTTTAGCATGCTCTTCATATATGGCAGATGTCTCAAAACTAAAACATGAATAAGTTAGGGTGAGTCATTTTAGCCTTAGAATTATCTTACCACCTGTCTCTAAGTTACTCAATGATACAAAAAAAAAAATCATCCACAATCACACATAAATGATGAAGGATGAAGGGAAAGATTCCTCTGCCAAGAACTAAAATGTTGAAAGGGTGATTAGAAGCATGAAGGATATTTTCATGAAAGAAAATCTCTTTTTTAAAGCACAGAAGTACTCCTACTTACTTGTCAATAAACTTTCATTCAGGTGCCTTCTGTCCACCGAGAGGATGGCCTTCAGGAACAAGAGATGAGATAAAACAGATGAGATAACAAAAGGTGAGATAAGCAAGAAGTGAGATAATATGGAAAAACAAGTAAGCCAAATGACTAAGTGATTCCTTGCCAATATTCATGAAGAACATAGTACAACACGTACATACTAATTTTGAAATTCAAACACCTTATCCATATAGAGAGCATGCCTACAACAAGCTCTTTTGACCACTGCGTGTACTAAGCAATTTTATAGGTGTTCACAATTTGAAATCTGGTGACCTCAAATGACCTTTGACCTCCACCAAAAACAATAGGGATGCTCAACATGACCAACCCACACACCAAGTATGAGACAAGTCAAGGTTACACTTCTTGAGATATCATGTTAATGAGCAAGGCATCACATGACACACACATGACATCAGCACTGCATTGATTCCCTTTGCCTTTGGCAGGGAATCAACAAAAGGAATTAAGGAAAAGTTTAAGTACTTTAACTCAAGACCCACCTGGTTTTGTAATTAGTAACTGAAGCTGTAAGTATCCCCTTCTGGATGCGCCTTATACTGATGCGCAAAAAAAAGAGTTTTGGTTTTTGGTACTTTCAACTCTGATTCTTACTTCACTACAATCCACCCCCATTCTTCCGCCCATGTATTGTTACATGCCCTTCTCATTTCCTAGCATGCTTATTAAAAGGAGAAAGGCAAAACAAAATCAAACTACTTTGCACTTCCTACTTGATGTTTCATAGTAAAAAGTTTGATAGAAGCAACCAAAACCATAATTGATTGTCATGCTGGAAAATTGATGACCCTTTTAATGAATACTAATAAAAAAAACAAAGACATGCAGTTAACAACAACTGTACATTTTGTTCAAGCAAAGTCTCTTCCAACATCATCAAATGCAAAGGTTGATCATTTCCACTCTAAAGATCCCTAAGATCACAAAATCCTACCAAGCAACTTACAAATAAAGCCCTTATACTCAATGGGTGTACATTTTAAGCACCATAGCCATGTAATACAAAAACGTGTGTGACTGTGCCACATAAGTCTAAAAGACAATGAAACTTAACCCTCAGTAAATACCATTCAACATCAGCCTTTGAAATCAATCAGGTACCTCCATGCCCTGTGATCATGACGAGACACCAAAGAAACGTCTTGTTAGATGGTTACAGAGAGGACCCTGCCCAGTATCCTACCCAATATTGCCTGCATTAGTAGCAGTACAGGGTCAATATTTCTGAGGGGGAAGAAGGGATAATCAGAAGGGTCAAGTAACAGTGTGATAAAGAAATAGAGTTAGCGGCTACTACCATGGAGCACCCAGAAATTTTGGACTGGGGGCTGAAAAAACACTATCAACATGGAATGCCACCAAAGGGTGGCACAAAGCGTACCAAAAAACTTGTAACAAAATGTGTAAAAAGGCGGTGTAAAAACATCTCCTAGCTTGCCGGAAATTGTATTTAAAGGCTGCGCAAGTAAAATCATGGGCCATAAAAACTTTATTTCTTTGTATCCACATTTGCCTGAATGGATTCACTGTTTTTGCCCAATTAGAGGATTATTCCCCTGCCAATCCCCCCCCCCCCCTTTCCTCTCACCTCATTCACCTAAGTCTGAACTGCAATTTAGTCACATTCTGTGAAGACATAATATGCATATGCTACCAAATGCTTCCCTTCATTAACATTATTGTATGTAACGTTTAGTCAAAATGAGAGTCGCAAGTTTGACTCCAATACTCTCACATATTATGTATAATACTTCAAAATTTTAATAACACAAACTTGTTCAACATTTGTTGATGATTATTTGTACAGAGGGATATGTCATGGTGGCTTTCACAGCACGATAGTGCTAGAAACAGACGATGTTCATTTGATGGATTGCCATTGCTGACCGACATCAGAAAAGTCCAAGGTGTCTCACCTGGCCATCCTTATCGTATGGTTGGTTGTGAAGGTCACCGTGTTTTCCATGTATCCTTCTTGCTTTCATCGGGATGCCCTTACTGGTGATCTGTGAGAGGTTGGCGAAACGAGCATCTTTAAGATAATGTATCTCTGGTTGTTTCTCAACGAGTAACGTATTACCTTACACAATCCAATTTTCGAACTGTTATACAGTAAAAATGAACTGGTCATCATTTGCAGGCTATGCAAGGAGAAGCAGTCGAATACTTTTGGGAGAGAGACAAGACTAAGGGGATTGTCCCTTCACAGGGACATGACAAATCATACGCTGACATTTGGTACATTTAGTATCTTTCACTGCCTAAAATGGGTTCTCCTCACCTTAACAAATGCTGGTGCTTTGTTATTTAACCCTTGCTGAAAATAGTTTAACAAAAAAATTTCACGTCTCCATTTCAAAATGGATGGCACAGTTGCATCAGAGACTAGTACTGCAATTTACTCTTCAATATGAGAATACCAGTGGCAAACTGGCAAAGGGGAAGGGTCAGATACAGAATTTTTTGCTACTCTCATTTGTATCTACACTAAAAGCAACCACATTTTGGTGCATGCTAGGAGGTGAACTATGGGCTGACAGTCAAATAGGTAGGATGAAAAAACAGGTGATAAGTCAAATCGACAGGTTGCATTACGACAAGAAAGCCATTTTCGCAATGTAAAAATGTCTACGATTGTTTCAAGACAATTTGCATTGTGTTACACTACAGTAAGCTACCTCTGGTTAGGCCAGGTAAAGGACGTAACGTCATAAAAACTCCATTGAGCAAATGTTTAAACTACTCTTTTCAGCCTATATGAAAGATATTAGTGTAGAGAAAAAAGCAAACATTGCAGATTATTGGCAGAACCTACCTCATCCTCTAAGCCAACATGTCTAAGGGCAGCTCTTCCTCTTACTGACAGTGCTAAGTTAATGCTGCGACCTTTGACCACTTCCATGGTCCGAATGTCTATAAAGAGAAGAAAGATATATACCAACAGTTTTAAGTTACAAGAATCCTACGGTGCAACAAGTATTTTGGCCGAAGAACAATATTTAAAATGAACACTAATGAACTTCTAAAATGGCCTCAAGAAACCTGCCAGGTACTTGGAAGTACATTCATAGTGTAAATGACATCAAAGGGTTGTCACTTAATGCTTAAACCCAGATTTCACAAAAATACTCTGAGGCCTGCATAACGTACAAGCCAAACTCATATTCCTTGACTGTGACAGACAGTGACAGGTAACATATAATCTCATGTACTATGCAGCATGACTATATTCTTTCAGACAGAATTACTCATGAATTTTTCAAAAGCTGTCTGCCACCAGGCTTAAACCTTCTTTCAAAATCGGGCTTGTCAGAACATTACAAATCCATGCAAAGCACAGAACTGCATGCGTCTTCTTAAAATATCTTGATACACAAAAGTTAAATAGGGCTACCTTAAAACGCCTCTGCTCTCAAATATACTCTGAAAATCACCAAAAGTATCTTGCACATCAACCCACACCTCAAATGAGGTCCTCTGTGTCTGTCTTAGATCGATACTGCGTTTACAACTAAAATTAACATTTGGTGAACTCAATTTGACTTGACCTCAATAAAACCCACAACAGTATCACACAAATAATCTTGTAAACTTGTTCATTACAAGTAAACTCAATTCCACATTTCCACCCCACTATACTAAAACAGCTTTTATGATTAACTGCACTTGCACTAGTTTAGTTGAAAGTAGAATCATGCCGGCGTGACCTGGCATAACTTGAAACCTACAGTATGTTAAACAAATGACTCAACAAAAAAAAATCTTTTCATTTTAGGGTTTTGTTAGGTTTTGGTCGAATCATAAGGATTCTGATATTACTAACCTTCTCTTCCTTCATACAAGTCAACGTGGAATCCTCTCTTGGCCAAGAAGCATGCCTGAAGGGATCCCACCTACACGTGGAGCAGAAAGGAGGGAAATTTTAAATATGTGAAGGACTTGACAGAACCACAGGATAACAAAAGCTTCTTTTGTAACTCTGCATTCTTTGCAATAAATTCTAAACAAAATGAGAGAAAGGGGGGGGGGGGGTGAATAAATAAGTCTATATCTTGTTATCCAAAAACTCCTCCAACTTCACTCTTCCAAGTTCATTTCTGTCTGTGCCACCTCATACACACTGTCAATTAGTAGTGACCCTCATCAATGTACATTGAGGCATCAGTAAAGAAATTTGATGATAGGTACTTCACTTCCAGCATGATCACAGACTCCTAACAGAAAACCAGATACTACAATACTGTATTTTATCAGACAAATAAACAAGTTTTGGATTATCTGAAAATCAAATTTTGGGATACAAATATTCTCCCACAGGGATGAGGTGGATTTTACAACAACATTCTTGCCATTTGACTCACCAGGCCTCCACCTACAACAGCCGCTCTGACAGTTGACGCATGGTCTCCCTCCATCTTTCGTGTTCCTCTTTAATGCTACCAGAAAAAAAAAAAACATTGATACAACATGTCAGAGTATTAGTTTAAGTGTACTGACAACATAGAACATTGTTAGGGATAGAGGGTGCATTAAAAATACTTAAAATGTAAAAAAAAAAATATATATTGCTTGATTCATCATCACAAATACAACTGTATTTGTGATGATGATTCAAGCAATGTCTCTTTTTTTTGTGGGCATTTTAAATACTTTGCCAATAAATAATCACACCACTTAATACATACATCAGCTCAAAATATATCAAAGTAATAAGTTCACAAGGAAAAAGGTTGAGACAGTATATCGAAGAATGCTATCCATGCCACAGGAATGTTGTACAGTAAGTATCCACAGTAGTGTACATGCAGTCACTACACTGCACAAATTTTTATTACATAAATATAGGGATATTTAATCAGGCACAGAAGTTCAGACTGAACTGTAAACCGATCTAGTTATTTTAGCTACAGTGCATTACAATTCATATATATCTGAAACTGCAAGCTGGTTTGGTTGTAGCATGCTTCACAATAGGCCAACAAACTGAATCTGAGCTGCTTAAATGCTGAGTTGCATAATAAGAGTACACTGTAGCTTATCCACTCAAGTGTAAAGTCTTTTGTACAGAGCGTTCGCACCTAAAATATCTGTGTTTTGAATGGCATGCAAACCACATCTTCCTTCAAAACAGTTGTGTTACAATCAGTTTAAAAGTTTGTGTATTTTCACGTTATGTAAAGCAACTGCAGTTTGTTTATCGCACTTACATCCCACGATTCTTTGTGTTAATTGAGATTGCGAAAAGGCTTATTACTGCTGAATTTGCTCAACGTTGAAAGATGGGATGTCCTTTCATTTAATGTTTAAAGTTTCAACATTGTGAATTTTGTCACACTGTCCTCTGCTAGTTTTTATCCTCATGTTTTTTCCTGAAAAGTAGGTAAGCTACCAGTTTCCAAGTGATGCCTTACTAGGGCGTAGGAAACAAAATTATTCTATAGAAGTTCACAGAGTTTGCCAATATTAACAAAAATTTTTAGAATGAAATGCATGAGTGTAAAGATGACAAACATAACAACAAAAAGAACATGCACAGTAAAACTAAGTGTGCTAATTATGAGTAACCTTTACAATCATCCATATCAAAGGAAATGCTGTGACACATTGTGAAACATGTAGCCTACACAGGTCGAACACAGCTGCAGCCATAGCACTGCTTGTAGTATTCATGAATGCAGAAGAATCTTGGCATATCTCCAAGAACATTCCAAGTTTAGGTTACTTTTATTGCCAGTATAGAATTAATTGGGTCAGTTACCAAACTCCACATAATTGTGGAGAAGGCCCAGATTTGGCAGAATTTGAGTATTCCTACTGAGCACTGCAAATGAAAAATGAAACCTTGAGAACAAAACAACTGGGTACTGACATGTAGCATTATATAACAAAACTCATGGAAGCTACCTTTTTATGAATTCAAACCTTAAATCTAAATAGAACTATTCCTAATCAAGCCACCAGGAGAGACAATGAAAAGAAAGTATGCTGAGGTCTGCGATATCCAAGTAGTTGGCTCTTCCCTGTAACGATGTATGCAACCACAGAGATGTCTCTGCTATTCACTTTCCACTCACCACTCAGTTCTTTTCACAAGACACTTTTGAAGTATTTTTGCTCAAAAAATGCAGGTTATATAGTTTCTGACATAACAAACACATGACATGTGTAACACTTTGTTAAGTATTACTGCTTTGACCAAACATCAATGTTTTTTTCTCAATGAACTTTGATTCTGCTGAAATGGTTTTCATCCTTAAATACACTGAACTGTTCTACTGAGGCCTTTTGCAATTGCAAGTTGGGATAAATCCCAATTACATGATATAGAATTATGTAACAGGAAGTTTTGGTCATTAGGTTGCTTGGAAAGCAGAAAACAACCAAAAAGCTGAATAGCATTGTAGTTCCGACTATTCACTTATGAGCATTTTCCATCTGGCGCACTGCATAAGGTGAGGACACCTTGAAGCCCAAATGACTTTTGACCTCCATCAAAAACAATACTGTAGGATTCTCATACCCAATAGGGTACACCTACACACTAAATATGAAATCTGTCCAAGTTTCCCTTTGTCACACATTACGTTCACAGGGTTTTCAGACTTTGACCCCTCTTAACCCCAAATGACCTTTGACCTCTGTTAAAAAACAACAGGCTTCTTGTAATCAATAAGGTATACCTACCTACCATATATGAGATGTGTCCAAGCTTCCCTTCCTGATATATTGTATTTATAAGGTTTTGACAACTTGACCCATTGACCCAAATGATCTTTGACCTTGACCAACAGCAACAGACTTCTTGTACTCAACAAGATATACTAAATATGAGATCTGTCCAAGCTTTCTTTCTTGAGATATTGTGTTTACAGGTTTTCACAATTTGACCCCTGATGACCCCACATGACTTTTGACCTCCACCAAAAACAATAAGCCTCTTGTACTCAATATGGTACATATACATACCAAGCTCTGTACAAGCTTTCCTTCTTGAGATGTCATGTTTACAACATTTTCAGAATCTGACCTCTGTAAACACCAAATGACTTTTGACTCAATCAAACACATGAATTCTCATACTAAATAGGGTACACCTACATACTAAATAAGAGATCTGTTCACGCTTCCTTTCTTCAGATATTGCCTTTAGAAGGTAAAGTACTGTATGCTAAGGCTGTGACAGTTAGTAAAAAATTGGAAACCGGTTTTGGTGGCCGTGAAAACCAGTTATTGTATCAAACCTGGTTTTTTCAAAATCTACTCTGACCATATGCATAACGCACTTAAGTACACACTCGGAGTTAAGAATTTGCACAACTGTTGGTCAAAAGTTCAACGAAAACTCAAGTTTTTCGACAAATCCTTCAACACACCAGCAATAAGTAGTAACTTTCCATTAAAAAGTGTGCAATGCTTTATCGAAGAAAAATTTGAAATGGAACATGAATCACGACAGGTTACCTACGGGTTTTTTCCTAGTAACCAGTTTTCGGTTTCCTGAAAATTCCAAAAACCGAATCAAGCAAAACCACCTTACTGTATTCATCACAAACATACAAACAGTACACACACAATGTCAACACTACACATGGAGTAATGACGTCATTGACTTTTGCTTTGTTATTGCTTCCTGAACCCTAAACTTAATCATAAACTCCCTATTGTAGTTTTTCTGAGGACTTGAGATATCTACAGAAATTCTCTCTGAGGGCCTAAAATTCTTTTGTTCACATCCTCAGAAAGTATTACAATAAAAAGGCAGATGTGCATACACTCACACACATACACACCAGCAAGAATGCATATGTTACCATTATCATTGAAACCAAAAACACACAAAAAAAGTTTAAAACAAAATTTGCTTATTTTTCAAGTGGGAAATCAGTAGCTTAGCATTTAATAAAGAGGTATTGTCCTACTGAACTCTTACATATATACTGACATACACAGTAACTTGTTAGACATGTATTTGTCCACAAACCATTGCAGTATATATACTTAGGGGTTACATCATCTAGCCTGTGGCTGCGAACAATCTTGCTGCACAGCATTTTATATAGAAGATTAGTTACACAATGGTTTACAGGCTGTTAAAACCAAAGTTTACTTCCTGCGTGTATGAATTTTTGAAAATTGATCATGGTGTTGATTGTTGGTACATGATTTCAGTGATTCTTTCAATGGTCGAATTCAAGGTGTTCAAACTGTACGGTCCACTGCCTAGATGTACAGTAACATTTTGGATCATGGGTGTAACTAAAATTTTCTCGCAGAGTTGTGAATGAATGGTTCAAACTTAGCCAGAATATCAAATGTCTAGTAGGCCTAATGACATGACTGACTAAGCTAGGATAAAAGGAAAAATGCAGTCACCGTAATTTATATTACTATAGTCATCTATCCTAGTTCATGTATATGGCTCTTTTGAATCATGTGACAATGTTTTTGTCACTGGATTGGTAAATTTTCACAAGCTATTATTTGTTTACCTTGAATAGCCTAGTTTGAAACATGAAAGATACTTGTCCACACATACAATAACAGAGCAACAACAAACTTTCACAGACAATTTTGTGCACAGAAATCTTTCAAAGCTTCACCACTACCTATTTGCTCAGGATTCCAAATGCAGCTCAGATATACTGAATAAACATGAAAACGGTATTAATATACAATAAGTGACCGGAAGTGACGTATTGTTCCTAAAATCCTTGTTTTTGCCTTATTTCACCCTAAACTTAGCCCTAACTCTCAATTTTTACCATGATTGATGGTTATTTAGGTTAAAACTACCTGCTTTAATAGCTTTTTACACCTTCAACTTGTTTATTCTCATCAAATACCTAATCCCAGGGTTGAAAAACCTTGCTGAATTTCCCGCGAACACAGTAGAAAATCCACCGATTTCCTGCTGACATTTGTGCAGGGGTGGTACCCCTTGTGGGGGTTCAGGGGCAAGCTGCCGGAAAATTGGGGTTCCTAGCACACTGAAGGGGTAAAATTGTGCAGCTGAGCTCAAAAATGTAACTGAAAAATCGCCACAATATTTGAAAAACCAATCACAAAAGGTTAACGTTAGGCTATTTGCGTTGTTGCAATATACGGTACCTTTTTTAAATGTGAAGAAATGCCACTTGCAAAATGTCAGAAACGAGTGAAACTTGAGCCATATTACGCTAAACAGATATGCAATAGGCCTAGAACGTCTTGATCATTGAGTCTGACATAGACCACTATACACTGTCAACTACTACAAGCTGTGCTACTAACAAACAGCTCTGAGAGTTTGCCGTAAAAAAACCTGGCATGTTTCCAAGAATAGTTTTTAACTGCAAAAATGTGAACACCTGTCCCAAAATGGACATTTATCGCATAATACTCAAATTCAGCCACCTGTTGCAGCTACGACATTTGTACCGAACTTTTTCATCCCTGATAACTGTGACCATTAACAGGCAACAGAAATTTGCAGCAAAAAAAAGTTAAAATAAAAGTCATCCCCCATATTTCAAAATGGTTTAATCGAGGCAATTTTTTTACTGCGTGTAACGTTATGTTTTCCAGAAAGGTGTTTGGCGCTACCATTGCATCTGTGTAGGACTGTAAACGTAAAGAAGGTACAAAGGTCAAGCCATGCCGCGTGGGTCTGTTGCGCTGCTATGTACTGTGTGTATGCTGTGCACATACGAACCTACTGTATGAAAGCACCCCGTTCTCATTAATTGCACAGGGAATCTTGTGCTGAGTTCGGAGAAAATAAAAAATAAAAAAAAACACTGAAACTGACAGAGATGAAATTGTGCACAAGTTACGCGCGAATCATCCTTGGGCACTGTGGTTCATAGGGTGTGTAGGGCGGCTGAAATGTGCCTAAAAGCAAACTGGCAATAATTTCTGGTTACTTGCGTGGTCGTGGGGGATATACTGGACATGGTGGTTTATTGGCATAGACGTAACATGCGCTATTTGCCTTTGTGAGTATCGTGAGCCATAGCGATCAACAGAGCTTCTTTTAATATTTGTTTAACAGCATTTTCCCTGTTCTCCCTCATTTATTTTGTTTCTCTGAAGATTTCCCGGTTTTTTTTCCAGTTTTTCATAAAAAAAAAATGTGTCCCGACACGCAGGATTTCCCGCGAGTGTCGCCGATTTCCTGCGAACCAGGTTCGACAGATTCGCAAGGTTTTCCAACCCTGCGTAATCCTAACCATCATCAATAACCTTGACTGGTGGTCACTGATTCTAAATTAGAGCCATGAAAATTCATATATCATGCACAATTTGTCCATTTGCATGGTGGATAGTCATTGCCAAAAATGTAGTTTATGTTGATGAACAGTGGCTGCTTTGTAGCTGCTGCAAAAACATCGTTTGAAATGCAATAGAGCAGGCATGCTTTTGGGTGCAGTCAAGTAGCTAAAATCTTACCTAAGCTATGTAGTGGAGGTACTGTTGAAAATGGTTAAAGAGGTTCCCAACATACCATACAAATGGGGTAGAAAAGCAATATATATCCTTAAATTTAAATATTGAGTCTTCTCAGTAAAGTCAGTACCTACAACTTCAAAAACATAGCAGAGCGCTTTCTTTAGCGGGATTTTGGTAGGATTTTGATGAAAATTCTTTCTACTTCCTTGCCTTGACAGGCTACATAGCCGAATTGGCTAGGTAGCTAAGCCTATATGGTACAGGAGAGGAGACTTAGCTGATGTTGCAGAATAAAGTTTGGGTGACTGAAAGTGACAGTCATAAGTCAGGCCTAGCCTAGACATACTGGTAAACTGCTAACTTGACACAATAACAACAGAAACTCAGTGACTGATAGTACTACAGAAGCCTTTTAGTAGTAGTATTGCAAAATACAGTCTATCACAGCCACAGCATAAGTAATAAAGCATAATGTATCGTCAAGGACCCGAATTTGCCGCACGTCTTGTTTAACTATCCTAACACTTATCATTCCATATCACCGTAGCAACGCGATACTCTACACTTTCGAACGTCAGAACTAGCTCACTTTGTTTGCCGTCACAATGAATCCATTCGAGGTATGATTTAAACCCGAATTTATTATAAAACTTACAATATATCAACTGTTTTGCTTCTGTTTTGGCCTTTTTAAAATTTCAAAGTGAGTGTTGTTCATTGATGACTATTTCCATGTCCGGCTAGGGAAGCTGCTACAATCAGCTGTTGTCGTCTGTTCACCAAAGTGTTGTGTACATTTTCATACAATGTTAGGCTATATGACGTGACAAATTTCTTTGCAGTTCTGGTTTAATTCCATGTGCGTCAATAACGGCGACAAAGTAGAAGTTGAAGAATAAAAACAGTCCTCGTTTATTATGATATAACTGCAGAATTTTGCGACCATTTCTCACATATTTTACATCAACTTAAAGAGAAAGAAGTGGAGATTATTTTGGTAACACTCAATACGGATTTTGGTTAACTGGTAAAGTCAGTGTTCATTAAAACTTGTTACGTGCGGCAATTACGAGCCCTCCATGCTACGGTACAAAATGCGCAGAACTGTCAGTGCTTCGTACGTAGGGCCTAGGCCTGTATTGTTATATAAGTTCAGCCAAGAACATTTTCTAACTTTATCAGCCTTAGCATTTACAAAAGTTAATCTGAACTACTGTAGGTCTACTTGCACGACTAACGTCTGCATACAGTACCATTACCAAAACAACCAAAATAATACAGTCACTATTACTATTCTGCAAGATGAAGATGTCCCGAAGTCCTGTCACTTGTTGTAAGCCTAGGACTAGACTTGACTGTACTGCTAACGTACGTACGTAAACGTGATCACGCGTGATGTGACGTCCCCGGGCCTGATCGATCAGACTTGCGGATCTGTAACATTAATGTGCAGCTTTGTGGTACGACCAGCAGACTGCACTGTACTGATCGTGAGGTACTGTAAGTATGTATAATGATCCTAGCTAGCTGGCTCGAACTTGTGTAAGTTACACGCTCATATGGCAAGCGCAATATGCAATAATTAAAAAAAAAAGACGACAACCTCGTTGGTATAGCAATAGGCCACCAAGCCCTATCACAAGGATCACTAACCTATTAAGAGTTAACCTACTAACCAAGTGAACGATATACACGAGTGTATTGCAAGACTACCGAAAAACTACTCATTTTCATTATTTCAACACCCGAGGGTAAACTCGTTTGGCGGAAGGCTACAGTCTAGCTCACAATAGGCCTAAAATTGAAATTGAGATGAAAGGGAAAATGCAGTCACCCATATTGAATTAGCATACCCTCCATGCTCATTTTGTGAATTACTCCTTTTCATTACGTGAGATCGTTTGTGTTGATTGCATTGATTAATTCTGCAGCATAACACGTTGCTCACGCAGTAATGATATTTGGCAACATCATGAAAAATATTTATAATTTAAATGATAAGAGAATTGCAAGTTTGCAATATTCTCTTTAAAGAAAAAATTAAATTTGCAAAAAATTAAAGTTGCACAAGGTTCTTGGTCCTGATTCTGTCTACCCCTTTGCACTGAATAAATTTGCCCACGTTCTTTATCATCCGCTTTTTGTAATTTTCAACAAATGAATGCATGAGTTTTCTGTTAGCAAAGACTACAAGTGTGCAAATGTTTTTCCTATTTTTATAAACTGTAAATGTAGTCTTCCCTGTAACTATAGGCTTGTGAGCCTTACCAGTGTTGTTTCCAAGTTCATGGAGTCTATTATTAAGGATGTGGTGATCAACTATTTTGATATGAATTTGTTGTTGAATCGTTCCCAACATGACTTTTGTCAGAAAAGATCTTGTTTGACTAACCTTTTGGGGTTCTTGGAAGATGTTACTAGCTCTTTCGATAGTTGTAAGCAGGTTGATGTTTTATTTTTGTATTTCCAGGGAGTCTTCGACAAGGTCCCTCATAATCATTTACTACATAAATTGTAAGATCTGGGTCTTGACGGTCGGCTTTTTGGCTGGATCAAGAATTGGTTGAGTGATAGAAACCCGAGAGTAGTCTTTAGAGGTGCACTTCTGAGTTTTTAGTGGTGTGCCTCGAGGTTCTGTTCTTGGTCCTTTGTTATTTCTGGCATATATCAATGCTCTCGATGATACTATCGGTTCTTCGGTCAAGAAATTTGCTGATGATGATATTCTAATGTTTCTTCTAAACGTAATGGTAAACCTGTTCAAAGTGACCTTGATAACATTAACAAGTGGTCTGTTGATTGGCAAATGCTGTTCATTGTTGACAAATGTAAAGTAATGTATACTGGTCATAGGAATCCCAAGACAAACTATACTGTCGGTGGTATTAACATCCAAAAAGTCGAAGTTGAATAAGATCTTGGCATTTTTGTAGATTCCCCTGTTAAAACTTGTAGGCAGTGTTCAGAAGCGGCTAGGGAATGAAACCAAATTAGTATGATTAGACGGAACTTCAAATTTCTTCATAAGGATATTGTCGGGAGACTATACAAACAGTTGGACAGGCCCCATCCGAAGTATACTGTGTAGGCTTGGAATCCCTATTTTTCAAAGGACAAATTTATTTTGGAAAAAGTTCAGAAGAGAACTACTAAGACTGATTTTTCCATGGAAGGTGTTGGATATAGTCAAAATATTTAATCTTACACCCATTGAGCTTGGACGTCTTTGGGGGATCTGCTTCAAATGTTTAAAATTGTTCATGGTGTTGATAATTTAACTTTCAATGATTTTTTCAGTGTTCGAATTCAAAGAGTTCTCGTGGTGACAGAATTTAGCTCCAGAAGGCGCGCTGAAGGATGGACTGTTACAGAGAATACCTCTTCTCACAGAGGGTGGTATTAACGGTCTCCTCACATCTTCTCACAGAGGATTCCACGGTCTGCCAGAGCCTGTGGTGATGCCTAAGAGTGTTAATACCTTTAAGAATGCACTTGATACTTATAGGCAGTGTGGGAGATTTTGACTGTTTTTCTTTCAGGGATGTCTGCAACGTTCTGGGTCTTTTTATGAGGACATTGTCTTATCTGACAATTTGCAAACTAAACATAAACTTGAGACTGACACTGGATAATATCTAAATTAATGAAGCAACCACCGTCACTGTTACTAGGAGCACAGATCTGATCCACACATGAGCCAGAAACCCCTCGACATTGCCATTTGCAGCTAGGTCGACTAAAATATTGGTATCTTTTACAAGGTAAGGTTTCATGTTCCCAAACATGATATCATTTTGAATTATTTGTCTTTTAAGTAAGCTGTCCACACGCCATAGCTGGCGTTTTTTCAACAACAGCACACTGAGTTCAATGGGCCATACCCTGTTTTTCTTACCGTGCGTCGTGGAACCCTATGCTGGAAAAAATAAGAATTTTGCCGACAAGATTTTTCAATACCTTATGCTTCCGACAGTTTCTAGTTTCCGTCGATATTTTTAAGTTATGCATACGACATCAGCTCGCAGAAGAGTCAATGTTTTCACACGCTGATCTATATGGACTACGTTTAGACAACGCGAAATCGTTTTGTGAATAATCATGAGCTTTGTGGACTTTTTAATGTGCCATCGGCTGATTTGAGGTATTCCACCGCGTTTCTCTATATAGCACAAGCAAATGAAAAGTATTGCTCCTACAGCCAAACCTAACATGATATTATACATGATAAGATTTCATCGAAGGAACAAACTCTAGGTGGCTATTAAAAGATAACTATTACTATTCATGTTGGGCGATTCCATTTATTGCGAGGGGAAGCATGAAAAAAAAGAGTGCTTCGATCTGCGAACTACACGTAGCAATGTACAATCTTACGTTCCAGACCAAGAAGAAGACATACTTGTGAACGTACATCCGTGCCTTCAGCCAGCCTCACAATAAGTTATAGATAAACAAGTTCTGCATAGTTCTGCATATTTATTGTAAGTGTCTAAAGTGAGGTCTGTATACGAAACAAATCTTTGTGCATTATATTTCACTTTAATGTACCCTCAGATTTCATATGACAACACTCTGGGAAAATGCACACATTGTAGGATTATTTCAACTACAGTAGAAGGTTACTCATTGGAATAATCAAGTGCTCTAATTTACTGTACAGCCTTTATTTGCCTTTATTTGAAACACTTACGGATATTGACGCTTTTTTGGCATGCATCAGCTTCAGATAACGACGTTTGTCGTTAAATTTTTCAATGGTGTATACTCCTGTCTGTCAAAAGCTGAAAAGGGCTCCAATAATCCATCGGAGTCGGTCGGGGGGGGGGGGGGGGCGACCCCCTGACCATATGGCAGCTCCGCCACTTTCTCTTAGTCACCTCAAATAACATTCAGCAAAATTCTAGAGGACTTTATATAAGCAACGAAGGTAGAAATAGGTGGTCTTCCTATCCGTAACGTAAAAACAATGTTAATACATTGAGTTGTTTGCACTTAACACACTAAAAACGACCTCATTGTCGTTACTAAACCGCTTGATAAAGTTAGAGACATTGCACTACCTAATCATGCAGACTATCAAACCGAGGTTAAAAGGAATCTGTCCAGTCACCAATACGAAAAGTTAGGTAGTGATGTGACATTACACACTAAAAAGGTAGTACCAAGATACGCTGCTAAACGTGTTCTCTCAAAATGACATCGATAAAAGCACTTTAGAGTACTTATTCGCGAACAACCACAAAACTGGACACTGGTAGTTTACGTGCTTAACAAAAGGACATACCTCCCCCCCCCCCCCCCTTGCAAAGGTAACTAAAAGCCTATATGAAATTAGCAAAACTTCTTCCACCTCCATTCGCAACTAATTGAAATCTTCCTCAAAAGGAATTTTAGTTAAATACTCAGTTTTCATGCCGCCAAAAAGGCTGCGTGCGCTATTGATTCATAAGCTCCACCAGAAATCTGTGATATTTTCATGCACAAGAGACAAATTGTCCGATTTCATTCTAAAATCCAGTGATGGCTTCGTTACAGGGATTTCATCCTATTGTTGTATGATGGAACAGTCACAGAACTGGAGAAGCGAGTGGTGAAGATGAATGAAATTCATCATCTCCTCAGGTTCACAGAAGAAGTCTCCAACTCTGAAGTTTCACTCTACTGGTTTATGGATACCAATGCCTACACCAAATCTACTAAAAAAGTTGAGTGTGTGTTTCAGAGGGGATTGCCAAATAATTTGTTGTGCACATTTTAAAATTGGGTCTGTTTAAAGCGAGAGTGCACCGTGGATGTTAAGTGACATGTGCTGAATATTCAGACATAAAAGTCGATAGACGCGACCTCTCTTTTCAATGACTTTGGGTGTCCGCATCGAATTGTTTAATTTCATTTTCGGTGGAACATTAAAACAGTTCTGCATTATGTAAAAAATCCTCATATTTTTTTTTTTACGGCAGAAAAGTTGAGTGTGTGTTTCAGAGGGGATTGCCAAATAGTTTGTTGTGCACATTTTACAAATTCTGTGAAAAGTGGAAAAAACAGGGCCATTTCTGAGCTCTCTTGAATGTATTTCGCACTGATCCGAACACTTAAGAATGGTGATATGTTATCATTGGCTCGCAAGCAATTTACCTGGGAAGTTTCAGCGATGTGCTTCATTTGTGCTTTCAATGTGAAGAAACAACACCCTCTTCGAGAGAACTGAAGTGCCTTTTTGAAACAATTTAATACTTAAGAAGTGCAAATCTGTGAGAGGGACATGTAAGGAATGTACCTGTGGAGTTTCATCAATGTATTCAATATATGTTTTCAATGTGAAGAAACAGCACCCTCTATCAGGGAGCTCCAAAGTGCCTTTTGCACCAACCGAACACTTGTACGAAATGCTGCTCTATTAAATTGGCTAAGATAATTCATTTGAATTATTTTAGTAAAATGGGCAAAACAGCGCCCTCTTTAGGGTGTTATTAAAGGGAAACAGGGCATTTATAGACTAAACTAACATGGCATACAAAGAAAATCGCTTTATTCATTGTTTAGCTATTCACTGACACCAATAAATATCTGCAAAACCTTTATCTGTTCCAGACATTATGCATGTGATGAGTAACAGCAGATGCATCATTTGAATTTTAAAAAGTTTTGTGAACAAATTATTGTCGAGCAACAAATAACTGAATTTCTATATTTAACTTATATCTTGAAAAGAAAGCTATCATTTGTCCTGTCTTATTTTGAATAATCTATCATTCGATGCCCACAAACATTGGTTTTAAAAAATATGGTTGTTTTCTATAAAACAAACACCTTTTTCCCTTTAAGTGTTTTTCAGTGCACCAATTTGAGCATCTTAGAATTGCTGATCTGTTATCAGAGCCATGCAAAGAATGTACTTGCAAAGTTTCATCGATGTATTCAATATATGCTTTAAATGCACCAAAAGCAGCGCCCTCTTTCATGTGTTCTTATGTGCCTTTTGCACCAAATTGAACACTTAAGATTTGCTGATCTGTCATCAGGGGAAGGCAAAGAGTGTACTTGCAAAGTGTCATCGATGTACTCAAATTGTGATTTGAATGTTAAAACCACTCCCGTTTAAGGCATTCTTGAGTGCCTTTTGCACCATTTGGGCACTTAGGATCATCAGATCTGCAATCAGTTGAATGATATTGACCAGACTGCATTATTTATGAGGATGTAAAATATGTAATTTAAACGTATTTTGGGTGTCATTCAACCCACCCCCATACCCAGACACACGTCTTTTAAAGCTTAAGAATGTCCATTCCTGTGTTCCCACACCACCTCCTTTCCATTCATGCAATCAAACCTTTTGTACCGTCGAAATGTGAATTAAATCTCCGCAGGCTCCAGTACTATAATTACCACCCACAAGACACTCTTGTACTGTACATGTTTATTTTGCACCTTCGTCTAAACTGCAAAATGTCAAAACGGTTTGCTTGTCTCCTTCCTCCATTTTGCAACACCAGCCATTGATCCTAATTGGCCAAATTTGTTCACATGTACAAATCCTATGGATATATCATTAATTAACCAGAAATTTTGATCTCACTATGTTCCTATATTGGCTATTCTGTTTTATTTCAACCTTGTTTTTCACTTAGTGACTTAACTGTGTTGAATGACTTGTGATTCATTCCCTCCACGGGTGTGTGTGGTTAGGGTAGTGGGTCGTAGTAGGGGTGATGGGGGAAGGGAGTTGATTCGTCATGGGTTTTCTCTTTCAATTTGTTCCTGTCCGTCGTTGTTTTGGACAAATCTAATTGCTTTTCAGATTTTCCATACTCTCTTTTGCCTTTTCTCTGTCAGTCTTAGTTCATACCTTTACATTTTTTATGTGGAAAAATGTGGAAAAAGAGAGCATATGAACAAAATGAAACTCAGCTTTTCCTAAACCGTGATTTTTTATGAAAAGCACGGTTTTTGCTAAACTAGGTACTTTTTCTAGTGATAAACAAGGTTTTTTTTTTCTAAGGTGTGTTTTCGTTTCTGTGGTTCAATAAACTGTGTTCCTGTGACTAGAGTTCGGCATAGACAGTGCGTTCGAATAAACTCCGCTTTTCTAACATAACACATAGCGAAGAAGCTTTTCTACCGATAATTAGAATTATTCCATAAACTAAATTCTTGGATAAAAACAAATTAAAAAGATATCGAGGTTCAAGTAAATGTTACTTGCATTTGGGGGATCATGTACAATCGAGGGACCAAACTTAATACCCTCAACACCAGAAATTTACATAAACAAGAGAGTCTACATTAGAGCCGTACACTGGCTCTCGTCTACAGTGACTTAAGAGCTTGCGCTCTTTTAAAACTCAAACTCATCGGGCTACTCAGTAACTTAGATGGGGTTAATCAACTTTTGTGGGGTTCTATTAAGCCTGAGGCCATGGCAGTTTGGGCATATTCAGGCATGACAGGGGGTCATGCTCCCCCACTCTTTAAGCTGCGGACTTACTTCAAAATGTGTCTCCCTCACTTTTTGGTCGAAGAAAAATAAAAATGTCCCTATATTCCCATTAAGACCTGGAGAGTGGAACAAATCGTAATGTTTTGTCAAAGCATTTTACACGAACTGTTGGGTGAAACGCTCAAATATACTATAATTCACATTGTAACGACCAGGTCGGTCTGTGTGTTCGGTGTGCACAAGTTGATGTGGCACACCTTGTTGTTACCCACAGTTACCATTGACTACAGGATTACACCGTGGAGCGAAATTAGAATGCTTAACCTCCATGCATGGGAAGTGTGTTTCAGGGGTTTTAAGCAGCATTTTTATCTAAAATGTAATCAAGGGTGACGATCTACTTAGTTTGTCTTCCTTCAGTTATCAATCCTTTTCCGAGTCTAGTCTTAATACTGAGTGTCCAACTCTAGAAGAGGCATACTGAATTTCCGTATCACACTGTGACTTTGTTTCATCGGTCATGGCTTTCTCGTTAATGTTAAAGCCCCCCCCCCCCCCCAGAAAACAGTCGCCTGGAGTCGAATCCCCCAATCAGAGTCAAAGTCATCTTTTGAGTCCGAGTCCTTGATGATCAAGTCTGAGTGCCAGATTGATTCCTTCAAGGTCGAGTCTGAGTCCGAGAGACAATGTGCAAAATACGACACATACTCTTATACGTGAAATATGACAAGATTGCAACAGGACCGTAGCCGGGGTCATATCTTTAGTCAGGACGATGGGGGGGGGGGGGGGGTGAAGGTCAAAACCTCCGTCTGGCTGGATGCGTTTTTCACCTGAGTGGCTACGCCACTGCGTCAGTTTCGGACACTACAAATACCTTATAAAGCTTTATTTTTTTTATTCTTTATTCCAGAATTGTAAAAATGTGACAGAAAAGAATATCATATACCCTTGTTACAAAGTAAAACTGTCACAAAGATTTCATACCTTAGCTTGCTTTACTTGCCACAAATTCAGTCACAGAGACAGTGACACACGCTTTGAAGAATAGTGCTAATACTACAAAACTGGTATCAGTTCCACTGTTTTCATTTACTATTGCAACGTCTAAAGTTTTAAGTTGTTTTCAATAATACATCCATGACACGCATTATCAACCTCTCTATACCCTTTGATGGGAACATACCCAGAAATAAATGTAACGACAAAACTGAGCCAATTAACATTTTTTAAGAGCCATCTCATATGAAAAAGCACAAACAATTGCAGCATTTTGTATAAAATGAGACCTGTTTGTTAAAGAAATTCTTAAGGGGAAAGGAAACCCCCTCAGCTTAGAAACATGCTCCAAGAACAGTTGTTTATTCAAATCACTGTGACCTGGGAAGGGGTGAATACTGAAATGCCGAGGATGCGCCAGGTGAAAAAAAAAAGAATTACCTGGAAGGGTCCAAGAATGACAGAATGATCACCAAGGAAGATGAAAACATAAAACTATCTCTAGAAAAATAGGTACTCCTGTAAAATATTCAGTTCAAATCTAGAATCAAATGTAGCACCATTTTGCATCTGGCTCACCTTATGTTAGCAAAAATTTTCCACCACTTACACCCCTTCCCCGAGATCAGTCTTTAATACAAATTACTATGGCCTGGGCAGAGTTGTGAGTTGGGTGGCAAGGGCTGTAAGACGCAGTGACGTTTCTACCACCTGCAAGATGGCCGCCTGCGTGTCCCTCTGTTTTGACGGCATGGTGTCCACTTTACAACAAAAGCGACAAACGCGTTCGTACATCAAAGACGATCAATGTGCCAAATTCTAATGCAATGGAGCACCAGGGTGTTCGAATATTCTAAGGCCCATATCCTTTTCTATGGCCCAATGGTACAGCACATTCAACCAACGCATAAGAAAAGTCTTAAAAATGCCGAGATCGTGCGCAGTGTTGAATTGCACAAACAGGGATGTGGCGGAATACAGATCGGTAGCATGATAAATGTTTTGAAAGATACAGAAAAAAATCCTTCAGCGAAAGCAACAGCGCGGTAACAGTTCGCTTCGTTTTGTATCAAGTCATCACTATAACATGATTATTCAACTGTGAAAACTCCTCGGGATGGCTCTCTCAGGCTGCAAATGGTAGTACCAGATCATAAATAGCAGAACTATTTCTCTGTGCGGCGCCAGGACCATCTATTTAGATACATTTATGGCTCTGAGTAGCGCCAGAGCCACGCACAATATGGCTGCCCCCGGATCAAATCCCGGTGGAACCACTTGGAAATTATCTGGGGACTAAAATTACTTGTCACTGTTTACAGTGGTGCTGAAAGGGTGTTTGGTGATTTCAATTTGGGTTTCTGTTGTCCCATTCAGGTATGGTCCGCTTCAGGTTGCTCTATAAAGTTAGTGGGCTGATGAGCTGGACGAGGTCCCCCGCTACTCTCAGCTTTTGGGAAAGTGGCTTAAAGACTGGGGGGATACACTCTCGTACCGTGACGTAGGATGGGGTCGTTAAAAGGCCCACCAGGGAGCAGGTTTGGGTTTGTATGGGATTGTTGGTTCACCTCTGCCTCGTTTCCTTCTGAATACTGTTCGAAAAGACTACTGGCGATGTTTGTCGGTGTTCATCCACGATCAACTTGGAATAGGATCCCTTCATGAGTATTCATACTTTCTGATCCGTAAATACTAAACTAAACAAACTCGTGAATAAAATGTGTTCCTCACTCTTCGTCCGTTTCGGTATAAATGCTCCTAAGGCCCAAGGTTCACTAATCGATCATTCAGGTTTGGACCTCAATCCCGCCCTGTTGACTGGCTGCGCCGACAGTGGTCATAATTCGTACCATTTACCTTAATTACTTCCATAGGATACGATTTCACAGGATTCATTGCTTCAAAAGCCACCACCTTCATCCACTCGGCCAGAGCACGGGCAGGAACAGATATTAAATGATTAGTCATCATGAAGCTGCGGTGGAGAAATTGACGTATATTACATCACTTCTTTTTTTTTTGGTCAGTCCCACGTGAATTCCAACCATACTTCGGTTACGTTCGCCACGAAATGTTCCATCATATCTGTAATGTTTTCAACGACATCAAACAAGGCAAAAGTAAATTCACACGCAAATGCAACTCTGTGTGATTAAATAAGAGTGTTGTACACCCTTCGAAATATTTCCTTGGAGATGGCGTCCAATCCGTCTGTTTTCTTGTTGATGTTAAATGGACAGATTGAGTCCGGAGATGTAAGTGAAATCACTAAGCTAAATGCCTCAATGGAAGTGTAGAAAAAAGCCGGTGGTAAATCCTGTTATTACGTTGCTGAACAATGATAGATTTCCAGTGAATCACCACCGGCGTTTGGGGGTCATCGCTCATAACGTTACAGAATGATTAGTAGTTTCGCGAAAAATTGACACTGCACAGTACTATTAGACTACGGACTTGGCAAAGTCTTAATCCTACTCCCTAGTCAAGGAGTTGCGGCCAAAAAAAAAAAAAAAAATTATAATAATAATAAAAATATATCCGTCTCTTCTAATGAAGGTACTAATTTAGAATCAGTGACCGTAAGTGACGTATTCTTCCTAAAATCATTGTTTTTGCATAACCCTAACTCTCAATTTTTACCATGATTGGTGGTTATTTAGGTTAAAGCTAGGCCTAATTTAGCTTTTTACACCTTCAAATTGGTTTATTCTCATCAAATAATTAATCCTAACCATCATCACTAAACTTGACTGGTGGTCACTGATTTTGAATTAGAGCCTATTCATTCTTTGTCGTGGCTATTAGGTGTAGGCCTAGGTGAAATGACATGATGTTTGTTTAAAGTTGTAGGGTTATGTTTCTCATCTTGTGTAATTAAAGTTAGCCTAACGTTAGGACTTTGCTCAATCATTAATCAAGTACATAACGGTTGCCCTGTCATTCCACCATCGGTACTGTACATTCCGCTAGGATCGTCCTCCACAGGTTTCAAGCTTTTCCGCAATGGCTGCGCGATAGTAGAAAGGTAAACCTATGTGTAAAAGTGTCCGAGATGTTAGGACTTTATAATTTAAGTGGGTCGGCAAATGTTTTAGACTCAGTCCTATGAATATGAAGATTCATGGAGGAAAAGCGAATTCAAACTAAAGAAATAGACTAACAAAGATTTCTTCAAGGTTACAAATTATTTAATTGCCCATGCCCATCCCTACAATGGCTTTCTTAACAAAGCTTACAAAATTATCTGAAAAATAAAATAAAAGAAAGTCAGTTATTAAATTTGGCAACCGATGAACTGAAAATTTATAAAATAAAGGTAAAGGTAACTTAGCTCTTATACTCCTTCCTGAACCTTCTTAATCAACATTCCCCAAACAACACACACACCACGGACGTCAGACCTCATTCAGCTCAATTCTACCAACTGTTTCATTCCACGCAAGTGAACATTTTTAAAATTGAATTAAAAATTATTGCGTACAGACGCAGACTGAATATAATATTAAATAAACACAGAAAGGGAATCCTCTGTGACACCCTACATTACTCATAAGGATATTACGTACGTCACAGAGAATTCACTGCATGTAATGCATTATGCGTACACATGCGTCTATATATATAAATGAAGTACAATATTAAATAACATTTTATAGTATACGCACACCGCGAACCGTCACCCGTGGTATGTCCGCGAGCGCTGGAATTAAAGAATAGTTTGTACGCACTGTAGGCACTGCAGACACGTACGTACATGGCTAGGCCTGAGTCCGACGTTAACCTAGCCTAGACTGTATACTGTGACCGTTAGTAATTTAAGTTAGTGATCATCCTAAGGACAGTGTGAGCTACGTAATACAACCCACTTTACATTCCTCCCACCTGAAAACCAGACTTCTCCTGAAGTCTGATGAAAAAAATAAAAACAAAGTGGATAAAAAAAAAATGCTTGTATCTCGTTCATCGTCTCGCCTAGGTCAACAGTGGAAATATTTTCTCTCGGGTACTCTCTTACCCTCATCCGGTTACCTCACTTATTTAACTCAAAACTTCAAACAAACCATGGAAATATTTTCTCTTGGGTACCGTCTTACCCTCATCCGGTCTAAATGAAAAACTACCATAAAAAAAAAAAATGAAATATGCCCTTTTGTAAAGCTTCCCAGCTGCTAGAGAGGCTCATGTAACACCCCAGTAATGCAAATTACAATACATATACACCATCCAACAGCCACTCTGTCAGCTTCAACAGTAAGCTGATACAACTTAGGCCTAGGCTACACTGTCCCATGGATGATCAATTCCGTAGAGTGTATTTTTGTGTCTTTTTGTGTCCTTGGCATTTTATCACAGATCAACAAATGCAAATGAAAACTTAGTTGCTTATAGTGCTACTCAAAAAAAAGAAAGAAAAGAAATTGAGGAAACTTCCAAACAATCTCAAGAATAGAAAATAAAAGATCGAATGATAAAAGATTAAGTATCAACTTTTGTAACTCTGAACTAAATTAAACCCAAGCTTCCTCTAAGTCTTCAAACAAATTATTGAATACCCCATAACGTTTTGGGGGCCTTCGACCTTCTAAGGGAATTCAGACTTTCCTGGTCATGAGCAACATTAGTGAGCTCAGTAGTCTCTGACTGACTTGAAGAAGGAATGTTTAATACATCACTCGTATAGACACATCGCCGTAGTGAATGCCGTCTTTTCTTGGTCTGCTGGGTCCGTGGCAATCTGCCAGTAACCGCTGGCCAGGTTCAGCGTTGAAAAATATCTTGCTTCTTCCAGCGCATCAAGAGATTCGTCAATCCACGGTAGTGGGTGGGCATCTCGGTGATCCGACGAGAACCGGTATATTCAACGTGATGTGGTCGTAGGCCTAGTGTAAAGTAGGTCGTATTACGTAGCTTACGCTGTCCTTCGGATGATCACTAACTTAAATTACTAACGATCACGGTATACAGTCTAGGCTGGGTTAGCGTCGGACTCAGGCCTGGCTGTGTACGTACGTGTCTGCAGTGCCTACAGTGCGTACAAACTATTCTTTAATTCCAGCGCTCGCGGATATACCACGGGTGATGGTTTGCGGTGTGCGTGTACCATATAATGTTGTTTAATACTGTACGACATATATATATAGACGCGTGTGTACGCATAATGCATTGCATGCAGTGAATTCTCTGTGACGTACGTAATATCCTTATGAGTAATGTAGTACGTCACAGAGGATTCCCTTTCTGCGTTTATTTAAAATTATATTTTGTCTGCGTCTGTACGCAATAATTTTGTAATTCAATTTTAAAAAAATGTTTACTTGCGTGGAATGAAACAGTTGGTAGAACTGAGCTGAATGAGGTCGGACGTCCGTGGTGTGTGTGTCATTTGGGGAATGTTGATTAAGAAGGTTCAGGAAGGAATATAAGAGCTAAGTTATCTTTACGTTTGTTTTATAAATTTTCAGTTCATCTGTTGCCAAATTTAATAATTGACTTTCGTTTATTTTATTATTCAGATAATTTTTGTAAGCTTTATTAAGAAATATATTGTAGGGATGGGGGTAGCAATTAAATAATTTGTAACCTTGAAGAAATCATTGTTAGTCTATTTCTTTAGTTTGAATTCGCTTTTCCTCCATGAATCTTCATATTCATAGGACGGAATGTAAACATTTGCCGACCCACGTAAATAATTATAAAGTCCTAACAGGACCCGACGTTAACCTAGCCTAGACTGTATACTGTGACCGTTAGTAATTTAAGTTAGTGATCATCCTAAGGACAGTGTGAGCTATGTAATACAACCCACTTTACATATGGACATGGTGGAATAGGCTCGAATTTTCTCCAAAGGTTTTCACAGGACATCTACAACTTTGTGAGGTAAAAAAAACAAAAGAAAAAAGATGTCTGAAGAAGATAAAAACAAAACGTAGAAAAGTAGACACAGACCCTATCAGTCACAGTCAGTTGACGACAGGGATGTAGCCAGAGCAAACTTTGTGCCGGGCATTTTGGGATAGCCGTCTTAGGGGGAGGGTCTAAGGAATTGGGTCTCTCCCTTTTGGAGAATTTTTGGGATATGCAGGGGGCATAGATGGTGCTATCTGTTGCAACGTTTTAGACTTTTTGAATGTGGCAGAATTGACATCTTTCTTTAAATGTGCATGTAATTTAATTGCATTGCATTCATGCCATATTTACTCAATTAAATTTAGAGTAAAGTCACAGTTACCTTTTAAAAAAAGTTTTACTTTGCACTGTTGCTCCTTCTTCTCAGCCCACACTTTCACAGCTTTGATGAAGGGAAATTTGTCACATGGGGGTCCGTTTATAGATATCTGCATCAGCTAGTCCAACTGTGCAACTAATTCTTAAATTGTAGAGTTGGGCATGTATTCAATTGCTAATATTTAGGGCCACATATTTTCCACGATCACGGAAAATGGCGGGAAAAAACGGAAGTTGAATTTTGAACGACGGAAATCCAAGGCGTTTACCAATTTTTGATAAACTTTCTACAATAAGATATTTAGGCAGAAAAAAGTAAAATGAATGAAATGCACATGGTTTACAGTTTTAAGTTTCTTGCATAAACTTTGCAATTGATATATCAAAGAAACTATCGTAACACTTTAAAAGCATAATACGAAAGTCGACCCCAGCAGACCAGCTGCAGCTGGCTTAAGCACCTGATTGAATCGAGCATTCCCCCATGAGCACTAACACTGACTACAGTATGTCTAGCTTGCGAAACTCGAGGAGGGTAAGATTCTAACGTTAATGCTACTGTTGCCTCAATGAAGCCGTCTTTCTACAAATTCAATCTTGAATCTCAATATTTTAAGCCTCTGTGACAAAAAAACAGTAGAATACATTTGACTGTTTATTAAATAAGATGAATTCTTTAAGTTACAAATAGTTGGCAGTTCTTTCACGGGCGACGAAATATGCAACGCAATCTCTGAGGTGGTTAGTCTATTCCCCATACATCTAACTACGTTAGGATATAATTACTATAACTTTTTGGAAGGCTTTGGAGGATCTTTTTTATTTTGTCAAATGAGACCTTTGTGTACATTTTAACTTCAAAAATGCTGGAAATAAAGTTTGGTTTGCATGAAATATGCAGCATTTTGTGAAGCATTTGAGTTTTGAAGCAATATGGAATGATTTCTTTTGATTTGACCTTCGTCATGCTGATATAGTTTTCACCCTAGCGCTTCACTGTGTATATGGATCCTATATCTCTGTGCGCTTTTGTACACATGTGGAGCAATTCTCACACTAGTAACTTGCAATTGCCCCTGAGGTTTGAAACGTAAATTTACGAAAAAAGGCAAAAACATTGAATTTTAGAAGTGGAAAACAGAATTTTCCACTTTGATCACAGATTCAAAATTAGTACTGTGGAATATCCTGGTGGAAAAAGTACAAATGTCTGAGAAATAAGTGTCTTTGGAAGAGTTGATTTGTTACTTACAGTAGGATGCAGGACAATATTGAAATTTTATTTTAGGTTTGAAAGGTACAGTAGAGCAGGGATTCATTACAATTTAAAATGCCAATGTCTTCAGTAGTAATTTGCTGTGTATCTGCATCAAGTGTTTTTAATGGAAAGAGGATTGCATTCTTCAAGGTTATGGCTATAACTGGCCTAATTTCTTGTGTTTCAATTTAACATAGCATGTGCATTTGAGGTTGGTAATTCGGAATGAATTGAATCATGCATTGAGGTATGGCCTCTTACCTAAGCTCCTCACAAACTACAACACTGCTTAACATTATTCTTAAAAGAAACCCTTTCTTCCTGGCCTAACACGAATACAAAGAGACCCAATCCACGTTTCATTTAACTGTGAAGTATGGATATATCCTAGCTTCAAACCATTAATATTCCATTCAACCCTGTTCCTGTAAATGCCAATTACTGGTAAGTTTCAACCTATCATTCTGTGCAATCATGATTCAGTGTCTGGCGGAATGACTTGTTACCTCTGGCGGAATGACCACATTTTCTATGGCGGAAAGTATGTATGGCAGAATGACGTGCATCCCGTAAACATTACTGGGAGTGTCGGGAGTCAATGATCCACAAAATATTCAAACAATTTAATAAAATTGATAAGACCTTGCAGTACAGTAACAATCGCGCTGGTCACCGTGGGTGTCGCTCTTTTTGTGCTATATTTTGTTGTCATCTACAGTATATTGAGTAATCCATATAAAATTAATGTTGAAATAAAGGTTGCAATGTGTAATGCAATGTTAATGAAGTAATCTTGAGGCAGTCACTGCCAAGAAAAGAGAAAAGAAAAACAGTTAATTGCCACAACAAGAATAGTGATGTTTATAAAGGAAAAGAATGTTGTCTTTTTTTCTAAAATTGTATTGTACTGCACAAGCCTCATCAAAGACTTTTGTTCACAAACTTTGGTAATGATTGCAAATTTTTTGGCCATACTTAAACAGAAACTTAAAAATATTGCCATAAATAACATATTCAACTTTGAACATCAAAAATGATAAAGCAAAGAATTATTTTTGATATTGTCTGAGGCATTTACATTGTTGAGTCATGTTTACATTGCAAAAGCATTGCGTTTACACATTGTGTTAACGCAATGTACAGTGATTGAGTCTTTGGTACTGATCAGCTCATGGTTATTTATAGCATTATACTGATCAATGTACAGTACAGTACTTTGGCCTATGAGTTTTACGAAATTCACATCCGATTTCCACTTTAAATCTTCCAATTTCCATTCTTTGTACTACCTACTGTACAGTAGTTCTATGATCCAATGATAGGTCTGCAGGTATTGAGTATTGCAAAATGCAAATCAATAAATGTACATTAAGAAAGCTTTCACATGAAATAGTATTCACCCATTTAGGCACACATCTTTAACGTCACATCGGTACATCCTTGAATCCACTCCAGTAGTTGTGAACATATGTGGGCTTTCAGCTACTGCACTGTAGAGTATTATGGGTGGAAGTAAGTTTGAACAACCGCTGGGAACACATCCCCCCTGCAGACTGAACTTTACAGTTTGGCACCTAGGCCTACCTCTTGGAATGGGTGACATTCCCCCTGTCAGAACCTTTTCTCCCAGTTCCCTCCCCCCTTACTCAGTTGAAGTGATCTGACAATTGCATGCACACTGTTTGTCTGTTCCCTGTTTGTAAATCATATCTTTCAATTCTAGGGAGCCCATAAGACTTAATTTCTTACCCAGAGATATGCTAAAAGCTCAGAGTTTCCAGGGGATTCTTCCCTGGACCCCCAACAGACTTTGCCTCTGGAAACCACAAGGGGTTGTAAGTCAGTGTACTATCCTCAAGTATCCTGAGACTTAATTTTTCACCCAGAAATATGCTAAAAGCTTAGAGATCTGGTAAACTCTCATTGGGAATTTGCCCATGGATCCCATGAGGGGGTCCTAAGTTGGCATCTTGTCAACTTAGAAGAGAGGCATAGCCAGAGTACTGTAATTAAAATTGTTTTTCAGTCTTTGGGTATAATGATGCACTTCGAACAAAACTATACCTATCCTGAGATGTAATTATTCACCCTGAGATCTGCTAAAACCTCAGAGCTTCCTGGGGCTTCACCCCCTGGACCCCCACTGGGGTTTTGCTCCTGTACCCTACCAGGGGCCCTACAACGGACCGCTGGACCCCACTCGCTAAGCTCTTGCTTCACACTTGATTTCACCCTGTGCGTGAAATTCCTCTCCCCCTCACAGCAGTTTCATTTGCCCTCCAGTTGCTCTCCCAAATCTAAAATCCTGGTCCTGCCACTGCTGAAAACCTATTGAGGAACATGCCTTAGCAATTGATATTCAAGTTCAAACAAACTGGAACTTCAAAGTTTAGCCATTGGTAGCACTTGATAATTAGATGATCTGTGTCAAGTTTTAGGGACATTAAAGGTCAGGTGAGGTCCGTAGAGTCCATAGTTTGAAAACTTTGTGAAAATGGTATCTCAATACGGGAAAGTTGCTTAAACTTCTACGTTGGTACAGTATGTGGGTAGTCCATTGTGGGTAAATGATCAGTATTCCTTTCCAGATGGGCCAAAGGTTATGGTAAGTCAACAGAGGGGAATCTCTGAAAACCTGTTAACAAAAGATCTTCAAAATGTAAGCATCTGTAGCAAATGATGGGTAAATGATCTCCGTCTTTGTACAGTTTAAGGGACCATAAAAGGTCACATGAGGTCATTACTCAGTAGAAGTCACAGTTTGAAAATGAAAACATGGTATCTCATGGGAAAGTTGCTGGAACTTCAAACTTGATGTGAATGTTGTCCATTCTGAGTTCATGATCTGTAGTGATGTTCATGGAGGTTGAAGGTCACTTGAGGTTACTGGAGGTCAAAGTTTGACAAGATATTAAGGAAGATGTCTCAGCAATTGAATGTTGCTGGAACCTTGAACAGTAAATGTTGATTGCTCTTGATTGCTTGTAAGTAAATTATCTCTGACATGTTTTTGGGGAGGTTGAAAGTCACATGAGATCAGTAGAAGTCCTAGTTTAAAAATGTTGTTCACACAGTATCTCCAGAAGGGAAAGTTGCTTGAATATCACATTCGTGTATAGGTTTTCCTTTGTGAGTAAATCATTCCTATTGACTTTCATGGAGGTCAAATGTTACCTGAGATCACCAGAGGTGAAAGTTTGAAAACATTTTAAGGAAGATGTAGTAGCAACTGAATGTTGCTGGAATTTCAGTTGCTAACATTGGCAATTCTTGATAAGTAGATCATCCCTGTCAATTTTTATGATGGTCAAAGGTCAGCAAAGTCACTGTTGAAAACTTTGTAGACCTGGTATGTCAAGAAGGGTAAGGTCATGGAACTTCAACATTGGTATGTTGGTTGTCCTTTATTTTTCTTACATTTTATCAACGAATCACAAAAGTACTAAATGACTTTCTGGTTTGTAAAAAACAGTTGAAGATTTGCCAGTTTTCATAGAAATTCCCTCTGGCAGGGTATTTTGTAGTTACTCCACAAATTTTTTAACCCTAGGTCTACTGTGCCTGGACCTACATGATTTTGAAAGGAGGCCAAGGCCTAAATTTATTTGGTTCTGTATTTTGGAACAAATAATAACATTTTGGAGAAATATTGAAATTGAAGCATATGGGCAGTGGAACAAGTCTGTCACTTTTGTTCTTTTAGCCTTAGACTTTATACGAAGCTGAATTTCTTTAGCATGCAAATGTGACTTTATAGCCTTTTTTCTTAATTTTCACTGGATTAGGAGCTGACGTGGCATGGATTGCCTTCATGTGGCATGTGGGTCTTTACCGTACCCCTTCAAAAATAATGAAAGTTTGGAGCATGGGAACACCTGCTAAAAGAAAAAATATTGCGTGCTTTTGCATCTCAGCCCTATGGCAAGGCCAATTTTTCTTCTGAAGGAGAGGGGGCACCCCCTCCCCTTTGAGACCCCACCTCCTGGCTGGCAGTGATGCCGGCTATGGTATTCAGTTAACATTTTCAACAACTGACACAAAACATCGGCTTAGAAATTTTCAGCATAGGGCTTAGGCCTACAGCAATTCCTGAGAAGTTTTATCAAGTAGCATAGGCCTAGTCTCTGTTTTGACTTGAACTGTTCTTACCAAAATTGTTTTTTCATCATGTATACTGTACAATTTATTACCCGTGAAACATATTGACCCGGACTTCCCACAGAGCCATTGTGAGGTACATGTAGATAAGTTGGTTTTAAACCAAAATATCCCATTCCAAGATGTGCACAATGTGTTATTCTTTAGAAAAAAAAAAGAAAGAATTCCCCACGTGGCTTTGAATTGGTCGATCCACTCAGAGGTGGACAAGATGGACTGGAATTTGTTTTACAAAATTCCCCCTCTATTCGGCTAACCATACATTCCAATTTTTTACAGGGTATGCTTTACAGTTGCATGGTTCTGTATCCCTTTTCCCAGACTGACATTCATCCTAGATTGACACACCACTACTGTAACTATTTCTGAAGCTGTATCACTTCAGCCAACCTAATATATTTTCTTGTAGCCAACATTACAATTGTCATGAAAACTAGTACATTGCAGGTGTCTACATGTCAAACTTAGGGTTCTGTGATAAGTCTTTTACACCCTCCCGGCATTTCTTATTGCTTCATTAACTCTAGTCTTCCTGCCTTAATTGGAATATCTCTTCAACAAAGAAACAGCTAATTAGGAATACAGAATGTTACAATGATCTGTATCCTACCTGCAATTTCAGATCATTTATTATGCAGTATGTATAAGATACAAGAAAATTTATTGACCAAAAAAGAAATTGTCATTCATTTCATCTCATAAAAACAGACATAATTCAAAGTACATATGAAACAAAAGTGCAAAGACTTTAATAATTCAAAAGAATGAGAATGATACATAGAACAAGTATAAAATATTAAATTCACTCATTTCCTGCAAAATTCATTGGTAAGATGAAGAATGGCCCTTGGCAAGAAAGAATGCCTGTATATTATAATAATGTGCCTGCTTTCTTTTGACTAAACTTTAACTGATAACTAAAAGGGAAAAATTCTGCTAAAGTGGTGCTTTAATAAAATTTTGGTAAAGTTATGATGTAGTACCTCCTTCAATAAGTGGAGTAGCTGCTTGTAGATGCTAATTGCATTAATAAGTGATAATTCAATAGAATACAACAAAGTTTGAATAATTGTTTTCCGGTCTCCAATTTAAATCTCTAACGGTTTGTGGATATTGCAGACTGGCATTGCATTTTTTCATTGTTACAGCTGTTTTCTATTAATAAATTAGGCTCAGCATTAGAAGAATCTGCTTGGTGAGTGTTACTTCAGTGTATGTTGGAGTAAAGCTTTTAAGTAGTGTACATATATTTTTTTTTTGTAATGTCAAAATTTTTCATTGTTGCATTCTTTCTTCAGTTTCCAGAATTTGACGATTTGTATCTGAAATATAACTACACGTTTGGACCAGATTGGGCTGTTACATCAGTAAGTCTAGGAACTGCATTTACTGTTATGTTTAAGACTGATTCGTTTGTGTTAAGTTGTCCTAATCAATCCTGTTTGTTAATTACAGATCTTTTAAACTCTCTTGATCATCTTCTTTACAGTAGACACTTTCTCCGTTAGTGTGGTTTTGAAGTGGCTATTCTGAGAAACGTTTTGTGTCCCAAAGTTTTGGAAATGACACTTTCAAATTGTATGGTATGGTTGTGGCTGATTGTTAGATACAGAGGAAGTCAGTCATGTCATGCATAAAAAAAACAAACAAAAAAAAAACATGTTTTTGCATGCTGAAGTTATGTCATTAAAACAGCAAATTTAAGAAACATATTTACATTGCTGACAGAACCCTATATATAATTGACAATGTGTTGACAACTTCAGAGATGGTTTTTGCTCATATTTCTCTGCAAATGCTCAATAGAAGGTATGCATACAGTGTCTCCTGTGAGCATGTTCAAGGTTATTCTTGGGTAGTTTCAAAAAGGCTAACACTTTTCTTATCACGTTGCTAAAGACTGTACACTAGCATGTACTGTGTGACCTCCCTTGTAAATTTTAATTCTCATTACCTACTTTGCGGTTGAAGTTTGAAAAGTAAGCTTGCATTGACAAAGGCAAATTTCTCATTCCAGATGTCCTCTGGAAGGTGATTTTTCTGAAGGAAACTTCTCGCAATGATAGTACAGGTAGTACTTTTTGCACAAATGACTGAGCAACGAATCACCACAACTGCCCACATCAATATACTGTATTTGCATTATTCAATCGGCTGTTTAGTGTGAAAAATATATTATTTACCACTTCACTGTTCATGAAAAATTCTTGATTGGATTCCCCATACACTAAATGAAGTCAGGTAAAGACTCTACGGTGTTGTTTAAACGTCTGTCAAAATTTTAAAACCACAGATAATCAATAAAGAAAGTGAATATTGACATTAAAGCTACTCATGTGCCTTATCATTTTAATCAAATTCTTTGTGCGTGGCAAACCCGAGGAGCTGCAGTTTCCTCTGTAAAATCAGGTACGGTAGTGAGTTGCTAACACTTTCACTGGTGATGAACAGGCTAACCTAAGAAATCAGAATGTTGCTTATTATATATAATACAGAAAATAAACTTTTGACAACATAGACTACTCACAATGTGTGAACAACATTACAGAGAGTTTTGGTTTTATTACTTCATTATCCTTAACAGGATGTTGGTGTATTCAACATCTCTTTGTGAAGTTTTGTGTCCAATCACAGAATATATTTATTGTTACAAAACAGTGATTAATGAACACCCACTAAAGGTTAGTAGTGCTTTCAATCAGTGCCTGTTTCATATCATTTATGTCACTTCTCTTGCAACTTGGGGAAACAACAGCAATTTATTCTAGGCACAGTAACGCATCGTACTGTAACATATGTGACAATGTGCTTTAGTCTTGTTATGTGCCAGTGTTTTTCATATATTTGGTTTATTTCTGTTTTCTGTTTTCATGTTTTAGGGTCTTGAAGAGGGTATATCACAAGTTTGCAAAAGGAATACATATGGCCAAAGGGATTTTGTGTGGAATTTTCCTCTAGAAGTGACTTTCAAGAGTACTAACCCCTATGGATGTGAGTTAAATGTACCTGTCAGTGATAGTTGCCCCTAGGCCAGGACTGAAGTTCGATGCAGTATCTTCCTAGCATGCACTGTGTCGGCTTTGCTTCTGAAAATTGATGGAAGGTCTCAACGTTGTTGTGTGGTAACAGTGAATGTCACTATTGAAGTGCTGTACTGTCTTTGGATATCCTATACTCAGAACTTATGGCAATTGCTCAAGAAATTTTGATTTTTCTTTTAGTCATGAGAGACTTTGTGCAATAACAAATTCCTTGTGATGATACCGTGTCAGCAACTGCAACAGTATGGTTGACACAGAGAACCATTAACACTATAGTTAGCTCTCATCAAATGTGCACTGCAACAAGGAGGTTGGCCTGCATTTCTGTTACCAATGTCAACATAGATTTGAAAAGACATAGAGATAGATGATGTTTGGTTTGTTTCTGTCTTCTCTGGACAAAACTAAAAGTTTGTGAAAATGATTTTTTTTTTTTGAAGAGATTGTTTTTTTATGATTACATCAGTTGGTATGATATGGTCATTGGTATGAGTTACAAGCTGGTCAGTTGTGTGGTTAAAGACGTGTTTCTTGTATGATTACTGGCTGGCCATCAGTGGGGGGAAAGGGAGGTCATTGGTATGATTTAAAGCAGATCTGACTGCATCACAAGCCTTTATTTGGTTCCATGAGCATGTTGTTAACCGTAGGTTTGTATGAGGTGACCCCAAAATATATATTTAAAATTTGACATATTGCTGACAGTATCACTCCTTCCACTGTGTCCAGCAGGAGCTGAGCTTTAGATCAAATAAAAGAATGCATCTCATTGGGATATTGCAGAGGAAATCCTCAGTTACGAAGAAAAGTATGGATTCAGTGTTGACCACTTTGTAGAAGAACATAAAACCCCCCAGTGTGAAGTTATTAATGATGTTTGTCTCGGGTATCAAGTAACTGATGTAGAAACCCATGACTATTTGAGTAAGAATTGAAAGCATTACAGTGTACCATTGTCCACATTAATCAGAACATCTCTAGTAAAACCTACTGTAGCTTCTTTGATCTAACTCCATCTGTGTACATGTGTTTGCCTTACTCTTTAAACTTTTTTAATTGTGAATGCTGCAACTCTTGTGCTTAAGTTATGTTATCATCTTCCTTAGTGATAAAAAGACTTACATACTCTTTTTGAACCTGTACAGGGCCTCAATTAGTGGTGAGTGTATATGGTCTGGATGTGTTTGGGACAGCGGTAGTTCGAGGTTATGGAGCTGTTCATGTTCCCATAGCCCCTGGCAGGTGAGTCTCAAGGGAAGTACAGTATTTTTGGGTGTTGCTCCAAAGTAAGTCTCCAAATTCTTGATAGAATACTCGAAACTTTCAGTTTGCTTCCGTTACTATGAGCACTCACTGTATGGTACTTTCATTTTTTTCCTTTCTTCTGGATGGAAAGATAAAACTTGATCAGAATTTGATCTGGAAAATAAATTGTTGTTTGTCATGCTTTTGCAATCATTACACACTATACATGGATTTACTGTACAGTATGTACAGAGAAAATTAGAGAGTTGTGGGTAGGTGACAATAAAGAGAACAAATGAGATGACGAAACTAATACCTTACTTGCTACATATATTTGTATTTTCTATTGAAATGTGGTTCAATTATTTCAAAATTTTCATACATGTTTTTGTACTACCGTTCAAAGAGTACTTTCTTGACAGAGTATTCTTCTATTACATGTCATTCTTTTCAACTGATTTTAACTAATTCAAAAATTTGGTTAAGATGTTCTGCTTTGTGCCCGATGAAAGTCACAGATATCATCTTCAATAATATTTGATTCTCCACATCCCAATAAAAGGGGGGTAGATATTTCATTCCAAACTGATAGATATTTCATTCCAAATGTCTCATTCCAAATCTGTTCTTACTGTAATTCATACGCTTTACTGGGCATTGAACAAGCTTATAGTACATAGATACTTTCTCTTTTATAAAGGTGTTTGCAATCAGTTATCTACTTATAAGTATTTCACCATCAAGTTTGCTGAAAATAGGACAGTCAGGGAGCTGTTGCTTCAATATTCAAATTTAGCTTTTGGTCACAAATTATTACATTATTACTGTACCCAACAATTTTTACTAGGTTGGTGTAAAAATGTATGTAAGGCATATCCTTACAGTACTAAAATGGTTGACTTACTATAAGTCTACAATCTCATGAAGAAAATGCACGTAAGATGTAACACAACTGTATAGTAAGTCACAGAATACGAGAGAATTCAAAGTAGCCTTTAGCAGCCAAACCTTGGCAAGAACTGAAGACACATACTCAGCATTTCCAATGGTACAAAGAAACAAGTTTCTTCCTCGTTGTAGCACACTTCCCAAGTCTAATGTTAGGGAATTGGGAGATTATTCCACATTTAAATTTTTTTTCTGTCGGGACAAAACAATTAGACCACCACCAATTAAAACCTGAGACTGGATTGTGAGAGGTTGTAAAATACTTCTCAACAATAGGTTGGTCAGAAATATGCTGTTATTTTCTTCTGTTTTTACACTGTTTCTAAGACATTATGGTGCCACTAATTAATTTTCATAAGTAAATCATTTGATGCTTTATTTTTTATGGTTGAGCTAGAAACAGGCTGCATCTGTTTCATGTTATTCTCCCACTTTGCTTTACTGTAAACACACAGTGCCATCACACTTTAAACTGAATCATTTATAGAAACAAATTTTCTTGGAAAGCTTTCCAAAACTTGTGCAACTTAATTGTATTTTTGACTTTTCTGGTCGTAAGGTTGTAAGATCAAAACTTAATGTTTCAATGCCTATGTTTGCATGGCATCTGTAGTACAAACTGTACTTTTGAAAGTGTCATACTTATTCACACAGTGGAACTGCAACCACAATTGCAAAGTTGAGACCAGTTCTGTCCCTGGCAAGACTTGTTACTTTCAGTGTATTTGCTGTTTTGATTTGAAATCTACAGGGGTGTATTTTTAATGTCCCATGGGACAGTTTTTAGTTGAAAACATTGGCATTGTTTCAAATGAGCAACATTAGTCGTTGAACAAATTTACGAGCACCTGTATGATGAAAATTGAACTCTGTGGATATTCTTTACAGATGATTTGGTCCAACACTAGAAGTGGTGACCTGCAGTGTATATATCAGAGGGTGCAGTTAAATTGTAAATTTAGTAAAGATATGGTTTTTATTGACTTGATGCCCAAATCTGGCAGATGTAAAGACTTTGCTATAAAAGATATTTTACTGACTGGTGAAATTAGCCTTGAAGATGTTCAGAAACTTAACCAATTATTGTCAGAAATTATCCTTGATTTCTTGTTAGAAAATTTTGCCCTTTGTTTAAACAATGTTGGTTAAACCCCATCTCTCCCTACCCCCCTTCTGCAAATGTTTTATTTTTCATTGTTTTTCCAGTCATGTGTCTGTTATCCCTATGTATGTACCTGAAGCATCCTCCAGATTTCAAAAATTTCTTGGGTAAGTAATGCATGTCAGTTACTGTATATGGCTACTTCCTAGCCTCTCATGCTGCTGGTACATCTGTCAGTCCAATTTTGGGTGCACTGGATTGTTTTGTATTGTTACACTGCTGGTGGACTATGCTAGACATGTTCAAATGCTGATAATAAAAATGGGAAATGTTTACACTATCACTGACTGTGGACTTTATGAAGAAAGCAGTCAGTCATTGTAGAACATGTTCATAAAATATGCAAGTTAATACAGTATGTAAACTGGAACTGATCGCTACAGATTTACCAAGCTACAGATTTACCAATTATTAAATCTGCAGCAAACTAATTGAATCTTATAAGCATCACCACAGAGGCTCACAGATAACAGATATGTAGAAGTAAGAGAGAAACAACCAAGAAAAATACTTTACACAGCAATCACAAAAGAGATAATACATAAACCTTTACAGCAGTAATAAAGGCTAGATATCTCTGTATTACCTTTTCTTTCATGCAGACTACATGTTCCTATTCACTTTGTCCCTTTAGAAAACACTGAAAGTCCCCCATAAATCTTTATGCCATAATTTCACCTATTTAAGGAGAATTTAGACAATAAACTGATCTGATTACTGTTGCTGATTTTTTTTGCAGAGCTGGTATGTATAAGCAATTCTACTTGAATCACCAGAAAGGTTAATTTTGTCATTTTCACTTCTGAAAGATTTATCAGCAACTTTCGCTGTAAACTTTTATACTGTCATACATTGCTGCATTATTTATTGTTTTGTCGTGTGGTATTCTGATGACCAAAACTTTACAAGAATTCCACTCTTCGAGAAACATAACTAATCAGCAGCTGCCATCACTCATAAAACACAAAAGAAATATGCTGCTTTGTCACTGATTATCTCTGTCAATTTATCATTTCCAAGATTTCCAATACACATGAAGATCCATTTACTCATTCTACGAGACCAGTTGCAATCAAGTTTCATTACAGGAACCTGACAAAAAAATGAGGACAATTATGTCGCAGTCGTGAGCATTTACATTTATTGCAAATTGCTTCCCACATTTTTCCCTATCAACTCCCTTCCCACGCACAAATGCTTCCTTTCAACTCTTATTTTGTGTTCATCAATGATATTATGACAAGTTTATCAGATAAGGCCTCACTGGTTTTATCATTTTTCTCTTGGCCGTGTTTTGATATACTTTGCAGCTTGGGTTACAGTGACTGGCGTTTATTTTCACGTGTCATATCACAAGAAATCATCAGCATCATCATCACATTATTGGCCATAGAGCTCTAACTGTAAATCTCAAGTCTTGGATTGCATGTGGTTTCTCCAACTCCATTGAAAGTCTGGGATCTTGCATGCACAGTTGGCATGTCAATACGCTGTGTTTGTCAGTGCATTTGTGTGTTGGTTTGTGTGCATATATGCTTTTGTCGTGTGTTACTTTAAAAATTAGCTGCTTTCATCTTTACTAAATTTCTGTACACATATTAATACTCAGGTGATTCAAACAGAGTTGAAGGCTGTGTCTGTATAATCTTTTTTTTTTTTTTTATTTCCCTCACACACTAGATGGTTTATGGGAAGAAGACCAGAATATGTCGACACCAATGTTGTTGCAAGAGGCGAGGGGCGTGAGGGTAAGTGGAGCACTCTTCTTAACGAAAGGCAGCAAGAGGGATGGGTGATCCGAGCAGGTAGGGTTTTAAAAAGGGGTGAATAGATTCTGTTGCAGCAAAGAACAGCATGAACAAAGAAAACAAAACAATGTGAATTTATTAACCAAGTTTCCAAAGTAAGTAGTAACATTAGCTCATTAATTCCTGTCCGTATGAAACGACTTTGATAGTAACTTCAAACTACATTTTGCAGTGTTTTAGGTTTTAGGGGGCAGCCTACCCTGAGTGACAATTGCTACCCATGAAATAGCACCAACCCCCCTGAGGAGGATCCCACCACTCTACAAAAGTTCCACGTGGCCAAATAACACCGACAGTAGGGTAATGACATTTCAAATAAAGCAGCAATTGTCTCTAAGTGGCATCATTGTATCGTTTAGCATCTGAATTATCAAATATTCTGGAGGTGAGGTTGAATCCCCTTCCCTCAAATTCCTCTAAGTTGGAAATTACTTTGCAATCTCATACAAGCTTTGTGCAGGGCTCCCCCCTTTCTTGAAAATCTGTAAAGAGCACTGGTTTTGTACGTGTTTTGTAGAATACCTTCCCCTATTTCCCAAATATATATTGTGCACATGAAAGTAAACGTGGTTAAATACTCCCTTGATGTCTTTAGTTCAAATTCTTTCTCTGTTTCAATTTCCAGTCACCAGGGTCAGATCGCAAGGCCACTTGAAAGTGAGGTTTAACATTGTTGCAAAGGACATGAAAAAGTTAGGTTATGACTGCCAGTCATCAAACGATGGTAACCCTAATGCTATCACAGCATCCTCTGTTGCTGCCAATACCTCTAATCAGGGAGCAGCGGCAGCAGCAGCAGCAGCAGCAGCAGCAGCACCAGGGAGGACTCTGGAGGGTACCTCGGGGACCACGGACGCCTGACAAGTTCATTACCCTAAATATACTACTTCATGAAGAACAGACTGTTGGGCCAGGAATCAGAGTAGCTGGAGAGATATTTACGGGTGCTTTGTGACCAGAGAAACCCGCGGATCTGGACGATGCCTTATATCTTGTGTCTGATGTTACTTGACCTCCTATGGCTGATGATACCCAGTGTCATGATCCCGATGAGCCTTTACATCATTGATATTCTGTGTCTATTTAATATCTGATTTCATGGAAATGATGACACTCTACAGTATGTCTAGTGCTCAATGATTCGTCATATTTTAAACCAGGTGATACCTGATATCATGGGCTCGGTGATGTTTCATATCCTCTGCATGGTAAACCTGACGTCGAGGTCTTGATGTGAAGCTATTCTTGATATCATTAGCCTATTCATAGCTGAAGTTCTTAGTGTGATAATGCTTGATATCAGTGGCCTGCTGAACACCTGATTTTCCTTGCCCACTGATTCCTGATATAATGACTTGGCGATACCTGGAGTCATATGAATGATGATACCCTTTGTCATATCTGATATTTAGAATTGGAGAATGTATCCATCTTACAGATAATGGAGTATGACAGGGATGTCTAGTGCCATCTGCCATGGCAACTTGCAGATGTTCGAACTAAAAAAAAATGTATGGTCGCCCAAGTCTGAAAAGTGGAGTGACAGAATTTTGACTATGGTGGTATCAAGCCGAGGGGTCGTGAGGTGAACACAAGAGTTGAGTGATATCAGCAGATTCACCAGTGTTATCCAAGTGTAGTTGTAGATGTCTCTACCACAGGGAATTCAGGTACCACAGAAACTGAGTGATGAGAGAATATTCCACCTTGTTTCTAAGCGTTAGTAATAGATTGTCCCTACCACAGGGAATTAAGGTACCCCAAGCTGAGTGATGAGAGGATAGTCCACCTTGTTTCTAATTTTTAGTAATAGATTGTCCCTACCGCAGGGAATTAAGGTACCGCAAGCTGAGTGATGAGAGAATAGTCCACCTTGTTTCTAATTTTTAGTGATAGATTTTCCCTACCACATGGAATTAACGTACCACAGAAGCTAGGTAATGAGAGAATATTCAGCCTTGTTTCTAAGTGCTAATAATAGATTGTACCACCTTGATGTAGTTATTATGACCAACTGTTAAGTTCTTGGGAGGGAACTGGACTGAAATAAGAAGATATCAAGAATGAGAAAACCAAAAAAAATCAGATGTTCTGAAGTTTGAACAAATTGTCTTAACTTGAAATGGATGACATACTTCTATTGGACTTTGCCTTTTCAGAGATATAATGTTGTCACCAAATGAGCACATTTGCTGCTACCTAATCATTAAAGGTATTTTCCAACATAGGACTAACTAAGTGTGTATATATCTCTAAATAATGTAATGGGAATAAAAGCAGATGCATCAAATGTAGTACCACAATCCTCAGGGGCACCAACTTTGAAAAGTGAAGCACACCTATAAGGTGCAGTATGGATAAAACATCTGCTGGTAGATAGTTGTGAAATATATGAGGATATATAGTTGTGAAAGATATGAGGATAGATACTTTTTATGATGAGTTTACATAGTTTTGTGAGCAATCTCCCTCTAGATGATAGGAAAACATGAATCTTACAAACATAATGATGAGGAACAGACTCGGCAGCATCCCTGAAAGAGGAGAGGTAGTTGTGATGTTCATCTTACACATCTCCTTCACTGATTTGTGGCAAAAAAAGAGATCTGCCAGTAGCAATTCAGTCAGAGAGTGCCCCAAGAGACAGACAAAAAGGGTTAGAAATTTTTACCAGAACTCTGCAGTTATAAATTGATAACTTTTAACCAAACACCATATTTATTTTCAAAGCCTGGTGAGAGACTAGCCTGCATAGCGCCCCCTGTGACTACCATCCCAAAGAGCCTGATGACAATAGGGCCAAACATTCCTTTCACCGAGCCCCATCGTTGATGAACCTAATACTAATGACCGTTAACAGCCATTGGTCTATTACTCATGAGGTAGGCAGTGCGCAATAACTCGAATCGTTAAAATTAGATTTACCCACTGTATACCAGGATGTTGCTCTATACATTCTTTCTGTAAATAAAAGCCCTGCTTGGACCAATTGCCTTAGAGCTATATGTAAATGAAGTTTGCGAAGGATTTCTTCAACGGAGTTGGAAGGAATTTGTGTCCAAGGCCGCACATGTTAGCTTTGTTTTTGTAGAGAGAAACTGAATCCACTCAAAAAGACTCAAGCTCGTCGACCCTACCACGTGGTAGACGTAAAACACATACTCATGAATATTATGTGTTGGATGTCAACATAAATTCAAAAGTTACAAAGATATAATGTCACAACATTTTTCCTGTCTTCTGTTAGTCTTTCTGACTAACTGCTATTGGCATATCATTTTTACCTCAAATCTGTTAAGAAGATATGGTTATTCAAGGTTTAGGAGAAGAAAAAGCAAAAAGTCATGTAAGATAAATCTCACAACTATCTATCCCTTTTAAACAAGAACCAAACTTTTTTCTCAACGCCTTTTTCTGTGAAGTTAGAGGAACTCTTTGTTTTCTAAGTTTGAAACTAGTAGAAGTAGTGTCACTTTTTACTCAAAATCCTTTGCAGGTTACATATTTTGACTCATTTTCATGGAGACTGCCCATACGAATATGTGTAGTCTTTCTCATTGCCTATCCTACAATTAAATCAGAAAGTTTCACAGGTTCAGTATATTATTACATTCATTAAATTTTCATAATTTTAGCAAATTTGTGTATATATGTTCTAACAACTTCACCTTCACGAATACAGTATATACGTAATAACTATTCAAAAAATAACATTGAAAAACATGTATTAAACTTTTACTGACTTGTCCTTCACGAGTGTTTTCTGAGCTTATGATATGTTCACAAACGTTCTCAGCATATGTTTCAAATGCATTTCTCATTAAGTCAAACATATGTCTGTGTGCAGCTTGCTGTCAATTTGTCCTCACTATTATTACAAGTTTGTGTGTGATGGTTTGGTTTTCCCTCTGCCCAGATTCCCCCACGCACGGTGGACAGAGTTAATCACTAGAAACAATAAATGTTGATATTGCCGAATTTTAATTTCACTTCCTCCCTCTGTTAGTTAACTCAATTGAAAAAGGAAATTAGAACTGAGTTTAATGCAGATCGCATTTCACAGTTTAGTATGAGTTCATGTTTGGTCTTATTTAAAGGGAATAATATTTCAATGAATCTTAGAGAGGAAGGCGGGGTCGGGGGGATGATTATATATATATATATATATATATATATATATATATATATATATATATATATATATATATATATATATATATATATATATATATATATTATAGCCTAGATGAACACCGACAGACATGTACACTGAATCTCCAACACAAGGATTGAAATAATAAACAGACGATGGTTAATTTCTCCAGACATTTCAAACTCTTACCAAACAGATGTCAGATAACCTTACTGTTAAATTCATTCTCACGATTAATCAATGATGTCTCCTCTCTAAGGTTTTAAACTTAAGACTTTGATCTTAAGATTCACACGTAAAGCGAGAAAGACAAAGAAGTATGTATAATGGTGACTTGTCTTTCCCACAGGTAATATGTCACGCTGATCTTAATACGGGCCCCAGCCACTGCGGATTATCATGATCGTTCATGTCACATGCTGTCCGTGCCAAAAGGTGGCACAAGCATCTCGTGAAACTCTGGCTGAGATCATTACATGATCAACTTTCTTGGGAATTAGCTTAAGACAAAGTGAATTACACATCAATAGCCCGACTTTGCCTCTTCAAATATCGGAGAGGATTTACTCAATGCTCGAATGTGCTGCACTGCATGGATGAATACTGAAGGTATACATGTTATAAAACAAGTACTATTTCATGTTTTGTCTACGATTGCTATAAGTGTATTTGTTAGGTTAGCAATGATTACTAAACAAATCGATACTGTTTTCAATCGTGTATGATCACAAACTAGCTAATGAATTGAATAAGTTATTGAATTCCAAGTCATCTTGTGGCTATGCTGACCAGTTGCATTCCAAAGTACCTGTCATTTCAAGGAATTTTGTGGCAGTTTTAAGTCTTTGGTAACTTTGCAGAATATTTTTTACATCATGACCTACTTGGAGTACTTAAGCACTTGGAGCGAGAAGACCCTAATCACGTGTTACATATATTGAACGGTGCATCAAGGTAATTTTCATGCGTTAGTTATTTTATTCTTAGATAATATGACACATCAGATTTTCCGAAGTTCAACCATTTCAGAAAACATACAAATATGCTAGCAAAAAAAAAAAAGAACTAAGTCTTTGGTAAATGTATAAAACGTTCATAAGTCCAGTTCATAAGTCCAGTTTATCATTCAATAAACAGGACTAATTTCCCTAATATTTTGCCGAAAAGAAGAAGCGAGAAAATAATTTGTGAGCCGCTGATTGCCAAAGTATGCAGAAATTGTCAATAAACAAACTGAAAAGTCATGATCGTCCCACTGTGATGTGAAACTTGCTTAGGTGTTCAAACATACGGACAAACAATCTGACACGCATGAGCATCTCCCTTCAAAGATTTGAATGAGTGACAGCCCGTCAAAAACAAAGAGATTAAACACTCCAATTAAACTGCTTTCTTAAACAGCAGGTAGCAATAAACAATGCTCAGGTCAGCTCAAGACTGGTTGACAGACAAAACAACAGTTTGTAAAATGCTCAGCTTTCGTCGTTCTCCTTACTTTGTCTTTCTCGTGGTTGCGCTATAGACAGTCCCACAATTTAAGCATTTGCATGTTTGCATAATTCCAGCAATGGATCACATGCACTGAACCCCCTTTTGTAATCATTCAGACATGTCAATTTACAATAATAGCTCCCACCCCGCCTTTGAGTTATCGCTCTCTTGTCTACCTGGTGTGACTACACACGGAGACGTTTAGACAGATGTACCCATCGTAATTATCTTGACACCTGATAAATTGTTTGAACAAAGACAGAGAACCTCGAACATGTAATTCCTCACGAGACTACCAGAAGCTAATGATCTGGACTATCACGTTCTTCTTTGTTGTCGCATTGATGTACTTTTTTTTCCAGTTTTATCTTCAAAAGAATGTTTGAACAAATGTTTTGAAATTGCATGCACATATGCGTTTCTTCCGCCTATTTTTTGTGTTCATTTCATTTTAAGATTTATCTATTTTTATTTTTTATTGAGGGTCTACTATTATGATTTGTCTAACATGCTCATTACAGGTTTAAGGATTACGGGAGAGTCGAGCGTGTGGTAGTGTGCCTACGAAACACTTTTACTTCCCCAGATTGTTCGCTCCAAAGACGTAAAAGGACATCAATTGCTTTTAGTGTCGCCAGGTCGTTTACTCTAACTGCGAGAGGCCCTTCACGATCGTGCCCTAAATCACAAGAGAAGTAGTGACAGAAAATCAAACCTCACTCAACGGATTCTAGTTGAACCAAGGTGCCACGGTTTTGCCCTTTCACACTCATCGAGATTTGCTCTCTTTTTTGTCCGAGCGATGTCAATGCCGATTAGTGTCTCTTTTTGTCTGTGTGTCTGAATGTTTAAAATATCCTTGTTGATGCTTTTGTTAATTGTCTACCAATTCAACGCTAAATGATATACACTTATCCATTCGCAGTGTCTCAGTTATCATCACGTACTGTATCTCAACGTGAGGCTTTCTTTATTTACAAATTGGGGCCAGTTTTTATTTCCATCCCAGAAAAGCTTGAATCACATTCCCAGTGGGCTTCAATGAACATGGAACGTGTTGGGTTAGGGGGTTGAAGACCGGGGTCTTTTGTTATTAAACCGAGAGTGTAATTTTAGTATGAAGAATTTCACTTGGAGTATAAGCTTGTTGTCGTTACTGTACTAATCCCTATCTCACAAATGAAGTCCCTTTGTCTGGAATCCTGGATAATGCTGAGGGTTGCAAACTTTACTTACATCAATACAGTAATTAACCTATGACTCATTCGATTCCATTCTTACAAGAAAATGTAGCTTAGGTGGATCAGAACTGTGTCAATGAAAACGGGTGATATTTTTCTTTCAACTTTTCTGAGTTCTGGCTTTAAAACTCCTTAAAAAAATATTGCTCTTTTCACAGAGCAATCAAAACTAATATTGAGCAGTAACGTCGCCTGCTCCGAAGTATTCCACAAGGAGTGATATATGTACCAAAGCAATCCTTTAACGAGACCCCATACTGTAAACAAGTAAAACTGTGTGCTGACAACTAGAAAGAGTTTTGCAAATGGATGATTAATATGTGTATTTGTTTTTGTCTAAAGGTCACTTTGCATAGGTTCCTATTCTTTGAAATTTGCAATAAATTTCCATCTAATTCTCATCCGTTGTATCCATCTACCTGTGATGAGAATGCGTTGCGTATTTTGTGCGTTTGTCTGCCTTTACGGAGAGGTGTAGAGCATATTATTGCAGAGCACACCGGGTATGTTATTATAAAGGCATTACGCTATGGCGATTATCAGTGGAAGTTTTAAGTGGAAGAAGCAAACAGAAAAACAATTCTTAACACACTGCTTTTATGATGTTTCTTCATATTTTTATGTCTAAATGTTAATGTAATGATAAATCAACGTGTGATCACTTCACTGTTTCTTCTAGACGTTTTCATTTAGTGTAATATAATAGTCTGTTAGTTGACTCCAGTTGAGATTGGTGAAACGTCATGGGTAATGTTAATAGTAGTTTCACACATACACGCACACATAAAGATTCCACAACCACAAACATTCTATCATGCATAATCGTAGAGGACTATATCACTATAATTTAATCCCACCACCAGAAAGACAACCTACACTGCACCTTGATAGTTTCAAACTTTTTTCCTCTTAGACCACGCTAAGAAGCTGAAATCGTCTGGATTCTACAAGTAAAATCGAATGAGAATGGCTAAACATTTAGAAGTTAGACGTTTCAGCATAAAATCTACTTCGACTTTTTTTTATAATCAAGACACAGCATACCACCTGGGATACACTTTATGTCACAGTAATGGATAAGGTAACAAAATATAACGCATATTCTCCTCTATTTAATCAGCCTTTTAAGAATCCTGTCTGTTCTGGATTAATCAAGTCTTGGAATACCATGCATCTGTGGCGAAATACTTTGTAGCTACTTTATAAATCATTTTGGAACATGTAGCTATTACAGAGTGTATTAGCTTCACATTTGGATAACGCTAACGGATTTCCTTTTTTTTTAGAAATCTTTGATCTTATGAGTTTTTTTTTTTTGGGGGGGGGGGGGATTAGAGTGATTATTTATCAGATACGAAACCGGGGTAAAATGTTTCTGTGACTAGCAGCCGTCTAGTTTTGCTTTAATCTAAGGTGAAAAATCTTTCACATCTGAAATTCTTTTCCTTAGGCAGTTTACTGTGATTTAAATTACGATGACTGAAAAATTCTTTTGATTTAACATTTTTACGTTGAGTATAAAGGTCTTCATAAAATCTCTTAGAATCGTTTTTAGGGAAGCTGTGAATCCATCAGTGAGCTTATTTCATCCTTGCGATCGTTTTCTAAGAATTCCGATTGCTGTGATACGTCTAAAGCTGACCAAACCGAGCAATATACCCGTGAAGCTGCAACTAGGTCAGATCTTTCTCTTTGACGCTTCCACATTGTTAACTGATCAGCTACCAATATTTCTCTGGTATTTAGAAGAAAAAAATTCCAAGCAAATCATGATCTATAAACAAGGTCAATGGTGAGATTTCCAACGGACTGACGAAGCAAATTTACTTATCGTAGACGGCCATGGTATTTACAAATTGGCTTGTTTCTATTAATGCAAAATATGAATTAACAGCAGGATAAAAACATTTTGACGTTTGATGGGTTTATCTATGAAAAGAAGTATCCAAACAAAATTACTACATTCCTTTCATCTTTTTGGGTTAGGGACAGATCATGATGTTATTACGAATTTTCATGGCTGTTGGTGACACGCCTACAGAGATTAGGCTATAGACTAAATTAAACATGTTTGAACGATAGGCTATAAAACTATTTCCTCTTGCTAACTTCGTCTCATCTGATGCTGAGAATTTCGTTAACAGATAATTTGAGTTATCTCACCGTCTTCAAATTAGGTTTGTGAAGATTTGATGAATGATAAAATTTCATTGTATTATATATCAGTGTATAATATCGTATGGCTATATGTTGTTTACACGGAAAGTGGAAAATAAAAATGAACTTCAACTTAAATTTATGCGTTTGCATGTACATAAAATCTTGGCAGACTTAAGATAAGAGTAGCGGAAAGACTATGGGTTCCCAAAAGTGATAAGACATGAAACCACTGCAATTGACTTTAAAGGTCTCACGAGATCATTGCAGTATATGAAACGTGCGATCTTATTGTACAGGTTGTAAATTAACCATCTCAGTTTTTTCTTTAGCTGTTAGATGAAATCCGAGAATCTCACAATCCTGTAGGTAAGTCCCTATAGGTTAGCACGATAATAAGTACGAGGGTTTAAACTCGCCAAACATATATGGTATACATTGATAAAAAAGAACCAAACCGGAGGTAATTGTTTTCGGGATGTTTAGATATCAAATCAAAGTCATGAAAAACAGAAATTTTTGCACGGTGATATCTTGCGTCAGCTTTTTTGACCATAGGTCCATGATATTTTCGGGGGCCACCAGAGGATGTCCAAACGGTAGAAAATGCAGCGCGTGTTCGGGGTTGGGGCCCATAACGCATGTTGATGCTACAGCGGTGGGGCACCCGCCTAAATCTTTTCAAACCCCAGTTACGAGAAAATTCCAACAGTGTCAATCATTGAAGGTGTGACATATTAACGGCTCTTCTGATGGTTTTGAGAGAGACAGAGAACATTGAATGGAATATCGGTAGGTTTTAAATCAAATTTAATTTGTTACTTAGTTAGTTCCAAAATTAGTTTGTTGTCTGCCTAATTGCGAGTGGAGTATAAAGCAGACGATGAAGGACCTATCACTAAATACTTCAATGTTTCACTAAATAACATATTAAAATTTGGGCTCTTTTAAAGGTAGTATCATTAAAAAGTTCAGAATACTTCAGTTGTTTTATATATCAAGCAAGTACGGCACTTGTTGAAATTCCAATTGGAAACACACCCCTTTTTTGTTTATTTGTTATAAGAATACGTCTTTCTTCTTTGATAAACCAAATCAACCCAAATACCCGTTGGTCTGATAAAGGGTGGACACAACAAAGAGAAATATAACTAAATATCTTGAAAGAAATTCAAGATGAGAGCAAGCACAGATGTCATTCATATTTGCCCGAATTATTCACGTCACTCAGTTAAGGTTTCTGCTCTTTTACTGCTAATTATTATTATTTTTCTCTCTCTCTCTCTTCTTTGCAGAGGCCTGTTCTGCACTCTTCTCTTCCTCAGTCACAAACGGCATCATGGGCGGATGCTGGACCTGGAAACCTTCGATTTTTACCTTGTCAACATTTACTACTACTAGCTGTACATAGCAGAGTAATTACTATGTGCCATTGTCTTGTGAGGAGGGGCGATGAAATGACAAAACCTTATATTCAGCTCTTACCCGAATGCACTGATTGCAGCCATTGTTGAAGGACATTCATAGCAGGTGGTATTTAGATAGTTAGGATGTTTATTTTGAGACAAGTTTGAAGGAAGACATTGCATAGTCTCATTAGTCATGAATCTATTGCTACCATTACTGAAATTTTGAAAAACTTTAGGTTTTTGTGAAGAAGGGATGCCTTTGGTTAATGCCTTATATGGTAAAAGTGTCTAGTCACAGATTTGCAGTGATTCTGATCGTTAACTACCCTGTCGTTGTTACTTACAGCTGTGTGTCAGATCTTCAGAATCTCTTCATTGGAACGTTTAACATCAAAATGTGAGTAAAATTCAATATGTGTGACAATATAATGAGTTTTGATCCCGTTTAAAAATATTTTATCATATTTCACGATCACCTGTTCGCAAGAATATTTGTTTGTAATGAGTAGTCTACTTGAGGCTTTGTGTAATGAATTTTTCATCTAAATCTTGAAGCTCAGGTGTAGAAGAAATCGTCATCAGAGTTTTTAATACCGATTAAAATTTTTTTTCTGTTTCTAGTCGGGTATGTTTGTAACGTCGAGTGAGTGCATGGTGTTAAGAGGAATAAACTTCCATTCTTATTGTAGTTTTGCTTTCCTAAATACCACATTCTAAGTAACATATGTTGTTCTACCTATGGCGTATCCTTACTTAGGTTCCCTTGGCAACCTCCACCAAATTGTACTATACCAATGATATGTTGAGATAAATTCTTTGATATGAAGACAGCTTGCAAAAAATTGAAGTTAATTAATACCATCGATATATTCAGGTACAGTTTCCTATGTTTAAACAGAACGAGAACTGTGGTCATTATCTTTTGTTTATACTTTATTTTTGGTTAATTATGGTATGTATAGAATTTGACCTTAATTTGGAGTTACAGATAACTGGAATTAAATTTGACTAGCATTAATCGATTTCTTGCATTCACTTTTCAGCCGGTGGTGTGAGTCTCGTCTAACAGATATAGACACCGTAACGGAAATTCGATACTTTACCAATTTGTCTTATTGGGCAAAGATAAGCCAGGATAAGAGTTAAGTCAAGAAAACAACAAGCTTTAAATACCGTAAAGACATTATACATTGTAATCATGTTATTTAATTACAATATCAGCCAACCACTTTGTTCACTTACACTTGAATTCATGTACTACCATGCATGTAAGTCACGTGATGGATTGTTTTCAATTACAACTCAGGAAATTTTTGATCTTCATGAAGTCGAATATCAAAACATTAAACAACAAAGACGAAAATAAATGTGCTTGGATTTAAGAAATAAAATAATAAAGAAGGACCTCTGCGATGCATGCTTGGTTTTTTGTTATTCAAAGATCCTGCTTGCTGTATGCTTTAGGATGCTTAACTCTGTAGAATATAGAGATGAACTGTCAGCTATAAATAAATACAGATTGACTGATATTTGGAATATCCAAATTACACTTGTCGTCTAACATTTTCTATATCAACTTGGCCTTGGCAAATTATCTTCTATGGAATGTAATAAATACGACTTTTTCAGGGTTACTTTGTCTCTGTACGTTAAATTCCGAAAGAAAGTTATACATCGTAGTCATGTTATTTAAGTATACATTGTAAGTAAACCACCGTATCCAGTAACACTTGAAGGCATGTATTAAATAAGTCAAGTGACTTTTTTCCGTTTATAAATAAACCGATTCCTCATGCATAGATGGAAGATATGTAAATAGATTGATGTAAATTTAGGTTAATTAAATACAAAGAAGATATCGTGATACTAAACCTAACAGAAAATTCTCCTTTTTGGAGTCTCAACTTTCATAGGGGATGGATCCTCATCGCATTGTCAAACATATCACCGTTACTTTTCTGCCAAATCATCGTGTCAAGATGAGTCTCTGTTTTCTCCGTGTAATGTTATCTTCAAAAGCTGAGGTATTTCTTTTACTCTGTGTTTATCTGAGCATCTAAAACATTTGTGGTATTTTGGTTCTTGGCTATTCAAGGTTACCCTATTTTAATGACCTTGTTTTGATTCATTGCGTTACGGAAACATGTTTGTAATTTCATACCACGTTTGATGTTTTGCTTCCCATTAAAAAAAAGTAAGGAGACTCGGTTCATTAGAGAAAGGAGCATTTAGAAAAGAACAGAAAGACTAGGAGAAGATAAGATGAAAGAGGAAATGTTAATATGGTGCAGAAATGAATACCATTGAGACTGGTAAACTTAAAAAATCTAAAGCGAAACTAAACAATAAGAAAGAAAATTTAAAGCAAAGGAAGATATGACGGGTGGAGTGAGGAGGGGGGGGGGGAGAAACGAAACTTAAAGACAAGGAATTAAAGATACGAAAGAGAAGAAAAGGAACATAGAACAAAGGAAGGGTGAGTAAAGAAAAACAAGTAGGGAAAATGGAAACAACCACAGGTTACACAAAGCTATAAGGTTTTCCTATCCGATTACAGTTTTCTGATGAAACAAAAAAATTACACGCCACGTAAAACAAACAACACTTGACGACGCTGATGTAATCATGCACCACGATTTACACGAGAGCGGTTGGGTAGGAATTTTCAGGATTCATGATATTGATACAGGTGGAACCTAATTAAAGCAATTAAATCTTGAACCTTATATGTATGTGAATAAAAATAAAATTTGAATTGGCTGATGTTAATTGTTGAAGTAGGAAGCGTTAATATATTATAAGAGAGGGCAAGGTAAGACTGAACGCCGGCGGGACGCGGTGGAGGTTGAGGTCAACTTTTGTTTATTTGCTCCGCCTTACACTGGGAGAGTGTTTTAATTTCTTCATGTTAGGGTTTTTTTTCTTTCTTTGAATTTTTATTTTCAAATGCAAAAGTAAACTCTAGCATATACGACCAACTAACGTCTGTATTAGTGTTATATCCAAAAAGGGATTTACAACTTTAGGTTGATTGATGTATTAGAGAGAAATAAAGAGCAGTAGTTAAGAATTTAACATAAAAAATGTGACTGTAATGTAACATCAAAAGATAAACTGTGCTTTCAGAGTCACAGCACGTGACCGTTCTATGTATTACAGGACGTCGAAAGTTACTCTGTAGTTGCTAATTCGCTTTTATCAAAATTTAAATTCAAATTGTCTGTATTATGTAGATCATGATCACGTGCTGGACTTCAATAGACATATGTCATTGACCAAAAAGACAACAATTGCCGACAAAGTATTCTCATGTTTCGAATGTAAAGTTGGTTATGTTATTTCACCATTGTGTTGTGGGTCTTTTTATTTAAGTGTTTTCATTTTTACTCCAATGTTATCACGTGATAAATGATCTCGATCAATTGCCGGACTTCAATGGGCATGAGCAAGACTCTTATCTGCAGATGTTAAATCTCAGTCTCTTCCCCGTCCAAGAAGTAGAAATTTAGGGTTGGATCAGTAGAACCTAGCAGAGAAAACCGAAAACCAACGACTAGGGCAAAAGATTGAAGGAAAAAAAACACACACGTGCATGCCAAATATATTTAAGATGTGTTTCTGAGACTTCGAATTATGGTCGTGCAAAATAAGGTTAACACTTTTTTTTCTTAAACCTGGTAGTTTCTCATTTCCACATATCTTACTTTGTGCAGTTATTTGAAACTAGAAGTTGTCCTTGTTAAGAATTTCAACGGTCAATTCTCCGGAAGCTAAAGCTAGAGATTTGGCGCCAATTTAGTCAAGGACTGCAAATTAACTGAGATCCTTTATCGATTCGAAAAAGTTGAAGGAGACTTTGTCACGTAACAGGAGCATAAATTCGTGTTCCCTAGTACTTTTGAACTTCACTACAGCGTAAACCACTAAGAAATCGGATACACCAGACGACAAATCCTAAACACCAAATGTTACCATCATCAATCTATTTATAGGCAGAATAAAAGGTGCGCCATCTTTCAGGATGACCACTTCCGTTTGGATAAGTATCTTCAATAAGTGGCAACGCCTAATCTTGCACCGAAATTTTTCCAAAACTGTTCAACAAGAAAGGTAAGCTGTTCTTTCAACAATTGAAAGTAATTCAATATACAACAAGAACAGTTCTTTTCAAACTTGAGCTAAATAGCTTTATCCATTTGCAATAGTAGTAGGGTGGTTCTTGCCATCCAGTACAGGCTCAAGAATATATGTTGTTGATTCCGCTGTAGGCTGGGATGTAATATGATTTACTCATAATGAAGCGTCAGTTTTGCACATTATGTAATCAACCTTACCTACAAGTAAAGACTCTCTCACGTCTTCCTTCATAACAAAAGCGAGTAGACCACGTTTTCATTAAAAGTGTAGAAGAAAAACAAAATGAAAAGTGGAATCTCAATTATTACCTGGAATAAAGTCTTGGCAGCATCTGGAGAACTTGTTGTTGGTTCTGTGACAACAGATTCATTTTATTCAGTCAAATCTTTGACTGTCTCATTACCACATGGCTAAATAATATGGTTACATTTCGTTAAATGACACCATAATACTTTAGAAATTATTTAGATACACGTCGAAAATGCTTAATTTATCCTTCGTGAAACGTACATTGTAGAAGACATTCTTTTCGCTTTTTTTCTCAATTATGCTAAATAATGGTATAGCGGATGTTATCGATATGTCGAGTTACATATTTCCATGTACTCTCAGGACGACGGAGACAAGGCAGAGGTGCACTTTCATGACTTGGTGTTTTCTTTGTGATTGTATTCTCATAACGATAATGCGGGAGCCGCATTAATGCACTACTGGAGCTCATAGCAAGAGTGTCATACTGTGACGTGAGCCTTTTACGTATTGTGTATTAAATATAAGTTCAAGGTAAGAAATGCTAGAATACGTCAAAGGTTAATTTTTACCACTTTTGCTGACAATTTTCCCGCACCATGTACATTTAGAATAAAAGTATGGTTCACGTCCATTAACGTTACCACAAGGTCATGTCTGGATTGAACAAGATTTAAAGGAAACTAGCCACGTCATGAGAAGATTTTGGCAAACTCCTGCAAACGAATTTCAAGGTGTGCCTCTTCCTTTTTATTTAAGTCGATGCTATTAACAGCACAGGATTCGAGCTGTGTAACTCATCTACTGTAGATAGCAATGATCGATCAAGTGTCATTTTCAAGGGACAGGAGGTGATTTAATCTATCTGAAATGGGCTTGAGAAGATTCAGACGTGTTAACAAGATACCATGATCGCTCGGGGTGCTCTGATTACACGCCGGTCAAGTCAGAATGACAAAAGAAAAGTTTTTTGAGATGTGCTATTGATTATCTACTTCCTTAGTTAATGGCAAAGAAAATCCGGATCTTCTTTTCCCCTTTCTGTAAATAACTCTACAAAAGAGAAAGAAGAAACGAAATGCCGGGACCAAAAACGAGAAGTGAATGTTCTTGTTGACGCTAAAGAAATTCTTTGTTCTGTTTCTTCCATTCAATGCGGGAATGTATATTTGCTTAATACAGTTTCGCCCACTCACAAACATTCTGCCTTGCAACGTACAATTTAACACTAGAAATATAGCTTAAAGATTGTGCCCTAGGGGAGACTTTTCGAATACACAATTTCTTTTATATTTCCCTCTTTCTTTTACTTCCTAATGCAGACTACACAAACGACAAACAACGTCATCTTTTTCTTTGAGACAAAGTTATTATTTTGTGCTAATTTTGTTTTTGATGTGTTTGAAAATGATGACAGAAAACAATTTAAAGAAAAACAATATCTAGCCGAATAAATTAGCTTCCTTGACGAGAAAAAAGATTTTGCTTTTTCTTTGAGATTTTAACAATGCCATTGGCAACCTTGCAAACCAGAGTCTTCGAGCAAAATGTTATATTTAAAATAATAGAAAACCTCAGTGCAAAAATGAAAGCATGATTCAGTTGCGTATGGAATACACCACCCGCAATGCTCGGAGCTTATGCCACAAGGTTACTGAATGTGATAATTAGCCTGATTGTGGTGAAATTTTGTCGCGTGCACCTGCTTGGCAACGAGCGTGATTAGCTTGCAAATAATTATCTTTACGTGTTGATTGCAATTAGAAATTTATGAAACAAGCATAAAACGGACGTTTTACAGAAAAGAAAAACAATACAATTGCTAAAATTAAAAGATACGAAGACTTTGCGTGTGTAAAATGTTGAGCAAAGGCCCACAATGTATTAAGTCATGTTAAGAATTCATAGTAGTACTGATCTTTCCTTCCACACGTAGACATATAGGCACAATGGGAATAGTTAATTTATCTGAAAAAAAAAATCGTTGAAAAATTTTGAAGTTCTGTGTCTTATGACATGTCCATACATGCAGTCTAGTGTTAACAACGCAGTAAAAGAAAATAGACGGGTCGGATTAACTAAATGAATGTTATAATCAGTATGAGAAACAGAAACACAAATCATAAAATTGGATATATCAACCATGCACATTAACACTCCCACAAAATGCAGTCCATTGAAATGATATTATTTCATGAAACTTTTTATTCCACCTTTCCATTTTGAGTAACATTGCGTTGTACAGAGTTACATACGTCTTACACAGATCGAGTTCCATATGTGTTTACAAGATATGTACATGTGATGCAAAAATCCTGAAAAGTTTGTGTCCTGCTTTTTCGCTGGCTTAGTTAAAGGATTTGGCACTCACTTTGAAATTCTTTTCACAGTTTGATATTGTTAAGCTAAGTACATATTATATAGTCATCTATTTCAAGTAGAATTTAAGGTGCCATGATTGGTAAATGTATTGTTTGTGCTTCAGCGATTCCTACCAAACGTAAAGCCTATGTGGGCAATACGCATATTCATGCGCAAACCACGAAAAAGGAAGACATAAGTCATGTTCTGCTATGTAGCGACCAGAACCAATGTTCTACCTTCATTCGGACTGCTTTTCGTCTGAGGCAAAACAAAATGAGAAAAAAGGCTCGCCAGGTGATGTATGACCTTTTTTGGATTATGTCATTAAATTTCATGTGAAGATTAATGTGCATGGTAAGTAATGATGCTATTTTGAAGTAGGACATTTTCTTGGCCTGTTAATAAATACCGACTGCACACGTCACCTGTCATTAAAACACCTCTGATATTTTAAACACCCCTAATGAAACTACTATTGATCAGTGATTGATTAATTCGTGCATTTGTCAACTAATGTATTTTAACATTCTCTGTTTACAGCCGTTATATGCATTATCCTTGACTCAAATTCGAGGATTGTCGTAAAGTCAAATACACCATGAAAATGATCCAATGTTTTTACAAAAACACCACTCGCCGATAATTAAAATTAAATCAATTATGAGCTCTAATAATCTAAAGGAAAGAAAATATATCACCGTAAACGTCCCATTAAGTCAGACAGACAGAGTTTATTAGTCTCATGAGACAATGATTTGCTTAATGTAGGTCATTTCGTAGTCTCACACGAACAATGCCAGTTATATTGACTGATGTATGTTTACAGTTAGGACACTACAAAAGCAAGAGTTAGTCTGCCTTGTAAATCGTCCTAGTCTGAGAAGTGGAAATTGCCATACGTCCATGTCAAATCAGATGCTTCACGTTTGTTAATAGCTGAACTTACATCCATCATAACTTCCACAACTTTGAATTAACGTAAACACGGGACAGTTTCCGACAATTCCCAGACGTGAACGTATTGTTACTCTATCTTCTTTCTTCTTCAGGGCAGCCGTTACGTAAGGTCATCACTTTTTTATGTCCTAACCTTTTCTTGTTTGTTTGCTTTTCCATGTCGTAAACACTGTCAAGCTAGTTGGATAGCTCAAAAGTTAATTGAGGTGACTGGATTAAATTGTGCATTGGTGTTAGGATAACAGATTGTATCCTCGGAATAGGAAGCAAGTGTCTGTGTGAGTGCGTGGTGTCACTATGGTGTTCTGTGTGCCTGACACTTTCAAGTCTATGCTTCATACGTTTAGTTTACTTCTGATGTGTTCTTTCGTACATTCGCTAAACTTAGCTCATCAAATCGCCTAGCCAAGCGTTCTGGTGAACCTCATTAACAAATGCCATTCATTTTACTTTCATTTCATTTGACATGAAAATGACTAATGCCTTCTTTTGTTTGACGGTAAATGTCAAACCAGTCATTGCACGTGGTTAATTAACCAACAAACTAGTTTTAAGGAATGATAAATTAACTTTGTATATCGATAAATCAGGTTAAGCGACAGTTGAGAATAGTTCTTTAAAAGATTAGCTTGCTTTCTCTTAAAAATAAAATAATGGTGTTACGAAAGATAATTCTAAACTGTAAATATTAATATCAAACAAACATTGTGATTATTTCCCGAAAAGATTATCCGTTAATTTTGAGAAACGTCTCAGATTACGGAAGAAAAGTTAAAAAATTAAAAGTAGTTAAAATTTTGTTTCTTGATTGTTGTTTTAAACTTATTTGCATTGTCGTTTAATCCTTAAATTAGCGAAGTTAAAACGAAGTTCGATTGGAATCCTGTGGAGTCGTAAGTATTCATGAAACTTAGAAATCATTCTGAAAAATTCAGTAACATACGGGGTTGCTAATACTTGTTACATGCCAGTCACGCTTGCAGTCATTGGCAAACAAGTATGGAATAATCTGCTTACGATCGCTTCCGAATGCAGTGCCTTTCAAGATTTTGATTGGTTCACGGTTGGATACCATTGGATTGATAACAATGAGACATATATCATGTCACGTGGGTATATCACGTGTCACTGCTTATAGTTCTCAGTGAATGTTAACACAAGGGGATGTCTCTAAAGTTTTACGTCTAAACATCCGAAATTAAAGGAAGAAAGGTTTCTTTCATAAACTTTTTCATGACTGTGTTTACTTGTGTCACCATTTTTTACCTATTACTTGATCCATGAAACTGCTTGATTATACAGTTTTTAGTCATTTCGCTGGCTAAACCAGTTGCGGAGAAGACTTTCACGAAGTAGTATAAGGCTATCTATACATGGTTCCTGACTTTATAAATGTAGGCCAGAATCCTTACAAAGGGCAAATAACATTATCAAAATGACCTTCCGATCGTCTGGAAGGGGGACATGAAATAAAACATAACCCTATTTCTTCTGTAGGTGATTCTCATGTAAATGATGGAAGTGATAGAAATTGTGATAGAATTGTGATAGAAATTGACTGATTAGACTTATTAAGTTCCTTGCAGGTGCATACCGGCCATATTGTTGTAACGTTCTCTTTAGTTAAAAGACAAAGGTAACAGTCTTCCACTTGGATTTTTGATCATTACGTGGCGCAGTCATCTTTTTTTTCGTGGCTTGACGCTACTTGCATTGATAATGCCGTCCTTATTAAAGGATACCTGACGTTACCCAAAGACTTCACTGCTTGTTAGTCACTGATCCCCCCCCCCCCCCACCCATGCAAGTTACGGTAAACTTAACACGATGACTGGGCAAACTGCTTGGCCGTGTTATTGTTCCTTGTTGAAAGACCCAGAGAACAATGAGCTTACCTAGTGTTGGTATCATTACATAATGTATCATTTAATGCATCACTAAAGTTAAAGTGCTTTGATGGCTAATTACTTCACTTTTAATGCCAAGCGTTACACTCCAAAATCTTCTGCCACTTTTCTACAGGAGTGGCACGGTGCATGGTTAAGAAATTGAATAGTAAGGGTTTTGACGATGGCAATACCATTGGTGTATGACGTATGAAACCAAGAACCTGTCAAAACAGCAACTTTCGTCATGTCATAAATCGAATTGCCGGAGAATTATTTGCGTCTTGCAGTAATTCGATTGATGGTACCACCGTAGTTATTTAACGTAGCGACATTTCGTAATGAAAATCGCGTAATAAATCTAATACCTGCAGTACATATCAGAAATCGAATTACTACCCCACGCAAATTATTTTCCCGATGTAGTAACTCGATTTATGATAGATCTTACTTATTTATCTTAGTGAGACTTATTCGCAACCCTAAATGCGTGAGTAGTAATTTCGAATTACGAAGTGCCTTAAATTGAAATCCAACAGGTCGCAAATAATTGTGTCGTGTAGGTATGTCTACTTGTGATTCTATGAGTATTGATATTTGTGACAGGGTCCTGTTCAGGTGCACGACGCAAATGATTGTCTCGTTCAGTGTGTCGATATATGGCACGAAGGGTATTGATATTTTTGATCGGTTTCTGTTTCCAAAATGGAAGAGGGTGTGACCACTGAAAATTTTATCAATTACTGGTAACAAGAAAAAGAAAATGAAACGATTTGTGACTCTTTACAAACGTGTGACATGCGTACTTTATTTACAGTTCCAATTTTTTTCTTTTTGACATAAAATAAGAGTTGCTCTCACTCGTTTTGGATCATTGTATCATAATCATGTTATCTTAATTTAATATAAAGACATGTCAAAACACCCTCTTTTATACAATGACGACTGATTGCATGCAAGAAAAGTAAGAAACTTAAATTGATTTGTTTCATTAAATATATGAAATAAATGAAAACAAAATTAGCAAGAACGACTACCGTACATCGTATACTTTATAACAGCGAAATGACGTAAAACCACTGCACACGACTGACCACAAGATGCAATCTAGCCATAATGAATTACCATGGACACAGGTAAATAATACAAAAGATCTTAAACTTTTCATGTTTACTGAAAATAAATATCTGTTGAAGCGTCCTATGCATACATCATCAATTTTGAAAAGAAAAATCTTAGAACCAGTGTATACGTTAAAACAAAAGGAGAAGAAGGGGTGAGAATATCAGTAGCTTGGTATCTTATAAGAGACATTGGGAAGTACAGACATCGATACCATAGAGGAAGTCGCCGAAAAGCAGATCTGGTTCCACATATTTTGTACAGTATCATTTGTATTAAGATATCCATCATTGTAATTAAACTGAGAGAAACAAAGTCTGTACAATAATGGAAATAGTGCACCGAAGAAACGTTAAAGAGTAATGAGGAAGAGTTTCCCCAGAGACAGAGTGATGAAGATCCTCCTAAGAGATAGACATTAAAACAGCAACTGTTCTACTCCTTCGTGATTATCAGCAAACATTTTGCCCTGTACACTGATTTACATGTGGTAAATTACAGCAAATTGAACTGTGTATGTTCATGCAGTGTAGGCCTCTTGGTGATGGCAAGGATGAATGTGCTTTAGCTCCCAAGCATTCCTATTTAATCTTTATCTTTCTTACCTGTGGTTATTTTAAATATTTTATAGCTTTCATCCAAACCACACAAAAACTAACGCCAACGTCGAAACAAGACACCGTATAGCAATACAATGTTTGATTCCATATTGCCTCAACATTGTCAAAGAGATAACCAAGACTAGGAATCTCTCGGTGATTAACCAAGTAATCACTCACCTCATCATTTCATCAACACAGCCTCTACAAACAGTTATATAAAAATACATCTACGCATTCTCCAAATATCCATTTTAGAACTTTTTCGACTACATCTTCAGAACCGTTTTTTTTTTCTGAAACAGGAAACTATTGAAAATAGCACATATTATCCTTTGTGTCGTTATCACATACAGTTCATTGAGGAACATTTTTACAATATTATTTTAGAAACTTCTACGTCTTAATTTTTTTTTACATTTTTGTCTATTATTGGGGAAACGGTGGCTTAGTCATACCCTGAAGAGGTCTAAGTTGTTTACATTAAACATAAACGGCTACACAAAATGCAACATTTATGGGTGCTAAATCGAGAATATCGAAGAAGAGCCCACATAAATAAGGATCTTTTTTATCCATCAACGTATGAAGAAAGTCCCCCATCCGTGAATATCCGTCTTTTTCGCCACTCATTTTTAATCACTTTTGTACAAGCTCTCGTTCCCTTACAAATGGCAATCACATCTTGCAAATGAGGTAAAAAAATTTCTTTTAGTCTCGCCCAGCCTCAATCAACCCCTAGCGCATTCACAGTGTTTTGTTACTATGTTAACTACGCTAAAAAATCACTCAAAAATTGGCTCCTCAGATATAAAGCGAAAATGTTAATATCTGCTGACTTTTGTTTGGTATTTAATAATCTTTAAGTGAAATGGAATGGTTGACAATGTTACGTTCTAATAACAATACGCAATAATAACAAGCATACAACACCTGACACGGAGAAAAAAGAAGAATGAAAGTCAACTATTATATCCGTATTTGGCAGATGGAATACAGATAAAAATATTTACTTGACTACTGAAAAGCAAACGTTGTTAGCTAATAGAGATTAAGCAAAATCGAAGTAATGGAATAAACTATTTATTTATTCATTAACTAATATTGATATTTCACTATAGCTCTGCGATGTTTATTCGCTAAGTTGTTTATAATTTTTCTCCTTCATTTTCTCATACAACAAAATAAAGCAAAGTTCATGATTTGTGTGACATTCAAAACGTTCACAAATAAACTGTGAAGATAGAAAATACATAAGTGTAGAAGCATGAACTTTTAACCAAGTCCACAACTTACTTAAGGAGGCAATATGCTATTTGTTAACAAATATCTTCCTTTATTAGCACTAAAATTATCCATCCCCTGGAAAGAAACACAAACTAAATTTACACAAAACCATAACAACAAAAATAATGGCAATAACAAAATCCTAAATCTTAAAAGTATGATAAAATTTCAAGCAAGTCAGAATAGTAAGGACACGATCTTTATGACCAGTTTGGGTGTGAATGACAATTTCTTCTTTTCGAGTGTCATTTCAAACTGTCATCATTATCTACTGTCATTATCTACCATCATTATCTACCATCATTATCTACCATCATTATCTACCATCATTATCTACCATCATTTACAAATAGTCTCGCCACCTGCTATTTCAAAGCCCCGAAACCGAAGGAAAATGCAACAGGGTTTTGTTTATTCTGTAAGGACATTGAAGTCTTCCTCGTATTTTGCTCCACATTCTCTTTCCTTTTAGATATCATACTTACGTCTTGTAAGAAAGTGAAATGGACTAGATGTTATATCACCTTACTCACCATCCACACAATGTTGCTTTTTATCAGTTACTTCACCCATTTTGTGAAGAAGTTCTCAGTGTGTGGGAGAATTTACTCCATTGTTTAATTCATATTTTTTTACAAATATAAAATGTGCAAATAAATGCAGTGTATCTACATACATGCCTTGTCTTAATGAAACTCATGTGAAAGGTTACTATTGATTATCATCTTCACTTGTGACATTGTTTAGATTTGTTACTCAACATTAGCAATATCGAAGAGAAAAATAATGGAAAATGGTGCTTAAGTGGTCTCCCAACGACAGGGAAAGGAAACGTATAAATGTATGATAATTTTAATTCGACAACGTCAGACAGACACAACCCTGTGTGGAAGTAACATCTGGTGGAAGTGAATCCACACACAGTTTAGCCAACCATTTCGAACACTTAGGTAGCATATATGTATATTTGTGTACTATCTAATTAGCTCTTGCATGGTTGGGTGATATAACATAACCACATGCGTTAAACACAAGGTGCTTAAAAAATTAAGCTACGTGTTTAACAACATGTTGACTTGTTGTGAGCTATCTTGGAGATTTAAGACAGGCGGCTAATAAAAGCGGCAAAATAGTAACCGGTTAGTGTGTTATATTACAGAGCATTTACATGATTATTGTGCAATCCAGTAGGAGCATGCAGAAGCTATATGTATGTTCGACATAGGTGGTTTAAGTACATGTATAATTTGATATAGTGACATTTACTAATGTGAGATCAGAATGTGGGAAAACGGATAAGCTTATTGGGGATTTTTTTTTTCATCTGAAAATCATAACTAGTGTGGATGTAAAACTATCTGGACTATGTTTACTAGTGGACATCTTGCAAGTGACCATTTAATTCGATTAACACGTGACCAATATTTTTTTGTCTGCAAACTTTTTATTAATTCAGATAAATTAATAAGCACAGATGAATGTACTTAAATCTATAAAACCGCGGTGGTAAATATATTTTAGATTGCTATCATTAGCTCAGCATTTTCCACTAAGCCACAGACAAGGACAAGAGAAGTGGCACTGCCCAAAAGTTAATCACTGAAAAAAATGAAGACTTAAATGTCTAGTGGTAGAAATTTATTCATTAAACAACCGCTGCCCTAATTTACTGTCAAAAAAGTATGTAAGAGGCATATGCTTTCACGCGATTGCATTCACTCGGCAAAGATGAAAGTGTGACAGCAGCTACACAGACATGTGTTGACATTCGTCCCCATAATATGCAGGTCTGTTATGCAATCGCTGTGTGCTTTAATAACTTTCTACTGTCTAATAACGCTTATGTAAAACCTAGTGGACCTAACATGTCGATCGAGGCATTATGTTCTTCAGAATCTAGAAACTTTCTTCTGTAAAGATTCTGCTAGGGTTGAAAAATGAGACTGCGTAAATTTTATACATTTCCTTTCTCGTCACTGAATAATGCAGTTTTCCAACTCTTTCCTCTCTCTCTCTTTGTATTTTGTAGAGATATTAACTTTAGAGTCTCACTCATATTCCTTGAGATCAGTAGCTTCCTGTGCAGATACAGCAGTGTATAAACTTATCATGCATATTTTTTATTGAGCCTCCCAACCCCTTCCCTAATGTTCAAATCATGTTCAAATCTGACAAATTGTTTTGATAACTAAGGAGTTGACAGTAGTATCTATTCGCCATTTGGATTATTACCACCATGTTATCACTTCGAACTAATGAAATCTGTATCCTACAGATGACATTTAACACATCAAAACACACACACACCTCAGAGAAGTATGAGCAAACTCTCAGTTTAATGCACTGTATATTGCTATACAGGTAATCATGTTATCACATTTACTAACTCTGAATCAAGAGGATTGCCATTTGCTTTCTTTCTCTCAAGTCATAGTAGCATGGTTGACAGCAAATAAAAACATTGAAGCAATAGGATAAATGACGCCTGATCGACGTCATCTACCTTGCATGTTATGCAAATTGAAACAAATTGAGCAAAGATTCAAAAGTCTCAAAGTGTCCACTCAACTAAATCTGCTTGGAGCATCAGATCAATTCGACCCACCGCTAGTGACATTTCTGGTGAAAATCAATACAAACATTATAGAAATCATAATTATTAAAAACAATTCTTGCAATGACAATTCCACGATTTCTCTTTTCCACAATATTACCATCCGTTATCACAATAACTGAATGGAAATTTGCAGCCTATCGTTATGTAAATTACCCCTTATTTACTGAAGCTGCAGAGATTTTGTGAGAACTACATAATTATATTATGTGTTCTTTATAGTTAATTTAGGGATGACGTTTGACTGAGAGTAGTTTTTAGAGGAGCGTCCGTATCAAAACAAAAAAACAGAAGTATGTAAGAAGGTTGAAATGCACTTGTTTAACCTGCTATCTTTATTTATGAAATCTTGTTTTCCTGCAGCCATACCAAAATTGAAGGATATCATACTTTCGAATTTACAGAAGTCAATAAATTTATAAATTCTGTAACTACAAATGGACAGCGAAGACTAGGATGCAAAGCAGTTTGTAATAAGTAACGTTTTACAAGATTCTCATAAATCACCATTCATGATGAATCGAAGTCACTAAAATCCTACTTATTTAATTCTTCAGAGCCTTCTTAAGTACACGTTTTCCCCTATGGGCATGACAAGTAAGACCACCTGGCATTATGGGAAATACAGCTCAAGAGATCCTTCGTAACTGATGTCGTGTTCTTGCTTGCTACCATAGTGGTTTAGAATCGGCGTGAAATGGTAAAAGAAGCATAAGGTAATGCGTTGGTAACATGATATACCACACTCATCCTTTGCCTTTCGCGTGGTTTAAAAAAAAAACATGATTTTTAGTGGCTTCACATCAGTATGACGTACTAGGTACTGTATTTAGTTTGTTGTTTTCCCCTCAAGTTGTTGCCAAAATGGAAAACTTGAGGGGACTGATCAGCAGAGCTCCTCCGTCAATTCCCATCTGCTTAGTAGAAAATGCACTTTTGTCCCAATTTTATTCGAGTAAATGTCTAGTGAACTGTGCCTTAAAGTAAAAGGAAGAACGCAATGGAAATGAGACACGATTTGTAGACTTCCAAAGAAAGTTCACAAACTTGTGGCAAACATAAACTGACAGGTACAGCCGTCTTCTTAAAAAGCTATTTCCGAGAGCCATCAATCTACGACGGTGTGACGTCATGAAGTCAATCTATGTGTTCCACTATCAGCAGAGACAGTATTGAACAACCATAGTTGGAATATTTCACCGACAGGAAAGTAATAAACTGCCATGTATTTAAAGACGTTGATGCATCTAAACACAAGCTAGCCTATATTTATCCTGTATAACCAAGGAGCAACATGTGATTTGAAAGCTTCAATGTGGTAAAATTGTCAAACAGAAACAATCGCTGAGACTACAAAGACTATGAACTGTCATTTTGAAAAGAGAAATCAATCCCTCTTGTGTTATGCAATTATTCATCGAAAAGAGAAATTAAATTTAAGGTAAATAATATTTGCAAAACGTTCGAATTTCAGCGAATTAGAGCACTCGTTTAATGACTCTACGAGGGGATTCAAAAGTTCAAGCAAAGAAAATGATTTTCAGATATACCGATGCATCTCTATCTCCGATATTGCAAGGTCAACTATTGACTTCATCTGTGTATTTCCTGTGCATTTTTGCCTGTATATCCTTTCTGTGTATTTCTGCTGTGTTTTCCAATTAATAACTTACCGCCAGGACGCTATTCACACATAAACTAATTATTAATTAAGAAAATGAAAAAAAATCTTGCAATTGTTCAAGGAAACAATTATTACACATAAAATGTTAAAAATAAAATCGCCGACCTTATTAAAAAGAAAACAAGTGCTGTTGCCAACGTCAATGTTAAAGTTGAATACACAGAAAAAAAAAGTTATTGTAGCATTAACTCCTTTGTTTCGTGTTTCCCGAAAGTCATTCTCTTGACCGGATGCCACAAAAACTAACAAATGCAAAGAAATTTCTGCTTACCAGGTAAGTTCAGCTTTTGTCTTTATTATTTTTTGTTTGTTTTTTCTTGCTATATACATGATTTGTAAACCCGGTGGAGTATGTTCAATATAAAAGCAGTCAGTACAGAAAAAAAAAAAAAAACAGACTCATTCTTGAGATCGACAAGCGTCCGAGACCGCCGTCGTTAGACTTGTAAGTGGATAAGAATTATGTTGAACGCCTGACACGTAATTATCGTCGTCATATTTCGCTTCTTGTGTTTTCAGTTTTGACCATTTACGAAAACAACCGAGTTTATCCATTTCCTTCCGGAACATCCTCTCTCTACGACCTCCTCGAAGGACGTAACCAGAAGAATTGGTTAGGTCCGAGTTGACGTCTCGACTTCTTGAACAGAACCAAGCCGCTTGAAAGCTCTTCTTGAAACTTTCGCTCAGGAACGCATACAAAAAGCAGTTCGCACATGAATTGATGTAACCTATCGTTAAGGTTAGGTTGAAAAGGTACTTAGAGGATTTTCCTAAAACTTGAGCAATCTTCGACAAGGCGAAAATGAAACGGAGCATGTAAAACGGACCCCAGCAGGCGATGAAGACGAGCACAACACCTAGAACTAGCCTGTTAACTTTACGAGATTTTTCCATTTTACCCGTCCTCACGCTGACCACCCTTAGTCGGATGACGATTAGTGTGTAACAAACCGCGATAATCGCAAGAGGGATGAAGAACCCGAGGAGGGCCATATAAATAATATGAAGAATAGGCAGATGATCCCATGAACTGATTTTTCTATAATTTAAAAAGCACTCGAGTTTGTCTGGGGAATACTCGATCATTACAATGTTGGGCAAGGAAGAGACAAGAGATGTGACCCACACCGATATATTGACTATCAATGCTGTTCTCTGGTTGCGGTATTTCGATGCTTTCATTGGACAGCATACCGCGATGAATCGATCCACACTCATCACCACCAGGCAATTTATACCGGTGTACATGTTGAGTGTGTCCAGCGTAAATGTCAAGAGACAAAGAACTTTCCCAAACGGCCAACAACCACCAAAAATGATTCCGATGGACATAAGCGGTATGCTCGTTAGGAACAACATATCCGACAATGCTAAGTTAAAAATATACCAGTTAGTGACAGTTTTCATTTTGGCATATTTTGCAATGACGTACAATACCGTTCCGTTGCCGATAACGCCGACTAAAAATACAAACTGGTAAAAAATTCCAGTCCCCAACGCAAAACCGTCAGCGTTTTCAACCCTGGGACATGTGTAGTTGTAATCATCTGTATAGTTATAGTAGCTCGACTCCATCTTTTGCGTAGTGGTTGTAACCAAACTGGTTTTCGTGCTGCTCCAACAATTAAAAAGTCGGCATCAATGGTTGGCAGTACCATAACCCCTAGCAATGATCTAGATAAAAGGGACGAATAAAAAGAAGGAAAAAATGCAATAAATAACAGTTCAAATTCAGGAATACATAGGTATGAAAGTTCCAGTACCAGTAGTGGTACCATCAGTGAGTATGAGGAGTCAATTATAGCTTCTGCATAGCTCACATTTTAAAAGGAGCGGAGTAAACAGTATGGAAATAGTAGAGAAGTATCATGCAATGGTATATCGTATCAGTCGTTCGAATGAGTTGTTTTATGTATATAGATGAAGTAGCAGTGCAAACAGCATACATGGCGTGAGAGAAACAGAAATAGTACAAGAGGCAGTAATGGATGTAACAGTAATAATAGTGGTGAAACGAGTAGTGGAAAGTTTTTGATGTCTGTTTCAGAAACAGCAATGCATCACTGTAAACAACAGCAGTGAAGAAAGTGTATCCGAGTGCTAACAGTGAATGTGGTGTGCTCACACGAGGTGTCTGGAGCTGGGCTATAGATTCTAATTTTTGCCAGTTAATATACAATGCTAATTGAACAACTCCTCACTTCATTTTGTCCGTGGCAACATTAAGACACTGTAAAGCCGAAAAAAGCAGTATCAATATATTGTATTTGATCATAAACTGGTTACAAACAACTGCGAAATTTATATTTATTATAATGATGCATATTGATATTGATATATATATATTGATACGTATATATTATTCTATTACATATTATATATTTATAAAATTAAGTTTTGTGAATATCATCAAAAACTTAATATTTTCGCATTTTATCAGGGAAAGCGCTATATTTTTTCGTCTGTCAATATTTTTTCTTCCATTAGTGTGTTCTTCATTTTATCTAACTTCGTCTCTGTTTTAGTCTCTGATAACAAAGTTTGGAAGATGACCTTAAGGGTGGTAAATATTTAGGTTGTGAGGTGGGGCCGACGAGTGAATTCGGTAAATTGATGCCATATTATGTAACAAAAGAGCTGGAGGGATGTAAGAATTATCCAGGGAAGAGTCAAAATTTGGACAATTTGAACGATTTTGGGAGGCACCGAAAGCAACGACTGGATACAGGAGTATGTTTTAGCGCTTTTAATCAAAATTCGTGTCTAAGGAAAGGCTTGTTTAATTCGTCAAGAAGAAAAGAAAAGGATAGAAAAGAAAAACAAAACTTCTTGAAGCCACCATGGACAGCTAACAACCCATTTGCTTCAATCTATGGATATCATATTCCGCAGGTGCAATACAGTTTTAAGTCTCCAGCCTTTATAGATAGGACTGAATTATACTATCATGGTCCATTTTTACTTTCTTTCAAGCCATACAAGGTGGGGCAAATAACGGGAATGCGATCTTGACAAAACAATTAGGAGAAAAAATATGAAAAAAGAAAAACGGTGTGGTGAAAGATGATTTGGGCCATCTGGAAGTATGATCTTGTCATGGTTTTGACACATTTTTCAAATGTCGACTGGTCTTGTGATATACACAAAGTGAGACTTTGCAGAGCTTTCTTGTAGTGCACTAGATGTCTAAACATACATTCAAAGCAACATAGGATGAACACTAATAAAAATTTCATTAAAGACCATGGCAAATCAACATAGGATGAGCACTGATTACTATTATTATATTTTTAAAGGTCTCAATATTTTGCTACAATACTTATCAGAGATCATAAAGATGCAATCCAACTGAAGACTAATCGAGATACGTCCGAAGACGGATCTCCCTTGAGATAAAGAAAACGTTGTTTTAAACACAAAGTAGGGAAAATAAAGGTAGATGCATAGTCTATAGGCCTTCAAGAAAAGCTAGGGGCAGAGAATACGTGTTAGAGGTACGTGGCTTACCTAAGGATAGGTAAACTGGAAGGGGTATAATCAAATGAGAGATTTGTAAGTGTATCGTATCTTTGGAGATAGGGAAAGCTTAACATTTATACAGTCAATGTTTTGTTCAGAAGTATGACTCCTGTAATCTCCGGGTATAAAATACAGCGTTGTAGCAGATTAATTAAAGGTATACTGAAGTATGCGTGTCGCACTAGTATCATTGCAGTATCTGTACATCTGATCCCCAGTTAATATCTGGGTTGTTTCCAAAGCAACGGTCCAAGTCAATTACCTCATTCAGTCGGTATTAAAGGCTGCAGAATACAGTGAGATTTCGCATTACATCACAAATCCAATACAACATATTTATAGCGATGCGTTACATGTTTTCCCTCAAAGACTGCATCTCTGATTTCTGTGCAGAAAGTCGAACAGAAGTATTACTCGATATATACTTTTAAACATATTCTGAGCATTCTGTGTAATCCTATATTGAATTTGAAATTAACTAGTATTTCATATTTATATTTTAGGACCTACAATTCACGGGGAAAACGTCCAGAAGACCTAAATCTTTCCGGAATCCGAATAAATATCAGTTTGTTTACCACGATTAGCATATTCTTCAGACAGATCACTTTCTTGCCAAATAAGAGGAACGTGCTATCCTCGTGTTTCCCTCTATACCCTAATTGATAAGCTTGTGCATTTAAATAGAACCATGTTGGTTGGGGTGGGATGGATGAGGGAGGGGGGAGTTGTTATGGGGCACCGTCAATTTATGACTATCCACACCTCATGTGAATTATAACGATAAATATCGACAAGAAAGTGCACTAAATTTATCTAACGCTTTGATATTAGACGATTAATCGGTTAACTTAATTGTTTCCATGTATTACTAGCAGCAATCTTATAATTATTATGCATTTTTCTAGTAGATTTTGTAGATTGTTTAATAGTGTATAGCAAGAGATGAAATGAGATAAATGCAATCTTTTTAAGAAATCCAAAACACTATCTGCAGGACTGTGTTGCAGTGTATCGTTATTCAGGATGTTTGTCATTATGAATTTGTCACCACGATATTTATAATTATAGATATATACATATCGTCTTTATAAGTATAGATATATACATGTAGTCTTCATAGGTATAGATATATACATATAGTCTTTATAAATATAGATATATACATACAGTCTTTAAAAGTATAGATATAAACATATAGTCTTTATAAGTATAGATATATACATATAGTCTTTACAAGTACAGATATGTACATGTAGTCTTCATAAGTATAGATATATACATTTGTAATGCATCCGATATCGGAAAGCAATATGTATTTCAGGTTGACCTTGATCAATAGTATGTTTATGATTTTGAGAAGAGTCGTATAATTCATATGTTCCGATTCCTTTATCCGTAAAATAATAGCATGTTTCTTCCTTGTGGAAACGTTCAAAGAGCGGATTTCCTTTTTTTTTCAAGTTAGCAAACTGTATGGAATTGAGGATTGCGGCAAAATCGATTTCACAAAAAGATAAAGAGAAAAATGAAACAGAATTATACCTCAAAACATGTTCTATTCCTTTGAGAATGTCATCTAATCTGATGTTATTTCCCTGATCTGAGTGGATTTTTTGGAAGGTTGGCAAAAATCTCAAATGATATTTATAGAAATGTCCGCCTGTGCCTTTTTATATGTAAAAGGTTACAAAATTGCATAAAAAATATATTACAGCTCTGTTGAAGCATGTATGGGGAAACTTTTGTCAACTGTCCTTTGATATGCATATATCAAGTTGGCCATATCAAGGTGTGTCATGTAACTTCCCTGTATGAGTATATGATTTTAAATGGTCATATAAAGCCCCACTAAACTTCAAATTATGTGGTCATATAACGCGTGCGATAACAAATGTTAGAGTCAGATACGATTGATATGGCTATAGAAACTTAGACCTAGGACCAAGACATATGTAGCCTATATCACGTTCTGCATGGCCTTGTAAGGCCAGAGTTGAAGGAGCATTTTTCGTATTCTTCTGAATTGCATGACATTTACTTTTGCACAATATACCTTCGTTCCATGTTGCTGTTAACTTGATAGTGAAGTTTCAGTGCGTAAAATATTCCCCTGAGATTACAATACATATATGGAACAAAATTGCATGTTTTCAAGCTAGGGTTAACGACAGGACCCGTCACAAAGTTCAATCAAAGATAACTGAAGCAGGCTTAGAGTAATGACGTCTCCTTTCTTATGCGATAACAATTACACTTTGAGATAATGTCTCATATTATTTCATGCTCATGTGTGTATGTTTGCAGTTTCATCATACCTGTATGAAGACATAAAGTCATAATTCTCAGTCAATTGAAGGTTTCAACTCTAGTCCTCGGAAGAGATCATATACTCACTGAATCGGATCTAGAATTCTAGATCAACGAGTCATGATTGTTATGGTACGTTGACGCAAACATATCTTTTAGGGCATGTGTAATTGTATGTGTATGGATAAGAGAGCTTGAGTACGTGTCTACTCGATACGGTGCTACAGTCTAAAAACTATGCAATCTAAACAATTTGATATTTCTTTACTGCCGTTTTCGTTGTTCGTTGTTATCAACGTTTCAGTTCAAGTCCTCTGCGATGTCATAATTTGTTTTTCGTTTTCTTGTTTCGTTATTCACTGTAGTGCATATCACATCACTTTTTGTCTCCTGAACGTTACATTTAAGACAACTGATCGTCTCATATACCGCATGAGCCCCTTAACTTAGCGTTGCCCTGCATGCAATGTGCAATTCCACATATTTTACGTACGTTGTTTCGTGTACAAGTCAAATGTTATTGTCAACTGCATAGACTTGCAGAGAGCAATACGGCAGACTAAAATGAGTAAGTAACGAATTCTGAGGAGACGATTAATGAGATGATCTGTTTTTTTTTTTTTCGTTCTTTTGATCCGATTTTTAATGGTATCCTCAGTCCTTTCTGGATTTGTTCATCTTCTAGTTGCATCAGAATACGTTATCGTATTCACGCAAAAACAGTTCAGACAACCCGCAGGATTTTTGCAAGTAACCTGCCTGGTAAGAATTGAAATTCGATGATATCGCAAAACTCCTTTCCTTCTTCTCTTTCTCTATTTCCTTCTGGCAGTCAAAACTTTGTTCTCATTTATCGTTTACTTCGCGACAGATTTAATTTTTGCTATTTTGAGTTTTTATGATTTAGGATGAATATACCGTATCATTCAGTTTTTTAATGTTTTGTATCGTTTGGTTACCCCTGAATTTATGATGGTGACATTTCCTTATCGTATTACATTTACCGGCAGAAAGTATGTAATATGATTTTGTGCCACACATGAAAAATGACTATATAAAACGTAATAAAACGGGAGGACGAAAATCGTGTTCATTAAGAGAAAAAATAGATATTGGCCAAAAAGTACGTAACATTTCCGACTGTTAAAACCGAGAACAGTGTGATTTTGTATAAATGCTGACGCAAAATGACTAAGATACTAATTTGCAGTTAAAAAAAATTGTAAAATTTGCGACTTGATGAAAAACATAATTAAGACAGTGGGGTGGTGATTGGACATCAAAAAGACATTTAAAGGTTAGGTATAAGGTGAACATTTGTGAGGTAGACTTTATTTTCATATTGGCATGTTAAGGGAAAGTGAAAGTGGGGGTGGGCGCTGGTTCACGATCTAACGCAACGATACGGCAAAGAACCTGATGAGAATTTTTTAGGGAATGCCCTGAGGTATACATGTCTTATTGCATGTCCCTCTTAGAAGCGCTTTCACCTTTTAGGTAAAATAACCTTACTTTTGGTGTAGTATTGCGACAAGAATGGCTCTTGTGACCAAACTAAGAATGGTCCTTATGACCAAAATACACTGTATCTTCACTTGTACGCCTACATAGAAGTTCTTGCTGTCTGGAAAAAACTGACCTCGTGAAACATTAAATGTCATGTGGTACATTGAAAGTCTACTCCTCCCTTATAAAGAGTTGTAAGTTTAACAGAGGAGGTATAACAGATTGAGTTACATCGGAAAGTTTAATTTATGCTAATCCTAATCCTATTGAACTTCTTCTGGTGCAATAAGAGTTTCACATGATAAGATATGGGTACCGCTTAGGGCAGCATTCGACGTTTATTGTATATAGCCAACTTCTAGTTGGTATCCTAGTAACTTGTATTCACACCTGCTTATATCCTAAGAAAAGGGATTACGTAGAACAATGCTTTGATGTGAAAGTTGTTTCCGAAAGTCACGTCAGGATGACTGTATCACAAATCAAAACGAGGGTTTTCTCTGCGGAATCAAGATAGACTGGTGCTTAAGAATAAGACAAACAGCTTTTGCCATATAAGCAAATGATTAAAATTGTCATGAGATTATATTTGATTGTAGCATTTTATCAATTTCGGCAAAAGCTGAAGTTGAAGAAAGTGTACCCATGTTCAATAAGGTTACACAACATCAAAGTGATCTACTGTGATAGTCATTAGAAATAGTCGTCGGAAAGCGTCGGGAAGATGAAAATTAAGAATTATTTTGAAGAATACCGACTGGCAATGTTATAGCTATGGACTAAATCTGCCGGAGTATTTTTGCAAGATAGCAGACGGCATGAACCTTTTATGTTTGGTCTTCTAATAGCCTTTAAGGGTATTGAATCTGTAAAAGGTAGACAAAACAGACGTCCTTGCCGGCAATTATTTGGGTGCAATCATGGAACTATTACAGAGCTTCCGATGTATCTCTTTCTATTATACCTCCCTGGTTTAATCGAACTCTTCTGAAAGGGCCATTTTGGCATTTTGTTATTTTTGCAGTTTTTTCTCTGTAATCCTATCACTCACTCATGCAACTAGTAGAACTCAAATGAAGCTGAAGAAATATACCTTCATCAATGTACGATACTGATGTAGCAATATCAGGTAGATTGAACTTAGTAGAACTTAGTGTAAGACTAACTTTTCTATTTTGTCTGTTTTTTATAAGAAAACGTCGCAACAAATAGCGCATCTGAGCTATAAATGTTAGAAGAACGATGATTTAACAATCCTAAAACATGACGAATTTCCAGACCTCTGAACATGGACATGCATTTTTTATAAAGCCACGCGCACACCTTGTTAAGGACCTCCAACCCCTTGTCCCTTGCCCCAAATGGTCATACAATATTTCCATCAGGCCTCTTCCGTGACTTGTCATTGTAAGTGAAGAAAAGTAGCAAGTACGAAATTCATTTATATGTATATATCGGTGAGGGCTTCCTTTATAAGTTACTTATCATTCCCTTCAATTTACTATAAGCCATCCTAGTTCCCAAGTTTGTTTTTATTTCAACTCACCCCAGTTTATTTGTGACATTCCAGGGTAACATCATCTACATAAGCATGATTATCAATACCTTCCACGTAGCTTACATTACTCAAACTCTTTTCTTTCTGTCTGCCTTATATTTTGTCTTGTTTTCTTGAGTTTTTGAACAAGTGATCTAGTTGATATTTATCTTAAATACCCAGCAACAGACCCACTTTTGATAAAAGTTGGAAATGTAACTCGTTCATCATGTAAGAAGACATAAGGTAGAAGTGGGAACCCTGAATTAATAAAAAAAAAGTCGTCTTCATTTATCAGTAAATCCTATAAATTCCTGAAATCAATCAAACAAGAGATCTGAAATTTACTTCACGATCAGTCAACCAAAATGACTCTCACAGAAATAGCTTTTTTATAGGTCTATCAGTCAGTCCGCAACTGTTCTTCCTACTAAGTTTCATTTTATGCATGACGTTTGTACGTCACGATTTGAATACTAATGAGCTAAAAGACTGAGGTGATTTTTTGAAGCTTAATATCTCAATCTTAAGAAACTATCAAATAACACTACGATGGCCAATTAAAGACTCTTAATTAAGTATCTTAATTTTCATACGACGATGGTAGAGCATGCATATAAATCATTACCCTATACGATTTACAGGAAAGACACATTCGCATAAAATACGGGTACTTGCTAATCTCATAGCCCATATTCCTTTCAGTTAACCTATATGAAGGTGATTTTTGTACTGTAATTCTCACAGCGATGGTCGACTGCTTGGCCTAAAACATAATGTCTTTAACTTGTTTATTTCTTACATTACAAGGTCAAATGGGACTATTTTCATACTATTTATTACACTGGCCAATCTGTTGGTGTGGAAATGCATTGCTGTTCAACTACCTTTGCTTTTTTCTGTTTCTGATACTGCATTGAGTCTTTTCTGAAAATTCGTTTCTTTGAATTTTGTAGGTCACCAGCACCAGGCATTCCGAACCTGCACTGTACGATAAGTGAACTCAGACTGAGACAACATTTACAAATTGCTAGAAATATATGAGTATTTCTCTCTGAACTTCATGTGGGCACTAATGATATTCATATATTTATACACGAACCAATTCTAAACACTTTGTTCTCGATCAGTGGAGACATAAATGGTACATACCGAGGCCACTAAGAATCTATAAATGCAGTGAATAGTGGTTGATTCCTTGCAGATTAACGCGAAATTGGTGCATGGACATATTACTTTCTCAAGAGACGTGCTCAATGAAGCCCTGCATTTCTCCTGATGATTTGATGAAGTAGAGTTTGGAGAAGTAAAACGCTTTTTAAAACTGGCTCACGAGGAATGAGTTGTGCGCCTCGGATTCAGCTGAAAGTGATGTCAAATTTCATATAAAAATCAATATTTCTTTCTCTAAACAAAACGAAATTTCCTCTGACGTAAGAATGAAAACACCCGTCAAGAATGATCACAGAGAAATTTTGCAGATCACAAAAAAAGTTTCATTTGAGTTATGTCTTGTCCAACTTCGTCTCATAATTCATATTTTGGACATTTTTACCTACAATTATATTTGACTCCCTGGTGAGTTCTGCATGTCGTAATGTGAAACAGTACACACTAAAATATTCGCATTTTCTTTTCTCGATAGTTTTCATTTTATTAGAAGACGCAACTAAGCCATTATAAAATTCAATTTCCAAACACGGAGTTGTAAAATACTTAAATGACAATTTTTTATGCTTTCTCAGCCAGATTGCTTTGAAAATAAGTCAGTCTGATTTGAAAATAAGTCCTTCAGGAGTACTGACTTGTTGAAACGTAAAAGAAAAGTATATATAGTCTTCATTTTCTGACTTTGGTTACCCTGATAAAGTTTAGAAAGCATTCGAATTAACTCCGTGCAATTGAATCATTTTGATAATGCGAAAGGTGGTAGCACATATGATCAACTTATATCCAAAGATACATAGTTTCACATGAACTTGTTAAAATAACATTTCTTTAGAGCCTAGAGTTTGCATGAACTTTAAGTTTTACATGCTCTTCATTTCGGTAGTATACAGTCTGGACACAGTTTGCATTCTATATTTTGAATTATATATTTATACAGGCTAGTATCACGTGTAAAGAGAAATGTTTTCTTGGCTAAGCCTTAAAAGCATGATTTTGATTTCTTGAAAATTAGATGATTACTAGAATTGTTTGCTACTTCCAGTAAATTTGTATAATACATTTACCGAATATGGTGTAAAGACATGCAAATCAGTAATTGCCTTACGCAGGCGATGCATGTTTGCTAAGTTACATTTTATCAAAGAACAGACATGTTGTAACTTTTTTATTTCATCCCTAAAATTAAGGAACTAACGCAAAAGCTGTCTCATCAGTGAAAATCATTTATTGAAACTTCTTTAGCTTTTGCCGTAAAGAAGCTGTTGTCAAGGATCTCTCCAGTGTACCCTATTGATATGCAAGCAAACGTAAACCAAATCAATGCAATCTAATTAGTGGAGCCTGAATTCTTTTCACCACAGGGGCAGTTTGATTCATGAAAACGTTTAAGCGACTGAATTTTAAAACCGGGTGTTTTCAACTTCTTTGTTTTCTTGCCTTTATGCAATCATAACGAAATACATGACTAACAGATACTCTTTATCTTTTCAGTTTTGCTATCTATAGCTGCTTGCAATCTTTGAAAATCAACATTTAATATAAATTATCAAGTACTATCAAATAAAAGTCAATTACACTTCCATTTGTTCTACTTATTTTTGAAATATTTGTTTTTACAACAAAAAAATGAAAAGAAGATAAAACAGAATTAACCGCTCTTCTCACTGAAAAATCCTTTGTGATATGGCCATTACAGCTGGCATATGAGTTGTTCTGGCAATCTATCTTTGTTTTTCTTCAGTGTTTCAGGGAAGAAAAAGTAGAGAAAAAGATCACAAGTCACAAAATCTGAGAAAACTATGCATTCATCTTCCGGATATTTGAATATGAAAATTTTCCCAACATTTTTGTTGGCTCTACAAAATTCAGACTCTCAAAGAAAGTCAATCACGGTCACTTGAAAGAAAGGAGACCAATGAAAATGGATATGAATATTTATTTATTAAAAAAAAGGGACTTAAGCAATTTTATTTTTGTAATGGCTATAACATATTAGACTCTCACTAACAAATTTTCAATTCACAGTCCAGCTGTAATATTGAAAGAGTCTTATTTTTTGGACACAAGTAAAACGTGGGTCAAGGATCTTTCTTTTGGGCTAGTAGAACCAGAAATCTTTTTAAGTGGTGATAACTTGAAACAACTTACAGTCCTATGTGGGGATTAAATAGAAAATGTTGGTGTAAGTCCGAAGAATGAGTGATTTCTTGCCAATATGAAAAGTAACATATTTGCTTGCATCTTCTATAGGACTTTCGAAGCCAACTTCTTATGTTATCAGACGTCGTCTTTGACTCAAGTCTCTCTTCAAAGAGCTCTTGTACCTGGACTGAATATTTATCTGTACATCAAACAATTTTCAGAGCTGACGTTCAATAACATTTGCAATCACCAAAAAAAAAAAAAAGAAGAGAAAATGACAGAAATGATCTGCCCAGATAAAGTCGTGTACATTAAAATACGAATACAATTTCGAGCGTCATAAAAAAGAAAAGAAAAAAAGGTTGGATCTTATCTATTCTTTACTTGTGATTGATACAAAAATAAAGCTGTTGGATCTTTCTCTTGATTTAGCTTGTCAACCAATCAGGTCAGAGAAGATTAAACTGTTGTAATCTTTGTTGGGTAATTGCAATATGAGTTGAGTACCTTGAAGTTAAGCTTTTCTTTCTTTTCTTGTGTCCAACTAAGTGACCCGTCGCTTCTATCCCCGGAGGATCATTTTCAGAGGCAACTCGACAATGATGGAAGGGAACTCCTTTGCGTCGTTTAGAAGACTTGGACAAGCTATTGCTACCATCTCACTACGATCCCTTCAAATGACTTCACAACCATCTACAGTTTTAATATTATATCAAACGTAGGTATTTGATACAGTATATAGAGGTATATATGGATACTATCAGCTCATGGAAAGATCCATTTTGACGTTAAACCACAGTGTCCTTAAAAATTGGGTCATCATGACGAGAGTTGATACCTCAATTTGGAGTAGACATATTAATAAATAAAAATCTGAGTGCCTATGGATGCTCTCAAATGCATACCTTAAAGTAACATTAAACAGGTGATAACATCATTTTTGACGGAAAGCTTGAAAGACCAGAAAGCTTCTGTAGCATGGGATGTTGAATGTTGGCAAATGTACAAAAATATTTTTTTTTATACAGTACTGCACCTCTGTCGTTATGTCATATTCTGCTGAAGATAAATTTTAAAGTTCCTCTTGGAACTAATGTAATGATCTTAATATTTAAAAATTCTTCTGTGAGAGTTATACTCTCAAAGATGACTTAACATGCATACATTACAATATCAGAATATTTTCAAGTTTTCATAAAGTACTACCTGATAGAGTAATGTATGTGTGTACAGACAGAACAAAATCCAACTTTTTGATTTAAATTTTGCAGCCAAAGATTTATTCATATTAAGGTTCTGCTAACCTTGACTTTGGGAAAAGTACTTTCTTCAAATGATGACTATAAAATTAAATAAAAAGTTTTCTTAAAATTGTATTCCTTTCTATTGTAGCTCTTTGAAGATTTTAGCTTTGTGGCTTCAAAAAGCCCTTAGGAGACTTTTCACATTTTTTTCTCTTCTGCTTTATCTTCGGCCCAACACAGCAACAGGCAAAAACCAAGAAAAGTTCAAAAGGCTTAAAATGTGTTCTTGCTACTATTACAGATCACTGATATGATGCTTATGATAAAGTAAACCACATATCAAACCTAATCTATGTGAAATATTAGACATTTTTCACTCTTTTCGTATAACTTTCCATCACCTCAGGCATCCCGGCTCAACGACTCCATCAGCCCGTCACGTTGGGCAAATGCCATCGGAACTGTTGGAGATGTTAACTATTTGAAACAAGTACGTAAAGTATAGCTGTCACAGTAAACTATCACGTTAGATGTTAAATTGGAAAGCATACTTACCGCTCTTACAGTTTCTCGTCTTCTTCTTCTTTTTTCTTAGAATCTCAGTTAATCGTGTATTATATCCAATAGTACTCAGATTCTGTAAGGAGACACGGATTTAGGATACATTTAAAGAAACTCATCAACTGCCAAATCAACAAGTGTATCATATTGAACAAGATTAAACTTAGAGGAAAGACTAAAGACTGCAAATATCAACGTTCTAATTGCTCTCGGGAAGGTTGGTAGCAGCGGGAATGGAGTAAGGCAATGTGATATGATATTAAAAGATTAAAAGCAAAAGTATGCAAAACCTAATAGTTTCATTAAGTGTTTACAGAGTAATGAATAATGATTAGATCCAACTAAACACTGAAATTCTTGGCCATTCAGTACTTACACAATCAAGAAGAAAGTACGAAATCATTAAGCTCCAACTCTTAAGCCCGCAATTAGATCTTCCTTCTGGGTAAATGTACCACACTCTATTTTCTGGCCACACGAGCCCAACAACTGTCATTTCTACACCCCAAAAAGTTGTTTGAAGTTTTTTCATACTTTAAGTAAAGTAGCCAATTACTCTTCATAAATGAGGATGAAGCAATGTAGGTCATTCGTGGAAATGTAATTAGAGTGACATTAATCAAAGAAATAATTCGCTGAATTTAGGCAACCTTTCTCCTACACGAAAAATTATCAAGGCTGAGCACGATTGAAAATGAGCAGCAAATTTTGAGGTACCCTTAAACAAACGGTTTGGGTAACAAACAGAAACAGGCATATATGTAATTAAAGCAGACCTAAATTTGAATAAGGTTTGGTTAAAATTATCATGCTCGGTCAGCAATCAGTCATCAATGGACAATAATTCAAAGTAATAAAAGCTAATAAGCGTTTGCTCGTTGATGGACCATTTTCCCGGTACACTTGGCAAACATTTCTTCGATTGATAGAGTCGTAAAAAACCCACTCCACAAGAGCAACAGGCCCATGCGATCCCGGGTGAGATGTTAGATTTACATATGACATGACTCGTTCAACGGTATTTCAGATGAAGAGGAAACTTGACCCTGAACTGCTATTTATCAACCAGTGTATATACCTTGAGGAACGTTCACATTAACCTTCGAAAGTTCGTTCTGTGTGTTTACAAAAAGAAGGAACAGAGGAAGAAAAATGATTTGTGATTTCTCAGTCCCATTTTATACCGTGTTCTTGAGAAGCTGGAAAAAGATATAAGGTGTGACGTATGTGTCATGACGTAGAGCGACAACGAGAAAGGTGATATATTGGATGACAGCAACTACACCCTGGTATAAAGACACAGAGATTGCATACGTGCTGCTACATATCTTAATGTGTAGCTCGTTTTGTGTAGATAGCAGCTTATCAATCATCGTTCATCCGGGCAACATGTAGGCCGGAGGTATGAGGCGAGAGATTTGATTGGTGAGGGGCCACCTATCACAACCACAATGTAATCCATGCTTTTCGTTATCAATTTGAGAAATAATATCCGTTTGCTCAGAGCAAAACGTTTGCGTTAACGTTGCGATAATCAGTAATGCGAGAAGATTTTAACTCGTTACGCCCACGACGGTGATATTAATGAAAAAAAAAAACTTTTGTCGCGGTTCTCTTCTCTTTCTTCCCGAAACCTACCAACGCCTATACCAGTTGAATTTAAATGCCGTGGGGGATATGCAACCTTTACAAGCTTCTAGTTTGTGCAGCCAAATAACAGAGAAAGCGGGTGGAAATACTCTTCCAGAGGGTTAAGTTGTCCTTGAGATATTGTTAAGAAAGATGATGCTGAGATCTTTTAGGGACGCCTCAGCGCCAAATGTAGTTATTATAAGGCATGTCAATTGATTTGTATCACTAATATTGTTATTTAATACGGTGATGGTCATTGGTAAACACAATAAATTGGCGTCCCCAATATATATATATGTGTGTGTGTGTGTGTATTATTTGTTAATATATGGTTCTAATAAACATATACATGTTGTGAATATATATTTAACATATGTATGTATATACAAATGTTACTTTCGTTTCATAAACTGGTGAACTTGTCGTACTAGTCTATTACGGCGCCACCTCTTAAAAGCAGTAACAATGTTACCGTTAATTAATGTAGTTATAGCGAATTCAGTCCAAATCTTTTGTTTATGGAAGCACGTAGGAAGTCGTAAATTACAAACAAGAATCAGCAAACATGGAAACCAATCAAAAATAAAAGGGAAAATGAACGAGTCGACCTCCTGCTGTAGTAGCTGGATTAAACAGATGTAATCGAGATACTTACGTGCTGTAACGATAATTGAATCCCTTTAAAACACTTCGTTAAATTAATTGTTCGTAGAATAGAAGATGAAATAGAAAAAAGAAACGTGTTCCATGGGTTGATATGTCACGGAGTCGCCAACATCTCTTGAACGTATTTTAATGCAAAACAGCTCGAATCGAAGGGAACGACCAACTTTTCTTTGTCGCTTTAATTTAGGACAATCTTATCGGCCACCCTTTTTCTCTCTACCGCAGCAGGTTCTAAATTGAAATGTTTGAGATAGGACGTGTCACTGTGTCTGTTTTTGGTTAATGAAACTGGGCTAAAGTGGAGTATTGCAAAGTAGTGATTTAGACTTGGTGAGGCCTTCGTGTAGGTCGCGCTGAGTGACAACTAAAAGAACTGTCCACAGTAAATGCTCGCTGTTCAATAAAAGAAAATGGTGTGAGGGAATTTTTTATGCCCTCGTGTTAAATGCGTATACAGAATACGTTTACGGTGAGAGGGCCTGTAAACTGCACGCATTTATCACTAATAATGACTTGATTAACAAGTTGGTTCGTTCGGACCGTTGAATTTGTACAAGACTGTTTTACTCGGTCGTTTCTCTTCTTTTTCGTTTTTACTTGTATTGCTCATTTTGTCTCAAAAAGTCGATCACGCAGGTGTGACCTATTCACTTAAAAAGAAACAGGAATGAAGTAAAGCTTGCACGACCATAAAAGAGGATGAACTACTATGGTGACATGTGCCACATGTTCTTTAAAATCAGAACGACAGAAAGACCAAAGAAGGCGTCTTGTAACTGCAATGTGACTAAATGAAGGGAACGGTGGGGGGAAATAAGCAGCTAGGATAAAAGATGGTCGACGCACGGGTAGTCTTGTTATTGTGATTTACATCCACTGACTAATTATGCTAAAAGGGAAATAACTGTCAAGCCATGTTTCAACATCGTTATAATTACTGAGGGTACTTCAGGTATGCAGAAGCAGAAAATAAGAGAACCAATGGTGCAGTTGTTCATTCTATAAATGATACTCTCTAATGAATGATATCAGCTAATGGATCTAAAATTAAAAGGAAGAGGTTCAGTACTCGACGTATGACTTTCAGAGATAACTTTCTAACCTATCGTGGAAATATTGGAGGAAGACACTCCAGGTGTGATCAGTAACGGCTTTTCAATGAGTTACTGTTCTCCGAATGATAGCAAATATATTGTGTCTTTTCCCATAACGACCCCTACACGTAAGCCTGATCTGAACTGGGTCACAATTGCACACGTTCAAAATGCCAAATGCCTTCCGCTATCGCTATCCATCCCTCAAGTAGGTCCACCGAGAATATGAGTGCGATAATCAAACTTTCCATTTTCAACATACTCACCCATGCTGAAAAAAAGATAATGACGATAAATAACCCTGGATGACCTCTGACCGACAATTTTTGGGCATATCATATACTATTACCGGTAAAAAAAAAATATTACGACATTTGCATTCATCTGGTTAATATGTAACATTCGTAATGTTATCACCCAACATACGACAATGATACCTATTGATATCAACTTTCTGAACATAGCTGAGGCCTCCCTACTTGTTTATCATGGTTCACGATTGTAATTATTAAACACTGAAGAAGGTGCAATGAGCAGCAATTTATACACAAAATAGATGAATGGATGTATGTATCTGTGATGGATCGATGATTGAAAAAAAAATTAATCTAACACAATCTTACTCTTTCCTTTTTTCTCCCTGTTTACCATCCGCCGTAACCGCTCATGATTTACCAGCTTTAAAGTTATTGGTAATTAATGAAAATATAATCCTTCCGAGTCTATTTGTATCTTTCAGATCACAGTTGATGATATTTTCAATGATGCTATGGCAATCTAATTCGACATCTATCGCCACCGACAGTTCAAAAACATCAATGCCATATACTGCCAGAATAAATGGCATATAATAACCTATCGCAGAAGTTGGCCTAATTATTCAACTTAGCCGTTGCTTCCCTCGTCGAAGCTTCATCTATTATTCCTTCAATCAGAGTTCCCAAACCATTACGCATCCACACTGACTGACTTAAACAATTAAAGCAGGACTACAACTCTAGAAATCGATTTTTGCCCTTGATACACCAGGAAGGAACATCATCATCGATGTTGATTTACCAGAAGATGAGATAGCAATGGCAGCTATAAAAAACTAATGGTCGTAGTTTGCATGTTAAAAGCAGAGTATGGAGTAGTCATGTTGGAGACGATTCCTACCTGTCGAGTGTAGGTAACAAGTTTTTGTTTGTTTGTTTGTTTGTTTGCTTGTTGTTTTCTACGGCACCCAAAGGAAGTATGTTCATCTCTGTTTGCCAGAGTGGGGTTTGCAGGTTATGAAAGCATAGAAGAAAAAGGAAGACATTTTGAAATATAAAGAAAGCATTCGTATCGTCGAAGTTTTAGAAGAAACATTTGTTAGATCAACAGGCATTTCACTGAACCTGCTTGGATTCGAGTGCTTTTTTGAAAAGGCAATTATGACGTATCATATTAGAATGACCCAATTGGTGATTTGTGAACTCTTCTGCTGTGAGAAGATTCCTCCACCAACCCCCACCCCTGTACCCTGCAACTTACACGGTGCGAGTTTTTCCGCAACAATGATGAGTTGAGTATGGTATATTTACTATCAATACTGTCTAATCCCAATCTCTCTCATCATTACGATAAATAAGGTACATCCAAGCAAGTCAATATCGAACAAGTAACTACGCCTATGGCATGCAAGTTATCTTAGAGAGTTGAAATTTTAAACTGATGTCCAATGTAAGTTGCACAGTTTCTACCGTCAATTATTAGTGAATAATCAGCTCTACTGTAATGTAAAAGCAGTAGACACTCCTCATATGATATCAAAAAGTTAAATGCCTTTTCGAGAGGACAAACCCTGAGTCGTGTCAGCGTGATACCTGGTCATCACGTGACGATATTGTACCATGCAGGAAGAGTCGAGATGTGATCTCGACACACAGAAAACAAAAAAAATGAGAGAATAATGTGAGTGTAAAGCAGTAAAAACCTTACCTATCAGTATACAGACAAAGATAAAACTTTCTCAATACGTTGACAATAATCTAGTAGATTTGTTTTCTTGTTACCCTCTCTCTTTCTCTCGCTCTCTCCTCTCTTGATTTCTGGAAGATGTCGTTCTACTTTTTTTTCTGTCTTGGACAGATAGGTCCATCTCCAAATGTCTTAAGCTGTACGCATCGTATCGCATTTCGAAGCACGACAGAGGCGAGATCTTTCAAAGGCTGGAAAATTCCTTTCGCGAAAGCCCCTCTGCCCGCAAGTAGGATGACTTTACGTCCCATCTCTAATCGAGTTTTAAGGTTTAGGTTCGATACGAGATCCGATTAAAGACGTTCCTAACGACAGTAACGGCGGTGGTTTGAAGGGCTCTCATGGGGAAAAAGATACGGCAAACTCCACTTAGAGTGCAAATCGTAACGTAAAACTTGTTATTGTGTTGTATTTTTTTTTTTACTTTTGTTTTCGCATCGCCTCTTAGAACTACGTTACAGTGCTTCTCATCAAAATAGCTAAATACGGAAAAGAACGGCCGCCCTAAATTATGGGATACATGAACAACTGTGTCGTAATTTGTGACGTCATTTCACATATCGACAACTTTATGTACATATTTTGTTAGTCGGAACGAACTCGTTTTTATTTCTTGTAACAAGGAGTCTGCATCATGGTTTGCTTAACTGTCTGTTCACATGCATTTTTTTTTTTGCATTCGTGGACTGTAACGAGAAAGGATTGGAAGGGGAATGAAATTATGGTGTTTATCTTCCTTTGTGAAATTATTGGCATATTTGGCTCTTAAATGCCGAGTATTGGATAAATGCTAACTATGTGAAGGCCCGATGAATTGTTAGAGAGTGAAAAACTTTGACACGGTCCGATGACTCTCTAAGCCTATAGCGCCATTATGCTTGACGAAGCAGGAATATTACACAACCGTACCACTCCGGAATGCCCCGGAAATACCAGACCCTGTAAGGTGCATCCGAACATTGTTAAACTAGCCGTATCAAGAATTTAACAAATGTACTTTTTATGGGGACACATTTAGCGTGTACAGGCTAATTTCCGGCGGTTTTGAGATGATTTTTATAATGTTTTCTTTTACCTCTCTTTTGCTTCTGTTACGATGTTGTAAAAAGCAAGAATTCTCAGAGAAAACCATGTCGGTATTTAAAGATTTTCAAAAGAGGGGGAGATTCGGTCAGGTAAGCCTGTGAAGGCGATGACGAGACGAAAATGCGGGTGAAACTCGCCCAGTGCTGGTAAAGTAGCATAGAGATATGCGAAGATTACAAAGACCTTTTATCATTTACCAGTTGATCAAATACACATGAAAGTAGTAAGTTTAACAAATGTGGACTATAATCAGTCATCTGACTTTAATGTAAGAAAAATGTCAGTGTGATGTCAATGAACCTACAGATATACAGAGACTTGTTCAATTACGTAATCGGGTCTTATGTAAGCTAACCTCAATTTTTGTCTTTTTTCCTCTGTAGATCACTTTCCAATTTTCTTTTCTTTACTTTTCTTTTGCTACTCCTTGAGAGCACTTTATTAGACAGAGCCCTCTTGAGTTTTTTTAGTGCTTTCTTTCATGATATCGTAATGTTTGTTATGTAAACTCTCTTTATAGTTTTTTTTTTCAATTATCTTCAGATATAAACAAGACATCAAAAAGCAGCAAGTTGCCTCTCTGCCTAAAATCTTCACATAAGGCAAATACATTACGTAACACAAAATGCTAAGATTTAGGTCTAACGGATTGACAGGTTCCATTTAAATGAACGGAGGCGCAAAAAATATTTTAGAAGAACAAAAGCCGCTTGAGTTCAGCTGAATTCAATTCTGTGTCTGTTTTACGTTACAAGGAAATGAAATACATCAGCATATTAACATTCACTCATAGTAATATGTTACATGATTTTTGAATGTAGAACTCCTCCATATTTAAGTTTAAAGCTTACTCGGCGTTACATATTAACATGATTGTAATGTAGGCAATTAAAACATATGGAATCAATCTAGGTGACATCACGTCAAGGCAATGTGGGTGGGCTAAACTTTTTAATTTACTGGAACCTTTCTTGCCAGTGACGCAATACTCTTTTATTAAGAAAAACAATTCAAGGACCTTTCAAAGCGTTACATTTCATTTTTAAATAAATAAAGGTAAACACATTTACACCCATTTGGAGACATGCTTGGAACTGACACTATATACTGGCAATAAGTTATTTATCCTCTTCAAAATCAGTACCCTTAACTGATTTTGCTTTTATAGGCAAGTTATTTCCGGTCACCCCAATTACTGCACCAAATGGTGATTGAAATGAATAGTTTAGGAGTTGGCAAGTGACCTGCCGAAATGACAGAAAATGACGGAGAAACGTTACGATGGACCATTTATCCTTTTTAGAACAGATCATAATCATACCGTATGTTGGAAACAGTAGCAACTGACACCAGAACGGAAGAGAGTGTAAATTATTTCGCACTGGACCCTCTAGACACATCAGGACATACATGTTGCTCTTTAATCGAATACGTACATTGTCATATAGGAAAGCATACATTTTAATATTTTATTTGTTACTGACTGCCAAATGTTGCAAAAAAGCAGAAGAAACCCTAAAAGCAATAAAATGAATATATATGACGTTCGATTCTCGTTTTTTTTAGGTAACGTAAGCTTATTATATACAATATTTTATGCTGAAAATCCTCTTCATTTAGCAATAATAATTACTTGACATTTGCAAGAATTATTTTCATACTTTAATATGATTAAAGTATATACTATTATTACTTATGAAACTGTATATTAGATATTTATAATTAGTTGGGAACAAAGGCAAATCTTGCTTTTTTTATCTATTTGATTCAGAGTTATGTTTTCATATGTGAATCTCTCCTTGGATGAAGAGCAGATGAAGAAGTAAGAATGACGTTTCAGGATAGCTATCTGTTTTTTTTTTTCTCCAAAATATATAATTTCAGATGGGATATAGCACCGTCGCTTCGAGCGGTTTCCTGTGCTTTCGATAAATGCACCATCATATCAAGAAATCATAAACTACGTAATAACCTGTACCATATTTTCCTCACCCTAGCCGCTTCTATTTCTTTCATTCTTTCTGCTTTGTTTCTCCTTTCGAAGAAAACACAGAAATTTCTACTTAAAAGAAGAATGAATACACCCAGAACAAAAAGCAAAAGTAAAATATGCCAGCACACACACAAAATAATAAAAATAAATCGATCTACCAGTAAAACGTCACAAAGAGATAAAATATCAGACATCATCTGTCACTTCTTGGGATTCGAATTTTGACCTGAGTTGATGACAAAATAGAAGAAAACTGATATCTTCGACCAGTCTTAAAGAGACTTTGAAAGTTTCAAAGATATCAGTTGAAGACAAAGATGAATGGGAGATGTCCATGAATACGGAGGAAGAGGAAGTGATTATTTCTCTTGAACAGAGTTAAAAAATAAAAGCTTGATCAAAGTGAAGAGAAAGAGAACATGATGTAGAGACAAAATCTTCGAAGGATCTGAAAAGATGACGTTTTAGAACCAAGTTAAAAGAAATATATGAAAAAAACATTAATGTCAATCATTGAGATATGGAAACCGTCTGTCCTAGAAGTTACGGAATCCACGATATTAAATGTCAGCGATCAATGACGATTAAACGTTACCGTATCCCGCACCTGAACATAGTAAAAATAAAAACAACGATATGATTGTATTGTCGACTAAAATCTCTCTTACCACACGACTTTGACTGTAATAGAAAAAAACTATGTAATGCTTGAACCTCGTTTCGAGGGGACTCATTGACTTTCGTAATTCTCTGTTTTAGACCGTCCCTGTATTAACTTGTATAAAGTAAATGATTGTTATGAAACACCCGTGGTTAATGAATATCTCGTGGAACTTAATACTCCTTTCATGTGACTGCATAAAATAGTTTTCCAAACAAGATCGACAAAATTTCAGTAAAGGGACTATGGTTTTTAGCAAATTCTGGCTGTAAGACAACAGTCGAAGGTAAAGTTGGTCCAGAGCATACATAGGTCTATGTTAACGATACGAATCGTTGGCATGTTTTCGTAATACCTTGAAAATAGTGCGGCAGTGCCTGCCTTTCCGAGGATCAATCTTAAACGTGAACGTAACTTGAAATAAACTCTTTCGTTAAAATGGTGAGGATTCTCCGAGTTTCTTCGGGTTCATGTCAGTACCCTGAATATGATATGCACATTTTGATGGTAGAAGTAATGTAGGGCAGTAATGTAGGGCTGGTTCGAGACGCTGTATGTAAGCTATCTTTCAGATTGATGTTGAAAACCGTGAACTCTTTTATCTTCGGCACTGATTATTTTATACTCTGTATAATGTACACAAAAATAATAATCACGGAAAAGAATAACAAGTAGAGTTTGGTTGATGACATGAAAAGTGAGTTTGGGCATGATCGAAGGGTGAAGGACTGTAAGAACGAAATATGTACGTGGACACGGCCACTGGTAGTCGGTGCGGAGCAGCCACTGGAGTTGTGAACACGCGTTGTGAAGACTTAGGCGTCATTAGTTTGAAAGGTAATAAATGGTAATAGACTGCATCAGGTAGGCAACGAACAAAGGACGTGTAACTAAGTGGTAAATAAGTGTCTGTGTGTTGGGGGGGGGGGGGGTTAGGAAGGGTTAACTTGAAGAGACGTAGTTGAAAAATATATTCAACAGTGAAGTATTGTAAAGGACTAATAAATACATGTTTACTTAAGGACCCCTTCCCCAACTCACTTTGTTGGTATACTGTACACACTACAAGCAAACAGAAAAGACATCTTTCAAGGTGACCGGAGAGAAAGTTAGAATGAATTAAAGGATCACTTGGTAAGACTGGATGAACACTTGTTGATTGCTACTCCGGTGGAAAAGTTACTCTTGAAAGGAAATACAGGAAAAAGTTCCTTTACCCTGGTAATTAATATTCACAGTCACGATAAGACTTTTCCCAGTTGAAAGATGTCCTTGGTGTTCTGGAAGGTTAACGTATTGTTGACATGACAGGCTAGACCAGTTCTCTGTATTTCATAGTAATATTTACATTCTGCAGTAAGGTGCATAGACTTGAAAAATGACTATCATAGATTTGTGTATCTGTAGGAGATACACCCGCTATACTCTCTTTCACTCTTATGTGGAAGAGACTATAGCGGGTTCCTTTCAAGTCCACACAACACACATCCGGAAGTATGATTGTCAAGTAACAATAGGACGGATGTACGGGACGGTAATATCAGAGATGCATTTCTTCTTTTTTTCTTGGGGGGGGGGAGGTTCTAGGGGGGGAGGTTCTATCGCAGTCATTGCAGTTAAGATTGCTTCTCTTTGCGCATGCATCAATTGTTGCCTATAACATGACTCGCCTGCTTACAACGTTGCCAGGACTAGCGCAATCAGTTTAAGCTATAAACGTTTGCGTAGATTTGATAAGTTCTTCTTTTTTGACCACACAGAATTATTGTACTTGTAAACAGTATTGCGACCATCATAACAGCCATGACGTGTCATTTTATATCTGATCATTATGTTTATTGTGTATGATGTAATCACCCTGATTGAAAAGTATCATGATCAAACTGATCAAAATATAGATAACATGAGCTGATATTATCATTATTTTCCTTTAAAATTAATTTATAATGTCCTCCTTTATCTATCCCACTTTGGAAACTGTCTGAAAATGTACACAAGCTACAATTATCAAATTAATGTACAATTTCATGCGGATTACTCGATAACAGTCAAACCAGTCCTAAATCAGACCACTGAATAAGAAGACAGTTCCTCTCAACAGGGTGGAACTCTATAATAATCGGAAACAAGCCTTCTATTACAAACGAAAAACTGCCCTCTAAATCTTTGTATTAAATGTAAGTTAATACTTTTAAGGTTACTGCAATTAGCTGACCGTGTAAGAGGTCTGGCCTGCCCCCAATCGTCGTTATTATGTTTCATGTTTATTTCATGTCTTTAAGTCCCTTTTAATGTGTTATGTTAATTCATGGCCTCGATTCATTGTTATTTTACGAATTTACCGTTTTAATACGATGTGTTTATTGAAACTGTTCATAACTGCCACTGGTAATCACTCTTATTCAATCACAAACATTTGCAAAAATGAGTAGCTAATAAGAACGTTTTCTCACAGCAGACCATCCGTCTTTATATACTTACTTTTCTATAACGAATTCATGCCCTTTTATTGAAATGTAACAGAAAGAGATGAGGCCATTAAGTAGATTCCTGAGGATTTTACTAGTATACTGGGAAAAATTCCCTCCAAAGAAAATCACGAAGTCATCTGTGTGTGTGGCTCTCTGCATTGTTTGCATAGGAATGTCAATAATTTACATTTTCTCTGCGCAGTCTCGGTAGCTTTTGACATGGCTAAGTTGGCGACTCAAACTTAAAGGTGGATTAGGTAGTTGCAAAAATTTTAAGTAGAGACGCGCTTACGGGGCAGTTCTCATGAAACACAGTTCAAATTCGAAGCCTACGTCAAACAGAACTTCGGATACATATACTTGAAAAAACTTTTAATTTTAACCCACCCTTTCTGTCAAAAGAGGGATACTTTTGATAACAATATTATCTGCCTATTGCTACTTTTAATAATGTATACTTTTTGTCTCACTATGCAGAGACGTAAAATCTTCTCACAACTACCATCTTCAAGAAACAAAAAAGAAATACACACACAAAAAAAAAAAAAAAAAACGTAGTAATAACAATTGCATAGTTATGTAGAATATTCACATATTGATCATTTAAGATCAGGTTTTGACAAGGAAGAACCTCGATAGCTAATAGGGAAGGAAAATGCTGAAGAAATGTAATGTCTAAATGTTGTAAAATATGTTATCACGACTAACTTACTATCAGACTGCGAAATGTTGAATTGAATTTCGCCTCCTTGTTATACTGTGCGACGTCTGTCTCGCTTCCACTCATATACTAGGTTAATGGCTCATTTAAGTTTCAGTTTGTTTGTAGATGCCACTGATAAGAGGGGTGACTGATTTGGTAATAACTTCCGAATCTTCGAATCATTGAAATGTCACTCGCTCTTACAAAAAAATAAAACACAATCGTCGTCCTTGACACTTTTAAATGACAACAGCGAAAAAAAAAAAACAACAACACGAAAAAAAAAAAAAGGGCAAGGAGTAAATTGCAAATTCGTTGACTTTAATGGCCACTTTGGAGAAACTTTGAGGTCGAAAGCTACCTGGTGGTAGGATATAAAATAGACTGAGATGTGAGGATAAATGTGTTAATTTGCATCATCACTTCTCATTTCTACTGAAGATATTTGGGGGTCTCTTTTTCAGTCTTTCCCAAAATGTTAGACGATTTATGACATGTTGTTTTCATTTTATATCCACTGCTGACATTTCGCGTCTTTGCTCTGCGTGATAACAAGCCAAACATTTCGCAGTATGGATGGACAGTGTCTTACAACCCCCCCCCCCCACCTCTAAATAAAAAAAAAGACAAACACACATACTATACCGTTTACGTCAACTAAGAATATATATTCCAAGGCTGATGAATACGGTAGATTAAAAGTAGTCGCAATAGTAACAAAAGGAATCTTGCGATAGACGTTACATTCTGTGCATAGTACTAAGGGTTACGACTTAGTCAAAGTAACTATACCCTAAATCTAACTGGAATGTAGCTGTTTTATCTTGTTGTTGGGTTCAGTTTTTGTCATCAAATGTTACCGTTTCATCTTCTCGAAACCTTTGAAAGTGACTCTATATTATCAAACGAAGAATTAGTGTCAATATATTTAGTTAGACTGTTGTTACTGAATAGTTTTCGAGAGAATATTTGGGACAATTACTTTAAACATACAACTAGGCACCAAAATCGTTAAAATTGGTCCATACCTAAGATTTGTGGATAATATTTGTTTTTAGTAACAGATATATAGTACAATTTTCATAAAAAAGTGAGAAGAAAAAAGCAAACTTGGATGAATACATGCACCATTTGAAGAAATTCAGGTCCCCCTCCTTCCCTACCTCAGCCCCCCCCCCCCTGTCTTCGGCACAAAGAAGGGATACCCTTAAATCAAATACTATCACTGGTATATTTGTACATTAACACAAAACCTGAGTTTTCTACCCTCGCGTTCTCTTTTGTTCTGTTATTTCGACGACAACTATCGCATCATTTCGGTTTTGCAGAAATCTTTAAATTCCTAACACAATAAGCCGTGAATGAGTTTTATTTTTTTTTAATACGGCAGGTGCAATGCTCTCCCTCGCCATTCGTAGGTACCGTGAGATCGCCTGGGCACCGTGATTTTATCGGTCGATTGATACCAATCTCTTCAAGACGATACGTTACGTTGTGATGTACGAAACGGCACAGCGGAGATCATCAAGGGATGATAGTGATAATGATGATGATGATGATGATGATGACGATGATAATGATGATTATGTAACTACTAGCAGGTGGTGTTGCTACAAACAATTACTTCCAATTTGTTGCCAGTAAACCATATAGTTTTACTTCGTAATGACGCCAATTGCCGAAAAAATATAGAATGATAATAAAACCAAAGAAATTGATAATAAGTGATTATAATAGCCATTATGAGCTATGTAACAAGAAACATGATGAGACTTAATTTGTGTGTTTGTGTGTGGGTGAGTGGAAGGAAATAGAAAAAAAATCAAATCATTCCTATAACATTGCTTTCATCGGTTTGTTGTTCTGTTGACTGATTCTTTGTTGTTTTTCTCTCTCTCTCTCTTGGTACACCGTGGATTTAATAAATTACTATTATCGTCTAAACCATTCATAAGATAAAAGGTTTGCTAGCCATATGGATTCTGTGTTATTGGTGTCTCTTTAAGTGATAAGGGCCAACACCAGCAGATATATAATCTGGCTACAGTCTATGCAGAGCCTGTCGAGTTCTGTGGGTCCGCTCAGTGCAATGTTCAACTTGTGCAGTCACATTCGAAGAAAAGTCTTAAAAGTTTGCTGTAATCAGGTTAGTCTCATATATTGTACAAAATGTGGAGTAAAATGCACAGTAATCTTGTCAGACCCTGTGACGCGTCTAAGATGTTTTGTAATCATGTTAGTCTCAGTGCAGTATCCATGGCATAATTTGGTCACCTTCGTTGAGGCCCAAGGTGTCATGTAATGCCTTATAATTGTTATGTATAAGAAACGGGGTTTTTTAATTGTCCTGCAAGGAGGGACAATAGGGCTCTTCGAGAATGATCTACAGTATTTACTTAAGAAATAAAGGTTTCTGTTTGGGAACTTTTTGTCTTCCACGGAGAACCCCCCTTTTTTTGGGGGGGGAGGGGTGGTCGGTGTTCGATAAGAACGATTCGAATGTTTCCGATCGTAAATTAAATGATCTCATTACTCAGATACAACACAGCAGTTTATGTCACGAATTAAAAAGATATCGAGTATTTTTAGGCAATCACGTAATTGATCTTAAAACGATCCATCCGGGTATTTGATGGATCTTTATATCCAGTCTGGTATGATGACTTTAATTATTTCATAAAAAATTTAAACGTAATCTCTCTGTAGATTATCGAATCACAAATATTCCCACATCTGCCGCCGAAAGTAATGAAGTCTTTCGAATGGATCACAGTGTTTAATGAAATCGATTTTATCTGTCCTTGGTTTTATTTGACAAGAAAAAGTCAAGAAATGAGTCACAATTTCATGACTATATTTTTGGTCAATTAAGAAATACAATGACTTTGTTCGTCGACCCCCCCCCAAAAAAAAACCCTTATTACCTGGTGATAAAAGAAGAGAACATGCTGAAGCGCCCTCATCATACAGCCGAACAGACAGCTTACATACTTAAAGTGGATGATATCAATATGTTCTAATCCAGAATTGTAAATATGCAATGAGTATTTGCTCGATATCAGCTCTCACTTTTGAACATTATGTAAGATGACCTTAGTCATACTGCAGTATTGACGGTATCAAGAACTACATGATTTTTTATTTAATATTCCGTATTTATCACATATTCTCGATACAGCAATATACTCAAATGCTTACCTCATAGAGAGAATGATAGGAGAAAATGAAAGCTAATCATCATTACCATTCTACTCTTGATTCTGCAGGTTTTATACTTATCTTCTATTATTTCTCTTTATTATGGTAAACTGACAAAAAGATAATTTTCACGACCATCTACATACTTTTAACAAAATTTCAGACTTCCTCAAAATGACGTCATCAATCATTCCTGCAAAGCATTTCATTTTAGTTTACGCAAGAGAGGTCAACAGCAACATAACAGTTCAGTTTTGTTCGGCGTCATTACTCACGTGCATCAGAATACTGCCTTCAATATTAATCACAGGCGATATTAGCATGAGACATATACTTTCATTTGTAGTGACAAAAGTAAGGCCTTGTCGATTGATATTTTACCAATGTCCATTCCTTAAGGACATTTAATCCCATTGTGACGTTATTAGAGTGACGTAAAAGGAAAAAAAAACCCTTTAGATTAAGATATTTTACCTTGTCATTGAAGTCAACTTGATAAACAGATACTGAGTCCCAATTTATTATGAGTTGCATATTCATGACACCACATAATCAACATAAAAATATAACGATCGTTATGTTTCACATTTCTATACAATCAATACATATTCATATACCCAACTAATTTACTTAGTTACAACAAAAAGGTCATCATCAATGACTGCAACTTATGTTATTCGTTGTTATTATTGAGAGACAAAAACCGTATGTTGGCAATATTGGATTGAAAATGACAAAGGTTACGTTTGTTCGATGGTCGATAATATAAAAGCTTGTAGTGATTTTGAACTTAACAATAGAATGAAGACAAAGTGCAATATGGAGACATAATAGATGTCTATTTTTGCACCACTTCTGCACCCAGACCATTCATTTATACGTCAGTCATTTTACTTGTGTGTGACCGTTTACGGCGTTACTGCATGGTATATCGTTGAAGAGAGTGTAGGGGAGGAAAATCGAGTGTCCCGGTGCATAATCGGATGCATCACGACATATCTCTTGTTATTTAAAAATATAATGCTATCCTATACTTAAATGATACTCATGAAATTATCGTCAATATATCAAAATTATTCATATTTGATACATGCTGCTAACATAACACCAAACGGCGTTATGTAATACCAACGAACGTTGAGATTGCAAGTAGTGGTCAGAACGTAAGTAAAAACAATAATCGATTTGATCGTCGAAGGGATGACTAATTAACGGAAACAATCAAAGCTTTTAATGCATCCATGTGCAATAAATCTATAACAATTGCTTAGGCGCTGCATTAGTAACATAATGGTTTACTACAAACACAGTAAACGAGAAGGAAATCAAACCTCATTTGCCTTCAAGATGGCGTCTCAACAAGATGTTTTGTTTACTACAAGAAATTCGCAACGTGGAAATAAATTGATTAACTGTGATTCAGCAATCGCACAAAAGCATCCAAACATGCACAAAGCACACTTTAACGAAACAAAAGGCTTTTCAGACTTTACCTTGTCACTGAAAAGAACTGGCAAAAAATTTCTCGCTACCATCGTGGCTATCTATACTGCTTTAAAACAGCCTAACAATTTCATCTGGGAATGCGCTTTATGGGAAGTCGAGAAGGTTGAGACCTCATGATAGCCAAGACGATAAAACGACTCAAAATATAAATAAACATACTCAATAAAGATAAATCTACTCAACGAAATGTCTGAGATCATTTTGTATGCGACATTAAACCAAATCATAAACCACTATCCCCCCCCCCCCCCTTCCGAAGAAAGTTAAAGTTGAATTTTCAGTTTCCTTAATATTCTCAACAGATTATAAATCGCCGGCAGCAACATGAAATAAATTCATCTGTTCATATGTCACCTCAGTTCAGTTCAGGTCTTTTCTGAGATATTGAGCTCTTTTGTACTTGAGGAATTATATCAAACAGTACGGAATGAAAGCATACCGTCATCTTATGCATTCTACGAAATTTTTGTTTGCCCACAGTGAATCTTAAAATATTGACATCGACTTTATTGCTTCAGAGATTAATTGGTACGCCACTGCACATTGTATTATAGATAATTTAATATTTGATAGATCTAGAAATCTGTTGCCGATAAGCCAACAACAGGAACTAGAACAGACGTAATAAACACGCAATTACTCACGTCGTTTCTACGATTGAATCGCAATCGAGGAACTCCAGAATCCACCAGAAATACAACTAATGAAGAACGGGCCGACATCGACTAACGCTGGAGACAGTTTGGAAACTGCACATGTTCGTCAGTCATCGCTTCGTATCTGTCACCGAGGGATGACATGATAGCACATCAGTCAGTGTGCGATACCAATGTAGCGAGTGTTAATCCTAGCGAACAATCATATTCGTCTGCGCAGAGTAACTTGTGCCAATGAAAAGGCGGGAAATCCTCTGAGAGAGAGAGGAAGCGAGCAGCACTTTTGGCGAAACAGAACGACACAAGGTCTTTACGTTTAGACGTAGCATTCGTACTATGTCCCTCACTGTGAACGGCTGTAATCTTTTTGTATCAGACTAAATATGGTGGCTCTTGATTCAAATTAATTATCAGGAAGAGAAAAAGAAATGGCCTTGAAAAAAACACTTACGGAGAAAAACAATTTCCAGGAGAAAAAAAAAAGACGCCGGTTAAAAGACATTGAGATACACAGGTACAAAAGCAAAAGTTAGAAAGGAATTTATAAAAGAAACTGGGTAAAGGGAAATAATGTTAAAGACAACGTAAAGCTCAATTATTAAATTTCTTTCTAATGGAATAGACTAGTTGTGATATTTCCCTCTTCACCCTCTTTTAGAAAACGAAAACGTGCATATGTACTCGCAAGTAATGTTCCCATTGTTACAGATGGCATTTTCACAGTATAAGGATGGATTTAGAGACATTAAATGACATACAGATAAGCGTTTGAGAACATATCAGGATAATTGCGAGGACGAGGGTTGAGGTAAATGTTGCCATGGACATTACGATCAGGAAATAGCACGCGTGGACATTTCTCATATTACAAACACACATACACAGGTATATATACATACACAGCTATATACGGAAGCTTAAAAGTGCTGTCAAGATAAGAATATCTTTGTCTCATAACTTGATAATTTCCAGCAAAAGTCTAGATAACGAGATAATATCTCATCAAAGAGCAGAAAAATGATCGATTGTTCAATTGTGTTATCATAATTCAACATTTCAACATCACAATTCAACATTTTTTCCGCTAGTTGTTAACTTGTTTACTTGATTCTTGGTGAGGAATTCAACATTTTTTTGGAAGAATGTTCATATAACAACTTATCATATCCTGTCAATTGATCAAATTACATGATGATGTAAGTTGTCACTTGAAACAATAGGCAGAAAATTGATTAATTGTTCACTTAGAAAGATGTAAGCAAGTTAACATTCTGCAGAAAGTTGTTTAGTTGCTCAGTAGAAGTGATCAAATCAACATTTTAAGAAAATTGTTGAATTGACAGGATGTAATCACTTGCCATGTAAACATTTGTAGAAAACTGTTGAATTGCTCATTCAGAAAAGAAGTGAACAAGTCCACATTTTACAGAGAATTGTTGAGTTGACCATAAGCCATAAGCTGTCATTTGAATCTTTATGCAGAAAATCGCTCACTTTAAGAAAAAAGTGAACAAATGGACATTTTGCAAATTGTTGAAATAACAAGACGTGATGAATTGTCATTTGAACAATTTGCAGAAGATTGTTTAACCATTCAAATAACGTAACAAAACAATTGATCATTTTTTCGTTTTTTGACGCTATACTTTCTTGCTATCTACGCATTTTGCAGTATTTAATATGTTACATAAAACAGATCTTTTTTTTTGTACCTATTTTATGTACCATATTACGCAGCTGGAAGAAATAAATTGTAAACATACCTGGAAAAATGAACGCACCTTAAGTGTGGTGTTTCTTCTGTTGGCAAGAACAAAGAATGATTATCTTGTGAAAACGATCTTCTTTACATTAATTGGTATCGTTATAAGCCTGCAGTACTAAGGGCGACCTATAATATATTTTATGTATGACATTGTCATGTAGTCTTGACGTAAACACTGAATATGATGCGATTTTCTCCAATATTTTATTATGCAAAAGAATATTAATTCCATTTCCGCTATATTTACATGTCTTCAAAATAACTCATTTCCAACGCGGTATACCCAGTGGATGGCTATTGACTATGAACATGCGCACTAGGGCCAATTAAAACGACTTGTTTTGGAAGAAACCGGACAGGGAATAAAAGAAGCGACTAAGAGACATAACAAATGCAAAACACCCCGAAGTACTGCTAGTTCTATGTTACACGTGGAAACATACATGTAATCATTGTGTACGTGCCGACCTTCTGTTGGTGTCAGTATTGTATATGACATGTAAGTTACCGAAATTTGTCGCCTTATGCAGTTTTCGTACGTACGAATAACCCTTTCTGTGATTAGATTTGCTGGTTATTTTGTTTTGCCTCGAAAAAAAACTGACATGTCACAAAGGGAAATCCATGACGAAGACAAAGAAAAAGGGACAGAAAGAAAATATAAGACCTACCATCCTCCCAAGTTCTCCTGATACGAAATTGACATTTTTACTAAATTGCTCAGAACTGTAAGAGAACAGTTGAAAATTAGAACCCGCTCGTGGGCACTGCTTTCCTGTTATTTTGGATTTTATTTGTTTTGTTATTATTACTATCTTTGGTTAGCTAACATCTCTCGTACATGACAAGTTGACACTAAAGCAAACGTTATAATGATCGTTATACCGCTCCAAAGGTTTATGCATCTCAAACAATTTCTTCAAAAGAACGTTTTGAGTTTAGTATCGTTCAGTAAACGATATGAACAGCCTTTATTTTCCATCGTATATCGACAGATAATTACACACGTTGAAATCTTGTAAGTCATGTGACGTGTAGTTTACTCGCCTGTAGAACAGATATATTTAAATTTAGAAACACAAAAAACAGGAAGGAAAAAGGGAAGGAAATAAAGAAAACGAATAGAACGAGGGAAAGAGAGAAAAGTGTAAAGGACACAGAGCAGATAGTTAAAATAAAACATAGCGACAACTGACACGAAAAACTTGACAGAACGAATAGCTGGAAATGATTTTAATACGGCATGTGACATATACCACCTTAGTTGCTGCTAGACAAACACGTTTCTGCTTATTCGTCATGTTTTTGATTTTCTTTTTACTTTCTCCGCACTTAACATTTATCTCTTTCTTTTTTTTTTCATTTCAAGTGATAATATAATTACCTTTGAAGTTGATATAAAGATAGTGTATGGAAAAGAAATCATTGCTTCATTGTACGAGGAAAACTACGCATATATGTATATTAGGCAGTGTTGCACACCTTAACCTTAGTAAACTGAAAAAAATATAGACGATTAAGAACGTTTGTTAAAATTGGATGATTTCATTTGGGAAATGTTGTTTAGGTGATTGCAGGTTGCTAGTTTCGAACTTATACTTTATAGCCAGGCTAGCTACAATCATTTTTTGCAAAAGTTACTTGTAGATATTATCTTCTAGACTCATTTAGCACCATAAAGTGAGTCACCCTGGTAATGTAACAATAAGTGTTGTAATGATAGCCTGACTCGGCGGTTTATTTTGACTTCCCAATAGGTGCTCTTCTCTAACGAATAACAAAAGCCAAATCATTGGAGACAATGACTAGACACGAGGAAAAACAATGTAGAACGCATAATACATATTAAAACTTGTCCAGACTGGTCAACCATAGATGAATGTATCCCTCGGCTTTCAGTTCCTTCAGAGAGTTTGATGATAAAGATAAGCCGGTTAACCTGCTGTGTACGCCTTTGCAACATTGTGAAGTTTCAAGAGCACGTGGTGTTAAGTTGTATGGGCTTTTTAAACATGAACTTCACACGATTTTGGGGGATTAAGGAAAGAAAATTTCGTTTACATATGCTATTAACAGTTTTACGCATTCCATTATTTGTTTTTGTTTTTGGTTTGTTTGTACCATTACTATTTTATTGTCACAGTGGGCAAGGCGACTGTGTCACAGAGGTGCGGAAGAGTGAAAGTTGAAGTAAGTCCATAATTAGTTAACATAGATGTTGAAAAGAAAACCACATTGTTATCCAGTTTTATCATTGATTGCCATTGTCAACAACGTGATCATAGTCAACGCCGTTATTACTTCGTTTAATCCCATGGCAATAGATGATCACGTGCATGGTATACCGATGTAAGTCATTCCCTATACCTGCCTCGTCCCCTTAAGTATACGTTCCAACGTAGAGGTAGTACACTGACTTCGTCACTGAGTCTTTTGTGTGGACCTATAGTCACTACGTGTGCATATGTAGTTTACCATTACCTGTTGTTTACCATTCGTTCGCATTCAATTCAAAGTTGAATTCTATACTTAATCAGATTGGTTTGCTCTTTCCTTCTTTGTGGTGTTGACGAGAATGCTGATTAAGTAATATCAATCTCAACCTCACCTGTCCGCACGGTAAAAAACTACCGTGTAAAAAAGAAAATCATTTAAATGTTTAGTGTGTCATTGTGCACATCATTTTTTTTTTTTTGCAATCGTGAGATGTTGATCACGTGATACAACGACTTGGGCAAGTAGTCATTAACCATATTCAATAATCCACCAATTCTAGAATGAAATCTGACAAAATTTATCGTTGTACACTCTTTTTTGGTTTATAGATTGGTCACCTATGTGATTGAAAAGCCATTCATCTCTATTAGTAATTCGAGTCTGTCAAGTTTTAGAGGAATGCTACGGTTATTGTTATTAGCATTTAAGCAAATTCTTCGGGGATAAGATTAAATCGTTGGTTAGCTACGTACACACTCTGTTGATATTTTATTACAACGACCAGAGTTAATGGGCACAAATCATGAATATGAGATATCTCAGTGCAGATAGACTCAACACCATCGATACCAAACCTGCACTCCCACCCTCTGCTGGATTTTTTGGCTAATGGCATTTAATTTTATCTAAAAGCTTAAAGACAATAGCACCCTGCGATGAATACTGATCACCATAGATACAATTCATTTATTATGTTAACCTTAACGTCTATGAAGCATCAGAGAAAACGGGTAAGAGAGAAAAAAACCAGAGACAAATAGAGAAAGGCGGAGAGTGAGAATGAACATTAGGCAAATAGAATTTGGACACTGAAACGCTGTTAATGGTGATATACTCACGCAGGGAGAAATAATATTTCAGTCTCACCTAACACGAAGAACTATGTAAAGGGTCTATTAAATCTATAAGGGCACTATCATATGGCATTAAAAATTTAGAGCGCGCATATATATAATATCATTAAAAACAAAAAGTAATGCCGAAGCCCCTTTGTATACTGAAGCGGGACGATTCACTAATGGCTTGCCGTGTTAGTATTACCAGTCGTTACGTCTCTTTATTTCGTCATAAGCTTGCTTTGTATTGCAATGTGTACATTGTTGTCGTTCAATATGTGGGTCTGTCACTGTAATGTTGTACTATCAAAGCATCAGCTATGAATGTACGGGCTTCATGTTTCATGGTGTCTTCATTTGATACATATTGTCTCATGGTGTCTTCATTTATTACATGTTGTTGTTTCTCCTAACAGAACACTCACGCACAGGCACATAGGCCTACATACACCAACCCACACATACAACCTGACGAAAGAGATTTGAATTTCCCCTTTTTCGATCACTGTTATACGCTGCTGCTTACACATAATAACTCCATTTACCGACACTGACTTCAATGAAGTGTCAAAAACCAAACTTATTTTCCCATGTTTTCATACTTATCACCGTATACATTATATTTATTCAACAAAGCAAATAAATCTTGCAGTCTCCCGACAAAAAGATCGTCGTACTCCTGAACAACTCCCACCCCCCCCCCCCCCTCCACACTCACCACTCAAAATCAACAGATATATATGTACATACATTCTTGCCATCAGTAGTTATAATGCTCATTAATTAATACAAGAACTGATAAAAATACAAACTTGAACTTTTGAATTTTGCATCAAACACTGACATGTTTCCTGTACTTGATATATTGCCTTTCGTGAGTGCAGCCCTCCGGTTCCGTTATATATAATCTACGCACTTTGCGGAAGGCGGTGCCTTCCCATAGAGACTACATTAGAGACAGTCAGTAGAACAATATCTTCAACTTTAAAGAGATTTTGGTCAAGCACGGTCAGTCCCTTGGGCGAGCCTTTGACACAGAAAATGTATTTTTAAGGAGGAGAAAAAAAGTTGCATTCACTTAAGTACTGTTCCTTACAGCTAATTCACCAGGCATGAATTTTTGAGTGACTATGCGTATATTGCTACCGTGGCTTAAACTAAATTAATCAAGGTTGATAAAACGAAATATTTAAATTAATTTCTAGCTGCAAGACCTTTCATCGTAATATTTACCTCAAAATGTCACGTTGTGGCAGAATATGATAATGAGGTTATATTTCAGCGTACAGGATTTACCCTTTTCGCTTCCTTTGCATGGTTTCACTTAGTTTGAGAAACTCTATAAGTAATGAACATCGAAACACAAGGTCGCGCATCTAAGTAAATTTATTTTTTAATAGATTACACAAGTTTTACAAAAAAGGCATACTGAGTAGATGAGTTCAATGTGTTCTTAAAATATTCATGGAGTATGACGTTAATTATAATTCCACTGGAGTCTGATCTGGAAACTATTGAGAGAAACTTATGCGTATAACTTGCCTTGATATTTAGTTTGCACTTGAATTTGGTTCAGTGTTTGAAATGGGCGATTGGGTAATTCCCAACTCCCTCAAAGAGAAAATTCCTCTCAAACTACAAGGAGGGACATTTTGTCACGCGTGCAATTGGCGGCTGAAATGTGCTTGAACTGTAAAGCAATGTCTGTCTACAAAACACCTGAAAAGAATCCCATTGGACATCCGCAGATCTTTCTGATTGATACAAGCTGCACATAATAAGGACACTTATAAATATTCATTATCTGTATGGAATCATACATTTTCTGTACCGTTGTCTTTTCCCAATTGACCAGCAAAAATTATGTAATTATCTAATCTAATCTAATTATTTAATCGATGATAGGGCATCTGTTGAATTAATGAATGACTGTCCCTCTCTTTTCACTGAGATTATTGCATTTTCTTTTTAGAGAGGTAGGGACTTTTCCATAAAAAATTCCCCCTCTTCTCCCCCCTCCCCATAGCTATACTTTCTGGATTCCAAGTACACTCAGAATCAGTCTCAAGTAGTTATCATTAATATTGATTGATTGTTTGTTTGTTTTAAATCATCACTCTTACAGACAGAAAGGTTTTCTTAGTCCTGTATGAAGAACTCTTAAACGTCAACAATAATTTACAGGAATTACTCAAGAAATACATGATCTGTTAGGAACATTTTATACAGCATCGGGAATCCTGTGCTCAGTAAGGACCTCCATTCTTTAGAGTGTTGAGTTTTGATGCTTCTTCATGGCATGTTCTAAACTTCAACCTTATTTAACATATAATAAACCTTAACATCTCTCCCTTCCCCATGAGAGTAGATATAACCAGGCCCGTATGCAGCCTTTTACGTGGAGGGGGTGGGGTTCGATTTTACCACAAGTGGAACATTTTACCCGACAATTATGACCGACAAATTAAAACTCATTATATATGTTGCTAACGTAGGCCTGTACAGTCATAGGCTGAGCGGAACTCCAGATCTTGTGGGTGGGGGGGGGTTCGTCGGAACCCCCTGAACCCCCCCCCCCCCGGATACAGGCCTGATAACCTGTCAATGTCCATTAAAAGTTTGTTTTGGTGTTAGCAAGAGCTTTCATAAAACGTATTCAAAAGCCTTGCTATCTCTTGTAAACCTATATGCCACAAGAAAATATATAGCAACCTTTACTAACAATGAATGAAGTTCACTGAATACACCTGTTAGAATATATCGGTTACCACGTTGTGTGGAAAGGAGCTGAAAGTTTAGATTGAACGTTTAGATGTCATGGGATTTGCATACGTAGCTATATGAACAGTTATTCCAACGACTGCCCATCAATCTTTGTGAATCGTTATATGTAATGCATGAAAGACCCCGTAAAACCCAATAAATCATAGCTGTAGATAGACTAATAGTTCTACAAGAGTGACTTTAAGGAACTGCATTGAGGATCAGACGCGTGGATTAAATGCTAAAACGTTTGGTCTGTCAAGCGGAATGTAATGAAGACGAATAAAAACAAAAAAAAAAACAAAAAACTAGTGCTCTTTCATTTAAATGAAAAAATTGGGGTTATAATTGTACGGTATAAAATTAACGTCGACAAAACATAGAAGAAGTATTTACATTATAGATCATTACACAATTTTACCTCATGTAATGATAAAACCATAAGTTCATATCACACAAGATCCATGAATAATATCGCCAGACCACATTATTTCCTAAATGTAACACTTGTTGATCGGTTCAAATGGATCGTGCAACATTTAAAAACAAAGTGGCAGCTTTACTTATTGAGAATTTTAGCTATAAAATGCCTATGAACAAGTCACAATCTGGTGTATATCGCACAATAAAGTCCTAGGACTTTAAAAAAAAAACAAATAAAAGAGAGATGACGCTGGCATTAAATGAGGGGGTTTTTTTTTTTTTGCTCTTTTTTATTGGAAAAGCTCCTTGCAAATTGGAGTGATAGTCAAAATTTAAAAGTGACTGAACTCTGAATCACAACTTAAATAAGATGGTTAAGATGGTTCATATGGTTTAAACTGTGATCGACTAAAATCGTGTAAACATCACAATTCAACGATCTTACTTGAATAATCAAATAAATATTCTATACTACAATACCTGCACGAAAGAAATGGTTAAGTGGCAACAGGACGCTTAGCAGAACTGCCTTAGTTGGTAAGATTTTCTCAAGATAAAACATTTCGTCGTTACAAAACAAAACAGAAAAGAAAGAAGACGGAAGAGACAAATAGAATACACATAAAAAGAAACTTATGAGTAAACGTTCGTAACTAAATAGTTTTTTGTAGATATACTTTGAAAGTATGCCGTGTTACAGTTTATCTATCCGTAAATCCCACATTGCATAGGAAGATGCAAAATCAAATCCCTTGGTTATGATTACTGTAAATATACTTTGGCTGCCTAGAGTTAATGTAATTGTAACCCTTTTTTAGGACTTTCGTTTCCTTTCTCTTGCTGGAGCATAGAGACATGCGTAACACCATGATAATTGCTTTACTTGCCTTTCCGATCTTGGTAAACTTTAATCAAAATAAGGATTGTTGGTCTCCTTTCTCCAAGTGTTTACGATTACGATACATATTTACAAAGCAAATTAGCAAATCAATAACTCTTGCGTTAATCATATTAACATTTAAATGGACCATTAAGTTTACTTTCTTGCTACCAATCTGTTCAATGACCACTCTGTATTGTTCATTCTTTAAATTCTGTAGTCTCCATCGACTCGTATACCAGGTTTTCTGTCTCTGATTCCATACCAAAGTTGTAATCTGTCTGCGTGAAGTATCCGCATGAAAATGCATTCTCGAAATTCACTGAAGTTACAGAATGAAGTCTCACGTTGGTATGGAACGTGCGACTTCAAAAAAAAAAAAAAGGCCCAAAGGTCAGGGAAATTTAGTCATGTAATGAAACTTTTGAATAATTCAGAAACCTAAACCCTGATATGGAAATGACTTTAAAAGGTTATCGAAATGGAAAAGAGAGAGGAGATCAGTCATTTATGCTATATGTTAAATATGAAGATGTTAATTCCTATGACAAGCCTGCAATCCACAGAAAAGCTCAAGTCCCGGAAATAAAACCAACATTAATAGCACTTACTGTGCAAAGTACCACACTTTATGCAGCATCTCTTGTGATAAACGTCATCGGTGACAGTTTCATCATTGTTGAAATATCGATATGAATATTCATAACAAAGACAGTAAGATGGTCATGTCTATAGAATTAATTTAAAGCGTAATTTAAAAATCGCTATAATGGCATGCTGACAAATTTTTCTTAACTCAGCTGAGCGGTTTGAACCCTTACTTGTGGTTGTGAATAGATGAAAATTAATCGGATTTCTGTTTGGTTTATTCAGTATTTATTTATATATATTTTTTTTGTTTTAAGCTTTGTGAAACAACGATGTTTATCTTCATACAAAGAGATACGATGACAATCGTAGTCAATGGGGCAACGATATCCACACCTCGATACAACCCCCTCGTGGGTTATATCCTCCCTCCCATATACAGATGTAGATTTGCTTAAAGAAAAAAAAAAGAAGAAAGAGAAAGACGCTTCATTCGATTTTTTAGAGTTGGTGAATAATTCATGAAGTAAACTTAAACCGGGAAAACAACAATGAAATCAATAAGAGTAGCGTTTGTGGCGATTTGTGCTGCAGAGGCTGAAGTGATCGTTCCTCCGGGAGAGATTACTTAACACTTACGGGAACACGTTGGAGCCGTCTCGGGTATCGTAGCTCTTCGAGAAATAAAAACTTCTTGTTTTCCTTTTTCGTGTAAGGAACAAAACTCTCTGAACACAGATAATGCAACGTTTAATAGACAAATGTCCGCTTTACATGATATATATATATATAGTGAATGATATTATCTTCTTCCAGATTAGAGGTGAATGGTCGTCTTATTAGTATCTCACGTGACGTCCAACGTTTCTTGATAACACCCTGCAAATGTCTCTAGTTTACGTCACCTTTTCTCATTCTAGTGTACAGTGAATTATACTATTATGATAGCAAAGCAGTTTATACCCAGAAAGTCTACCGAGGTTTCCTTACTCCTTTCTCGGAGTGTAAGCTTTAACTAGTGACGTTTGAAGAGAGTTATCAAAAAGGACCTGACGTTACAAAAAGTATTGATAAGACGACCAGTCGACTTTAACACTCATTTAGTTCCATATTAACCCTGTGACATTGTTTAAATTTAAATTAACTTACATGCTTTAAGACGTAAGCCGCTCATGAAGAACATAGCTATTTTAAATTGAACTATACAATAACTCAGGGTACTTTTTTAATCGTTGCACCTCTGTAACCTTCAATTTTACATAATTTTATTCTTTCGTTAATTGATTTTTTCTCCTCCCTTTGGACTAATATTGAATCAGTCCATTTATTTGAAGCTGATGTATGCGTCGATTCTTTGTGTCAAGTGTAATATATACGAAAGATGTTTTTATCTTTTACCTGGCGTCTCGATAATCTCGTTTTATTTTTATCCAACGTTTGTTCCAGATACATATGCTCTTCTCCTTAATTCTTGTCTAGCAGAAATCTATCCCTCAGGCTAACGTCGCTGCTCTCAAACCCTGCCCTAATTTTTCCTCAGTGTACATTCTAACAAAATTCCTGCTTAAATCTGCAAATCCCACCTGCCTGTAGTAAAAAAAAAATCAGTATAAAGGATGAAAATTTTACGTGCCTGTAATGAATGACATGACCTACATTAAGATGGGTGTTTGGATTTCTCTTCTCTCGTCTATATATCCCCGTGTAACTTTAATATGTTTACAATTCAGCTTTTACGCTTGTTCCGAAATGAGAACAACCCTACGAGCTTTCTCTCACCCCCCCCCCTCTCTACATTTATTTGTTTTATTAGAAAGCAGATCCCATATCTTTTCTTTTCCATAGTCAACGAGATGGAAAACTATTATACGGACAGACACTCTTTCCCCCAGTGTGACGATTCCTGAATTACGTTTGTCACTTCAGTAAGCATACACATTTCCATGTGTTTGGGGCAATGTATCAGAAGACTTGTGTGTTGTAAACATCGTTTTCATCACTATTATACCTTAGATAAGCAAACTTACACAGGTGAGTAGAAAACATCAGAAACATGAAGCACGTCAACTAATTAACATACGTGGAAATATCCGACTTAAAAGGGCCTATAGGGAAAAAGAGGGAAGAAAACTATCAGTACATGCAGGTTACATGTGCATTGTCTTTCATTGAGAGATAACACTAGAGGGACTCAATTAAACACAATGTTGCATTTATGACTCAAACAACAAATTTTACAAAGTAGGTAAGTCTACTCTCCGCACGGGTTGATAGATAGGCCTAGTCTTCTAATGTTGCAGGGATAACATATTTAAGACCTTCATTTAATGTTCACGAGAGAGAAAATAAGCGTTTTCCAAAGGGGATTTTAGCTTACGGTCCGGGCCGAGTGAAAATTACCTCCACCCCGAAATAGCGACACACCTCAATAAAATGTCAGCCACTGCTATTTCAAACATGTAATGTTCGCCAGTCTCTAAAAGGCACAATGTGCATCATTTAGTATATCAACCATCAAACTTTTCAGGAAGTGAGAGGTGAAAATAATACTCATGACCTTTGACCTATGGTTCCATCGATCAGGAGAACGTTCGATCTCTTACTTGGGCACCCCCTCCCACCATGTTTCAAATTAATCGAACTTACCGTCTATGGAGATCTTGACAAACTTTTGGTTTTACACATACTCATATTGTACACACCCACATTTATATAGGCCTACACCCTTTCACACCCTATCCCCAATCATTAATCTCGACCTATGTCACCTGCATACCAAAAGTACTCACTTATAAGGCCAAATGACCCACCAAGTTAAAGTTAAAATGGGATGTAAGTCGCAACCATTTAAGTGTCATTTTTGACAATTAAAACAGCTCGATGGAGTACAATATCTTCGCTCTGTACGCGGCGTATACGGATGAGATAACCCACCGGGCCTCTCTGTAGTCGCAATTTAGGGGTTTCTGGGAAATTGACTTGAGATTACTATACAAACAATTCTGGGAAGTAACATCCATATCAGACAAATTGCATGCTTAATATGGCAAGTATTGATTATACGTGCGTCACTTTCGTATGTAAGCAAACTGTACAAATGTGGATCTTGCGAGATGTTAGCGTGAACTTTTCTGTAAAGGTTGAGGGTAAAATATCCCAACAATCCCAAAGTCTATGCTTTATCAGATTTACCTCAAGTCTATAGTCAGCTTAATTCGAAGATTTTATGAGTGCGAATGACGTTATTTTCCCCGGCTTAAGCTGAATATATTTTAATTCAACCTTAGAGTTAGTGGATTCAAGTCCTATCCATCTTCATTATCATCATGATTGTTATTGACATCATCGGCATTACAACCATCACCATCATTTTTATCATCATCACCACCATCGTCATCATTATGGTTTATTTTCTTCATTTTCATCACCATTATCATCATCTCCAGCAGCATCATCATCATCGTCATCACCATCATTACAACTATCATCATAATCATTCATCCCCATCATCATAATTACTTGTCAATATCATCACCATCATCATCATTATGACTTATTATCTTCACATTATTATCATTATCATAATCATCATTAATCATTTTCTCCATCATCATCGCAGTTTTTCTCGCCATCATCATTACAACCATCACCATTGACTCTATTGTCATCATTATTATCATATCATTATCATCATCATCATTCACCATCATCATCATCATTATGATAATCATTTTCGGAATCATCATTATCATCTTTTCATTACCTTCCTATAGACTAAAACCTAGCATAATTGGTGGTGCTATGAACGTATGTGCGCAATACAGTCGTCACTATTATTAACATATCTTATCAGAGAACAGATTTTGTTGATCCTGGTTACAAAGAGTCAAATATGAAATTTCAGTCAATTGTGAGCAATTCAAGCTTGTGTTTAATGCTCAAATGTAGGAAAAGAGAAACCAGGGAAACCTTAATTCGAAAATGGTTAACGTGGTTGCAATTCGATGTGAAATGTGAATATCTCAAACTGCGAATGTATGTTGAATATGCACATACTGGAACGATATTCGAGTCTATGTCACTGTGTTTCATTCTCGAAAATTTTGTTTATGTTTACTCATTTACCTAGATAACATAACTGCGTTCATAATTCCTAACACTACAGTACATTTTTTTTAAAAGAAATTTTGATGTTGTTCTTCCACTGCTTTCAGTATTAAGAGCTTAATTTAAGATATATCAGTCGTTAATACTTCGAACGGCAATAATTTGAATGTTTATGTTAACCTTTTTCAGCGCGTTTGCGCCCTCTTATCCCATATCCATTTATGACAAGTGAATTAACTAGCAAGGAAAAACGTGAAGACGTGAAGAGACTCATATTTTTCATTGGTATACAATAGATGAAGCACTACTCAAAGTGGACAATTCCCAATAGCCTTACGAAGCCCGAAAATAATTCATTCATTACTGATTCTTCGACTCATTGAAATGCAATGCAATGACAAATGTAATTGACATTTATCAAAACTATGCTTTAGGCGAACCACTTTCTATGGCGTTCGATGTGAACGCGTGGTAATTCACGGCAGGTGATCAAAAGTGTTTAAAAGTAAATGAATTATGACCACTGCCGCTCACGTGAATTTCAGACGTTGTCATTAAAACGACCTTCAAACCATGATAAAGAGATGAAGTCTCTCATCATTTATTTCAAGCTACAATCCTGTTCAGTTGCTTTCCATCCCGATCTTACGTGTGGCGTGTATGCATGTATTCATCTTAGTCTGACAGTAGAAAAATAAAGTCCGATGTTATTTGCTGACTCTGTTTTAATCTTTATAAAGGACATGATAGACAGTAAGGAAGCTTTACAGGATCGAGATAAAACAAATCTTGTTTATATTAGACAATTCCTCTCAGTTTTGCAACTTATTTCTCGTCCGTCTAGCGTCTAGTGTCTAGTGTGTTGTTTTGTTGAGCGAGGATCATTTTACAAATAAATTATACACATGTCGTTGTCATTCTTTGACATTCAGAATGGACATACTTTTGTCTTCATTTGGCTGTTCTGATTCTAACATTTACAAGATTAAAAGTTGGAGAAACAAATTAAAAACCAACAAGTAAATACAATGGCTGCAAACAAAAGAATTTGTTTCCATAGCGAGAAAAGAAGATACATGCCGAAAGAAGAAAACATACATATATATCTAAACATTTGTCATGGCCCAATTAGGCCTTATAAAACAGCGATTAGTTTAAAAAATTACGTTAAATTATGGAAAAGTTTTTGTACCATTTTTAGGTTAAGTTAACTTGGAGTATCAAGAAAGCAAATAAACTGTTAGCACATGTTGCGTGACGGTATACGGTGCCATATACTAGAGCTAAATTTTCTGAATTAAATCCAAAATTTTAAAATTGTCACTTTTAGGAGTAAAAGTCACATTGGCAGGATAACTTAAGCCATACTCAACTGAAGAACTGTAAATCAACGAGCAATCATTCTATTTTTAATTAAAGGTCCACATTGATCATCGTGATGATGTGTTTGCATCACCTTTGCGGTGTTGGTTTGCGTATATTCAGTTCTGCAAGCCTGACATAAACTCATACAGAGACACTAAATAGGTAGTAATAAGTACAAGTGCTTTTCAGACCATTCAAAGTAAACTCCTTAAGAGACTTAAGAGTAAGCGTATAACATGACAAATCAATTATGGTTTCTACACAGAATTTAAGAGTACTCATCAACTTGCCGTCAAATACTCCACCCCCCAACCACTTCCCCTTCCTCATCTACACAGTACACATTCCTACAGTAAAACACGACTCGCATGCATGTAAATATATATGTGCGTATACGTTGTCGTCTCCACTCGAACGTATACTGAGTTGAAACTTGGGTAAGTTCTTAGTCACCTGACCTTTAATTTCGTGTGTAAGAAGCGCTCGATCTTTGGTTGTACGTGTTCATGACGGTTTTAAGGTTTTACAGACTTTCTCTCTAGAGTCAATAGTCCCGACCTTATGTTAAAAAAAAGATAAAAAGAAGGGAAAGAAACAAGACGGATAAGAAGAGCCGTAAAGGTCAGTCATGTCTTGAAATTTGGCGGTCGAATGGGCTTTGAGAGCATCTTTTCTTTATCGGGTTGCACCTTTCAAAGTGATAAACAAAAAGGAAAAAGCAAGAACTTTGTAACAAATTCGTAGGAGATGAGGTATGATTTGAACAATTAACCAAGAGGTAAAAGAGAAAGGAGAAGGAGAGGTGGGGGGTGTTGATGAATACAACAAACCAGGGCCGATTATGAATATCTACTTGAATGTAAACAGATTTAGACTAAACGTTTTATGCCGATGTCATTATAGACCATATTTATTTTTAAGGGCATTTCTTTTGAAGGGTTATGGCGGGATTGTGATTACTTTTCATTAGCCAGTGAAACGATAACTGTATTTAAAACTAAGAGAGCCGTTGTTAGAGGATGACGTCATTGTTCTTAATGTTTATTGTTTCTTTCTTAACAACTCTTAAATGCCTTCGCCATGACAGTTTATTTTGCAAAGTTCAAGTAATAAAACGGGTAAGATTTATGCAAGTGACACAGACATGTGGCTTATAGCTGATGTACGTTTATGTGTCTTGTTAGACCGTCACTAAGCAACAAGGATGTACATCAGAAGATTCTGCGACAGGTAGAAGAATCAGAAATGTGGTGGGCAGAAAGAAAAGGATACGTTTTACTATGTTACAGACGGGGGGGGGGGGGGGAGTTTGCATCATAGGGAAGTATGAGTAATTTTTTATTTCATATATTTACTTTATTGACGTTGTATATCAAAGGAAAATTTGATATTCTCTTACGTCAGTTTACCCTGGTCTGTAGTTTTGAAAAAAATCTTTGTCAACGGGCATTGAACTTCTCTTACAGCATGTATGTCTGAACATCAGAGGACCCATACTTACTCATCTACAACATCGAAGGCTACATACCAACCGTGTGTTCATCTAACCCAGATGTATCAAGGTAGGTGTATACACGTACGTTATCCCAATAAGCGTGGAGTACGTTCTGTTTAATTTTCTCAACGACATAGATACAAGATATAATAGTCCTTATCGAAGATCAATCAGTGTGGTTACATATTTCAAATATCTTTAACTTACTAGGTTATCTCTCCATCAACATACCGCTATTGATGTATTTCATCAGCATGTTTTCAAGTTCGAAAAGTGAAAGACGAACTGAAAGAGTCTTTACCACGCTTCTCCCAGTGAAGCATGTCAATAAGGCCAGGGCGCCCACGCTTGACAAGTTAAGTACTTCCTAGCCTTCACGGGAAATTTAGTGTTTAAGCATGATCGTTTATTCCATGCGTTTCCAAAATTAGCATACTTTTAAAGGAAGCAGTGCCTTGTAAATGATTCCCATTCTACCCTATACGTTTTTTTCATCAACTCAACATTTCATTGGTGGGTGTATATGCATATTTATCCACGTAAACTCCTCATGAAGTCCGCAGCCTCTGGCAATCTGAGTCGATATCGAGCTACGAACCAAATAAAGAAATCTATTATTTCATTTTTTTTTTCTTTAGGGAGTTATCCCTTTCATCACCTTGTCGTTTCAGATAGAAGTTCGAAGACGGTATATTATGTTTGGCATAAGACGGTCAAGTGCCATATAATCAAGTTGTAAGAAATTAAAAGGAAATCCTTTCGGGGAAGGATAAAGTGTATGGTAGAAACATCGAAATGAACGTAACGAGTACCTCACGGGATAAACAAGATGGTCAATAAGCCAGCCAGTCAGAAAGCCAGTTAATCCTTCAGTTTTTCACTCACAAAATCAGCGAGCCACATCAATGAACAAGCTAACCAGTCAGTCAGAGAGACGATTAATCAGTCAGTCTTTTACTCAAAAAGTCAGTCAGATAGCCAGTCAGTCAACCAGCTAATCAGTTAGTCAGAGAATTAGTTGATCAGTCATTCATTTATTCACTCAGTCATCCAGCTAGTCAGTCAATCCGTCAGATGATTAGACAGAGAGTCAATTAATCAGTCAGTCCACCCACTAATAGTCGGTTAGACAATTAGTTGATCAGATGGTGTTTCATTACAAAGTCAGCTAGCTAATTAGATAGAGGGCTATTTAATCAGTCAGTCTTTCACTCACAAATTTTCCAGCTAGCATGTCAGTCAAAATCAGTCAGCTAGCTAGTCAGTCAGCCAGCTTACTAATCAGCTAGAAAATTATATAATTGATCAGTCAGTCTTTTACTCATAAACTCAGCAAGTTAGTCAATCAGCGAGCTAACCAAACAGAGGATAAGTTAACCGGACAGTTTTTCACTCACAAAAGTAATACAGATAGTCATTCAAACCAACAGTCAAACAAACAGAACGAACGATAGAAAACCAACCAGTCAGTCAGTCAACCAGTCATTTATCCAGTCAGATATGGTTTATATATTGGAATTTTGGAATTTGTGTTCCATTTCTTTAAAGAGATGTTTCTGTTTCTGTTTAAGATCTATTTTCGTTTCATCAGTTTTACTGTAAACAGATATGTTCAAAAGAAAGTTTGATATAAGGATATCATATTTGATCCAAATTGTTACGGACTTGACGCTGTAAAATGTAATCTTTAGGTTTCATTCAGGCTTCTCTGGTCAGTAAGCGCCGTTAAGTAACTCATTCAAGGTTTGAATTATCAAATAATATTTACAATAATGACTTCTTACGTGTTAATGAAATTTCTCCATTCTGAAACAGTTTTAAGGAATGTGAAATGACTTTAGTTAGACAATTTCACTACACTTTTCACTGACACACTTTGTCAGTTTGTGTTAACTTTGCTGCTTATTTTTCGGCTGCACATGACCTGACAAAACTCAACAGTGGTAACCTAGTTTCAGGGAAACTTAGGAAATTGAAACTTAAACCTCAGAGAGTACAATAAAGTGAAGAAAGAAAAAGTATTAACTTTCACATGAAGATCTGTATGAATGGTCGCCTCGACACTTACAGACAACCTGGTGAATGCCGCACGAAACAAATGATGAACGCGTACTGTACAATCCCACATAAAACACCCATGACCACACAGGCACCGAATCGGACCCATAAATATATATTGGCTTGTCATGTAAGTCAGTCACTACTATGAACATACTGAAAACTTAAGCTAAACGTAATAAGTTTGGGTTGAATTAACGTATGGTGAACACATACTGAATGAGATGGTGGATGTAGTTTTCACTTCTTAAAGGTAAGGTATCTCTTGTGATATCAATCTCTTCTTGATAACTGTTGCAAGCGTCATTGGTTTACTGTTACACTTTGCAGGTAGCAATGAAACATCATGTAGACCTTTTGTATGTTTATCGTTTTGCTATCATAATAGTAATATTCGCTGTACACGAGGAGAGTTTTCAAGAAAAGAGTTGGGATTTTAATGAGACGACCAATCACCTTTAAGCACGCATTGACAAAACTAAATTAATGATTGAATGCACAACTAACCGTTGTTACGATCAGCGACCTGAAGGAACGCTGAGGGTAACTGTGATATAATATCCAGCTAAAAATTCTGATAGAGTGAAGAGTTATATACGATAATCAGGAATGCTTGAGGTCACAGACTAATTAAGTTTTAATTACTGTGGTATGATATTAAGCCGTCATGATAAATTAAAGAAATAAGATAACCATTATTGTAACTTTCTATACCATAGTCTGACCATTTCAAAAGAACGATATCTCTTTAAAGTCTTATCAACTAATTGAACATTCATTTAACGAACTTGGGTGTTTCGTCGCCTCTCAGTGTAATCAGGACGGTGTGATGAAATGTTTCACTTGACAACTGAATAAGACGAAATCGTTCCGTCACTCGTTGCTCTAATCTTTGTACTGAGAGCAACAGCAAAAGGAGGTGTTACAAAAGAGGTGTTACAAGGAGGTGTTTGACATGGCCATTCTAAATAACAGAAGTGAATTAGTGACTGTATGTAAACAAAGAACTAAGAACCTATTATGCAACTGTATATGATTTAAGCCAGCATTCGAGAACCGCATATATGGCGCTACCCACCCAAGTCTTAGATGCAGGGCCTGCACATGGTGATTTGTAATACTTTACTGCAACCACATGTCACAGAGACCTAGAGAAGGAACAGAATGCTTGCTGTTGTAAGTTACGGGCGCTGACACTAAGTTAGAGCTAAATATTCTTCAAACGTAAAATGGTGGTAAGCAGAGGAAAAGAACATAAAAAGGGCCTTGCAAAATTTTGCGTGTAATGCTCAATTAGCTCTCAACATATGATGGAAATCCAAATTTTTGGTGAAAGTGGCTTTCTAAAAAATCAGCGCTGATTTTTTTCACTGGAGTTACCTCTATAGTTATATTATGTTGAACAATGCGTTCTCAGGTAAGTCTTTACAAAGCGTTAAGTTGATTGGTCTAGTAGTTCTCACGAGATGCTGGAAATATCAATTTGGGGGTAAAATTCACTTTTTTTCTCAAAAATCAGTAAATTTCACTCTCTCTAATAAAAGTGATATACCTTGAATATTACATTCTCAGGTAAGTTCTTGCAAAGGTTTGCATTAAATGCTCAAATATTTCTCAAAATATACTGGAAATACCAATTTGGGGCAAGATGGTTTTTTTCCCTCAAAAATCAGCAAAGTTGACTCAATGTACTTTACAACGAGTACATCTTGGACATTTTGGCATCATGCACAACCTTACCAAGTTTAAACTTAATGGTTCATATACTCATCAATGTATTCTGGTAAAACCATAATAAACCACCCAAAAGGACTCAGCTGTACCCATGGTCACTCCACCATGGGGTACCTCAGTGGTGTCACTACTCGTGAACTCCAAGCGTTTCCATGGCAACCATTCTTCAATGGGTGCACAGTACAATATAAAGCTCCAATAGCCAAGTGACTGCAATATATCATCTTATATAATTATTCGTCATCTGAGTTAATTGAGATAATTATTCCTCATCTCAGTTTCTGTGGTTACCGTACGGGTCTCGAGAGCTGGCTCAGTCACTGACTTTTGCACGATTAGCGCGTTTGATTTTGAACGTAGCGTGTCCTTTGTACCTATGTAAGTAATATGGTTTTTTTTGTAAATTTCCTTTCATTGATTTTAGCAATCATTCAGCGTTTGTATTCTGAAGAGTGAGGAAGTACTATCATCGTTACGAAACACGTTTGTAAATAAAAACCTACTTCTACTCCTATCTAGTTGAGCACTCTACTCTTGGAAAGTTTTTAGTTGTATTGGAAGATGGAAATGCCCATCGCTGCCTATCTTCAGCCCTAAGTGTATAGGCCACACGTTGCACCTATACTATGCATATGTTGCCCTAAGTTAACAAGAAAAAGCATACATCAATCACCGTTGCATTGTGTGTGTGCTCGTTGTTCCACAGGGTGCATTAAGTGCACGAAGTTTAGTTTACCATTATTATTAAAATTTTAAAATAGATATGATAAATCTGTGTTGCAAATTGAAATAATAAAATCACCTGGAGTAGTACATCGTGACTTTATTTTGATTTTTGTAGCACTTTTTAAATATGAAATGGGCAATATTTCCTTCATTTGATATTGCGCCTACTCACTTCGAAAAGTTTTGCTTTATTTGAGTGTACTTCGTTCACAAAAGACAAAGAAAGAGGTAGAAAAAGTAAAAACCTTTATTGCCCTTCGAACGCATTGCCTCTAAATCTACTTTAGTCGTCAGCGTTTGCTGGAAAATATGGCACGTAATTGAACTTACAAGTGCAGGTAAACATTAAACACAAATAAAATTGCTTTCTTTTCATCCAGTCCAGGCTTTTCTGATACTAGATATAAAATGCTTATTTCTTTCTGTTCACCGGATATTTAAAGAACAAACTGCTCAAGTGAAAAAGTCTTTGTTTGAATTTTGAATTAGTTAGATAAGGGGGATATAACGTTAATCTTTCATGGAGTGTGCACTTACTGTATTACGTGAACGTGTTTCACTCCCTTCGTTTCAGGAGGTGAACTAGAGGGTCAAAGGTAGCTAGTGCATAGCTGTAACGTGACGTACCTTCCATGTTGTGATGTTGATTTATAAAAAATTCCAATTTTCTTTCTTTCTTTTTTTTTTTTTTTTCAAAATGCTGACTTTGCATCTCATCAGTGATTACCTATGTGTGCCGTATAGAGTGAAGACCTTCATACTAAAATTTTGAGTAGTCAAGGATACACCAACTGGATCCGAGTCCTTTTTTTTTGGGGGGGGGGAGGCATATACTGTTGGTGTGACAGTGACATGGGAAAGTGTACTGAACATCTGAGCTTTGGAAAATTTTTCCATAGTTGAATGTTTTCAGATGTCATTTAGTGCAACAGATGTGTAAAATTGCAAAGTCGTTCCTTACAAAATTCGTTATTAGTCTTCCGTTTTAACATTCTGTAAGCAATATTTTGTGGATCACATTTGGGTGTGGCTATGTTCCACGCTCCCCACCCCCACCCCTCTCATTGTGTTCACCATATACCTGGGAGAAATGTCATTTCCAAAATCAAGCAAGCAAAACAAAAATCGACGAACAGATGACTGAGATAATGTTTTTTTTTTTTTGGCAATATTATTTTTCAACTATTCATGTGACATCGTCCATTCCACATTACAATCGAACAGAGCACAAAAAAGTTGTATGTAATTAAGAATCTACTACGATGTTGAACAGCTGTTTGCACGCGCCATTCATAATGCTCAGGCAATCAGCCAATCAAATTAAAAGTTCAATACCGTGGCGATCTGAAAGATAAACAGCTTTGCTTAAAAAATATGAAAACTTATACATATGAGATTCTTTACCTTTCTATCAGTTAAACATAACGATTTTACCAGAGGAAGCTTCCTTAGATGTGAAATAACGCTTTGAAAGTTGTGCTTTAGCACAAGATTGAAAATATGTGACGTAGAACCGACAAATACTGTTTTCCACTTTTTGCACTCATGTTTTCATTCATTGTTTTCATTTCATGTTTTCATTCATTGAGACCAGTGGAGTTGTTACTGTGATGGACATAAATTAAAATACTGCTAATACTGTAAGACCCACCAAACCGAGCGAAGGTAGCTGTGTAATTACCTCAAAGGTATTTCTATCCTTTATTTGTCGGTACCAGTTCAATATCATTTACAGAGCAACGTCATTCAATTTAACTTATCCTTAAACAATTAGGTAGCTCTGAGCAATGCTTTGACAGGTAGATTTTTGCCATTCCCTGGTGAAGCAAAGGTTTTATCACCATATAAGAGATCAGAACAGTACTACAACCCACAGCTTGAGTAAAAATCAACAGCAATGTTCAATCTAGATTTGTCCGTACAACGTCAGAACCGATTGATTTCTAGCACCAGACGCGTATCTCAAATATTTACTAAAATAATTCATTTTCCGAGTACTTTGAGATATTTCCTGAAAATGAGTACGATGTCTTGCCTACAATAATGTTTGCATCTTTTTAAGAGATATGAGAAGCGATGGTGGAGAATTCCTTTCAGAAAAAATAAGTATGTGGCAGTCTTTTCGACGGATGCAATACAAAAGCTAAACTAGTCGTGTAGGTGCCTATACAGACGTATATAATTTAAAGCTTCTGAAACTAGCTTCTGAAACAGGGTAGTTAAATTCCAAAAGTTTGATATCATTTGAAAGATGAAACAAAGATTCTTAATCCGTGTGAATGATCCGTGTGAATGAAAACGTTTAATTTAAAAATGATTATGAAGAAGTTACTGTGTACTTTAAAACCTTTCAAAATACCGCCAAATTAAGAGCTGTGTACCCGTAAGTACTGCTAAGAAGACTATGAATATTTAAATTGTTACGATTTACCGGTATTGCTTTTCTACAGCATTTGTATGTTGGGAACACCGTTATTCTAACGGTACCCCACGGTAGCGTAGGCTAGAATTTAGCTACTTGAGTACGCCTGAGGATGGACGCGCTCTCTGGCATTTTACTCAGCGTTTCTACAGCAGCACCAACGTAGCCTACATAGTCAGCCCACAAAACCACGATTTTGGAACGAAAGCCCTGTAAATGGACAAATTGTGCTGGATACATGATTTTTCGATCTGAGCTGCATTTGAAAGCCTGATCGAAAGGGGCAATGGCGAGATTTTGAAAGATTTCTGTGCACAAAATTGAAAGTTCGACGTCACTCTGTTATCGCACGTGTGGACATGCTGTACAAGATACGTGAATGTATCCTGGTAGTGTTGATAGTATACTGATGTTCAGCAGGGTATCGCTACGTGTGCTAGCACTGCCACTGGTATGACATTGTGAGCGCAAGTTGTGAACAATAATTTACAAAGGGAAGAAAAACTTAATCGAAAATTTCTTGCTCGTGATTACTTTCAAATGTCTTAATCAAATCTTGTTTTCGTCTTCATACCAGTTAGCGAACAATGAACTTAAAACTGACACTGAAATTCACACAGGGGGTTCTATTTTGTTCGACAAAGAAATCGATGACGTCACTTCCAGCACGAATTTGAAAGTTACCTTTAACAATACTGACTATGAGTAAACTTATAGCCAGTGAATACTAACTGAGCAAGTGAGTTCCGTGGGCCAATGTGCAACGGTGGGCTGGTATAGTTCAACCACAGTTAAATCCCACTGTAGTGTATACACAGAAACGCTGTTTTGGCAAGACCAGTAAGCTGTTTTACATATTCGATTTTTTTTTTCAAAGCTTGTGACAAATTTGTTGTGGGATTCTTTTATCACATATTTTTAACAGCTAAATCGGATGCACCGTGAACACATTCTCTGTAATTCGTGTACACTGCCACAACCAGGCGCCCGCACTTCATCATGCAACATGTTTCAAAATAACGCCCTCTTTTAATTCCAAACAACTTTACAAGTTCTCCATTTTATCATCCGTCAACTAACTTGTATGAAACGGTTATACTTTTAACTATGTCTTCATTGCCAGGTTTGCTTTGCATTGAAATATGTCACAATGCGTTAGGGACCAGTGGGACCAGCTTCTAAGTTTGCAATGGTTGTTCTCCTATTCGTCTTGTATACACGGTGCACTGTATACATGTGTACATATGTTACCGTGCGTGTGCACGCGGTGGATCAACCTCGCCTGAATCTATTTCTAGGGTTGCCAATGTACAAACATCATATCAGTGATTGCTTGAAGTAGATTATCAGGCATTCATTTGCTTAAGAATCATCTTCATGCCTAAATAACATACGTTGGGAGGAGCGGGGGGGGGGGGGGTGAATATTTAGAGTGATAGTACTTGTCTGCATTGCATTTTCATAGAGATAACCCAATGACATGAAATAATCCTTCCAACCCAAATCTTCTGCGTTTAACCCTAATAATCGATAAGTTCACATTCTTCTGGATAAAACTCTAGGCAGTCGGTATGCAAGACATTTCAAAACTGTATGTACTTTAGTCTTCATATATCGCACTTTTTATGTAAAAAAACATCCGAAATTAGGACGAACTTGGTACGCTCTGAGGCATGGCTTGGACTTTAGTACGGTAATTAGTTCAACAAGAACTTCAAATGGGACTACTTGGCGATAATTATAAACAGCTGTAGCCGACAGAAAATTGCGCGTTACAAAAAAAAAAAAAAAAAATGGACGAGTGAAAGAGGGGGCGATGAATGACGTGGATAAAATAGCTTACCCTTTGTCTTGGTTATGTTTCGTCCTGTTTATAGCTGGAAGCACTTCTCCTTAATCCAGTATACAACAACAGGTGCGGAATCTAACTGAAAGAAAACAGAGGGGGAAAAATCATTGCTAAAATGGCGACCAAAAGTTCATTACAGTGCCCATTCAATCTATTTGGACAAAGATCAATTATCTATATACCTAACATAGATCTGGAACAATGTTTAGGGGCTTTTTTTCGGAGTTTTTCCAACAAAGAATCAAAATTTAAAAAAGACAGAAATGAGACATTTTACACACGGTGACATTAAATCTATTCCGTTTGAACTGTTATTACCTGGTATTCCTTTGTATCAGCCAGTCTTTAGACCATCTACTGTAGATCTGAGAAGTTTTTCATCTGCTGGTCCTTATCTCTGGAATAGCTTAAGTAAACATATTCGCAATAGTAAAAAACGATATTTTTAAGAATAATCTGAAGACTCTTTTTAGAATTTCCTTCCCAAATCTGGTTTAACTATTTTTTTTATTATTTTTCTTTTTCTTTTGATATTTATATCGTAATTTTAGGTCGGTCCATTTGTTTGTTTCTTTGTGTATGTGTTGATTGTTTTAATACTTTTTTGGTTTTACTGTATTTTGTGCGTTTGAGAACTTCTTTAGGGCTAGAAGCTTTATAAAATATATTGATTATGATTATCGTAAGCACTCATTAATGAAAAGGATTTAACACATATCGTATTTTAGCGCCATGTTGAATTAATATTAAAATTTATTATTCATGACATAATTCAGGATATCTACAGTATAATTTAAAAATATGGAATTGATTACAGATATCTAACCTTAACTTATGTGAGGTATTTAGAAGGAACGTGGAATTGATCCTTCTTATTTTTAATTTAACTTTGGAGATATTTAAATGTGTTTGACGAAGATATCAGTAAATAATTTGCATATATCTTGCATAGTTTCGTCGTGTTGACAATTATCAAAATTGTTCTGGAAATATCCGAAATGGAAGAAATATCTAAAGCTACACTTGAAATGTCTAAGCTAAATATATGAGTCCGAAATTTGACCGGCTTATGAAATTCGATTATTGTATTTTTTTTAATCTGACTAAAGAGATATATGAACATGAATTAATGCGAAAGTGAATTAAATATAGTTGAAACCGTGAAAGAAATGATAAAATGGCTTCCATAGGTGCGTATATATTGTTAACCATTGATCACAGACATCCCAAAGTAACAACGGACAGGCGTCTACTTTCTGACTTTTTCACGTCAGAGATAGGCTATTGCCTATTGCAGTGGCTAGTGCAAAAAATTTCCTCCCATATTCGAAATATCCCACCGATCGGTCATGTAAATTTACTACAGATCAACACTGTCATATTTGGGGTTGAGCGTGCTCCACGGTCAAGTAGTACAGCACAGGTAACGGAGAGTAGAGAACAGAAGTGTAGCCAAGTGTTTACTCTTAGCAGTGTACTACTGACGTAACTCAATGGTATACACGGGAGTAGTACACTATTGTTATAAATTACCAAAAGACAATCAAATGACGCAAACAGGAAGTAGCTGATGCACAAAAAGTGTGACTGGAAATTACAACATATTGTACTGGTAATCCCGGCAAATGACTGTTCTTTCAAACGTTTCAGATAACAAGTCTGCTTGGAATCCACCTCGCTTGTGAGAATAAATTCCATATTGAGGATGAGTATTTTGTCAAGCTTTCTTAGGGGAAAAAATGAAATCCTTCTTATCGATAAATGGTTGCATACGAGTTACTGTATAAATTATTCAATTTTACATGTCTCCATATATTAGGATTTATTGTCGTCTGATATGTAGATGTAGCCATTACCTAAAGTTTGGCCACATGGGGAGGAATTTCAATTGCATAGTCGAATTAATGTAATCATACATGTATCTTATGGTTACCAATTTAAGACATTATTCAAATGGAAGATATGCATCACACGAGATGTATTTATCTAAATGTCATCTCTTTGATCGTGTGAATATGGACATATGTTTCATGTTATGTCACCACGGATTAGAGGGGTTATTTTCTGGATAACTTGGAGGCTTTGTCATAGTTCCCGCAAATCACCAGTGTCAGCAAGTTCACCGGACAACATCGCCTGTTTTGCCTTCAAAATGCTTAAGCCGGGGCCAAATCAATGAATAACAAAGCACAAATGAATATCTGAACGTAAAATCATCCTGAAATATAAAACATAAGAACAGAGAGAATCTGAGAATCTTTCCTCTGTTGGTTTGACTGGGTACCTCCTGAAATTTGCGTTTGTAATAAAGCGTGGATAGGTTGAATTGCACCAATGGTACATTCTATTTAATTTACTGTTTTAAAAAACACGTATACAATAACTGAATGTTACGCCAGTGAGCATAACATCACCAGAGACAAGGAAAAAAACTACACAATTTATTATTTTTTTTAATATAAACTCCTGCTGCACTGATATGACGAGAGGACAAAAAAAAAAATCTCTTCACCGAATTGAGAATTTGCTGGAGAATCGTAGAGGAGGTTAGCAAATGTCAAACATCGCCAGGGAATTCGTGGAAGCTTATACCCAGGCTCTCAATGGTAAATAGAGTTGATAGAATTTACATTCACTTGCGCGCATCTTTCCATAATCTCTTGCACATTATCTCTGATTTTCTGCCCGTTTTGTTGACGTTTATTGCAAACAGGCATATATCGATAACAATTTTCAATCCACTTTTAAATGTGTCAGATGGATTAGACCGTCGCTTTTTTCCCGTTAAACACGATAGCTAGATTCTCGCGACACGCACGTTTCGTTTTTTGTTTCATGGTAGTTTCTTAATTGGACTAAATCATTTGATGTACAATCCATCGCCCGGATCGCTTTCTGCATTAATCATCCCGCTACATCATTTAAGAAACCTTTTAACATAGCACATTTGCTCATCTGCTGATCTTAAACACGACTCTTATATTTTCTCAGACGGCAGCATTTGGGACATCTTTTCATCATTTCTTCCATTTTTTGCATAAATATTCCAATCGAATGGCAGCTTTTCAACACATTTTTTTCAGCTCTATTCTCACTAAGTATCGAGCACTCTATATCGGGAACGCAAATCACTTACATTTATTCTATATATAAAAAAAAAGAATAAAACATATATACATACATATATCAGAATACGGTGGAGTTACTCCTATATGGTTTTGACTATACAGAAAGCCGTGGGAAACACATTACAAAATGTCCAACACTTCAAATTCAGACAAGATTAAACTTTCCATTTAATAACAAGAGCGCAACTGAACAACTGTCTTTAGATAAATCCTGTTTATGTTTACATAATTCAACAAGCACAAAAAGTTGTGATTTGTTAAGGAACATCGTTGTCGCTTAATTCTTTTTAAGAAACAGTCATTACCTGCACATTGGTAAAAAGTTTAAGACGTTGTACAGGTACACAGAAGACGTATGTGAGCAATTTCTCTCGATTTCTTTCATCTATACTTCCACTGCTTTCACTGCAGTTAAACCATGTCATACAGCCTAACGTATTGACATGAAGAGGTGTATATCACAAAAATACCCACAAGTACCACACCAACATGCAAAAATACCCACACGTACCACACCAACATGAAGAAATACCCACATGTACCACACCACCATGAAGAAATTTCCACATGCGCAACACCCCCAAGATGAAATACCCACACCTACCACACCAACACGATGAAATACCAACATGTACCACACCAACTTGAAGAAATTTCCACATGTAGCACACCAACATGAAGAAATATCCACATCTACCACACCAACATGAAGAAATTTCCACATGTACCACATCAACAAGAAGAAATACCCACAGGTACCACACCAACAAATGAAAGACCCACACGTACCACACCAACAAGATTAAATACCTCCACTTACCACACCAACTTGATAAAATACCCACACGTACCACACTAACACGATGAAATACCCACACTTATACCACACCACGATATATTTGAAGTAATCAGTTACAATTTAATTTCCTAGAGAGCGGTGTACACACATACTAATCGGACATTTCATTATTAATGACCGTCATTAATATGCAATATTTATATATATTATTACATATAATGTACAATATGCAAATTTCAAATTGAAACAGGTTTTTGTTTTCGTAGTGATTTAAATTGAAAGCTCTATTTGTTTTTAATTTGTAAGTTTACAGTGAGAGGTTGTCGAACCGTGCTTCATGCATTAAGGATACACTATCGCAACAAGTGATACAGAATGCGACCTTTATTCTGGCCTGCTGTGACAGATTCCGCCGTGACATACCTTTGACTTCTTATTATTATTTTTATATTTCAAAACTTGTATGCGATAATGAATCCAGTTGCAAAGGAATTAAATCGTAATGGATGCGGTAATGGACTGAATTGGATTTAAGGTATGACATAGGACGCAGTGCCGGTTTAATCAAGTTTTCCGTTAGTTTGCACTGCGCGGATTTTGGTGTGCAACCGGAGGCCTAGGCTTTGGTTACAAATGTATATCTTACATAAACTATGTAAATATCTGTATAAATGAAACCTAATTATTTGCTCTTCTCAATTTTATATCTTGACATGAAATCTTAACCAGGACGTTTACGTCTGTGAAAAGGGCACGACGACCCACCACATACTTATTCATCAAAATGTATAATCAAAACCTGCACGGTGATACGGTACGTATACAACAGCGTGTATATTGAACAGAATGCTGGTTCCCATTGCATTTGTTTGTACTACCATTCGATTAAAAATAAAAATCACATTATTTTTAATTTAGTATAGAAATTCCCCCTAGATATGTAAAGCCAATGATTTATTGACTTGGACTAAATTGATCTCATATCTCCCCTCACAGTTTGAGTGACGCAATAAATGACGTAGTGACTATTAATTTGTGGATCATGTAGCTGTTGCAAATCGGAACATATAATAAAGTTTATAACAAAAACAAGTTATTATTATCTACCCGTTTCTTAAAAAAATATAAAGACATCATTGTCTATGCCTCATGTTATGGAGCCCAGTTGACTGATTTTAATATTTACTATTTATTGTCAGAAGAGGATTTTTGGTACGGTAGCTTTTTGACCAGTGTTTGTAGCCTCTTCTACGAAATATATCATCATTATCCGATGAACAGGCGGTGTTGCAAGTGCAGCAGTTACACATTCTATTTGGAGGTAGTCCCCCCTCCCCCGGACTCATCAACGAAATCGTTGTCTTCAAAAATGACTTTTGCATGTCTGCCAGAAGACGCAAACCTTTTTATATGCTCATGTAAAAACAGTCATAATATGGAGTTAAGTAAGATCGTCAAAATATCATTATGAAGAAACAATAAAATGGCATCAAGTATGTCCACCATTTGTAAGCATAATACCATATTCAACGACAAACAATTAAGACTCCTACCCTAAGAAAATGGTTGTCATGATTATCTCAAACAACCCCCTCCCCCAAAAAAACCCAAAAGAAACGAAAAGGACAAGAATAAAAAGAACCTGATAAATAAATTTCCCCGTTTTTTGGAGCAGAGGTAATTGGAATTTCCTTATTTTCTTCTCCCGATTTCTTCTTTCATTTTTTTTTTGCAGATGACGTCATCTTTGCGACTGTAGACTGCAAACGTTTCGGTTCTTTAAATACGTGACTGATTTGACAACGAGTGCAACGACGAAAGCGTCTTGACATTCATTCGATATTTCTTGACGTTCGATATATCTCCTTTTTGGAAGTGCAACGTATAAGTTTACAGAAAAGGACAGCAAGGACAGCAACAGGAGTTTATCCCTACACTTGACAATTACCCCAATGGTCACTCTACTGTTCCCGTGTATCTGGATATGTGTCTCCCCCCCCCCCCCTCCCCCTATCGCCAATCCTTATAGAGGAAATATAGAGCTGTTTACTCATCACATTGAGATGTGAGATTCTGCTTTTTGTTTGATTCATACGTCAGTCTTTCTATATCAAAGTAATGGCTTTTCAGACGCGTACAACCAAAGAGCAAAATTGCGTCATAACGAACGTTCAGATTCCGTTACATATGAGAGCAAATTAAGTGTTCAGAAGCTAGGATAATAACATGAATCGGCCTAGGCTATACTCTTTCTATGCCTAAACATTATCTCGGATACCTATTCTAACCTGAAATTATACGATCTTCTAACCAAAGAAAATTTTAGACAGAATACATCGTCACTTCTTTTCTTATTTACGTGAACAAAGGGAATACTCTACAGCCAACAAATTTCGATGTTTGCATCACATGCTGTCTTTCTGTTTTTGGGGAGGGAATCGTTGATTAATCACAAGCTGGAGAAAGCAAAACGTTATATCTAACCATCTATTACCACGTATACATACGTCGAAATGAATGTTAGACATTAACCGTGGTTGTACCTGGCATGACAAACTTATCACGATACAATTAGAACGACGTCGGCGTAAATACATGTTATAATTGCTAAAGCTACTTGGACATAAATGTACGATTGCAGCAATTAAAGAGAAAAATAACAGTACCTTCTTCTTCTTTTATTTTATAATGTTCGAGTTTCTGAGAGTAGAGGTAGACATTCTGACTTTCAGATAAACTATGTCTAATTAAATTTGGATAGCAGCTAACCGTGATTGCATATGGATGATTCCCTGTGACATGGCCAGTTACCCCAGAATAAAGTATGTCTGTCAACAATGAGAAGTTCAAAATTCACGAAATGATGGGGTAACAGTCACGTGAGCTTGACCTCTATTATGACACTGAACAAGGAATGCCATCAAGAGTGTATCTCCAGGTCCCCAATCAGTTTACGAGTTAAGGGAGAAGGACGATTATGTTAATTTTGATGATACTAATGATGATGAAGATGATGGTGATGATGATAATTTTGATGTTGAAGATAATCATTATGAGGATGATGATGACGATGATGACGATAATGATGACGTCAACAAAAGCGAGGATTCTGAAAGTGATGATAATGATGAAGATAATGATGGTTAAGGAAAAGCCCTTCATTCTGTTGATCTGAAGTCAAAATTGGTTAACATAAAAACAGGAAAGAACGAAGACTTTAAGTAATTTATTCGATTGTCATTTAATTATAATAAAGTAGTCATAAACATACAAGAGAGATCTCATATGCTCCATTTTATGGCATAGTTGAACACAGATCTGTTTATGGGTACCCACAAAGAAGAAAAGGAAAACAAGAACAAATGTTTACGAAAAGAAAAAGCAACTCCACTTAGAAAAAATAGCCATTAAAAAGGTTCCAATTAAGAAATGACGTTTACGTTTACACCCACACTGGTAATTGACATCTGTATGTAAAGGACAAGGTTCTTGAAAAGGAAATCGTAAGTGCAGGGAAAGTTATTCTCTGAGAGTACACTCAGACGTATAACTTGATTGATGGTCTGTTGAGATATTGCTAAGACGCGTGTTAGTGGCCCCAAATTGTATAGGCTGACGATAAATGTTGTTTCATGCAATGTGATTATTGATCGACACGTAACTGACTTTCCATTAATGTCCAGATATGTCAGCCATAATAATCGCATAGTGGAGCGATGTTTAGCTTGTGAGTCTTATCGTGACTAAGGAGGAACAATCCAAAATCACAAATCTCGTCTTGTTCGTCCGATGTCAGGACATTTCGACTTGACAAATCACTGAAATACTGAAACTGCTATCAATCAAAATATGTAAACAAAAATCGGAATAATCTGTTGGACTCATGACAGAGTAGATTAAGTCATAACCTAAGTAACAGATATCTTTTACTTCAGAGGATTTAAACTAGAATACAAGATAGAAAAGAAAATGAAGATAAAAGCATGTGAGGTAAGGACTCAGAGTTGGCACAAACATCTCAATATGTGTTAAGATATTAAAATTCATATTGCTTTCTTTTTTGTGATAATATGATACCATATCTAGATATATAGGTCTTGATAACCACCAGGGGTGCATCCTACGTAATTCAACTCGTGACAGAGTTCTTAATAAGTCCCTTAAAAATAATTTCCACGTCAGAAATGGAGCTATAGCCGAATTGTACATCTTTAAGAGCTTGTGTTTGAGGTAAATGCTTCAAATCCTCCTGTTGACTCAAGACACAAGAAGAACGAAGCAGGTCGAGAGGTCATTCTTTTCTGTTGTTGTTATATAATTTCGTATGATCAATTGCCTATATATGTATATGTATATACAAATATTAGTGTGTCCATACAGATAGAAGAAATGAAAGAAGAGCGAGTGACATTATACTATATTTCAGTCCACTCACGGGACCAACCTCAGGTAGCATTTAATGATTATAATAATGGCAATGTTACTGTTAAGGGATGATCCGCTTGCCTTGACTGTTAGGCTCTTCCATATTTTTCGCCTGTAGAAATTAGACTCGTTGCCAAGAATACTACAATCGGAGAGGAACTGTGGTAGAGAGTGATTGTTCTGTTCACAATGCTGATAGATAACCCCCTTTTGACTACCAAAAGATTTCATGAGATGTTCTTTAAATCTGTCTGTGACCCTTTACTTGTTTCTCCGATGTATATAGAATTACAGTCAGAACAATTGATTTTATAAATTACATTGTGAGCATAATGGAGACTACACTGATCTCTGAAACTAAAAAGACAGGACATCTTCTGTGAAAATACCACCCTACAGTTCACCCGATCCCCCCAGGTGTTTTTCAAAATCTTTTTCAGATATTTACCGATTTTATCACTACTAGGACCAATGTTAGGTAAATTAATATAAAAGATTTTCCCCTGTGATACAGCTTCTTTGGCTGCAGGACCCTTTCGTACTTCGAGAGGTAATATCTTGGTGTAGGACTCCATCTGCCATAACAAACGTATAGGGTAGCCATTCAGTATTGGTGAGAATATTACGTATGTACATTAACTCAGTTAAAAATAAATCGAAGGACGGGCAAAGTCGACGAGCACGTTCATGAAGAGCTTTAAATACAGAGACCTTATACTTTTGGGGGGCTCCAAGAATTCCAATTGATAAAAAGACCTGTGAAGGAAGGTTTTCTGAAAACCGAAGTGATTATCTTGCCATAGGTGTCAGTGTTGACAGATCTTAACAGAGAAACATCTAGGAAAGAAAAACGACCATCCTGTTCCACCTCATTAGTGAAATTGATTAATGAGTTAAATGAATATAACAAATTGTTCAAGAAATCTGTAGAAATAAGCAGAAAATGTCATCAACGTACCTGAGATACAATTTTAGTTTAGGACAAATATGTACTAACTTGGTCTCAAGGTGACACATGAATATCTCTGCAAAGCAAACACTCCGGGATGAACCCATGTCGCAACCATCAGCCTGCTCATAGATAGAGAGCCATTGAATAGAAAATGTGAAGACGCCCCCTTGATAAACAGGTTCTTAAGATCTTAATACAGGTAGGAATGCGATATATATATATATGTATATATATATATGTACATACGATATGCTATTTGTGTGTGTAGTATACATATATATATAGCCTAGTGTTTCCTTTATCCTTCGTGCATATTGACATATCTGACTAGCAACGTATATTTCCTCTCTAGAGCTTTCGAATGCAGACAAACTCTCATTTCAAATAAATCCTCATTTTAAAGATTGTAAATCATCTGAAAGCCCTACAAATGCCCCCAACAGAAATACAAATGAAGTCATAATCTCTGCTTTTGGTCGTAATGTAAGAATCAGATGAGGTAACGCATTATTCAAGGACCCGGCAAATCCACTCCAGCATAAGAAAACAGTAGGCAGGTTAATCAATCTACGTTTGAGGGTTTTTAGACTTATCAAACATTCCGTGAAAGCCATAAAGGGGTATTAAATAGCAGGCCGATAACATCAGCAAATAACGTCCCATTGTTTGCATAAATGTTATGATCCTGGTCTTAACTGTTACGTGTTTCAATCACTACTTTAATTTTATTGTAAATAGCAAGAGTCAAAAGTGGAAGGTGTTTATCACTGATAAAGATAATGATGTTTCTTAGAAACACTACAGTCTAGGGGTACCCATTGACGTAGGTTCCTTGTCAAGTATCTACTTAACTAACTGTCCACCTGCCCGCTTACAGTCCTACTTAATCTACTAACTTAACGCTAACTTAACTATACGCTTTGCCGTCTGTCTACTTATACACACACACACACACACCCACACACACACACACACACACAAACACTTCTCTTTGCACGTGACCAACTAACTATATACCTACTGTCTTTGTCTACCTAGATCCTGACCCTGTTCTTTTATCTATGCATCTGTCCGTTTATTCCTGCCTATGTGATGATAGACAGACTGCCTATGTAAGTACCGCCTATGATCCAGTGTAACTGAGACTGAAAACTGAGCCATACTAACAATTCGTGAATGCGAATGTATATACTTCCTATAATAATAGAATTCAATTTCTTTGGCTTCACACCTAAGTCTTTTTCCTAGAGGATGTGGGATCGCGATTCCAATGGATGTAATACTTTAACACTGTAATAATACTTTAATACTGTAATAATACTTTAATACTGTAATACTACTAACATATTTTTTTAATTATTGAAATTTATGATACTCTGAGTACATCTGTTTTAAGCTTCACATGATAGCATTGTGTATGTTTGTGTGTGTGTTTTTTTTATAGATGTCATAATGTACTTTCGTTTCTAGTTGAAACATTACAGTCCTCCGATTGAAGTCAATGGACTGAATAAAGTAGATTTTATAACCAGCGAGAGTTTAGGCTCATCTCATCAAAATTTCATAGGAGGGATAATTAAATCACAAGAAAAAGTTTAGTCGGATGCTGAAATGAGCACAAAAGTAACTAAGGGTGAATGTATCTGCGTTCACATGAGACAACGGTGTCTTGATCAGATCAAGTCCGAGCGTGTGAACACAACTTGTTCACGTTCTCCCATACGAACGCCCCCAATGGTGTTGATGGAGGTCACGGCCACTCTTTCGTACCGTTAATAACTATATACAGTAGGATACATCTCAGGTTTCACCTGGCCTGTAGCGCACATTGTCGCCGGTAAACCCTTTCCCCATTAGCTTTGATTTATTCATACCAGACGCATTTTGAGGAGCTTAATTTAACCAAGAATTAACGATCTTGATTTCCCTCATCGAGTTATACATCTCATTCTTTTTTGTAACCTGCTTAAAGTTATATCGCAATACACACGTCAAAAAAGAGTATGATTGAATATCTCTCACATTTGCAGAGGCGACAGCTCCAGGGACAATCTTAGAATGTTACACCTTTTCAGAAGATCTTTCATCTGTCCATCAGCCCTCCGGACATATTGATCTCGATCCCGAGTACGATTAGTCGTGGAAAGCTTCGTGAACTCGAGAATGTGGTAATGTACCTCGAGTCTGAACCGAATTAATCCTTACTCAAAATAAGAGCGCTCTTCGATTTGTGTGGAATATTAGAAACAGGCCTAGCAATATTTGAAAAAAGTGGTCAGCCGAGAAGAGATGCAATCAGAAATAAGGGAATAAGTAAAATGAGTTTTTCAGTCAGAAAAGAAAAAGAAACACTTGAAAGTTAGAAATATCTACCAAGCAAGATGAGTGTAAATTCAATGTCATACTCAAGTTGCATTGTCACAAAAGTGACGAGAAAGTGTCTTAAGTTTTGAGAAGACACGTACACCTATAAATTTATTCAGCCTGAATTTACGTAAGTCCTATGACTGGGGATTCCTCGGCTCCATTAGTAGATCATGTCGTTCTCTATCTTGACTTAAAGAGGAGCAAAATAATGCTTGCGCATCTCTCTTTCTGGGTAAATTTACAAAGAATGCGATGAGAATGTCTCGGTCCTACTGGTTTCCTTTCCTCCTCGTAAGATTAAGCAAACAGCGAACATTTATTTTGTGAGTATTTTTTACCTTTATCGCCCGCGGTACGGTTCTTCATCACAGGTGACTTAAAAAGCCTTTTGATATATTGGTGCACGTCAGGTCGCGATTGATACTTGTATGTACAGTGCACCCTTTTTCCTCATGAGGCCCTCGTTGTAGTTATCAATCAACCGCGGTGATACTGTAGTCGTTTACCCGGGATCTCCGGACAGCCCCATTTCTTGGCGTATGTGCCCTTTTACGTTAAGTATCTGCAAATATACTACTCCAGTTTGAATTGACATTTACGAAGCTTCGCGACCTCAATTTTACACCTACAAGGCCAAGCAAGGAAAATTCTTGAATTTTAACAGGATTTCTTGAAAAACGATATCACCGGGGAGGAATGTGTTGGACATTGTATTGTACAGGTCGCAGCACTCCAAAAATAATACAAATTAAATCCCAAGAGTGTGTAATAAGGAATGTTTTTAGCTACGAGCGTCAAATATCGATAACTAGAACGTTCGAGCAGTAAGGTCAAATGAAATTTTAATTTCAGTGCCCACATGCATCGTATTGCTTTTGTTTTTTTTAATGAAAAATAGTACTTGGTAGTAATTACGACACTCGTCACTGCCAGCTCATTCTCCAGACAAGAAAGAAGAATAGCTTCAATATATTTTGAATAAACTTGAACTAACCAGAAATTTACAGACGGAGGAATTGGGAATGTCAATCAAACCATGTCCATTATAGAAAATGAATCTTGGTTAACTTTTCCCGTCGAATACTTTGACACACCATTTCGATGTAATTTCATATGATGTGAGTTAACCTCGGAGAATCAGACGCACTACTTTTTTATTCGTGAAGTCAAGATTTGATGATTGCTCGAAAAGACCAAAGACCTTGCTACCCAATAATTGTCTCAGCAAATGCGTGTCTGTCTGTCTGCATGTCTGTATTATTTTGATTCGATTTGTATTTCTCATCAGGAGAAGAGAAGGTGCTGAGAATTCTCTACAACTTCAAATTTTAAATTCAGTCACATTCAATTGAGTTCCCTATCCATGAGGTATAGGTCGACCTATGACATTGACTAATTCAGTAATCCTTGCTAGAATGTAGGCAAAAAGAAAGGTCGTTGGACACCTGAAACCCTGTACACCGTTTAGCCACATTCTTCCAAAATTCTAAGAAATCTTTTGACTGGTGTTAACAGGTTGGATGTCAATCAGTGTTATAACTTGCTGCATGGCTTTCTTCGAAATATTTCAGTCCTTTTATATTCCATATAATTTATTTATGGTGAAAAAGAACTCTTCATCCTTTGAGTATACTTTCTACTCTATAACACCCACTTGTTTTATCTTCTATATGTTACCCACTTTCGTAGAGCGAGCTCACTGTAACCCTATTCTTCATGCTTTGTAAACAACCACTCTCTTATATCACCCACTTTTCTAGATCACATACTTTTCTATATAACTCACTTCTTTAAAGGCTGTTCCCCACTTCTCTACATCACCAATTTCTTTGTATCACCTACTTTACTGTATCATCCATTCCTGTATATCACCCACTTTTCTATATCCCACTTCCCTATATCACCCAACATCTCTATGTTACTAACTTCAATATAAAACCGCACTTCCCTATATCACCCATTTCTCTATATCACTCACTTCTCTATATCATCAATTTCTTTACATCCCACTTTTTATATCACTTATTTTTTTCTGCCAAACACTTCTTCATGTCATCCACCTCTTTATATCACTCATTTTTCTATACCACCCACTTCTGTCACCCAATTCTCTATACCAACCTCACCTCTGTATATCACCCACTTCTCTATATTACCCATTTTATCTTTCTATATCACGCATTCTCTGCATCACCCACTTCTCTTTGCATAGTTAATAAATGACATCTGTTTGTCGTAACTCCAACTAAACAAAATATCGAAGGTCAATTTTCATCTTCATGAGATTAAATATCAGAAGATCATTCAAAGTCGAATTACCGTCCGTAGCAAGACGCTAAAATATTGATTACTTTGGACAAGTCAATCATGGCGTTACGAAACGGTTTCATATTAATCTGATTATTGGCTAGTGATTACGGAAACAAACAAGGTTAATGTAGTTTGGAGGGAAAATTGATCAAGATAAAAGAACAAAAACAGATGTATAATATAGTGCCATAGACACTGTTTGTAGATATGGTTTGAAATGTACAAGACCGACATATGAAGTCTCTGTCGTTGGTATACATAAACGAAAAAGACACAAATCGGAGATAGCAGTCACATGCTTTTGATGGCATGGTGCACAGCTTCTGAAAGCATGGAAGGATTTCAGCAGGAAAATAACACTTTGAATAAAACCTGAGGAGATTCCGAGTTGAATACTGGAACAAAAACAACTAAGGAACCATCTCCCACTACATTATACTCGCAAACGAAACGTTCCGATTTCAATCATCAATACTCTGTTATGTCGTGCATTGGTATCAAGAATACATTGACTAGAAATATTTGCTAATGGCCATAATATGTAATCAGTATTGTTGTAGCCAATCGGAGAGGGTTCCGGTGCTATACGCTTCTCTTCAAAGAGTTCATTACAAAAAATGTTTCAGAATTTGTCGCATGTATCATCAGTGTCTCAGAGAAAACCCGAAACAAATGCATATTGAGACTATTTTTAATAGTCCCTCAAAGCCCGGGAAAATTGCATTTTTCTGAGACATTCCTGATTTTAGTAATAATGTGCTCCTTCCTCCCCTGGCGTCGTCTAAACGTTATGTTCCGTTTGTGCTCTATTGTGAAAACCCTTGATACATAAGTGATTCTTCAAGTTGCTATAACTTCATTCATAATTCCATTCATGAAGTGTCTCCAATAGAAACGGGAAGAAAAAAAAAGGAAACTCACAAACACGCATGAGAGACATATTAATTTCTCCCAAACATCAGTTCGTTCCATCTAGAAGCAATTACCTCTACGAAACGCTTACCTTTCAATATTAAAGTGAGAGCTCACTGACCCAGTTTTCTTTGCCAATAGATCTACCTTTTAAATTAAGAGATAATGATCTTGGTGGTCGAAATATGTAGTTCATTTTATGCTGACGGTCTTTCTGGTTTTCCTATACACGGGCTTAAGAAGTAAATTCTTCGAAGCAACCATGCAGGTCATTTTACGAATATTTGATCTTTTTTCTGTTTTTTTTTTTCATTTTTTATCTAGTATTGCATTTGCCGAAGTACAGGACTGCTTGAAAGTCTGATCTGAATATACCAAGATACTTTTTTTAATGGAAACAGTGAAAAACAAACCACCGTGGATACAAGTTGCAACAGTATACTCTCTATATCTAGGTTACAAAATATTAATGCAAACCCTCACCTGACCTGGAACTGTATTTTTCTCTTATCTTTGCGTTGAATACAAATTTTGACTGTCAGCTAGAGAGAGGTTCAATTACTTTATGCCACTCGCATTATAATGAATGAAAAACACACTATAATCAGCGTAGTTCTTTCGACATGTTATAATGCAACACGTCCGATGGTTTCATCCTTTGAACTTTAATATCCTTTTACAAGCACATGACTGCACGACTATTTTCTATTTTCTGTTTAAAGCATCCACCCTGAGCGGTAAGTTGCCAACAGCTCTCCAGTTCCAGCCTGAGCACCATCTAAGATCACCGGGTGGAAAGATCACCCTGCATATGTTTAGTTCGACAAGTGGGACAAAGAGAAGGAAAGTGAGACCATTCCAGAGTGTAGATCGACTGTCAGAAAAGTCCGATTGTGATATAAATGTATATATAGATATATATAGATACATATAGATATAAAGATAAGATTTATGTATATATAGGATGGAATGTCTTTAACATTTGAAATTTTCCAGTGTATATATTCTCACAAGGGTTTTTTTTTTTATTTTTACAAACCTTATTGTTTTAAATTAAAAATATATTTGTTTTATACAAACCGTATTAACGATCGCCACAAACCCATTCATAGCAGTTTGACCAGATTCAGGCACTAATCGATAAGTGTTACATGAGTGGTTTGTTTATTATTTCAATCATCTCGTGTGGAATGCCAAAAGTGCAATTAACTGTGAGTCAAGGACCGACATGTACAGCCGTGTGTCTCTCTGATGGTGTTGCCCCGAGGTAACGTTTCATGCGTGCGTGTGTGTGTGTGTGCGTGCGTATGTGTGCGTGGGAAAACGAAATTAAAAACAGAATGAAAGTTGGTTAAGTGGTCATTTTGTTAAATGAAGGGACACCGGTCACCATGGCAACATCGGGAGTCTGACAATACATTTATGGTTTCACTGTTGTTTTTAGAATAAAGCATGTCGGCTAATGACTCTTAACCCAAAACCAAAGCACATTTCGTAGAAGACAGCGGTTTGTGTTTCGTCATGTCGAAATATGAATGAAAGGGATTCCAAAACAAATTAGTATAGCACAATAAAACAAACGAATATACGCAAATATGCGAAAAACATCACCTTGAGGCTGCATGATATAACCGAGAACTTCTCAACGAACTATGAGTTTTACCACAATTAAGGAAAAAGGGACATCCATCTAGAAAAGAGCTGGCGTCACTCGGAAGTTGCAGAGTAAGACCTTGAATGATAATCCAGTGACACCGTGTTTATATTTATTACCGTTTTGGAGTTTGATGAAAATACAAACCCGATGATGTACAGTGTAAGTTTTTCTTTTAATATAATTCTATAAGAACTACATATATCGAAACGCCATATGTATATATCAACAATAAGTAAAAAGGATAGACAAAGTTCTTCTCGCTCGCGTCGTTTAGTTTATTAGGTTGTTAAAATGAGCTCATTTTTTTCTACTTTCTGAGACGACATCATGACGGCTGAGAGCAGTATTTCTGTCACGCCTAAAAGTTACGAAATTCTGAAAGAAAAACTGAATTGCGACGTTTTGACAAATCATTTATTAGATTCAAAGATGGCGGTAGCTACTAAGAGCATCACCAATCTTAAAATTTGACTAGGTTTGGCGAAAATCCAATTATTTTATCTTATGTTTTAAATATCTAAAGCTATGCAGCGAAATAACTAAGCATGTAGCCTTTTCTGACAACGGGGAGGCTAATTGTCCTGAACAAATGGTCAGCTGAATGAAGAATTGCTGTTAACTAATATCTCTCGATCTATTTACCGTTGCCCATTATAAGAAATGACCCATGCAAGTATGGTCGCCTGTATTCTCCGAATAGAAACTGTAATTTTCTCTTTACATCTATATGAGTTCGTTCCGCTTGAAGATTGACAGCTAATACTTGTAACAAAGTGCAGAGCTTGAAGGACAAGGGAAACTTCATCGATTGTTAAAGTAGATAATAAAACCTTTTTTTTTTTCAACGACGTAACGGTCTTAAATAAGATATAAGCTTATGGATAGGATCCGGGATTAGACCAATCAACGAAAGGGAAAGAAAAAAATTGAGCAAATGTCAAATTTCCTTTAAAAAAAAAAAACAAAAAAAACCCAGAAATTATGAAAAACAAATATTAATAGTGGTCAATAAGGAAATGGCAGAAAACAAATTAAAGAAAGGGTTGCCCTCTACTAAAACATGCACGTATTGTTTTGCAAGACGTTTGAAAGTTTGCAAATTTATAGACTAAACAATTGATGTTAGAGTCAACCATAGTTCCTACGAACGGTCAAACTTTCAATAGAGCTCTCTCAGTTTTGGCTTATTGTCAGAGGTGGAAGACCTGATAAAAAACTGTTTGACTTTTTGGCTTTACTCAATGACATTTGGCTCTTTTTATGTCCTACTATTTTTCCATCAAAAAGACCATTTTGCGGTCTCTTGTCTTTTTGGTCATATTTGGACACCAAAGGTGAGGGAGTGAATTCCTCGAAAAAGAAGTCTGGCAGTGCGGGTCTTATACCTCACATATCAAACTTGTCGGTAAGATGATGTCCTCTGGAATTGGAAGATATACTGCAGAAATTCACGCAAGAGTGATATATATATACTAATTACCAGAACAGAGAGAAATATGACATGAAAGTCCTCAATTTAAGGCTACAGTCATGAACATTATACCGAATATTTGTATCCGGAGTCGACCGATGCTTCGAACATTGGATCAGAATCTTTTAAACAGTCTTCGCTGCCACAGAGGGGACAGAATTCCTGAAATGGGTGGGGTTTGTGGATCTACAAACAGGGGCAATTAAAAAACTTTTTCCTACACCCACCAAACAAAATAAGCAAATGATTTATATAGACCATTACTATACATTTTAAAAAAAGTAAGCTTCTTTGAAACCCGAGATCTCAAAATAAAGAATACCTGGATGCTTTAAACGGCGTCGTTTTCTCACCATTTTTTACAGATAGATGTTTTCCTCATTAATTGTGAAACTGCTGACATGAGATTCTTATTTCAAGGCTGGACAAATGGAAGCTTGTGACCTAGGAAAAGCCATTTCTGGCCATTTGGGGGTTTGTAATTCAAATATTATATTCTTGTACTCGCCGCGTCAACCGATGGTGGGGTTTTGCTTAGATAATCCCGCTTGGCCTTGGCCCTCGGACAACCCCCCACCACCACCTACAGAAATCCTGGACAGACTCCAGATCCTCCAGATAGGGTTTACTGTATTTCACCAAGCAAGATGAAAAGAAAAGTAAAATCATACTTAGGAAATAATAATTCGTTGAAAATTCAGTTCAAATCTGGGCATCAAAATTTAATACCATTTTTATCTATTCCACCGTATATCAGAAAAACTTTGCCAATGGGAGAGATAGGGCAGACTCCAGATCCTCCAGATAGGGTTTACTTTATTTCACCAAGCAAGATGAACAGAAAAGTAAAATCATACTTAGAAAATAATAATTCTTTGAAAATTCTGTTCAAATCTGGGTATCAAAATTTAATACCATTTTCCATCTATTCGACCTTATATCAGCAAAACTTTGCCAATGGGAGAGATAAAGCCCTTCTTCAGGGGGAGGGAGGGGGGGCGATCGGTCATCAATCACCATGCATTACTGCTCACAGGTCAACAAAATCCAAAAATTTACCTCCCTCCCCCCTTCCCCCTTCCCCGCTAAAATGTCGAGCTGATCCGCTGTGTAGAGATACACAGTTATTTTGATTAACTGTGTCGGATCTTTAGTGAGTGTGAATGCAGTCTGTAGCATATAAAGGCTGGAATGTTGTAAGACTGTTGCTCAACTTCTCCAAAAGCTCAACTACCTACCGTACCTCACTCTTTCCTGCGGCACCCCTCTCATCCACTCTTCAGCCCGCCCTACTGATACTCATACAAACAATGTTTTCAAAGGCACGATCTACCGCAAAAGTGTCAAAAAGTGTAATTCACGAAATGAAGCTGACATATTTATACTTGCCAGCTAATGTTTTGACGTGATCACTTGAAAATATGACGTCATATAAACAGTCATAATTCACAAACAATGATTTGACAGCTTACACACTTTTGGAATACACATACATCTGACAGGGTGTACGTGGAAAGCCAACAACTCAGAATTAAGTAGCAAGTCGCTTTTACACACGTTAAAATGACGTTTCCACATTCTCCCATTGTATGTAGCCATACCGTCCACTGCAGTAAAGGTTGGCATACCGATGGTAGATTTAATCAGTTAACAAGTAATACTTCGCTGCATTAGACGCCAGCAAGACGAGCTTTTCCGGGTCATAACGAGGAAGTCATGGTTTTGAAAGGAAAACTTATTCCCCCCCCCCCCCCCCTTATCTCCATTCCAGCCTCACGTGCACGCTTGAAAAGATTTTATGAGGTAATGTTGAAAGCAAGACATAAATTAGCAGTCTTTGTCCATCTCTCTTTGTTGTCATAGCATCGGTTGCTAAGATATGCTCTGGTAGCTGTTGGCCTAATTCAAGCAGGCAATTCGAAGGACATATATGAAGTAACAAGGTAATAGCACTAAATTATCAAAATTAATCTGAAAATGTAACAATTTATGCTTTCCTAACACGTGTCTGTTTATGGAAACGAAGTTTAATTTTCGAATATGCCCACTGTAGCACTGTGTGTGCGACTTTCAAAAATGTAATTGACAGCTCTTGTATATGTAGTATATACAAGCCTAACGAAATATATAAAATGTGTGTGAATCAGTAGCGGTGTTTGTTAGGCAGATGTCGGAACATAAATAACTATAACTACAACTACAAAAACGAGAAAAAAGTCCAAACTTTACAAATATGTGTGACTTTGTGGAACAAAGATATTAGCAATCGGGATTTATAGCCGCAAAAAAATAGTGGAATATAAATCTATGGGTGCTATCATACAACGCAGCGTGGATGAGAAGAAATATCGATCGTTTACAGAGACAAATAATCTAAAATTATGGTTCAAGATTGCCGAGACGTGCAAAGATGTGGTGTCGAAACTTTTTGGGTCGAAAGATATTTTAATTAATTGGATACATTTTCAGTGTTATGAAATACTGTTTGAAATTTACTACGAATTACATTGCGACGAGCATGTCATTAACACTCAAGTGGTTTTCCAATGGAGTCATGAATACTCACATGTATATCCAATGAAGATGAACATAAGAACATAATCCAAGGTAGAATTATCTTTGACATTGGTTTAAAGAGACTGATTCCAAAGCACCCTTAGACTGACGACCTAAGACATAAATTGTATTGAAAACGCCCACTCCTAAGGTTATTTTAATATTTTAATACAAATAAAGTGCAAAACAGTAAAAATGACGTACCGTATGTACACAGCATACGCCTATACCGATTACCTTACTTCAATATACTCAGTGTTGATAAATACTTCAATCAGTGAGGCTACTTCTATAGGCACAGAGATATCCTCAATATACTCCTTTCACGGGAAAACATTTTAAGATGTAAAGTCATATCGATGGTACTACATAGAAACACAAGAATACGTTACTGATACGACTATGGTGGCCGTAAATATGATCATCGCGATGATGATACTGGTGAAGATAGTAATGATGGTAATATTAATATTAGTGATAATGACAAAGATGATGATAGCGATGCTAATTTAGACGATATTATAAGGTCAAGGTGAGGTTGTTGATGATTAATTTTAAGCAATCATTGGGTGAAATGCAATCGCGACCTGGTCAGACATAAATGATTAAAATATTAAAAATACTAGAAAAATTCACATTAAATAATCACTTCAGGCTTCTCATAATGTTGTTTTTCCGATGATAATGTTGAATTCCGATGATCACGATATTACTTTCTTGAACAATATATTTTGTGTTTGTATATTCACTAATAGGCAAACGACCATATGTTAAAATTTGAAAAAAAAAAACTTGTTTTGTGAGCGATCTGTGCTCCTGCGGCATTTTAAAGAGGTTTTTTATAAGAAGAAACATTAGAATAACGTGACATGTAAGGCAGTTATGTAACTTACCCACTCAAGTTGTTTGGGTTATCGGTGTCTTTGAATTTAACATCTCCGTGTAATCAGTCACACGTCCTTCAAAAAGAGAGAAAACCAAAGAAGAAAAGAGAGTGATAATATAACCCTTGTTACAAAACAGAGACTTAATGTCTTCAAGCGAATGACAATCAAGCTTCGAGTAGCGTAGCCTGTATTTGAACTGATTCGGTTGAAAGAGGTATGGACATAATTCTTCCGTAATTCTCAACCACGCATTTATAATTGAATATATTCTAAAAATATTCATTGCTTGCAACTGAAGTTAGACGTTATCATATTTTAGTAACACATACCACAGAAGTCACAAACACCGACACCACTATAAAAAAAAGTTATGGAAATTTGGGACAAATATCGAAAATCTGGAGCCATCATCGAGAAGAATAAGTTCCCATAAGTATAGTGGTCTCATTCACCTCATAAAAGAGAGTGCTATGTTATTCGTTAGATTCGAACGCTTTCATTACTGGGTAGAAAGACAAGAAATGGAATCTTCACGAAAACATTACTTGGCAAGTTTAGCAATTATTTCTGAATTTTTTTCTCAACGAAAACAAATATAGTACGCTTTGATGTGTTTGTGTGAAAAGATATATATATAAGGTTTCACAAAATACCAGTCTCTCAAAAAGTTGCAATGTTGGCAATAAGATTTCTCTATAGGAGACAGCTATTACCACGTTCAAAAACTAAAATATTGTAACCTTGGCTGCGGTGTCGGTATATTCATGGTTGGAGAAGTGGGCCTGTATGGTGCGAGTAAGGCAAGAGACAGGACCAGAAGAGATGGACACAGAGACAGGATATTCTGCAGTTTGCAGTTCTCGAATCTATTTACAATCTTCTAAAACGACTAAGTTTGTGCTCCACTACAACTACTACCTAAAACGCTATAACAGTATATACAAGTGCTCACATAGCACAAAAAAGGTGATGACCACTTGAGGTCTTCTTCTTTTTTGCTTTGCTTAATGAGCCCTTACATACCATCAGTGACTTAAACTGAAAATAAAATTAGCTAATCTTTTGCCGTTGGCAAGTGTTAGCATTGCGCAATGCTAACAAATTAGACTAACATACCGCTAACAATACAGGGTCAAGTGATAAACATTGGAGGTCAGAAACTAACAGTTTGAGGAATCTGACGTCACCAACTTAAACAAAGATACAGTCTTTCTCAAATGAAAGGATGGATTAGAGTACATCTCTGTCTATTTATGTGTAAACACAAAGAGCTAAATTGATAAATTCATCCAAAATACATCTGTACATACTGTAAAACAATATATGTGCAGTATTAGAAAGATGGGGAAACCTTTTTACTCACACTTCCTTAGAATATCATCAAGTAATTGCCAGAAGAATGAATCACGTGGTTACAAATCGGAATTCTCCCATTCAAATCCATGCTTTTAGTTGTTAATGATCAATCTTTGAAATCTTTAACTTAGACTTCGACTGTCTCAAGTTATTAAAATTTCTTTTGTTTTAACTTATTTTTTCTTCTTGTTCCTTGTGAGGAAGTAGAATCCCAAGTCCCTCTTCCGATATCCACAAACAAAACGAAAGAACAAGAAAAGGATAATATATTTGCAGAAAATATTTCTATAAATTTCGTGTAAATGATTTTAAGGTAGCAATTTCCTTAAGTGAATCCTTAAGTGAAGTTATTCCAAGCAGCAGGTACAGTGTATTTAATATTATATTGGGTTTTTAAATTAGAAAATTAGGGAATAATGTTATCAGAGTTATGCCTAGTAATAAAAAACATGGTTGCGTTTTGTAAAAAGCCTTGTAATGGAGGTACACAGCAACTTGGAAGTGGCTTGAAACATTAGGACAGTAGTATGGTAAATAACAATATACCCGAAAATGAGTAAAGAGAGTTTCTTAAAAGGACGGTACGATGGAGCCAAAAAATGTTCACCAGCAATTGAAGAAACAATTCTATTCTGAATTAAATAAAGTTTGTCGGTAAGGATGGAAGCAGTATATCCCTAAACAGGAATACAGTAAGTAAGAAATGGAAGAATTAAACAGTTGTAAATAAATGTTTAACAGAACCTTTCTGGGAACAACGTTTTTCAATCGATAAATAATACCGGCACCTCGAGCAATTTTATTACAAGTATTGTTAATATGAGCTGACCAACTTAAGTGTTGATCAACAGTAATTGCAAGAAAAGTGGTTCACTCAGGGAAAGGAATAAAATTGTTATCCAAAGTAATGCCACCAGTCTTAGGGTCGATTACTTTTTGTTGAGGACGGAACAAAGTAGCAGTCAACTTTGATGAATTCAAACAAAACTTATTGGATATAAACCACTTACTAAAATAGATCATCTCATTAATATCACAAATACGTAAGGATAGTTTGGTTTTGTCATAGAAAAATATCAGCATACAAAGTAAAATTAAGCTTTCCGCTAGCCAAGGGTAAATCATGTAATCAATGTAATCAAGAAGGGGTCCCAGAATGGAACCTTGTGGTACACTTGATGTGATAGGACACATTATCCATCTGGCATCAGAAATATAGATAACTTGGTTCCAGTTAGATAGGTAATTTTTAAACAACATGAGTGGGAGACCTTTAATTTCATAATAATGTAATATGTAACGCAGAATTATTATGGTCCAAAGGGTCGAACGCTTTGGGGAGATCCAGAAAAATAGCGCAAAACAGCCTTCGCTTCTTAAAAACGAAATTCAAAGTATTTTCGATGAAGTGAATAAGTGCATGGGATGTGGATTTATTAGGAAGAAAGCCATAATTGATTTTCATACAAAATATCATGTTTTGAGAGCGATTAAACCAGACGATTGTACACTAATTTTTCAGAAAACAGCTAAGATAAAAAGTTGTGTAGTTTTCTTTCAATTTCTTGTCTTTATGTTTGTAAACAGGAACGACATGTGCTATTTTAGGATTATCGAGTACAAGAGGTTTATAAGGTGACATTACGAACCAGCGGTAATACAGCTAACTGCCTCAACATCTCTACAATGAATATCATCATGCCCTAGTCTGCCATTCCTTTTAGATCCCAAATACATTTAATGACTTCATGTTCATCTGTAGGATAAACAACATGGATTGTGCAGTCGGACTGGGCAAGCAGTTCTCAAAGTTAATCTTTGTATGCGGTATACCAGATGATAGTTTAGATCCGATGGTAACACTTATACAACAGGTGTTAGAAGAAATACAATATTTAAACTTGTTTGTTTCTTCCATGTACCGCGGACACTTTGATTAATAAATTGTGTATTATTACAGTTAAATTTATAGCAATACCTATCAAGGTTAGTAATATTGGTATGATCACAGACCTGCCACTTATCATTGTTCAAATTATGTGTATGATTAACATCATTTGTGCGATTAAAGGGATCAGTCATATGATCCAAGTCATCAGGAAGTGTGAACACACTATAGCCAGAAAGGGGAAAAGTTATACTAATGTTACAAATTCACAACAAAAGAATAAAACAAAAACATGTCCAGAGAATATGTATACGATAGGAATACTTCCTGGGAATGTTATATAGATGAGGACTTTTTGAAGACGCTTCGTTTTACCCTGTCATTCGGTAAATTGTTAAATGAGCAGTGACTATAATCCCATAAACAAAATAATTGTACAGAACAAAACAAACAAAAATGGAACTTACATGTTGGTTAGGCTATGTACACACGTAGCTGTATTCAAACAATTTATTGCTTCCTTTCAATTGGGGCTTTAAAATGTGATTTAATTTTGAACTGAGGAGGGGAAGATAAAAAAGGTTCAAAGATAGAACTACGCTCTAGATAATAGATAATTATGAACTCTAAAGGCAATTCTTATCTTGAAATCTTTCCGATATTTTCTTCTTTTACACACATACGTGTATATCTGTTAATCTACTTCTCAAGGCAAGTGAATGTTGAATCTTACGCTATATGTGTGCAGATGTCTATCGGCAGCTGAATATGGGAAACTCGCATTTCAAACAATATTCCAATACCTAGCTTCTTTACACTTGTTTGTGGTCACCTGTTAGTTGCTCTTGGCCTCAAGTTAGTATGAGACTACAGGGAGAACCTGTGACAAACTGCGGACTGCATTTCAAGAGCATCTCCTAAGTCCAGCCATCCACCAAATGCAAACGTGCACAATGTGCATATGCAAGAATTCAACACAACATAAGCATTAGATTGGACGGTAGAAACTCACATATAATACTCTCGGTACCGATAGACGTATAACACACTATCAGTTATTCATTTACATTCATACACTTTTTAATTTTCTTTCAAAATTATTGGCTGGACTTTGCAAAGTATGAAAAACAAATAAAAGTATGAAAAAATATCTCAGGATAACGAAATACCAAAACTTGTTTACAAGCAATAACTTGCAGAATTTATCCCTTTTTTCAAAACAATAATGCTGAAACGTGTATGTCAGTTTTATATGTAAATATTGCAGTCAGTATATGTATATATGTGAGAAAGCAGTGTAAATTAATCTATAAAGAAAAAATAATATAAATATTTTCATTTGTCTGTGCGACAGAAGAAGCATACGATCAAATACGAGCTAAACAAATTTAGAGTTTCTCTGGCATTTCATGTGGTTTTGTCTTTTAGTTTAAATTAAAGTGTCAAGACTGAGAAAGACTTGAGAAAGAGAAAGACTTTGTACAAAGCTAACATAGAGTGCAGCCTTTCTTTTAATGGACCATCGGCATTCTTTATACAAACAATTTTAGTATAGAAACTAGGTTTACTTTGAAGCCTTTTCTTTTACAAAAAAAAAAAAACAACCTAGTCGCGTACGTTATAGCCTTATTTAAAAGAAATACATGTGACTAGGAGTCCGACTGTTCAAGATGAATTAAATTGAAACATTTACCTTATCAATTAAAGATAGATTTTACCGTTATAAGAACATTTCTGTGAGGAATCGCAACAAGAATACATTAGCCTATAAATACAAAAAACCTCAAATAAATCTCAAAGGAACAATTTAAGTTACTGAAGGAGAGATGATCCTACTGAGCAATTTGTAACTACATGATCACACCCATAACGTAGTCAAGCCTAGCCCGACAGTCCGACAGTGCCCTCAACAAATTGTTCCATCATCCATCTTTTTTTTTATTGAGGGGAGAAAATTTTACAAACGGTACCTCACATTCTATTTTGCACACCCTCTAGAAAATTGACCTGCATGGCTGCGGGCCTGTTCATGACATCATACCACTACAATGAAACGCTTTGAAAACTTTTATTTTTCGTCTTGTGTTGAAACATGAACACTTTTCTCTTTTTAAGATAGATGTGACTGTACTTCTCAACCTTTCTCCCCCCATTGGCAGAGTGTCTTCTGAATGTTAAGACCACGAACTTCCACAAACTGTTTTAATTAGCAAATAGCTAACGTGTTGGTTCAACTGACAGATTAGGTTTGAGATGATATACTGCAACAGGCATGCCTCGAAAGCTCTCATATCAGATAAACCTTGTCCCAGTCGTCCAGTTAAAGTAATCAAGGACTGCTAATATTGGGTCACTTCCTTTCTGGCAAACAGCAATCTTCTCTTTGCTATGCCAGTCATAAATCGTGTCAGGTCTCAGTGAGAATTTTTTATATGTCAAAATACACGATCGTTTTAATTTCTCTTCACCTTTTATTGAATGGTATATGTCTTTAAGCAATGTAAGGTTAACTAAAGAGTTTGTCTCGGGTGTGAAAGAAAACAAAGGAAATAGAAAATAAAAATTAAAACAAGGCTGAGGTCATTCATCTGTTCATATTTTACCCATGCAGACCGTAAGTCATGCGAATATTGAAGTGACACGCCAGCAAAAAAGGTGTCGAATAACGCCTAGAAAACCTTTGCCTGGAGTAAGATAAAGAAAAGACGATTTTATGAAGATTACAACATAGACTTAGGCTAGCCGCCCTGAGAGGTGGTGAGAATTCTGCCCGAAGAAATGACGGAACTCTTTAAAAGACAACGCGATTTAAACAGAACGTTAATTATAAGATGAGAAAGGGAACTGCAAACAAGTAAAAATAAAAGTAAATGTAAATGTCAATTGAAAGGAAACAAAGAAATTTACGAGAACCATTATTGGTGGAACCTCAAAGGTGGGTACCTTTCATAGGGCAGGTAAAAAGAAATTGCAGATGATTGCATCAAATAAATACAACACATAGCGTTACCTCTTGACAAATTATAGTAATAAACAATTTACAATAAACAATTCAACATCATCTTGAATGTAAGCCACATCAGAACAAACCATTTTGGTTGAGGTTAGTCCATTATCATGTAGATCACTTCCGTCTAGACGAGTTACGATGAAGGCAAGAGAAGCAGCTACAACTAACAAATGTAGAATTACAGGCTGGCCATTAGGAGATGAATTCTTACTGGAAGTAACACGATAGGCCCGGCTAGTAATGAAATATACAACCTCAGAGACATCTTTAAATACTATTATGTAGGCATAGTTAGAAAACCAAATTGAATGACCTATATAATCGTGTTAAAAGAGAGCTTTGTGACATTCATAAAATACCCAGAGCGTTTTTCTTTTTTAACTTTGACGTGTTATTTTGAACACAGTTGAATCTCTGGAATATCAGAGGTAAGACGCTTGGCTTGGCCAATTGTCTCACATTACTTCTCTTTTTTACTAGATCGATAAAAGATATTCTCTCGTCAGACGCAGATGAATGCATGTGTCCCTGCAGACAATCGTAAAAGTAGAGAGGTTTTATCGAGCATGTTTCCAAGTATTTAGGGAAAACAACGGAGGTCAGGTGACAAATTGAGGGGCGACAGCGTTTGGTTAAATTGACTCTGCAGTGTCTTGATATGAAATGACGTGTCAAACCTCCAAAACAGAAGAGAATACCACACGTGGAAATGTTAGTTCAGCAAAGATGAAATATGTGATTTTAATGTTTGCATTTTTAAACGGTACCTCATAAATAAAAGTAAATAGATTATTAGAAAATTCAGGTGAATGACATACCAGCAGCATGGTGCCAGCATTCAGTAAACTGCAAACCATTAATTTATGTATTAAAAGAAAATACATCTAAGAGACAATGGAGTCTCTGGGATCGAGGCAGGAACACCAAACAGTTGAGTTATGTACAAAATTGGTATTAAATATCCTTTGAAAAGGTAGTCAGTTTGAGTTGTGGAATTGACGCCTTCAATCAACGTAACATGAAGTCGTTTGGCGATAATTTTGAAAACAGAAAGCCTCCAAAGGTGAATCTAGCACAAGTCACTGCACGAGATCGAATTTCTGTCACACGAGAGGTATCAATTCTAGTCTTCGTCCTTACGGAACTTGAATAAAGATAACTGTGTGACATAAATGTCACAATATAGGCATTGTAGTGATTTTGTCTACTAATGAGGAACACTAAAATTACGCTTATTGCCTCCAAGCAAAACTGCCATGGCTTCATGCAGGGAGGTGTTATTAGATGTGATCACCAGTGAAAAAAAAAAATGATTGGTGTCTTTTCATGTCGAGTTTACCAACTTTGGACCGTGGAATGTAGGTATAGCTCGGTATGGATAATGCTACAAGTGATATGGAAATTATATTTCCTCTTCAGAACTAAACAGTTGTCAGGTACGATAAAATGTCGCTAATTACTAAAGCGAAGAAAACGTGCCCGGCTAAACAAAACAAAATATTACGTATCTAGTCCCTCATGTATCACGCAACCTCTCATTTGTATGGCGAGTTGATGAGATGCTCAGATGGCATGTTCATAAACAAAATGGCAGTTCCTTTCTGCATCGCTAGGAGAGAAAAACATGTAAACGACATGTTTTATGGCTAAGTCATCCGGTTTTTTTTTTTAATTTTCGATTGAAAGCACACAAAAAGTGACATTATCACCTGAAAGACTTCCGTGTAGTTACAATGAAGATCACGTTTTACCGAGTTTTCTCACCTGATAGCTGACTTCTCACTGGGGTTATTGCAGTTGAGTTTATTGATACTATCTCATATACACGATTTATTGAGTTCACTGGTCACCAAGAGGGAAGATTTAAATCTCTTACGAAAAGAAGAATACAAAGAGAGAGAGAAACACTAGCAAAATAATAAGAACAGAGTACCAGAAGAAAACACACAAAATGATCTCTATCGTAGAGCCTTCGACTGATTTACTTTGATGTGAATTGATTATACTTTCACCTGTCAGTATTAAATTTTTTCAGTGAGTTTTTTTTTTAAATGACTGAATTGTACTCCCACACAGGATACACACAGGATAACAGTACCAACAGTCTGACTTGATTTTTAGTGTCTAAGGAACTTTTCTTATTCGAATTTAAGACTTCAGAATGCATGTAGTTTCAGAAATGCAAGGGCCGTTTAACTGATCGATGTACGCTTTCCTGTTTGTACTTGAAATTCAGCATTAATCTGTGAATTCATCTTCACATCTTCATGGGCATGCAGTGTATTTTTTCCTCCTCCAAGTATTTAGGTCACTCGTAAAGAAAGCGTCCAATAAAAAGCTACAGATCGATGAATATGAACGATTATACTGATTAAGTGGGATGGTATTATTTCCAGTTAAACTAACGTGTGTATTTGGTTGGATCCTAGAGGTAACGAAAGTGATTTCCCAGGAGAAATTGTCTCCTTTTCCTTTTTTACCAAGTTTTTGTTTTGTTGCTGTGAATATCAGGGGAATAAAAACAAAGAGGAACTGGGATTGCGGAAGACCTTGAACTGCGTGAGTACTCTGCCGATTTTCCGTGCATGCAATGTACATTATTGTTGCTATCGTTCCATAATAGAGTCAATCAATCTAGCTGTCTTCGATGTTTCTACGTATTGATTGTTACACATCTTATCGACAGTAAAGGAGAGAAATAATTCGAAAAGGAAGGTGAAAAAAAAAACAACAAATACATGATGGAATGAGCAATGAGGAGTGAATTTTAACAAATTCAAAAGTTTGAATTTTATAGCTATATCATGGATCATGATATTAATATTGTATTAAAGATCAATAAACGATAAAATTCTCACTCCGAGAGGAGAAGATTTGAGAAAGAAACTTAAAAGTCACTTGTCAGGAAAAAAATCAGGATGAATGTTAACTGTGAGAACAATTATCGAACCCCCTGACTCCTTACTTAATCCCGCGCTCTCTGTTAGAAGTAAGATCGGAACAAAGCATGGACCAGAGGAGGACATACCCATTTGCTAAAAATAGAGGCGCCTCACAAAAGTAAATCATTGTATTTTTGGGGTAGAATATTCCAGATTGAATCCAATGCCGAAACATTGTCGATTACTTCCTTTGGAACACTGAAATGTAAATAAGACATAAGCCTATTGAGACCAAACCGTTTGTCCTTATTTTGTGACTTGAATTTGAACTAAAATTTATCGAGAATGACAGTCAAAGGGCCCCACATTAGTTTCAACTCATTGCCGCCTCTCCCTTCTCCTAGGCACTGGGATTACTTTGAAGGAGATCCATATAGAAAAGAAAAGCTGGCTTCGTTTCCTTGTCATCTCAAACTGGACGAATGTGTTTTTCGTTGAGTCGAACCCAAGTTTCCCATTTCACCACAAGCACACTATAAAGGTCCTTTATAAACCTCACTCATTGCAAACTCACACTACATCAAACCGCATTTGCCCCAATGCTGTTCATATTGCTGAAAGCGATACCTCCCAAATGCACGTACTCATACTCATATTCTATAAACCTAATTAATAAAATTTACCCCGCTTAAATGTGCTGATTGAACCGATATATATGTACTATATGCTCTGTTCCATGAACAAAAAGAAAAAAGAAAATCGGACATAAAAGTTGTGCTGGACTATTCTTGACATATATAAGTCATAGCGCCATCTCCTGATACAGCCTCATACGCAAGAGGAGTTGAAGCGTTACCATAACTTGTTGTTATTGACTATATAATGCTATGTTAACCAACGTTTCAAGGTATATAGCGTTTGCTGACACATCTGCCTTTCATGGCATGGGGTCCACAGGGAGTACTATTTAATAAGCTCTGTAAGTTGTAATAGGTCCAACTTTCATAAGCAATTGGCTGAAAGTATGATTTATGAAAGGTGTCAATATTACATAATCGACAACTTATTGCTCTTCGATTTGCACATTTGTACATTGTACTTACTTGAATTGCAGCTATTTTACCATGTCACCATAAAACATAATAATCAAACTCCCCCAGGTCATCATGTGAAGGTGTGGATTCCTAGAGGTGGGGGTGTTATCTCCCCCCCCCCCCAGTATTTGACTAGGGTAGGGCTTTGCCCCAAAGACCTCAACCGCAATCTCTCCAGACAACTACCATGGATCATGAGGTCTATCTATCTATCTGTCTATCTGTCTATCTGTCTATCTGTCTATCTGTCTATCTGTCTATCTGTCTATCTGTCTATCTGTCTATCTGTCTATCTGTCTATCTGTCTATCTGTCTATCTGTCTATCTGTCTATCTGTCTATCTGTCTATCTGTCTATCTGTCTGTCTATCTATATATCTATCTATGTATCTATCTATGTATCTATATATCTATCTATGTATCTATCTATGTATCTCTCTATCTATGTATCTCTCTATCTATGTATCTATCTATCTATGTATCTATCTATGTATCTATCTATCTATGTATCTATCTATCTATGTATCTATCTATCTATGTATCTATATATCTATCTATCTATGTATCTATCTATCTATGTATCTATCTATCTATGTATCTATCTATCTATGTATCTATCTATCTATGTATCTATCTATCTATGTATCTATCTATGTATCTATCTATCTATGTATCTATCTATCTATCTATCTATGTATCTATCTATCTATCTATCTATGTATCTATCTATCTATCTATCTATCTATCTATCGTATCTATCTATCTATGTATCTATCTATCTATGTATCTATCTATGTATCTATCTATCTATGTATCTATCTATCTATGTATCTATCTATCTATGTATCTATCTATCTATGTATCTATCTATCTATGTATCTATCTATCTATGTATCTATCTATCTATGTATCTATCTATCTATGTATCTATCTATCTATGTATCTATCTATCTATGTATGTATCTATCTATCTATCTATCTATCTATCTATCTATCATCTATCTATCTATCATCTATCTATCTATCATCTATCTATCTATCTATCTATCATCTATCTATCTAAAATTTGACCAAATTACAAGCTATTCATGACTCACTACTCTGAGTTTCGTTGATAACTTCATACAGGCACACACAACGCAACGGACGCAAACAATACAAAATATATGTACAAAATCGAAAAGGGTCACTCTTTTGTGTTGGAGAGCTGGAATTTTCTTGCTTACCTACAGGTGGTTATAAACTCGGATCGAGAATTCAATGTGGAAGTGCGGGGTTTACAAATAATGAAAACTTTTCCCAGAGACATAAATTGCATCTTTTTGTAGCGACATTGCAAGTACTGGCTTTACGTAGGAATTTCCATGTAATTCTATGTTTAACTTTGTTATCCTTTAGAATGCCAGATATATTCACTACGGGTAGTATCATGCGACGATTTAATGTGGTTATTGTACCTAAGTTTGGAGCATTGCGCTAACCCGACATATGTTTCGGTACGTTGTTCTGAAGATACGGTGGCCTGGTACACCACAGGGGAGTGGGTGTTGCATTTGCCCGGGATCGGGCATTTACTCTTATCTCTACAATTGCATGTGTCGTTTTGTTTGTTGTTACTACGAGGCAGTGCTATGTTGTGTGCACTTATGGTTTGCTGGACGTTAGTCATGCAACAATGGCTTATTCCACGAACCACAGCAAAAGAAGAAAAGAAGTAGATCTCGACAGATCACCTGGTTCAACCCGCCATACTCTAGTAACGTCGCCACTAACATTGCACAATCCTTCCTTTATTTAGTTAAGAAACATTTCAAATCTGAGACTGTTCTACACAAGATTTTCAACAGGAATACGTTAAAAATATATTCCAACATTCCCCTCCTTCAGCCATTAAATTCATGCTAACTTTTTGTTTTGATATGTCACCGTTACTGACGCCGGCCATAATTGTTGTAGCTGTTATAGCATCACTTGGCCAGAGTAATTGATTTTGAACAGTGTCTTCATGTTTAGTTGTGAACTGTGAACTGCATCGGAAGGGAAATTGGGAAATTTACGACCTTGAATCTAACGTGATGGCTAGTACGACTTGAATAACATATTGTATTGCAAATCTGCCACCATGTTTATTACGGACCATCAAATCCAGATGACAGGAATAACACTGTGATCTTCAGATGAATTGTTAAGGAGCTCAAACTATAGACAACCTGATTTACAGCAGATAGAGTCCATAATGCATGGATGGGTTCTGGAGAGGTTGCAGGGGATAAATATATATAGGTAAAAAATAAGATAGATGAGATGAGATAACCACAACTGTTACATATGAAACAGTTCCAACGTAATTATTAAGTTTGATGTGTGTATATGTGTGTCTGCTTTTTCATTTCTGTTTTATGTTCAAATCGTAACTCCATTAATGTTATTAATGCTGCATGTTATACAAAGTGGTTAATATCGCTGTTGCATAAGTCTGTAAAGTAGTATACTGTTTAAAATTAGCTGTGCCTGCTCACATTACAGAGACTCCAACAGACAGACATACTCAGACAGATAGACAGTCACTTACACGTAAATGGTAAACTAAGTGTGTGTTTATCAATAGGACATAGGCTAGTGTTGTCAACGTACCTATTATCTATGCAGCTATACTTACCGCGATGAGTGAAGGTTGAAACATATTAGAAATTTGTCATTGAAAGCACAACCATGATTCTGTGACTACTTTACCGTGAATGGGTTCAAACTTGAAGCCATATTACAAGGCCAGCAATATAGGAACACTTTCAATCCTATCGATCCAACAAGAACGTAACCTGAAACATATCTCTCGTGAATTGTTCTTGCACTAAGGGAACCTAGGACGTGTCTTATGCGGCACAGGATAAGTCGGTACTATATCAGAAATTGTCTCCTACTCGACCGTAGTATTGCGATAAAAGTCAGATTCTTATGTATGCCCCACCATATTGTGAAAGACTGTCACGAACGGAAAAACTAAATTAAAGGAAACATCAACATACCCTGTACAGGAACCCTAACCACACCTAATGGAACCACACCTACAAATATTTCTGTAGATATTGGGGTTAAATTACTGTTTTTCAAAGGAATGAGACTGCATAAATGAAACAAAACGTCGTTGATAGTTTAAACATTTTTGTAAATATGCAGGTGTATATACACATATACCATACAGCGGCGTTGTTCGACAGTTAAGACCAAACCAGTTATTACCGTCCTATGGGAAGCAATTAAATAATATGTTAACACACAAGAGAACTCCAAATTCATAAATTAAAGCAAAAATAGTTAAACTGTTGATCGAATTTCCTGATCTCCGTGGTTCATGAGTTACCGGCATAGTCAACATTTTTTTACTGATGGTGTCATGTTATCTTTGATTTTTCCCATAAAAATGATCACAGTATATTTTTTCACAACAATTAAATGTCGACATTTTATTCCTCTTAATCGTTAGATACTATTTGAGGTCTTCTTAATTTTTTGTTTTAATTAAGAACATTTAGACAGTATTGTGACAGCAGTGAATTTAGTCAACCAAGTTTTTGGCAGAACTGGTAAGTGTAAGCAGTCATAAATATGATACAGTAGAACAACAATAAATGGTCACTTAAGTAATATCATAAATACAATAACTCTTCCAGTGTTGAGCTTGGGTCGACGAGCTTCTTCGCAGAACTGGTACAAATAAGCAGTCGCATACTATACAGCGATACGGTCATTTTTGTCAGTTTTTATCTGTTAGAATGTAATGAGTAAGCTTTCTTGCAAATGGTTTATTGCATTGTTATAGGGTATTCTCTTGACAAAAAGTCACATAGCAATACACACTCACACACACACACATCAACCTTTAACAAACATTATGAAATCAATTCATTATATTACTATGTTATTATTGCACTGATATTGAGTCTGTAAATTCCTAGCGTTCCTTCCTAACATATTTGAAATGATCTTGCGTGACATTAAGTCATCCTCCATCGGATGCAGTTATGCTTACTTCGCGTGCGCGTGATTAATCGTTGACGGTATCTGAACTTTTGTCAAGGTCCCACAATTTGCACTGCACATACTCAAGACTGAGGTTTACAGGGATAAACTACAGGGTAATAATGAAAGTCCATTAGGTAGTGTCGTTTTAGTCACATCACTGGTCCGACGATTACCTTCACGGATTTAATTCAATCCTAGATCAGGGAGAAAGAGAGTAGAATGACAGATTTGACTCCAAGAGTGATCAGCCTGCTCAATCAGACGTAGGGCGTTTACTTGCAAAAACAGAAATCAACCTCAACACTATCTAGTGTTGCGTGAAACTGTCACATACCCGATTTGTCAACATCAGAGGTCGAATTGATGCATTAGTTGCACACGATCCCATTCATGTTTGAGGAATATTTAAAATGGAACGATTTGCTTATTGTGTGAGATGGATAGCCTGAACATACCGTACAAGCAATTGAACATCGAGATAGAAAAATTAAGTTATTAATTGTTAAATTATTATTAGGACCCAAGATGTAACGTTCAGTTGGATAAATGAATAATGAACAATAGGTTAAGTAAAAAAAAAATAGGTTAAGTGTCTAGTAATGACCGTTGTCTTTTCAAACATTTACATCGTTTTCATTACATCAGCTTCTAAAAAAAGCTTTGTTAATAATCTGTCACCTCCTAACCAAAACCCAGAATTCAGTCTTGTAACGCAACTTTTGATTGAAATTACAGCAGTGTGCTTTACATTCTACATTACAGCAGTGTGCTATACGCAACTGCAGTGTGCTTTGAATTCTACACCACAGTAATGTGCTTTTGTGTGTATACCAATACACAACATGAATTACTGGAACTTACGGTATTTTTTTCCTATTTTTTTTTCTTCCTTAAGTTAAGTCGAATGGGAATGCTCCAAATGATATGAAGAGGTGTCCGATCTCCTCTGCAAAAGGTGAGAGAAAAGGAAAAGGTGATCGGTCAAATTTGCTAGGTGAAATTCAAACAAGATACTTTTCAAAGAGAAACACTCACAAAGGTGATAAATGTTTTTGAACATAGGAAAACGAAAAAAAAACAATTGAATCGTTGACTACGTTTATTGATAATATTAAATGGTGTATGTAGATTTAACTGTGAAATAATTATAAAATGTTAAGCCATGTGGGTGTCGGTGGCGAGAACTAATATGAAGACACAGTAGCATCGATTGCATCTGCACACGGTTATATAGAAATAGTAAATTTGAATTAGTTTCAAGTGCATTAAACTATTCCCATTTCTAATCCTCGAGCAATGCTCCAACTAGCAAAGCACTTGTCTTTACATTTCGATACCGAAATTGAACTAACGTTGGACATGTCTCAGCTTCTCAACTTCATGTACAAAGCTGAGAAGCTTGAGACATGTCCAACGATCGCATTTACAAACAGAAAATCTGCGTACTAAAATATCTAAAATGTAACAACCTGTTGATACCTATCAGCCGAAAATGTCACTATGCATCATCTTAAGGCCTGATCTGTGTCAGGATGACTTCATTATTTGCTTCGGCCTAAGAAAATCTGAGATTTGTGGCCACTTGCTGTTTGCCTCCTAAAAGGTAGCTGTACCTATTCCGCTATGTTACGAAGTGGATTCGATCGACAATCCACGAGCAGTGAGACTACATGTGAGGCCAAAGACATTATCAAAGATGTCTTAAAGGAATTATTTAAACCACTCAGATTTCCACTCCCTGTTGGCAAATCGCATCGACAAAGCTATCGGAAAGAAGTTGCAAAAAATACAAGAGGAACAGAAAAAGCAGCAGGGCAAAAATATAGGATCTTGCAAAAAACCCAGAGAAGAGAGATGCTGAGTTTCATCTTCTGAAACAATCTACGGAAGAATTCTCATCGGAATGCCAGAGTCTCATGAATAAACTCTCTGGAACAGTAGAGTAGAAGAAACTGCGTTCTTGTTTTTTGGACTTCCAAGTCAAGGTGACGAGGACACGACTGATTTGATCTTAGCACTGGTCCATACAAAGCTTAACATCAATATTGAGGGTAAAGACTTCGACAGATCTGACAGAGTTGTCCCAAACCCAGGTAACAACAAACACCGCTCCTTCATCGTCAAGTTCATATCAGGCAAGAGATTGACTAATCAAAAATAGAGGGATGTTAAAAGGAGCAGGAATTGTCACAAAGAGGACCTCACCATGGAAAACCAGAAACTATTCAAAGCCACAACAGACAATCCAAACGTATCCACTGCATGGACTAAGGACGGCGATATTATTGTTCTCATACAAAAGTATGGAAAGGACTTAGTGAAAAGAGTCAGAAGCATCATTGACCTAAACCGTTTGTGATTTAAAATGGCGTCCATTTTTTTTCCCTTCTTGTATCGGCCAACATAGTTCCACACAAATAGTGTATAAATCTACATGTGTTTTCTATCTACCAATCTTGTGTCAATCATTTATCAATTCTTTCATTAGTGATCAATTGGCTCTGTAGGTTTGTCCCTCTAGTAGATTACTATTCTTTCTGTTTTTATTCCCTTTTATGTTATTATATGTTTAAGCACGTCTCGTGTAAAGGAAACTTAGAGCAAAATACTGAATTAGTACAATGTAGTCTGTGTTAACCATGGTACCATAATACCTGCACAATAGCTAGTACAGTGCACGACCTAGATGCATTCATTTGTAATCTCTGCTGGCAGACTTATTTACCATTTAGCATTGTAACCAGTGACGTAGAAATCTCAAATTCAGATGACACTGATGATTCCTTTAATTCTGTCTTAACTCAGTCATTTAAAGTCCTAGACCATATGTATGCAGGGGAATACAACTATTTTGGCGTTGACGACTTTAATAATCTTTCTGAAAAGGAAACGTTTAATTTAATTCACTGCAACTGCCGCAGCTTAAACAGAAATTTTGATGCTGTTAAAGACTACCTTTCTCTCTTAGACCATAACTTTACTGCGATTGGTTGTAATGAAACTTGGTTGAAAGACATCATCTGTCAACTTTACACAATTAAAAAAGGGTGGTGGAGTCTGTCTGTCTGTTTTTTTTTTAAACTGATGTCGTGTACACCTGCCATAACAACATTTCCCTATTTAACAACAATATTGAAAGTATCTTCATGGAAATAAATGTACCAATCTCAAAACAGAATGTATTTGCGGGCATTGTTTATCGCCATCCATGTGGTAACATCACTAGTTTTATTGATCAACTACTTGATATCATAAGTAGTATATCGCTCTCGCGATTTTTTTTCTGTCATGGGTGATTTTAATATTGATCTTTCTAGCTCATTTTCAAACTATTTCCTTAGCAACCTCTCTGCATGTGGTTTCTACCTAACTATTAGCAAGCCGACCAGAGTTACTAAGAACAGTGCCTTTCTTATCGATTATATCTATAATAGTATAAGCAATATATTCATACTGATGCTATGGTTAATGTAGCTGGAATTTTCACTACTGATATCCGCGATCACTTTCCTATTTTTATACATTCCACTCTCAAGTCAAGTTCGGCTTCTGGTGACATTCTATTGTTCTCTCGGTATTACTCTGGACAAAACATCAAACGTTTTTCTTTGTGATTATCAAGTACTGATTGGTGTGATGTCTTACAGGTAAATGACACAAACAATGCTGTTATTACATTTGATAGAATTTTTAGCCAGATTTACTGTGATAACTTATGGCTACCCAAAGTTCATCAACGGACTAAGAATTAACAATTATGGATTACAAGTGGTCTTTCTTGTCTCAATTAAATATGAGAACAGACTGTACAAGGCTTACCTAAAGTCACCTACTCATTTTAATAAACTCAATCACATTATGCGAATTGCTAAAGTGAAACATTTTACTGACATGTTTAACACCACAAAACATGATATCAAAAAGACATGACAAAATATAATCACTATTTTAAACAATGGTAAAAAGTCTTCCAATTACCCTGACATTTCCATTGATGATAGTGACGTTACAATTAGTGTTCTTCAGACAATTGCAAATGCATTCAATTCTTTCTTCAATAACCTTGGCCCAAACCTCGCAAAAAATATTCGAAACTGTCCTCGCACAAAAAGTGATCGCTGGGTATTATCCAAACTCCATTTTTCTATCCCCAGTTAGTAGCAATGGCATTGTAAAAGTGGCAATGGATTGTCTGGAACCGAAAACTGCTACTGATTATGATGAAATTCGGCCAGCCATAGTTCGTCCTGTGAGTCATCATATTTCAAAGTAGCTGACTCATATTTGTAATCTCTCGTTTGCCCATGGTACATTTCCTGATAACTTAAAAATCGCTAAGGTTATCCCAATTTACAAAAAAAAAAAGAAAAGGCGGTCACAATAAAGACGGTCACAATCATTTTATTCATTACCACCAGTTTCTGTGCTCCCTTGCTGTTCAAAGATCATAGAAAGAGTGATGTTCAATAAAATGACTCTTTTTCTTAAGAAACACAACATTCATTCCAATGGTCAGAACAGTTTCCGCCCTGATCTTCCTAAAGCGTTTGACACTATTGACCGCTCCCTCCTGTTAGGAAAGTTGTTTGCATATGGTTTTCACCGTGAATCATATGACTGTATTAAAACTTATTTATCAGGAAGAAAACCATTTACTTCTTTTAAAAACAAAAATTCTGACATACACTAGCAATTAAATGTGGTGTTTCCCAGGGTTCAATTCTTGGACCCCTACGTTTAATCATTTACATAAACAACATTACCAATATTTTAATAAATTCCTCTATAGTAATGTTTTGCAGATGATACAAATATTTTCCTTAAAGACATTAATACACAACGACTACAGGCTACCATTTGCAGTGAACTCGCCTTACGATCTGATTTGTTTGCTTCGAAGAAATCTCACTCGATGTTTCCAAAACATATATTATGGTCTTTCATATGCCACGTAGGCATTTTTACAATTTTAGTACTACCATCCATAACCAACCTGTAAAAGAGACTACCAGTTCAATTTCTTGGGGTTAACATTAACTCAAAATTTAAGTGGACTGAACATATTTCTCATCTGTGTTCACAAGTTGCCAGGGGTAATTGGTAGACTTAAAAAGATTCTACAACAAGCCGTACATCGTACTATTTACTTAACCCTTGCATATCCCCACCTCTGCTATTGTAGTATTGCTTGGTCAGGCGTCATTCCTCTGTAAAGAAGTTAACTGTTTTACAAAAACGTGCTGTCAGACATATTACAAATTCTGGTCCAAGTGAACACATCAGTGTATTATTTAAGTCCCTTAACTTGGTTCAAATTAATGATATCATCAAAGTGATACACACCGTTTCTTGAACAATGTTTTACCTTCAAATTTTTCTCACTTTTTTTTATCCGTAATTCTCTAGTTTATAGTTATCCTAGACGTAAAAAAAGTCGTGTTCGTCTTCCAGGTAATAGGCCAGCTTTTTCCAAATTTAGCTTACATTTTCGTGCAATCAGCTCTTGGAATTCGCTTAGGGTAATGTGCATTCTTTTCGCACCCGCTATACTAAGATACTTATAAATAACTGCTAGCAATGGTAGTATTCGTATTTGTAATTGTGCCATGGTATTCTTTTTCAAGCCTCTTTTTTCATTGCCTTATTTTTTTTTACACTGGTGGGGGGGGGGTAGGGTGGGAAAGGGATCACGTGTGAGAGGAGTTGGAGGGGTTTGCACTAACTGAATTCAAGTGTTACATCATTTTCCCCTGACTTTCTTTCTCGGGGAGCGCTCTCCTTGACAAGCCTTCTCGGGTTTCTTAGAGTGCTTCCTTTCGAATTTTGTTGGTACATGTCCATTTATCACTGTATTCTGTCTTGTATTTAGATTTGTGAAGAAACAAATAAAAGAAATGACAAAAAAAAATACAAAAAGAAAAGACTCTGTAGTATCCTAACGGCTGGACGAGGGGATACGGGTCCCTCTGCTGGGCTTTTTTGGGGGTCTCCGAGATCAAATAACTTCGAAAATGTTTAATTGGTTAGTCGCATTAGTTAAGTATATTTGTGAAGGATGTCAATAATTCTTCGGACACTCACCTTTTCTCGAAGTCTGAAATTCAGTTTTCTATTCTTGGAATCATGATGACGGGCGCCACTGAAACCTCGCCTCAACCCATCCCACCTCATCTCACCCCATCCCACCTCATCCCACCCCATTACACATCATCCTACCCCATCACACCCCATCCCACCCCTCCAGAAAGATGCACTCACACCACAGATGACGATTACATATAAAAACACAGCAGATCGAAAATGAAAAGCATGACAGAGAGCAATGAACTAAACTTTCATTACATTCTGCCTGATTTATCCGAAAAACCCAGAGTGTCTTATTTGGAACTTTTAAATGTAATTGCAGGATAAGGAAGAATAAAGAAAAGCTCAAGTGTAACGAAACAATATCGGTAGTAACACTGGGAACTTTGAGGGAGGTAGATGTGAGGAAAAATTTACATATTATTTTTAGCAGTGTTCCTCAAATTGAGCGATGAGCATTTTATGCTTCAAAGATAATGACAAGCAATTATCAAAACATACGAAAACTTTAAACACACATTTCTCTCAGTTGATGACACATAACTCAGATTATAAGCCATATAGTCTCCCACAGTTTAAGAGGAAAAGGGCAAGATTCAAATTTAAATGTCCTTTGCGTTAGATACCTGCCTTTTTGGTCTTCTGTTGTAAGGCCAGTTTTAGTCATAATATTTACTTACAGAATGCAACTTCATTTATTTTCATTTTTACTAGGACCACTCGGAAGAGTACGTAAATTCTCATTTTCACGAGTACCTACCCACCTGCACGTGCTTTTCGCCTTTACGGGACACCTATTAAAATGGTAATTAGTCCTGCCTGTTTAAAATATCAACCTCTTACCCGCACGCACTTTAGTAAATACGTGTGAAATTAACGGTAACAATTATAAAGGCGTTAAAGTGTACTTGGAGCCAAAAATGTCAGAAATGTATACAACAAAGCGTAACAAATGAATTCAAGTAATCCCAAATCCTATCTCCACATAATTACATTCATGGGCTGAGATATGTTCATGCTTATCTACTCAATTTTAAATGGTTAATTTTGCATTCATTTGTGATGTCATTCTTGTACTATACTGATTTATTTTCTGTGTTTTCTTTGTTTGTTTGTTTTAATGGTTTTGTTTTTTGAAAGCCTGCAATGCATCTTGTCAAGGATGTGATTACTTTCTTACTATCATGCAGTGACCTGAATACACAAGCAGGCTCTCCAAACAACATGCTATCCAAGTAAACAATAGACTTTTCAAGGTTGTACATTTTAATTTAAAAAGGACACAAAAGTAGGTAATGAAAGTTGTGCAAGAAGTACATCACAAATAATTGTGCATACTACCATTTGAACATAATTTAAAAGGATTTCCTAGTTCGGTAACATCTGTTATAGGTTTCCAGCTGTGATTAATGAGTTTTTTACAGAGTTTCTGCTTCCGGTCATCAGATCAATTAAAGTAGAATAATAAAACCAACAATACCATTAATAAACAAAAATCATCGTCATTTGTAATATTGCATTATGAATGCATCGAAGGTAGTGACGACTCATAGAGATAAAAACATGAAATTTCGCTAACTTGCGATAATTAATGCAAACTTTACTATTTTTTTCCTTTTTGATTTATGCTATTTAATAATAAATCAATCTGTTTAATATTAATAAATGCCGTATAATAGTGCTGCGAACTGATTCGGAAGATCTCTATATTTTTTTTACATTTTTGATATCACGTGCTTGTTATCACTAAGAAAAAAGTCTACTTGAACTGAAAATATAAGTCATAGTATAAATCATAGTATGCTCCTGGTAGTTAAGCAAATATATCAGGCGTTATAACATCGTGTTAGGAATAGTATCTTGATTTCAAAACAAGACTGGGGGAGTGTGGAATAGAGGGTAGAGATAGATGGTAAGAAAGAAGTGCAAAAAAAAGTGCAAAAGAGAAAAAAGACAATTAGTCAATTTGTTGTAATTGATGCCACATATTTTCGCACCTTTTGTGTACTTTAGTCAGTTTGGCTCTTATCTGTTATGTTTTGAGGGCAGGTTCTCATTGACACAAAGAAAAATAATGCTAAGACATGGACTCAAAATAGGTTAATTGCAAAGCAAAGAAATGAATACTTGTATGCACTTGTATGTAAGATATATGTCTCTTGGGGACACAAATATAGTTCATGGCCAAATAAAACTTAGTTCATTCCCATACACTGAGAGAATTGTAGTCTAATGCTAGACGCATTTCAGCATTTAGAAAATGGAAGCCCAGCATAGGAATCCAATGCTATTTTCTTTCGTAGACAAAGACGGAAAATATAATAGTATTCATTCAACTCCGAGGGAACTACACGAAGATATGTTGCAGTATTTGAAGACGTTCTTATTCGAGACCACTTATAAATAAACCACAACCAATTGATCATGCATTAAATGTGATGTATTTGTGTGTTCAATTATTTATGACGTATAGCCAAGATTATAGTTTCATAATTCTAAAATCATATGTGTATTCTTCTTGATCAATTAAATGTTAAAAAAAATGTTCATTTACCATATAACATTATGGCATCTTACAATCATCAGGTATCCAGATAAGCGAGTATTAATATCGACTGATGATGATCAATATAGACTGGACATTGCCATTTGGTAATAAAATCAAATCCTATTGATTTCATTCGATCAACGGATACGCGCTTTATGTGAGGAAAACCTTTGCTGTGAATAATCACACTCCATTACTGTTGGAAGAGCTTTTGACAATATTTATTCACCGTAGAATCCTAACGCTATGAGAAATGGAAAGACTTTGGGACTAGAGAGAAAAAAACAGATTTGGGTAAACGTAATTTCAGACGGTCTTTCCTTTGGACTTTTAAAGGTGCAGGTAACTGCAATAACATAAAAACAAAGTTGATTAGTTATTAGTTAGACAAGTTTGTTGTTGCTCATTCCGTTCGATGTTGTTAACTTTATTTAAGGGTCATCTTGCAATTATTTTTACCAGAATTTGTTTGTTTTCAGATACCTTCTCCCAAGAGAGTCGTAAAGAGGATTTTATTTTTTCAATAAACATCCCTAGATCGAGGGACTCGTTTTTACATGGAGATTTGCATTAATGTAAATCAGTAAACGCACAAACATGAGACAATTATTTCTTACATAAGACATGTTTACAAAAAGATTTGTTACATGAAAAAATATATTTGCAACACGAATGTGTCCAATTCAGTCTCATCAAATGCTTTTGAAAGTTTACATGAGAGGGTGCCATTGCACAATTGGATGTCACTTTGGTGCTTGACGTCAAGGCTAGCACACAGTTAAACGGTGACTCTCGGCAGTGAAAGCTTTTTTGGGCCCTATTACCAGCCTTCGAATAAAGTCAGTTATTAAGTAGTTCGAGATTGTCAGGTGTCTTGATCTTCTAGTACCCTAAATTACTGCATAAAGATGTTTCTTTAAATATGCAAATGCGATGGTTACATGGTTTTCTCTAATGTTCATATCCCCAAAGACAGCAGATCACCCAGCTTGATTTTACACCTCTGTGTCGCAACAAGCTCGTAAAATTCCCAATCAAAAATGGCTGAGAATAAAGGATATTATGTGGGATCTGAACAAGACTACATCAGCTTGAAGAATATTAGAAACATTTTAAACCATACATGTTCATTTGCGATTCATCCATTATGCATTATTCATAAACATGCATTGAGAGGATTTACAATTCTTAAGTTTTAGTGAAAGACCAACCATGAAACGTAAGTTATCTTTACTGCCGTGTGTTTACTTCAGTCACTTGACGGTGAAGACTTATCCACTTGCGTCTACGGATTAACACATCGTGTAATGTACAAATTCCATGCATATACCCAGGGGAGGATTTACACTTTTAAAGGATTTACTCTTAATGTATATGCCTATACTTCCACGTGCATATTAATATGCACATAAAAGGCACAGCAAAATCACAGACATTTTCTCGTTTATCATTGTATCATTGTTCTGAAATCACTTGTTTATGATTGGCACAAGTGAAATCCAACTTCATAACAACATCAAACACACACGGACACACACACACAAAAACAATGTGTATGATAGGTACAATGTTTATTTATGCCTACATCCTTTATGCTTGTGTTTTTGTCCCCACTCTGTTCTATTCCAAAGTATTGCTTCTGTCGGATTCGTTGTGCCTTCAAACTAGCTAGGGGTGGCTAACCTGCAGCCCATAGAGAGGAATCATGCGGTACCCAATCCTCTCTTTTTTTAACAGAAATGAAAATTAAAGAAAATGAGAAAAGCAAATGGACGAAAGCTGGAAAAGTAATGAGGATAACAATTAATGTGGAATAAAACGATTCAAAGACAAATGATACATAAAAACCGGTAAATCAAGAATTATTAATTAAATTAAACAAGACAACCAAATGTCAACCCTTTGACTCGGCCATCCAAAATAGTCAAAGATCTTGAAAAAATCGGTATAGCTGCAGAACGTACACTAGTTGCTGGAAGCCTCAGTCTGTCATTAATTTGTACCCACCCATTTTTCTACACACTTCGTACACTCTAGCATATTTCCGTTATCGTCTGCAAACGTTTCCTTCAGCCTGTGCCAACCCAAAAAGATCAAATTTGTCGATATGACCCCTTGATGTTAGCCACTTCTGCATTATTGCATCAGATGTTCTGGTCAAACAAATAATCATGGGTAAGATGAAACATAAATGACGTCTTAAAAAGAGAGGGCCATATAACAACAGCGAAGTCGTAGAAATACTTCGTCACTTCATTCATTTACCAACTTGTAAATGAAAACAAATGATCTTTTGAAGTATCCACTTTCTCCATAATACCACATAAAGTCCGATCAATTACGGTATTGAGCGAAAAGCATTATTAGTATGAAAACACTAGCATTACAAGACATGGACAGTAAGAAGACCTCAATCAAAATATGACATCTTTATATGAAAGTTTGTTACAAAAAATATATTTATATATTTGTATATTAGCAATCTGTACTTGAATTTTTTTCTTTTTAACTTATTAATTTTATGATGCTCTCTCAGTGTCTTTGTCATTCGTTCAATTGCGGATATATTCTTAAACGCTGACGTTGTTGAGCGCATGCGTGGTTGGCATCTTTCGTAAGAAAAGCAACGATCGAGTCTTACTTTTTACTTTAAAAAAATCGAGACTCGTTTGATATGATTATATTGTCTTATATCACAAGATCGTGACTTTGCAAGGTCACTCTATTTACACGAGCTTATAACAAGTTATTAATTGGTATAGTGCATGGAAGGTATGGCCAATGGTGAGATTAAACCCATTAGACAAAAATTGTAGCGAAACAAGGTCAGTTTCATAAAATTGTAAGAAATAAAGTTGTCTCTCTATGGGGACACCTTTCAATTTGTGTTTATCTTCTTCCATGCAGCTTATATTATTTCCGTGTGTATAGTTTAACCTCTAATTGCTAGTTGCTTACGCCAGAGAGCAGTATTTCAGATCACTGATTACATACAGAGATGAAAGTTAAAGTAAGAATGTATTTACTTAAAAAGCACTGAGCACATGACCTCCTAAAGTAATCATGTGCTATTGAATTTTCAATTAGGTTTGATTGCAACACTAAAAGCCATTTTCTCTCAACCCGAATCTTCCAGAAATCTGCTGACATGGTCACCTATATACAGATGTCATGTGTGGCACGTGAGGGTAAATCATGGGAGGCACTGTGACCTCAATTTTTGAGAAGGTTATATCTGTCATAAGTCCGGCGACACAATTTAAAAGCGATAAAAACATATGTCACAAACTGACACTCAACACTGAAAGTAAATTGGCATCATTTGCCATATATGTGGACACTTACCAATTTAGTTTTTTTTCAAAGGGAAGCGGCACAGCATTTCCCTTAGACCACTCGGCCAGGATGGCTATTCCCAAAAACCGAAAAGTATTTGCCCTCACTTTTGGAGATAGATACGCGCCCTTGGAATAGCACGCTGGTCGAAAAAATATAGAACGTAATTCCGGGGAATGCCCTTCTCTCTAAACTCAACACCATGAAAAGTACTTATAAAACAAAGGAGAAGAGAATTACAAGATTTTGAAAGTTTTTTAAAATTCGGTATTGACGACTGCTTATTCCCTCTAAACTTGCTGACTTTGAATCAGCAGGATCACGTGGCATAAGAAAATATCCAAGAGGGAAAACAAGTAACTTTAGAGATTAATTAATAAAGTGGGGACAACTAAACATACTTTGAAATCAGCAGAAATTACATGACATAAAAGAGTATCCAGGAGGGGAGAACAAGTAACTTTAGCAGATGGTTAAAAATAAGTCACAGTTGGAGAGATTTCTTTTGATTTCTTTGTTCTATAGATTCATGCACTTATAACGTGACTAATTTTGCTTTATCGTTTTTCATTCTGGTCAAGACAGACGGTCTAACGAGTTTTTTTACAACTCACGAGGGAGACCTCCTTTGGTTAATGAGGTCAATATCTGAGTTAAATAAACCCAAATTGAAGAGGTAAGGTATAAACTTCCAAGTTGAGAAGACGGTTTCAAAAGAACGCTACAAGAATCCCTTCAACTTTTTAAAGACTTTCTGTTCATGTGTCGCTTGTTTTTGTTTCTTTATACACATTGCTCAGGTGTCATAATAATCGTGGTAAAATGTCTTATGAAGGAAAGTAATCCCGCCAAATGCGAGCAGATTTAGAAACTGCTGTAGACAGAGGTATCATTAGTAGAAGATTCGTCATTTATTAAAACGTGAAAGTACTCTAATGCTGACAGTGTGTGTTCTCATATACTTTCTTCATTTTTCCTGGAAATATATTTGTGTGCTTTAATAAGACTTTTAATGACCTACTTGATAAAAATTCACTTTGTCATTCTTTCCACATTTCAAAACCAAAGAAGGTCATATCCATCTACATTAGATGATTCAAGTAACAAAAGATAGATAAACGTGATCGTGCTTTCATAAGGTATACGTGTTTAACTGAAAAGAAAAGCGGAAATTAGGGTACCAAGCACACGATTGCATTATTGAACTTTTTCCTTAAAGTAACCTAAGCACATCCGCTTTCTCATATCATAACATTATTGGTATGAACATGAATATTCATGAGTGTGTCATACATTGGATATCAATTGAGATTGTGTTCATCATAGTGTATAGTGTAGTGTCATAATGTATAAAGAATAAAGCTTCTTACTGTGAATTCAAGAACACATTAATGTAGAGATGTCATTGTTTGATATTTCTGATTAGGAGACGTGTCAATGTTTATATACCAAGAGTTCTGATCTTTAATTTTGGACTTAGTAGTATAAAAAGGATATATGAACTCACTTTCTTTACAGTCCTTGTTAGGGAGACAGTCTACGTTAGTTAACGTTGCTTACAGTAGCAATGGGCAGAAGCTACTGTAGAGCTACTCAAAATATACAATGATTGATTTGGTATGTAATCAAACTCTCACACAATACGTTAGTTTTTATACCACATCAGTTTCTCAGTTGTGAATGCAAAGGCAAGGAGTAATATTGAACAATATTTAGTTGATGTAGCGGTTCATTAATATCAGTTCTCTGGTATCGGTCATGCATCTCATGGTTTTATCCCGCCATTGCTTACTTTATCGCTAAGGAGTAAAGTCCCCTTTAGAGTAGCTAGTCGATTATTGCTTAAGCACTGAGTACACTCAGGGAGTTAATGATTCTCAAATACTGGTACACCGTTTACAAAAGTCTTATATTTAATAGTTGCGTTTCAATCTTACATTCTGTTTTTATACACATAAACAAATTGAAATACACTTTTTGATACTGAGCCGTCGTCGGTCTCGTGATTTTTTTTTTTTACTTTTTTTTTTACTTTTCCTTTCTTTTTTGTCTGTGTCTCTTGTGCTTGCTATGCTATGAGTATGTTTTTTTTATTGAGAATAATTGAGAATATTCGGGAGTTTAAGAGAAAAACCTACTCCAGGGGCCGATGGCCGCTCTGTTATGGCAGATAAAGAAGAATCTATTGTTCATCTCAAAACGTAAGCTGAGTAAATCTTAAGAGCTGATATTCGTTACTGACAGATGTTTGGGTCGTTAATACAGAGACTACCGTTCGGATAGAAGGCAGGTGCACTTAATGCAAAATGCTGAGGTTTATCGCTTATGTAAACAACGCGGAAGGACGGCATTAAAGAACCCTTAATTTTGAGGCAATGTTGTGCGCTGAAGACCCTTTGCCCTTTGTCGCATTTCTTGGCGATATATGTGACACATTTGATGGTCTGCTATTAGTAGAAATAGACCTCCCACAATCTTCGACCATCAATAATTTAACATTCCTTCAAAGCTGGTTAGCTCTGCAGCTGCCGAACTCGGATTGTGATGCTTAATCGAAATACGCATGCGCTCTAGTGAATCTTGCACGTAAGACTGTAATGAATCCGTCTGAGTTCTTTGAAAGAGACCAGCGAAGGGCGAAGATCGAAGAGCGAAACATGAATTGTTCAAGTGATCATGAATGTAAGGGAGTGCCTGGAGGGGTAAGGAGGGATGGGAACTGGTAGCCCAAATGTGACATCAGTGAACTCGTGTCTGAGGAAAAAAAAATGACTCAATTGAATTGTTGCACCAGTTCTACATGTCATCTTCTAAGAACAAATATTTCTTACATAGTCCCTTCCAGCTATTGCCAGATAGTCAGACCTTCCACTTATACATACATATATATATATATACATGCGTACGTACGTACATAAATACATACATACACACCCACACACAAACACATGTAAAGATCTTGAACTTGAACACTTCATTGAATTCTCATTATTGTTACGTAGGGTACCACTGCTGGGATTTATCTTGCTATTTATTTTAGATTTATCTTTAATTTATCTTAAATGTTTTATTGAACTTTTGGTATTTCCTTGAGTGACTGGTGAATTTTAAAGAGATAACGAAGAAACAATAAGTGCTTAGCTGTCGACGGGCTATAGCATCTTTATTATCTTGCGTTGGCTGGTAAATTTTGCCGACATCATTCCAATATCGTGATTCCATGTTGTCCAATGAAAGACGGGGGTGTGCCATTTGTCACTTTATATGTTTTCAAAGACGTTTGGCAGATGTCAGACCACATCATAGTTTCCAAATATGCATCCAAATGGGTAATATGCTAGGCTATTTTTGGCTATTTTATTGTTGTTGATAATGGGGAGGGGGTAGTCGATTTCCTTGCCATATTCCCTTATGGCTATCAAATAAGGAGGCCACATTGCAGTATCTTAGAACAAGATTAATTCCCCCATGTCGCTCAGGTAGAGACGTTCCCTTATTTGGACCTACATGTTAAGATGTAGATTCGTGGGAACATGATTTGCATACGCTATTCTCCTCTGAAGGAAATTTAGAGAGAAAACAAACAGGTGAGAAGAGGTAATGTCGTTAGTCTTCTGTGATCAATTCTTGAACAAATTTAAGGTTGGAAGAAACATGAACTGCAAAGTAAAAGTAGAGCTCTCTTTGCATTCCCTCATGTACAAACATAATTACATTTGTAGCCAATTCTTTACCATATTCATTGTATTCCCGTGAGATGTAGGCTCTTAGCCGATTACCGCATTACACAGTTTCTCTTCCGTTCAAACCTGAACGTTTTGTATCCATCTCCAGTAGACCACTGCACAAATTAAAAGCTTCCAAAGAAGATAAAAAGACTCTTGAACACATTGAAGATATGTCCAAGTTTTTTTAGCTTTAACACTGATACTAAAAACATTATCTTGACCAGCATCATAGACTGTTTAATAGTTGAAGGAATAACTCATAACTTGTCGGTTTGAGTAAATGAATTTGTCAATGCAAAGTCAAACAGCCGTATCAGAACGAACTTTTCCCACTGTGCACAGTGATCATGCATAGCACATGCAGGTAACTACGCTTTGAAAAGAATTAATGTATTGTTATATTTTAATAGAAGAAAATAGCTTTTTTCAACTTTGCTAGACTGCAAGTTTTTATCTGTCCCAACACTAAACGAATCTTACGAAATTACGTTAACACTATTATACTATGAGACTTTGCTGAGCAGTTTAAGTCCCAGCTATACATCACCATATTCTAACGGTTATTATTTTGACTAGTATAATTTCAAATAATTAATTTCACATTCATCATAGCATATTTTCCAATCTTGATTCATCCACCCTCGCTCCAGGTCACCATCCATACGTAGGAAAATCTCATGTGTAACCATGACAACAACGTTTCGATAATTTGATGTTTTTTAATCTTTATGTTCAAATGTAAAGATTCAGCATTTCGCATTATATTTTTCTCGTTTTTCTTCATCTTTTTGAGTTTGACCGAAACTGACATGCAGTTTTATGATTAAATTTAATTAATTTACAACGCTAGGCAACCCCCTTATGTAGAACTTGTATTGTGGAAAAGGTTAGAAGGGAGTCTTCGGGCATATCGTAAATTAACTACATTTTTTCTTTCTTAATTAATTTCTTTGTCATCAGCTATCGCTGACTGAGGATTGCAAGGAGATATAACACACATTACAGCACTGTTCTGGAACAAAGTGAGATTGAAACTAACCCATAAAAGCAAGCTTCCTTTAGCACAACAAAACCGTATGGATATAATATTGACAACTGGAGCCATAGATAATAACAAAACACAACAGTACGTACCTTATCCCTGGCAATGATAATATTGGCTTCACTTTTCTAGTAACATATGTTATATTTTATAGTATATGTTTAACGGTATAAAGGAAATCAGTTACCAAAGTTCCAACCCATGACAGCTGAAGAATTAAAAAGACACTGCAAATATATTTATTGTAAAATCCAACACATTGAACAGTTGCCTGCCACGTCTGTAAGGTCTGAGAGGAGAGGTACAGCCCTTGAGGTCAAACTAACAACTGTTACAGTGCCACCTATTCAATTAAACTACAATCATTCATCAAGCGCTGCACTGGCATTTGTTAGAGTTCGAAAAGTGTTTAATAAGCCTTTTGTTTCTAAGAAAAAGGAATCTATTAGACATTAGGGACAGTTGTTGAAGGTGACAATTATGGAAATGATAGCATCTGTCATCCAACGCAGTCGCCAGCAAGAGTAGCATCTAGATGTCAAAGAGTGGACATGCACTTTCGAGAGATCACTCTTTTTAGTAGTGACTTACATCTTTCATGGAGAGTGAAAATTTAATTCACTTATATATTTAAGGCAGATGTATGCCATTTTCTGCAACTGCTTTACATATTGCTGTGTCTTTCACCGACGTCTGCAAAGAGCTCATTCTGTTATTTGGTGTTTTGAATATCATGTTATGAAAATTATAAGACTTTTATTTACTTATCGAATAACAACGGTTTTGACACCGGAATATAAATTGCAATATCTGATGTAATAAACTGAATGCTATGTTCGTTTCATGAATTCGGAATTTTTCTATTTATGAGTAAAATGCACACCATGAGTTATCATTTATTCCCAAAATGAAAGACAGCTTTACCGTTCTTAAAATTCGACATGCAGTTGACTCAACATACGCTTACCATACGTCACGCAACAGCAGTAGCACTAAAACCTGTTGGTGTACGAATTATGTGAAACACTTGATCACCACGTTTAGTTTCACAACCGTCACATAAACAAGTTCTTTATACATGTGATCCATTTGTCACGTGACTATACGAGAGGCAATTATTAAAATCATTGGTTACCTTCCCATGTAATTCGAATCAGATTCTTTTTTAAATGAATACATCGATGAAGAATTGGCAGGGCATATGATTCCTATTATGACGGAAATAAGGCGCAGTTTAAGCACGCTTACCTATTGGACAAAAGGTTGAAAGCAACCATTTTTATTATTTCTAGGCTGAATCTAAAGTATAAAATAAGAAGGGAAAATTTTCTCCCCTGCTTCTTATCAGCTATGTCATGTTATACAGGAAAGGAAAAAAACATGATTTGAAGGCGGTTGCTAAGTTACCAAAAGTACGCGTAAAGGGTAATGCTACATGACTGTAGATTTGTTATTTCTCTCTATTTTAATATCTCCAGCTGATTAAATGACACTGGTTACTTGACATAAACAGCTTTGCTGATAAAAAACATATATTCTTTAGTTTGAGCAATGAGTATCTGCATATTGATTCTTCATAATAGACAATGTCTCCGGCATTTTTGCTATATATTTGACTAGCACAGTGATATCCACTATCATGAGCACTGTGGCTATTTTCTGCAATCCACTTTGTAGTGTACCTTTCAATATACCTTACTGCAGGATTAGCCTAATGTACACTTGTATTTGAGACTCGGCAATCCTAAGCTGCCCGTTATCACTCTGCGTTACAGCATTATGACATACTTCAGGAGAGTATTTTACAAGGTAGAAAAGTAAATATGTATATACACATAGGCTAAAACTGAAACGAAGCTATTTCACTTCAGGTAACATGTCTAAATCTTGACAGATTTCTTCAACAACAAGTTGGCATATTTTGCCTGACTGAAATTAAGCGAAACTTATTCCCAAATTACATTTAACGCGACATCTGATATATAGCCTAGCCAACAGAAAATGACATGGAAAATGCTTTTATGTAGGTTTGAGAAGACTGCCTATGGTAAATGAAATCTTATCGTAATTTTGCAGTCATATGACCTGCGGTACCATAACGTTAGACATGCAAAGTATACTCCATATCGCCTCAGTCTGTATTAGAAGAAAGATTTTTCCATTTCTTCTTTTTCCGTGCTGGCGACTAATTAACTAAACTTCATGAAGAAAGACAAACATAAGAAGAACATAAAGTCTGTTGGAGTCTCCCTTTCACTGTTAATAAAAACGTGTTGCAAATCAATCAAAGAAGATATGTCTCAAACGGACATTTATAGAGCGCTTACAGGAAATTAGTGCTCGGCTATAGAAACGAAATGTCTTTGGCCTAGAAAAACATGCAGTAAGTATGCACTGAACTTAAATATACATAAAGTCTGCCCCATCGTTTCAGATCGACAAACCTTCACATTGATGTAAAATAAGTTGAGTAAATCACCTCTTACTAAACGAAACTGAATAAAAAAATAAGAGAGGGGATAAAGGTCAATTCTATTTTATTCTGGTCGTAGGTGAAGTTAATTATTGCATATTTTAGATTAGTCCGTACTTAAAGGTGACCTTTCTCCATCGTTTTACACTTTCAGGATTAATATCATCGAAAGTCTCTGGAAAGAGTAGTCGTACCCACAGCAATTTAATGTCAGACTTTTGAATAGTATACAGGTTGACATTTAGGATATGTAGAGTATACTCGTGGTGTACGGGTATACTCGTAGTGTGCGAGTATACGAATATACTCGTAGTGTACCTCGAAAGTTGATGGTGGCATTTATGCAGAGGTGATAACATTACAAATGATCATCTTGTTGTAGAATATCAAAAAGAAACCCCTGAGTTTCTCATATGTCGTTTTTCCAGTACCCCTGAGTTTCTCATATGTCTTTTCTTCAGTGTTAATACACTTTGATGGAGTTCAAAATATGAAATGAACATCTTTTTTTTCGACCGTAGTTGCTGCTCGCCACAAATCTATGTTATAAGTCACTGTGCATTGAAACAAGGGCATAACAACAGCATTTAGTTGTACCTTTATTAAGAATGCTATGTACAGCAAGAAGTATGGAAAAAGTTGACCCAGGTGGAAAACGTGAGATATGTCAAGGAGAGGGTGAACTTCTTTCTGCCTTCCCCGAGACTCGATTCTTTCAAAGAGATATTTTCACTCCTCTGACGGGGAAATTTAGCACTACCCAGTCAAACATATGATGCAATATTCGTGAATTAAAGTAAGCAACAACAATAACTTGTATAACAATCAATTGTAAGGTGTTCCTAAAAAAAAAATATGAGCGTCAACCTCTCTTATAATTCCTAATAATCAGTGCAAGCCCTAATTGACAGGAAGAACGGCTTGTTCGTCCTCTAATTGATGCAATTGATTCCCTGTTGACAGACACAACAGTAATCAAAGCGATGAATCGTGCACCACAAAAGCTTTACAAAAGGAAGACGATAACAGTGATTACTTCAAATACATTCCACATTTGATATACCATTGTGTTCCTTTACAGAATAACCATTCATCTCCTCCTCTCCCTGCGTTATGTTTATCATTTACTTCTGTTTTTTCATTGTTGTCTTATTTCATTAGAAGCCTCCCCATCTATTTTCCAATACACCATTTGAGAGTAGTAATCAGTGAAATTTCTACAGTTGAGGATAAAGTAAAATGCCATTTTTCTATGTGAAAAAATATATTCCGTCGTAATTACAGAAATTGATCGATAACAGCCTTAATTCTTATCTCATTTACCTTGCATGACTCTTTCCAATTCTTATATTCTGTTTATTTGTGAGAATACTTCAGAAGGATTAGCTATGAATATACAAATGCATAATTTAAAGACAAATTGAGGCCAGTCGAGTTGACTGAAAAAATATATATTAGACGAGTATCACTTTTGTATTAGTTATGTTATGTTATAATTACTTTCTTAATTGCTTTAAGTTGTTGATTTAATTTCTTACTATTTCTTACTGACTTTATACTTTTGCTTCATAAATTGTTTTTCATTTACAGCACATACAACTCAAAACAAATAAGGATAATAGTTGAAAAAAAAAATACTCATTGAGGAATGGTATCATAATACTCAAAATCAAAATAAAGTTGGCTCCGGTGTCAGGGAATGTAGGAATATTATGTATAGTTTGAGTAGTTATTCTCTGCAGATTTTGCCTCAGGAACTGTAATCCTTGGAAAGGGGGAACGAAGAGGTTTGAAATTAAATGATGAAATACTGTACATTATGAATGAAGGAACAATGACGTAAGCATATTTTACATTATATTTTCATATTTCAGATTTTGTCGATGTCTTAATGAAGTTACAAGCTGTAAGAAACTCAACATGGAAAATCATCCAACGAAGATGAATCAATCAGAATAAAATAATCTCGTATAACTGCTCAGATTCTCCCATCCGTCAAAGGTCTCATATTCCACATATGAAGAAAAGCAGAACGAAATGATTATGAGCACATGGAAAGTACATCTCTATCAAGTCCTACACATGGCAAAACCAAATGCAAACCTCATCACTATTATCACAAACATTTCTGAACATTGTTAGGAAGAGGTCATTAAATAGAAGTTCAGACGATCCATTATATCAATGTAAGATGTTAGATCACTACCAGATCCATGAAGATACCTTGAGTTTTGTATTAGGATACTATTGTTTGATTTTTCAGATAATTTCTTTCATCTGAAGAGGAAAACACTGACAAACAAACCCTACAATAATGCGGTGCCACAGAAGGAATGGACCAATCAGAGTCTTTTCTTTTAATGGTCAGGTTTTAATCAGTGAACGTCTTTCAACGTTACGTCTGCCCTAATTTTGAAATCAAACACATCATACACAATAACACAATAGTTTAAAAATGTCCACCATCATATGCTGTAAAAATCGGCATCATATACTAAAGGACGCATCATCGATATATGTGACTGCAGTGCAGTGACACATTACAACAAGGCGAAGTGTGTGCGCTAAACAGATCGGGAAACTGTGACTGGCAGAGTTGGATGGCAATAAGCGTTCATTCCAAATTCCAAACTTAACCGCTCAAGATAAAGAAAGAGAACGATAAAGAAATACTTGACTGAGGAGAGTTCAGCTGTGCTGCTGTGATGAATTTTAACGACCACTCTAACAATAACGTCCTCTGTAATACGATACTGTTTCTCATCACTTCGGTTTCTCCCCCTTCCACGTTTAGTGCCATGTTCTGTTTACAAATGATAATAACGGTTGTCTGATATGTAGAACGGACCGGTGTGAGGAAGACACTTGTTCTTATCAGCAAAATAAACACATACAAAAACGAGTTGCGAATGGATTTACTATGAAAGGCTATATGCTAGTGGTTGAGAGGACTATAGTGATCAGTTATTGAGGGTTACTCCATTCACCAATTTTAATGAAATCGTGCTTGAATGGAAAGTTGGATTAATAGTATATGTCATTGGGGAGATCTGTGATAAAAATGAAAAACATGCATATTCATACAAACGTTGTGAACGTCATTGGTAAACCTCAATAACTTTATTATGTACTGACCATGAAGAATGCTAAACATGTTAGATTAAGTCAATTGAGTGGCTATTGTACTGGGTTTTAACAGCTTCATGCCGTCGTACTTACATAACGTAAGTTGGGTCGATATTGGTCCTCTGGGGCAAAATTATTTGTAGATTCTGTTACAAAGTTGGCGACCCAGAATGGAATCAGACGTTCAGTGAGTTCCATCGTATGCACAAAGCTCCTGAACTGTATAAACTGCATTTTCCTAACTGCACAGTGGATTACAAGTTATTTCCCCCCACATGTTGTAGGAAATATGTTTCAAAATGTCCAGTTCACATAAAAAAAAAAAACCTCCCTGTAGAATATAGATGATTACACATTTTTAAAGATGAGAAAGTACTTTATTGTGGGAATTTCTCAGGAAAGGTAAGAGGTCACAGATTGCCGATAGACATCAACTTTTGTAGAAACATACTCCATTGTAATACCGTACTCCATTGTAATACCGTACTCCATTGTAATACCGTACTCCATTGTAATAATGTACTCCACTGTAGTAATGTGCTTGTCTTGGCTCCTGAACTATACCTTAAGTGTATCTCAGGTCTATATATATTTTCAGGTTCTTGATTTGTCGTGTAGTTCATTTCACCAATTTAATGTATTGCATTGTCTAAATTTGGTATTTTCTAGACAATAATGTATCTCATAAAGCCCTGATCAACCTTTGGGCAATCCATTGGAAGTCAAATTGACTGAACTGAATCTTGCTTCAGTGTGAAGCCCTCACTGGTCAGTTAATTTATGAAATCACGGTTTCGCAAGCATTGGTTAATTATTCCATAGGTTTGGGAAACGCCATCAAGCAGATTCGTTCATTTAAAATATATGTACAGATTGCGACAAGGCGAGGAGTCTGATAATTTATTTTAAATTCTGTTTCGAGGGACTCAAGGAGAATAAAGAACAGTATCATATGTAATACAAATTTTATTTGATGGTGCTGTCTCTCTCAACCATGTCCGAAGAATTGATAAGACAATAAATACAAAGGGCAATCTGCCCTCCGTTTATCCTAACAATAGTCCTAACGTAACAATGCATCAAAAAGAAACATTTGTGGTATCAATGCATTACAGTGTTTCTAACATCTTTTTTTTTAAAACAATGACGTTTCTTACATTTTAACATGCTACGTTCTCATTTGACAGTTTTATGTTTCTACTATGAAGTATCGTTTGAACAGTAATAATTATGGCTTTTAGCCTATACGTAATTAGTTAATCAAAGGAAAACAAGTTAACAAATGGGAGCAACAATTTCTTCATGTCACTGTATATATGAGTTGAGAATGAAGATCCTAAGCTCCAGGAATACAAGGTAATTAGAATGCCCTAAATTTGTTTTAGAGGCCTTATTGATCAGGTTTCTTTAGTTTCAGATTTTGGGAAATTCGATGTCAATGACATAGAGTTCAGGTTCTCAATGTGTGGTAGGCTGCAGTGTGTCACATACATTGGCAGGACTGTAACTTTAACATCATGAGGCCAGTCATTTGGTCAAGAAGGCTGCCTGAGATGATCGCGAAAGTTAACAGTACTTGTTTCATCTCATAGAGGAACATACTTTCAGCGCTGATTTATTTTTTCCCTGGAATATAAAGTGTAGTAAAATTGGAAAGCTCGCGAAGCGCGCCAAATTTTTTAGTTATCATACAGTGCTATATTAGAACGCCGGTACCAACTAAAGGTTTATCTAAGTCAATACTTGTCTTGGCAGTTGGGTAATGTTGGGCATGGAACCTAAGCTGTACTGCTCTCCTCCAGTCACTACAGACATACCGCGTGGCCCACACATGACAGAACAGCAGCAACTGGAACTTTGCGACATGGGATGAAATTACCTATAAGCCTTCATAAGCTGTGTCACTCTGCCTTCATGTTACTTGGTAAGGTGGCAGGGCCTGTGCTGTCCAGTAATGCGGGATGGCACTACTGAAGAACCTGGAGAGACTCTACGTTACAGCGCGCTTAGCAAGCGAAATATTCTTGGTTCTCATCAGAAAACTATTTTCTGGAGAATGCAGTCCGCCGCCTTTGCCGCAGACTGCATTCTGTATCGTATCGACTAATACAGGGCTATGAGGGCTTCGATATCTTCGAGCCTACTAACAAAGTCACTCCATGTATGTTTGTGCTTTCACTGAATTCTATATCAAAATTTTATTTACACTGACCACTTTGCGATTGATAATTTCAATTATAATATCATGGTCCAAATCTGCAGTTTTTTGCAGAATTTTGTCTGTCTAGGTGTAGATTGTTGTCTGTGTATCTGCCTGTCTTTTACCATGCGTACATGCTACCACCTTGCCGTTGGTCTTTTTTCTCTTTGTTTGTCTGTATGTATGCATACATGGTTGGCAAAAGTTCAGTGTGACACGCACGCACTATATGGGAGGGATAGAAACGACATGCATCCACCGGATACCTTTGACGTTGCCAAGTTGCAATGTTTACAAGTGGTTAAAATTTCATCTTCACGTAACTACAATAATATACACGAGTACAAGCAGTAACACAAGGACTAAAGAATTTGACATTAAGTCTTGAAACCAACTCTGAGCTCCACTGATGCGGATTAAAAGTTCGAAACAGTACTGTCCGCAAATTTAGTTTATTTACGCTCCTTAACATGGTAGTGCTACGGTATGACCTTCTTAGGTTGAGCACTCTGTAATTTCACGATGGTGCATTGCTTGTGTAGTCTCAGCTATTCTAGCTGAGACGTAATACTGTCACATAATGCATAGCACTCTCTTTTGAGTTTGTGCACTCAGGTATTCGCAAGCAATGTACCGTGAAAGGCAGGATTGATACAAGTTATTCTTGTATCAATCCTGTCATTCAGTCTTGAAACCAACTCTGAGCAGCACCGATGAGATCTAGAAGATCGAAACAGTGCTGTCCGCAGATTGAGTCTACCCACAGAAAGCAGTGTCTGACTGACCCTGCATCAATTCGCCTTTCAGCTCCTTTTTTTATTTTTCCTTCCACTACCCCCACCCCCCCCCCCATCCTTCTTTCCTATAACCGTGGTTGATGCTACTACAACATTGCCATAACTTCTCTAATTTCTTGTCTTAGTGCAGGGATGTGGTTTTCTGTTCTTCACCGTAGTAAATGCATTATGAATTATACTTGGCAATGTCTTAAAGATGATAAAGATGTAAGTGATATCAACAAACATAAATCTTGGTTATTTTGTGTTTCATTCAGTCATTACTTAAAAATGTCATTGATTTTGGTAATATTACCCCCCCCCCCAATCCCGAGAGATTTTCATAATGTGCATAATTATAATTGAGATTACAGCTAACAGATATGTAGAAGAAACAACAAAACAGTGAGAAAAACAAATGTGCAATCATTGTGACGCTGTCCCACAATATTGCCGTGTTTTTACTCTAAAATGTCGTTATCAAAAGCTTTACATTTTCTTACGTCACTTTTCTTTACGTATGTCTCCTATTTATCTCTCAATTTTGGCATAACTAGATCACTAATGCACAATACATTGTTCTAATCCCCAAGGGTGATCACGCGTCAGACAGGAGTGCTGAGAAAACGAGATTATATTTCGTTAGCGGAAACGTTTTTCTCTCGAAAATCAAAAACCTGCATCGAACCGTATCTCCAAATACGTGCCCAGCGAGGTTAAATATACCAAACTGTATATAAAAAAATGACGGGTTTGGAAAGTTTAACCTCCATCTCAGCCGTTTCCTTAAAAGTCCCCAGGGTTATCAAACTGCGTAGAGTTACTCTGTCGGTAGACGGACGGTAACCGAACACTGTCATATCGATTTGCATCGTAATATTGAACTCTTAAGTCGCGGTATGACATTTCGTCCTGGATTTATGGAACGAGGTGGAGTCCTAATCGCATTTACCATATCGGATAACTCAAGCACCCTAACAAAAAAAAAAGACGAATATAGGCAAGATTTTGTATATAGTTATCCAGCTAACTGCGGCTACAAAAACAGTACTAAGAAAGGAAAACGAAAATCATTAACTTGTATGCGATCAGTATCTAGACCACCTGTTGGGGGAATCCATTTGTTTCAAAAATATCATTCAAATGGGTATGCCCAGAATGAAGCGAGAAAAAAAAAACGAAAGAGGACTAAATTCTTCCTTTCAAAATGTCGAGATGTTTACTTAGTCTTGGCCTCATGTTCTAGCGTGATAAACGTACAAGAGATGATGGAAGCAGTATTTTGCTAAGATGTTTATTACCAGATAAATTCTTCTCGACTTTTTGAGGGGATAGCAAGAAGAATGAGGAGAGAAGAAGATAAAAGATGACGATACTAAATGCATTTGACATTCGAAAGACTAGCATAACAAAGGCATGTAAGAATTACAGTGCGTTTTTTTTTTTCTACTCATTTTACTTTGCCACAAGTATTTTATGTTTTTGTTTTGTTCTCATCGATAGAAGCGGATTCTAAATTGTTCCGACATCTCCTAAGAAGAGGTCAAAAAAAAAGGAAAAGATAATCACAGTCTTGTGATATGTTGACTGGACCAGCTGAAACAGCCGTGAGTGAACTCTCAATTACATGTCGTATGAAATCTTTTTCATTTCTGCATTGAAAACTTTCTTTTCGTAATATCTGTAATAAATAAAACGACTTTCATCAAGTAAACCAAATTTCTCCTTTCTCTTCCAAAATTCTCTGTTTCAAAGTCTTTTTTTTTTTTCAAAAAAGTTCCGATACTGCATAAGAATACATATATATAGTATAAGACAATCAATCGAAGACAAGATGAGACAAAGGAAGACAAAATACGTTGAACTGAAATGAGAGAAATTAACATCGAGAACAGTGGCCGTCCAATGACACGGTAGCCTACTCCATAATAGGAAGAACTGGGTCAGGTCTCTCACACGGTCTGTAAACCTTTGATCGTCATTACTGCCGTAAACGAAATCGGAAAACTGATGACGATATGTAAATATCTAATTCCATGCACACTTTATTCAATAAGCAAAGTTCTGGTAAATCGCTCTACATGCTTGTCTATACTGCATTTATCTCACGGCGCCGCACAAAACCTCGACAGCATACATGAAAGAGGTGAACAACAGTTAAAGAGGCACATCGAGATGATATTGTTTATCCTGTGATAAGTTTTAAGGAAACTTGCACTACTATGGTTAATGCAAATGTGAGAACTTGTAGTTTTGTTTTTTTTATGGACATGGGTTGCCTATGTTTGATACCTTGTATGGTAAATAGTGTCTCGTTACAGATTTAATGTGATTTTGATCTTTAATGGCCTATCATTGTTGTTTCAGTTGTGTATCATATGTTCAGAATCTCTTAGTTTACCATTTACCATCAACATATGACTAATACCCAACAGGTATATGACAAAACATCATGAAGTTTGTGAACCAACTCAGTGAACCCCTTTAAAGCACGAACGGTTCAATTATTGCCAATGCTGACTTCACCAACAGTATCTCATGTAGGCAGATATGTTTCACGGGATTGCTACTGTGCACAGCTTCAATGTTGTATTAGGGTACGGCGATAACATCAGACGGATTCAATTAAGAAACACATGCATGATGTTTGGGGTGGAAGAGGCAAAATTTGAAATTTCATTTCTTTCAGGAAAAAAATCACTGAGATGTATCTAGCGTAATGAGATACTCAATGAGAGGTAGAGTATTTAAACAATAGTTTCATTACACACCGTTGAACTACTGTTCCTGACAAAAGAAACGTGTTGAGCATTATCTCTACACCTTCATGATTCATGACTATGGTGAGCGATTCAACATATATAGTCAGTTAGGTACTGGACACACATGAGAGAAAATAATGTATGTCTCGAGTGAGGAGGTGGGGTTGTTTTTCAGTGACTTCTATGATTAAATGTAGCCTGTGTCCTTGGCAACAATTGCAAGGCGTAGAAGTTCAAGGGAATTTTTGTCATTTGGGCCGAACCAGTTGGATTGCCGTCTGGACCAGGTGGAACGGGGGGGGGGGGGCTGGGGAGATGGAGCTCAATGCCATCAAATGTATGAATTTGTCATACAATTTCTCATTTTCTGATACATTTACAGACGTTTATTGTTTTGGTATAGAAAATACCCCTGGATAAAGAACCAATATGAATAAATCCTTCAAGAAGCACGCAGGTAGCAACCAAATGTGTGTTGGAGCGGGAGGTCTTGCCTAAATTGTCTATCCTACTATCAGTTCTGTAAACAGACATTTGACTCAGAGATGGGGGAAGGGTTAAAGTTTGGAACAACTAGCAATGCCTCCATGTGAGCGCAATATTGGTGCCAGCAGTGTAGGGAAAATGTTGATTAAAATGACTCATAGATTGCAGGAAATAGAACTTCCCAGTCTGGCTGGCCATGTGAAAAGGGGGTTTCCTTCCTTGGAAACTAGGGACGGAGTGTATCTCCGCCCTTCATATTTCGGACTGGCAGGGCGAAAGGTCCCCGCTCCTTCCCCTAGTGCTTTCTACGCCCTTGTCGTGAAATGCAGACCATTGTTAGCCACCAACTTTACGTATCTGTTTTGTGATTGGTTCCTGACACCCATTGACTTGTGGTTGGGTTGAAAAATGAACCCCTGAATACTCACATTGATTGATCTTCAATGTGTACCCCTCACTAGCTAGGAGATTGTCAACTTAACTAAGTATATTTAAAAATGTATCACGCAAAGTGATAGTTATTTAAAATCATTGCACGTTGCCGATGAGATATGAAACTTTGTCATTTGCCGCCGCTTTGGTTACCTCATTTTGGAACTATCGTCGACCTCACGATTTCCCTGCATTATTTATTAAATACGTGTGATACCGGCTGGAAAAAAGATTCAAATTGTCACGTATTGACGAGATAATTATTTAGCAATCATGGCCAGGTGAGCTAATACGAAATGTGCCACCGGATACAGTTTGCAGGCAAAATGCCTCTTCTACTACAGAAGTTGATAACATGCAAAAGGAACAATGTCTATCTCCTTTTAAGCAAAATTTACGTGTTAGTTTGCTAATACTCATTGCCATGTGACTTGGGATGATTTATAGTCACCATATTTCACAGAGCCGCAGAATCTAAGTTGGATACACGTGGGGACAACTGGAAAAAAGCTGCAAATTCACCTGCATATATAAAATCTGAACAATGAACATACAGTTCGCTTCCTCCATGGTCCTCTACAATCGAACCACCCCCCCCCCCCCTCCTTAGCAGAAGATAAAGATACACCGGGCACAAGAAGTTACTTTTGGAGACACATCTTTCTTCTTTTATTTTAATGCCTCATTAACCTAAAACAAACACTGAAAACCTTCCAGTGAGATATCATCTTATTTGTCACTTTAACAGAGACGGTGTCACCGACTGCGGGTATCGAAAAGAGTTTCCTATGAGAATGTCATTGCATGTATCACAAAAAACGGATTAATTTCCACTCTGTAATAAGGGTTATTCGTGGGTGGAAGAGGGGATCCGTCTGTTTGGTGTGATGTAACTATGATGACAGAATTACTTTTTCTTCGATGTATATCAAGGATTTCTTAGGCGTCATCATCTGTTTATTAGCTTCCTAGTCAGAGCCATTTTACCTATATTTAAACTATGCTAATGACATGAGTTAACCGGTCTATTAAATTACTCTCATTTGGTTTGAAACAAAAAGAAAAATTACGAGATTCTTTTCTTTAAAAAAAAAAATCGTTAACTTAAGCGCGGTATACCACCTGTACTGCTATAGTTAGCTCATAATGATCGTATGTGTTGAGTTACACAGTTGTAACTGATGTTGCTTACTACGAGATCATTTATAACGAATGAGTTTTATTTCACCGACTCCCTTTTGAAGTGAGCTTGTGATATGACATAAAATGAGATGAGACCGTTATATGTAGTTGATTGCTGCATAGTGTCCGCTCTTTTATGTCATGAATGAGCAAAACTTACAAGCAACTCCCCCCCCCCCCCCCCCCCCCGCGACAGTTAGTCATATTACCTCCCTTTAAGTCATATTTTGAGATAATATATATTTTGACTTAATAGATTCATAACCTATTTAAAATGATTCTCAAATCGTGATCGTATTCGAGCCAAAGGCATCGGTAGAAATTGAAAGTATTACTGCAGCCGATCATAAAATGAAACCCAGACAAGATATTCAATCATAACACAAATTCAATTTGTTTTTGTCTATGCTCTTCTTTTCTTTTTTAAATGCGTCTGATACTGTCACAAATGTATTACTAAAACTATACATTTAATTTTTACTATGGAATAACATTGCCAGTCATTACTAACTCATACTAGGCTATTTCAATGAAATGAATATTCATCTTGTTTTTCTGTCATGTACATAGCCATATACTTTCTTGTTTCTCTTGTTCAGGAATAATATTTCTAAATCTGTGTTCTCTTGGCAAGCAAAACATCTATATTGTCCTAAGTGCAAGGATTATTACTTAAATTACATGGCTTCTTCAGTAGGACACACTTTTCGTTTGATGAGTGGCTTCAGAGGTGCTTGAATTGAATGTCTCAAGCATAGGCATTCGAAAATGTCGGGTTATTTTTGGCGCCTGTTTGTACTTGTTGCGATAAACTACATGACAAAGTATAACAACATTGTTTAGGCTTTTAGCGAGCTGGCTTCATCTTTGTCTGATGCAAAGCAATGTAACGTTAAGAATCAGTGCCGCTGGTACGGAAAATCAGAAACAATGCATGAAAAAAAAAAGAGACTCGTGCAGTTATAAATTAAAAAAACTTTTTGAAGCCAGAAAAACCTATTTTCAACGGTTATGTTCTGTATCACATTCACTAAAAATTTCTCAATCTGATAAATATGAAAACAAAATTTAGCCATTCTCTTCCTCCTCCTCCTCACGGTGTTTAGTAAAAGTGATATTGAAGTTGTTCACTCTTTCCCTATCAGCAGTCTTCTTTCTTTCGCAATTATTTCTCTGTACATGCCACATTCACTAGTATGCCTAACAAGTTCATCGTCTACTGAATGTAATTTGCCTCCAGTAGGCAAAGGAAATGAAACACATCCAGTCAACATCACCTTATTGCCAGTCACTGAACCTATAATTAAAATCGTAAAAAAAAAATCCCATCCAAACTTTTTTTGATTATTTGTTTTTGCGTCTTCTTTCAGCTAGTTAGAATCGACATTTATACTTTCTGTAAAACTTACCATCGACATGTCTCCACGCTAACCTCAATTGTGGCTGACGTAGAGCTCCTTTGAGAAACTAGAAATTTCCTTGTAGAGCTAAATAGAGCATGTCGTGGTACTTATAACTCTCCAGGGCTTTTATATAAAATTCATTAAAAGAAGAGATGGACAACCAACATCTTAATCTCTTCTTTTTTTTTTCTACTCGAGCATTTTGACTTTTTTTTTCTCCCCTCACCCATCTCACTCTCTTCATTTCATAAAAACAAAATTAGGTCTATCCTGCATCGGTTCCTGTAAATTCTGATTTTCTTTGCCTTTATCTTTCTACTGGTCATCCAGATGACCATCTCAAATGATGCCTTTCATTCTCTTTGCATCCTCTTGGCTTCTGTTTAAATTTAAACAACCCTGTGCGAGGAGGGCAGTGATTCTGGGTGTTCTTTCAAGCCCCAAATTAACCGCTAAAGCTCAATGTCAATACAAGCAGATATTACGAGGTACCCCCATGGGAAAGCTTCTTTTTCTTTTCCCCTTCTTTTCGATCGCGAGACATTTAATGAATCGGTAAAAAAGAGGAAAATAGAAATATGGCTCACAGGTATATCTACTAGAAGTGATGAAAATTGAGAGGTGTCGAGGGATATCTTAAGTATGTGACAACAACTCATATGCCTGAGTCTACGAAAACTAAAAGGGGGTATGCATGTATATTTCCACTTTTAGTGATATTCATTTCTCTTCTTTTTTAGTCTGAGTCAGTGCGTGGCGGGATCTCTTTCCGGTCGGAAAGAAGATGTTTATGTATAGATTTCAGTTATTACCAATTATCTCAGATAAAGAAGGGTTTGGTTACTTTAGGCTACCACTTGTAGCATGCCGTAAGGGCTATCGAAAAAAACTTTCCTTGTAAAGGATGTCCTCTGGCAGGCTATTATAAAGTCGATTGAACACAAGACGCTTTAGTTCAAATTCTAGTATCACATGGAACAAACCTCTAGGGTGTTGAATAATTTAGCAATAATTCAAAACCATCAGACCATTTTGATAACGAGATGAAAAAAATCACTACATGGTAATCACAAAATACAAGTGGTTTCCCAAACTTAAACGTCCAAAAGGCTTCACAAATCTACGAACACCAAAATGGTCTTGCTAAAGGTAATAATCCGTATAGAAAGGATCAGAACCGAAAAAATAATATTCTTCGAAGAATTGTAAAAGAAAAATACTATGCCGTCCTAGGAAATGTTTTGCAAAGGTATTTTTGTCAATTTTACACCACTTGAGAGACAATGCTTAAGTGTATGTCATCGAATGGAACAACGACATAGTATGGTATTTCACTTTGATCACCTTGTCATCTTCACTTCATATTAAATGGTCCCCCATTTCATGTTAAATGTTCCCCCATTTCATGTTAAATGGTTCCCCGTTTCATATTAAATTGACCCCATTTCATATTGATTGGTGTATTGAGCATTTACAGATTAGGCATATTTCCAAAACAAGCAAATATCACAAGACATTTTACTACTCAAAGTTGGGTGAAAAATACTCTCCAAAGTAAAGAGCATAAAAGAAAATCACGTGACATTCAACTGGAATTTATCAATCACTACTTAAAAATGATGATATTTTAAAATTCCGTGCATGAGAAATTTGGTAGAAATTTGGAAAATACATCCTTTTACCCCATTCCTCAAAATTTTTCTTGGGACAAGACCTTGTGAGACATTTCAATGCATAATTCATATTTTCATGCAATGTATTTCCTCAGATTCCGCGTGTCACTGAGGCATGACGCATGCTTGACTGAGATTTTAATTCTTTTTGGTAAGTTCGTCAGTGCGTTTTGTACAATTTACATATTTTATTGCGTTACCTCTGATTTTATATTACATAAAGTAATAATTAATAACAATGATTTATATCTATCTGTGTTAAACTTGATGGAGAACATCGCTTTCCTAGTACACTTCATTCCTACTGAAAGTTTAACTCTTTGCTGATAAGTTTGTTAGTGCGTTTTGTACAATTTAAATACTTTATTGCGTTACCTCTAATTTTATATTATACAAATTAAGAATTAATTACAATGATTTATCTCTTGCGCTTTGAGATGTTTTATTTTGGTAAATGCGGTAAATCTCTGCTGCATTTCCTCATCTTACTTTATTTTACATCGTAGATCTTGCTCTACGTAAGGCTTGTTTTCAGTTGAAGTGTTCTTTTGTGTTCATATGATAAATCTCTGCCTCTCACAATTCATCTACTTAAGATTATTATTTGTCCATTGCAAATCTCCTTCGACCCAAGGCATTTCTTTCAATTAAAGATTTTCATTTGTTAAATGTGATAGATCTCTACCTGAACCTTTTCATACGTCTAAGATAACTCTTTCGTGTACATCGTACTCTTGAAACATCTTACGTCCTGAAATCTTGGACACTTCTTTCTATTTGAGATTTTTTATTCCCATGTGGATATCTTTACGTCTCAATATACTGAAGATGACTTTCTCCATTATGACTTGTGTCCGAGCTCATTATACCTTTCTTTTTATTTGAGATAGTTCTCTTCTCTTTTTTGTTAATTACGGTAGATCCCTTCCTCAATCTGTTCATCTACCTTTGGTGACTATTCTCCATTGTGAATCTCGTTCCCCCCGGAACATTAACATCTCTGTTTGACACAGCTATCTTAATGTCAATGTCATACCTCCACCTCACCTGTAAAATATCTCTCTGCCAAAGAAATCTTTCTGCGTCTGAAATCTCTACCCTTGAGACATTGCCATATAGACCCCTGTATCCTCCGGTGCCTCTCTCTCTCTCTCTCTCTCTCTCTCTTTGATGTATCATTTCCTACCTCATCTAAGACATCTCTTTTCATTGTCTCGTCTTTCTGGGATATATACGTTCTTTGTTTTTTGTGACATCTCTGCCTGCCCAGGAAACATATTTTGGGAGATGCATTCATCATTGAGACTTCCCCCAAACCCCTATATATCATTTTTAATCTACATATATTTTCCTTAAATATATATCGCTTTCCTCAAACACAAAATTTGAGACACTTCTCCGAATGGTGAAACCTCTTTTCATATCTTTTTCTCATGATTTTTTTTAACGACCGTATCACTTTTTATAGGAATTTATATCTGTATATTAATAAACTGAGTTTAATAGACTAGCGCCGGAGAGACTCTCGAAGCGAACAGTATGAAATTTATGTCCCTCCCAATCAATAAGTATAGTCAGTGCATGAATATTTCAGATAGGTGATATCTTCTATTGTTTGTTTACGTCATACAAATTCGGCATGAACATCAGTCAAATTTGTATGCTTTTGAATGACTATTCCAACACAGCACATATATTCTAATACAATAATATTTCAAAGCTTAGAGACAATCTAAGAGAATTTGCAAGAGTTCGGTTTAGGGTGAAGAAAAACGAAAAGGAAAAGCCGTTTTCATACATTTGACTTGACTTTTGTCTTTGTAAACTAAAGTTGGTACAAACATTAGATAGATTTGGTTCAACCAAGAACTGGGCGCATTTGCAGCCACTACGTTCACTGGCACAATGATCGTCTGGGTCTTACAGCCACTACGTTCACTGGCACAATGATCGCCTGTGTCTTACAGCCACTACGTTCACTGGCACAATGATCGTCTGGGTCTTACAGCCACTACGTTCACAGGCACAATGATCACCTGTGTCTTACAGCCACTACGTTCACTGGCACAATGATCGCCTGTGTTTTACAGCCACTACGTTCACTGGCACAATGATCGTCTGGGTCTTACAGCCACTACGTTCACTGGTACAATGATCGCCTGGGTCTTACAGCCACTACGTTCTTTGGCACAATGATTGTATCGGTCTTTGCTAATACGTGCAGCCTCAGACACCCAATGTATAAGCGTCCCCTGGTCAGAGGTAAAATGAAACTCCGAAAATAAAAATGATCCTCTTATCGTTGAATCAGTCCGTTTTCTGTTATCAGCAAGTCTCCATTTAGTTGCAGCTTACCACACGGTCATTGTAAGTTTTACCAGTATATAGTACCAACTAAGGACCATCTGATGCAGTTCATTTACCGACTGTGTTAAATTTGAACAAGCAATACCGCAGACAATACATGCAAAGTAAAGAACAACAACAACAAATAGAAACAAAAAAAAACTCTTAGATGGAGGAGGTATGTATAAGGCTACTTGTTCGAGGGTACCTCGTGACAAATTGGATACTATGTGACTGAAACTGGAATGAACTCTTTGAATATTAGTTAAAAAACGTGCACTTCAATTAAATGTGATAGATTACTTCCTTAGAGGAGAGGCGGTATGAGGGAGATTCAGCTGACATCAGATGCTTAGTGTTAAAGTACTATCGGAGAAGGATGCAAAAGTAAAGATGAAAGCGTGCAAGCAGCCCACTGTAACTCTGAAGAAGCAATAATGTCACCCGGTGTAATATACAATTCTTCTGTAAATTAAAATATTCAAGGAAAAACCAGAAAATTTCTGTCCCTATCTATTTTAGAATTACTACCAGAGGGCTACAAAATAACACTTTGGTTTGTGTTGGAGGTATATAACAATACAAGAATGCATGACGTTTGTGTTCTCATTTGCATAATGTACAGTAGTTAATTTTGTTTTTTTTTTCTGAAAAAGAGTGTCTCCTTTATTTTTTGAGATTAAGGTAATTTACGTATTTCTCCTTCAACAGATAAACGAAAGCAAAGAGAAATCCTCTCAAAAGTTAGTCCTTATCGGCATGTATCATGAAGCTTATCAAGATGGATCAATGCAAGGACCATATGATTATGTGATTAGTTTTCATTTTTCTTTTTTTTTTTGGAAGCCCTGAAACCATTCATACAAAATAGAGTTCAAATAAAATTACCTTTAATAGCTCACATGGCAGCCACTTTATGTGCACACAGCACTAAAAATTACAGAGAGGACAGCTTTCGAAGCACAGAAAATGCCAAAATATGTTTATTGCTCTTTTCATTCTCTGTGTTCAGATTATTTCTACAGTAGGCCTATTATCTTCGTTAACGTTTCACAGCTGAAAAGGCCACAACACAAACAGTATTGTTTGACATCTGTGTCTGCATGATTTTTCGTTTACTTTAAAAATTAAAAAAAAAATAATGAGAGAAAGTGCCTGAAGCATCCTTCAAGTCAGACTGAAGGAGCCTACTTATAAAGGGCTCTTCATTAAACGTTTCAGTGTTTCACAAAGTAAATTATACAAAAGTCCCGAAAAGAACGGCATGTGAATATAAAAGGAATCTTTGATAATCTCTCGGTTTATTTCGTTTAGAGAGATTTCAATGGTAGGATATATGACCTTCTCCTTTATGTTTTACAACAACCGGTCGCCATCGAGGACTTTGACGTCATACAGCTTTGTTTATAATAATTGTCAATGGCTTACTTCTACATTGTAAACATCAGTGTTATAGTTTGGGTGAATCGTAAATATTACAGAGAGCACACTCTCAAAAACGTACTTCCTTTGCACATAGTGTGTGTCGATTACATCAACGCAGACGATAAGATTCAAAAAGTAAAAAAGAAAGACAAATGAAACTCAATATTACAGACATCTTGTCAACAAAACCAAAGGCATCCACATTTTATAACGCATCATTCATGATCATTCAGCAGTTAGAACTATTGGATATGGAAAGTATATGTTGACGATGCACACTGACGGAATTTACCCATGATGCTGTGCCAACTAAAATGCAGACAGTAACCCTCCCTTTGTTTCAGACTTAGGACTTCATGTCAGAAAGACGGCATGAAAACGTATATACAGTTTTCCTACAACGACAGTTAACGATTATTCTTTGCGCGCACTCGTTTACACAGTGAGTAATACTATTACAATAGCAAAGCGGTATATGCACACAAACCGCGGTCTACCGATGATTACTTGCTGCTTGCAAAGAGTTTACCTCCATTAACTTTGCACAAACTTATTAGAAGAGAATGACGTCACAAGAGACGTATTGATAACACAACCAATCACCTGCAAATCACGTGATGTGCTGTTAGTTACGTGTTTTCAAAAGTGAACCATACAACTGGCTACACTTCTTACAGTTGTAAAAAGACTATGAAGACTACGGTACCGCGATTCATTTGTACCAAATGGCAAATATTCCAAAGATTTCAGTTTAAGCAGCACCGGACCCTAAGGTAATTGTGCAGAACTTCCGTGCAAATAACCAGAATGTAGTCAGAGTTAAGCCAAAAAACCGAAAATTGCTCTTCTTTTTACCACAATTCACACTCTAATTAGAGAAATTTCTCCTGAAAGAGAGGATAGGACAAGATGGATATTGTCCTCCAGATTAGTATCAAATGGAAGAAAAAGAACATTAATGATTAAGGAGGTATTTTTTCATCACACGGTATATCCTGCTTTAATCAAAAAGTTTCATATGCTTGCATATACTTACAAGCTAGGCCTATATACCTGAGGGCAGAATGGTATTCCAAGGTGTTTACAGAACATCATGTGTTCAAACACTCACAAAGGAGGATGGTTTCATGCATGGAACTCAGTATAAAATATAATATGAACATAGACGTACTAGTAAAAGTAATCAAAACTTTCATGTAGATGTAGATTAGGCTATCACAGGAGCTCTAAATGGGTTTATCTAAGTTGGAATCTTATCTGGTGTTACTGAGAGTCAGATCAAGATGAGAATATTATAGTTAAAATATTTAAAAAGGGCCTTTCCGCCGAGTCCTAAATTTAAAATATCCAAGAGTCTCCGTTTTGCTCATATTTCAGGCCTAGTCTATGTTTGACTCTCCTCCGATCTTGACATGTTCTTTTCCGTTCCCTCATTATAGCAGTGCCAACGTTGTCATGCAATTTATAGACTTGGATACCCACGTATCCATGCATGGTTCCCTTCCATCCATGCTTCCGTTGTCATCCGGCAATTAATTTCACAGTTGAGATACTTACCAATCTTGTCACATCAGAGGACCTCTTGGGGTTATACATGTAAGTTTCTTCTTAACGTACGATGTCACTGGTAACTGATGTCTCATCATGTTTCAGCAGTCGCAACAGCGACGAGCCAGAATCAGAGTTCGAGATTAGTCAAGAGTCCTAGACAAGTCAGAGTCCTCTCTAGCAGAGTCCTCTTCAACAGAGTCCTAGTTCGAAACATGACCTGAGATCAATCCATGGCCTCGATTTAAGTTCTTCATTACACTAGTTGTCTGTCACGTGCATGCATTAATGTGATTACTGCATTGTTTCTTTCCCATCCTCACACTCATGCAATCCAGTTTACACGATAGTAAGCAGAATACCTTTCAACTAGGACCTCAGGTTTTACAAATTAGCCACACTTTATTCCAAGGCTTGCATTGACATATTTCGAAGCATATACTTGCGTTAGCCATGCAACGAGTAGAGTTGTGCAACATCGAATTTCGTTGAATGTGACGATATCATCGGTAACTGTTGGTGATTGGACAATATCGAGTACTTAAAAAATCTCCGATTGCGAGATTTTCCTTTGTCAAGATTTGAACTAAACTGGATTTTTCTAGAACTGCATGTTACAATCATCGTTTCCTTCTTCAGGAAACTCAAGATAGTCATATTGTTGATTCCATATTGATTTCTCAAAGTGAATTCATATTCTTAGCAGTTTTTGTAAGACCATCAATCGGTGTGAGACATTTCGTTAAATAGACCACACTGAATAAATCTCATTGTATCTGTAACGTTCGTCTGCTGTGAAGAATATAACTTTTGTGAACTCTAAAAACAACAGAGTGAGATTCACTACCAAAAAAAAAAAAAAAAATGTGTGCCGAGGAACCATTCATAGTAACAGTGAATTTCACGCGATGTAAAGAGGAGCGATATTTCATTCCTAGTATATAGAATGCCGCTACATGTGATGTTTACTATTACTACGAATAGCCCCTAGTACACTCTTCTTGGAGTGAATTCCACTCTTTTGCTTTTAAAGTGTATCGTTTATAATTTGTTTTAGTGTTTTAATTATTGATGTGCATTGTATCCAATGTTCATCCAATCTTTGGAAATGCATGCGACATGTGGCTATGTCATATATATATAACGTGGAAATCTTCATCCAAAGTGTGGTCATTACAGAACCCGTTCAAACATTTCGATATTGGCAGGCCAGACATACACATGTCGTTATCTGGTGTCATGATCTGGTACGGTACTGTAAAACGGATAGTGAAATTCCTGAAATGGTCAAACGTAACATAGGAGGTGTCTAAATGTAAATATTTTCCTCACTAAAGAAGAGAATGTCTTCTCTCTGCTGTAAAGAAATTCAGCCATGCTAAAAAATAAAACGGTCTGCTGATAGTTGATAGTTTCTAAAATGAGAGGTGGAATATAAGAGGGTACGTATAAGTGTTCATGAGCTTAAGTTTTCACCGTTGAAGCTACCCCACCTAAATCTCATGAATGATTGAGGACCAGTGCAGTTGACCAATGTAAAATGTACCCAGACGTTACCTCTATTTTACGGTGTACAAGACTTTGACTGTCCGAGACAGTTCATAAATAATTTACCAGTATACGCTGACACACGAAAATGGTGGGGGTAGTTATACCGCGGTTCTTTAATTCGTGCATGAATAAAAGGTTGTTCAAGGTGAAAATGAATGTTTCGTATGGAAAGGGAATTAAATGTAAATACTCTAAAAACACATTGCCCCGCCACCTAATTTCAACTATTACTTTAGTATCATTTTTATGTATACTTTTAGTTATCAATAAGGTACCGGTACCACCGAGTATTTTGAAAATGTGTTCCATCATTGGCTGTTTTCACAAGAATGTCATGTACACATATGCTTAGAAATAAGAGTAATATAGACAGTTCGACTTCGAACACCTACTAACTATGTCTCATAAGTCACAGTTTTGGATACAAACTAAGTCACCCAATGATCAACTGCATGAGGGCATAAACAATTGTTGCCAAATGATAATGACTGCGACTAGGCCTACATCACGGAATAAATCTTACATTCAAAATTTCTATTTCACTGTTTTAAATACTAACCTATATACCAACAAGTCTCCAACACATCTCAATTCACATTCCTAAAACACATTTTGGAAATCCTTTATCGATAAAACAAAACTGAAATTGGCAGATTCGATTTCCAGTTTATCCTCAAGGGGTATCGTATAACAGTTGCAAGGCTCCACGATCTCTGTAAACGCTTACCATATATCCTGTTAACCAGATGGCATGCCTGTTATCCCAGGACTAATTTAAATAAGAGCTCCTCCATACCAGCTTAAAAGGACAACTCTACCCGTGAAGAATACTATTGCATAATATAAATAGGAAGAAGCTTTTTCAGTGATTTCGACATTCTACATTGACAACTACTGATAGGTTACATACAAATTTACATACCAATACATTCCAAACACTGGAATTGTTTCTCGCGATCACGAGGTAACTGACTTCCACACTATTTACCGAAGGTGGTATGAAATAGTGCTTCATATTACTTGAATGATTTAAACTACGGAAAGACTCGACGGGAGTCAGAGTCCAGAAGAACTAGATTCCAAGAAAAGTCCACCTCCGAGTCAATCGTTTTAAGTCAAAGTTCTGTATGACAAGGCCGAACCTGCCAGCCTATCAGTAGGAACATGAAAGAGATATTTACCTCTTAATTGGCCAAAATTTAAATCAGTTGTAAATTTTGACATCCTCAAATGGAATTGCCTTGAAACAAATGGTTAACTATCTGACATGATTTTCCTTCGAAGCTACTTTATTATTAGTTGTGTTAATCACTCTAGTATATGACATCATCTGATTACCACCATTGCCTCATATACATAATATTGAAACCTTTCGGCAGTTTCGGAGGAGAGGAAGTCTTTAATACATATTCCGTCGATGACTCAGTTGACGTATTTTGTTTTGCTGTACCACGTGATCAACAACAGTGCACTACCTGTGTGTAGGCTTGCCTTGGACGTAAAGTAATCCACTGAAGGGTAACATATATGTCATGAATCACAGTGCATGAATTCTAAAGCCCCTTACATAGCAGTCCTTAAATGTGGTCTCCAGAAGCGGGAATGCAGAGAGCAAATCGAGTAGCCAATATTGACAGTTTATGCTAATGAGGGATTACATGAGCGGGGGATTACATGAGTAGGGATTACATTAGTGTTTGCTTCCTTCCCACTCAGCTGTTCACATTCACCTCTGTGCCACCTGACTCCTTCAGGTGGCACAGAGTTGAACACAGGTGTGCAAAGATGACACTCTAATATGTTATGGGGGGTTGTGAGTAAAATAATGAAAAAAGCACTTGTTACGCCTTTCACATAACTAAAGATGGTTCTGCCTTCCCTAGACAACCACTAGGATCTTTTCACGCAGTGCTGGATCAGTGAATAGTGAACAATAGGATATTTGGGATTTTGATAAACTCGAGGCGTATTATTATCTAGAACGTTTAAGAATTCTCAATTGGCTTTACTCCTTGATTGACAGCAAATTTGAAAGATGCAGAGTACCATAGTTCATATTGCACAGGGTACACACCGGTTCAGTGTTTCGTGGGGGAGTTTTAGACAGGCTGTGAGACTGGCTAGAAGTAAGTGGTTATGGACGACTATCATAGGCGATGAGTCACTGCATTTAAGACTAACGACTGAACTGACATGTGCTATATATTTCTTTACCCAAATCCTAATCATGATCTGTATTCTGTATTATAAACATCATTTCCTTTTAGCTTGGTTTTGATTGTTTCACTTTTTCTATCGTTCATCATACTTTCACGTCTTTCACGCGTTAAAATTGGTTCCCACCCTCTGATTCACTGCATACTGCGCCTTGTTCCCCATTCTACAAACCAGATAAGGCTAAAATATCTCTCTGCTAAGCCTGACGAATAATCAAAAACTCTGTGGATTTTTACTTTCATTTCAAACAAACTGACCCCACCGTCATTTAAAGATGATTGGGTAACGTATAAACTAACACGTCCTTGGATGAGATTCAGCTATGGTAAACATCCCATTTTATTTTATTATCTTCTTTCTCAAAGTGCATTTGTTTCTTTTATGAGTAGTCCACAAATCGCGCGTGCATTATGAACGAAGGCTATTCACACGGAGTCGTCATTAACGTACAACGGATACAATTAATCGTGACATGCCGATCATAAATTTGCTCGATTGCCTTCATTTTTTCTATCATATTCGATTTTTATTTTATTTTATGTTTTGATTTGTTTTCTTCTTCAATGCTTGGCTGCCTCGATAGTTGCCTCTGGGTATCAACACCTCATCTGTGAATACACATCAAACATAAAGTCACAACACACAAAAAGAAAAATACTGAAGGGTTTAGAGTCTTGAATCTGTTCAGCATCACTTCGTCTTAGCTTGAAAAATGAAATATGGTAAATCCAGACGGAATAAAACAGAAAATCTGGTCGTAGAGGCAACATGCTGAATTTCTTTGTTAACATCGACATTGATTTGCACTTTTTTTATCTGAAGTCTTTAAATCTAACTAATGAATATTTATGTATGATGACCTTCAGCATACCTTCATGTGAGGACAAAGTAGACGGGTAATGTACAGACTGAGAATTATTTGAATATACAGGTTTCTTAAGTTTACCTTAATCATCCTCTTAAAAAAGAGCCACTATACCAACCAATCCCCTCCAGCATATGGGTAGTAATGAAATACAGGGGTTACATTGATTTTCACAGAGTTGTAAACGCTGCAGCATTCCTATGTATTTATGCATTTTTAGCGAAAAAAACAGTATGTTGGGTACAGTATTGGGGTTTACGCTTCAATGATATGTAAATATATGTAAATGAAAAAACACAGCAGAACAAAATCAGGGGATACCCCTTATTGTATTTCTTCAAATTTGGATAGTAGTGATTGATAGTACAGTTCATACATGTTTTGGACTATTGGTTGTGTTTTTGTTCTTGGTAATTTTGTTTAAAAACAATGAATTTTTCTAAGATGTTTACTGCAGTGTTAAACCTACTTCAGAACTGTATAATTAAACGTACAACATTAGATGAACAACAGTCTTACCTAGCTTCTTGTGAATACGTTTGCTTAAATACGGTAATATAGCTAAAATACGAAGAAAAGGAATCTGCTAAAACATATGATGAGTTTTAATTAATTATTATTATATTATTACAATACCATGATTATAGTTTGTTTTTCGTAGTCTCTTCCTTTACTTCGTTGCTTTGGAGGTCAAGGCCGTCTATTAAAGCGTTTCATATTGAACTGTTTCTTATATTTTTGCTCTATTATCGATCTATTTACATTGTCAACTCGACAAAGATATTCCGATGGCTCGTGAAATAATCGAAGTTCTGAAAAAAAAAAATGGTGGTTTTATTCAACATTTGAACTTGATAGGAGTATCTGGAATATTCTGCCAAAATTGACTTAATTCAATAAACGACCAAATATCATAGCCCAAGACGAACGTTTGCATATATATATGTATACTTTTCAAAAGTATACCTATGTTACTTATAATTACTGCAGGTATGTATCAAATGAGTTTTGAAGAGTCTCCCCAACGCAAGAATAAGACGAAAAAAGGCTGCGATGTCATTAAGTTGTCGTACACTGAATTTGAGCACCCTGTCTATACGTATATTGGAGCACAACATACTGGGAATGTTCTTGAAACAAAGCAATTAGGTAATAAAGGGACAATATATACAGACCTAACAAAAGAAATGTTGACACTGTGAAACACTCCACGTCATTTGTTCTTCATATTCATCAATCTCAACAGGCCCGTGTGCAGCTTTTTCAGTGGGGGAGGGGGTTCGATTTTACCACAAGTGGAACATTTTACCCGACAATTGTAACCGACTAGTGCCGAAGATACATGCAAAATTAAAACTCATTATATATGTTGCTAAAGTAGGCCTACTATCATAGGCTGAGCGGAACTCCAGATCTTGTGGAGGGGGGTTCGTCCGAATCCCCTGAACCCCCCCCCCCCCCACCTGGATACGGGCCTGCTCAAAAAGAGTAATACTGTAGAAATCAAGGGATTTCCATTCTTGATTTCACTCTGCAACTTCTGAATGAAGCCAGATGTTTTATAGCTGCTGTCACACAACCTGTAATTCCATGCATGCACATACCCTTGAATTCATTTTGTGTTGAATTCCTGAGATGTATGATACAAAAATTAAGTCATTTAATACTTGGATCTTAATTTATGCACAGCTGGTGAACCTGTTTGACCATAAACTATAAAGAAAACAAAATCAGATTTTGAATTACAAGTGTTCAAGCTATGATATCGCAATCCTTAGGATCGACGCGTCATTGATCTTTTTAAGAGCCTTCAATATCTCGAAAAAAAAAATAATATGTGTATGGAATTTGGTGATGGTGTTCACCTCATTTTTGTCTCTCATTGAACTAAAATATTTATCTGCCAAAAGTTCTGACTTTTGATCTCCTGTAAATTCAAGAACATGAAAAGTTGGTGACTATTAATGAAACGATGAACAGTGAAATTAATCCCTACAATAGTCACGTAATGAGAGCATATAATTAATACGTCATTGTACCTTGTTACTAACCTCAATGATAAGTGTGTGTATTGCGCAATCTCAGCACTTAAAAAGATTAATATTTTCATCGCCAGTTATCAGCGAACGTGCAGGGAGGTATCTGGCGCTGATATCCTCTCAAATGTAATTTATTGTCTGTTTTCTTTATTAACGATGATTTTATCTCTCTGACAAGCAGAGCTCAATTACTGTAATTCCAGGTGAAATGTCAATAAGAGGAAGCTCTGTCAATGACTGCACTTAAGTATAATGTCGTCCTTTTCCTCCAGCCAAATGAGAGTTTCTTTTCTAGTGTATCGCTAAATGTCAAGGGGGTTGTTTCATATATTTTGAGATTCTGGGAGAACCTTCGTGTGAGCGAACCATGCAAGTATGCAGTTCACTATTTGAACCTGTTCATATTAATTCTACCAAATACGCCGAGACATAGGATGCAATGCATGTACACATCAACTATGACTATGATTGAGTCCAGTCTGTTTTCTCGGCAAAGCACATAGCCAATGTATATGGCCTACCAACACAACATTTCTTTGAATTCTGAATATATTGCATCCTCACTTGTTCATTCGTCCATGTGATCTTCCTTTGTATCACCCCCCCCCCCATCCCTTCTATCATTCATTCATTCATTCATTCATCTACCTTGACTCATCATATATTTACAATATTCATCTATTCATCCATTTGTTTTTCCTTTAACATCCTATTTCGTCTCTTCCTTTCTGTGTCTACAATACAACAATTTTCAGTTTTTAACTACCTGTTTATCTATTCCAATTTATGTATACTTTAGTCTTAAGTTTCCTTTGTGTAGTTTATTTACCTCATTATATATTAATATATGTTTGTTTGCTCCCCTTCAATCAATGCCTAACCCTTCCACACATGTATATCTAAACGTGTACTGAAAGGAGAAACTACCATATAATTTCGCTTGTATGATTTTCATATAGTCCATAGGTTTTACAGCAGAAAATTATGCAATAATTCTTAAAGGACTCATTCGTTTGCATGTCACATATTTACTTGCTACGCTTTCGAAATGTCAGATTTTGCCCTTATCAAGTTTGATAAACGTTTCTGTTCGTTTTGATTTAATTTATTTACATTGCTTTTGGAAATCTCCATCAGTCCGTTTGCATTTTCCAAATTAGGAAGCCCTCACTTTCTTACCCTTCAATAATAATAATATTATTTTTTTCCCTAAGCAATTTTGATAAATTAAGAAAACACAGTTGTTATTGTATCCGTCCATCCTTCTTTTTAGCCAATATTGATTAGCCAAAAAGTCCATCTGCTTGGCGACCCAGCTGTCCTTGCCACTACTGTTACTTCATTGATTAGATTCAGCTTTCATTGCTGGACTTTTTGCCGGCACGGATGTTGCCAAGTGCAAAATGTACTTTGAAAGTTCGAATCATAGCACATTTCAAAACGATTTGCTTTGCTTCCACTGAACGTTGACGACAAGATCATGGTTGCAGACAGGAACCTTGCAACAAAAATGTGTGCTCGTAGATTTACACGCACTCAAGTACGTTCAAGGTTGAGCCATGGCTCTCTGACGATAGACGATAGACAGGACTGATGCTGATAAAAGAAACAGACATTTTTTGGAGAATTGACAGAATAAATCATTAAATATGTTGAAAACAGCCACAATGTTCACCAAACTCCATCAAATATTGACCATTTCATAAACCAATTTATGTTTCAAAATTTCACCATGAAGAAACATAGTCCAAATATGCAAATGCGTGACGTGAGAGAGGGACTAACTTGATATGTCAATTACTCCTCCCAAGAAATATGGATAGGATACTTTACATTCTTTGATACAATTTTAACATTATTCAACTTTTTTATGTTGTGCTCATGAGCTTTCTGCAAGTCCCCTACCTTCCCTAGAACTCTTTGATTTCAATGCGGTGATGTGCATGTCATATACATTCGCCAGGGACCCAGAAAGTCAGCAAATACCGTCTGTCTTTTCCCTGTGTAATCTGTAGTGCCCACCTGAGACCACCAAACACCCCCTCGTGGGGGAGGGGGTAGCGATCACATTGAGAACCACTGGATTCAATCTTGTCAATTGTAACTGTGCGATAAACTTCCTAATGGAAGCACCCCAATTGATTTCTCTACTGACCCGTTCATTTCCACTACAGGGTAATTTCGTGTCCACAAGCGTATAAATATACATTCTCTGCCGTACATACACATCGTATAAACTCAAATGATTTGCTTCATTAAACAGAAGAAAATATTTAATAATATCAGGTAACTCTTTCTTCCTGTGTTCGTCCTTGCTTGTAAGTGCTTGTGCAATGAGATGTTGTAGCATGATGTATAAGTCATACACATTTCCGTCTGAAGATCTTTCCAGAACGTGTTAAATATTTCAGTATTATCCATTTGTTTCCGCATTTTGTTTATACGCTCAGCTTTTGTTTTATGTCTCGCCCTCGAAACATGTTGTTGTAAGTTGCGAACAGTAATGAAATGATCACTCAACAGAAATTGTCTCCACTTTTTCTCCCGCGTGTGCGTGCGTGTTTGTCATTCCCAAAAGGATTCGACTAGAACAAATGCTATTTGCCTTAAAAACCTTGAGGTATCTGGGTTGTCTTTTCGTTTATATAGAACTCACATTCTATGCTACTATCTGCATGTTCTATGTACTCAATATTTCGCGATGAACTGTACTGAAAAAAAAAAAGAGAGGAAGCAAAAAAAAAAAAAAAATCATCTCCATTAAAATGTTATTTAAATACTTGCAGCTCCGCTCGTAATGTCGAGGACAAAATAAAGACGTTTTACATGGACGTCGTTATGCGTAATTGGACACCGCATTGCGGCAATTGACGGATTTACTCTACATTATAAATTTCGAAAAATGAAAAAAAAAGGCTGAAAAATAAAAAAGTGATGTAAAGAATTGATAAGGTTAAATGTGTATGAGTTGAAGATGCATGAGCAGTTTGGTTCAATGTTTTACAGATGGTTTGCCAGTAAGGACTATGAAAGACTGCGTGCGCTAAAAGAAGGATTGCTCTTATCACTTTCTGCATCTCAAAAACTGGTAAATTCAATACAAGGGGCGATTACTTGACGCCGAACAAACTTGTTGTAAGTATCCAACGAGCATAACATTGTGAACTTACATACAAGGACAATTATCACATTAATTTGAAGTATGTTTTTAAACGAATATGTCGACATAGCTTGTTTCTGATTTATCGAGTCGTCAAGAACTTGAAATAAGTATTGAGAGTTGCCACAATGGTAACTTACATTGCACAGCAGAAGCAATGCCGTCATTCAAAACAATTTATTTTAAACTAACAAAGGCCACACCTTTGTAAGCAGATTACACCACAAAACAGTTTCTATCCACTTATCCAAGATGTACCCCCCCCCCCCTTCCGCGATCTTTATTTTGTCACAAGGTATACGTCTGTAAATTGCATTCTTTACAGACTTTCTCTATTTGAGATGGGTTTGCGATTGTTTTCAGCAATGAAAACATTCAGACTTATAACTCTCCATGCCCACAGTTCAGCTCACTGAGGGGTTCTGTAGAATTCAAAGGCTGTCGGTGATGGGGGAGGGGGGGGGTGACGTGTGACTCATTGTGGCACACTGGCACAACAGAGTCGAAGGACGTTTATGATTACTGATTTCTCAGTATCTACCTTTGGACCTGTAAATAGAGGGAGAACGACGGCACCCTCTCGCGTTAACTCCTCGTGCACTGCAGCTATAAACCCTGGTATATGTAGTCCGTGATTGAAGATTGAGACCGTAATTGAAAAATAAATTAAAAATGTAACCACATCTACATAGATTCGAAATATCTTAAAATTACAACAAATGGTTTCTTCCAAGTATAACTCAGTTCATGCTGTGTAAGAAAAAAACATCGTTGAGAGTGCAAAGGTAGTGTTATTCTATATTGACTACTGTCAGTCACTACCGCATCATGATAACATAGTCCTATGTCGACTAATAATAGTCACTACAACATCATGGTAACATAGTCCTGTAGTCCCATATCGGCTAGTGATAGTCACCACTACATCATATATACATCAACTAGTGAAAGTCAGTGCCGCATCATGGTAACGTAATTGTGTATCGATTGGCCTCGCTAGACACTACCGCATTATGGTAACATAGTCCTATATGGACTAGTGTAAGTCACTACCGCATCATAGTAACATGTTGATTTATCGACTAATGACAATCACTACCTCATCATGCTAACATAGTCCTATATCGACTTCGGTCACTACCGCATCGTAGTAACATAATAATATATCGACGAGTGACAACCACACCATCATATTAACATAGTCCTTTTTCGACTACTGATGGCCACTACCGCATCATGGTAACAAAGTCCTACATCGACTAGTGATACTAACTGCCTCATCATGATAACGTAATTTTAGATCGACTAGCCTCGACAGACACTACCACATTATGGCAACATAATTCTATATCGACTACTGATAGTCACTACCACATCATGGTAACATAATTCTATATCGACTACTGATAGTCACTACCGCATCATGGTAACTTAATGCTATATCGGCTACTGATAGTCACTACCACATCATGGTAACATAATCCTATATCGGCTACTGATAGTCACTACCTCATCATGTTAACATAATTCTTTATCGACTACTGATACTCACTACCGCATTATGGTAACAGAATCCAATATCGACTACTGATAGTCACTAACGCATCATGGTAACATAATTCTTTATCGACTACTGATAGTCACTACCACATCATGATAACATAATTCTACATCGACTACTGATAGTCACTACCACATCATGTTAACATAATTTTTATATCGACTACTGATAGTCACTACCGCATCATGGTAACATAATTCTATAACGGCTACTGATAGTCACTACCGCATTATGGTAACATAATCCATATCGACTACTGATAGTCACTACCGCATCATGGTAAAATAGTTTTACATCGACTAGACTCGACAGACACTACCGTACTCCATAATGGTAATCGCCTAGTGTTACGCACTACTGCATCATGTAGATATAGTCCTACTTCGACTAGTAATGATCACTACTTCATCATTGTAACATGGTTCTAGCGATAGTCGCTACTTCATCAAATCAGTGAACGCAACAATGAACTGATTGACCTAACCTAATTTTCCTAAATTATATTCCGTTTGGCTTCTATTTTTATCTGTGATTACCCCAGGCCTTGAACTATTACTTTGCAACGCTACCACACTTTGAAACGGTAGAAATGTTGTTTGCTGTTGTAAACTAATGGTTTTATCGATGCCGTAGCTAAAAGATCACTGATGTTCTATACATAGATACTAACATCCATACCATACCATACCCACAATCCCTGCCTCTTTGAGAAATAATGCTTTGCAGTATCGCCTAAAGTTTGCTTTACCTTACACATGGGTACTTAAATTCACAATAAATTGTGAAATTAATAAGCCAAGCACAACGAAAAAAAAAAAGAAACTGCACTGTTTTATTTGTAAAAAGACAGCAGTCTGTAAAAATTATCCTCACTACAAACTTTAACTCATGTACATAAATCTATGTCTTTTATTCTCTTCTATGTTTTGACTATACGCTGTACGTATATATCAGAAATCGTTATGTTACATTAATAAGTGAGGAACTACAAATGCCAGACTTACCGATATTATATTATTCCACTGGGTTCACAATTCCAGTTAGAACTTTATCTACTTTGTCGTAACGAGTGTTCGTTGATGGAGAGCGAATATGATAGTCGTTAATTCATTTCATCAGCAGGAAGAAAATAAAGACTAATCGTAATTTGCACGAGTTGGATCAAAGGTAGGTATTCACTCGCATGTACATCGTCAGGAGTACAAAAATTCTATCTTGATCAAATACTACCTCACAAAGATCATTCAGAAAATATTTCTGATTCTCGCTACACTTGGTCTTCTTTTAATATTCAATGTAGCGGTACTTTAAACCATAAATTACTGAACCCAACAACGACCATACCGTTTGGCTGTTATTTAATTTAGTTTTATTCTTCTCCTCGATAACTGACGAATTGTAAAGAGATACACAAAACGTCCTCCGAGCAAAGCAAAAATATTCTGGTAGAGAAAAATAAACAAAACAGAGCGACTGAAAATTTTCATCGAAAGTCACGCTTGTAAATTGTTTTCCCGATTATCAGATTCTTCCGTGCTTTCCTTATTTCTTGTTCTTTTCTTATTGTGAGTGTATTTCCTTTTCTTTTGGCTCACGTCGACTTTTTTTGGTAGAAAATTCTGACTTAGTCTAAATGAAAGAAGCTCTCGATGGAAACTGAGAGACAGAAGAGTTGTCAGTCAAACGAGGAAAAAGAAGATATGAAGAGGAAGAAAGGAAGTAAGAAAGAAAAACTCCGCACGACGACAAAGCTTCCTCTGATAGTTCTTACATCTCTTCTCTGGTATCTGACGTCATACAGAATAACCGAACAGCTGCTCGATGGCAAAATATTAACCACGCCTCTTGAGTGAAACTCGTATAGTTGCTGTCTTTTACAATTAAACCGTTTCTTATAGTTTATCCGGAATAGCCTATTTATGTATAAATACATATAGATATATAAAAACATATATATCTAAAATAAGAAAGGGCCCGACATGCAGGAGATTCTCATTGAAAGTTTGAACAAGTCACATTTGCTTTAAGGCGGGATAGTCTCCCGAAGATCACAAGCAATTTGACAGTAGTGAGTTGCATCCCTTGTTAGCCATGTATGAGAGGTGATGAGATCGGGGTTGCAACTACATCTATCTTGTTTGGTGATTCTGTGTTATTCCTCTGTTTATCTCTTACTCTTCCTCCACCTCTCAATTTCTCCCTTTCGGTATATCCAAGTTGTCTACTCTCCGAGCGCATTCGTTCTTCTGTATCTATATTTCAAAGAAGCAGTCATCTTCAACTTCGCCGTCACATAGTGTCGTACCTACAGATGGCTGAATTTGGGGGCGCGATTGATGTTCTTGTCGACATACAATATAACATCTAACTTATATGATGCCGTTATCTTCCTATAAATACGTTGTAAGGCTGTGAACATAACATTCTTTTTTGTATGTATAGATCTTAGGATACGCCTACGTATGGATGAAAGCAGACCTGAACAAGAAGAAAAATTAACAATAATAAGAATGAACAATTACTAGGCCATGTGAAAACTATCACGTTCTATTGTTTCTGACTATCAAGGTTATACAACTAATAGTGAGATCAGTTTGATGCAATTAAGACGCAGAAGTAAAACTACTTGCATGTGCCCTTTCTCATGTCTCGTTTTACTTATATTTCCCCATATTACCATAATTATCAAGCAGTTCCCGATTTTATTAGTCGCCACTATGCAAATTATCCTCAGCTATGAGGAGCACTTCTTACATTTATGCATATAGAGTGATAAATTTATTCGGTTATATTTGGTATACGCGGCACCAACGTGTGACTTTGTCAAAGCAACTGTGCTTGCATGCAACATGTGCGAACAACTCTGGAAATTAATTGAACAACTGGAACAAACAAGGATCATGCGGTAATAAAATGAACTTCAAACGCATTACAATATAATGGCACATAGAGAATTTCTCAAGCAACATTCACTACATGTCATAAATTATACAAGTATGCATTTATGAAGGCATGTTCTGGTGCAACGTAACCTTACATTTCCCCGAAGATTTCGACACGCTATCATTACAGTGTGACTCCAAGTGGGGACCTCTCGAGGGCCCTGGGAGCTTGCCCGTGGATCTTCCACTGTGTTAAAAAAAAACCCAAAGGTGTTCAGAGGTAAACGTGTGCGTTCTCCAGTTCCATCACCTTACAGAAAGTCTGTCTCCTGTTACCGAGACCAGAGAGTTGCTATGGCAACTGCCAGTCACTTACAGACAATTTTAATGTTTTCTCTGAGGACCATTCCATTGCATCATAGGGATCCGTTCATATAACACAATTACGAAGGGGTCTCCAGTTCATCGACCCCAATATCATCTCAATCTTATGGAGGGATCTTAACCAAAAGTCAGCTTGTAAATGGGTACTTCCATTCATTAGAGGGAAAGTTCTATCTGTTTGTTTTTCCCTTATATTGATTAATGTCCTCCAAACTTACCTTTCAAGCTATGATCAATTTCACACCTAGGAATTCTGTGTGCACATACAGTTCATTCAAATTCTAGCACTGTTGTGGGTATTTAGTATCTCAAGGAATATTCATACATCTACGTTATATCATGTTAATCGACTACTGCACGCTCGTTCATTCCATCGGCGGTGCTGACTTTTTCTTTCTCTTCTTCTTTTTGGTAAGGTATCCTTGAATACTTTATGCAATAAGAGACGATAAAAAAATAGTGTGCATTCACCTTGAATATAGGGACGCAATCAGAACAGAAATATTCAGTTAGGTTGGAGAGTACGAGTTTAAGTCTTGCTAGGTAGCTTTTTATTTATTTATTCAAAACGTTAGACTAAATCATAGAAATCTCTTCAACATGTTCGAAGCTCATCAATGTCACTTGTTTGACACTTGAAATCTGCGGGTTACTGCACTTGTTCAGACAGGACAATTAGCAACATGAATAAATCTTGCTAGTTGATTCTCCTTAAAACCTGCAAATTGCCCCGGGGATGTAGGGAGGCAGCACCGAAATAGCTATAGCTATTGAGTGGTAGAGTATGTTCATGTGAAATATAGGTACTGGTCGCAGTATCATTTTTAAGCAATATCCTAATTGCCAACATATCTATTTTAATTGAGAGATGTAAGTTTTGATGTTTCTTTATGTCATATAGGAAATACAATCACGACGAGGTGAATTTTAAAAAGGGAGAGGGGTGTTCTCAATTAGTTATTTTATTCGTTGATACAGAACCATCTGAAAATGTATTACGTAACGCAATAATTGTAGATCTATAAAATGACATTAAAGGTGGTGATCAAAACACGCAATGGTGAAATTTGTACCCGGCACTGTCTCCTAATAGTCATGTTTATTTTCCTGTTACTGTATTGTCGGTCCGTGAAACAACCCTGACACCTACAAATAAGTAACGGAGGCAAACTCAGTTGTAAACCTACAACTCACTGTAAAGTTCATTTTGTGGTGCTGCTGTATTTTGAAAGCTTGAATTTCATATCAAGTAAATGACATAACATGCAAATGAATACATTAACATACGAAAAGCAAAAGAATCAAATCAATGCAAACTCAAATACACGGTAGTTGACATCGGTGAAGACATTATGACCTCTGGGTTCATATAATCACATTGGAAGGGGTGACCAAACCTAGCAATGGTGATTCGGTATGAATATTCAAAATGCCTCTCTTATGGGATTATTCAGATTTTATTTAAACAGAGTCGAATAATTCAGATGCTAAGGTCTCCGTGCATGAGATCTATTATAGTATTTGAATGTCGTCTTAGTTAACAGTGATAAAACTTACAGTGAGCTGTCAAGCTTATTCTTTGGGTCCATATCGGAACATTTCGATTTTAAGCGGCAAGTGACATAGTTAGCACATTTTTAGTAACACATTGACATGATTATTGCTGATGGGACGGTTAAATGAGGTCAACAACAATATTTTTTGTACACTAAATAGCATTAAGTAAGATGTATTCATTCATACCTAGGACGAATCCTAAACTCCTATTTGCCGATTACAATTTTAGAATAAAATCACCGACGGATGAATGCAATAAAAGACATAAATCGATTGTGTTTTGTCGTCTGCTATCTTACACACACAAAAAAATGGTTCTACTTTACTATGGGGCACGGACATTGTTGACATGCTGTGAATCGTGTTTCTCCTTCCTTGGTGTTCGTTTTAAATGAAAATGTTGTTATTAATTACACAGTCAAATTTTCTTTTTTCTGGTCTTTTTCTCCAAACCCCGCATTTTATAACTGAACAAGGTCGATCAACTTTGCACCTATGTGCATTTACTGAAGGATGATGCACTGCACTCGTCGCGGGTTAACACAAGCAGTTCAGCAGGGCTGCGCCCTCGTACATCGTAAAATCATGCATCGCGAAATCGTTTGCAAAACGTAAAGGTAATCTTGTTGGCAGTTGTGAAATTTCGCAATTGATCAGCGGATGTGTACATGGTCAAAATTAATGGCAATAACGTACACTGGGGCCAAATACTTCATCAGCATAAACAGACAAACATACAGACAAAATACCCGAATACCTTATACGTTTAGAGATTTACAGATGATGTGATGCTAGTCCATAATTTATATATATATATATATATATATATCGAATCGTGAGATGGAATTTACGACAACTCTCTCTGAAGACTCTGTGAATGCAGGACAACATGTTTTCCACGATCATAAATTATGGACTAGCATCACATCATCTCTAAATCATACACTATTTGAGGAAATGACTATAATAAGGTAATTACTTTGCATCTCGTGTGCACTCATATCGCTGTTGATTACTGCAAGAAGCGATATGTAACGTTATCCAGCGTGGCAGACACAATCATTCATGATACTCTTGGATGAGCAACGTTAATTACTAAGGTCGTAAAAATCGAGGGTGGGAGTGGTTTTCTGAAATAAACGTTATTTACAACAATATTGTTCATCCATCTTTAAAAAAGTGACAAATATGCAAAAGAAGACAAAGCCTTTCAAAGGTAAAATGTGGTTATGAAAAAGTCTGTCACATATTTTTTTGACTAGCAGCTCCCCCCCCCCCCCCCCCCCACAAATACACAGACCCTTTCTTCCATGATGAGATAATATAGCCTACATGCAGACTTCCCTGTGATGCAAATGACTGGCGGCTGTCTAGCCTACAGAATTGGAACTAAAATATCTTGGAATTGATACCACAGAGTATTTTGAGTTCAAAGAGTTTTTGCTCAGAGCAAAAGATTGTCTTTTACTCGGTTGCTCAACACGATCTCTGTGAATGACAAGTATGCCACGGTTTCTTCCTAATACATACCACCGGTACGTAACTTCCACTTAAAGGTATTGAATACTGAGGGCAATTGACATTCCATAAAAAAAATAGGAAATTTCTCTTTTTGCTCTCTTTTTGTAGGTGAAAACGATATCTCACTACCACGTTCCGTTTAGAAGTTATGGATTGAAAAAATACATCCCTATTTTAAAACGGTTCATTGCACGTTTGGAAATGTGTGATGCCACCCAGGCACAACTTCTTGGATATCCTTTGTATATCTTCATAATCGTGACTGTCCTAAAAGAAACATCACAACAGTTGAAGGGATGTGACCTTAATTCCTATGATATTTGAAGGTAAATCAACAACATACCCAATCTTCACCTCCCTGGTTTCAGTGGTGTCAAAATTTCAAGGTTAAATGGGCCCTTCGATTTCGAAAGGAAAAAAGACTTTTTGGATTGCTTTACCACTGCTCCATCGTATTTTGGTAACCTCGAGAAAGTATTCATTTCACTGGGCTTTACTTCAATCTCTTTTAATTGTACAAAAGAATATTTTATACAATTATTTCTTGACCATATATAAGTGTCTCTACAAACAAATATCTTGAGTTAGAAGCAAAATATTGTCATGGGGTATGAAATGCCTGCAGTGAAAAATTATCCTGCTTTGTGCAAAACATACAGAGGTGTCTTCGTAACAATTGCTGATGACTTTCCCTTTACCACCCCCCCCCCCCCACACACACACCCAGCCCTTCCGGTGCACCACATTACACTCCGGCAACTCTTTATTTTCATTGTAAATTGCTATTAGTTATTAAAATACAATAAATAGTTTAACCTGAACATGTACCTCTATCAGACGTAGGTTCAATAACCACAAAAATATACAGTGTTATGCTAACCGGATTTCTAAACTTGTCGAGCAGGTAGGTCTCCCCATCGCCATATAGACCGCCTAAGGTTTCACCATTAATTGAGGCAGCTTAAATTACCATGACAAAAGGTGTTTTCGCAAAAATAAAGTTATATACAAAAACTGACTAGCATTTTTAGGTCTAAGTCGGGGATGGGTGGGTGGTTTTCTTTTCATGGCTTTTATTTTCAAAGAAAAAACTAGATAGTGTATCAGTGTAGTTTTATTTTGTCGAATAAAACTATATATAAAAGTAACTGCATAGCCTCGAATGTTATGCTTGTTACTATAAAGGTCATAACAGAACACTGGTAGTTGATTTGGGTGTATCATCCACCTCCCTCCCCTTAACAATAATAAAGATCAGACTAGAGAGGGAAATTAACGGAAAATCAGAAGATTTTCTTTCAAAAGTCCTTAATATTCATATTAAGTTGTCATTGTATGTATGTTTGTATATATAAATCTTAAAATCGTGTTTCAACTGTTGTGTTAGTAATTTATCTCCACTTCTAAGTGGCCATGTCTTAAGTTGTTAGTCGCTAAAAGTGGTGACGTCACTTATTGCCTACATTTCAAGAGTTGCACTTAACTTGTGGGACTCTAGAGCTGCCGGAAAACCTCGGGAAACAAAATTAACCCCAAGAAGTTATACCACAGATCACGTCAAAATTTGTCACTTATCTAGCAACGGGCAGGCTGCTGGGAAATCTAGCTAGATTGGATCCGCTGGTGAAGAATATCGGTAAAAGTACAGAGACTGCATTTCAGTGATATTCATGGCAAATCTATAAATATCTCACTTGAACATTGTTTCATAGAAAAGCTTTGCAGAAACAAAAAAAAAGGTTGACCAACCCAACACGATACTAAGACAACACCCTATACACTATGCAACAAAACGGAACGTAACACACCGGTATGATACAACCGAGAGTGTGCACCGACAAAACAACTTAACAACGTTGAGGTCACTAACATCTGCAGTTATATTGGATTTGTAAATGATTTACATTTAACTTCCTGGATTAGTTATAAACTGTTAGCCTCATATTGGGAAGTTGTTTTTAAAATATCAAAGTTTGACGGACACATGTTCCTAACACACTGCAACATTTCACAAGGCCCTTTTTCGGCACCCCGAGAAGCTCTTGATATGAAAAAAATACAAACCCTTAAAATAAAACGCAATCATCACCAGCCAGAAGACTTGATTCCATCAAATTAATGTCCCCATTTCCTATTCCCAGTGATATTTACAGGAGCCCGGGAAACATAATAGCGGCAGCATTAAAACTATATATACATCTTTGATTTTTAGATTAAACATGCAGGCACCGTCTGAAGATGATTGTCTCATGTGCGTGTTTAACGATGCATACAAAATTGCATCAAGTCTCCTAAAAGAAGACTTGAACGTGATTGTATCACAACAGCTTGTCCAAATCCGACAAAAGCGTGTAATATTTGTTTTAGCATTGTTTCAAGCATCAACTATTACGAACCAATGCAATGTCCGTATTCCATAAGAATTATAGTATACCAATTAGCATTTTAATAACAACCAGTCTTGTTCTTTGTTTAATGAAAGTGGATATTCTTCACATAAGCTGTTTCCTTACTCACAAACTAAATGGTTTCAATGTTGCAAAAATTTTGGTAAATATAGCTACACACGTCAGCGTGAGGTGAAATTAATAGTAGATTTATATTTATTTAAGTACTGAAGAAGGATTCGTGGGGGGGGGGGGGCAGAAATATCTAGTGTTATGTAAAACAAGAGCACAACCTACACATTAATGATCTAAATCTCCAGGTGTTGCACTATATTTCTGTTTTCATGTAGGTTGGTGCTATTACAGGCATTACTAACCTTCTCTCTGTTTCCGTCCTTCAAATTGTTTGTCAACAAAGATTTAATTCCTTTCAGCCTTAGATCCCATGTAGTGTATAGGTTTAGCTGTACAAGTTGTAATGCTTGTTATATAGGAGAGACTAACAGAAACCTCTCTACACGTATCTACGAACATCTTAGGAGAGACAAGAATTCACATGTATACAAAAACCAAATCTTAACAGACAATTAGAGAGCCCCTTGTTTTTCCATTGTTTTCAGCTAATAATTACGTTCAGTTGAAAGAGAATTTGCTCCACCACTTATCTTTTCGAAGCCAAGTCCATAAACGTCGTTGACCATTTCCTCAAAAGCTTCTCCTCCTCCTCTTACCCTTAATTTGCAATTTTGGAACAGGGTTCATAACATTCAGAGATCTAATTTACTTATTTACAACTCTAAGGACTAAGATAGCAGGAAACCTTCTGTCATAACTCACAACACCCGCATCGACTCCTTTCTTCATCTCATCAAACGTGACTGGAATATGATAAGTCTTAACCGATCAGCTTTCAAATCTACTTTCGCCTCCCCTTTTTGTGATTGCTAGACGTCAAATACCCAACTTTGATACCTGCTTGTTAGAAGCACACTACCTGACCCCAACCCCAGACTCTCAGGCAACAGAGCATATGGTAAAAACAGATGTCTAACTGGTAAGCACATGGATTGTAATAAATCTACTTTAATTGACAGAAAGACGTCATACCCAGGTCCTTTTAATTGCGACAGTGCTATAATGTTATATATCTGGTCATTTGCTATCTTTGCCCCTCAGTTCACTATGTAGTACAAACCGAAACACCCTTTCGTCTCATATTCAACAATCACAAAAGCAGCATCAGAAATACAAACGGGGCAAAAGTGGCTTACCCACTTCGATCCATTTAACTCCCAGGGTCATGACCTTTCACACCTAAGGCTGTTGTATACTATAGATAAAACCCTCTAAGAGAAACCACACTTATTGTTACCCAAGAAACTAACAAAGCAAATGGGCGTAACAAGGATCTAGCTTCTCTTTCCAATCTTGAGTATTTCAAGTAATCGATTGTTAAGTATCTGAGTTCTCTTTATACCCTTTCTTCACTTCTTAGTTTGAAGTTGTCATTCTGTATCAGTTTCAGTGAATTGAGCTTGTCAGTGAACTTGACCTTTTGTGTCATTCTGTACTATCTTGATCTCTTCTGAGTAAGGACAGAGCTGTCCGAGGTATTATTAAAACTTAACAATAAGGAGTCAGTGCGTTTGTGATTTTCTTTACATGAAATGAAAACTAACATGAGAGATAAATCACCAATACCCTGTCACCATTCAAAAAAAGTAAAAAAGACGGCACATAAAATAAACAGAACATGTCGCAATGATGAAGCTTGTAGCAATATTTGGTTTGAAACTTCAATATTCAGTGCCGTTCCGATATTTACTATTTATCATCATTAACGATTTTGTTTTGGTTTTGCTCTCTTTTTCATATTTTTTTTATTTTTTATTTCTTTTTACGTAGGCATGACATTTTACATATGGAAATGAAAATCGGAGTGCACTCAGAGTAGAAGCATACACAAAATATTCAGCGACTGCTCATCCTTGACTGTCGGGTACTAAACATATCTAGTCTTACATACATATACAATTCTACATATATTTTAGAGTGCCCTATATCCGGTGGATATATTGTGACTTCCTATGGAACCGTCTTCAGCAACAGTCGTATGACGTAAATGAAGGTCAACACAGGTGTTTGAAGTAGTAATATATAAATGTACTAATAACATCATCATGTAAATCTCGAATCACAGCCCCCCCCCCCCCCCACACACACACTTCTTTTTTGTTTTGTAACACAAAAAGTAACTGTTTTCACTAGCTTTTCCTTTCATTGAGAAGCATAATGTGACATTTCTTGCAAATTCTACTGAGACCTTTTTTTTTTGAACGGCTGCAAGCACTCAAGAGGGGAGAAGGAAATAAACTAAAAAGTATCACGGTATCATAATCAAACGTTGACGCATTCAGCTTTCCTTTTTCTGTTATAACATTAAACATTAAGACTCTTGACTGTTTTGAGGTCATGTCCCTCCACATTTCCTTTTCGTCAAACTGCCCTTGGGCTCAAATCTTACTTTTCTTACTGGATATTTTTTGTTAAAAAGCGTTCTTAGATATCGGGGGAAGGCCAACTAAGACAAGAAAATATCTCAGTGGGAAAATTAAGAGCCTTAAGGGTTTAGTCGGCAGTTTAATTTGTAAAAAAAGGTGGTGGAACTTGACCGAGTGACCGAAATATAGAATCCACATGATAGTTGAGATCTAGTCCACGTGAAACTCCTGCTAATTATTTGTCTAAGAGTTTGCAGTAAAATTGAAAGAGAAATCGAACCCTCCCATTGGATCAGACTTTTGATTAGAATAATCAGTTCATAGGTATGGGAGACCATGCAAGACAGTATCAGGATGATATTGGGAGTGATACAAGCAGTTCGTATTTAAGACTTCTTCAGCAACCAATTAATCTGTATAATAAATGAGTCTATGTACTGTAAAAAAAAAATGTGCATAAGTGAAAGGAAGGGGATATTCGTTTACAGGCTTCTCAACTTTTAAAAAAATTTACAAAGTAAACAGCAGAAAAGGACGTTGGGAGAACAATACTTACATAAACAGTATTCAAATGTTTAAAAATTTAATGTATTCGTAATGGTCTCTAAATTGAACACTTATTAATGTTTAATATGCCTAATTAATTATTAATGTTATTGCGGGAAACGTATCATTAGTCCCATTCATTTATAGGGTCTAAAGGTCATTCACTTTAACATTTGAATTCATAGGAACATGATCTCAATGAGGGTGAAAGAGTTTTTTTAAAGGTGAAACAGTGCCCAGCCGGTCTCTACATTTCAAAGGAATCAACTACCTTTAAAACTCTTTTTGCAATAATAAGCCTTTTCGATATGAAACTGTTTAGTGGTTTGGTATCTGTCATTCCTGGGGCATAGACGTATTTGTATTTTTGTCTTCCATCCAGTATAATGCAAGGTCTTATAAGGTAAAACAAATGCAGTTAATAATTTGGGTAACAAAAGTAATCGATATAAATATTTTGCAATAGCATATATTGGGAAGATTTCATTTTTGTGTTTTAATCAGTTACTGAGGCATTCCTACGACCTCTTGAGTTATAATTCAAAAGTTCGTGTTTTCAATGCAAATTGCAAAACAAAGTTTCAAATATACTTTGGATTTGAACCAGAGGCGTAGATTCAGTGGGAGTTGGATTTATCCCGTAATATTCGACAGGGGGTTATTCTAAGTAATCACCCCCCCCCCCCTTTCCCATTGTTAGAGACCCCTTACTGGACTGTACGTTTTATATTTTTACTTTAACATGATCAGAACGTATTCATTTAAAAATATCAAAAAATGTTGCTAGAAAACCTAATAAAAACACTGATATATATTAAGCCTAACTATTGCATAGTCTTTATGGCGAGCATATAAGTCGGCCTTCGAGTCAAAACAATGCATCACACCATTGAGTGCAATTATGTGACTTCTGTGACCATCGAAGCCGCGTTATTTGTGTAACAAGTTTTTAAATCTCTGCTTAATCTCAAGGCTTATTTTTATGGTTGTGGGCAGTGGCGGCGCTACGGGGGGAGGGGCATGAGGGGGAATTTGCCCCCAGATTGTTTCCTTGCCCCCCCCAGTTGCCCCCTCAGTTGCTACTCACCCTTCCCAATCAGATCTTGTACTCATCCAAAATTAATTTAATCACAAAACCTATGTATTGGCATTGGACTGAATAAGAACAGCTTCCGGGGAACCATGATTGATAAATGCCTAATTTATGTTACACAGGCTGCCAGTTTTCATATCATGCCCGTAGCCACTTCAACAGTAGGCCAGCCTGGTCAGACCAATTTTCTCTGGAATGTTTACCGTCCAGCATAAGGGAAGGGCGGGTATGTGGTTGTTTTGCTAAATATAGGAATGTCGTTGTTGAATTGAACTGTCAAAGAATATTGGTAAGTACTGCACATTTTAATAGAATAAAGTGACTGGAATGGAAGTGTATGTAGCCTATGTGTGTGTATGTACTCGGTGCACCGCGTAAATGTGAAATGGTACTCCCAAAGAAAAAAGTTTGGGAACCTTGGAGTACGGTCAACCGAAAAATAAATAATATATACCTCTCTTGGGACTTAATTTTCCACCCAGAGATATGCTAAAACCTCAGAGCTTCCGGGGGCTTCACCCCTGGACCCCCACCGGGGCTTTGCCTCTGGACCCTACCAGGGACCCTAAGGCGGGCCCCTGGACCCCATCCGCACGGCCTCGCGCTTCGCGCTCTGTTTCTCCCCGAGAATTTCTTCTCGGAAAATCTTTGCCCCCCCAATATTTTCCTCTGCCCTCAGTTTGTCACCCAAGTCTGACATTCTGGCGCCGCCACTGGTTGTGGGTCTTTATAATCAGTTCCGAAATTGACTGATGATAGCATACGACTAAGCCATATATACCACAGGTCCTCCTCAATGTTTACCAATTGCATTAAGAATGGATGAAGGAAGAAGCATAATTCATTATAATTGTGTTTCATCTCAACCAATCTGATATGTATTGACATTTTTCAATGATTGATTTTTTTCCCCACAATGACTGATTAAGAAATTGCAGAAATTGCAGACATGCGATCCTTATTTTAAGGCTGGATAAACTCAGCTTTTAAACAGACAGGTGCGGTTTCTTGCCATCAGGGAGGGGGGGGGGGTCTTGTGAAAGCAAAGTTATCTTGTTTGCTCCTCTCAAAATGATGGTGGCTCTCCACTTACATTGTCCTACCGGCACTCAGCCCCTTCCCAATATTTTTATACGTCCATCTATTTCTATTTCAATTTACGCTGCAAATGTAATTATTCCTCTGTGACAATTTCTGTATGAGAAACAAATGTTACCGACATTTGATGATTATTTCCATGAGTATTGTTGCCATAATATTTGGTACTTGTTGTATCATCGTATTCTGTGGGATGTGCGTGAAATCCAGCTTAAGTTTTGTGTAATCATTGGTGAAACTTGGTCATTTAAAATTCTCAGTGTCCAAAAATGTGTAATTATACCAATAACCAATAACATTACTTCTAAAATTTATCCAAAAATAAGTTTTCCATAGGGTTTCTGAGGCATTGAAACCCTGAGATATTTGTGGGCCTTTTTCCCAACCCTAACCGAGGACTCTTTATCTGGACCCCACCAAGGGCGCTGAGGTAGTCCCCTCCCATAGATTATGGGCCCCAGGTTTTGCCCTCGCTGACACAACTTTAGGTTTTCCGATAGTTCACCAACCCCCCACCCCGAACTGAAAGAAATCTACTCCTCTGATTTGAATACAGGTTTTAAAGTCGCTATGAGTTGAGAAACATCTTTCGAATAAAAAAGTTGGCAAACATTGTTTCTCTTTTATGCATGGCACTTTTCATGTAATTCACTCATAGTGATCTCACATGTGAGGTAAATGACCTTGGCTAATCCTTCGTGAAAGAGTTGTTCCCCTGACATACACAAAATATTCATAGTCATGCCTTAGATCTACATCGGCATCAAACCTATTCTGGCCTTGGGAAATTGCAATTATTACTATTGTTTTAATTATGATTTTGTAGTTATTAGTATCATTACTTGTTAATATTTTTCTTATAATTATTTTTATTATTATTGATAGTTCTATTAGTATTTTGGTACTCCTTTCATTGGTTGTCATTTTTTGTGAATCTAACAGTCTCTGTTGCATAGCACAATACATGTAATACAATATTCATCAGTATGATCATCGCGGTATCCAAAACATGTTGTGAATGTAATTTATTCTTATTGTTATTCAAAAGTTGATATCATTATTGTTATTATTTTTTATTAATACTAGTAGAATTTATATTATTTTTCCTAAATAACATACATTAAAAGTTTATCATTTATCTGATTAACGAATCTGCGTTACCACAAGTGATCTTAATCTTCATAATTAAACTCAAAGATTAGCACGTGCACAAAATTATGATTTGGTATAGCAAACATATATTCTGCAAGCGGACGATATTTTTTTCCCTTTCGGAATATTTGTATACGACATTTTACACCAAGCAGAGTTTCACCGCCCCAAAGACTATGTACAGCAAGGTTCAACTTCAGTTTCGTCCCAGTTTGCACTTATATTCTCTAGGGTAATTTTAGTTCTCTGCTCTCGAAGGAAATCAGTAAGTTCTTTCCCGAAGTTTTCTCTGCTACGTAATCTCATGCAAAATCGTACAAAACGTGAAGGTTTTGGTTAAATTCAGCACGTAAAATAATCAAAGATGACACGTCGATGCCGTTAATGTCTTTTTCAATGAACCACTAGATTTTGAGTCCTCAACTAAACCCGACCTTCTTGTCTCGGTCTGATTTTCAATTATTAAGTTTGAAAGTACTTTCTTACAACAAAGTGTACAAACTTTAAATCGGTACACGGGTTATTTGACGTAATCTGCCGAGCAAGTATCAGTGTAAGAGGGACATGTGCGGGTTCTCTTTTCAAAAGAATTGCCCCAAATGAAGTGTCACAAACAAAGAGTCAATTAAGACATTTCTTATCAGAGATATATTAACACTTAATATATTGTTGTTCAAGTATATCTATGGTATCTATAAGCGAATATGTTTAATATGATTTTAATTATATTAGAGTATTAAAGCAGTGGCCTAAAGAATAAATCAATCGCTGAAATATTTGTAGTTAAAGAAGTGAAAAGAAAAGGCAGGTTATTACGTCTATGAAATTCACGTAAGAAACCATTCCGTAAGGTAAAAGGAATACAAAATTCATTGAATTGTTTCAGTAACTTTTTTCTCATGTAGTTCATCAGTCAACTTCGATTATATTCTGTAAAGTGGAACTTCACTGTAAGAAAAAAAAATAGGTGAATTGTGAGTCAATTTTTTAAATACTAGATTTCTAAAAAAAAAAAACCCTCAATTTTCAATTTCCAGTCTTAAACATGCATAGATTTTTCTTTGGCACATCTTTTGCTATTTTCGAAAAATTCTAGAGGGGCACAGTACTTTTCTACATTACGACGATGTGCTCCCCCTGGCACCGCTTCTTAACAAAGGACCTGATAACAATAATGATGATGATCATGATAAAGACAAGTCATCTCGTGCACTGGGTTTCATAGTTAATTTTAAGATATCGTTTTTAAAAATCATCAACATGTTGTCATGATTACACAATGCAACAAGCTATCACTGACGCGCTGCTTTAATTTAACTGGCATCATTCATTTGTAGTTTATGTTCTAATGACATTACCAGAGTCTGCGTTTTTATTTTTACTTCTGCCTTTTATTTTTTTCTACAAGTCTTCCTTTCTAATTCTGTAGACAAATCTAGGCCTTACGTTTACCCCCACAAGAATATTAATGCACACATTTTATTGATTATGCCATGCAAACCCCTTCCATTAATTATATCCAGAACGGTAAATTGAATATTCCGGGGGAGCGGCCCCCTTCTGGGAATACAAATGTAATGATTGTTAAAGCGGAAAATCATTACTGAAAAGGAACGAGTTATTGTCAAGGTTAATTTAATTTTCGATAGCGTTTGACTATATAAAGACATGACAGAACCATGGTTTTGTAAACTTCGAAATCTTAAATGTGATCAATCTCTCTCTCTTTTCGTCGCTGTCATTAAAGACATCCTGCGGGATAGCACTACGTCATCAGTCACAAACCAACGCAATTATTTCTGATTTATATCTCTGTTTTAATTTCAAAATGAACTTTTGTTTAGGGTGTGCGTAATGTAGGACGCAAAATCTTAAAAAAGGTCTTAAAAACATTCCTTCATGTCAGTTTGGGTGCATCCGTCTGACGTCACGGGTATATTCTTCATTGCTTCCGGAGATGATAATGTTACGATGTAAGTCTGGATGGAGATAATTCCTTGATCCGGGCTGGTGCCCTTTAGCCACAAGCATGCATCTCCCTGGCTTTACGGTTAGTTACTGAAGCAAACTATAAATCTTTTTTACAATCTTCTCACAATGGAGAAAATTACAGCATAGACATGTGCCGGTATATTGTTTGCTTTCCCTTTCCATTTCCTGCCATTGTTCAAAACTTTTGGCACAAATTTGCTGCAGTCCAAAGGAAAAGTTGTTTCCAACTGAAAATCTCAACAATTTAAGCTAGGCAACCAAGAGAAAACGAATGATGCTATGTATCTTTGCTGATCTCTGCTGTGTATGTAGATTCCATCCCATAAAACCTGAGAGGTCCGGGGAATGATGGCTGCAAGTTCAGTTCCTCAGGAAAAACCTAAAAACTTTTATGAGTATTAGAGGTCGCATGACGTGAAAATGACATTTTGAATTATTGGGTGTATTAATGATTGAAAGTGTTAAAAATAACCACAATCTCCATCAAAATCTATCAAATATTGACAATTTTTCAGGCTAATTCCTGTCTCACACCTGCGTCATGAATAAACTTTGGCTAACTATGCAAATTTGTGACGTCAAGAGATGGACTCCCATGATATGTGTTATGTTTATCCTGTTTACTTAACCTTTGTTTCAAGAACAATTGAGAATTTTATATGCGCAAATGGTTTTATGGTGGAGGCATATATTTTCCTCTTCAAAAATATCGATATCATTTACCAATGTGAAATTCAGTAATTACGTAAGTAAGAGACAGTATATGAAATTAACAAAAGAAATACTGACACTGCAACACTGCAACACTGCACGTCATCTGGTTTTTCATTTTCATCAAACTTTGAAGAACCATATCTCAAAAACGGTATTAGATATAAACAAAGTTCCAACGGACTGTCATTCAGGGTTTCACTCTGCAACGTGTGAAAGAGGCTAGCTCTTTTCGAGATGAATATTACACGGCCTATACAGACATGAACTGGTAAATTCTTGTTACTCTCATGTGACTCACCGTACAAAGTGTATTGGACTACATAGCGATTCCATCTCTGGTGGATGTCAAATATCACAGGTATTACTCTGGTGCTTAGTTAGCATGATCATGAAGGATGAAAATTTGAGATCTTATTGATGTACAACGCTTAAAGGAAGACCGGTAGTCGTGATATAGATCTTACATCACGTTGGGCACTTTACTCTCCCAAATTGGGTTAAAGTATACTCCTCAACAAATATGTGGTAACGAATGATCGACAAAGTCCAATTCTGTAAAGTGTCCAAGTAGGCAGGAAAATTTGTTTCCTTTTGAACTGATTTGACGTCGTTCACATAGTATTCATTGATTTACATATGCCCGTAACTCCGTAGCTTTGAACATGGAACGTTGTTTAGTCAAAGGTCACCGATGCTGAAAGAAGCGTGTTCTTGAACTCGTTTTGAAGTATGTATATGGAAGATGATGAGCAAATATCTATGCAATGGATGTTACATACGGCTTAACGTTTGATGGAAGTACATCGTTTCCCGAATTGGCTAATATGTTGTAGGTTATGAATCCTACCCGATATTTACATTTGTTCCGTTCCTCATTCCTTAGTTTGTCAGTAAATGGTTGCTTTGTAACCAGCAGGAAACGTGATCGCCTCTCAGACGTCCCCGCTTCCACAAAAAAATTAGGGGGCATGAAATCATCGAATAAACAAGAAAGGACGGAACTCAAATAATCCATATAAAAGCGGACTGCATCTACTTCATAAAGCTTAGTTTGTTCTGAATGAAGATTATTTAGTTGCAACTACAAGTTGTACACTCTACTATCCTTGGATACTTAGGAAAGTTCTACTTTCTGCAAGGCTTAGAGTCATGGTCATTAAGTCAATTTTACATGCACCAACTTCCAGCTATTAACTTGATGGCACTCTCCTTAGGACAGTGGAGGTGATTCATCCTGTGGTCCAAATGCGGCCCCTGGGAGAGACATCCCAACCCCATTTCGAACATAGGTAAAACTTGGAGAAAAGAAAAATGAAAAAACGAACGAAAAGGAAAAAGCCTTACGACAACTGATATTTGGTCATATTTTCCTGTCGCTACATAAAACGATTGTCACATTTTTCTGGACTTGTCATCGGCATGTCTACATGCATACTACATCACGCAATTTGGTTGTCTTACTCGTGACACGTTTCCCGGGCATTTGTTTTACAGCATAGATAACGTAATGAGAAGGATAATAGAGGGCAGGCTTGCGTCCTCCATAAAGTTCAAAGGTGGCACTGAGGCCACTCGATTTAACATAGTTGGCTAACCCTGCCTTAGTGTTCGCGTCCTAGTTAAATCCTCCTGTCTCACTTTCCGAGATAAACAAGGCTGACTACACTTCTGTTGTCGACAGTGGCGGTGCTGGAGGCGTCGTTGAAGGTTAAAGGACGACGGTTGGCGTGGATATCGCTTCTTGTGTCTCCTCGCGGGTAGGTGTCAATTGGTGATGGACAGAAGTTCATGTTCTCCCACTCTTGCAAACGTGGAGAACAGAGTATCAAATGTCCCCTCACTAATCTGCTCTGCTCATCCTCATCTTGTTTCATCCGAGTTAAATCTCAGCCGTGTATCAGTATATGATTAAGTCTTTATTTGTTTATAGTATTCGTTAATCGCTCATATTTAGCCAATAAAAGAGGTCAGTCCCTCCTCGATTAGACCTTTAATGTGTCTTTAACATTTTCCCAAAATACTGCATGGACTTTAAGAATTGCTCAGAAGTTACCTGGGACCCTCCTATGTTAAACTGGGCACTAGGTCACCTTATTTACCACAGTGGTACGGTATGTCTTTTTTGTGGCGACATTTACACCTTCCTTAATCTAAGAAAAAAAAGACATCTCGTTACCCGAGGTACTTTGATACGGCACCTAAATCCTCTATGCCTTTTCGACTTACAGAGTGCGGTGCGCAGAATCGTGCAGGCCGTGGATGGTTCAAGTAGGTACATGCAGGAAAGAAACAAACACAAAACAAGCAAAACCCAAGTTGAGGGCAGCGATCGAACACTTCATTACGTAATAAAGTGACGAAGAACCTGTATTGCTGGCAATGCTTTTTTACTGGACCCGACCTTTGTGATATGCGTATAGGCAGTGCCAAATGTCTCTATAAAGCAAGTACTGCCCACCCTTTATCCTCTTTACGAAATCCGATCTGTTGAAAATGTTTGAACTTGCTATTCGTCGAGTGCAATTATTTTTGTCGAATGTCATAGATCCATCTGATGGTAGTGCTCCCTTAGGAAGTGTCGAGGGTACTATTTTAAATAAGCAAGCAAATTTTGCACCCTTTTAAAACCTCTTGAGTGCATTGAAGAGATGTGGTCGTGTGGTAGAGTTTCCCTAATTATAGTTTGACTCAAAATATAACTTAACCTGAAACGTTTCACTTGTACACATAAAGCAAACAGAAAAATGTATTCGAGAATGCCATTTCCGGTGATTGGGGAGCAGGGCCGTGAAGACCGTGGGGGTGTCTTAGAACTAACCCCCCACAAGAAAATTAGAGCGACCATTTTCGGAATGTCTGAAATACCAGTTGGAATGTTTTATGTATCAGTCTAGCACATTTTATGATATAAACAGATGCCAAATATTTCAGACTATTGCAGACGACTGTGTCTAAGGTTACCAGGTAATTGGAACATTTTTTTCAGTAATTATAAAATACCATTTGAATTTCTCATATTTCAGTCTAGGAGCCACGATAGTCGGAAAATCTGAAGTATCAGTTGGAATTTTTCTAACTCAGTCTAGCACATTTTGTGACTGCAACTGATGCTCAATCATAGAATGAACTAGAGTGTATATAAAGTCGCTTAGAAGATAAAAAAGTTCTCAAAAGGGGATGGGGACATCTCCTCCCTTACAATAATCTCCCAGGCCAACCATCACTCATCTCATACTTTCTCCCACCTATTAAAATACTACTCTATATGACACTTCTTTTCTCATCAAAGTGGCTATCATTTACAAAAGTTATCGGTACAAGAATTAGCTCCACTTTGTTATGAAACTTCTTGGAATAATTTTTTTTCTGGAATTACAATTTCTAAGGAAATATTTGACTACAATAGATGCAAAATATAAGACACTTGTCGTTACACAGTAAAGAGTGTTGCATTAACATTTCTGGAAATAACGAAAGCATAAATATTCTAGATGAGAGGAATCCAAATTATTCTTCATACAATGACATTTTCACATTAATTGAAAAATGGCAAACATGAGACCCATATTCAAAGGTTTGGTACATGCAGGACACCCAGGAAGTGCTTTCGGCCATCTGTGGATTTGTAGAGCCACAAGTTTTCTAGTCGCTTTGAGCCAAACTATGGTGGCGCTCAGTTTAGATAGTCGCTTAGAAAGTCCAAACTTTCTTTATTCGATGCTGGCGATCCTCTTAGATAGTAGATAGAGCCGACTTGAGATTTTTAGCCCGGTTCGACCGTAAGATCTTTCGAAAGATTAACGTCAGACGGCCGAACGAAAGGCGATTTAGTCTGCTAAAGTATCGTATCTAAGGTCTCTTCAAATCCTACAAAATAGATTAATTAAGGTACTTACAAACAAACCTAGACGTTTTCTACCGACCTCTTGTATTGAAATAATAATTCTGATAAAGGACTTTGATAAAGGACATACATTTTTTTCTGTATGTGTTGCTTTGTATACAACCATTGTAAAAAGTAAGTTGCCAACTACGATTTCTCAAGCTGTTAGACATTTTAATGGTTGCACTTATTCCCTCACTACTCGAAACAGAAACTTATTTAGTGTTACTGTGCGTGGAAAATTGCTTCTTAACAATTATTGCTTCGACCTATGGCAGTCGCTCCCTCAATGTGTTACATCTGCTAAGTCTCTAAAGTCTTTTAAAAGTAAACTTACCCTAGAACTTCTCAGTAGTTATCACTAAGCTGATTCTACACTATGCTCTGAGACTCCATTATTCTTACTCTCTCCTCTTGCAAGACCCTTTCCTTCTTTCTCCTTCTTTCTACTCTACCTTCCTTCCCTTCTCCTCTTCTTCTTTTTGTTCCTTTGTTGTTTTACTTTTGTATTCTTGTATATTTTTGTTCTTTTTCACTTTTGGTCACTAGCTTAGATAACAGTCTACTCTGTTGATCTATTGCCCTTCATATGTATACATATATTATAATCTGCATCACTTAATTTGTACATACTTGTAAAACATATGAGAAATAAATTTGAAATTGAAATTAGGCATCTTCAGGTAAGGTCTCAAAATGAATCTCACCAGCAGTGCAAAGCAAAATAAAAGAAAATAAAAGAATTCCTGGTAGGAGGTATCCAGTTCAAATCTGGCATCACATACAGCACCGTTTCTCATGTAGTCCACACTATATAATCATTTTTTCAAAGAAGGTGGCTCTTGTCCTTTGACCCTCTCGAGGATATGGCAGTCATCAGATCCATTACATCACAAACTTCACACTTACAAGCTCAGACCAGCTTATGCTCTCCATGCCACCCTCACTTTCAAGATCAAGCCTGACGCATCTAACCAAAAATAGGATGCGGAAATTCTCTTATCTTTGTCCCTCCTGGAAAAGAATTATTAGCTACTCCACTGGCATGCTCATTCGATAACTGATCGTTTACATTTGCCCTCCTCCCCCTTCCGCATCGATTCTTGTTGAAGAATCTCGGTTACGCCAGTGTTACAATGACGTCCTAAATTCCAACTAAAGCAAATTCTGTTCCACCCTGACTTGACGCCCATGTCCACACCACCAACCTGAAACAAAAGACAAGACAAATGTTTGGGATGTCTGCATTGTTTGTACTTTGAAAAGCTATTGACTATTGACAAATTATTCCTCCTCTTTTCAAGTTGTTCCTCCAACGTAACAACAAATCCTGTCTCTAGAACTTGGGTCTACCTCAAACCACCAAAGTTTCAGAACAGGTGAAAAGCTAGCAAATTATTAGTATGCCAGTTCTGGACACCCATAGAGCAAAAGACACCTGAGGAACTGGAGACCCCGTCAATTCGTCACAGTCACTGGCTAGTCAGTGTACCAACCTGGGGATTGCTCAAGCTTGTACTGTAACGGTATGGTTATCAGTTCTAAATTTCAGGATATCATCTTTCCTATGAAGATGCACGAGTTTGCTTGACTAGCGCGTACTTCGTTGTCATCTGTTTTCGAGAGTGTCGCAGAATTCGCAGAACCCATACATGATACCTAATAGTAATGGTTGTAGTATACATAAGTGTGTGATTAGTGTTTTAAAGACTTTCATAGTCGCCTATTGTGAAGCTATACATGTAGGTGGGTGCAAATATTTAAGGTGCCACCGTTGTGGGAGTGTTGTTGGGTAAGGGCGTTGCTCTTAACTGCTGGACACCCCTCACGTGCTGCTATCCTGACTGTTGGTATTAAAACCGAACAGCAGACTTCTCGCCAGTCATGAAATTACATATTTGTAAATTTCCTTCAATTTAAGCTAACAACACCTACAAAAGTACAAGTCCTAGTATGAGATCAATTTCTGTAGACTCTTAAGTTATCTGCACCAAACTGATGCAGGTCTACACACCACAAGTACTTAACCTTGAGAGCTTTGGCAACTTGATGGCATAAATTTTTCATTCCTTGTGTACTATTCCATGGACTATTTGGTAAGTTTTTATGATGTTGAAGTTCAACTTTTGTGTACACTCTTATAACCTCATGAGATTCTCATGAGAACTTTTTTTGAGATTTTGGGCCAAAATTCTCACCAGAAATTTCTCTTGAGAATGGTCATAAGAATGTCACCAGAAATTCTTCATGAGAAATTTCTCATGAGATGTGCAAATGATCTTACAGTGGCAATAGTTTTGATTCTGGTAGTGTAGAAAGATGAGATGCAGATATTATTCTAATCAATGTGATTTGTTACTCAGCATTTTTTTTCCCTTAACTAGTTGGTATTCCAACTGGAATGTTCCCCCATTCTCCTTAAGTACCAGGGGTATAGCTACCAGACATACTGATCAACATACAAACTTAACCATTTAGGCTATACCTGCTTTTGAACATGCCTGACTGAGAATACCCTATTTCAAGCATTCTGATAGGCCCATTTTGTCTTCTGTGGTGCTGAGGTATATTTTCAGTTGCAAATGTGTGCTAGTTCATGTGAGTATTTCTTTTAATGTTGTTAACATTCTCTCATATGGTCAGCAAGGAGGATAACATATTACTCTTGTGTAAGTTATCATATTCTTTCAGGAAATTACCTATGCATCTACATAATGTCTGATTTTTATAAAAGATTGGTATACTTTGTGCTCAGCTCAGCCAATGGTAACATGTCTGCAAAAAGTTTCTTTCAAGGCCATTCTCATTAAAACATGATAGTCTATGGGATTTTAACTAATCATGGATATACAGTATTCCTACAATCCCTTGTAAGATTTTGAAAGACGTGTTTAATCTTCAACTTATTTTGTCCAATTAAATTTAAAATTTAAAGGCTGTAATGCATCACACCAGACAGTTGCAATTCTCCCAACCACCTACCTCTAGTCCCTTCCTCAGCCTGTCTTCCATTCCTCCACATGTGTAATCAAAACAATGGATCCCTGTGTACGCTGTGTAGTACGAGCTGCTCCGCATTTTTCGAATTTGCTGTCAATCTAAGAGTACTGTAACTTAGAACCAGTTGAGAATTTTCCTTTTAGGGAGGTAAAAATATAGCTTAGGGTGATGCAATACAGCCTTTAAACAAATTCCAATTCTCATGAGATCTCATGAGTGCATTTCTCCTGAGATCTCATAGAGTTTTCAGGAGATCTCATACAATCCTCATAAGATCTTGTGCAAGCCTCATGAAATCTCATGAAATTCTTACAAATTCTCATGAGATCTCGTAACATTTCCATGCGATCTCATGAGAATTGTGTGAGAAATTTTATAAGGGCTGTAATATGATTAACTCTGTTAGTGGTTTACTACAGTAGTTGTTTGTGGGCCTACTGTATGTAGCCGATCAATGTTAACGGGTGCACTTACCGTCTTAACTGCATGTGCAACTCGTCAAGTTGATGGAACTTACGATTCAAACCTTTGATTCATCATACTGTACACTTAACTCAATAAGTGTGTGTACCAGACATGGAAGGTCACAATCACAGGATGTGTTTCAGAGTGGCACATGTTCTTGCTTGAGTCAATTGCAGGTGGGGAAAGGGACTTGTCCTTCACTTTTGAGTGGAGGGAATACTAAAATATTGCCCCCCCCCTCCCCCAATTTTTGTGACCTGAAACTAAAAAAATATAAAGTATTCTTCCTTGGAAGTGTAAAAAAATTAAAAAAAAAAAACAACAACTTAGATTCAAAATTTGTACATTGCCAGACAGATTCTAAAGATATTTCTTGCAATTCTAGAGGCATATTTATCCAATTACTTTCTCTGTGCCCCCAGTGGTATCTGAACTGGAAGGGGGGCTTTTGAGACTCAAATCTTTCCAAGAAAAAGTGGGGGGTTGAAGGTATCAGACCCCAATATCTGCCAAGTGCTCCAAGAGTACAGTAAATTAAAGCGGATGCATTTATAATTCTTTATGAGGATTGAGAAATTAAAGACATGAGATCCTTATTTTAATGCTGGTTACATGTAGCTTAGAACACCAGGAAGTGCCGTTTCCAATCTGATGAGTTTGAACAGCCAAAATTTTTCTGTATGTTCTGCATCAACCAATGGTGGCTCTCTGCTTATAGTACTGCTGATGATCATGCAACCCCCATCTTTTGTTTGCTCTCCCTCAACTATGCCCCACTGGTAGAACTCCACTTAAATGGGGTCATTTACATAATTACTGCTTGCCCTCAAATCCTCTTTCATGCCTTTGCTTGTAGCCCTGGTATCACGATATCACACCCCATGAAACATCTTTGTTATGTCATTGATATGAGAGGAGTTTAGGTCATATATCCCTCCCCCCACTTTCAAAATCAAATTGACCCCCATGTGCTCATAACATGCATACTTAAACCAACTAAGTGTTTGCACTGAGTTACCAGGATACCTGACCGACCATGTCAGGACCTGGTTCTGAATGTGCTACCCAGATCCAAAGTTTCACAAATGCCCATTGTGTACCAAGCTTCATGCATTTGAGCAAAATTGTTGTATTATGATTTTACAATGAACTCACAGCCTGATGGAATCTACTTTTGGGTAAGTAACTGTTGGACTATGTGTTGCAGGTAACCAGGTCCAAATTTTGGATCCGGTGAAAACACTATTAATTACTACCAACTTCTACTGAATAGACTATTCAAGGAGAAGACAACCTTGTGATCTACAAGACAAAATAAAGGTTTACGGTAACGATGTTCCCTCCTACTAACATTACACTTGATTCCATGACATACAGTATTTTGCAGCTGCATTTAACTGAAATTTCCTCCACCTCCACAAAAAATGACCACCTCCACAAAAAATGACAGACATCATCTTCTCATCAAGTGCTACCACTGATAACAGTTCGAAGTTCCAGCAGCATTTGGTTGCTGAGATATCTCCCTTGATAGGTTTCATACTTTAAGCTCTGGTGACCTCAAATAACCTTTGACCTCCATAATAAACAATAGGGATCATCTGCTCATGAATGGACTACCACCACATGCAAGGATAATTGATGTACTGTAGTTCTATGCACTACTGTAAGAGCACTTGAAATTGACCAATGATACAGGCAATGGTGAATATGCCGGTCAGTTTCTTTTGGTTGACCCGATTCCCTTTGGCCTTCTATTGTTCCAAGTGTTGTCCCACATGTGGTCTGCTACTTATTTTACTGTATTTGTACTTCGTCAGTTGCTTCGAAGAGATTCTACCCTTCTTTTTGTCCCAAAGATTTCTCAAATCTGACCAAGGCCACACTGGACTGTTCAATGGCTAATTGTAACATTATAAATAAGGGAGGCAGTAAAGAACTCAAATGTGACTGTTGGAAGTTAAACATAGTCAGATTCAATTACAGAGTTACACATAAAATATAAAGATTGACACTTGTGATATAGATGGTAAAGGCACTTTTTTCACAGTATTTAGCAATTATTGAAGTACCGTAGCTGGTGCTCATTAAACAATCCAGGTGAGAAAGCACTGTGGCTAACGCTTGGTAGTCATTGTGTGGTTGGATAAACCTGCCAAATTACTCCAAAAACTCATACGTTGCACTCAGTTTTCAGAAACAAGTGAGCAGTTAGCCACATGTATGTGAACATTCATTAACCACCTGGCATTTGAAAAATATTCGATGAGAGAATACTTGGAGATTACAAATCTACTCACATGCATTTTAAGACCAAGTCCAGTTTTCTCTAATCAGCTACATATGAGAGCATGTTTCTGATGCATGTTTTTACACAGTAAAGCACCATGTAGAGTGCATCAATATAGTATAGATTTCTCTGTTGGGCAGTTTAGACATTTTTCTTTGTAGGTTGTTTGACACCATATGAAAGTTTATTTTTATCACAATTTGTACTATTTTTTATGCAGTCATTCTTTGCATACTTTGACAACATGTTCACACATACAGTAGCAAAGAATAGAAATTTGTGGGGTCAAATGAGCATGGTTCAGTGATAAGATTTTTTGCCAGCCCAATTCCTTACCATTACAGCACTTACATCAGTTCTCTTGTTCAAGAACTGTGGTCCATCTGGAGTCTCTTACAATATGTAGACTAAATTGTAATGTAGTTCTCTGACTTGTTCAGTTATCTCAGGTGTTTGTATGCTGCAAGAGAAGAGGGTACAGGCAAAGATTTGTGAATTCAGTACCTAAAAGAGAAGACTTATCACCAAAATCTTGCAGTGTGTGGTGGCCACATTATCTGTTCCCATCTTTGGACTGTACATGAATAACCAGACCAGTGACAGTCAGTGTTTTGTGTCAATCAATATTGAGGGATCTAGTACCTATGTTGACACAGGCATTTCAACATGGCTTGATAGAATCTTTTTATTTTCTTGAAATGACTGTTAAGTATTCTCACAATCTGTGAGACCTTTTCTGTTAATCATCAATTTGAAGAAGTTTTGTGAAGTCTTTGCTTTCTTCCTTGTGATTTTTCTCATGAATCTTAAAGGGCTAGTCAAACTTACCAGACATTGATAATCATACCACTGACTATGCAAAATGTAGATTGTGTGTGAAAAGTGTTCTCCCCTGATCTGGTCCAAAAATCGAATAATCTATAGGTATTGCAAATATTTTATGAATAACTCAGCAGAATGAGTCATGTTGTACAAAAAGTGAAATTGAACCAAGGCATTTAGACCTCTGATGACAGGTGTCTCAATTACTTTGTGACTTCATAGATCTGCTTTATATCTTTCCCTGTCAAAATATCAGACTACTTGATTTCGAATTCACTTGTAGAAAAGATTCTCAGTAAGTGTGCAATGTATTTTTCTAAGAAGACATTTCATGTTTGAAGAGAGGATCTTAGGGTTGTTGAAAGATGTTCCTCTCCCCAACCATCTGTGGCTTTCATTAATCATTATCAACTCTTACATATTCACTTTGGATAAATAATGTTACTTATACAGTAAAATCACTTCAAAAAGTGAGACGCACTGTGTGATTGTGGGTGTAATTTGGCATACAGTACTGTGTGTAATTGACATGTGCCACCTTGGCTTTGTTTTGTGGTAGTCACTAGTCTGGAAGTTTCAGTCTAGTCCATAAATTGTACTAAACATTACAAGAAGGGACAAAAATGTTACTTTTGTGCATTTTTTGCATTATGCCAATTTTGATCTCTTTGGTTGAAGTAGTAACACCAGAAAGGAAATCACATCCTTATATATCAAAAAGTTGGCTCCTTGTAATAAGTAAGAACAGTGTATGTTCAGTGAGAGACAAACTATCCATTAGGAGAGCAATGTGTCATTTAGGTTCTACAATGTGACAGTCTACGAGTTTTGTAAAGAAGTAAGAAGAGAATTCTCAGATAAGAAGTTTGGTGCAAGGCACTGTTATGATCAGTGAAAATGTAATAGTTTTGAACGGTAAAGGTCAGAGGAGGTTAGTAAATAAGAAATTAAAAGCATCTTTTATTAGAGCTTAAATTTTAAGAGGAGACTTGTTCTTTTTTTCTCTGTTTCAGTAGCTACTGCACATTTCCACAGACTGTTGTTGGAAGTACTTTTGAGGTGTTAAAACCATCTCAGGTTTCTGTACAACATTTGGTGTTAAAGGAAATCATGTGCAGAATATCCCATGGAGTAGTCAATGTAATTAAGCATGTATGAAATATAATATGACTTCAAGGACCTACTGAACATGATAATGATAATAATGATGATCAATTGATCGTGATGATTATAATGATGTTGATGTTGATGATGATGATGATGATGATAAGAAGATGCATGATTCTGATAATAAAAATACAAATACTTCTGCTACTTATAATAATGCTCTACTGTGATATATATATATAGTGCACTTAAATACCCAGTTGTATTATAACTGTTCAAGGTACTTTACCGCATTCACCCATTACCCTTGTTCATTAGAGCCAGGTACACCGCGACATAGACAACTGCAAGCATGTTGTGTAAGTTGCAGGCTCCTCATTGCTTTCACTGCATGTGGTACATATAGACTGCTGTTTGAGATGTCACTTCAACATGTTGTTTAAGCTTCAAGTATGTATTACTTTGCTGTAACCAAGAGTGTAACTTTCTCACTTTCAGAGAAGTTATTCAGATACTTAACTGATATTATGTTCCCACAATTAACTAGATTTGACCATTGAAGAGCTGCCATACTTGAGAAGCCTGATCAGTATTTTACAATGAATGTACTGTAATCTAACAAATGCCAAATTGGTATGATTGGGTGAAGACTATCAGAATTACACCAACTATTCTTCACTGAATTTCATTTCAGTTCCGCTAGAACTTCGCAGTTATTTATCTCCACAAAGTGTCAAAAAGTCTCTGCATGTAGTTTCTCTTTCATTTGCCTTCACACTTGTTCAGATTTTCTGTTATAGTGGGTGATGTCAAGTCTTCAGTAATGTATCCTGGTAGGACCATCCGTTTCCCCATCTTAACATTTTATCTTCTTTAAAATATTAATTAACACTAAAACTGTCTAGGATTGCCTTACTGTACGTCTCCATCCCCACTTGTTCCTGTGAATCTATATGCCCCTTTAATGATGGATGAAGTGTTTGGTTCTTGTATCATCTTTTGAGCAAACATCCTAGTCCAAAGTGACTGGAGTCCCTCTGATGTGTACTCTCTCATTGTTACACAGTGCTTTAATGTCTGAATTTGCTTCTCTTAATCTCTCTTAGCAAATTTTGTCTGTACAACAAAGATGTGAACTTCTTATCCAGACATGCATGAAGAAAATGAGGTGGAGAGGGGGCTGGAGAGACACAAAAATATTTTAATGTTTTTAGAATTTAATTGGAAAATTCAGGAACACAGGCAATGCAGATAAGAGAATGTTTGCCATATACTGTGCAGCACTACCTTTAAGGAACATTGACCAGAACAGTTTGCTCAGCAACAGGTGTTATGTAAATATTTTGAGAACCATATTTGTGACTATTCCATTAAGATCTTTAATATCTAAGCATTTGTTTGAACACTTTGAGCAATTGAGAGATATATGCATAATTTTGTCGAAGTACCGAGTGTTGTTGGTCGTGGTTTGTGCACTGAAGGTATAGTACTGTATTCTAGTGATAAGCACCTCGCTTATCATGCCATACTCCGCAATCCAAATGGATCCAAAGTCATCAGAGGGGAATCGGCGATGATGGTAGTGAGAGGTACTATCTAGCAGTGGCAGTAGAACTGGGAAGGGGGGTGGACATTTGCTAAGTGCTCTGAGGATAAATGAAAAAGGATGCATAATTCAATTGCATACATGAGATGCTATTTCAAGGCTGTGTAAACACAGCTTAGAATGCTTGTTAAATGGCATTTCCAGCCACGTGGGTCGGGGGGGCTTGTATTGTGAAACAAAACAAAAAAAATTCTTGTATGCCTCTGGCCAACCAATGGTGGTTCCCTAGATATTTTTTCGTTTCGCCCTGTCTACCTGCAGTGTGGTGAACTAAAGTAGTAACCTCGTAGTACAGTACAGTAGGAGCAAAGAAAAGTATATTAGTGGTGAAGTTAATTGCTATTTAGTGCTAAAAGTTTACATCTATGTAGTTTTCAGGTTTGTTCGGTATTTTGTCACAAAATCAGAGGACATGATAATGTATACATGTAGAGAACTAAATCTGCTATACAATGTCAAAGATGAGACTATGTACATTACTAGACTCCATAGGATAAGGTTACCAATTTAGAGTATGTAAATTAACTTCCTCTCCTTATTTATACTTAACTTTATAGTACTGTACTTGCATAACTTTGGCAGGCTGATTTGACAGAATTTTTTCCATCTCTTCAGCCCCTTCTGTCCATGCGCACATGGTTTTTGACGTCTAAATTTGCAAAACTCATATAGTGTACGTGTCACATTATTTGCTCTGCATTTGTTCTTCAGTTGAAATTCCAGTTTGGATTGTCTCTGATGTATACTTCTAAATATCAACAACAACAATATATCAGCCATTACAGGAATTCTATTGACCTTTGTATGATGCAGTCTTACATGAAAGCATGATAAGAAGGGCTGTCTGGTTAGGTGTGACTTTTAGCTTGTGTGTATGTCTGTGTGTTTGTGGGTCTTTCATCATTGTTGGGATTGGAACTGTTTTCTATGTCTTTTCTCAAGTTGTGTAAGCTACAGTTAATATTTCCCAACATTTTCCGTGAGTCAAGGACCGTGTCACAAGAAAAATGTGTCATTTGTGTATATTTTGTACCATGTAACCTGGATGAATTGTGAAATAATAGTGGATACGTTCAGTTTATTGCTTTATTTGTGCTGTCTGTACCTTCTACTAGGTCAGGGTAATGTTGACACAAGCTCAAGTAGTTCCAATTTTGTGTTTGGTCAGCAAATAGCAAAGGTATCTCTACAATGTAGAGGCCTGTGTTGTGAGTAAACAAATACATTTGTTTGTTTTGTAAGGGCAGAACTCTGTATATCTTGTGGTGGAAAGTCAAGATTTGCCTTCTCTTTGAACATATTTTGTTTTTCGGCACTGGTCAAGCATGGCGGTTAATTGGGTACTTGATATTTAAAAGTTCAAAGGTACAGTAATATGTGTGTTTTCTCATTGACCTACAGTACTGTATCGTTTTATTGAATGGCAGAAAAGACAAGGGATTCCTTAGACAGAATACAATTTTTCATGTACTTCATCGATTTACAAATTTACTACAGTTTTGTATGTAAAGTGAAGTTTTCAATCTAAATTATACAGACTTAGAGAGGTGGCCGCTGATCTGTTCTTGCTTAAAGTTGTCCTTAGTGCATAATGTCACGTAATTTGTTCCCAAAGTATTCAGAACTTGGTTCTGTGCCCCTGAATGTATCACAGTTCCATTGAAAATCTCCTGTTTATCAAGTTTTGCATTTAAGCACCACATCACCATACAATATTAACAGTATTAAAGATCACAGACAGACTTTTCAGGCAAGTTCAGTCAAAAGGAATACTTAAAGCTAACAGTTTTACAAGTGCTTTTGTGAGTGAGATACAAAACCACTATTTATAACATACTTGAACATTTAATTTGAGAGCAGAGCCAGGCAGAAACGAAGGGCTTTTTTTTTCGTTGTCCTTTTTTTGTAGTTTTTGATCCCACAAACCTTCAGTCTCATGAGCCCTTTCGGTTATTTGGTCTCGTGAAACTTTGGTCCCATTTACCCCTTTTTGATCTGGGATCGCGCGAGCCTTCAGTCTTGTGAATCCTTTTTTGACGTTCGGCCTTGCAAACCTTTGGTCTTGTGTTCAACCTTCGGTCTCGTGGGATGCCCCCACCTGAGTTACCTGCATGCACACTGCAGTACTTTACAATACCTGCTGGTATCATTGCCATATATCACCTAAGATGATTAAGTCACTTGACTGATATTTTGAATCAGCAGGCCAATATTTGAGGGCATTTGTGGGAAAATCCTCAGTGTGCGTCTCTAATTTACTGAAGTAACTCTACTAGCCATCTGTGAAATAATGTGGTTCACAATAGTTGCATAACAATAATAATGTGGCACAATAGTTGCATAATAATAGTAACAGTCCAGAGGAAGAGATTCTCATGCTAGAATCATTTACAATCAAAGACAACCCTTCCTTCTGGACCGTTTTCCTTTAAGTAAGGCCAGTCTTGTCTCTGCCAGTATATTATGTTCACCAAGTATAAGTTAGTTAACTTTAATGGCAGCCTCGCATACAGTATATGGTTATTAGAGGGAGGGGAAGGGGCAATGTAAGGGATACAATGAGGAGGAAAAAAGGCCGCAAGACAAACATGATGTGGCCACAACCCACGTGTCCACAAAATTTTCATGCATGGACACTTTCAAAGAGTAAAATGCTATCATAAAATTGTATGACAGGGATACTGCAATGTCACCACACAACCACAGTATTAACTTCGGTGTATTTCCTCTAACTACACATTACAGAGTGTTGTCTCTATGTTAGTGGTCACTACTTGTAAATAATGAGTCGTACAATTTGACAAGAATTCCTAAATCTATGATACGACTGCTTTTTCTTGTAAAATCGTCTCCTTAGAATGCTTTTGAATGGATTCTCATGTTCACCACTTCGTAGGCCTACCACTTTGTCAAGATAGCGTGTACGACCACACACCCACTGCCCCTGTACACCAAAAATCCTGTCCCTGGTTATAATTTGTGCTCATTCTCATCCATTAAGAGAATTGTTTTGGTCAACTGAAAGTTGGAATATGTTTGAGGAGAATCCTGGCATTACTGTACATGATCTAAAATACAATGAGGCTAAGAGAAAATGCAGCAATAACAACTTTCTCGTTTTCTCAAGCTGGTCTATTTATGAGACATTTTAATTTTCCCCACCAAAGAAGTTTATACTGTTTGAAGCCCTTCAAGTGTCTGCAAAGTTCATTGGCTTAATAAGCATCTACCTTTCTTTCTTTGGCCTTGGGTTTTTATCCTGTTAAAATTTTCCTTTTCCTCTAGGCTGTAGAATTCAAGTTTAAAATTTAATTGACCATGAAGAGGGATTGCTGTGAATGTCAGCCTACTGAGGAGGAACAAAACGGGTCATACAGAGACATATTCTTTTATCATTTGTTTTTCTTCAGCTAACATTAGTTTTACCTTATGTAAATGTATTGTTCTGATGCTGTACAGATACATTCTCTTCAGCAGTCAGTCCTCAAAAGCATCTTGCTTTGACTCATGTAGAAATTAAAAACATCAACGAGAGAATTGTTCATATGTGGGACCATCTCCTTCAAAATGTGGCTGTTATTAGACTTTTCATTAAATACAGATAGAAACCATACCTGATCACAACCAGCTTTCATGAGCCGGTGTGTGTTTGTTCAAAAAATGATAATTCCTGCTTGGTGATGGTGCATTTCTTACTTCTCATTGCATCAAGTATGAGACCTGATAAACTAAAGTGTCAGCTCAGAGAAAGATGCTGGTATCTGGCAAAATATTAAAAGACTTCTATGATATTGACACATCACTGTGGTATGATTTTCACACTGGTCTTGTGTACATGCAAAACTATCCTGTATCAGACTTACTGTAGAGACTTGTTAAGGAGGAAGATGCCGTACACCAGTGTTTGTACTAAGGAATTGAACCAAGGAGGGAAGTCCCTCTCTAAAAAAAAATTGGGAGGGATTTTCAAAATCAAGGAGGGGGTGTTGTCACTCGGTAAAAATTCTATCGCAATTTATTGTATGTATTTACAATTGCAACCTAAAATTTCAGCTTTGGCAAAGTGTGCTGGAATTTCTTGCATAAGATTTATCTTTGTGGTTGATTCAGGAGACAAATGCGGGATTCTTGGCATCCCACAAAAACTGCTGTGCATAATTTTGCTTAATTACATCTTATTTTCATATTCGTGTCTTAGTTGTGGGTAGATGTATACCTGAACTTGAACATACAAATTTTAACATGTGCTCACTGCTGTTTGATCAACAATGTCAACCTGCATGTGAAATTTTGAAATGAGCTTTAGCACTGAGGCATGTGCACTGTGTGCAATGTTTACCAAACCTCTGGACCAGGCCTGCCTCTCTCATGTACTGTAAATGTATTCTTCATTTCTTGTGTGCATGTCTACCCAACGCTGATCACAAATTTAAATTCCAATGGGATTTTTTATAAATCTACCCGCTGTGGAGGATCTGTGTTTGAATCCTTTCAGTGCACTACTGTAACAATTCAGCTGGCAATGAAGAGAGTGCTTTGGTTTTATTTCATTTCAAACAGTTACCATCCGCTTATCCAGCAAGCACGGTAAAGCCTCTTTTCGAAAGAAAGGGAGAAAAAAAAGACATTGTAGAATTGAAAGTTTCAGTGATAATTTATGTAGCTCTGGTGTAAACAAATTCTGTGAAATTGATAAATTGAGAATGAGGATTGTAGAAACTTCATGAATGTTAAAAAAAAATGTAAACAAATGTGGCTACTGGACAAACCAAAATATCCTAAGTTGTAATTTTCTTCTGAAATTGCACTCCTGGAATGGAAACATTTGTACTATACACACATGGAACATTTGAAAACAAAATGTAGTGACAGGCAATTGATTTAATTCTAATCCTTAAACTACATTTGACTTTACATGAAAGAAAAAGATTAAATGGAATAATTTTATGAAAGGGTAAGTGTTTGAATAATCTTCCACCTAAGTCTTTCACAATGAGTGTATTGTGCAGTATGATGATTTTAACGATATGAGTGATGTTACATTTTTGCCCAGAATTTGAAAAAAAAACTTGCAAATTGCCCACCTGTGGTGGTTTTTAAAGGGATTCATTGTGTTACAGTAGTTCCTAATATTCATGGCACCAGTTTAGTAATACTCATATGTTAACAATAAATGTTCAAACTGAGAGATTCTTGAAGATCTGACACACAACTTTGCAGGAACGATAAGGTGAATAAAATTAATGTTCAAACTTTGCACGTGACCAGACATGCTTTACCAAAACCATAGGCAACCCCTGTTCATGAAAAAGGACAATTTTTCACATTTCTCTGTTCTGTACGAATAGATACATGAGTAGTGAGGCCCAATGCTAGGAGTATTAGCATGCAATGATTTCTCTCAAATGTGTTATACAGTGAACAATATCAGCTCAGAGAGCCCCCCTCCTTAAATGTAACATTTTATAGAACTTGTGTGTCAAATGGGTCATACACTCAAGAAATGAGAACTTATCATTGGCAGAGATTGAATTAGTTTTTTTGGTTTTCCTGTTGAATTGTGTGAGCTCTGTCGACCTGCATGATCTTACCATCGTGCACCTTGAGGCAAATTGAAGGTTGCCTTTTTCTGCCATTGTGTGTGACATACATGTATAACCCAAAGTTTTTCAAGGCATTTTGTGTGACTGGATCATTAACATTTGTACGTGTCTGAATCCTTTGTTTATAATTGGGTTAATTTTAAACATCGAAGCTGCGTAAAAGGTCAGATTCACTGAAGATTTTGACAATTTTGCATTTCTGATAACAGCCCACCACTAGCAGCATGCCGCCTTCTATGCATGAGGAACCTGCTGCTTGTTGGAGTGTTTTTTTGCATGTTTCAATTAATTTTTACGTAGCTGCAAAACCACCTTTCTAGCATGTTAACATTTTCTACGATGTTTATCTCTTTTGCCAAAAATTTGCATTCTGTGGGTCTGTTGATGGCACACTGGTGTGAATTTTCTCAGAATAAGACATTTATCAGTAGAACTCGTTTTACCCGTTGCACTTGATCTTTGAAATGTAGTTTCCAAAGTCTTTCAACTACCTGCCAAGGAGAGATGGTAAGTCACTCTTTTAGCAGTCTAGCTCTGTGCTTCCGACACACTGATCTAATTACGCAATAATAACATTATGTATGATATGTGAGCCACTTTCATCCGTGAACTGCTGATGTCTCTAAAGGAGATTATATGGAGATTCTGCACGACAATATTTTGGTAACATGTCCATAAGCGTTGAGGTGCTGGGTTGGTTTTTCTGGGGTTGGTTTGTGTGTGTGCATTTGCAATTTTCCCCACACAGTGATCAGTGCTTCCAAAAATGTTACTGTTATCAGAATTTGTGTCCATTATATAAAAAGTAGCTATCTGTAAGTAACCTGTTATTTTAAAGGGGTTAGTGCTAATGGTTGTTAGGGTTATTGAGCAGGGTATGTGAGGTAGTTTGTACTTTAAGTCCCACTCATGATCCAAACATATTGATGCTCTTGAGGCACCAAACCGTGACAGTACATCTGGTCATCATGTCATAATGTGTCACACAGTAATCTTTAGTGTTGCTGTCATATTGTGATATCGGCAGACAATGTTGTTTTGAGACTTTGCTTTTAACGTCATATGTGAAATGATCCAAATGACATTGTCTGCACATTTGAGGAAAAAAAAGAATGTTGTAGAAAAGACCTTGGATGACATACTAAATAACATATGGAAACAAGAAATCAGAACTTAAGGTTGCACATGAAACTTAAATGAACTAGTTTCATTTATATGAAAATAAAGTGTCATGTCAGAATAAAGGTTAGATTTCATTTCATTTATGATTTAGGCTGTACAATGTGACTTTTGTGTACAATCCATAGTTTTACACATATTTATTCAGCAGTGCTTTGGTTCCAACTTACCTCTATGATATCGCGATATCGTTAGGCAATGGAGGGAAAAGTGCTCCTGGTATTCTGTAAGAATCAATGGATGGGTAAGTTTCATCAAAATATTTACAGTACCTCCATAGTGTACTGTCTCCACACAACAAGAGCACTTTTCACTTCAGAGAGAACTGGGAGCATTTTGGCATGATGCTGATGTTTGCTTACAGGCAAAATCAAACTCTTCTTTGAAAAGAAGTTTGTTGAATAGAAGTTACAGTACACTGTAGAAAGGAAACCGAACATGTATTTAAACTTTGACTTTTGTTGACCTTATACTTATCTGGTCTTTTTGTACACTGGGAACCTATAGCAGTGGCATAGACAAAACACTGTAAAATTAAATCATATTTTATCATGATGGAATATTGGTCAGCTTACATTATACAGTACTGTATGGTGAATGTCTACAGCAACCTGTGTTATTAGCATGCTGTAGACAAGTCTGCTTCAAAACATGCTACCTCCATGTTCAAAATGGACACTCAGTACACTAAAGGAAACATAAGCTCGGTATGTGGTCTGTGAAGCTATCAAGGTCTACAAGAAAATTTGGCATATCATTCGCACTGTGATAGAAATCTGATAGCAAAACCTTCAGTTTCATGTCCTGAAGTGTCATCATTGTGTTCTGATCTGTCTGAGTGAAGTTCCTTCATAGTGGACTCAGTATTACAGACTTTGTACAGTCTAAAGTTTCATGCATCAGTTACTCTATTTTGCCCCTGCTCTAATCTCATGATTTTGATGAGATTTAGTAATTTGTTGAGTTCTTCACAGAGGACTTAGTCCCTACATTCTCCCCAATAAAATCAGGTTAGTGGTGCACTGTTAACTCCCAACTTGATTCTGTAGCACTGTATGATTACAGCACTTAGCAACAGAGTTGTGGCTGGTTTAGCCAATTGGTTTGCAATGGTTTTAGGACTCATTGCCAAAATGATAGTCATGTTTCTCTTTCCATTCCTCTGCATGTATCAATCAAGAAGAAGTATATGCCTAGATTGCCAATGTTTATTATAATGTATGGTTTGTAATTGTTATCAATATTGGCCAAAGCAAAACATTACATAGATTGCCTCAGCTAGACATGTTTGTTGGTTATCATTGAATTGCACTTTTTTCAGTTTGCTTAAATTTGTTATTGCATTTTAAATTGTGTCATCTAATGTAGATAAAACATACATCTACAGTTACTGTATACTTTTCAAAATCAAAAGCTTTATGGGTCTCCAAATTGCAGAATTTGTCATTCTCTGATAATAAAAGTTAACAGATGTTTTCATTTTTGGAAGATGTTAAGAGTTGACAAAATGTGAATTTTATTCTAAAATTGTTAGATTTTTGCTTCTGCTAATACATCAACTGTGCAGTTTTACGTTTCCTTGCCATAATTCTCAAATGCACAGCTTCATCCTGAGAGACTTTTCCAAGCTGAAGTAAGTTTTTTATGCAAAGGGATGCAGGAAGGGAGAGTTCACTTGTAATCTTATGTAGCTACAGTACTTAGATTTACTTTCTGTTTTATGCTGTATGTTTTTCTTTCCCACCCTTCCTTCCTTCCTAATGTTGGGGCCAATATTCTATAAAGCTACAGTACAGTATAGTGCACTTGTGATAAAATGATGACAAAAATGATCTGAATGGAGAGTGAAGGCTTAATTGCGTGAGAGTTTTTTTCATTTTAATTCTTTACCAAATATTGAAAGCTACTCTTCCATACATGTAGACCATATAGTGTAATTAGTGTGCAGGCTGTTGAGTAATTTCAGTTTGTTATCTAATGGACTATCTACTGTATCTACTGTATATGTCCTTATGAAATACAACTTTATTCTTGGAAGAAGAACTGTACAACAATGTACTCTGTAGTTGCTGTAATATGAACTTCATCAATTGCGGTGTGTTCTTCATAATGCATTCACACCATTATCGTCATTTATGAGGTCAACCCACAAAGTCACTCTGAATAGATCTTACAGTACATGATACTATAGAAGAGAAAATGACTGCCACTCTCTGTTCAAAAGCATACTTCTTCCACAGTTGGAAACCATTTGCTGAGTAGGTCCCACATTTTAGGGATGGCAACATAATTTGCTCTCATCGTGAAGAAGAGATGGAGCATTATGGTATTCAGCTGTTTTTGATTCTTCTTTGCATCTGCGAAGGAACCTATGCAGTCAGGTTGGCGTGTGTGTGTACGTGTATGTTTACGTGTATGTGTGTGTCTGTGACACTCACTTCCTTTCGTACACGTTACTGTAACTCTATGGGGAAATTCCGATGAAAGTCAAAGTTGGTATACAGGTTTGCCGTATTGAGAAGGTAGGTCCTATTGTTTTTGGTGGAGGTCAAAGGTCATCTGGGGACACTGGAGGCAAAACTCTGAAAAACTTCTAAACATGATATCTCGTGTTATAAAGTTTGGACAAAATTTGCACTTGGCATGTATATGGATGTATTATGGTAATGGTGCCTTTAGGGTGTTCAAGATTTTGGGGTCCAAGATCCAAGTGGGCCATTTAAGAAATCATGCAAAATGCCTCTTCTCCTATAGATTGAATGGCATTAAGTTGAAATTGTGTTACGTTACTTTTATGTTAGTGGTTCCTTCTGGTTTTTCAGAATGATTGGTCCCATATGCGCTTTATGGACCATTTTATGAAATAATGCAAAATGTCTTTCTTCTGCATAAATTTGCATTACAAGTGTGGATGGATTGACTTAATAGCATTGTGGTAGTGGATTACCTTTGCGGTATTCAACATTTGTGGGTCCAACTTCAGGTTGGGCCATATGGGTCATAAACTATTACATTGTGTGTTACAGTGTCGACGGTTTTCAGATTAGTACTAACTATGGTAGTCAAGTACCTTTGATCAGCATTCGTATGGAAAAATGGGTTGTAAACTTTTTGGGATATGATAAATTGTGGATAAACCTTGATTAAGACTAAATGACTACACGTGAGTTAAAATAATCTTCATGCAAAGAACCATACTGTAGTGCCCTAAAGAACCATATTGGGCCTATTCAGTATTCAGGATTTTTGTTTTCAATGTCCAGTATGGGCCCCTTGGACCATTTATGAAATAACATGAAATGATACTCCTACAGATTGCATTTTACTTGGTGATGGTGTGTCATCATTGTTTTTGACTGGTGATATGTGTATGGTGTTCAAGAATTTTGAGACCAAGGTCCCATGTGTCCCATTTACACCATTTGTGAAATTCTGTCCACTCCGTTCAAAATATTTCTCCTCCCATACATGCATTTATGGATTTGTTGAAACATAAACAAAATAGTCCTTGGGTAGTTTCCTAGCTGTCATCTTCTGGAATGTTGGGTCCAAGTTTCTGCTTGGACCTTATGTGCCAGTGTGTGAAATTATGCAAAATTGTTCTCTCCCTGAAGACTCTGTTGGGCAACTTGATGGTTTTTCATAATTATACTGAAATAGATGTACCATAAGGCTATTCAAAATTTTGAATCCAAGTTCCCACATGAGCTCAAAATTTTTTGAATCCAAGTTCCCACATGGGCCCTATGGGCCATACTGTGAAGTTCTGTCCATAATTTTCAATGTATATTTTTTTTCCCGCCTGCTTTGATGTATTTTCTTGAAACTTAGACACAACAATCCTTGGGTAGTGTGTCATATGGATTGTTAAGGAATATAGGGATGCACAACCTTTCGTGGACCATATGGGCCATTTAATGAAATCACAAGACATTTCTCCTAATTGCTCTGATACACAGTGACGATATCTTCCGTCATAATGATACCTTTGGTTTGTTAATATTGGACCCATACTAAGATCTTGGTATGGGTCCAATATTACTGATGCGCCATATGGGTGTAATGTGAAGTAATTCTTCTGGAGGTTTTGTGGTTTTGTTAGATTAGGGATTTGTCATGAAAGTGTAAGTGGTAATACCCTTTTTGGTATTCATAAATTAATTTGGGGGCAAATATGCAACAGTGGGTTGGATAGTCCATGTGCTAAAGTGCTCAATTTCCCGGGCTGTAAAAATTTAAATCCATGTTTTGGTCCCTGAATATTTTGGCCCTTAATTTTTGGATGATAAAATTGTTTGGTAGTTAAAAAATGTTAAGACCCTTGCTTTGATTGCATGATAGTTTGAGGATTGACATTTGATATCTCTTTCCCACTGGTTTATGCCAATGTCGTATACAAACTGGTTTATTGTTTAGTGATACTTTGTCTGATTCCTGCCCTAGTGTATGTAGTTGGGTGAACTGGCTAGAAATGTAGAGGGATTTTATCCCAGACACATTCCATCTGCTCGATAAACAGTTCTTATGTACTCCTCACCGCAACATGAGTGTGGTGTGTGTTAAATATGGACCATGATTGTGCTCAAAATCAATTAAAAACTGAACACTGTAGATCATAGCATCAGAATTGTTGAATGACTGTAGCTGTGATGCTCTGTCTCATGGCTATGATTCAGATAAGTCTCAATAAAATCTGAAATCAGATTTTGAAGGGCAACTTTGTTATAGAATACAAACAAGTAATAGGCATGAGATCATGACTGCACTTACCATACTGTTGCTGTTGTGCAAAGATGCACTGATGGTGTACTGATCCATGTGATTCACTGAATGCTGTACTTTGATGTCGTATATTGCTGCAATTTTATTTTAAGTTTGAAGGCAAAGTTCATTTTCAGCATATACAGTATACTTAAAGATAAGCCGGACTTTCTCACACTCTTCAATTAACACATTGACTGTTAAAATAATTTGAGCTAATGATAACTTTTATCTTCACACTGTAGCAAAAATTCTTGCCATTTGAAGCAATCACTCTCCTAAAATATCAAATCAAGGAAGGAAAAGAGAGCTCTTTGTACCAAGAATTATTATTAACTCATGTGTTTGTACTGTCATGTACAGTACTGTATGTGTCCTTTGTTGAATGTTTCAGTTCAATGTTATTAACTCATGTGTTTGTACTGTCATGTACAGTACTGTATGTGTCCTTTGTTGAATGTTTCAGTTCAAATGATTTTGAAAATTGTACCAAGAATTATTATTAACTCATGTGTTTGTACTGTCATGTACAGTACTGTATGTGTCCTTTGTTGAATGTTTCAGTTCAAATGATTTTGAAAATCTGTTCAAGAGAGTTTTGTCAGTTTATTTGTGAATGTTTTCATACACGTGGAAGTGCGGATGATGACAGCAAATCAACGACGGTGGTAAATGTCACATTGACTGTGATGGTGATGGTCATGATGGTGGCGTGGGTGCTACTGTATGATGGTTTGATGAATGGTGGCAATACTGTTGATATTAATGGTGATGATGATATTATTATGAAAAGCTGAATAGCTTTACTACCATATTTTGCCTATTTTCACATGTTTCTTGAGTCTCATTTTACTCTGCTACCTGTAACAATGACCTTCTTTGACACTGCTTTAGTATTTATCACATAAGTCCAGTGGACTAATGACTCATTCTGTCAGATTTCTTTCACATAAAAGGTTAAAGCTGAAATATGAGTTGCAAATTTCTCAGTGAAAGTCAAATTCTGTGGAATATGTCATAGCCACTACAAAATAACATTCATTAAGTCCTTTCTTTGCATAGATGAATATTCATGTATTCCCAAGAGGTCTGTTTGACGGTGATTAACTGCTATGCTTTCTTGGAGAGTCTGAATTTTGTAGGCTAGAAAGGAAAATATCAAAACAATTTTCATATTCTGGAAGATGAGTACATAGTCCTCTTTTCAGGTTTTGTGACACTTTCCTCTCTTGCCTGAAACACTGACAAAGAACAAAGGTAGATGACCAGGCGCTTGCCAGAACAACTGAACAACTCATATTCCAGCAAATTTACTGTAAGTCAAAGTTCAGACAGTCCTCTACATGTATCTCAAATTTTTCCTCTACATGTCTTTTGAATCTTTAGTGGCATATGGATAGTAAAGGACTCACACAATTCCGTAAGGGACATAAGTAAGGGGAGACACCAGATATCCATCGTGGGTGACATCTTTCTCTCCAACCCCTCTCAAACAAGATACAAACCATGTGGTTTGATTCCTTAAATTCAAGTAGCCAAATTGCAAGATTCATTACAGCAGATTAATTCCAGTCAATTGTAATAATGATATTGCCCCTACAGACGAACCAAGTGTTCAGCGTACAGGACAGCCTGACTTGTTGACGGTTCTGTTGAAGCAGTGATATCCATCACCTTGTATTCTTTTGTTTGCTGGTAGAGTGTCAGCGTTCTGCTGATCTGGGGGAGTATCACATCAGGCCCCGTGCTCCCTTAACTTTGGCTGGTATACGTGTCTGTACAGAAAACCAAAATGTTAAAAACATATATAAGTCTGGCTGGATAAATATATTCATCACCAGACTAAGACAGACGACTACGCAAGATCCTGGTGGTTTCTCTCTTTTGTGTTTGTTATTATATACCTTAGAGAATAGAGAATCAACATTTGAACAAAGTGTGGCATACTGTGTCTTAATTGTGTGCATCCTAGCGAGCAGGAAGAATTTTGCCTGTTTTATAGAACAATCCCAGACAGGTCTGCATCTGAGATTAAAAAAGCCAAACTTTTTTCAGCCAAAATAGTTTCTAAGTGTCAAGTATGAATCCCAAAGACATGTCAGGGAGGCATTCGCCAACTGTCGCTGATGGTATGACTTCGGTGAGATTCTTTAAGCTTTTGTCCAGTAAGTAAGTGGTTGTAGCGATCGACGAATGGGTCAGTGCATGTGCGATATGGTTTAGAAGCTATGCAGTCTTGGTTGCATCTCTTTGATCAACTTCAAATGACCATTATATGATGACTTCTGCTAAAGAGTAGATGTAGCATTTACACATCAGGGCAAATGTATCAGAATACGTGGGGGGTAGAGGATTTAGACTTGTTTAATTTTTGTCCAGATCTTACATTTCTAAATGTCCTGGGCTGTAGTTAGCTGAGTCAAACCCCTTAGTACTGTATGCCTGTGAGCTCCCCTAGAGCGGTCATTTTTCTGCAAATTATATTAACTTCTCATTGTTAGGAAGAGGCCTTTGATTGGTTCAATATCTTGCTTGTTGCATGCATGAAGAGTGATTAGTTGTAAATACTTTCGATCTGACAACACAAACATTAGTTGGAGGCAATTGTTGATCAGTGGTAGTCCATCTGGAGATGGCTCATCATTGAACAGATACATGCCACGTACAAAACATTTATTCTGTATTGGTCATTAATCCAGGAATAAGTCATCCAGCACTAGCCAAATATTGGAAATTGGGTCCATGCTTGAAAAATATTCTTTAAGTAAGTAGCCTATGGGGTTTGTGGTAACGCTCTGGTAGCCTGAAATTGTTTGGCACGAGCCCGAAATAAATTTTTACAAAAGTTGGCACCATGTGTACTCATACACGTATGTAGCATCCCACAGTATACTGTAGCTCAAAAGCTAGTCTGGAAGTTGTGTTACTTTGCCCTCCCCTAATTTGCAGACGTTTAATTGCACAGACTCCACAGAGTGAACTTGCTTGTGAAAGTCCTAGGAAATACCCTCGGTTTCGTCCTGTTCTGTTGAACCCACACTTCACACTGCTATTGTCCATAGTTTAACCCTTGCATCTGCCTGACTCTCATGTCACGGCAGTACAAATTGATATTAATGGAGCTCACTGTAGTAAAGAACAAAGGTGTAACTTTCGACAATAACCGATACAAATGCTTTCATTCAAACCTATCCCAACTACTCAATCCGCACTTGATCTGTAGCAAGAGGTAAAATAAATTGAGTGTATTGTACAGTCTACCCTTTTTTTCTTTACTCAGTATTTGTCATCTATGTGAAGAAGGAAGCACTGCACTCAACCTACATCACACATGTACTGTCTGTACAGCTCAAAACAATGTTCCTTTTTCGATTTTGCACAGTAAGTCAATAGCGCAATCTTACATTTGAGGTGAATGAAAACACACACTCAGTTCCCATTGACATTGTTCGCAGACAGACATCAGACTTGCTTTTAGTCGTTTTTCAATATCCAGTGTTGATGTTTACAGGTAGGGTGGAATATTAATCCGTTTATTCCCTCCTTTGATGGAGTACTCTTCTAATATAGACAAATAGAAAGGAGCTCTTGCAGAACATGCAATGTCAGGAAAGACTTATCTTGACTTACAAAATATTTAGAAGTCAAGTGCATTTATGATTGATCTTGATGGATAAATTTACCATGCAAAGTAAAAGGGCACATTGCTACATTGCAGAGCTGTGAATGGTGGTAAGCCACCCAGGAATTGGTAGGCCAGGGCACCTGGTGCGTAGAATTATTCGAGTACTGTCATAATGGGTAACTAACCTAAAGTTTTGGACAGAATCCAAAGATCAGAGAACTTTGTACAGTAGTCCATGTACACAAGTTGTACAGTGTGTTCCCATTATTGTACATATTGGCATGATGAGTCCCAAGTTATCATTTTTCATTCAATACTCCCTATGTTTCAAGCAACTTGCCATGGTTTGATTGATTATCAAATATACCCACAAAAGTAGAAAATATCACAGAAAAATACTTCTTTTTTTCTGATTTAAACTGCATATTGATATGGTTTTGTTTGAACAGTACAGTAAGCAAATGCCATTTGTTTCGCTGTAATACCGTTCACAAGTGTTGAAGATGAAAATTCTCTATGGCAAATACTTTCTTCTGTAACTACTGTAGCACAAGTACTTGACCACATGAACTGCATCACTACTATCAGACTTTGAGCACTCTAGATGGCAGAGCACTCTAGATGGCAGAGCACTCTAGATGGCAGAGCACTCTAGATGGCAGAGCACTCTAGATGGCAGAATGTGAAGGGATTGTGAGATATGCCTACATAAATGTATGAGTGGTATTTCTGTACAGTAAGTACAGTAGGTCACACTACACATAGTAGATGAATGGACTGATGAATGCATGAATGGCACGCCTACCTTGTATTAAGTAAGAGTTTTATATCTTCATAATCATAGAAGTTGTAAGTATAATGCCTTTCAGTAAATGGCATTCATAGTATGGGAGCATCCAACTGTTACAATTACATATTTAACCATCACTCTCATTTATTATGGGTTGTGATGGGCCCCGCAATGTTGCCACTAGGAGAAAAGTTTGAAAAGTCAGTATTCAGTATTAGCTACAGTTTATAGTTTACAAGCCTGGAATAAAGTTTCTTTAAACATCATTAGTTCACAGAGCCTAATGCAATAATGCAGTCTATGGTACACCATACCCTCTGTGAGAGCATGGAGGGATCTACCATGATGGCAAACATTATCTTCACAATTATGGTGACCTGCTGTCGTGTAAGTGTCGTAAAGGCATTTCTCTTTTGTGTGTTTTTTATAGAGGTGTCGTAAAGGCATTTCTTTATTGAGTTTTATGGAGGGTCCTACACATGACATTCAAATGTCACCGCATGATCAATTCGTTTGAAAGCAAGATAGTTTGCATATATACTGTATTGACACATAACACAGTGGTGAATTTGCTGGTGAATAATCTCAGTTAGGTTTTTTATTATTCACCCTCAGTGAGTTGTTGAACAGAAATCATTCAAGGAGAGCTACAGTAAAGGCGATCCCATGAAGTAGTGTCAAAACTTTGGAGAGAGCCAATTAATGAATGGCAACAATAATACACTGTATGTGTATCTTTATCGTTCAATGATGTGCAGTGAGACGAATGTTCATTATGATGATGTCATCACTCTTCCTCTATACCGTACCTTTTAGTAAAAATATCTCTACAATTGCAGCCATGTTTATGATTTACAGTTTGATCCATAGCAGATATTTTTAGGGAGTAGACTCTGCTGTGGAAATGCCACATTTTGTTGTAGTTGTGCCCATCTTGTGTGCATTGATATGGCTAAGATTCATACATTAGGTTGTGTCAGAGATATACAGTATGTGCAATGTAACCCTCTTCCTTCAAAACATACGAACATTACCTATTGTCGATTTTAATACCCTAGCAACGCATTATCATGTTACATGTATTGCACATCAGGCCAGACGTCCCTTCTCTTCTTAGTAAACTGTTTTGTTCGCAGTACTGGTGATTGCATGCAGTTGTAACAGTGTACAGTATGCACTACATGTTGTTTACTGTTCACATATGTACAACTAACAGTATGACATGTGCAATACATTGCTCACTGTATTCCTGATTGTTCATGTAGGCAAATTATTCTCACAGTTTAAAGGGAAATAGGGCATTTAGAATGTATACCAGCATGGCATATAAAGTAAATAGCTTTAATCATCAGGTTAAACCATTCAGTCTCACCAATAAACATCTACAAAAGGTTCATCTCCTCAAACCATTATGCATCTGATAAGCAACAGGAGATGCATCATTCGATTTTTTAAAAGTTTGGGTGAAGAAATTATTAGTGAGCAACAAATAACTGAATTTCTATCTGTGAGAAACTCATTTATCGAAAAGAAGGCTACTGTCCTTCATTAGTTTGAATATTCTATCATTTTATGTCCACAAACATTTTGTTTTGAAAATATGGTTGTTCTCTGAAACAAATGCCTTGCTTCCTTTTTATACATCATGAGTAGTGTGCATAGCACAAAGAACTGACTTCTATACCCACAGTGTAGTTCACAGTGTATTAATGTTTTTTCCTAGTTTGAACAATAAATCTTTCTTATAAATGGAACATAACAGTTTTCATAAACCGTTATGTTTTTTTGTGATGGATTTAATTAGTCAGACTTAAGAGAGTGCCTTCAGCATGCTATTATCTTTTACTGACCAACAGTGATGTCGCTACGGTGGGCGGCGGCGGGTGGCAGCACCCAGTGCTTGGAATCACCGCCCACTACTCCACGCTAATACTGTCTCTGCCGCTTACCACTGATTTTCAAAAGAAAGACAAAAAATAATAGAATTAGTCTATAAACAACCCCTGAATTTTCTCTCCAAATTGGCATGAGCACGATGCCTAGGCTATCCCAATGTAAAGGGCCCCCGATTTTCTGCGTTTCAAAGTGGAAAATTCCGTTTTCCACTTCACAAATTCCATGTTTTTTCCCATTTTTCGTGATTTTCCGTTTCAAACATAAATAGCAATTGCAAGTAACTCTTGTGAGAGTTGCTCTGCATGTGTACAAAAGCACATAGAGATAGAGGATCGATATACACAGTGAAGCGCTAGGGTGAAAACTATACAGCATAACGAAGGTTCAATCAAAATAAGTCATATATTGCTTCAAAACTTAAATGCTTCACAACATGTTGCATATTTCATGTAAACCAAACTTTATGACATGCATTTTTGAAGTTAAAATGTACGCAAAGGTCTCATTTGACCAAATGAAAAAAATGGTCGAAAGCCTTCCGAAAAGTTAATTATATCCTAACATAATTAGATGTATAGGGAATAGCCTAACCACCTCAGAGATTACGTGCATATTTCGTCGCCCTTGAAAGAACTGCTGACTATTTGTAAGTTGAAGAATTCATCTTATTTAATAAACAGTCAAATGGATTCTACTGTTTTTTAGTTACAGAGGCTTAAAATATTGAGATTCAAGATTCAGGTTGTAGAAAGATGGCTTCGTTGAGGCAAGAGTAGCATTAACGTTAGTATCTTACCCTCCTCGAGTTTTCGCAGGCTAGGCATACCGTAGTCAGTGTTAGCGCTCATCGGGAATGCTCTGTTGATTCAATCAGGTGTTTAAGCCAGCTGCAGCTGGTCTGCTGGGGTCAACTTTCGTATTATGCTTACAAAGTGTTACGATAGTTTCTTTGATGCATCAATTGTAAAGTTTATGCAAGAAACTTAAAACTGTAAACCATGTGCATTTCATTAATTTTACTTTTTTCTGCCAAAATATCTTATTCTAGAAAGTTTATCAAAAATTGGTAAATGCCATTGGAATTACCGTCATTCAAAAGTTCAACTTCCGCTTTTTCCCTCGATTTTCCGCGATCAGTGAAAATCGGTGGCCCTAAATATATGTTAGGCATTGAATAGAAGCCTAACTCTATAATTTAAGAATTAGTTGCACAGTTGGATTAGCTGATGAGGATGTCCATGAATTATGAACCCCCATGTGACAAATTTCCCTTCACCAAAGCTATGAAAGTGTAGGCTGAGAAGAAGGAGCGACTGTACAAAGTAAAACTTTTTTAAAAGGTAACTGTGACTTTACTCTAAATTTAATTGAGTAAATATGGCATCAATGCAATAAAATTACATGAACATTTGAAAAAAGATGTCAATACTGCCACATTCAAAAAGCCTAAAATGTTGCTACAGATAGCACCATCTACGCCCCCTGCCTATCCCAAAAACTTTCCAAAAGTGAGGGCCCCCTTCCTTAGACCCCTCCCCTAAGACGGCGATCCCAAAATGCCCGGCACAAAGTTTGCTCTGGCTACATCCCTGCTGACCAAGCTGGCAAATTGTGTGATCTATCATTCGAGCGACTGCATTCAGACGAATAGATAACAAGGTGATACCATACATGTAGACTGCAGCTTAAATTACAGCTGTTAACCGCTCAGTCCAGGGGCAAAGGAGGAGGTTGCCCCCTGAAGTTTTTAGAACTTCAAGGGCACTTAATGAGAAATTTGTGTGTGGTTAAGTGTCTGTTTTCCTATAAATAAAGTTCCCAAGCATCTAGTCTTATTTAGTAATTACAAATTAAGCATCGTAACAATGTCTTTTCCCTACCTTTTCTACACCATGAGAATTGGAATCCCATCCCCCTGTCTTTTTGCCGTGTTGCTCGCTTGCAAAATGAGTGTAGTCAGGCATAATGCCAGTATAGTATACAAGCTGTGTAGTACATTTTAGTTGATGTAGATTGAAGTTCAGCAATGGTCATGTGTCTAACTTATCAATTATTCCTACAGTACAATCACATCTATAGTGTTGCAATCATACATATATGATACGTGATCAACCACTGGAGATAGCAGGTGGTCAAATGGATCATATGGTATGCATAATAATATACCAGTCAGGTGATGTGATCAATTAAAAAATCAGTCGGAGGATCAAATGAGTTGTATTCACATCGTGGACATACAGTACAGTACCCCTTGCTTGTACTAATGCATTGTTAGATAAGCTCCCACACACTTTCAAATAAATTGTTCTTGACACGCGCCTTCTATGCACAAGCCCTCTCTGGTTAGACTTTCGCTCTACTGCCAACACCTGTTTTTCAAAGGTTCCCAATTTCTTCTAGAGTGGGAGTCAAAAAACCTGCTGAAACTTAAACCTTGAGTATATGTGTGTTTTGTCACTTGTGAATACCCATGCCAGTAACTTGTGGGGAATACGGTTGTTGATTTGAATAATATGCGATCAGATGAATTTAAGCACACGAGACTGCTAGAATAGTTTGAAGATCAGATGAGTAATCGCATTAAATTTAGTTCATTCATACTTAAATCAGGGAGCTGTTATTTAGATGGAGGCAGTACACTTTGAAGTGAGGTTAGTGCCGCCAAGGTCACGCTGTAATCTGTTCTTTGTATAGTAACTGAAATTTCTAGGGACTTACACCGGATTAGGAGGTAAACACAATAACAGCTCTGTCGTCTGCTACGGCAACAGAACTTCACTTTGACTTTCTCTACTGCAACACCATTGCCAGTCGTCACTGAAATAAATGCCTTTTTCGGCCTTTCGACGCTCGGTGACTCGTATGACCGTGCAATATTTGGTTTGTTTATCAAACCATGAACAAGAATCGATATCTCACCATCTCTGGAAACTTGAGGAAACTTCTCAGCTATTTGTCAAAAACATTGACTTTTGCCTCTGTAGCTCATTTGCTTGCGCTAACTTCTATACGAACAGGCTAAAGGTAGTCATTCATATCAATTAAACAGTCGTTTCGAGTTCCGTGCCATCTGCTCTTTAAGGATTGGCAGTACAAACCTACATATCAAAGCATCGTTCGGAGTGATCTTCTTGTCCAAGAATAAACTGACTTTAATGGCAATGCTAGGTAAATTGTATTGAACTGCTAACGTCGAATAAAGGAAAGAAATTCCTTTGAGCTAATTGCACAGCTTATCATCACTCAATTGGGGGATCTTAAAGTATTAGCAGTAAGTTAATTTTCCGTACTCTCTCCATCTAAATAACAGCTCCCTGCTTAAAACATACAAAACAAAATATAAATAATTTTCAACTCCTATTGGCCTATTACAGTCAGGTGACTATGCATTATCCTTCAGATAGTACACCGTCAATTGTAGAGAAAATCGCCAGTAGATGATTACAATAACAATTTAGATGGATTAGATTAGATTATTTTGTCATCTGCTATTTTGCACAAAACATTGGTGGTACTGTAATTTGTCTATTGAACATGAATGTTATTGACATGTTGTGAAGTGTGTTTACCTTTTATCAGTGTTTGTTTTTAATGAAAATGTGGTTATTTACCAATCCAAGTTTCTTTTGGTTTCGTCTTTTTCATCAAAATCTCGCATTGTATGAATGAACAGGGTTAAGCAACTTTGGAACTGTGCATTTAAACAGAAGGACAATTCTATCACTGGATGTACTCGGACTGTGCCCTTGTGCATCACCTGCAGAGCATTTCAAGCATGAATGAAACTGTATCTCATATTAGACAATCATGTGATGCTAATACTCGACTGTATCCTCCATTAAACCTCTTTTAGCTCACAATCTGCTGGAGTGATAAATGTCAACTTGTAATCTTGTGTATTTAAATTTTGCTCCTCAGTTAGATGCATAGCTCAGGAAGATAAATTTTGACCAATGAGTGGTAACAGATGTTGCTGTTACAGAAAAGATTTGGTAGGCACGTTCATCGTACGTGCAAAACGCAAACGCAAACCCAGTATTCATACAGATCTGCAAGTATGTATAAAGTACATCTCTTTCTGGCAAGGAATGGCAAAAGTCTCATGGTTATCTGATTTTTGTTTTATTTGCAGAATGAAACCATCATGATGAAATCCATTATAAATGGATCAGCCATAGTCCATATGCTAAAGATCTTGGTTCTCCTCTGGATCAGCGCTTGCATTGTTCCTACCTCTGCAGATGCTCATCCAGTAGAAAGAAATGGAGGTGAGTTAAAAGAGCGTCCTCTCCAGAGCTCCCATCCCTTCTCTGAAATTGCCTTTAAGAACTTAAAGGTAACTGAGTGGGAACATTACTTGGTTTCCTCATGAGATGTCATGGCATTTAATGGGAGGGATTAATCTTCCAGTCAACATTTCATCAATTTATGGTTTTCTGTGAGGGATAGATTCCAAAGCACTGCCAGGTAGTGACCCACTCAGCAACCTTTTCTTATAATGTTGAAAAACATTTAACCCATGCAGCAAAAGTGGGCATGCACTTGAAATGCTGTAGCCACACTTTTGTCATATTTGTTTAACCCCATATGTGCCAAACACAGGATGATTAAATTCTGAGGATTTATTTGATAAAAACTGATTGGTTGAAATCTGAGAAAGGAATACATGAATCATCTACACTAACAGTCATCACCAAAATAATAATCTGGAACTGATGATATTACAGTACTTATCTTTAATTTTCTTGCTGGTGGAAGTTTTGCACATGAGGCAGGTTTTTAATGGTGGTTAAATCCGGCACAAAATGAAAGGTGACTCGCAAGTAATTACACATGAAATTGTTGATAAAACAACTGGTGCTGTGCTTGATTGAATAAATGTTGTGGTGTTTGAAACAATGAAACCTAGCAACTGGGAGTTTCATTAGTTGATTCCCAGCCAGGTCACAGTGAGATGGGTTTTTTTTTGTTCTAAAGTTATCTAAGGTATTCGCATTTTCACTAACCTTATAAAAGGAAGTAGTGTTTTCACCGCGTAGAAAATTCGTCCTCAGCATCATTCCCTGTTGGGTACCCTATTGTCAATTTAGACTTCTTTTGGTGCGTTAAAATCGTATAGCTCTAGGCCTATGATGCATGAGGTGGTATGCTGCCCTTATCTCTACAGGAAACAACAGTCTATTGAGTGCTCCTGGTCTATAGTACTTCAGAGGTTCTTGTTGTTGGACGCAATTAGTAATTTACTGCAAATCTTACCCCTTGTAATTTAGGCCAGCCCATACTGTAGCTATTTGAGTGAGAAAATCCGGTTGGAACCAGTTCAGACACTGTAATGTTGCTTTTTCTTGTCCGTATGTTTAAACTATGGCATTTTGCACCGATGAGTGCAGGAACATGACTCATGTGCTGTGTTCCACATGATCACTAGAGTAGGTGTGTCTTCTGAATCAAAATGTCTTTTGTTGGTTGAAAACGTCGAGCTGGTGTGTGTGGATTTAGGCTCATAGAAAGAAAGTTAAAAGTTAATTGATATGAGTAGTACAGTAACTTACAGCACCCCTTATAAACAAAACTTTGGCCTGCTGCTCACGGGCCTGGGAAGGCTGGGATTGTGTTTTAGTTTAACGTATTGCTTGGCTTGTAAAACAAAGTTAATGCTATTACGGACATATATGCGAATTTGCAACTCTGAGAAAATACGCTAATACAGTAATGGAATCATCAGGGTGATCTAACCCTCAGGTTTGAAATAAGAAACAACTTATAATGAGTGGTCCAGTCCATAAGTATGTGTACTGTGGCTCCCTATGTATTCCATTACTTACAAGGGGAACCCATTCTCAATTATTAATACTACATAGCCATGTTACTAGACTCACTGCACGTTGTGCGAGATCTTTTTTTCAGTGTGTTCTCATATTTAGAATTGTCTCTGTGTAGGCTTAGCACTAAGGCCACGTTGTAAACAAACAACAGAGGCTGTTGCACAACAGGGCTACAGTAGGATTTTTTTTTTGTGACTATCTGGGTAGTAATTTCACTACTAGGATAGAGCATCGTGGAGCCGGTCGCTGGTGAAAACATAAAACAGATACCAAAATTTGATCTGCAATTGTTAAGTTGGTAGTCACCTGTTCTGAAGTTGTGATATGAGCCACAGGCTTCCTCCACACTTGTGTCTTAAAATATGTGGCCATCAAGTCCCAACGAAGCTATAATTATTTGTCTTGCTGCTCATTAACAAATGTCATGTCTCTTTAAAGAAAAAAAAACACCTGTCACTGTTGTACAATTGCATTTTTGCAGTGTATATAAAAGAGAGCTTTTTTCTTTAAACCCACTTTGGTCGATGAAATCTACAACCATGCCACAGGTAAACCTGCTGGATGGTGGGGTAATGAGCTGGGATAGTACTTCATTGATGGTACTGGTACCAGCAGTACTGTTACATGCCCTGGAAACTCCAAGGTCTTTAGTACCGGTAGTAGAACTCCCTATCTCAAAAAGGTGTAAACATGCAATGGGAAGGTCTTCAGGCCAACATGCATGTCGAACACAAACCAAGTCACATGTATTTTCAGGTAGGTCTCAGAATTTTCCACAAGTATTTAAATTTATCCCACGTTTTTGTCAGTCTATGAGAAATAAATTTACTTCGAGTGAAAAAAGTGGGTGTTGTCATCCTTCTATTACCTTGGGACATCTTATCTCCTTTTGTGACCTGTGATAGGACTCTGGATGTGTAGCACAACTGTACATGGATCCACATCGTAGACAAATATGCTACTTACTGTGCTGTACATCCTTGCCTATGCATTGCCATGGTTTTGAGGACTGTACAGTACTTGTTCTGATGTGTTTAAGTGGTTGGAAGCTGTTTGATTCACAGCTGTTTTGAAGTTTTAGCAATACTGCTGTACCCATTACTGAATATATAGTAGTGTTTACTACTGTACATGTCTTACTTACCATCAAGTTGTTGGATCATTCTGTAAATTATCCACACGAGTGACTGCTTAATTAAGAACCACATAAATTAGATGGTGTTCTTTAAATAATAAATTCTACCCCCATTAGCAATTTACTAACAAACAAATGTATGAAACTGAATGAATAGCCTTACAGTAATTCCTGTGCATTTTACCAGTTAGTTTTTGTGACTCAAAAAGCAGGATTTCCATGGCCTGAAAAGGCAAAGCAGCAATTGTTTTTTTTTTTTTTCACTTTCCAGGCCTATTAAAGTCAACATTTTCAGCTCACACCAGCATGCTGGTGTGAGCTATTGCGATCATGTAGCGTCACTCTGTCTGTCCACGATTGTTCAAAATGCTCCTCCTCCTCCTACAAGCGAGTGAAATTTTGAAAGAATTTCAGTGAGAACATATAAATAATAATAACACACAAGAATACTCAAGGTGTGATGGGAAGGTTTTAGACTGTCTCTTGGTGAAAATCTGAGGAAGTCCTAAAAAGCATGTGTTCAGTGGAGAGGAGAAAGTCTAACGAGGAAGCGCTAAGGTCTAGAGGCCATGGTGCGAGAACAGTTATTCAAAAGAGTGGTTTAACAGTGTCTATTAAATGCACTTAGTTAGAGCAAGGGGTAAGTATAGTCACTTGTGAATACCCACAACAGTGAGTTGTGGGAAATTTGTTTGAAAGTTAGACACAATTTTGCTTGGATGGTGGACCACCTGAGATGTTCAGGAATCTTTGGTCTGCTTAGGTTTCAGGTCCGTCCTTCGGCCCATTTTACGAAATTCTGCAAACTGCTTCTCTTCCTACAGATTCTCTCGTACACTGTTGATAGCTTTTCACAATGATGCTCTGCTAAGGGTGTCATTGGGATGTTCAGGGATATTTAGTCCAAGATTCCATGTAGACCCCATGGCCCATTATATGAAATTATGTTTAAAATGCTGCTTTTAGCTCATGCTTGCATGGATTCATATTCACCTTGGCCACAATGTTCCTTGGCTGGTGGTTCATGTGGGTTGTTCAGAAACTTTCATTCCAAGGTCCCATATGGACCCTGTTGTCCATTTTAGGAATTTCCTCAAAGTGTATCTACTCCCACAGATTCTCTTGAACAATGTTGATGGTTTTTCATAATGAGACGCAGTGGTGGTTATCTTGGTGTGTACGTGAATGTGTAGTCTATTGTTCTACATGGGCCAAATGGCCCATTTCATGAACTTCTGGAAATGCTTCTCCTACTTTTAATGTGCCCCTTTAAAATGTTAGACAATATGTCAATACCTCTAGTGTGCATGAATGATAAATAATGAGGCAGTGTCAGTTGGTGTACTAACAGAAACTTTATTCTTGCCCTGAGGCAGTTGGGATGTGTGTGTATGTGGGTTTGTAATGGGCGCCGATTCGGACACACACGAGAAATTAGGGCTTGCAACTGGGGATAGTGCTAAAAAAAAAACAGGGATATCGCTGTTTCTGGATATTTTAACATAATGCAAATTGGGGTTTCAGATATGTGCCCTTAAGTTCATAGCTCAATTTGATGTTTTCCCCAATTACCTGTAATGTGAATTTATTCCTGTGTATAGGGGTGTATGTGTGTAAAAAATTATGCACACAATTCCATTTTGGGTGTAAATTGGGGATACATACAAGTCTTGGGGACATCATGTGCAAAGTGGGGATATCACCGTTTACGTGAGGAAAAGTCCATGTCCCCAATAGGTGCCCTTAACGGGTACAGTACGTGTGTGTGTGTGTGTGAGTGGAAACATTAAAGGGTTGCTTGGAGTGCTTTCATGAAATTCAGACTCTTTCAATTCTTCTAGAACCTGTCAGCTTTGTGTCAAGTTTCATTTACATACATGTTTCTTCTAGTGACCAGTACTGTAGATGGTCAAATTAAGAGCTTTCCCATGTCTTACATGCAAATGATCACTAACGAGCAAGAAGCTAAAGACTTAAATTGGTTTTGAAATACTTGTGAATATTCACTTTTACACATGAGTACTAATTATATACCCACAGCCAGTACAAACCAGTGGAGAAAATATACAAAAAATTGACAATTTTCATAATTATTAGATGTGAATAGTGATACTTATTACAGACATTGTTATTTGGTAGTACCTATCAAAATTTTCCTAAATTTATCAGTAAAGATTGCTTTTTTGCACTGTTGGTTCTCTTGTTCCTGCAATGTGTGCAGTCCTACTGCACATACTCTCTTGTTCTTTTGAGTCTCTCGTTCTTGTTCCTATGATTTGACATGATGATACATAATGGTACATTCAGGGTGCTTAGGTACAGTATGAGCTTCTGCACCATTGGAGCTCTAGTTTAAAAATGTCAGAAGTCTTGGAAAGTCATGGAAATAAGAATAGACTTGTAATATTGTACACCCTCAATTTATTTTCAAATCACAAAAATTACTGTCTATCTCTTGTTAATCTTATAATGGTTGAACCATTATTCATCAGTCTAATTTTTGTGTTTGTTGGCAATTTGGTCATAAAGTGGCCATGTAGAGATAACAAAATCATGGAAAAGCCATTAACTTTTGTTTTTGAGGTTCAGGAAACCATGCAAAATGCAATGTGGAATGCATGCTATCTTCAGTAGATGTCTCGAGTACTTTGAACATCAAGTTAATTTTATAAACTCTTAAAAGTCAAGCAATTGTTGAAACAAATTTACAAACTTAGCCATACAGTAGACTTTCTACCATACAAGAAAATTTGTGCAATTAAACATAAGGTTACATACAGTATACTGTACCTGCCATGAGATCTAAGCTCTTGAAGAACACATCCAGACAGAAGTCAAGCACAAAACACTCTTAAACTTTGCAAATTAATCTTGGGTATTGCAAAAGCTTCCCATGGGTGTGTTTAGTAGCATTGCTTGCAATGGAGCTAAAAGCCAGATTTTGTCTTTCTTTGAAATGTATTTTGTCAACTGATTCATTTGTCGACCTCTGGATATAATTTAGAAAGTAGTGAGCTTTGTAACGCTACCAAAGTCTTCACTTTTCCCTCCGCATTTGTCCATTACTGGTCTATTTCGGCTTTAATGTTCGTCTTGGGAGGCTTCATGTTCAAAAAGGTTGAGACGCCGACGCTATGATTGGGTTCAGCAACCCTCTTTTGCTTGCTAAAGCTCTAACTTTATTGGAAAAACAGAAGGTGGTAAGATTATTGGACAAGCTTAATGAGGTGACATGCTCACAAAGTCAAAAGGCTCCATGAAAAACAAAGTATTAATGTCTGGAGGAGAAGCTAAAATTAAGAGCTTTTAGTCAATAAAAAGGAGGCAAATTATGTACCAGGATTTAGTTCTGCTACTTTTCATTAACTTCTTCCAACAAAGTGTGACGGTGAACTGTCATTAAAGAGAATCTACTGTAGATCGCTATTAAAAGTCGTTAAGTCAATTTCAACAGCTTTGTCTGTGACTTTGCATCAAGAAAGTAATGGGAAAACTCTCCAGGATCAGAGGTACTTTAAATACACAGTGAGGGAGGTGAAAATGCTATGACGAAGATACAGTTGAAGCATCTTAAATGTTTTTTCATGTCTGGGGATGTGATATCAACCTGCCTCCTTTGCCACAGTTTCCAATTGAAGTACTGTACCATGCATAACTTAACTTAGTTCTATTTTAGTCTGAGGTAGTACAAAACAAAGAAACAAAGACAAAACAAAAAATGTCATTTTAAGTCTATCATTGCAAAAGAAAAGCCATGTATGGTACCAATAGAATTACATTGTTAGGGGAATCTTTTGTTTTCAAATTAAACAAAACTGGCTTTTGTGATATTTTTTTCTGTGCATCAATAAAAGGACTCATGCAGTATGCAGAGTATTAAACTATGATAATTGAACTGACAAAGATACTTTTTTCAGCATCGATTATGTCATACTTCCTTGTCTTTTGTTTCTTAGAACTTGATGGAGGATAAAGAACAAACTCTTTCTTTGAGTTCATTGCTATCTATAATACAATTAGTTCTGGTATTTGTCCCAGCAGTTACATTCTACCTTTGCTGAAATTTTTCAAAAGGTCTTAATTTTCCTAGTGTTCTCCAGTGTTCTTAAAGACAGCACAGAACGTTGACAAGTACTGTATGTCCCTTGAAACATTTGCTTTGCTTTTCTCTCACCTGTCTTGGACAACTCAATTCATTTATACCATGCCAAGAACTCTCTAGCAAACTATAGCACTGTTCCACAGTATATGGTGGTTGATTACCTCCACATGGCTAGTGTATGAAGAACAAGACTAATGTTGTCAGAGGCAGTTAAAGTTATTTATCATAAATAACCAGACTTGGTTAAATTACTGGGGTTGTGTCACTGAGACGAAAAACCTTCAATGTGACAGCTGAAGAAGAGTATGAGAAATGCTGATTTACAAAGTTGAGTAAGTTTTGGTCGCCATAAACCTGCAGCAAGTGTAGCATATTTTGAACCATTACAGATCAACCTTTAGGAATTTGGAAAGTCACTAATTTCCCAGTTGCAATTGGAAGCGTTGTATGAAGTGATGGCAAATTAAGTAAATCTCAGACTGTTAACTCAAACTTGCTCATTGCCTAACTGTTATTGGAAATAATTTTTAACTTCAAAGTGAAATCTCAACTCGCTCAAAACTCAGAATTACAACACTTTAGTCAACCAGGCTTTGTAACTTTGCAATTTCATCAGTCATTGGTATAAGTGCCATGAATACAGTGTACTAATGTATCACAGGCAACATATGAACTTTCAGTACTGAATTCTTCAACAGGTTGAAAGAAAAAGTTCTAACCTCCTTGCCACATGCCTTACTTCATACTTTTGATTTTTCTTTTCTGTTTTTTGTAAAGCACCAATAGCATTTTGATGAATTTGGCACTTTATTTTACTACTATGTCAAAGCTGAACCAGTTATAGAAACAGCTTGGCAGTGACTTTCTTTACAGTCCCACTCTATGTTTGCACTGCTAAAAAAAAGCAACTGCCTGGGGAGAATGACACAATTATATTTGGTTAATATGCATTTTTATGTAAATAACTTTCTTAGCCTGCTGCACAAGTGGTTTGAAAAAACTCAGAGTTGAACTTGCAATGTCTCAGTGAAACTAGCTGTTAGGTGTCCTGACCTTGTAATTTAGGAATATTTCCCTAGCTGCCTTATTCCTGATCCTTTGGAACACTGCAAAGGACCAAATTATGTCAGTTATTATTGGCTGTGATTTGGACCTATGAGTATGATGTATTTTATGTGTCAAGGATGTCTCTGTTTACAATGCATATGTTATACAGTATGAAAGTGATGCATTTTTGTTCACCATCTCCTGTGGTGTAGCCAGTCTTGAATGGCAATTAACGTAATATAGACTATTTGTAATGGTAAATAAGAACCATTAAAGGTAAAAGTAGGCAAGTGTGCACTTGTAATTAAGGCAAGTTTACCTCTCCATATAGTCGTTATGTTTTAGTTAAAGTAGGGAAAACTAACCAATTGTACCAGTTGAATGTAGTTTCCATAATTTTCAAACTTTATGTATAATATGCAGTAGGCTGCATTGTTTAATTTGTAATATTATCCAAGTGACAGCTCACAATAGATTCATAGAGTGATAAATACAGGTACTACACATTACACAACATAGACATATCCTTACCCCTTGCTTCACTAATGCATACATTTGGCTTGCTCTAAATGTCATCAAAATCAATTCCAGCACCAGGCCCTGTAGGGCATAGCCAGCCCTCATTTGCTGTTCACTTGAGTTGTCTGCAATGTGTTTTGTGCTCTCCTTCATTTTTGCCTTGTGCAAATGCATCCTGAACCTCCAAACCTTGAGTATTCTTGTGTTTTGTTCCTACAATAATTTCATTCTTTTTCTACCAGTATTTATTCTTTACAAATTCATTCTCACTCCTTTGAGTGGCTTGCATTGGAAGTTTTACTTTGTAGAGTGTGCCTTGGACCAGTATCCTATTGTGCTGCTGCACATAAAGTCCTTAGCCTATACTTTTTGTGTATTGCATAATTTCCCTAAGGGGATTGTGCAATCCTCAGTTAGTATTAATTTGTATATTAGTTTCAATTTACATAACGGTATCAGCCTCCTCGTTTCTTTGTATCCCTTTTGCAGTGTGATGAAGCAATGAGTAGTTTGTCGTGGAACTTGGTATGGCCTCTCCTAGTCCTGCCCCCTGTTGCTCCATTTGCAACCAGTTCAGACCAGGGGAATTGGAATTTGCACTCAGTGTGCCACTGGTGCATGTGGTCCAATCGGTGCGAACAGTGTATGTCCTTTATTTTGGCCCAGCGGTGCAAGATTCACTCTTGGCTACAGGGCCGGCGGTAGAGGTTTAGGGGACAGCTGGATGCAGTCCTCAATCCCTCCGTAGTCTCAGGACCAGTGGGAGCCCAGGCTAGGCTGGCTGAAGAAGGTATGGCCGGTTTCGGGTAGCTGAGTTTTGAGCTCTGGCACACTTGAGACTGGCAAGGAATCTGAGGCTTCGGAATCCAGTCTCGTTCTGTCCTACAGGGCAGTCAAGCAGACTCTGCAGGGTTCAGACCTTCCCCGAGAGACTACGGTTGAGATTGTTCCTTGGAACGATCTCCCTCAGGCCTCTCAAGATGCCTTGGGCTCTCAGAGCCATGCCAACAAGCTGGCTCCACAGGATATGCCTCCTTGGCGCCAGGATTCTGGTAGAACTCAAGGTGGTGGAGACAGTGGGAGTGGTTTGCAGCCCTCGGTGGGTCGCGAACTCTCCCAGAATAATTAGGATTGCGATAGTATGCCTTGCTCCGACAGATCTGGAAACCCTATTTCCACGTGTCTGAGTTCTGATTCTGCTGACTCGGACCACGGCACAATCGGGATCCCCAGTCCTGATTGTACTGTCCTAGGGGTTTTGGGACCCATCGCACTCCCCGAGCTGGATGGCCCAGTTCACGAGTCTGCTGGGTTAGCTGATCATCGGGAAGATGGCCAAGCAGACGGTTCACCTCCGCCCCTCAACCAGTGTTTAACAAGCCCCCGCTCCACTACCTGTTCTAGCCAAGGTCCCAGTGACCTGCGGAGTGGCTGTCTAGCTCCCACCTTATGACCCTCTTGTACTTCTCACTTCTGATGAGTTTGATGACGAGATTGAGGAGATGGAGGAGCAAGCGGAGGAGACTGCACCGAAACAGGAGGAGGACAGTACCCCAAGGTCACTGATCTCCCCATCCTTCACTTCTGGCCTCAGTTGTGGAGATTCTTACCTCCAAACTAGGTTACGAAGCTCGTAGTCCTATTGAGGGGGCGCCCTCAGTCTGCAGCCTGTCGACTATGAATGAGGAGGATGTTTTGGGTCCCCCAGAGTTTCTGGTCTATAAGCACTGTCTCAAGCGGCTTTAAGCCCTTGCAGGCAAGGTCACCTTGGGCAGCCTTGCCTGCTCTGTGGGAGAGGGCAGTCTGAGTACCTGAGAGTCACTGGGAATCCCTGTTCCGTCCACTAGATCGGATGGAACCTGGAATAAGGTGAGATCGGAGCAGGGTCTGGCACAACTGCAGGAGGAAGTCTCGAGGAGGGTGACGCTAGTCAAGTCGACCTTCAAGCGCGACTCGTCCAAGGATAACAGACCCAAAGGTAGTTACCAGTCGGGCAGCAACAATAGCAGCCGCTCGAGGAACTACAAGGGCAAGAACACCTACAACAGAAACCCCAACGATAAGGCTAGTGGAAACTCTGGAGGCGGACACTCGAACGACCGTTCGGGATCGCGGAACAGGAACTCCTACGATGACCGCAACGACCGAGACCGTGGCAGCCAGTCCAAGCCGACCTTCCAGGCCCGGCCCTAGGGATGCCCACCCCATCCCGGTTTACCCGGAGGTGGGGGGGGAGACTAAGAACCTTTGCGGCCCAATGGGCTCTTATCAACCTGGATCGGTGGGTGCTGGATGTCGTCTCCAACTGTTACCGCTTCGAATTTACCTCCGCTCCCCCATCCGGGGAGGGGGAAAGAAAACCCCAACCTCTTCCGATCCGGTCCAGCACTCGGCCCTCGAAGACGAGATCCGGGCACTGATTCAAAAAGGCGCGGTGACCGAAGCGATCGGAGAGGAGGGGCCCCTCTTTCGGTCAACCTTCTCCTGACAAAAAAAAAAGATGGATCGTGGCGCCCGATCTTAAACCTAAAACCACTGAACAAAAATTTTGTCCGCCCAAAACATTTTCGTATGGAGATGCTGAGTCTAATCATCCCTACTCTAGCAAAGGGCCAGTGGGCGGGAAGCGTCGACTTAAAGGACGCCTACTTACACATCCCTATGAACGCAAGTTCCCAACGCTACCTGGCCTTCAACTACCAAGGGATGGACTTCAAGTTCACAGCTCTTCCCTTCGGACTATCCACATCCCCAAGAGTGTTCTCCAGAGTCGCGGGGGCGGTAGTGGCCGAACCAAGAAAGAGAGGGGTCAAGTTGTTCGCCTACCTAGACGACTGGCTCATCCTTGGAGAGTCCCGGTCAGTAACCGAGGAAAACGTGAAGCTAACGACTCACCTACTAGAGTCCCTAGGCTGGGTCATCAACCGCACCAAGTCAAACCTGACCCCATCCCAAACGGTCCACTTTCTAGGCATTGTCCTCGACTTTACAACGGGAATGGCAGTTCTGTCGGAAACCAGAGCCCAGGATCTCCAGCAGGCGGTCACGACGCTCCTCTCACGACAAAACCTCGTAGCGGGCGACTGGCTGAGGGCCTTGGGACTCATGGCAAGCATAGTGGACGTAACAGACTGTTGCAGACTCCGGATGCGACCCATCCAGGTCCATCTCTTACAAAAATACAAACGGATGATTCACGATCTCAGCACCCCGGTCCCCATGAACCAGGGGACGAGACCACACGTAGAATGGTGGCTCCAGAATAACTCCTGGACGGAAGGGGTCCCCTTCACGACTCAGCACAACCCCACGTCTATCATGACCGACGCATCCCTAACGGGCTGGGGAGCACACTGGAGGGATCGAGTGACTTAAGGGAGGTGGTCTACTCAGGAGTCGAGCCTACACATCAACCTCCTGGAGATGGAGGCCGTGTCAAGAGGCCTCAAAGCATTCGCGGAAGACCTCAAGGGTACCGTCACTACCGTCTTCTCCGACAATACCACGACCGTCGCTTACATCAACAGACAAGGGGGGACTCACTCACTCCCCCTGTGTCACGCAACTTGGGATCTTCTCCACTGGTGCCGGGAAAACGACATCATCCTCCGAGGCTCACATATAGCCGGGAAGGAGAACTGCCTGGCAGACGCCCTGTCAAGGGGCGAACCGAATCCCAATGAGTGGGCCCTCCCAAACGAGCTGTGCAACCGGGTCTTCCAAGTCTTCGGCCGCCCACACATGGACCTCTTCGCTTCCCCGGAGAACGCGAAACTACCAACGTTTTGCACTAGATTCTTCCATCATCAAGCGTTCGGAACAGATGCCCTGTCGTTCCCCTGGGACAACCTGGAGGTTTACGCCTTCCCCCCGTTCTGCCTGATACCGTCAGTCCTCAACAAAGTCAAACGATCCAAAGTTCGAATGGTCCTAATAGCACCGTGGTGGCCCAGGCGCCCTTGGTTCCCGGATCTAGTGGCTCTCCTCATGGACCGCCCTGATCATACTCCCGGAGCGGTGGAGCGTACTTACTCAGAAGAAGGGGACAATCCTTCACCCCAACATGGCGAGCTTACACTTGACTTCGTGGAAGTTGTCTGGTCTCGCCTACAATCGTGAGGCTTTTCGACAGCAGTTGCCAACATGGTATCGAAGTCACACAGATCTTCCACAGTCAGGACTTATAATTCGAGACTGTCCCGATATACGGACTGGTGCCGTGACAGACAAGTTGATCCAACCACAGCCCCTCTAACCATGGTCTGTGACTCCCTTAATGGGCTGTTCCAGGAGGGGCAAACAGATCTCTATGGTGAAGAACTACAGATCGGCGATCGCAGCCGTCCACCTCCCCTTTCCGGACGGCACCGTCGTGGGGAACAACGTCATCATTGCAAAGCTGATCAGGGGAATGTTCAATACCCTGGCTCCCTCCGGTGAAACTACCACCACAGTGGGACATCAATGCGGTCCTTAGGAAATTGGCAGGGCCGCCGTTCGAGCCTATGCATGAAGCTACTCTCCCGAACCTGACATCCAAAACACTATTCCTCATCGCAGCCGCCTTGGCCAGACGTCGTAGTTGCCTACGTGCCCTCACAGTCAAGCCCGGGCATTGCCGCTTCGAGAACCATGGAGTCAGGATGGTCCCAGACATAGACTTCCTGGCTAAGAACCAAACCCTACAATTCGTCCCGGGGGACATCTTCTTACTGGAACTATCCACAGCTTCCTAGGTCTCCCAAGACAAGAAATGGTGCCCGGTAAGGGCCTTGAAGTGGTACCTCAAAAGGACCGAGGGGGTTAGGAAATCCACCTCATTGTTCATTTTGCCTAGACCACCTCATACTCCTGCTTCCAGAGACACTGATTTGGAGATGGATCAAAGAACTCATTCGCCCCCACGTCCCTAGGGGGAGCAGGGTGAGAGCTCACGACGTTCGGAGAGTAGTCGCCTCTTCAGCTCTCTTCGCCGGGGTGGCCATAGAAGATATCATTAAAGCGGCAGCGTGGAAGACTCCTTCAACCTTCGTTGCCTGCTACCTCTCTGACACTCTGGCCGTGGACTCTGACTTCGACCGTGTAGGTGCTGAGCGGTCCGACGGGCAGGCCCCGCCCGTTGTGCCCCCCACCATCGTAGCGGTGTCACTCTGTGCATAAGTTAGATGGAGACAGGTAAGTTCGGAATGATGTAAATATCCCAAAACTCAGCTGGTTTGGATATTTACGAATGACGAACTTACCTGTCTCCATTCCCGCCACCCGCCCCGCTGACGACGGCGGGGGCCTCCAACGACCTGACACACGGACTGGTTGCCACCACCTCAGACATGCTAAACCGTTCACGTCCACCAGTCTTTTGTCAGCTTCTCTCGGCGCCTCACCAAGCAGTCTTCTGCCCATCCCGCCAGATGCACGACAGGGGACCGCTTCTTTTACTGGTGAGATACTGTTCCTTTAGTACTCTACTACTGTTCTCTCCATGTTTGAACGTTGTCTGGTGCGGTACAGCACCATGCTTTATGTTAACATTATTCTCTCGACAGGGTCTGTGCCCCGTGGGCTTCTAGCCCTTGGTGCCCCCCTTGGCTGGCTCCCCAGCCTGCCCTGGGCCTCGCTGGTCGGGCCGCCCCCCATCTGTTGGGGAGGGCAAGCCCCCGGGCTCGGGACTCTTCGGTGACCACGGAGGTCGCACTTTTGGGGGCAGTGGCATTTAGGGAAGGAGGAGCTAGGTCCATTGCGGGTTAGGGCGAAGGTAAAGGCGGGGTCAAAGGTTACCAGTGGCAATGTTAGCACGGTAGAGGGACGTGCATAAGTTAGATGGAGACAGGTAAGTTCGTCATTCGTAAATATCCAAACCAGGTGAGTTTTGGGATTTGCCCCAGCAGCTGTGGTTCCCACTGCTCCTCTATCTGCTGGTAGATCTTCCAGTAGACCTGCCCCTGTCCTGCGTCTAGTGTCCCAGGACAAGAGCAGGGTGCTGCACCCAAGGATCCAGGAACACATGACTTCTGGAGAAATTCCTTCAAAGTACAGGGAATTTATAAGAACGTTGCCTCCATGGCTGCGTCAAGGAGGAGACCCTCCACTCTCTGCACTTACAATGGTTGACTTGCCAAGTTCTGAGGGTAGTGTGCAGACCACGAGACTTCTCTGTCAGAGGCGTCAGTGGTCCAAGTCTCCCAGATCTTGATGGCCCTGTTTGATAAGGAGAAACAGGTCAACACCATTAAGAACTATCACTCAGGCCATTGTGGTTCTCCACCCAGGATTTGCGGATGGGTCCACAGTGGATTCAAGAGGGGTCCTTAACCAGCTGCTCCGGGGGATGGCCAACTCTAGACCAGTAGTTTGGTGGCTGACCCCGTCCCGGTCTATGAGTGGGGTCTTGCAAACTTTTGCTCAGGCCCTGTATGAGCCAATGCATTCTAGCCTCCTGGAGTTTCTGACTCACAAGACTTTGTTCCATGTTGCAGTGGTGTCGGTGAGACAGACGAGCTGCCTGCAGGCCATATCTGTCAAGTTAGGCCCTTTGAGGTTCGAGAACCATGGAGTTCGCATGGTTTTTGACCCCTCATTTTTGGCCAAGACTCAGACACTCACTTTCTTGCAGGGGGATATCTTTGTCCCAGAGATGGTGGTGTCTGGTCATGGCGCTGAAATGGTATCATAATGGGACGTAGGACAATTGTTCATCCAACAGACTCTTCATTCTCCTTCATCCTTCATCCTCCAGACGTCCACACCCTGTGGCGTTGAGGGATACCATTTCATCTTAGCTGACCGATGTCATTGCCCCGCATGCCCATGACAAGTCAGGGCTCACAATGTCTGGGGGCAAGTGAAGTGGAAGGCGTTTTCCGGGGAGCCTGTTGAGGACATCTCAAGGCGGTATCCTGGAAAACACCAATGAAGTTCATCACTTGTTACCTCAGCGATGCTCTTAGCGACGAGGGGGTGTTTGGCCGTGCTGTCCCCTCGAGCTGCTGGTATACATGACACAGAAGGTAAATTTATCCGATTCTGATGTACTATTGTTACAGTGCTAACTTGTTCTAAGTTGGCTACGTAGAGTGACAACCATTTACAGCTTGAATGGTATGTGGTCTCAATCTGAAGGAAGCAAATTTGCAGTAGTAAACTACCCAAAAGCCTGGTTTGAAATGATCTTTATGGCGGAAATTAATCGCTTGTTCTGGTTTTACAGATGGAGGTGCAGTATGTGAGAAAATCGTGAGATATGTTTATGCTGATTTCATTGCTATGTTGCACAAGTGTTAATAACAAAAATGAAAGTGCTCAAGGTAATTGAACTTTTATTGCTTGAAATTGAGGCAACATAACCATTGTGGACTTCTTTTCTCATATTCACTGTTACCTTGCATAATACCTGACAATTTATGTGTGAAACTGCAGTAGGATGCTTCATGTGGGTGTGATACAGACTTCCTGCAGTATTAAAGTTGTATGATCAGACTGCAGGAAATTTGACAGGAGGGCTGGCTGCTTCAATTTATTGTCCTGAGGGCTTTGTTTCTAGACGCACAGTACTTACTCTGCAACCTTCAATACCATGAAAAGGCATTTTGGCAGAGCAGGTTTAGAACACTTTGACTTGGTTCATAGAAACATGAAATCAAATTGATCTGTCATACTGTAGGGTTGAAATCACAGGACCAATTTGTTTACCAGACAAAGGAAGTCACCTGGATGTTCCAGGATGTTCCATCAAGATCACAAGCATCTTGTGGGGTGGTGGGATTGAGGAAGGGTTGGGAAAAGAAATGAAGATTAAGCACTTCAGGCATGAAACTGCATATTTTAAGCATTTCTTGTTCATACATACAGTAGCCTATGTTTATTCATGCATGCAGCTGTGAGACACTAATTTGCTTGTAAAATTATCAAGCTTTGATGGATTTTGATAGAATTTATGGCTAATTTAACATTTGCAATGATTAATGCACCCAATACTCCAAAAGTGTCATTTTCATGTCAAACGACCTTTAAACATTTCTAAAATGGAGCAGCTTCAATGCTCCCATTTGATCTCATCGTGTGTGATGGGAACACTATTAGAGTCTTGTTGCCTAGCACGGCTCAGTAAGTTTTATTAATATGCATATATAGTAGACATTGCTGCAATTACTGTACAAATGTTCGGAAGTGATAGTAACCAAATCTGATTCAAAATGAGAGGTTTATTGTTTCATAATTGTGTGTATCAGTGAGCATGAATATTTTATTTGTCATGTCACTTCATCATCTTGTTAATGTCACACTTCGTTTCTGGACATAGCATGCTAAATCCTGTCTTGATGGACTTTTTGAGAATTTCATTGCAACAATCACACAGTAACATGTGTTTGTAGACATGATCAACATCCAGGATCAACCAGAGAGGAAACTCAAAGTGGAGGGACTGAAGGATCAACCAGAGAGGAAACTCAAAGTGGAGGGACTGAAGCATGCTACAGTACTATTGTATGAATCAGTTACATGTTGCTCTACTTGAAGGGATTCTGCTTGGGCAATCTCTTAGATACAGTATACTACATACTCATTTCATAGACCTATATTTGCCCCTTGCTCTGCATACATTTAGCCTTGCTCTAGATGTCCTTGAAATAAATTCTAGCACTGCGCCCTCTAAAGTCTAGCCCGCCCTCATTTCCTTTCGCTTGAGTATTCATAATGTGTTTCACTTTTCTCACTGCTTTTGCCTCTTGCAAAGGTGCCAGAAGCCAAAAAGCCTTGATATTCTTCTGTTTTTGTTTCTGTTATTTTCAATTATCTAGCATCATAAATTTGTTTCAAATTCTATCTGGCTTTTCCGAGTAATTTGTGTTTGAAGTTTTACTTGTGCAGCTTGCCTTGGACTGTTATCCTATCGTGCCACTGCACATACAGTACTGGTACATGGGCTATTCTTTTTCATTATTATGCAATTAGAGTACTACACAATCTTTCTCTTAGCATTATTTTGCACATTGATTTACTTAATTTACGTAACAGTATTTCCCTCCTTGTTTCTTTCATAGTATCTCTTTTTTTCGGCAGTGGAGTCATGTTTTGTCCCCTGGGACATCACGCAGGCTCAGCAGGATTCCTGCATTGCGAGAGAGGCTGCGGTCGAGATCTTTCCTCGAAACGTTCTCCCGTAAGCTACTCAGAATTCAGGGGCTCCTAATTTAGGAGCCGGTCTCAGGAGCTGGCTCCACAGAATCCAACTACTTGGAGCCAGGATTCTGGTCAAACTCAAGGTGGTAACCCATCTTGGGTTTCAGGGCAAGGGACTTTGGCTTCGCTGGATCCAGGGCGGGCTCCAAGAGTCTTGACTCAGATACCTATGCAGGACTCTCAGGAGTCCCCAGTGGAAGGCGAACCCTTTGGGAACTGCAATCGTGATAGCTCTGACAGGTCTCGAAGCCCCATTGGATCTGGTGCCACACGTCCAAGTTTGGATTCTGCCGACTCAGACCAGGGTTACGATAGGGATCCCCTGTGCCAATCATGTAGTCCTCTGGGGTGTCTGGACCTGTCAGACCCTTGCTGCAGTTACACCCACTCTTTCTCAAAAGAAAAGCAGTTCAAACTTTTCATCGCATCGGTTTTGCATAAAATTTGATCTTGCTGGATCAAACGGGTGTATATACAGTAAAACCTTTCTAGCAGCAGCACTGCTGTCAGGTATTGATTTATTTGCCAAAGGTTCAAACAGTTGGGAAAAAAAGTTTGTATACCATTTAAACATTTTCATAACATACCATTTTGTCATACGCTCACTGACTCCTACTTCCTTGTTTATCTTGCTTGCATCATCAACCACAGTAGAGATCATGCATGTGGTTTTCTAAATGTTTACATCCAAAAATAAGTGGTAAATATATCCATTCAACTATGTATATCCCAAATACTTCATTCACAACCTACAAAAAGTCATTTGTACCCTGTAATATGAAAATATGAGTCATGGAGGTGGTTAGGCTATTTGCTATACATCGGCTATGTTGGGATATGGTTACTTGAAATTTTCGAAGGGCTGTACACAATCTTACCTGTTACTTTTCACGAGACTTTGGGGACATTTCAACTTTGAAATTGAATGTAATATTGCTTTCGGTGATGTGTGCAATGTTTCATGGAACGTTTAGTTTTGAAGCAAAGCAATGATTATTCTCTGATCGGATTTTCGTGTTTTCACCCGATGCACTATACCCTTCTACTGTGAGACTGACCATGCAAGAGACTTGGCCAAACCACCACTGATAGATTTTGCTTAGTTTAATTTTGATAAAGTTTGGTCATGCTGAATACAGAGAGTGTTTATTTTTAGTGGCAGATACCGTCACTAGCCTGCACATCGGCTTCCGTCACATACATAGCTCATCTAGATTCATATTTGTAGGACGAATCAAATTGTGCCTGCAAATGTTTGCCAACCTTGCAAATCAACAGAAAAGTTGTGCGTCCTCCAAAATCACAGGCCCTGTCTTAGTGTGCGTCCTGCATCATTTTGTTTCACCTGAGGTATCGGTTATCGCGAGCCCTGATTACACTGCATGTTCTGGGACAAATCAAGGCTCACGAGGTTTGCAGGCAAGGGACATCAAAGGTGTTATTTTTCTGGGTGCCCATTGAGAACATCCTCAAGGTGGCTGCCTGGAAAACACCAACTATGTTTGTTGCTTGTTACCTCATTGATACTCTAAGCATCGAAGCAGCATTTGGCCATGCCGTCCTCAATACCTCCTGGTGACCTCCCACAGGTTTCCACTGACAGTGTCCCTCTAATGCATTAGTGAACTAAGAGGTAAGTATATGTCTATGTTGTGAATTCCCCCACAGTTCACTGGTTTGGGTATTCACAAGTTACTATACTTATCCCTTGCTGCCTCCTGCCTCCCACTCCATGGAGACCGTGGGGTTCACTTTTGTTTTTGGTTTCATACAGTTTGGTTCCCCTCGGAGGAGCAAGGGTTTTCTGTTTAATATGTAGGTTGTACATACTTACCTGAACAAAGAAAAAGTGATAAACATGAGGTTCTTGAGGCTTTGCTCAAAGGCTTCTCAAGGAAGCAGTTCGGTTCAGGGGAAACACTGCGAGGGCACTTGCAATAGATACCTTGGTGGACTCGCCTGTCCCTCCTGTAAGTGTTCAATGTTTTTTGGTGACATTGTTCACCTCACTCAACCCATCGATGGCGGACTAAACCTTTTAGAGGGCATGGTGCTAGAATTAATTTAGAGGAAGGGTAAGTGTATGCATAAGGGAAGCAAGGGGTAATTACAGTCACTCATGGATACCCTCATCAGTGAGTTATGGAGAATTCTTGATTCTTTTGTGAGTAAACACTGTTCATTTTGACTATAACTTCATAGTTGCTGTGAAGTTGCAAAGTGTGTATCATTCTGACCTTTTCCACCAGGTCTCATAGATGTGAACTAGTATGCCGACCATGGTTTGGTGTCATTTAATGTATAATAAAGTTAAACATAGTCAATCAGTTTGCCTGGGAGATGATTTAGAGGTGAGCATATGATTTGAATGGGAGGTTTTCCTGGTTTTGTTTTTTATTTGTCATGTTGTCATTTATGCCGTGTAGACGGAATGCATTGAAGCAATTACAACGTAAAGAAACAATTGTCAAGAAACAGTTACATTTGATCAGGTATAGTATAGGATACTTTACAGCTGTACCTGGTACGCTAATTGTACAGGAAATGGGTTGTGTACAGTAGTTTTATAACTCAGGACCAGTAAGAGTTGAATTGTAAAGTAGAATGTGTTGTTTCATTTAGAGATAGGTCTGTATCGTTGATTTCTGTCTTACTCATCTAGAGTATGTTGAGCAACCTGGAAAACAATACGTACAAACTACATCTAGACTAGTTTCCTTTCACTAGAAATTTCACACATAAGAGTGTTAAATTTAGGGAAGGAAGAATATTGATTTAGTTTCTTCAGCTAAAGTATTAGGCAGAGAGAAAACTTGATTATTCACAGGAAAGTTCAGTACATTTCCTTCAGGATCTGGTTTTGCTAATTGTTGAATTTTTACAACTGCAAGATCTAGGCTGTTGACATCGTAGACATAAACTTACCCCTTGCTTCACTGATGCATACATTTGGCCTTGCCTAAATGTCCTTGAAATTCTAGCACCGCGCCCTCTAGAGTCTAGCTCGACCTCGTTTGCCTTTCGCTCGAGTGGCTGGCAATGTGTATTTCTGTCATTTTGGTGCACTTTTGAAAATGCAGGAATAATACTGTAGCTCATATCGCTGCTGCATTCAGTCAAGAGTTTTTGTTTTAAGGTCTACCTCAATAGCATAGTTAACTTACAGTATGGACAAAGTTATTGTGTGGTGAGTACATGCCTGCCATCATTGTGGTATATTTCCTACTGCAGGATGCCATTCTTAATTGACACCTAGACATTTGTGCAGGTGATAAATCCGTGGAGAACATTGGTTTCTTATCCAGGTCTGCTTAGAAACAAGAAGAAACATCTTACAGAAATGATCCTTGCAGAGATTATCCAGACAGCTTGAAACGTTAGGAGAATGAATGACAGTCAGTGAAAGAAATTATGTAGCTGCCATTGTTAACCATATATAATGGTAGGGCAAAAATCTGCCAGAATTAGGGAACATTAAATTCTGTTGGTAATTTGTTTTCTTTTAAGTGATATATGAGAGTTATTTGCCATATGATGTGACTTTTTTTTAAATTTTCCCAACGTTTCAAGCTCACTTCAGTTTTCCGGAAATGTAACTGTCATTTTACAGCTAAGTGGATATCAAGAGCCAAAATTATGGAAAGTTAGCAAAAAAAAAAAAAACCTCAGGAGAACGTTACTAAATAGGAGAAATAACCAATTATAAACTCTGGACAATTCTTGTAAGAAATATGTCATAATAGTAGAGAGCAAACAGTGGCCAGCTCAATTTTTTTTTTCTTTTTCCTTGTCAGGGTTTGTTTCTTTGTAACAACATGCATGCAGTATTTGCCACCACAGAAGACTTAACACTTGCTTCCTTGAATGGAAAAAAAGTCTATAAGAATTTTAGAGTTTTCTTTCCTCCCATCATGGATACTGTACCTGGATCTCCAAGGGGATTACTTTCCTGCCTGGAGATTCCTTTTCTGATACTGTACATTCATGTCATATTTAGTTTGCCTGTGATGATTTCAGGTGTGATATGTTGATCATAGCTTTTTTTACAGTACAAGTAAGGTGTTACAGTTGTACATAGTCACCATAGCAATTATTACCAGACGGCTATAATGCCCTCGCTCACGTCCGAGCGCAGGGGAGAGATGGATGTGACCTTGCATGGCCAGTCAACCCTGTAAATGTGATACACTACAGAACGATACTCTGGATCAGAAATAGCTATTTCAAATCTACCCATTTTGCTTGAAGCTGGGACCGTCACCAGGGTGATGAGAAACGCTTATATATGTTCTTACAACGATTAATAGAAAGTCTTGGAAGTTGTATTGCATTTCATGAAAATACAGATTTATTAGTCAAAATGTTGCACACAGTCTAGTGCTTAAAGGTAAATACTTTGCATGCTTACCCTTCATATAATACTGTAGGTTTTAGGGACCTGGAAACTCCTGCATGTGATCTGCTGAAAATATCCAATCAGGAGGAATAGGGAGAAGCATACTCTAGCAGATCAGATAAAGTACACTTTTGTGAAACATAAAAAGGACTGAAATTTTACAGATCTTATGAAAAAGTTTGTAAAAGCTTTGAATCTGTTCTAGCACCTGCAATGATTTTAGATCAAAGAGATATGAATATCAAAATGGTATTATCAGCAGGTTTTGTTGAAAATTCTTGAAAAGAAAGTTTTTGTAATTACAGACCTCTGAAGTTTACTCACGTTAGATCCTCATTTTTAACACATACCCAAAGACCCGTCCATTCTTCTGAATCTGCATTTCATAATCTCGTTAGAGTGTTACATGCAAGTCACTATAACTTTCAACTTCACACACATATTCATCGAATTATGTACATTGAAAATTAAAATATTCTAGTGTCAGTGGTGCCAAACTTGAGGATGTGAAAATTCACAGCGCGTAGTCCCTCACCTCATATAACCTATGCATTACGGTATTGACCATGGTCTAGCATCTGGCAATTTTGTGTGTGTGTGTCTGTGCTATCATTTTGCACGTGGACACTTCTGGCTTAAAAAAAAATTGGAAAGGGGACATCCCTCCACTTAGAAGCAGTGCCGGACATAGACAGTCCACAGACGAACAAGTCAGAGGTGGACCTGCATGTTGCTTCTCCGGACTGGGGAACTATGGTTGTTAGAATTGTGAAACTGTAGTCTGTTATTGGGAGCAATTTCCAATTTCTGGGACATGTTATTGTTCTATGTATGATGTATCATCACAGTTAAATTACTGTGCTATGCTGCTTAATGAATCAGTAATACATGATTAGAAAAGTTCTGGGGGAAAAAATGTCAATGAATTGCTAATGATGGTATGCTATTCATCTCCTTAATGCATTGTTGTACTATGACAAGTACAAACACATGGATGGACACCGAAGCACACACACGTACCCACAAAGCTGTAGACAACTATAATGTTGCGTTTATGAGATTGTGGAGATAATTATCACTGTAATTACTGCACAACTGTCTGTAAATTTCAGTACATGTCATCATTTTGTAGTGTCCCTCTTTCACTTAATTAAGTCTCATGTCCTTGAACCAGTTCTTACAAGCTTAATAGCGTGTAATTATCTTCAAAATTGACATGCACAGCTTCTAATCTCTGTCTCTACCCCCCTCTCAACTTCTACTCAGTCCTCCACCCTGCCTTGGAAACTGTTTTCTAAATTTTGTGCAAAGAAAGGTATTGCTCTTTGGGTCACTGCAATGCCAATAGGAGGGTCAAGGTTTTGCAACCGTTGTGCATTGGTGGCAGTTACCGTCTGTATTACCGACAAGCCTGTCTGCAGTTATGATGTTCAGCTTCCATAATCCTTTAATCATATATTTATCAGAGCTGTCTATGACAGAGTCATCTTTAGAATTTGCTGTTTGTTTCTGAACCCTTTGAAATAAACCATGCACTGTGGCTTTCTTGGAATATTACAGAAGAAAGAATTTGATTTGTGCCAATTGACTCACATATCAAATACCACCATCACAGTCACCCCTAGCTGGTCTTTCACTCTTTTGTTTTGGATTTTTTCCCCTCTCCCTCCACTCAAGAGATCTATTTTTTGATTCCTTGCCGAAGGCAAAATGAATTTTTGTGATGGTGATATTTTGTGTGTGTGTGTGTGTGTATGTGATGCCATACAGTACTTGTGAATATGGTACCTCAAAAAGGGTAACCTTGACTGATCTCATACTGGGTGTGTGGGTTGGTCATATTAAGCAGATGATCCCTATAATTTTTGGTGGAGGTCAAAGGTCATTTAAGGACATGAGAGGTCAAATTGTGAAACCCTTGAAAACACTGTATAAACTCTATATCTCAAGAAGCATAACCTTAATTAATGTCGTGTACTTGGTGTGTGGATTGGTCATATTAAGAAGGTGACCCCTGGTGTTTTTGGTAGAGGTCAACGGTTGTTTGAGGTCACCAGTGGTCAAAATGTGAAAACATTTTAAGCACAATATCTCAAGAAGGGAAATCAAATGTCATACTTAGTGTGTGGGTTGGTAGTGAGTAGATGATCCGTATTGTTTTATGTGAAGGTCACAGGTCATTTGAAGTCAATAGAGGTCAAACTGTGAAAACCTTTGAAACATGTTTCCTCAAAAATGGTAATCTTGACTACTCTCTTACTTGGTGGGTGGGTTGGTTGGTTCTATTATGAAGATGATCCCTATCATTTTTGGTAGAGGTCAAATGTCGGTTGAGGTCACCTGAGGTCAATATGTTAAAACCTTGTAAACACACTATCTCAAGAAACGTAATCTTGACGAGTTTCATGCTTAGTATGTGGGTTGGTCAAATTGCGTAGATGATTCTTGTTGACTTTGGTTAAGGTCAAATTTCATTTGCAGTCACCAGAGGTTAAATTGTGGAAACATATAAAACTGCTTAGTACACACAGTGGTTAAAAGAGCTTAGTGTAGGCATGCTTTATCTTAAGGATAAGGTTTTAATTTCAAAATTGTTATGTACATGTTCTGTGTTCTTCATGAATATTGGCAAGGAATCACAAAGTTCTTTGACTTTGTTGTTGACTCATCTTGTAAGGTACAGTAGGTATACTCCTGTACCAATGAATCACTGGTTTTTTTTATAACGATCTCTATTTAAGCAAAAGATGTGACTGGTAATGGGTGCACTTGTACTTGGAGAATGCAGGTTAGATCTGTGAATGTCCTCGGATGGAACAGTATGTCCAGTTGTAATTTTGCACATGTGAAGCTTACATCCTATCCTATCTTTTTTTTCTTTTTTGCTCTTGTGTTTGCATGTAGACTCAAAATTAATACAAATTCAGTATGTTATGATCATAAAATCAATTATGCCGGCTAAGTTACATTTAGAAATGTCCACATGATACAAGCAAAATAGTGTTAGGTTTTTGTATAACATCTAAGAAATCTAGTGTGCATCTTCAAGGAGTACAATAAATGCTACTGTGAGCAGAAAACTGGACTATGTCTTTTACATTAGATGTTGGTGCATTTTGTGTTTATTATTCACTTCTTTTTGCTGGTGTAAATCTGATGCAAACTGTTTGAATGGAGAAATTTCCCTGTCATTTATAAAGTACACTTGAATACATAGTGATACAAAGATCAGACCCTTAATATAATTAGAAGTGAAAGACTGTACTGATGCATTGTTTTTCATTTTTGCTGGCATAAATTTGATGTGATTTTTCAAGAGGATATATTTTCCTGTTTTTCATCAAGTGCACTTGAATTCACAGCACTGATGTGAAGACTAGACTCTGGAAATGATATGTTGATGCATTGTGTGATTTTTTTTTTTTATTCATCTGCATTTGCTGGCGTAAATTTGAATATGTGATGTAACTGTTTAAATGAATAAATGTCCCGTTTTTCATCGAGAATCCGTAGTGATGTGAAGACTAAACATTTAATATAACTAGGAATGATACTACGGCTGTTAATGAAGCCACCACATAGGCTTTGCACAAAGGATGAAAATACTGATGGTTTGATGTTTCAGCCTATGCATTATATAAAGTGGGTATGAAGAATACATGCAGCACTGTGGATAGTTGGGAGGAGGGGCAGGGATTCAATATGATTCAGTCAAAAGTCAAATTTTCTGACAGTGTTGGGAAATCCTCAGTCAATGTTACAACTCATATTCTAGTGGTACTAATAGGATGCAATGTTTCGTATATTCTCTTTGTACAGTGAACATCCTACCTTTATTCTCTATGCTGCAGGTCTCATACTGTACATGGTAATACTGCACTTGTAGGATTCTTGATTGTACTGCATTCTCCAATGAGTCACCGATTCCAAAAATCTTTAAAGGGAATAAGTTGTCATGCCAACTTTATTCTGAAACATCAGCCAAATCATACACATCTGCTTTTTTTTATATCTTACAAGTATCTTTAAGGATATTTCAAACTATTGTGTAAATCAAAGTAAACAAATGGCTTGCGTACATGCAAATCATATAGTAGCAATCTAGTTACAATAATATTGCCATCAGATGCAAAAGAGCCATCCATGAATTAGGATAGGGGACCATACTAATGCAAATTGGGGTGACAGCATTTTCCTTTTAAGGTACCCATCAAAGCTATATGTTGAAATCAGTGGTGTTCATAGGGATTGTTATTAAAAGGGGACAAAGATACAAAACAATTTCAAGAAAACTTTTCAAGTTTATGCAGGCATTCATCTTGAAAGTGAGAGTGACATGGGGGGGGGGGGGGCAAGGTCTGTTTATCAGTGTGGCTCTGATATGATGAAACTGGTACCTGATCACTGTCCTGGTCTAGAGATTCTGCTTCTAGGGTAGACTACATGCAAATAGTGTTCAATTCAATGCTACGTTGGAACTGAAAATAACTCGAGGAGTTACCATTTTTGATTCCTTGTTCATGTCAAAGGAATCTATGCGATGGTTGTGGTATACGTGTGTGTATGTGATGCTTTGCTAATATAATCAAGGGTAATCTTGACTGATACCATACTTGGTGTGTGGATTGGTCAATTCACATCATAGACATATACTTACCCCTTGCTTCACTAATGCATCATTTGACCCCATGCTCAAATCCTCAAATGATGCATTAGTGAAGCAAGGGGTAAGTATAGTCACTCGTCAATACCCACACCAGGAAGTTGTGGGGATACTGAGTGAATGGTCCCTGTAGCTTTTGTTGAAGGTCAAAGATCATTTGAGGTCACCAGAGGTCAAACTGTGGACTTTTGTAAACACAGTATCTCCATAATGGTAGCATTCACTGATCTCATACTTAATGTGTGAGTTGCCACACTGATTGGATGATCCCTATTGTTTTGGGGAGGTCAAATATCACATTAGGTCACCACAGGTCAAACTGAGAAAACTTTGTAAACCTGATGTCTCAAGTAGAGTAACTTTGACTGATTTCATAAATGGTTGGTGGGATCATCTACTCATACTGAGTAGATGATTATTGTTTTGGATGGCGGTTAAAGGTCATTTGAGTTCATCAGGGGTCAAACTGTGAAAACCTTGTTACCTTGTAACCTTGTATCTCAAGAAGGCTATAAACATTAATTGAGTTCATACTTGGTGTGTGGGTTACTGATACTGAGAATGTTCCTTTTTGTTTTTGGTGGAGGTCAAAGGTCTTGGGAACTCTTGCACAGGTCCCCTATCTGCTAGTCTGCTAATGCATTCTAGCCCCTGTAGTTTTTGACTTGCAAGACTTTGTTCCTTGGTGCGGCATGGGCGTCAACGAGATGGAGAAGCTGCCTTCAGGCTTTATCCAATCAAGTCGGGCCATTTGAGGTTCGAGAACCATGGGGTTTACATGGTTCCTGTACACTCATTTCTGGCCAAGACCCAGACACTAACTTTTGTGCCGGGGGATATCTTCCTCTGGAGATCTCGGCATCTTAGGTCACCGATTGCAGAGAGTGGTGTCTGGTCAGGGCGCTGAAATGGTATCCTTATTGGACATGGGATATCTACTCGTCCGATAGGCTCTTCATTCTCTCCAGGCAGCTGCACACCGCGGCCTCTGGGGATACCATTTCATGCTGCCTGATTGAGGTCATTGCACCGCATGCCCAAGAACAAGTCAGGGCTCACAAGGTCCGAGGGCCTCACAGTAACTCTTAGCACCAAAGTTGGCTGTTTGGCCATGCCGTCCTCTCCTCCTCCTGGTCACCTGCCACCAGTTTCCATGGTGTCACTCTAATGCCTTAGTGAAGCAAGGGGTAAATATATGTCTACAATGGGAATCCCCCACAACTCTGTGGTGTGGATATTCACGAGTGACTATACTTACCCCTTGCTTCCTTCCACATCCCGCATTATGAAAGCTGGGCTCACTAATTGTTTTTCATAACTTACTCTTAAATTTCCCCCTTGGAGGAGCGAGGGTTTTCTTTTTTGTAAATATTGTACATAGTAACAAAAAAAAAGGAACAAGGAACACGAGACAAACACAGGGCACTCACGCTTGGTGTTAGACCATCCCAGGGGTAGGAGTGGGGGTTGAGAAGGGGGTTGAGAAGCATGTTGTAGCCTCCAGCTGTGCGGGCACTCGAGGGACCCCTTCATGACCTTGGCAGACTCCCCTTTCGTTACGGTAACTGTTAAAAAAAAAATTGGAGGGATTTTCAAAATTAAGGAGGGAGTAGTTGCTTGGTAAAAATTGTATTGCAATTAATTGTAGGTACTACATCATCTGTGGAAAAGTGTGTGGGATTTTCCAGCAAAAGATTTATCTTTGTGTGGGATTCAGGAGACAAATGCGGATTTCAGGTGATCCTCGTCGCCTCAGCGCGAATACTCTCACTCTGGTAAATGTAGGGTGCTTTACTGCAAATAACCACAATGAAAATCCTATGCAAGTGCATTTGTTTTGGAAATTAGGCTATTTTTTGACAAATAGATCTCAGGAGTATAGTTTCCATAGCTTTTTAAAACTGTAAGAAGTACTAGCCAATCCTTTGGGTGTACTTTTGAAAGTGGAAGAATAACAGCACATCCTGCTTTAAACAGCCTGAGCTACTTCTCTCTGTGATTTGATCAGTCCACATATCCCTTTAAAGGAGGAGATCTAGTCATGAATACCTTTTGCAGGATACTTTAGTATGGAGTTTTGATATGCCAGCCACTGCAACTTAGTATACTCCTAACTGTAGCGATAGGTGTTTTATTTGAGATGCACGCCCTCGATCAGGGGCTTCCAACATGGCGTAGAATGAGAAACAAGCACGCAGAAAATATACTTAAATAAATTGTTTAAAATCAATCATAAATGTTTGTGTATGATTAACATCGCTCGGCCCGAAGACACAACATGGTGTCAAGAAGTGGGATCAATTTTCAGAGGTGATAATATCGTCGTAATAATAAAGGACTCACGGTAAGAACAGTTCTTGGACTGTACTGAGGCATGGGCAGTAACACCGCAACATTCGTTACCGTCAGTAGTACGCAGGCCTATACCCACTGCACTGTGCACACCTAGGATGTTCGATACTAACGTTACCCTGCATAACCTGATAGCCTACTTAGTAACAGTTACTAGCCTTACGTAACGGAAAGCTAACGTCAGAGGGTTGGAGACTCCATTCCCGTATAAAGGTGGCCACAGAGTCAATAGCCTAATATTTACACGATGGAGAGATTAAATCCACCCCCGAATCTCCAAATGGAGGGAAACTTGGCAGAGAATTGGAAGAGATTCAAACAAAAATTTGAACTTTACCTTAATGCTTTGCAATATGATACTAGGGAAGATAAAGTTAAGACTTCACTGCTATTGCACGTGATCGGTGAAAATGCATTGGATGTATATAACACATTTCAATTTGAGGATGACAGAGAGGGTAATCCAACCAACATGAAATATGATGTGGTGATGCAAGCATTCGAGAAATACTGCTCTCCAAAAAGCAATGTGACATTCGACAGGCACAAGTTTTTTACATGCATACCACAACCAGGAGAGTCCATAGACCAATATGTTACAGAGCTAAAAAACAAGGCCAAACCTTGCAATTTCGGTGATCTGTCTGATTCCTTAATAAGAGATCGACTGATTTGTGGCATTACCGACAATGGGTTACGTGAGCGACTGCTCAGAGAAGAAGACTTAACCCTACAGAAGGCGGTTCAGATATGCCGTGCTACGGAGATAACAAAGTCACAAGCAAAGGAGCTGCAGAATGGTGGTGCGACAGTACATGCACTGGACAAAACTCAACGTCAGGTAGAAAGAAGACGAGAGAAGCAGAGACCAAGTAAGCCTGGTTCGGGACGGCTCAAACCAAATCCTGGACAGCAAAACCAAGGCAAATGTGGCAAGTGTGGGAGAAACCATAAGCCAAGACAATGTCCAGCATATGGCGAGAAATGTCATAAGTGTGGAAGACTTGGACACTTTTCAAAATGCTGTAAGACAAAGCAACCACAGGTTGATAGCGTGGAAGATACCACCGCTCAAGAGCCACAAGAATTTTTCATAGATGCTGTTACTGATGACAGAGATTCAACACAAAGAAATAAGGACTGGATTTTGCCTTTAACTCTTAATGACTCAGTGATTCCTTTTAAGTTGGATACTGGTTCACATGTAAATGTAATTCCTGAGATTGAGTATAACAGGCTTGTGCCAAAACCAAAGCTGCACAAGTCAGATATTAAGGTAAAAGGGTACTCAGGTAAAGAAATCCCTACAATTGGGAAATGTATGGCATCTGTGGCTTATAAACAGGCAAAGTTTAAGTTAGCGTTTGTAGTTGTACCGCAAAATGTACAGCCGCTTATAGGCGTGGAAGCATGTGAGAGGCTGAGGCTTGTAAAAAGAGTATGGGCTTTGGAAACAGAACAGACTTCTGTTGGAAACTATGATCAACTGCTTAGTGAGTATAATGATGTGTTTGAAGGCTTGGGGTGCTTAGCAGGTGAGCACAAAATAGTTATTGACGAACACATTCCCCCCGTCACACAGGCATGTCGAAAGGTACCATTTCCTATCAGAGACAAGTTGAAAGAGGAGTTAGACCGAATGGAAAGCATGAATGTTATAGCTAAGGTAGACAAGCCAACCAAGTGGGTTAGTACTCTTGTTGTAGTGGATAAAAAGAATGGCAAGCTACGTGTGTGCCTAGATCCACGAGAACTTAACAAGGCAGTGAGACGGGAGCATTACAAATTACCAAGCAGAGAGGAAATTATGGCAGAATTTGCTGGGGCAAAATATTTCAGTAAATTAGATGCCTCCTCAGGGTTTTGGCAAATGAAATTAGACAATCCAAGCTCAGACCTATGCACATTTATCACTCCTTTTGGAAGATACAAATTCCTTAGATTGCCATTTGGCATTGTTTCAGCACCGGAAGTGTATCATAAAACGATACATTCCATATTTCAGGATATTGAAGGGGTCAATACGTCAATGGATGACATAGTTGTTTGGGGAAAAACTAAAGCTGAACATGATAGTAGGCTTAGACAAGTACTTGATGCTACTAGGAAGGCCAATCTCAAACTAAACAAAGATAAGTGCCAACTAGGCTTAGAGGAATTAACATTCATTGGAGATGTCATTTCAGCATCAGGGGTTAAGCCAGATCCTAACAAGGTATCTGCTATCAGGAACTTCCCACAACCTGCTTGTAAGAAAGATCTACAAAGATTCTTAGGAATGGTAAACTACCTAGCCAAGTTTGTTCCTGATCTCTCAACCAAAACTGCCCCTCTCAGGATCCTTCTCGACAAAAAGATGGAATGGCAGTGGACAGACACTCAGGAAAATGCTTGGTCAAAGCTGAAAACTTTATTGTCCACACAGCCAGTTTTGAAGTTCTATGACCCTAAAATAGAGATAAGAATCTCTGCGGACTCATCACAAACAGGAATAGGATCAGTTCTCTTACAGAAGCATAATGAAGAGTGGATGCCTGTGGCATATGCATCAAGAGCATTATCCCAGGCTGAAACCAGGTATGCTCAGATAGAAAAAGAACTCCTTGCTATCACATATGCATGTGAAAGGTTCAACCAGTATGTGTATGGTAGGACTGTTGATGCAGAAACAGATCACAAACCACTTGTTTCTATATTTACCAAGTCGCTCAATGATTGTCCGCTAAGAATACAACGCTTGATGATCAGATTGCAAAGGTATGATCTCAAAGTGTTTCATACAGCAGGCAAATACATGTATACAGCAGATGCATTGTCAAGGGCAGTTGATAGCACTGCTGAAGCAACCGACACAGAACAGGAGATATACCAGTATGTTCATGTAGTTACTGAATCTGTACCCATGTCAACTAAGAGACTAAGTCAGATTAAATTAGAGACTAGTAAAGATGAGACCATGAAAAGCTTATGTGAGACCATTATCCAAGGATGGCCAGATCAAAGACACTTATGTCCCAGTAGTATCCACCCATTCTGGTCAGTTAGAAGTGAATTGACAGTTGTTGGGGGTGTAGTGTTTAAAGGGAAGAAAGTGACAATTCCAAAATCCCTACAGAAGGATATGCTAAATAAAATCCATGAGGGTCATTTAGGAATAGAAAAATGTAAACAAAGAGCCCGTGAGGTGTTGTATTGGCCAGGTATGAATCAAGACATAGCAAATCTGGTCAAGAGGTGTGACACATGTCAAGAGCACCAACATGCACAGCAGTCTGAAACATTGCGGCCACATGAGGTAACTGTGCGACCATGGCAAAAAGTGGGGGTAGATCTGTTTACTTGGGAGAATCAAGAATTTCTGATTGTAACAGATTATTACAGTAATTATCCAGAAGTAGTAAGCTTGAAGAGCACTTCCAGTAAGGCTGTCATCGAGAAGCTCAAGTCAGTATTTTCTAGATTTGGAATTCCAGAAAAAGTATTCAGTGATAATGGTCCCCAGTTTAATAGTAATGAGTTTCAAAGATTCTCAGAAACCTGGGACTTTGAACATTCTACATCAAGCCCACTATATCCCAAGTCTAATGGGTTCGTGGAAAGGTCGGTTCAGACAATGAAAAGCCTACTTAAGAAATCCAAACACAGCCAACAAGATTTTTTAAAGGCGTTGTTAGCCTTTAGGAGCACTCCATTAAATTGTGGGAAGTCACCGGCACAATTGCTCATGGGAAGGAGAATTCGTGCTGGGTTACCAACTCATGAGGATCTGTTGGGTCCAAAAGATACTCAGGTCATCAGATCTAAAGAGAAAATGCGGCGCAAAGAGAAATTGTATCATGACCGCAGAAGTAAAGATCTGCCACCTTTAAGAGCAGGTGACAAAGTTAGGGTTTCTGATCAAGGTTTATGGAAGACCAAGGGTACAATCACAGAAGAGGTTGCCCCAAGGTCATATGTTGTTGAGACAGATAGGGGTACGGTCCTTAGAAGAAACAGACATGACCTTAGAAAGAACATGTCTGATGACCCTATGGTTGAGCAAGTTGTACCAAATACTGTTTCTGACTCCCAACCACCAGTGGTAACAACCAAAACCAGTGACCCTGAACCAAGACAGTCAAACAGAATAATAAAGAAACCAGAACGCTTGATTGAAGTTATTTAGTTAGGTATTTTATTAATCTGCATGTATCGGAATGATTCTTTTTCAGATCAAGTAGTACTGTAGATACTAGTTGTTCTTGATATTAAGCATGATCTTCATATTGATTCTTAAAAGCATTTAAAGTAATTTTCTCAGGGGAAGGGAGATGTAGCGATAGGTGTTTTATTTGAGATGCACGCCCTCGATCAGGGGCTTCCAACATGGCGTAGAATGAGAAACAAGCACGCAGAAAATATACTTAAATAAATTGTTTAAAATCAATCATAAATGTTTGTGTATGATTAACATCGCTCGGCCCGAAGACACAACACTAACTTTGAGCAAACTTTGCAACTTCTTTGTCCAATGATGCAGTGAGAAATCTGTAGCATGCCAAACTTCCAGGAGCCAATGGTAATAAAGTTCTTAAAAATATCTATTTTGTACTTCATCCTGTTGTGCTTGCTTGAAATTTGGTGAGAATGTCTTACTTCTCTTGATAACAATTTTTTATGCACTAGCCTATCTTTGAATTGTAGCTGTGCGTGGTTACCTTGGTAATAGGAATGTGTGGTATAGAATTTCACCATGTTGTTCCTCTTGAACTAATCAATATGTGTACTAATGCACCTTAGTAGTCAGCAATGTCCCCCTGAAAGACTTTCCTAACAAATGCATTCTCTATAGAAAGCCACACTAAGGCAGTACATGTTGATAAGCCACTTTACCTTTTGGAAGCTTAGAAAAGACTGCAGTTAAAATATTGTACCTGTACATGTTGTTAGCTACAGTCAACTATTATTGTTCTACCTACAATACTATGTTTGCTCAGCTTCATATTTCTGAAACTGGTGGGCGCGCAATACCAGAGGTCAAAAGATCACCTCCAGGCAATACAGACCTGAATTCAAGGACTGACTACATTCATTTGAGGAAGTTTTGTGTACCTAAACACCCTCAGCAAGGAGCCAGCAAGTAGTACACAACCACCTGTTTTTGTTCCTGAGAGCAGTTAGTGATGTCTGCTGCATGCATGTGAGGGAAGACTTCGCTTGTAAAGTGAATATCGAACTTGAAGGGTGTTATTTGCTCTTGACAATATTTTGTGGCAAAAGGAAGTGCTGATGAAGACCTTTGGGAAATAGAAGTGATACTGTAACTACTGTAATTTGAAACCATTTCATGTTTCATGCTGCTGGCTAGTATTACTACAGCCCAGAAAGGAGAAACATAATTCCCTGTCACACAGTACATGCAGTTATATCAACAGAACAAATTTGGATCAGATACAGGAAAAGTGACGCTCACCTGGAATCTTTTTTGTGGCCTATACTCCAGGAACAGTGCTTATGAAGTGCAGTATAGGCCTGCATCCAACCAGAGCCAGAGAGCATGTACTGTTTAAGCAGTGAATGTGATTTATAAAGTTTTTCTACTTTTTCCATCAAGTCTGAACTGTGAAATTTTATTCAGATTTCTTATAACTGCACAGCTGTTGCAAAAGACATTGTATAATTGCATGCACATTGTAATAAATCAATAACATGTCAAACTGCTCAATGTGATAGGCATTTCACAGCTTCAACTGTCTACATTTACTGTGCATATCACTTTATGGGAAACAGCCAACAGGTGCTCATGCAATTCAATGTTTGAAAGCTGATTATCTTGAGACCTGATTGTGCTTGATTGTGAAGAACCCTACCGAGTTAACCGTGTTCATTTGTTCATGTGGAAGAGTTGCTGGTAGAGCCATACATTCTCCGAAAGGCGATACGACATACTGCACTGCAGTTGGTGTACATTTATCCAAGGATAGAGCTGACTATTACAAAAGAGGCAGACATGGTTGCCACACGTGATGTCGTCAGCATTTTGGTGCCAATTATCTCATCCATGTTGTGTTACTATTTTGTTTCTTCTGCAGATACACCCCTGAGTGGACCTCATACTGCCCTTGCTGTCCTGGTCGGTGTTGGTTCACTGATCGGTCTCTTGTATGCGCTCTTCAACTGTGCCTGTTGTGATGAATCTAGTTTACTGGTAAGGGAGGTCATTTCATCTTCATACTTTATGCCATGCCATAGAGACAGTTATCACCTATGTGAGAGCTCTTTCATTCATACGTACAGGTATAAGTGTCTCTTACCTGTGTGGTTTTAGCCTGTGGGAATTAGTTTAGGTGGATTCTGCAATGAAGCCATGCCGTAGGTTACTCAGTACAAATACAGTGTACAAACTGTATGTATATATGATGAGCAGCCAGGCCTTAAGAGGAGTTACTTGCAAATCCCTTTTTAGTACAGAATCAGCCATTGGTTGTTCAATCATAAAGTTAAACTAATATTCTGAAAGCAATTAAAAGAGAATCCCAAAGTTTTACTCTATTGGGCCTAAAGTTGTGACATTACTCATGTGTTTACCAAGAAACTGGAAGAAAAATTCTCTTGTGTCAATGGGAGGAGTGTTATGTCCTGCTCCAGTGCTGTGTCCCCGGGGGGAGGGGGAGAGGGATCAGAGATTTAAACTTCAAAATTATTTTGGTAGTGAATGATGAATGAAAATCACTGCTCACATTTCAAGAAAGTTTGTAAATATTTAGTTGATTATGTAGTAATTGTGTGCTTAAATTTTGCATTGACTTAGAATTTTCCCCAGTGACGCTTGAAGGGGATTCCAAATCACACACCCTTTCCTCATTCTCCCTCTCAAGCAGTATGTGCTTGACATGCAGCAATGTTGCATAGTTTGCATGACCCCCCACCCCCCCTGATTTGGTTCTGGACCTGCATTGATGTCATTGAACTATTGGTTGTACTAGTCTTAGGTTCATTATTAGCATATTAATGGAATATTAAAAATATAAATTTAAAAATTTATTAAAAGTAAATTAGTAACAATAATGGAACAAGTATCGCATGCAGAAATGCAAATACTCAGACAGGTGTGGCTTTCCCATATAGAATCCACTCACTCATGAATCAGCAGTATTCATAGCTATCAAATTACTTTCAACTTTAGTCAACCATGTTGAAATATGCATACAACTAACTCCAAAATAATCCTATAGACAAGTGGTTGTGACACGCATAAACCACATTTCTAAGTGGTAAATTAGCTCTTTCACCCTACATAATTTTCTCAGTCACTTGAGGCTATATTCCATTCGAGTGAGCCCAGTGGGTCCTGTTCCACAGTGGTCCTCGAGTCAAACTCTTTAGGGAACACGGATCAGCAACAATCACTCGATCATGATCAAGATTATAAACCGGGTTGGGTACAGCCATTAAAATAGATCAGATCCATCCGCCGTGCTCGGTGAAAGGTAACGTTGAGCACAACCGGGGGATCAAGTGACTCAGGATCACATAAACTGTCATTTTTCAGTGTTTGTGTGGTATCCTAGAGACACAGTCTAGTACCGTACAAGGAACAAAATGGTAAGCCGACTTGGATGACCTTCCATGCTAGCAGGTTGATCCACTGCACTCACTCAAAGGTGAATACTTCTTTTCCTTAGGCTATAAATATTCATGCTCTTTTATAAAGCCAGTGATCAGATGTTAAGAAAGACTCATAAATATAGAGACCTTGGATCTTACATGAGACAAGGTGTTTATGTTTGTGGGCCTATGTTGGACTGCCGTACATACCAAAACCTGCTGTTGAGGTTATATGACAGGATAACAGGTACAGCATGTGTTTAAAATACAGACCAAAAGTCTTTGCATATCTCAGAAATAAAAGGGAGAGCTTTAACTTGTCGTCAGTTACAATCTCCTATGAGCCTGTCATGCATTGAATCCACTGTACTTGGACATTTGTGTATGTCACTGTACTGTACTTCACCTGCATTTGACCGCAGACCTACAGTCAGTATTAAGCTTTATCCTACAACAGACACAAGCACCAACTGCAAACAATGCAAGCCTTTATAATTATGTCCCCTTTCTCCCCCCCCCCCCAAAAAGAAAAAATATTGGCTGTCATTGAGGCAACTGAAATGGTGAACTTATAAAACTTTCTTGATTCTTTCACACACATAATGTGATAATTCAATCACTGGATAATTTGTGAAGACCATTTTTAATAAAGGACAGTTCCATTTTTGCTCTTGGTACTTTTGATAGTGCTTTAGTAAGCTTGGAAGTAATAGTACTGTATTAGCTGATTATGCTGTACATGTGGGCATCAGGTCGAGGCTGACATCAGGTATGGTTTCATGGCTTTGTGTACTACCCTGGAACAACAAGTGAAATTTATTTTAATACATGTACAGGTAGGGTCAAATTATTAGCTTTTCAAAGAGTTCAAATTTCGGTCAGCAGCCAGTGCCTTTATCCTACCCTGCAGTATGCAGTGACTAGATGCAAGGCATTAAGTTTAAAATGAGTTCCACACTGTACTTTACTGCTGGCAATGGAAATTTATGGTAATGAGATCTTGAATAAGTTTTTATATTCAGTCATAAATATTTCCTTTGTCTCCCATGATAACCATTAAGTTGAATGTAAAGAGGATTGGTTGGTGTTATAATTAAGTACTGTTTTCAGCTAACCCATAATTCAGACCTGCATGGGCACAGTATTTATTTACCATAAGAACCCAAAATTATAACATCATTAGGAACTGCAAGTTTGTTGCTTAAAAGCCACAGTACAATTTGTTTTGCACACTAGATTGGTATAACACCATGCATTTTACATACAGGCATGACAAAAGCGTTCTTAACTTCAAAGTCTGGAAAAGTATATGATGTAAACCTCAAGTTCTTTTTTGTCATAAATGCAATGTGAATCAGTGAAACTTTAGATCCTGCCGGGTATCAGCCAATTCCAGAAACTGGACATCTTCTACTAAGTAAGAGATCTTTGCCCCCATTCAGAACCAGGTATCTTCTGTCAAGTACCTGGAAGTGGAACAAACACTTTTGATTACGACTGGGAGAACTTTCTGTGTTGTCTACTAAGTGAGAGATGCTATTAATCTTTGCTCCCCCCAGTCAGAACCTTTGCCTCCCATTCACCTGAAGTGACTTGAAAAGTACATTCATGTATATGGCTATTCCCTGCTTATTTTGCAATTTTCTTTCTGTTTTAGGAAGTCCATCCGACTAAATTTTTCACCCAGGGGCGTAGATTTCTTTTCAACATTGGGGGGATGATGTGTGCACATGTGTGTGCACATGGCGAGCGCGGAACGCGAAGCCCATAAAGGGTTGGGTCCAGGGGCGAAGCCCCGGTCTGGGTCCCGGGGGCGAAGCCCCCGGAAGCTCCTGAGTTTTAATGCCTCAGAGGCCCCAGGAAGACTGCTTTAAGAGGTAAAATACAGAGGTAATGTTGTAGGGTATTGACATGATTATACGCTTAGGAAAGGCTCTTTTGAGCACAAAACACTTTATCAAGTTGCACTGGAGGACTGAAATTGAACAATTCTTGAGCAACGATGTACCGTTATGTTCTAAAAGGCAGGTATCAACTCAGGGTTATCCCCGGTGACAAAAATTTGAGTTCGAAGACCATTACATGACTTGCAAGTTGGCTGGAGATAACCAGAAAATTTTCAACTTTATTCATGAAAGTAATGCAAAGGACATACATATGAATACATAAAACTTAAGGTGGAATTTTTGTGCAACCTAACAGAATGAGATGATATAGTTCCCATATTATCAACCATTCCCGCCAAAAAATCATCAAATATCGGTAAATAAATTGAGTTTATAAAAAGGATTGTGACGGATTGAATAGGAAAATGTTAGAACAGTGTTGTAATATGGCTTTATCATATATTATTCTCACAACCTCAAACAACTTGAAATCGATTTAAAATACAGTACTTGCAACCATCTAAAAACGCATAGGGATTAAACGGAGACTGGAGATTTCCTTACGAAAATTACCCCATCGATATTCACACATTCATTTTACCCACGTAGCTTAGGGCTAGCCTAACGTAATTACTACTATACTTCCTCCGTACTCGCACGTCACACTGAATCACAAGTGAGCGGGAAAATCAGTATGGATACTTTATGTGTAGGCCTACGTATGGGGACAGCATGCTCGATGGGCAGTGATATGAAACATAAAATTTACCTTTCACTACAGGTTCTTGGAAAAAATGGAGCTCTGTCCAACTGAAAAACTTAATGTGTAAATGATCTTCTCAAAATTGATGAAGCTATCATTTTGTACAGCAAAGCGGTACAGCCAAACGGTCGCATCTCTTGGTAACCTTGGGCGCAGGTGTGACCATTGCAGCTAAAACAACTAGCCTGCACAGTGTAATTCTTCTCCGTCGGGCAGGCACGTCTCTGGTAGAAGCCCGCCAAGGTTAAACGAATTATATGGGACCAGTCTGGAGTATTTCAGCGAAGATGGGAGACTAGTGACTACCCAGCTTAAATGACAGAAACTTAAAGTATGTGACTTTCATGGCTCGAAACGTTTTGAAAATGATGTAAAAAGTTTGGAAACCTGATGTAACGTAGCCTACATAGACAGCATTATATTACACACGTATGTGAACAACGAGAGTCATGTTAATCATGAGGGGAGAATAAATGTAGCTTACTTGTCAGTAAAAACATGTATCTGTAGACTGAACATTGGGGGGATGTTTACATTGACCATCCCCCCTAGTCAAATATTGGGGGGATATATCCCCCATCCCCCCGGGATCTACACCTATGTTTTCACCCAGAGATATGCTAAAACCTCAGCTTCCAGGACCTTTGCCTGTTGGACCCATAAGAGGTTCTAAGTTTTTGTCTTGTCAACTTAGAGAAATAGCCAAATTAATGAAATGGTTTGGAATCTTTGCATTTAATGATGGACTTGGAACAAATGTTTATCTATCCTGAGATTTAATTTTTCACCCAGAGATATGCTAAAACCTGGACTCCCAACAGGGCTTTGACCTTTTAACCCCCACATCAAATTTTTTTGCCCCTAACATCTTCTTTTGCTCTCCATTTTCCCCTCCCACACTTAAAGTGCTGGTGTTGCCACTGATCCTCCCCTAGATCCCACTACTGTAACTTCAACCAACTCTGAAGTAATAAAAACAAGTTACTGTAGATCAATGATGTGTTTGTAGGACACAATCCAACAATACAGGTGGCAGAATTAAGTCACAGACCTTTTCTCCAGTCAGATGAAAATGTTTCCTACAGTTCTGTACATATATCACATCACCTAGCTTTCGCATATGGATGCATGCCCATCCATAAAAACATATCAATAATGATTGAGATACATGAAAAATCCAGATGTGCAATAAAAGGTCAAACTTGGAACATGTTTGTCATCAATCTTTGAGCAATTCTTGCAACATTAACCCCCAGTGAGCTTTTCTGTAATCGTCAGATGGTTTGAATTAGAGCCACAAAATCCATTAAAAACCACTTGAGAAAGGTTTCTCCGTTCTGAGTTTAATATTGGTAGATGATTCTTCTGTTTGACGATGATGACAACGATGATAAAAGAGTCCCATTTCATGATCTAAGTGAGAAAAGTTTTACTTGTTTAATAGCCAAACAATGTCAAAATCTGTTCCATCTGCGTTTCTTTTTCGCAGATGTCAAGCAGAGTAGTCAGTCAGCCTGTTAGCCTTTGACAGTAACCACAGATCTCCCCTGGGCTTGTAACTCGGTTTCATAGAGATCGAAATAGTGTGCATGGTGTAAAATGGATATTTATCACTTCCTTAAATTTCCAAACTATTTTACAAATGATTAAATACCTATAGCCCAAAGTTTCACTTCTTGTTTGGTACATGTGCATGAGTAACTACAGTACAATGCACTAGTGTGCAAAAGCTGAAAAGTCTCCTCTGCCCTCCCGTCCCACTTATCTCTCGCTCTTACATGACATGCAATACTACCACACAGTGATGAAACCATGCAGAACCTATCTCCATAGTGTTGAATCTTTTGGCTGTATTGTTGTTAATCATTTGTTCACCTGAATTTGTAAAAGAAATTGATTAAAGTGGTTTCATTGATTGTCATGGAAGCTTTACCTAAGAGAGAAGTATTCAGCAGAAAAGAACAACAGATTTTCACAACTTTGATATCGTTGTCAAGGGATCTACAGGACAGCATGTGCCATGATGTCGGTGCTGACGTCTGTAGCGTACTGTATTATAGTAGTACCTGTAGCAAGATGCTGATTATAATGAACTTGAAAATTTACATCACAAATTGTAGCTGTAGACTTGCCCCTTGGTCATATTAAAGGCTGCTGCACACTGCCCCTCCTTGAGTGCAATGCATCAACTAGTTTTAGCAAGTGAGTCTTAATGAGTTTTAAACAGTTGTGTTTCCGTCTTGTTGCATAATAGCCGCTCATTGAACCGACAGGAATCAATTCGAAAAATTGAGCCTCTCCCTCCTCAGCTCTCATTGGGGTTGCCCTGGTTACATTCGTATAATCACCTGATGTCCAAAATGTGTCCTCATTGGTGATGCAATGCAACTGTCTTCCCAGTTGGATCCATGACATGCGCATGCTGGCCAGACTTGACTCAACTAAGATGCAATGTCTTAAAACTTATCAACACATATCAAACATGTCTGATACTCCTGCTTTCATCTAAAACCTCTAGAAACTGTCGTGATTTAACTCCACACGACGACCTATTTTTCACAATAGTTCTGTACAACTGTGCATATTTAAGGAGATGTTTGTTCAACTCTGGTCCTCAGCAACTTGTTTTTCTTGAATATGTTTACTTATTATTATTGTTACTAACATAGCCTTCTGCCAGTAGACGCTTCTAATGACACATTCATCAGGTAGCATACCCCTATCAGTTGCCCCATTGATTGTCATTCTAAATCGTAAAACTAATGTGGTCTCAACCTAAAGCCTTGTAGCATTTTTCCAGAGTTCTGCAACGTGAGAGTTGACTTGACGTCTCATTGCACTTTTAATGTTCGTTACCATCTGGTTGTTTGATTTTTTATGAGATGGCATCGCACTTTGTAAATGTTTCACTATGTGAGTAATAAGGCTAAAACACAAGTTTTCCTCCAATAGCTTTAATTGCACCATAATATATCCAAAATTTCCCAAAAGCAAACCATTTTCACATTTTCACTTATATCAAAAGCTGGAACATCATGGCAGAAATGTCTCCCACCTCTTTATGTAACAAAGCCAAGTCTTGTTTGTTCATTTGTATAGTGTGCAGGATGCTAAAGCTGTGATGGTTAGGGAAAAACAGAAACTGGTTTTATCTCCACAAAGAAACACCAGTGGTTAAATCATTATTGGCTTTTTGAAAGTGCTATTACCAAAAATGTATACTACATTCATATAGATTGAGTACTCAACAAATATAGTATATGCAGTTCATTTTAGGCATAGGCCTATATATGCTGACTGTTAGTGTTACTGATTCACAGTGCATACTTCCCTTCCTCATATAACCTATTCATTACTGTACTGACAATTATCTAGCAACTGGAATTGTGTGTGTGCGTATTTGGTCACTGTCCTTCCGTAATTACTAGCCCTTGAGACTTGCAACTAGGAAATTTCAACTGCTTTTACATTACCTTCGATCTTCTGGATAGTGACTTCACTCTTTGTCTTTTGCAAGTTTCTTTAAGAATTTCATCACAAAGGGTGTCTTTTCAGCACTTTGGATGAATATCCTTTATGTCTATAAAGTTGATGATCGTTTTTTGCCTTGTGTGTTGTGCTCATAGTAGTGTGGCTAGGCCACGTATCGTATGTATAGTGCTATTTAAGAAGTTCCTGCAGATGTATATGTGTATACTCGTTAGGTACCTACTCCACTGTGGTGCTTTGATAGTTGTTGGGATTGCAGCACCTATATCTTGTGTACTATATTTGCATAGTTTATTGCATACTCTTGCATTATTGTCACATTATTGTTGCTGGTAGATTTGAAACAAGTTTTCTCCCCTCTACTCGATGTGTTTGTTTAACACATAATTTTTTGTAAATTTGTTCTTATGTTGCCTTGGCATTCTCAGGTGAGGACGATTGCTCCCTTCTAGTGCGTGTTGGGCCAGAACACTACACAGTATTTTGTTGCCTTCTGACTTCATAGTTCTGTGTTCATTGTAGGACTGATGTGTTTCTCCTTGATCAGGTTTACAGATATGGAGCGGAATCCCAATGTCTGCCATGCACACATTTTTGGCCCTTTTAATCATTCGATTCATATGAACAATGCCCGAATTGTTGCCCTTACGGGGACACTCATTGGTGCTCAGTTTGTCAGCCGTGGCCACCGAACGATGGTCTTCCATCTGGGTTAGGCTAGACAAGAAATGCCGTAGGAAGAAGAGCCTGTGGAGAAGAAACCCAAGGAGAAGACGGCAGAGGAGAGGTGGCCGTATGAGATGTTGCAAACGCTCAACCTAGTACTTCCTGGGCCAACGTAAGGGATGGTGTTAGTACCCTTGTTATGGCCAGGCTGCCATAGCAGATGCATTAGGCCTGCTAATCATCCACAGGTAGCCATGAGAGATGGCAGAAGTCCTGCGCCTAAGCTCTAGGCAACCATAGGAAACAACCCTGCAATCTGATCCCAGGCAGCCAGCCAGCCCTGGCCTTAGCACTCAGGCAGCTATGGGAGTTGGCAGAAGTCCTGCACCTTTGTTTCTGTAGGCTGCTGAGGATGTTGACTTAAACCCACCTCCAGATGATCCCATACGGAGTGGCCTTAACCTGGATTCTCTTGGATTCCTGGATGAGCCATTGCCCTCGGAGTCTGATCATAATGACAGAGCGATCCTGGACGCAGTCACCGCTGGCTCTGATTTCGTTGGAAGGTCTCAACGGACTTCGAAGGGTTTCTCCCAGTAGGCGGCCCTCCAGCGTATCCTGTGAAGCAGCGACATAGCAGTGAGCAGAGCCATCCTTCCTGTCGGGCCCACAAATCGTTGGCCACATTATATTTCTTGGGGGATCATGATTTTCCCTGACTAGCCATCCAGACCACACCGTGGTCCGAACTGACTGTCCCAGCTTCTTCAACCAGGGGATCAGGCCTCCACATCCACCGAGGCTCCTGTCCAGGCACATAGCCGACAGCATTCAAGCAATCTCGCCCACCGTTCCGGAACTTTGTCTCCTGGGTCGGACGTGGAGCACATTTTCACAGACACTCTCTCGGGTAATTCAGCTATCTTGGGCCTCTCCCCAACTCACGGCACCTTCATCCCTGTGGACATCGAGTGTCGCTAACAAGTTGAAGCTATCGTGGCCACCAAGTAATTGACGACCTTTCAACATGACCCCTAGCATACATTTCGTGTGGATGAATCAGACTGGGTGAACCTTTTCTCTGCCCCACAGGTGTGGCTGTGCTGTACAAGCATTGCAACGACTGCAAGTAGGCCTATATGACAAGATATAACACTACTTACTGGTCAAGTAGCGTAAAAAATCGAGTGAATAGAATATGTAAAGAACAGACCGTGAACAAGGAGAAAAGTCAGCTTTCTTCAGCATACACGTATGCAAAACAAATGAAGCAATATTTAAATGTAAGGCTGAGAACAAAACTATTTTTACCTGTATGCCAAATACTTCAATGGTTTCCATGCTTACACAACAAATAACGTATACTTTGTCGAATTTGTCCAGCCTTAGTACTTTGCAGATCGAAGCGAGAGGTTTTGTGTGCTTTTCCAGTTGGTCTTTTTTTAGTTCTTTGGTAACAAGAGATATATTCCTAGACCACGCCCCCAATGTGTCAGGTTTGACACCTCGGAAATGATATCTTTTACAAACACATGTAGGAACTTGTAAGCATCATGTTTTCTCAATTTTGTTTGCCAGTCATAAGCCTACAATGTGTCTAGTGGGCAGGTTTATTTTCCTGCTGGATCAGAGCAATATTTTGTTGCAGCGCTGATAACAATGACCCTACACATTGAACATTGAACACCCTACACACAGTAGGCCTTCTTTCTCTTCTTTTGCTGGAAAAATTTTTGAATCACTATCTTTTTTTTTTCAGTGACCAGTTTTTCTGTTTTGCGGGAGGCACCCAGAATATTGCAGTTTGGTATGGTAGAAACTCATCTATGTTTGTGTAAGTCATCAGAACCAGAATGCATAATTTCTGTAACTGTGTGTGGTTCTCCATTCTGCCTTGTCACATGTGCCATGCCCAGGCTTTTACATCAACTGCACAAATAATATAGCCATTGATCACTAAACAACCTCACATGAATGCCACACATCTTTCAAGCTGTAAGCTATTTTTAGTCATCTGGTGGAAAAACTTCCTACAGATATGAAACAGTTTTACTCAGGTTAATTGGAAATGTACCGCCACCATTTGTCTCCCAGTCTCAGAAGGAAATTTTTAAGGCAGGTTGTTGATATTTGTGCAACTTCCAATTACTACTTTAATCTTACAGTCACTTTTATCTGGGTACCCTACCATCCCGTGGCGTAAATGAACGGTGACCTGGTTTCACAGCTTAGTGGTTCTGACCAGCACAATTCTCAAGGCCTCTCAAACTAATGATGCACGACCAGTGTCTATAACATTCAAGGACGCTATATATGATTACTAAGCCTGTCCTGCTCTATTCAAATGGAACTTAGCAAAAGTGGTGTAAAAAAAAATTGAAGGCTACATCTTTTAGTTAAAGTGTTGTCCAGCTGTCCATTTCTTGAAGGCTGAAAGAACATTTCAAATGTTACTGCTGCTCATCGTAGTCATTTGTCGTCATTTAATGGTGGGAATCCGTAAATCCTTCAAGTCATCCTTGATTTATTTTTATCGATAGTTCTTTGGAGAGACTGACCAGCAGATCTGACTGCAAATGGATGTGCATAGGGAAAACTGCCGTACAAAATAAAGTATACATGAAAAGGCCAGCAGAGTCATTTAGTCTTCCAGTATTTTGATGCTGATATCTGTTCCCAAAGTTTCTAAGCTACAGTTGACTGAGAAAAGGTGATCTGCAATCATGGGTGCTTTCACACCTGGTTGTTGATCGCAAATGTGGTCTGATTCAGATCTGATCATCTGCTTGTGGTCAAGTTTTTGATTCCTTGCTGAAGGCAGGCAAGGAATCTATGTGATGGTGATAGTGATGGGGAGTGTGCGTGTGGGTGCGTGTGTGTTTCTATGACAGTTGCTTGTGTACACCCTAACCCAATAAGGGAAAGTTGGAAGAGAGCCAAACTTGGTATGTAGATCTGCCATATTGAGATGTGCCATATCATTTTTGGTGGAGGTCAAAGGTTATCTTTGGGAATGGGGGCAAACCCCTGAAAATCCTTTTAACTCAACATCGCAAGGGAGAAAGCGTGGAGAGATTTTATACTCGGTACATGGATGCATTATAGTGAGAACATAAATTGGATTTGTTTTGGTGCAGGTCAAGCAAGTGGCAAAGGATAGGGGGCCTATTTTAACCCTTAGCAGTGATATCATGGCACTCTTGGGCTACCATACTGTTTTTGCCTGATACTCCTGTTTGTTACATTGTGTACATCAGTATCATCAGTGTAGGGAAACTTGATATGGAGGTGATTTGTCAGGCAGGCAATTTCTCCTCTCTCTGTAATTGTGATGAGGCTTTCAGTTCTCAGTGTAACGACCTTACCTGTTTACAATTGCCATGAACTGCTCTCTTGAACAATGTTTGATGCATTTTCTTTAAACCTGGAGACAATGATCCTGGGAGGGAGGGTTTGAGCCCTTTGTGAGTGTGCAAAATGTGGGTGTGAGGGGTCACACGTGGGCTATGGGTGGCCTAAAGGACCCACTCTTTGAAAGTACACCAATTGCTTCTCATCAGATTTTACTCCAATTAAGATGAGTTTATATCACATTGCTACTATGGTTGTGGCATCTTAGGGATGTTCAATATTTTGGGGTCCAAGGTCAAAATGGACCATATGGACCATGCAAAATACAAACTTCTACAGATTTTGTGGTACTTAGTTGAAGTGTCACATAAATACTATGGTAGTGGTACATTTAGGTTGTTGGGTCCAAGGTTTGAAATGGGCCATGTTATGACATTGTGCAAAATGCTTCTGCTAAAGATTGTATGGTACAATTAAAGGTGTCAATTCTCTACTGTGGTAGTTCTTTCTGGATGTTTGGTATGTTTGGGTCCAAGGGCCCATGGTACTAAGTTGACATGGTGTTACCTGTGGGATATTAGAAATTAATTGTTGGTTGGTCCCTGTGGCCATTTTATGAAATTATGCAAATTACTTCTTCTCTTAGAAATTGTATGTAACACTGTTGATAGTTGGTAACATTAGTACTGTGGAAGTGCTTCCATCTAGGTGTTTGTCATGTTTGGGGTCCAATGGCCAAAATGGGCAATATGAGCCAATTTGTGAAATCGTGAAATACGTTTGTTTTCCTACAGATTTTTTTACAAAGTGGAAGGTCCGTCACATTAGCACTAAGGTAACTGTGGGATGTTTAGGATGTGAGGGATCATGGTCAGAAATGGGTCATATGGGCTATTGTACAAAATAATGCAAAATGCTCCTTTTCCTTCATAATTTACATTTCTGTACATCTACACAAGGAACCACATTGCCCTTGGGCTCTTCTTTCATCATAAACAGCACATTGCGTGTAAATGGGACCATGGCAGTTCAGAAAAACTATAGTACAGTACCTGTATTCACATTGTATTCATATACTTACCCCTTGCTCAGCCCAACAGAGCTACTCTACGCCGAGATGTAGAGAAAGTTGTATTGTTACTTGACTTCATAGTGACTCCTCATGTCCCACATTTTATTGAAATGGCTCAATCACTTAAGAATGACATAATAATATATCTGTTACATATTTGGTCAACACATTCTCCACTTGACTTTCATTGCAAAGATCTCATTTCTGTTACATTTTTTACATTTATACTGCACTTTATTTAATACAAAATCAGGTCAAACTGTGTGACTGTACACTTCACGTGACCTAGAATTTTTTTCAGATATCTTAGCTTCATGCTTTTTTAACTCTCTATTATCTTTATGGAGATTCTTTTTTGTCTTTTGTTCATATTTATATTTAAATCATCTGATCTAGTTAATTGTTCACAGGCTTTGGGTGCACTCTCTCGTGCTCCAGATAAAGTAGAATAGGTGTGGTATAGAATTCATGTTCGGGTATCTATTTGTCGTTTCATAGCCCTGTGGCTGGGGAGATGGCGTGATCAGTGATCCTGGAAAACATGGTGCATAATCCTTCAAATTTTATCAATGAATTTTAATGTGATGCTCCTTGAGGCGGAGCAAGGAAAGCCAACAAAACGAAGCTCTTGTCTAGGGAGAGATTGCACACCTTTTACGTCAAGAGGCGAGAAAAAATTAGCAAAAAGTTTCTATCGTATATGTCATCGCCAATCGTTTATCTTCCTACAGGCATTTAATAGTGTTATGTATATTCGCAATGTAATTTGTTTAGTGCTTGCCTATTAACCTGCGATCTATTGGAAGTGGAACACGGTGTCCTCAAGGGGGGTTGTCGTTAGGTAGTGCTCTCCTTCTGTACTTGCGACAGCATTCGCATGCAATAACCTTACTGTTAGTTTGTGCTGGAATGCTGTACAATAACCCTGTAATTTAACGTGTGCATTATTACAAAAATGATTAAAATGCCACGATTTGTGGCAGCTCATTTTTCATCCTTGAGCTAGCTCCAGGAACGAGGTGGTTAAAGCTGTTATTTCTGTCGATATTATCATCGGTGGGTTTAAATCAGTACCTCTGTGGTTAAGTGCAATTAAACTGTTCCAAGAGATCGAGTTTTATTCTATTTTGTGTTTTCCATGAAGCAAACTTTGTGGATAGGTACTCAATGTGTTGCTGTATCAGTGTGTTTGTGTTCATTGGACTATGTACGTAAATGCAGACAAAGAAAAAGATGAAAAAAAAAGAAGTAAAAAATGTAAAAAAAAAATGAAGGCAGTTAGTAAAGCTCAAAGCAAACTGGGGTACAGTATAGTTAGTATTTACTAAGCATGCAACAGTATATTTACAGTTTGGTCATGTTTGAAAGTTAACTGCTCTGAATGCGTCAATGTGTGTTTTTTTTGTTTGTTTAGGTTCAGTGGGTGTTTGTCATTTGGGTGCATGAGCTCTTCTTGAATGGCTTTTCAATTGTGTATGAAACAAAGTCAATTGCTGAACTCTTCAGTCAAATGTTTTAAAGATCTTTGGAAAGTTGTAATTTTTTACCTACATGCTGATAGTAATAATAGTGTACGATAGATGCACATTCCTACAGTACAGCACTTCATGGAGCCATACTGCTTTTTGATAGTACAGCACAACATGGTACTACAAAAGATAGTACTGCAGGGTACACTTAGTGCTGACAAGGAGACAGTGCCAGTTTTTCAGAAATGTCTGCATACAGGTCACATTCAGGTATTACATATGAAGGGCATTATACTTTTGGTAAAAACGTGGCACCTTGTAACATTTTTTGGTATTGTAGCATTCCCTTTTTAGCAGGTAATGGGCACCAAACAGCACCTGGTACCCTGTTATTTTAACCCTTGAGTAGTGCAGCTGTCTGCATAGGACGGGACAGTGCAGCCCTAAAATGGATATTACTGAACAGGAGGACATTACTGGCACAGGACAGCACCACCGTAGAACTGCACAACACAATACTGCATTGAATATAGTATGGCATGGTAACCTACAGCAATGTGCAGGACAGTGCAGCACCCCATAGGATGAACGTATCCCACGTAACAGACAAGTTTCATTATTCATCTTACTGCTTTGAAAAACTAAGATCTGCAGGCTTGGAGACAAATCCCTTTCAACTCAATAGAAATCCTACCTAAACTTGAGTTACATAGTTGTAAGGCGATTGACAGAATTGAGGCTTTTAATTAAAAGAGAAACACTGCTACAATCACATATGCCTGCATAGATTGACTGCGAACAATGTAACTAGACACCCTTGCGGTACTCCTTGGTACTGTGTGTGCGTACACACAGTACAGGGACAACTTATTACTCACAACAATTTGAGTTACTGAGGAATGCATACCTCACGAGTATAGACCAATGGCTGTTAATGCTCATGAATATTAAGTTCATCAACTTTTGTGTTGTGTGAAAGGAATGCTTGACCATCGCTGGTAGCCACAGAGGTGCTACGCAGGCTAGTCACAGCACTGCACGTGCACCCTTACTTAGGACCGTACAGTGTAACACGGTACTGAATAGTGTAGCACTGCATAGTACAACACTACAATACAATTCTCAGGACATTGTACATGACACTGTACCACTTGCAGTGCTACGCACTTCTACACCAGTACACTCTAGCACTTGCAGTGTTTTGTGTAGTAAGTTCATTAGAAGGCTTCCATACCATATCCCCGTTACCAGGAGACAAAAACAAACTTACAAATAGTGTCAAAAGAAGCTGAATTTGTTAACTTTGTCATTAAGCTTTAATATTTACATGTGCCAATTTATTCGAAGGAGATAAACAAGAAGAAAAATGTCTAGGCACATCTAAGATTCATGACTTATTTAGTTTGACGAATGTGCACTATCCTAAATCGGTGAACTGATTTCTGATAACCCATTGGGGTAACATTAGCTAAGGACACCTGATCCCTCAGCTCTGGTGATTTGGTCTGGTATCAAAAGGCTGTGAAGCATGAAAGCTAGTCACTCACCTGTGGGTAACCATTGAGCAAGGGATCTTTTGCATGATTGTACATAGGCCTATTTCTGTCTCTTGTCAACATGTTCTATTTGCTGCAACAATCATCATCATCATCTTCATCATCTAATTCATCAACTTAATTAATTTGTGAGTTTAATGACTAAAAATGGAATGTCCATCATGAAAGCAAAGTTGATCTGTCTTGGATGTCCCTTATTCTCTGCTTTACTGGTGAACGTATAATTTGTAACTTTTATGTTGCCGTTACTGGTGACAGCGGCACCCATTGTCTTGTGAGTGGATGAAGAATAACCTCCATCCAAGAGAAAGAACAAAGATACATGAAATCAGTACAGCGCTTTACTGCACAGCACTGCAGATTGCAATATTGTACTGCATATATGCATTACTGGACAGTACAGTGATAAATAGTTAGGATAGTAGATGGCAGCATATCATTGTTGCAGTGGGCAGCAGAGATTGCATCGACTCTCCTGCACTACACAGCACAGCGGTCATTTGCTCACAGAATCATTGTGATGCTCTTCCTCTTTAATGCTCATTGTGAAAATAGCAGATAAAGTAAAATATAAGCTGGATGCAGACTTTAGATACACTCAGTGGCTTCCTCACCGACAAAACTGTGCATTACTTGTAAAGTAAATTTTTGAAAGTTATATCTATTACCGTAGTTTAGATTACTGTAGCCATAGGATAAAAACTGATACTTCACATGCATGTATAAACAAAAGGCCGGATTTGGACGACTGCAGACCGTACAAATGGCCATATGTTGTTGGCATTTTTGGCAATTTTGGCAATTTTAGATAAGCCATCAGACTTTGTGCATAAGATCAATTTTGTATGAACCTGTACACCTGTCATTCTCTTAGAGTAGTCTCATTCTTCCTTGCTATTCCCTTCTCTTACTATCATAGTGTACAATTTGTACAGAGGTTGCTTGTGCATTTTCTGCAAGCATCCCTTCTAATGTTTGGATATCAATGCAACAAAATTTGTAGAGTGTAGACTGTCACAATCTGTATTCGAAACAATTTCTTTTCTAAACTTTTAATGTAATTTATGAAGGAAAAAGCCAATCAGAGCTCTTCTGTGACTTTATTAAATATAAAACATCACATGCTCACCCTGGGGACAAGAACTACATTTCCAGAAGTTCCCTGAAAGTGTTTATTGAAAAGAATAGGATTTTGTGAATCCACTTTGATCAGATCTCAGAGTATGTATGCAGTGTTTTGCCGTAGAGGGCGTCTCTGCTGGAGAGGATGGCTCTCAGTTCTGCCTCAACCATGATATATAGCACATGAGGCTTGATGATCATGTATAGGGAATTACTGCACTTCTTTTGAGGTGGATGGACTGTATATGGTGGTTTGATGTCCAGAGGGTGTAGCATTTCCACAAATTTATTGACATGCGTGTAAGTAAAGAACTCCCAGACAGGAGATAAGCATGCATGCATGCAGGTGTTAAGAGTGGGTCATCACTCTCAGCCTTAAATTGATGTAATTTATCATTTTCCATTTTCTCATCTATTCTGCCCCGTTGAATGTGGTCTGCAGCGAGGGTTGCATCAGCAATCATGCAAATAGATGAAATTGCTATCTACTGTATGTGAGAATGTCTCTTTGTGTTGTTGCCAATTAAAGGAACTTGATGCTGTAGAGGATTTCTGAATTATGTAGCTCAGCTGCCATGTGAAGTCAAGCTGCAGTTTCAACATTACCACGTGCTGCAATGTGTTATGTGAGTGGAAGAAGAGTTTTGACTGCATGGATTACTCATATACGCTCTTACTTGTGTAAACTTTTAACAGAAACCGGGTGAGGGGGGGGGGGAATGTATGGGGAGGGGGAATGTGTGGGGAGGGGGAATTTTCTTGTTACTCTGTGGTGCATTTGAATGCTTATGTCCAAAATTTAGCACCTTTTATGGCAACACAGTTGAAAACTAATGTGTGAAAGATACTGTGGACTACTGTTTTTTTACACAATCTGTACTGTTGGTGGCTATGACATTGAAGAAGATGAAAAGAAACTGATCATAAAGTACAATTTAGCTGAAAGGGAATATATGAAGTAATTCTCGAGGTTCTTCTCCCTGACTCCCTCCTACCCCCCTTCCCTCGTCAAACCACCAAATGCAGCGTCCGTTTGTCCATAAACACGTTTAAAGACATCATCAAAGTGAAGCTACATGGCAATATCTAAAGCTGACAATTAAAGAGACTCCAGTCTTAACAGGTACGTTAATAGTACCATACACAATTTCATGATAGGATGTATGCCATAATATTAATGCATTTAGTTCACAAATTTAACAATGAATCAACACCTTCTTGAATGATTTGCAGATCACCATTTGATGGAATAATATTGGTTGAAGCATGGTGTATGTACTTGTACTATAGTTTTGAAAATGAAAGGGAACATTTAAAGGGATCATAATAATGATGATTAATGTACTACAGGCCATGATGTTGATTATGGTGCGCGACATCATGCCTTAATTATCCCAATTTCTCTCATCATGATGTGATCATGATGTGTTCGACACGTTTGAGATGATTTCAGCTAGGATCTTCATGCCAGCAGCGGTCACACTTTATCGACGACTCCCTTATATGCAGTATCAAAGTTGGAGTCATGAAAACCATGTCTTTAGTGGGTTTGGTAATAGTCCTAGTCATCTAGCTCTTTTCTTACCATCTCTGATAATCCATCTTATCATTTTCATCTCTTCTACCATCTCCTCTACTTCACCCCATCTCCTCGCCTCTCCTCCACCTTAGACCACTGTAAGGTTACGTTTATTGTTCCTTCCCAGTTATCATTTGACAGATATTGCAAGAAGCAAATTTTTTTCAGATGACAACACCTTTTCTGAAATCTTCTTGTCTCATGTTTTGTCTATCACAGAAATATGAAGAAACTCCTGAGGAAGATGTAGCAAATGTGGAAGGTGAAGATGATTTCCGCCCTCCCACGGAGAACACGCCCACAGAACAAAAGTCTTCTGCACCCTCCGAGGAAGCTACCCCAAAGGTATCACTGTAAAGAAAGACTGCAGACAACAAGCTAAATTTCTGCTTTATACAAGAAGTCTGAAAAGCCTAGATTTATATCATTCCTCTTTATCTGTCTCAACTCTTCAAATGTGAGTGGGCAATGCCATTGGGTATTGTGTTTGTCATACAGAACCAAGTTGGTGACAGTTTGGTGTCTCAACTGAAATGAATGTCTTTTGTTTGGTCTTAACTTACAGATAAAATACTGCAAATACCTAATTATGTTCTCATACATATTTTTCTAATATGCCTTTGGACGACAAATAATGGAGATTTTCTAACAGAACTAATCAGAAGACAAACACCAAAAGTGATGGAAAATCCCAACTGAATAGAAAAACATAGGATAAGATGCCACCTCCTCTCCCCCCCCCCCCCAAGAAAAAGAATGACTATTATATACTACTAGCAAATTGATGTTAATATGGCAAAGGACATTACTTGTGTGGGATGGTGTGATGGAGGAGAACTGTGACTAACTACCAAAGATCCTAGATGAAGATGCTGAGATGATAGTAGAAGAGCATTGTTTTCCATGCCTCCCACGAATTTTTGTCCCAAGTCGTGTATACAATCAAGATTCGGAAAAGGCTCATTATCACATAACAGTTTGCCTCTGCTGTGTCAGTTTTGACTGGAAAAATTGGACACTTGCCTATTAGTGAATAGATGTACCAACATCTGGACTAGCTTCATATCACCTGCCTCCCCCCATGCTCCTTTCTGGAGTGATTATCAAAAAAAAACAAGTCAGCAGAAGTATTGACTAACATGGCTGTTTTGCGTCTTGTTTAAGTAAAAGTGAGATGGAAGTCAGAATTTTTACTGAACATTAACAAATAGTGGCCATGTACAAACATATAAATAGCTGGGATTCAAGCCATATGGTATATATTGTGATCTTCTCCTGGTATGGGGAATGCCACTTGAGTCCACAGCTTTTGACCCAAACCTGGGAGATTGAATTTCCTTCCCCTCAAGTTTGTAAAACGCACAAATGCACACACATTCATTCATGAGTTACGAACAAAATAACTTTCAATGCTGAACGTAGTATGCGCAGATGGTGAACAAGGAAGCAGTATACCAAAGATCAGATCTACTCCAAAATAAGAAAGTGTTGCTGGCCATTGATGAACTTAGAGTATGTTTCAATCTTACAGTGGTTGGTCAAATTTTACTAGGAGGGCTTAGGCATGAGACCATGTTATTTTGATTGATGCACTTAATGCTATTAAATAACAACGTTTTAGATCCTCCAGTGGATTACAACAGGAGCAGGTTTTCGTGGATGGACTGGTTTCACTGTCATGTAACTCATGAGCAGTGGGCTTGCTAATATTGTAATTTCATTATGCATCTGCTCACCCATCTTTTGAAAATTGAACAGATTCTGGGGTGCCACTGATTTTATTGGTTCCTTGTGTTAACAAAGGAACCTACTGTATGCAGTCAAGTCAATATGTGTGTGTGTATGTGATGCCATTGGAATATGTGTCGCCATAAGTCAAGAATCGAGTGCTCAATTTTTCTCAAACTTGGTGTATCCTATTGAATACTGTAGATGTGCCCTGCCATTTTTGGTGCTCATATCTTGTATATTAATGAGTGAGCAGCACTTAATGTCACGATTGGAGTGCGAGGTATGTGATGCGATAACTCAGTAATCGAGTACTAAAGTTTTCTCAAACTTGGTGTGTACAGTAGGTGTATCATATTTGAGTAGATGTGTTCTATTGTTTTTGGTGCCTATATCTTGCATATTAATGAGTTGGCAATTACTTAATGTAAAATTCCTGATATGACAGTATCTTTGCAGTTTCTTGTCTTCAGATGTGGTAGGAAGGTGTTGTTAGATATTAGGTACCTTACCATGGCATTTTATTTTCAATGTCTGTGGCCTTTCTGGCCTCAGTTTGTGTAGGAGTGTACAGAATTTATGTGCATGCTGTGGCAATTGACTTTTGGGTACTGAAATTCCTGTGTTCCATTTTTATGCGATGAATGCTTACATGTTCTGTCAGTCCCCCTCCAGCAAATCCTGGAAGTACTGCTTGAGGTAGTAGGTTCATGAACAAATGAAGAAGCAGTAGTGCTGTGGGAAGTAGTACTATTGGTGATCACACCAGGCAAGGTTTGGCTTGATCAGTTTGTTCTCATGCTTCAGTGCTGATGTGTGCATTGATGTAAATGGCTTTTCAGTAGTAAGGTGGGCAAGACAATGAAAGAAAGTAAGTCAGTTGGTGTTCTCACCATGCAGTGGAAACTAGACTCTAGCAGTTTCCTCTATGTCATATTTTGTCATTGTTGGGTGGACTTTAAAGGGGCATAGATGTGATGAGCCTGATTGCAATTTGCAGAACCCCTTTTTTGGGGCTTTAAATGAAAGATTCACAGCTGTTTGTGCTTTGTAAAATGAAGGGGATACTGTATCTGTATATTGTAGGAATCAACATCTGCAATTCATTGCATTAATTGAAATGGCTTCTTTGATATTTATGAACTCAAGCATATCATTTTGCAGTATGTATATTCCAAGTACAAGGAACCATAGTGCCCACAGGCTGTTGTAAAATCATGCAAAATACTTCTTCTCTTACAGATTGTATGTAACACTGTTGGTGGTTGGTCACATTAGTGCTGTGGAAGTGGTTCCACATGGGTATTTGTCATGTTTGATGTTTAATGTCTGAAATGGGCCATGTGGGCCATTTTATAAAATCATGAAATCTTTCTCCATAGATTGTATGTTTCAAAGTAAGAGTTCATGGTCAGAAATGGGCCATATGGGCTATTGCACAATGCTCCTTTTCCCCCATAATTTACATTATACGCTGTACATCCGTGCAAGGAATCCTTGGGCTCTCATTGCTAACAATAACATCTAGAAGATCTACAATACCCATGAAACATCAATCAGAGTAAAAATAATATAATTAGTCTCTTTTTTAAGCAAATGGTGGCCTCCTTAAAATTGAGTAAATGATCAGTTGGATGTGTTCCAAAGCTGTGTTGATTGATATATTTACGATTGTATGTGGTGTTATTGTACTGTTAAACGTAACCTCCTTTCTATGCAAATGTTGTCTGCTACAAAAAAAAAGTCATTCAATGCATTGTTGGATATGTTTCAGAGATGTGTGAGTGGGAGTTGAACTATAAAGTACTCTAAAATACAAATCAATCAAAATGCAGATCTTCACATTCGCTTTCCCTTTTCAAGCATCCCTGGATCTGTCAGACATTAATTTTTCCTTCTTTCACTGAAAGGAGAGTGACCTCTTGTGTCAGACTCACTGGCAGCACTAGTATGAGCAGTGTTTATATGACTTTGCAAAACAAGAGTTTTTTAGACAGGGTTTCTTTTTTTTATCTCTTTAAAATGAATTACAGAAAACACACTACAAGTTATGAATCTGAAATATATACCATACCTTACAGTAGTTGCTTTCTGATGAGGTTTAGTGGGAATGATAGTGTCACAAGTAAATCCTGCTTTTGCACTTGAATGGTTTCCTTGCCCTAAGAAATCCTTGAGTATTTGCTAAATGGAGTGACCTGGAAGGTGCCTTAACATATAATCATTTGCAATCATGTTGAGAGCATTTGCTCCACACATTGCCCCTGATCAAATGTAAATTGAGACAGATGACATGGTCACCTGCCTTTAATGGTGGATAAGTATTTTGAAAACATCTCTTTCAGTACTGTACCATTCTTTGCCATCTGTCATGTGGTCGTACTGTTATATGTTAGAACATTTGGCAGAAGGTTGTTTCTAATCTAAGCATGTTGTTTAAAGGAAACAAATAGCCATGGAAGCCTGTTGAATATTCATAAACTGGATATTTCATGAATTAAAGTAATACTTCTATTGATGTAGGAGGTTTAAAATCATGTATTTTTCCTTACTGAGCTTGTGGCAGAATAAGACAAACGTATAGATACACACCAGTCGAGGGGAGTATCACAGAAAGTTGACCAGCTGCCTTTTGTAGAAGGGCTTCTTCAGACTGTCAATCCTCCTGTCACATCAAGAACAAACATCTTGCTCCACTATTGGTTATTACAACAATCATGTTCAAATTGTTTCCAGGGACAAACATTTTGACACATTTTCTTATTTAAATAAAAAGCTTAAAACATAATACCATGAGACCATTAAAGTGTTTTTGATTCCTCACACTAAATTTCTCCGGGGCACACTATCTTAGGAGGGCATTTGGACATTCAAGAATAATAACAGCAAGGAATCACTAAGCCTCTTGGCTTTCTGGTTGTATTAAATCAGAGTATTAGGACAGTTGCAGCCTTCGACCTTTGACTTTGCAACAAGTCTACAGCCTATTTTAAAGCTCTGGTATGGTATTACTCACTACTACATGTGAAAGCCAGATGCTAAAGGTTTCCATCCATGAATTACAGGAAAGCACACTTTATACACTTCCTGCCAGCTAACTTGAATAATCTCCTCTTGTGTGTGGGTAATTCTTTTATTTACATCATTCCAAACTTACCTGTCTTTGCACAACTAATGCACATCCCTCTGTCATGCTAGCATCACTACTGGTAACCTTTGACCCGGCCTGTACCTTCCTTCTAACCTGAAATGAACCAGCTCCTCCTTCCCTAACTATGACCCAAAAGTGCTAGTTGGTGCTCTCTACAACTTTGGAAATCTGGAAATATTTCACCTTCCTGTTCGTCTAAGGGAAGTTAATTCTTGTGGATTACATTCGTAAATATCCAAACCAGGTGAGTTTTGGGAAGATTGTGGCAGCAGTCATGTGGCATCACTACGTACTGTTGGTGTTCCCAGCTATGGCCATCGTTGTTTGTTATTTTGGTTCTGGTTTAAACCCTTATGAGGTGAAAGCAAATTTGCTTAAAAACATCCCTAATAATAGGAACTTTGATTGCACAGTAGTTTCATGTAGGATCCAGATTTTAGCAGTCTACATGCAGTCTACTACATGCATCAGAACAAGTCCTAGGCTGGACTGACTTTGATTAAAAAATTTTCAATCATGTTTCTACTGGGAATTACTCGTTAATTAGTGAATGATTTGTTCATGAGAAACTGAGCACTGTATTGACTTACTAACTAGTGAATTAATCCCAATAGTAGAAGCTACATAGAATCAGCAAAACAAACTGCCAGTGTTAGCTCTTTGTCTACTTTCCAGAAAACTGTACATGTAGCTAACCAAACAGAGTCGAATCTGTCAGTGTATGTCACACCAAACTGTCACCATCTTGTTTCTCCACAAAAGGGAATTACCCATCTTCATGGCTGCATGGGCTGAGACTAAACTTCTGCAGAAGTGTTCCCCAGTGGTACTTATATGTGACTGCTACTGTGTTTTAGGATGTACATGTGTCTATTAATCGATCCGTGTGTCTGCGTCAAGTGTGAAATCTGTTAATGAGGACTGCATTTTTGTAATAATGTGTGAAAGACACAGTTATGGACCATGATTGTCATTTCTATGTTAATAGTTAACAGTCAAGACTCATGTTGGCGTTTATTGACTGTAGTATCAGTACAGTGTACCAGTGGTACTATACTGCTGATCAGTGCAGTATGTTTCACGGTGGTGAGGCCAAGCCACCTTCACTTTGGGAAATTTGTATGTTTGTGCGTATGTTATACATACCTGCCATTGCAGAAGGAATCTGATCATCATATTTAAGGTGGTATTGTACAGTCGCAGAAGTCAACGAAATGTTAGATTTTTTTTCCAAGTCCACCTGATGGATTCCCATTTCCTGACTGCCCCTCCTACTACTCCTGCCCCCTCCTCATCTCTTCTGCAATACAAACTGTAGATAGCAGAGTACAACCAACAGTTGACAAACTGACAAACAAAGAGGGTAAATAGATATTAAAATGTGCTTGAGTTTAATAAGGAGAACAATGATGCACCTTTTGCCATACTGAAGAAACATCTGCGAGGATAGATCTGAGATCACAGTGGGATGTGCTTCAGTAGCTTACATCATACTGTTTGGCATTTAAGTGGTGTATATGTTATTATGATAACATTTAAAATGCAGCACAGTTTCACTCGGGGTCACCTCATCAGAACAGTTCCGAGATTTACATCACTTGCCTCATTGCAGTTGCCAGTCGGTGGCAGCATTCAGCGGAATGTGAATGGACACATCTGCCCTGATGTAGTTCGACAGAATGAACATGTGTTAATGTTACTTTTCAGATTATCCTCGGTCGACCTCTTGGCTCTCCAGGCTATCATTAGGACATGCTTTTTCAGTCGGGCATTTCCTTGACCTATCGCTGTGCCCCCTTTTTTCTTTTTAAAGGAATAAAAATTTGTGAAGTTCAGTGACCAGTACACCATGTACACTAGTATCTGCTGTGCAGTCGAGCAAGCCATCCGTAGCAAGCATAGAGTAGCTGCAAGGATAAAGTCATTGATTTATTTCAATTTCTGTTTTCCAAGTATTGATTACATAAATAGCTGGAGCATGTCAAGTTTAATTACCAAAGAAATCAATGAAATAAAAAAAAAAAAAAATAGTACAGCACACTGTAGAGATCAGTCAGTATGTACTTTGTAGTCACGAATACGGTAGAAATGGCGGTGCAACCCACTACTGTCATAATGTTTGGGAGTCATTTTGAAATCACTTTGTAGCTGCAGGCTGCCAGCAGTATCAATCTGTAGAGATGATGTGTGCATTCCACTCTAGTCAGAATGTTTGGAAGTGATTTTGAAATCTCTTTGTATTCATACAGACTACCAGCAGTATTAATTTGTGTCACTGCATGTGTGTATGAACAACCAACATGCTCAGGTCATTAACTTTTCAAGGAATAGAAAATCTGCATTCACTTTGTACACATGTACTTTTGTAGCCCTTGCAATGCTTACACTAATGCAATTTATTTGACCTTGCTCAAAGTGCACTCGAAATCAATTCTGACACTGCACCCTCCAAACCTGGGCTCACCCTCGTTACTTTTTTGCTCAGTCTGATACAACGTGTCAGTATTTTGTGCAAGGTGTATTTAAGTCATTCGTGAGTGCCCACAATAATGAGTCGTGGGGAAACATTGGTGCCAGCATCTCGGATCCACCTTTACTGGACTCTGTACAGTATTTGCCGAATAGCATGTGAAGACATCACTTGTTCAGAGTATGTATTAAGTACACTTGAAACACAATGAAACACTTCCTGAAAGCTACCTTCATTTCCTTTATGTGAAAATATGCACCTTTTTATCAAAGAAAAATACCAAAAGTTCATTTCATGCATTGTATTTTGATATGTTAGTGCCATATTTCCTCAACAATTTGCTTTAAGAAAGTTTGGACCTTGCCCTAACTTATTGTGTGACCAAAAAATTTCCTTAAAGGTGTAGTATGAGTTGTTCCAGCTTTGAATTGGAATATTTTTCGATAGGCATGATGTGGTAGAATCTTGTTTTGTGAAAACCCCATTTTTGCTGTCAGTTGTAAGGGATATTTGATTTTAAAGATAGATAGTGGCCCCATACTGACAGATACAATATCATCATTTAATATTCTGTAGAGTAATGTTAATGTACTGAATCATTTCAATAGTTGTCAAAGATCAGTTTCCACATGTTTACAGTTTCATCTTCAAGTACAGTAACTGTTTATATGGAAACTGAGATGGTGTTGTATGATCACTAAGTCCTGAGGCCATTGCATGTGCCATGTGGTGCCTTGCTTGGACCATTGCCTTCTATTGTCAATGTGGTCCAAAGGTTTGTAAGTTTTCTGAAGTTAAATGTTTGTGGCAGATTTGTTCACCTTGTGCTTCATCTCGATCAGACGATCGTTTGCTCTTTGATTTCAGTCTCGTTTGGCACTAAGGAGTTACATATTTCTGCCTTTTTTATCATCAACTCAGATCGGCGGTTTGGCCGGGGCTGGTATCGATAGGACGGCACTTGAAGCTTATGATGATCCCAAACTTCAGTTCTCCAGGGATCAGCTCAACTATGTGGATGAGATAGGATCAGGATGGTTTGGAAAGGTACCGTTGTTTATGTGCAAAGATCCTTCTTGTAGCTGTTGACCTCAGTCAATCCTCAGATTAATTAAGGCAATGAAGTCCCCTGTAGAATATTCACGCCATCTCTTCCCTGAGCTTACCAAATGGTGAAAGTTTGTTACACTGCTTCCACAAAACATATATCAGAGCGTGCTATGCTCACTGAGATTAAGCAAGGACTGTTTTTTTTTGCTGAAATGGCAATCATTTGAAGAAAAAAAGACATGATTTGGAACCATAATTTATCTGTCTGGAGTGTTCGTATCTTTGCTCTTAGCTGTAGATCTGTCCTTGAATTCAGTTAGTGTGCTTAGTGATGATCTAAGAATATCACTGATCTAAGTATATCTTTAATACTAATAATGGATTCATTTCACTTTATGTTAAGACTTGTTTAAATAACAATTGCCATACCAGTGACTTATCTTGAACTGAAAGTTTATCAGCAACTTCTCTGAGAGACACAATTTACAGTATTGTGATGTCATCAGTGATCTCATGGTAGAAAATCAATCTCTCTGCAAAGTGTTCCAGTAAGAGACGAGGTCTATAGGAATTAATATGCAAGAGACGATGTGGTTTATGTGAACCACTTACTAATAAATCTGAAGGTTTAGTAAGTTCACAGGCAATCAGGAAAACTGAGCTTAGGTTTGTTATAGTGAGAAAGGCCGTAGGATATGAAGGACAGAAAAAGAAAAGACAATGAAGAAAGGGAAAAAAATGCTTCAATATGATTCAAGAGGTTTGTAATCAGTGAACAGATCATCTTCAGATTTTGTCCTCATTTCAAAGGCCCTGAGAGGAGAGGCTCACCAGATTTACTCCGGGATGAGACAAACCAGAGTGGTGGTGAAACAACTCCGAGATTCTGCGACCCCTGACGAGCAGGTCATGTTTGTGAAGGAAGTCCAGCCTTACAGGTAAATGTATGAAATATGACCTTAAATCATCTGTCATTTGAATGACCCTTGAGTGTGGTTTGATGGTGAAGCAAAGGCCTTCATCAGCACAAGTTCCTATTAAGACTTGGCATGATTACTATATAGTAGAGCTGATACTTGTATCTTACTGTGGTCTAAGGAATGGTGCTCTATTTTGAAATTATCAAATCAAGGGTACAGATGTCTTTGTATTGTGATTGTAATCAGGATGAGGCTAAAAGCTTGAAATATTACACTTTCAGATTTTTGTATCATTATTGGTACTCAGAATATGAAGTGGCACACGTCAAGAACGCAGTATGTTGTTATGATGCTCAGTAATGCATCTTGATTGTTCCCTCTACTGATAGTGGTACTAACTAATACTACTGGGTCACATCGTCATTTTTGTATTTGTGGTACTCTGTTCTACAGTTTGTACTCAATGCTATAAATGTATCTGATTGAGTACTCAGAAGTCTTCATTGTACTAAGTACAGTAGTGTTACCGAGTGTAGTTGAATAGTGTTACTAGTCAGTTATTTTTAGAGAGCTAACAACAGCAAATGTCAACAAACCTGTACAGTCAGTTTTACTTGACAGAAAATCTCATCTTTATGCTGTCTCACCCATTTGTGTGTCAGATCTTGTTAATTCTTTGGTGAGTAAGATGCCTTGTGGCTGTCAGGGTTACTTTCTGCTCTCTAGCTCAAATCTTGAATCAACCTGAGGTAAATTGTCGCAGCATTTTTCTCTGATCCTGTTATCCCCAGTCGGTTTACAGCAATTTCCATCGAACAGATGAAATTTGTCAGTCGTAACCCTGAATGTCATGTTTCCCTCTGTTTTGTGATACCTCCCAAAACAATTACCGAAGATTTTATCACCACCATCGCAATCGTTTTCATCTCAAGGTAGATTTCAAGTATATACAGCTGATCCTGCTATCTGTTTGCATCATCAGAATAAACGTTTGAAGGAATTCTTTCAGGAGACTTTTCACAAATCTGTTGCATTCGAAATGTTGGGGCCATTTCTGTGGCTGAAGAAACAATGGACAGCTAGGGTTGCAAGAAAGCCGCTATAGACTGCAGAAATATTGCGTGATGTCAGGACTGCTAAGTTCTGTTAATCTGCAATATTTAATTGTAACCCCCCCACCCAAGTCCACTACATGCAACATTTCATCCCCCCTTCTCCCTAGTAGGTAATAGTCAAAAGTATCTCAGGTGACTCACACGGCTTAGGTGTTGTTGTTATGTTATATAACAGTACATTTTTATGGATTGTTTGGAAGTGAACACTTTCTGTAAATTTGTGTTCTGTAGGAGAATGAGGTCTACTTATGGATACATACAGTTTGCACTACAACTTAAAAAGAAAAGTTTTTTCATTCCTTGGTTGTATTGTAAATGGATTGGAAGGAACATGTGCGTCTTCGTGTGCTAATTTATTGAGCTTTCTCTGCTGTGCTGCAAAAAATGTGAAATACATTGTGACAAGAAATGCTCCTTAGTTTATACAGGGTTAAAACCTTGAAATATTGTAAATATTTCAAATAGTTCACCCTCTGCTTGATCAAAGTCATTCCATTCATTCTCTCTTTGGAATGAAACGGTTTTTTTTTTTCAGTGTAGCTGTGACTGTCGGAGTAACATCAAATGTTGCATGAACCATACATATCTGGACAAGACCTGCAACCAGAATTTGATTCTGTCGACCGACAGCTATCTTTTGTTAAATATATTACCTAGAAGTATGGATGGTACTTTGTGAGGTATCATATTAGCTATGGCATTGTTCATGACTATGAGGGGCACCCTATCTCACCTTTCCACATGCTTTAACTTATCCTCTAGTAAAGAAACAACTCTGAAGTAACACTTACAGATTCTTATTGTAACTATTAAAGACAGTTGCAACTTTCTCTTCAGGTTCACTGATTGTGTTCTGCACAGGATACTCACAGGCCTTCAGTTTATGTTTCTATCCCATCTGCCTGTCAATTTGTATCATCTAAGTACTGTTTCCAAAGAAAAATGACAGCTTGAAACTTGTATTGCAAAATGCAGATTATGCATTATATTTCACGTGGTGCTTCACACTCAATTGAATTTTATAGTGTGCATTCTTATCATACATTACTACTGTAACTTTGTTTCCCAAGGTCCAAGTCTACTTTGCTGACAAGATTCTGGGCTGAGCCAATAGTGTTGCTCATTTTATTAACCAATTGGTCTGCTAGGATGTGAACATCAAAATGAAATTCTACATGCATGCCATTGCCAAAAATGCTCTCTTTCCATGTATCATTAGCAATCTCAAATCATCCGCCCGTCCTAGAAACCAAAAGGGAACTGACTGCTCCAGCAATGAATTGTGGGATCACCACTTGAGACTTTGGGAGGAGGCAGAACAAAGTCAAAGCAGTGGTTTCCATGACATTACCGTTTCTTTCCATTGTCAGAGATAGTTACAAAGTAAATACAGATGGGTTTTGAAATGTTATTCAAGAGAGACTGGAGATTGGACAGATACAGCATCAAGACCTCGAGCTTTCAAAGATTGTTATTTATGAAAAACATCCAGAGAAGCGACCAGTATTTCAAAGACACTAGACGTTAAACTTTTGTTTTACTTGATTTTTCTCCTGTTTTTTCTCCTGACTCATTTTGCTTGAAAAGGAGCGGAGTTTTTTAAAGTTTTGTGCAAAGTCACTTACAGCAATGACAAGCATTCGTTGACCCTGTCAGTGGGCCTCTTTACAGAAGCCATGTGGGAGACAACTTGTCCTCAGAGATCTGTTTGTTACGGTTTCCAATTCACCGTTAAGTGTCCTGGAGAGGGGATGAATTCACTGTCAAATTTTATGCCACTTTTCAAACTTGACATGATTGGTAGCGATTTCTGAGTATATTCCACCTTTCAGCAGAGATCTTGCCAAGAGTTTGAGGTTAAAAAAAAATCTCAAGTCTAAGGAAGATGGTCACGCAAAAAGAAAAAGGTAGAAAACCTTTTTCATTGATTCTTTAAATGTTTGATTTTGTAATCACGGAAAATAAAATGTTTAATAATAAAGAAGGCAAAGATCTGCTAAGGAAGATGTGCATATCGTTATCGATGTTTTGATTTTTAGAATACAAAGTGATGTCCTGTTTAGAACATTTCTGTAGGGATGGCAATGGTTCCATACTCCAAGATAATCCCATCAATGCTTTAAGAGGATCTGCCGCTTTCATGTTTCGTGTGCTTCTCTACAATGTATGAGAAAATGAAGCAAAAACATCAAAACATAAGTTTAAGGTGCTTCATACATGCTCATGTCTTTAACAATAATCACTGTAGTCCTGTATCTAAAGAGCAGAAAAAATGGCTCCATTTTGTATCAAGTAGAAGTTTTACAAAATAGTTGACACTTCCTACTGTAGAACAGGGTCAAGGAAAAGAGAATAGATGCCGGAAGTTGCCCTTTTCAAGTAGACAAATTTAATTCATCAAAACATTTTACACATCACACTCATAATTGTACTTTAATATACTGGAGACATGACAGTGGTGAGGGCATGGTAAGGTGTTGCCAAGGAAACAGGACGTGTTTACATCCATATGCATTTTCAGTCTCTGTAAGAGATGAAGCTTGCCAACTTGTGAGGTTGAGACAACCCAGTCCTGTGTTTGTTATTGTAGCAAATGCTCTGAAGTGTCAAGGATCTTGATATTTAAGTGTGATTGATGTCTGATTAGTGTTTCGATGCAGTGGCAGTCTCGGCGTGCTTTTGTCGCCCGTTTCCACTCATGTTCCCGAAACTTCAGAGAATTTACGACGGGATCCCAATTTGGCAAGGGTCATACCTGACAGGAGCACTTGTCATCATCCGATGGTCTTGGCCCAAAGTAATAGCATAAGACATTCTGGATCTCTTCAGCGGAACCTGATTAAGCTGAACATTTGCTGGACTCATCATCATCATGCTCATGTGTTTTTTGCTCTGCTTAACATTTTTCATAGTCTTGTTTGTTACCTTCATGACCTCAAGATGCCGGTAGACATTGTAACCGGTCGTGTGAGATCGGTTACATGCTGCACTTGAGAGACGATGACAGACTTTGTACTTTCCACTCTAAGACTGGCAGATACTGCCACTTGACTGAAGTGTTGTGAAGTTTCCTGGAGTATTACCTCATGCTTTTTTTTCCATAACTAAGGAAGCTAGTTTTTTAGGCAAAGTTTAATTTGTGTCTTTTCCAAGCTTAATTTTTTCTTTATAACTTTTTTAATTTTTGTTTCTTTTACTGTCTCAAGTTTGTTGTTCCTCTTTGCTGCCTCTTTAGATTCATTCCTCTTCACTGCAGCTGGTTGTTTGTGGATACACTTATATCTTTAATCATGATGAATTTCATGATCTGAGTTTACATATCTGCTTAAAAAAAAAAAAAAACAGCAAAATAACTTCCTCTCTTGACAACAGCTGCACTCAGAGTTGTCGGTTTTTGTTTCTTTGAGATAATCCTGGAATGAAAACTTTGAAATTGCACAAATGTTAGTTGCAATATTTATATTGTATCTGTTTCATTGTAGAGGTGATGGACAGGATACTCCCAGCAATAATCAACATGTAATCAAGAATACATGGATTCAAAAACTGAATGACTTCTACCAATATGCTTTATACTTTTATCCCCTCCAGAAATAGCATGAGGGTATCAATACACCCCAGTTGTCTAATTAAATATTATCAGACTAGAAACAGACTTTTTTAAGTTGGTTCACAAAATTCAGTTATTACTCGTGTGTTGATGTTAAATGGTCAAATTAAGGGATTCTGAAGATCCGACAGAAAATAAATCAGCAATTATAGGGGGTCATTAATTATCAAAATCACTTACTGCAACTCTGTGACCAGGCACTTTTTACCTTAAAGTATTAACAATAGAAAACAGCTGTTCATTAAGAGCAATTTTCAGTAACCATAGAAACAGACATATTGCTAGTGAGGCTCATCAGGAGTATTGATATGCAGTGATTTCCTTCAAAGATGTCATGAAATAAATAATATCAACTTTCAGGTTTTGGAAGGTTAGGTGTCTGATTTGTCTACTATCTTATTTTTTTTTTTCTATCTTTACATTTCCTCTGCTTGTGTTTTATCTTTCAAAATTTTGCTTCATGTCATAATTCAGCTTCATCCCTGTCTCTGTTTTGTAGAAAATGACTGGTTTTTTTTATCTTCTATCAACTCCATTTGAAATTCTCATCTAGCATTTGTGTTCTCTCACTTTGAAGATTGGAGGCAGCTGTGCAGTAAGTGGCAGAGTTTGTACATGTGTGGATGTGCTCCACAAGCTGTTAAATAGGAGATCTCTAGAAGTAAGCCTTGCTAAAACGTCAACCATGGTACACATCAGCATCGGTCAATTAATGTCCTTTATCATTGGATGCCTTCTACAGGGGTCGATGATAGTTGAAGACCAATAGATGATCGCAGTATGAATACCTTGAAAACGTATTTAAAACAGCAAAAATAGGACGCGAATTTCTAACTGTGTGTTCAGTATAAGTGAGTCGATGACCTCACCAATTTTTTTTTTTTAATGAAGATCAAAGGACAGTTGAATTGAACAAAGGCAGCAAAACAAGAACATAAGATGGCTCACTGATTACAAGTAGACACTACGTAGGTTCCTTATGAGGGCCCCACATGTATACAAGATGAGCATCATATCAGGTATTTCTTAGCTATAATACAATAGTTTATGGCCTGGTTTATCATGGCATCTCCAATTTCCATATGCTAAACATGTTGATTTTGAGCTACTAGGGGGTGGAAGTTTTGAAGCTTTTGATTCCACCATGTTGAAAAGGTTATCAGAGGAAACTTCTCGTCATTCCGGCGTTCGTTCTTAAAATAGTCTATAATATCCTCTCCCAGAATCTTGACTTTCCCTTTGTCTGTTCTCTAAATTCTACTTCTTTGAAATCCGACTGATGTGAATGATGATGAGATCCAAAACCTGCCCCAAAAAGAATCCCTCAAAAAAGAATCCCTCACACTCACGTTCTTCACTTTCCTCTAAAATGAGCTTTTCCTGCAGATCATCTTGTGCTGGTGTTGGTACCTTTAAACTGTGATGCTTCTGCACATTGCCCTTGGTGAGAAAGTGAACTGTACCATGGCCGTGGAGTTAAAAAAATTAGATGAAAATTTGCAGAAAGCGATATGCAGAATAAGTGTCATCTCACGGCAGAGATATTGCACAACGTTTGCTACAATAAATTTCAGAACAAGGACTGAAGGTCTGACTTTTTCCTCTTGGTACCTCATTTCTCTTGCCTTCTCGTCCTTTTCACTGGCAACAGCTCTGGGTTTCCACCACATTTGCCGTAAATTAGTCTTTGTCAGTGACGCTCTCGAAAGCTCTTGTAACGTTCATTTCGCTTGTGGTTGTTCTGTGTCATGTCAAAAGTAACAGTCTGCATCTCATCCTTCATTCAAGGAAAGTGAGACCAGAAGAAAAAAAAAATATATATATATATATATTGTTACAAATGGAAGTTCCACCTCTTTCGAAATTGCGCTTATCTGCAAAAGTCTGCTCGTAATTGGCTTGGTGGTTACTGCCATGTTTTGTTACATTACATGGTAGCTTTCATTTATCATCACTGTCGGGCGTTATTGTCATTCGTTGTTTCTGTTGGTTGTAATTATCATGTTCGGTAATGTAGTTGTCATGTTTTGCAGCGTTCACTTGTGATGATCACGTTCATTACATCCAGTTGTCTTTGTCATGGTTTATCACATTCAGTTGTTGTCGGTGTCATATTAATTTATAATTGTGTTTGTTACATTTTATTGTAGTTGTCATATGTAATACAGTTATGTTGTAGTTATCATGTTTTGCTACACTCCCGTATAATTAACATGTTCATTACATTCAGCTATAGGCGGTGTTATCTGTTACTCCATCCATATTAATCATGTTTTGTGCATTTAATTGTAGTAGTCTTTTCTCGTTACTTTCTCTTTTAATTTCCTGTGCATTAAAGTAGTTGTGTTTGTGGATGAAGTTGAAGTTTGTTTGAAACCCTGTTAATGATTTTCTGGATAATAATATCTGCCTGCCTAAAGTTTGTCAGATCTATGGATAATATGTTGGCAGCACCAAGCACAGAGTGAATGCAGTATTCTGTCAAGTTAAAAATTGACCAATAACTTATTCACAACTTGGGGAGAAGCAGGAGGACATGTGTTCCTCTCAGATGCAGGTATAAACATCTACAAACATATGATCACTCTACTTGTCATATTGACTGACACACAAGGCCCTATGCTCGGTGACAAGGGTTCGTCCACGTCGTTGCAGTTCGACTGATATTTGTATTAAACTTTGGGATTGTAACTCTGTTATTGTAACTAATTCAAGGACATGTTCGATGGTTTAGTCTGAAGTATCCGTCGATGATATTCGATATGTCTGTGATCTTTCTGGCCTTACATCTGTCTCATTTACATCTCAGAGTTTGGTTTGCCTTGTCACAGAGATTGGTGATTCTTATCGGATCTCAAGTCGATGGCAGAAAATGTCTTTGGGAAGATTGACATCAAATTTTCTTTCCCTGTGGTTTTGTTCTTCAGTTATGAGGTTTTCCTCGCCATTTCAATTTCATTGCTTGCATCATTGTGATGGTGGCTGAAAGAGAACCTGCCTGGAAAAGGGGGTTGAGCAAAAAGGACAAGGGTTCTTTGAGTGGATATCGTGATATGAGGTTATGTTGGAAGGTAGATTTTGTTGAGTGTAAATACATATTTATCTCCATTTTTGACATTTTGTAAAGATCGGCTGATGAGTGATGTTTCACTTTTCCTCTTCATGACACCTGACTGGTCCCTGATGCTTATTTGACATGCCTTCTTGCAAGTGTTCTTCTCGTCTTGATGGGGTGTTCCTCTTTTTTCAAATTCATGGAAGTTTGGTCAGTTGTCATGCTAAAACAGGTGAAAACAAAGCTTGTTCATCCTACATCAGTCATCTTGCCTCTCTTTAAAGTAGAATGGTATCCAGGACAGAAAGCATCCTACTGGTGCACTTGTTACAAACAGAGCTGTCCTCATTTTGTGTATTTGTTTGTTTCAGGTCATTCACCCTCCTCCTTCATATCGTGATGGAAGTTAGCCAAGCAGCCACTAGTTTATTCTCAGATTTAAATGCAGAATTATTTGCAATGAACACAGCAGATATGTTGTTCCCTGCAGAAGCCCCTCTCTTACACCACATCCACTCTGTGTTCTAAATGCATTGATTTCAGTTTTGTCCACTGTCTAAGTTGTTTGTTTGTTTGTTTTATTCATCGCCATATATACAACAGTGCATAACAAGATGATACAAACTTGTCATAAAGGGAAGTAAAGAGGAGAAAAAGTAGATTTCACTATGCAAAACAAAAACACAAAAGAAGGAAAAGGAGAGAGAAGAAGTTAAGAATAATTTTATATGAGCCTCTCGCCCCCCCCAAAAAAACAAAAAATGGAATAAAAGTCAATTTCAGAGCAATGAATGCCCATCAAAGAAATTCAGTTGAGTGTAGCGGTGGTACAACTCATTAAATCATCACAGTTAGCTGTTTGTATCTATTCTTGGGTTTATGCTTGATGAGCAAAATTGACATGGTATGAAATTCCTTGTTCTTCTTAACTTGAATTGGGTATCTTGATGTTTATGTCTCCAGGGAGGTGAACCATCCCAATGTTCTGATGTTGCTGGGACAGTGTCTGGAGACATCTCCTCTGCTCCTGATCATGGAGTATGCACCCAATGTAAGTATGCAGTGATGTCATCATAGACATATAGGAGTATGGGAACACTTTTTTCAGGTTGGAGGGGGGGGGGGGGCAACAAAGGTAATGGCTGATTTTCAACTCTGTGATGAAAGTTTACTTGAAACACAAAAATTCTTGTGCTGTGAGAATATGAAGCTCTGGATATGTCCACTTACAGGTTACTTCCAAGTGGATCTGTAGAAATAGCGATTAAAGTATTACACTGAATGACTAGTATATAGTTGCCCACTTACAGTATTACAATAAATGACCAACATAGGTTGCAATTTGTTGGAAAAATGGTAAATATTCAATCTGGCAAGCAATTAATCCCCCCCCCCCTCCCTTACTGTGTGTATATCATCAATATCCATCTAATTAGTAAGTCTATTAATTCATTCTTTTGGGGTTTTTTTTTCTTGTCTTTTAATGGTCATTTCTTGTCAAAGATGCTTTTGCAGTCTTTAAGTGTGTCACATGGCAGACCATAGTTTGTCTTCCATTGGGTAGGTTGGTGCAGCACAAGTCTAATCATATGAATCTGAAATATTTGTAGGCATCAAAGCAATCTCTTATTTTCCTGTGAATTTTGTTAAATTAATTTGTTTCCTCTGTCTTCCGATTTTGAGCATGCTTAAAACTTTCTTATTGGTCATCGAGGTGATTGTATATTGAGGTATATGATTTCCTTCTACTTCTGACATCATATACCTCCATATTCTTTCTGTGTTTTTGTCAAAGCTGTAAGACTGTTCCAAGCAATCAAGAGAGAAGTTATTAATTAAATTGCCAATCTCCTGACTGACTGTAAACCTTGCAATCTGTCTTGTAAACTTTGCCAAAATGCCATTGATTGTACTTTAGTGCAGTGTGGGTTGTACTTGTAAACAATTTCCTAGACCTTCTCCCATCGCAAGTAATAGACCCTCTCCTGGTTTTAAAGCCTGAGTGGGATTGCAATCATTGTCACTATCCATTTATTGATGTTGTTTCCTCGTGGTCGTCAAAGTGGGAAACGCTCGAGCTTTCAAAAGCAAAATGCAATGGACTATTAGAAAACATATTAAATGTTCTTAATGAGACATTCCCAGCATCTATAGAGCTAGATTATTGTGAATTCCTTGGCTGATTGGAGGAAGAAAGTTCCTTTTCATTTGCCTAATGGGATTGTTTATACCATCACAGATTTTTTTTTTCATTTGATCTCATTAGACTTTTTGTGCTTCTGATTGTCACGGTGCAAATGTAGATTTATGGCAATGTTTTACGCTTGGAATCTTTATGCTCCAGAGGTGTAAGGTTTGTATCTACTTAAAGTGAAAGGAACTCTTCCTATTCCAGAGCCCAACATGCTGTCATTTGTCCCTCTACAAGTGATAAACTTCACTGTAAGTCTTGTGGATGGGAGATTCCAAAAAGAGCTCCATGTCACACAGAGGCATAGTATCATCTTCTTGGTAAATCAGAGAAACTCAAAACCATGTTCCTAGATGGAAAGCTTCAGATAGTACTTGCAGGCATTATGAATCGATTTTTATGACCCTCGCTGGATTATATGCCATCTTGAAATCTGATTGGTTTCTGAGAGTAATTGCTAAGCATGCAGAAGTACAAAATGTTTTTCCTTTTGGCATGTTTCCTCTGGGTGTGAGTGAAACATATCAAATGTCAAAAGTAAGGTGATATACATTATCTGACAAAAGGAATCCTCGTTTGCTGTTTGCACTCTCCAAAGTATGTAGAGCACCGTGCATGCAAATTATCCCTGAAGTGATCGGATCAGAGCACGATCGCTGAACGAAGTTTGCAATCATTTTTCTCCCCCGTTTCAATCTCAGAATCTGAAGGACAACAATTTGATAGTCTTATTAACTTTACGTCCGTCAACTCAATATCCCTCAACTCGGATATCCTTCAACTTGACAAGCATATTAAACCATTCATATTAGTAGTGACATGTGAGGCTGATGTTGCAGGTACACCGGCATTGACTCAAATACCTGGTGAACTTTCAAATGTTTCAGAAAAAACCTTGAAACTTCTTAGAACACAAGATGGCTGATTTATATCAGCTATAACTGGTTTGGAGGGTATCTAGTACTGTATGTCTAGCATGAACAAAGAGTATGCAATGGACTCTTGTGAATTGTATCTCTCTCTGCAATTAATTGCTTTGCGAGCAGTTTGGATGCAAAGTTTAGGCAGCTACAGGCAAAAGTAGGCGATGTAGATAAACTCTAATGAAAAACTGAGTGGGTACTGTAGTTTAAATTTACCGTATAATTTTGTACAGAAACATTCATCAGATAAATTTATTTGCGGAATACATTGGTGCAGTCGACAGTTTGTGCAAGTCAATCATGTTAAGAAAGAAAGCAGTCAACGTAGTCGTTTTGTGTGTCACTTTCACAGAGCAGAGAAAATTAGAGCTTCTGTTCTAGCATCATTGGTTAGATTAAATTGATAACCTCTTTCCATAGTTGCTAACTTCATTGATACATTTGTGTTGTGAGCACTTGCAAGGTATTTTCTTTCAAAAATGGAGTTTTTTTTTTTTTTAACCTGGTCGAAACAGTATTATTTTGATATTTTACAGTTTCTGCCTGCAAAGGTTCTTTTTGGCAAATTGCTATTGGTTCTCTGGTGATTGTGTGTACCGTGAGATAGCTGGGATGGGACAGATATTGTACGTACAGTAGCTGGGTAATCTCTTTGTTACCTGTTACATGGACTGAAAGTTCCTTTATTGACTATAACTGGAATGGGAACTCCCATACTATATACAGATCTTATGGGAAGTCCCTTATTGTAATCTGCTATATATGTCTCTCATCGGAGTCATTTGCAGTCATCTTCAGTTAACTTTGTACTCAGGTGTAACTAACTTTTTTATGGTAAAAGTTATCAAAAAAAAAACCTACCTACTTTTGCAAATAAATGTCAGCAATGCAGTTCCACACAATGCCTGGATTGGTTTTTGAACCTCACCATATTTTGAAAAGTTTTGTGTAGACATATTACATTTAGATTTACCTGTCGTTCAGTGACCTTCACTTAACTGGACTGACTGCATTGTCAGTACTTTGACCTGATGCATGAATTTCCCTTAGGTATTACATAGAACTTTCCATGTATAGGCAACTGTCATATTATATTTCAGCTTTCATGTGTCACAAGGGGGACCACTAAATCAGTGTGTGAAATGAGAAGTCTGCTTTGTTTAAAAAACAACATTCCATATTTGGTTCACTTGATGACTATAAATATATGTGTGTCTAAAAGTCCCAATCTGACCACAAACACCACTGTTTTAATTAAAATGGTTCTGATAGTATCAACTGAATTAACTTGCATTTTGTGTGGGAGAAAGTTTCCTCTGAGCTCTTGGGAGGGGGGGGGGGTAATGATGGTTTTGTTTTGGATATAATTGTATAGTATGGCTGCAGATATATGACTCCTTGTCTGCTTACTTCTTTATTTAGTATTATTTCATGTAACGGTCCACATAGTTTTTAAATTAATTTAAATGATTATCTTCTCCTTTATTTCCCTTCAGGGAGACTTGAAAGCTTTCCTGCAGAAGAACAAGGACAAAACTCAAAGCTTTGCACAAGATGACGTTCAACTAAAGATGGCAACGGATATCGTTTCTGGCCTGCTCTGGTTGCATCAGAAAGACTTTGTACACATGTGAGTCGCCTCTACAAATTGTCCATAAAAATGGCAAAAACACTTGTTCACTGTGTGTATAACGTAGGTTTCCTTTTTGTGGATTGAGGTGATAAAACAGCTCCTTCTTTGTAGTTGGGACTGCCATGTCAACACCCCTGAAGAAATCAAATATCATTTGCAATAAAGGGTATGAATGACTTGGTTCAGGGGTAATGTCCAATCAAGTTTCTTACTAAGGTAATTTCCACATTGACTTTATGCTTCATTTCATGTGTACAACATAGATGTAACAGTGTAGGTGCATTGTTAGCAACAGTGTGGGCACAGAGTTGGACACATAATCAATTTGTCAGATTGAGACAAACAATTATACACTTGACATGATCAAGTGATCAAGTTCCAGTTCTTTTCAGCTGCTTCCTACATTTTTCACAACTTTTCTTCATAATAACAGTAGCCAATTCTTCTGTTGTTACAATATATGTTAATATCATCACTCAATAGGTCAGATTGAGAAGGTGAACCTCATCTCCCAGTGATCCAGGGTGGTGCTTAATTGCGGAGAGAATTTTTCCTTTTTTGCTCCGATAATAATCGCAATTGATCATGCGGTGGTGTGCATGTGTGTGTGTATGTGTGTTTGTGATGCCTGCCTTGTAAACATGATAACTCAAGAAGGGAAGCTTGGACAGATCTGATATTCAGTACATGGGTGTACCACATTGAGCAGAAGAACCCTATTGTTATTGGTTGATGCCAAAGGTCTTTTGGGGTCAACAGCGGTCAAAATGTGAAAATTTTGTAAACACAATATCTCAAGAAGAAAAGTTGGAACAAATTTTATATTTTACATAGGGGGTCATACTGGGAACAAGACCCCTTGCAATTTTGGTGAAGGTCAAAGGTCATTTGAGGTCAACATTGATCAGATTGTGGAAAACCTTGTAAACTGGATATCTCAAGATGGAAAACTTGTCAAATCTCATATTTATAATGTAGGTACATATCACTGAGTATAAGAACTCTATTATTTTTAGTGGAGTAAAAAGGTCACTTAGGTCAACAATGGTCAAAATGTGATTATCTTGTTAAAATTTATCTTAAGGAAGGAAGCTTAGACAAATCTCACATGTTGTTTGTAGGTGTACCTCATTGAATACAAGACCCCTCTCAGTTTTGGTGGAAGCCAAAGATTATTTGAGGTCAACAGGAGTGAAATCGTGAAAACCCTACAAACACGAATCTCTAGAAGGAAAGCTCTGACAGATCTCATATATTTTTGTATGTGATTTCATTGAGCGTAGAAACCTATTGTTTTTAGTGGAGGTTCAGGGTCATTTGAGGTCAACAGTAGTCAAATTAGGAAAACATTTTAAACATGATATCTCAAGAAGGAGAGCTTGAACAATGAAAGTCATATACAGGTGTACCAGATTCAGAAGAAGGCACCATTCCAAAGATCTGTCCTGGGTTCAAAAGCCCAACATGAGATGCTTAGAGAGTTTTACATGTCCTGAATGTGAACATGTGAAGAGGTTAAATCACTCATGTTAGGAAGATAGTGCATTATTATTTCCTATTGAAATTTTCCAAAACAGATATCTATGTCTTATAGCAGAGAATACTGCTTGATGTACTTTAATCTTATTTTCTTTCAATTTGTGGAACATTTAAAGTTCATTTTCTCTGCCAAACAACCACTAAACATAGCTCTTACCTATTTTTCTAAGCCCTTATAGAATATTCCTGTTGCCAGAAACTCCCCGTCAAGATTAACAAAGTACTTTGTTTTTTTAGTCAAAGTAAACACTCCCTGGGGAGGCAGGACTGTTCCAGAGTACCTTTATTGATTTGCACAATCTCAGGTCTGTAAACACAATTTGATGTCACACTTTTTCTCTCAACTTGTGAATTACCTCCGTCATGACCACAATTGTCATCAATGCTGAGTGGATGACATTACTCATTCATATTAGCCCTTGGTAACATCAAACCCATCAGTGATACAGAATGTGGTTACCATTCTTGCATTTTGTTTTTCATTTTGGTATGTTCCCTTCTCTTCTCCACTGGGTTGGTTTTGTTTGTAAGTGAGATTGTGTGTGTATAAAAAAATGAGATATTGACAAGGAATCACAAAGTCATTTGACTTTTTGGTTAATCTGAATTATCTATGTATTTCAATTACCGTGGCGACACATGAACCATTTTCTAATACCACGAGCATCTGTCATTATAGTCAGTGTGGAGGAGTGTTTGCTATTACACCTATTCAAAAGTCACAACCCAACAACTTTCCCTGTGGTAAAGGTTCTCTAGTTCCACTTTTACGGTATTGTTTTTCTTTACACATATTATGTCATGTATACATTCTTAAATGTGTTAATTTCAAGAACATTACCTCATAGCTATAGATGCTTACCACAGAGGAGTACGCAGGTGTATATATGCTATTCATGTTGCTGGTACAGATAAGCTGCTTGCTGTTATTTTGTAAAAGTGATTGAAAAGCAAACTCACAAAATGTTGCTTTTGTGGTTGCCATTTTAATTTCTCTCCGCTGACGTGAGATAATTTTCTCGTGCATGACAAACAGTGAAGCATTATTAATGTAGCGTGGAATTATAAACTGATACCTAACATGGTATGGGATTATCAACTGAAAGGAGTTCAATTAATCATAAATGTCAGTTATACTCTAGTTTGTTGTTCGAAATTGTAGAAATAATATCTAACATGCTATGTGGATCAATTTGAGCTTGACATTTTTGTTGGGTCATGTCAGTTGTCCGACTACAATTTTTAGTCGATCCCCTCAAATGGTTAAGAGGTAAACACTTCCTCATAATCTAAAACTTTTTGCTACATGTCTATTTGATTTGGCCTCATGTATGTAGCACAGTGGCTCACCACCAGATCAATATTAAAACCTTTTTACCAACTTTGTGTTTTGTTTCAAAGCTAGTCATAACAAAATGATGCAGTATGTTCTCTGTGACATTTATTAGTTGGAATGGTAATAAACTTCTTCAAGGCAGCCATGACTTACAGACGTGTATAACCGCCAATTACAATCAACCTAGTGTAAATTTATTTTATTTGTGATAGCATTCACATGATATTAACAAAGAATTAGCAAACTTCTGAGATGAAATTGAAGTTGGTGATTACCTGATCTGCAGTCTTCAGTCTGCAGTGTGGTATTCTTACTCATAGGAAATGCTGCAAAGTTTATTTATTTGAAATTAACTCTATCACAAACAGACATAAGTATGACTTTTTTTTGCCTCCTGTTTGAAGTTTTGATATCCAGGCTTGACATGATTAATTATCGTCATAATTACAGGCAGGAAAGTGTTTGTTTACTTTGTGTTTGTATACTTCATTAGTTTGCTAATTTTAAAAACATAATTCCTCTGATACGGTCGTAAAAATATGGCCGTGCTGTACTCCTCTTTTGCCAATATATCAGAAATTCACTGTCAGCTTGTATCCAGAGTAGGCTGAGGAATTACAGATATTACTCTTTTTTTTTTTATCTTGCAGATGAACCATGTAGCCTCCCACAGAAATTGCTTGTTTTGGCATTTTTGAAATACCGTCCAAACAGTAATATATCAGATAATGTCATTTCATTTTCACGTCCTTCAAAAAGAAAAAAAAAGAATGTAAGCATAAATAAGCATTCTTTGGGAGGTTCTCAGATTCCGTCTATTCAGAGGTACTCTCTGTCATTGTGTGTTTGAAAGCTCAGCTTAGTCTACCGTCTATGTTACGAAATATACGAATCTGAAAAGGATATGTACATACAATTTATTATGATATGAATTTATTTCACAAAAATCCTATTGACTGTGGATTTTGTGAACCTATTCTGCTGTAAATTTTAGACCTATGTTGTAATTTCTTTTTATCACTTCCTTTCAACATTGCTTGTTTGAGTTTTCCTTTTGCCCAGTCATGGATACTTCTTTCACCTGTGGTTGCCTTGGTAACACTTGTAAAAAAACCTTTCTCAACCACGAAAACTTATGATTTCTACGTTCAATGTCGGTTGAAGGATGGTTTGCAGACATGTCAGACACAATTTATTGCCAGCAGACACGACAATGTCTCGAGTGCAGATTTATGTGAAAACTTTGTGCAGTCATGAAGCATTTTACTCCTATGTGGAAACTTGTGGAGTATTTTTGGCACCATGTCTAAAGTTGGCTGGGAAGGCCGCTGCAGCGGCTGGAAAGGCCGCTGCAGCTGCTGGGTGTTGCTAGGATAAATTTAGTAACAAAGAGTATGTGGCTGCAGTGGCTGCACTGGCTGCAGCCGCTTTCCGACACAAATGAGGGGACAGGATTTAGTGGCTGTAGTGGCCTCCCAGCCATAACTTTCACACTTCACATTAGGACATAACAATATTCAGTGGCCAGTGGCCGGAAGGCCAACTTTTGATACATGTGGTGCGGTACTGTATGTCCCTGTAACAACATACACAGCACGCGTACTTGTGGTTTGTCTGTGAAAACTTAAAAAACTGGTTGGAACTAGCTGCAAGCTCATGAATAAGAAACCAAGTTTCCTAGCATTTTGGTGTTGACAACAGTCTTAATTTTTGTGGTCAGTGTGTTTTGTGTTGTGTGCATGCATTGGTGTGTGTTTGTAATTTCTACCTTTTAAATAAGATATCCTGAAGGGAGAAATCTCATGTACTGTATATCTCATATTTTTTGTGTCGAGCAGAAGTAGCCTATTGTTTTGGGAAGGTGTGATCAGATGAGGGCATTTGAAGACATCAGAAGGCAAATTGTGAAAACCTAAATGTACAGCATCTCAAGAAATGAGGCATAGCATATTTAGTACAGTCCTTAGGTTTTGGTATGTAGGTGTTTCACAATGAGTGTAAGAAGTCTATTGTTTTGTTGGAGGTCAGAGGTCATTTGGACCCAGTAGTAGAGAAATTTCAGAGAGTATAAACACATATCTTCAGAAGAGAACCTTGGACCTGTGTCATGTAATATATATAGCAGGAGTAGTAACTTTAATGCGAGAGACCCATTGCCTCTCCTGGAGTTCAAAAGATTTGTTAAGATTCCCATAGATGAGATTTGGACTACTCCAGAATTTTGGAGATGTGTACCGGCAGTCTGAATAGTCGCTGAAGCAACTTGTGGTATTGGTTTTGATGACATAACCGCCACATACACATAGATAGCATTATTTTATACAGGGCCCAAATGGTGTTGGTCGGTTGGAGTCAGGCTTTTAGCTGATATTCTTAGTTGTCAGACTGGGCTTTGACTAATGTTGAAACATAAAAAAAGCTGTTCTAGATTGTAACATTATAGCTTATATTACACTTGCAAAAGAACATTTTAAGCACGAAAAAAGATTGTCATGAATGTTTTTTTTGTATAGTTCTTGCAATTCCACAGAAGTCACCCCTCCAAGAAAAGTGGAGTCGATTTGTCACCTCTGGTCATGAGCTCTGACGATTCTGACTTCAGTTTCGAATAACCTACCTAAGCCTTATGTCAGTCATGGCCAGTTTTGATATCCCCATAGTCAGTGTTTGACATCAACCATTGTTCAGTGAAAAAAAAAAGAAGCTTGCCAAGCAATTGCAACCACGTCAAGTTTGGGCACCCTCGTGTACACATATTTAGCTCCGTACCTCCTCATATCCTTGTACAGTTAGCGTGTATACTTCATGCGGACTTTAGAATGCAAAGAGCATCAGTTTTGCACGGGGGATCAACTCCTTTATTCAGAATTTGATCCGGAGATGGTGATCGCCCATTTGAAGAGGACCTGACCCTTCAAGGATGATCACAACAACTCACATTCTGATCACGAGAGAGATCATGTGACCCCAGAGAGATCATGTGACCCCAGAGAGATCATGTGACCCCAGAGAGATCATGTGACCCCAGAGAGATCATGTGACCCCAGTGAGATCATGTGACCCCAGAGTGCCAGTGTAGCAGTCTATGATTCTCTCAACCAGAATGCAATATTTGGCAGGGAAACTTTGTTTTGTCTACAGATGTATTGTGGTATACTGTACTTTTTAATTACTGCAGTGTTAGATGGTATGAGGGGAGATATGGGCACAGTATTTACAGTGTCACCCATATCTGTGTCTGACATGTAATAGTAATCACTCTCAGTATTAAGTTCATTTCACACAAACTTATTACTAATGCCAAAATCTCAAAGACCCATGTCCTTATCCTTCATCTTACCATGAAAACAGTAATTCAAGTGTATGTTTCTGAGTGGCAGATAAACTGTTAATAGAAGTTAGCTGACCAACAAAGCTATTTGGTAATTCATTGCCAGTGATGCTAAATAGTTATGAACAAAATTCATGGAAAGTACACTCAGAGTATTTGCCATAGCAGCAGCAATTGGTTTTTTGTTTCCTTTTAGTAGAAGTCAAATGCATATTTCAGATAAGACATACTGTATGTTTGGTGGATTGTGGTCAACAATGCATTCTTGCAATGCATCTACAATGCATCCCTGCATTTTGTCTATTTGTAATTGCATATGAACATGTTTACGGCAATTCGCTGAATCTTGGAACACTTTTAATGCTCTGGGAGTGCTGTTGGAAGTTTTGAGTGGAGAGCTTTAATTAGGGATGACATGTGACTTCATCTACTCTACACATGATCTTGTCCATCCTATCAATTGAGACACTTGCAATCAGTATTTTCTGTAACTCTGTTCTCACAACTGCCACATTGGCCCAACATTCCAGTTCTTTTTTTTTCTGTAACAAAGCATTCAGATCGATCACCAGAGACATTCCCTGTCCCCTCCAGTCCATCCATCGAAGGATAGGTTTAAATGCCTTCGTTTCTCTGTCAGGTGTAATGAGAGTGGTTGTGAAATTTCATCCTCTGTCTTCGTAAACATCCCCCGGTCGATATTTTTGAGCAGTCACGTTGGATTACACCTTGCCATTGAGTTTCAGATACCATTAGGAATGAAATGTTCGGTGTAGCCGAGCCAAACATGCCCAAGTGTTAGTATCATATTTTAGGTGTGCCACCAGTATCCATCTCAGTGGTACGTAACTCTCCCTGTTTGTTTTCAGATTTGGGGACATCTGTCGACTGGTTTTGATGGAAATCCTCCAAAGAGTGGCAAACATTATCTTAAAGCAGCCTGAAATTCTTAGAGTGAGATTCAAAATGTCTGCAAACTCTCACTGTCTCTATTTGAGGTGCATGTGTCAAACAGGAGGAGGAAAGCTGCATTATCGCTGAAATTCTCTCTCCCCCGCTCCAACAAAAAAAAAGGGCATTCCTGTATGCTGAACTTTGGTAAATGTGCTTTTTTGTGATAAATGTTTAATGCATCTGGAGCTTAATGGCTTATGAGATGTGTGAAATTCAGTTCTCTTGATTAGGAATCAACTACCTTTAACTGAGGAAAGTTTAATTTCAATTTCCTTTGGCTGTTGAACATGTATATGCCTTGTGGTAAATTTTTCACACACAGCCAAAGGCAGATGTGAAATCTACATCTTCATCCTCTCAAGTTGAAGATAAGAAATGGTTGATTCATTAGCTTTGTGCGCATAGAACATATTTATTTATTGCCATGGAGATAAGATTGCAACGTGAGGACAACAGATGCACCATTTCAAATAATTTATTATTTTTTTTTTATTTTTAGATGAAGGCTCTACTTTGGAGAGTAGCACTCTCAAGGTGAACCTTTAATTCAGCTGTTGAACTAGATGCTTGATACAACCCTAGTGTCTTCTGAGTTATTTGTTATAAGTATTGATTTTGCTGGTCAGTCGAAAACAAATAATTTTATTTGAACAAGGACATGTAACTGTGAGAAAGCAAGGACATCCTGCATGAATTATGTCAAAAAACTGACTTTACCTCTGAAAATTTCGGAAAAACATTTTGGAAACTCGACAGATGACTCAGGCAATTTAAGAGCTCAACCATAGCAGTGTCACTGTTCCTTTAAAAAGTCCAACTGTACTCCTGTTTCAAATTGTTTTATCCTCTGAACGTGTCTTAATGTGTAACTCACTTGACTGAGATCACCGATATGTACATTTGTCGGTTTTGAGCAAGTTTCTTCTACGATTGCTAATGCTCTGGGTGAAGTTAAATATACAAGGTGATGGAAAGTAATGACATGTTCCACTTGAATTAAATCCATCATCTTGTGAAGTGTCAGGTAATCCCAAAATGGGGGTAACAAATAAGCCTCAGGCATCGGATTTCGTCTCGAGATCATTCCGGAAGAGGCCCGGTTTTGTTCTAACCACGAAAATGGCAGGAGACTTCTGGTTAAATGCATATATGGCAATCCTTGAGGACAAAGCACAGATAGTGAACCCCCCACAGAGATCTTGTTGAATAGTTTCCCTGGATAGTTTTCATCCAACTTGTTGTTGAAGGTTTCAGAAAATGAGATTTTACCAGTAATTTTGCAAGTTTATGGTGCTTTTTTAAAACTGACATTATTAAATGTGGATTAGGACAATTCAGGAATACAGCAACTACAGTAGATGTAAATTGAAGTCGAAATTCTCCTTCAGAATAACAATCGACAACCTTAGACAAAATACCTTGGCACAAACTGCTCCCCCGTTTAATTTGGCTACAGGATTACTGTTCAAAGTGTACATTCACTCCTATAGTGCAACATTCTAAAGGGGCGCGGGGTTTCATGTTATCCTCTCACCTAAAATTCAGTATTATATAAGTCTGGCAAAGTGTCCCAACAATTTTGTCCAAGATTGTAGGTCCAGCATTGACTAAACAAAATATTTCAATACTGTACTGATTTTTTGGTAAATTTTTGTTTAAGTTCTGTCACATTTTTCCTAAAATTGTTTTCCTTACCTTTGAGTAAAAAAGTTCTACTAGATTTTGATAAATCATCAGCATTGTTACAGTGCTGAAATTAGTTCTACAAAGTATTTAAAGGTATTTTAATTGAATGCATATACACTGTGATTACATGTAGGTTTCAAAGGTCTTACCCGAACATCGTCCCATGGTTAGTGATGTACCTGAAAGCCACCATGTCGACCAAAGTTATGCCTGCCAGGTCTTATTCAAAAAAAAAGAAAGACAAAACACAAAAATTTCAAACTCCGCATTTGATCTTGCCGTGAAACTTACTTGGTGTTTTCATGCATCACACTTAATTGCACCAATAAACTGGCACACATCAATGACCCACAACGGCACATTGGCAAGAGTTGCCAGGACATAGAGAAAGCCGCCCGTTGTTATGACTTTGAGTATATTGTGTCATATGCTGGCTGGAGTTGGTGGGGGGATTGTTTTATTTAAAGTGATGTTAAAGATGAGTGTAAAATGAAAGATTCTCCTCTGGTCTTACTGTGCAAGGTGTAAGTAATGATAATTTCAGTATAATGCAAGGCAGTAGGTTGTCTCGTGAATAGTGAAGGAATCTGGACTTGCTCTGCGCATTATCACCGTCAGTTATGGAATTGGGTCTTGTCCCCGACAGTCAGAGGCAATAGACATATTCCTCTGCAGGGTAGGTATGTGTCCCTGTTGTTGGTCACTTTATGATTTTAGGCATGAAACAACCTGTAGGTTACTAAAATGTATCTCTTCTTTTGGCTCACACCTCTGTTCCTAGGTGACACATGGAGCACCTTCCTATCAATATGCCTCCTAATTTGAATTTGATCTACTGTCGATAATTTCTCTGGTTGCAATTATTGTGTTAAAAGGTCGTGTGACATCAAAAAGACATTTTGGACTGTCGGGTGCATTCAGTATTGAAAATATGAAAAATAGCCACAAATTCCATCAAAATCCATTAGAGATCGACCAACTTACAAATTAGTGTCTGACAGCTGTATGTATGGCTAAGTATGCAAATTTGTGATGTCAAGAGATGGACTCCTTTGATATGTCTTATGTTAATTCGTTGTTTGTGTAACCATTATTTTTGAGAATTTAAATGGGGAGGGTTTCATGTCAGAAGCATGCATGTTTTTTTCTTCAAAATATCGATGTCGCATTTCATTATTTTATTCGGCGTAGGCGATTCCTATTCATTGGCATTCACCTAGCAACATCATTTAAAGTCAACTTATTCGCTTGCAAGCTCAGAACAATGCTTTGATACCAAGTGTTTAGCCACTGATATTTTCAGAGAAGGTGAGCCAAAACTCGAAACACTGTTTAATTGACGTAAATGAACACATTTACTTTGTTAACAATGGATGGCATGCAAATGAACTAAGTGACAGAAGTCTAATATTTTGCCAACACCGGAAACATCGACCAGATTCAACTTCTGTGATTGGCGTTGTCAATCTCTTCAATTACAATTGAACTGTTTCTAACATATTCAGGACATCCTTACAAAGGAACATTAAATAATCTCAGAAGTATTGAGATTCAGTGGCTTTGCTGCTCTAGTTGCTAAGAGTGTAATCACAATTGCTTGTGATTACAATTGCTCACAACTTTCCTGCACCTTTAGTTGTTCGATATGTACTTTACATATGTGCAGCACCACAGAGCCTTTAACCTTCGGTGCATGCATGCCCACAAGGAATGCATCTGCAAATGATGTCAACTTTATTCTTTATGTAAATATATGGTTGTAGGTTGGTCATTTTCTATTGGCTGCCTCCTTTACACTGTGGTAAACATCAAACTAAAGAAAACAGAACGTACCAAAATTTGCAAATTTTGTACCTTGCAGCGTCAGTGAGAGACTATTTGGTTTTTCACTATTTGGGTGCTCTAATGTCAGAATATATAGATGTGTCTTAAAGGTCACAATCCTCAATAAATCATTCATATGGCATTTAGATCGTGAATGATATGTTTACAACTTAAAGAAATGAGACCATTTTTTTTTTCTCTACACCAGTAGTATATGGTCATTTTTATTTCAACACGAGTTTTCATCAACTTAAAGGAATTTTTATGTTATTAACCTTTATATCAACTGAAAGGGTTTTTCATATCTGATTTTGTTTTACTGACAGTTGATCACTTACGTATGCCATTGTATGCTAATAAGCTGTCAGGTGATGGATTTTGTTTATGGATGCTCCACATAATACAAACTTCTTCATTTTTAGTGCATTCCCCTTTAACAGCCATATCATCTCATGTTTCTACCGTTGAGACAAAAATTTAGAATATTGGACAACCAATGGCCGAGATATACAGTATGTCAAAGTATTCTACAGAGCATTATGATGGCACTATTTTGAAATCAATGCTCTCTGAGGGGACATCTCCCTTATAGACAAATGTAGAGACATTTTTTTCTTATTACATAATGGCAATTACCTACGTCCCTCAAGTTTTGGGGTTTTTTATTTATTGTATTAGGCATATTAGAAATGGCTAGTATTAAATGCCTGGCCTATTGCAAAGCTGGAAATGAAAATTATTGAGATCACAAATCAAAACTGTGAACTTTTCACATTTTGGAAAAATAATTCTTTATTCACTTTTTAAGAAAGTCCTTAGCAGCGCATAAGAAAATTTGATTCATGAAAAGCTCTGTTTCAGCATTCATATAACAGTGAAGTCATGCAGGTAACTGCCGGGAATCTGGAGGGAACAGGTCTTCAAAGTATTAAGTGCCTGGTCCTAGTCATGTCACCTGGACTATTAGTTAACAGAGCCCCATGTACTGTATGTAACTTCTGAGTTACTGTATTTAACTGCTAACTGCTGGGATTCTGGAGGTATTAGATCTTCAAAAGTATTGTTTGGTTCTGTTTACATATGACTGAGACTGTTAATGAAAGGAGGACGGGAAAGTTGAAGCAATTGCTAAACAGAAGCAGGTTACTAAAACTTATACCATTATCTAATTTTGTTAAACTGTCACCTGGGTTGAATTAAACTGTCATCTGCTTTTATTGAACATCGTTTTGTTTGTTTGAACATCAACTGGTTTCAATGTTAAACCATCATCCAATTTTTTGTCTTATCATTATTTGATTTACTTGAATCATCATCTGTTTTTATACCATCATCAGATTTTGATGTATCATTATCTGGTTTCCATGTACCATCATCAGGTGTTGATGTTATACCTACATCAGGTTTCATTTAACTATAGCCTGGGTCACACTAGCGCGATTCAACACACGATTCAATTTTCAACTAAACTTGCACAACTTGAATTGGGTTTACATTCATGAAGTTCCGAAATCAATTCCTCTTTCTCTCAAGAAATCCAGGATTAAGAGAAATTATGATGCTGTTTTATTCTGAACAACTTTTATGATCATCTCAATTTGCACTAATTTAGTAGAAAGTTGAATTGTGTATTGAATCGCTCTAGCGTGACCTGGGCTTATCACCTGGTTATGTTAAACCTTCATTTGGGATAATGACACTAATATGATTAATGCTACAAAATGTTTAATTAATTCAAGAACACAGTAAAGAAAAAATGTAATGTGTCATTTGTCAACAATATGCATTACTGCATACTGATAAGTAAATACAGGCTATGCAGAATATAATTTTTTTCTCAGTAAGTTCACTGCACTTCCAGTTGATAATCCAAGTATGAATGACAGGCTCCATATCAAATTAGTCGGAACCTGATCATTTTTCTTACAGAAAGCTGATTGACATTCACAGAAAAGCAATGTTAAAAGTGATGTTTAGTTCTGTCATATTTCCTCATGCCATCACCACAGTATCCAATCACAACAATGCCATGTTCTTCAGTACAACAGTCTTAATTAAAGTTCTCTTTAGGTGGTTCAAAACATGTCAAAGCTGTTACATATATCCTCAGAAAAGTGTTCCGTTGTGTTTAAAACTAGTTGTCATTGCATCACTGACAAAACCTTGAAAAAGTCCAATGGTTGATGGATAGTTGCAAGTAATCATATCAGAAAGTGCACAGTCGTTAATTGTGAGCTTTGCAATTATTTTCATATCAATATCCTGTGTACTGCTATGAGTAATCACATGCCTATTACTGTACCTTCATGTAAGTTGCTAAATCAGCAAAAATGACCAAAAAAAAACAAAAAACAGTAGAAACGTGATGTGATCAATTTTTCAAGATCTATACTTTTACATGATAGTGATTAATATCATTTGTATACTTGTTATCAAATTTGATTAGGCTTTTAGCCACTTTTTACTATAGTTTCTCAATTAAAATGGAAACAGTATTTTATCATGATTTTTAATGTGAAAATTTCGGAAAATTGTTCTCATGAACCCTATTCCTGAAAATATACACTGTTAGCTTTCATTTGATACCAAATTCATTTCTATCAAATGGGTTTGAAATTTTGGGAAAATGTCCTCATGCCCTGTGGTGGAATTGCCCTGTAGGCTCTTTCAGTCTCATACAAGTGTTCGTGACTTGTTTTTGTGCGAGATACAATTCTTAAACTGCATTGATTGATCAAACTTTACTGACATGTCGATCCTTTTTTTTCACAAATTGTAGCAAACCTCTCAGGTGAAAGTATAAAAAAATTACTTTTCTTTTAAAAATCCTGCAAAAGGGAAATGCACCACCCAGTCTTCATTTTGTGTTCCTGTAACTGTCAGACTTTTCACCTCTTAAGAAGGAGATAAATAATAGCCATTTGAAGTAACTTGGAAGGAGTGACGTTGTTGCAGACAAGTTGGTCATCAGTTTACTTATCGTAGATTTTGAAGTTGTGTAACTAATGAAGTTGTTGACTATCTTATTCAGAATAATCTGTGTGGTCCAATTTATCCTCCGATGTAAACACTTCAAAAACCACTTTGTTTCATTCATCGCTGATAGGCGATAGTCTACAATTACACCCTCACATTGAGGTACCTCTTATTCGGACATGTATTTATGGTGTTTCAAAGCTTTGAACAAGTTAAAAATCAGGACCAAAACAAATGCAAGAAGTTTTGTTTACATAACAAGACCTGTGTAGCTGGTCATTGATTACTGTATGCGATCCCTGTGGGCATGATCTGAAAAGGCTTAGTCTCCGCTATGCCCAGTGAACACTGTTTTGGAGCATTTTTTTTTTTTTTTGTATTCATAATTTGACCAAAATTTGTTGAAAGAAGAACATATTACAGAGATGTTAACATAGACTGCTCATGATCATTGCAATTTCTGTTTTGATTCCTTGCCGAAGGCAAAGGGAATCAATGTGATGGTGATGTACAGTACGTATGTACGTGCGTGTACGTATGTATGTGCGTATACGTATGAATGTGTGTGTACCTACGAACGTGCGTGTACCTATGTACATGTGTGTATGTATTTACATGCGTATGTACGTATGAATGTGCGTGTATGTATGAACGTGCGTGTACTTATGAACGTGCGTGTATGAACGTGCGAGTATGAACGTATATGCCTCGTTTGTAAGCACGATATCTCAAGAAGGGTAACCGTGACTAATATCATATTTGGTATGTGCGTTGGTCATATTGAGTAAATGATTCCCATTGATTTTGGTGGGAGTCAAATTTCATTTGATGTCACCAGAGAATTAGAAAACATATAAAACTGCTTAGCACACACTCTAGAACGACAAGGTGTTTGAATTTCATAGTTGGTATGTACATGTCCTGTGTTCTTCATGAATATTGTCAAGGAATCACAAAGTTCTGATGTATGAAAAGATTTGAAAGATTTTTTTAGTCAGAAGAATTAAGATATTGACATCATAGACAGTAGTACAAACTGTGTCTTTCTTTTGTAACAGTGAGTGTTCCAGTGTGGTACCCCTGTTGCTCTTTATGTCATCATCAGGTGTAATATATCGAGAGGGGGTTTCCTTACAAGTAGTATACTCTCTAACTAAAGAGATTGCTCCTTGTTCCATCCTGTTACGGTTCAATGATTTGTAGTCATTATGACAGCATAGCAATATAAGCTGAGATGATATGTCAAGCTTTGTTCGCTTGAGAAAGGTTTCAATGGTTTTCTTTGCCGCACTTGGGCTAGTTGACTAGCAGCCGTGTTTGATTTCCAAAGGGTGGTTGCATCATCTGGTAAAATAATTTTTCCAATTACAGTTTCCAGATTTAATTTCATGCCTCAGCAGTTTCCTTTTGTTTTTCACCTTATTTTTTTTTCTGAGTGGTTTTATTTTATTGTTACAGTATGTATGGGGTTTGAAATCCCTCACTGACCGCTCATCTCAGTATCTGATCACTGTAGCACTGTGTGACCATTGTCACAAATACATGATTTGATCGTGACCTCACAACGGAGCTGGCCAGGTATTTGCCAAGCAGAGAGGAAAGTCTTTTTTTGTCAAAACAACTTTTTGCTTTACGTTGGACTGTTTCCCATGTAATTGCATAATTATATTTAGTTGTTTTTGGTTCTTTGTAGAAAGTGTGCGTTCATGTGCTTGGGAAAGTTCATGTCCCCAACATTGGTGTTAAAATTTATGTTACACATCTTGATTCATCCATGTTATTTTCAGCTTAAATTTCTTGTTGTGCTGTGTTGTCATGTTGGTTTCCTCATAGATTTGGAGTATGCCAAGATGCCACTTGTCTCAGTGATTTTGTGCATGAGTGACACCTTGCTGCAAACATATTTCTCACCTAGATGGCAGCTTAGAAAAGTGTTTTTCTTTATTGCAGAAGAGTTTATATTGCAAGGAGGTAACTTTTGAAAAGGGGGCACGTGCAGAAATTTGTTTTGACTCGAAGCAAGTACTAAGTAATTGACTGTGCTCTTGAGTGTAGTGATATTTCATTGTCCATGTTTGTCGTTGATTTCCAGATCAAGAGATTGAAAGAGCTCTTGATTTTCTTCCTGGACAGCATGGTCTACAGACCTCTCCTCCATGACAGCAGACTAGCCGTCCCAGTTTTGTTTGACTTCTGACTCTGGAAAAGTCAAGATTCATCCAAAATAAGTCAAGATAATAAGTTTCAATCTCACCACACTGTTCTCTTTCATCACATGTATCAGATTAGTTCGTTTTGATTCCCAGATGAATGTCACACTTCTCTGCAGCCAGACAATGACAACATCGTGGCTTGCATCATGTGGGAGTGTTGTGCCTGAAGCTAGAGATATTGTCGACTCGACATACTTCTATACTTAATCAAGATATGACCTGAGTTAAATTGAAAGTAGTTCAATCTATGCGTTAATGTGATTTTACAATCTTCTAGATCATTGACCCATATAAACACAAGAGTGGCAGTGCTGTAGTGGTTTACAGATGTATTACTTCATTAAAATGTCATGTTTATGATTTATTTTGCCTTTTTTTTATTTAGATATTGTAAAGACAAGAGATCTGTGCTATCCATGTATATCCTTTCGGCATTTCATTATCTACTTTTAGCTTACACACACCACTTGTGTAAGATTATAGAGCTACAATCTTGGACAAAATACCGTGGGACACCCCGCTCCCCCATTCAATGTTGGCTAAAGGATTACCGTTCGAAGTGTACATTCACTCCTATAGCGCAACATTAGAAAGGGGCAACGTACGACAAAGTGTCCCAACAATTTTGTCCACAATTGTAGGCAGATGTTGTCACCACTTAGAAAATGATTAAGAATTTTCAGTATTTTAATATTTTGGCTGAAATTGCAGCCACATGTTAATACTAAATTAGATATTTTTTTTGGCTATTTAGAAATTTGATATTCAAAGGGGAAGTTGATTTTTAAGCTATTTCCATTTTCTTGGGGGACTTTTTTTTTTTACATCATCAGAAAATCTGTCTGTTTGCAATTGTTCAAGAGGCTTGTCACTCATTTATCGATGAAATTTCTTGAAACTTAAAAACAATGGTTCTTGGATGGTTGGCATTTTGGGGTATTCAGGAATTTCTGGTCCAAACTCCTGTTTGTACCCTATGGCCCATTTTGTGTAATCACACAAAAAGCTTCTCCTATAGACTATGTTGTACAGTGGTGAAGGTCTGTGATGATAATACTTGGTTAGTGGTCCCTAAAGGGTGTAAAGAAATTTTATATCCAATTTCCCACGTAGGCCCTACGGACCATTTTATGAATTTTTTTTCCACTTTTGTTGAGAATGTTTCTTCTCCCTCATCCTTCGATGGATTCCGTTAGTCGGTGGGTACAGTACTATCTCTTCAAGGATGCATAGGAAGTTTGGGTCCAAGTTCCTGCATGGACCCTCATGGGCCAAATTTTGAAATCATGCAAATTGCTCCCCTCCATGCAAATTCTGTTGTACAATGTTGGTAGTCTGTCATACTGATACATGGATAGTGATACCGTGAAAATTTTGTGTCCACTGTCCCACATGAGCCCGGTATTCCATTTTACGAAATTCTTTCCAGAGTTTCTCAAGATATTTCTCATCTCACTTGTTTTGAGATGAATTTTCCCAAAACTTACTCAAAAGTCTTGAGGTGGGTGGGCCATCAAAGGTGTACAGAAATTTTGGATCCATGGTCCCACATGCTCTAAAAATTCCTCATTGACCATTTTTGAATCACAAAGAACACTTCGATTCTGTTGCATGTTGGTGACTGTCAGTCTTAATCACAGTGTTCTTTAAGGTTTGATCTATAAGCTATGAATGAGACTTAGGGGCCATTTATGGAATCGTTCAAAATACGTGTTCTCTTGCAGATTCCTTTAAACAAGGTCGATGGGTTGACATAGTAATACCTAGTAGTGATACCTACGGAGTAATTTTCAGTGCAAGGTTCTCATATCACCAGTGGACCACTTTGTGAAATTATGGGAAATGCTTCTATAGGTCTATTGTATATTGTTTATGGCTCATCATGATCATACTAATAGTTGTATAGTGATTCTCTTACACTTCTGTGTAAGCTTTGGCAGCATTGCTGCTCTGGTTTTTTTTTTTTTTTGTTTAAGCGCAATATCAACTTGAATTTATTCAGTGGATAACTTTTCAATGCTGATATGTTTCACATCCCTGAAGCAACATTTTGCTAGAAATTTAGAATGTAATAGGGGGGAGGGCTAAAGGGAGTTGGAAAATTATCCGAAGGGGTGTGAGTCACAAAGAAATGATCTTGTAACTGTTAGTAACTGTGGCTTGGGAAAGTTTCTGGAAGGTGGCAGTAGTGGAACTCAAGGTGCTCCATTACTGAACTTAAAATATTTTCCTTTTTGTTTTTGTTTGTGTTTTTGCAGAGACCTGGCTGCCAGGAACTGCCAAGTTTGCGCTGACAATGTCATCAAAATTGGAGACTACGGAACTTCCCTTGAGAAATACCCTGTGAGTGTCCTGCTATGATTCATGGACTACAATCATGGAATTTCAACTTGTTTTTTTGAATTTAAATGTTTATTGTGAGGGTAGAAATCATTCTGTACCTGATCTGAATCAAAATCTATTAACCTCAAATATTCTTGCAAAGAGGACAATTTTTACCAATTATAATATGCAAAAAATCAACCAGGTGGAAAAGGTCTGGAAAAAAAGTCAGACGTGTGATTACTTCTGAAGTCGCTACAAAAATAGTTGAAAAGGTGACAGAAATTTTGCGTGGATGTTCTCACACTTTGTGAATAAACTAACATTGTCACAGCGTTGCTTTTGTGGGGTGAAAAATTTGTCCGTCAATTGAACGAACAAGTGAGCATTCTCTGGTTCCATGTCAAAGTGACTGGACCATGCACAGTGTTCATGTTGGTGAGTTTTGTGATAGCGTGCCCTGAAAATCATCAAAATTTCTCTGAGGCAGTAAAGAGTCACTTTGAGGGTATAGTTAGAAAAACTACTGGAAAAACTGACGAGGATTAAATAGCCTCTAAGTGTCTTAAACTTGGCAGATCAAGGATGCAGAGTGTTGATGATAATATTAGCCTTTATTGTCTTGTTGACCGTTAAGACATTCAAACAACTGTTTGTGTTGACCGATCTTGCCGTGGAATGGACCACATAAGTGGGGAAATGGTTCATATTGAACTGTACGTTACCTCCTGATTTCTTCTCAGATTTTAAAATATTAATCGGATGCTGGAGCACGCTGATATCAAAACAATGAACACGGGCGGTCTTTCAAAGGCTGATTTAGTGCCCATTATAACCTAAGATACGAGGCAAGCATGAAAACCTTGAAAGAACTTGAATTTAAATCTGTCGTTTTTAAGGCCTTGAAAGTTTTTGAATTTTACTTTGTTACATCAAAGTCTTTGAACAGTGCTTTAATTTCAGTGATTTGGAATATTACTATACACTTTTACTTAATTAGTATCCATCACAAATGTTTGCACCAAGACCAGTTTTGTTCCCTGCTTACCTCAAGTTTGCGTAAGAATTTCTGAAGATATCCTCTTAGCGTACTAAAAGTGGTTTTATGTCCATGAAAAACAGAAGTTTAATGTTGAAAAGTGCTTGATATTTATCCTCAGAAAAGTGTATGAACCCTGCTAAGACCAATGTTATCATGGCAATAAGATTGGCTTTTATTTACCACTTTTTTCAGTCTGTCCAACCCCCTTTTCCATCGCAACTTTCACAGCTTTCTTGCCTGGTTCTTCTAAAGTTGTTCGTGAGAAGTTAGTGTCCAACAAACCTTTCTTTGTTACAAGCCCTAAAGTGGCAACTGTACCTGAAAGTGTAATGTGCACGAATGCCCAGAATGGAATTAACTTTCTTGGCAGCATGTGATCATGTATGTGTTGACATGTAACAGAAACAACAGAGAAAAAAATGCAACGATTTAGTGTCAAACACAATTTGCCATAAATCAACACTGATTAATAATCGATTGGTCTTTCCGAGTTGATTCTACAAAGAGCCTGTCAAATAAACGTTAGATATTTCGATTACATAGCAAATGAACGGTGCCCTCGAGAGACCGTCTCATTCGAAGAATAGAAGAGTCGGTGAACCTTCAAAAGAAACAATGGCTGGAAATTTGTAAGCCATGATGAGGAACAGTGGATAGGATGATGGTAAATAAGATGGATGACAAAACTGAAATATTTATGAAACATCCATCGACAAATTTTGTCATGAGAATTCGCAGGAGGATGGACAGGAGAGGTTGCAAATGAGATTTCGATGTTTGGATCTCTTGTGGGAGTTGAAGGTCATTGCCTCAGACTGGAAACTGAACAAAAATGAGAAAGAAATTAAACACCCATGCAGAAATGTTTAAAAGTGAACAAGAGAATGTGAGCTAGCAGAGGAAGCAGAGGTAGAGGCACGTATTGATATTAATGAGAATTGTCAATTCCAGTTCTGGTCGAGCGAATCAATTGTCCTTCAAGGAATCCTAGAGAGATGTGAAGGACCCTCGGAGCACGAATTCCCAAATGGAAGAGGCTTGAAAGTTAAGCAACTTGCCTCGGATAGGATTGTCTGGATCATTTGCAGGCCAAACAGGAATAATACCGTGTTCAATGCACGTGTTACACTCGACTCAACAGTTACGGAATGGAAACATTGGCACCGAATGTTTCATGATACTTTTGGTCAACTCACCCACTCCTTGATTCTCTGGTGCCCTCGGCCTGTTTCCTCCTTAATTTCATCTCCCAATCCACTTGTACTCAAATAATCCTCTTAATGCAAAGACATATTTAAATATTAAATGTACTGCAGTGTTTGGTGGAGGTCATGGTTAGTGTGGGTTCAAATGCTTTTATGAGACTGTGAAACCTTGTGAACAGTATCTTGAGAAGGTAAGGTTAGACTGACGTCATGTAGGTGCGTATTGACATAATTCAAAGATTACAAGAATCCTCATTCTAATTTCTTCTGGATTTGAACAAGGGCCACTGTGTCACATTTAAGGGAAGCTTGAATAGATCTTTCTTGAGTATTTGTGGATATGCAACATTGTGAGCAAGACATGAATGAAGTCATTTTGGTACTGTTCAAATGTTATGTTGGGCCATCGAAGTTCAAACCTCGTGTTTGATCTTCATCGGAGCTCTTTGGTCATAAACTATGTCCTGTTCTGCTGTCGTCGATCTTTTGGGGTCGTAAGTGTGGCCCTGAAGTGCAGAATTATGGCCCATTCAGTTCTCACCAATGATGACCTATAGTTCATCCCTTCAAGTCTAAGCCACATATATACTTATTTTTTTGGGGGGGGGGATGGGTGGCGCTTAGCTTGCAGACCAGTCAGCTTTTATTAGCTAGTCACCCTGTCAGCCAGGTGTGTGCTGTGGTATGAAAGTACCATGGATATGAGTCAAGACAAGAAATGCAGTGTTCAATTTGCTTTGCACTCTGACTTAAAATTCATTATCATGTTTTCAAATAAGTGAAATATAGAGGCTTCCTTGGAGACTGTTAGAATCACTGCTGATGCCTATTTATTGTTAAACAGGCATATTAGACAGTGTAATTTCAGCTACTGTATCATCATCATCATCATCACTTTCCTCATCATCACTATTGTCATCATCATCATCATCATCATCATACTTTTCATCATCATTGTCATCGTCACCATCATCATCATCATAGTCATCAGCAGTGATCTCATGTGTTGGAAAGAAATACAAAATGGCCGACAGACAGCAATGTGTATAGTTTCTTTGTGGTATGTTTTAAGTGTAGATAAAATTGAAGCTACATTTTGTATGCACTTTGAAATACTTCTGTCACATATGCCACACAGCTTCACTATAATTTGGTGATGTCATGTTGGTATTTAAGTCATTTGATGTTTGAATCTGCCATTTTATTTTGTGTATTCTGATTTGAGTAGTTCTGATCAATTTCTTTTGGATATTTAACAGAATGACTACTACATGACCAAAGACCAGAGACATGCCGTTCCAGTCCGATGGCTGGCACCGGAGGTCATCGACGCAGACAGCGACAACATCGAACCAAAGAAGATAACAAAGCAGTCAAACATCTGGTAAGTTTTGATTTGGCTGTTTCTTTCACATTGGTATTGCAAATTTCATTTCCTATGCACTGAAGGGTTGTTTGAAAGAAGGGAGGTGATGTTTGCTTGTTCAGGTCTCATGTTAATAGAGTCCCCGAAATTTGAATGTCTTAGTTCAAGCATAACTGAAGGAATCAATGATCCAATTGAGTTGTGTTGCATTTTTGTTGCCTCTTTGTCAATTGTTAAATCCTTTGTTGAACACCGAGGGCACACAAAGAGTAAGGACATCTTCAATTCTTAATTTTGTTATGATATCGTTTAATGATCAGGCTTCCCGGTGCTTTGGAATATAATTCTCAGCTGTTCCCAAGATGTGAATTCAGGATATCACAAGACAGTCGAGAGGATATTAGTTACAGGACTGTTTGGTTCAATATGTCTCCACAGACCTCCACAGAACTGCAGATTATATTCCAACTGCACATTGCAGTCAAGCTTTGACACTGCCTATCAAAGACCCCACACTCTGTCTAATGTGGATTAATGCTCTCTTCCCAAAAGATGCTATAGCTTCTTCTGGCACCTTCTAACTACCTGTTTTAAACATTGCTGTTCTCAAATCTTAGGATGATTTTGCCACAATATCAGACATGTTTATAGGTATAACAATAGTCTTTTTTTTTTTTGTTTAATGATTTCTTGTCAATCGTAGGTCTTTTGGAGTGATCATGCTGGAGTTGTCCACTGGTGCAGACATGCCCTACGCAAATCTTAGCGACGAAGAGGTGCTTCAGAACGTTGTCAGGCAACGACAGATCCAACTAGATAAGCCCAACATGGCCATGAAATATGCTGATAGATGGTAGGTATTGTTTACTGGGATAGATTTTAAATAAATATGTCCACACACCTCTAAAATTGGAAACATTTATGAGGCAAAATTTTACAGATGTCAGCTTTGACACTGTTTTTCAATGTTGATGCGACTAAAGTTTTAGAAACTTTTCTTTGCTTTCCCAGTCTTAGTCCACCTGCCCCCTTCACCAGTCTCACCCCCTTTTGTCATCTCAGTCTACCAATGACTGACAAGTACAACTATGTTGGCCTTAAGTTGTTGCATGTTTGACTTTAAGAGTGTTTTAATAAAAATATGTAACCCTTTTTGGACACAAAACACACAAGGCAAGTGAATTTCTCACTGAGGCAGGAATGCTAATATGTCGACAGCTAGTACCCATATCTTGCCAGAGAGCATTTGGCAGTTTTTGTAGAGGAGGGAAAGTACCTTAGATCCTTGGGCAACTGATCTCATGTTGAAAGTTTTCTCTTGTGAAATTTTCATGTGCCAGATAGTTTGGTGATATCTCTGGTCAGTGATACTTATCATTAACCATTAATTGGCTGAAAGCTATGAGAAGATGACAGGAGGGACATTTTCTTGTTTCTGTGTTCAATTGATTTATATGCAGTTTTCCTAACAGTAGTATCAGCCTACAATATTTATTTGATATATTCAAATGACCAAGGAATGTGGAAAGTGAACATGAGACAGTTTTGTTACCATGGATACTGTAAGTGTGAAAATGAAATGTTTGCTGCGGCTGCAGTCTGCTTCATAGAGACTTTTCTCTTTCTGGTAAAACTATCAGGTTTGAAACCATGATGTTCTGCTGGTTGGACGAAGCCGATCGTCCCTCCACCAAAGAGATAAATGACTTGATCCACCACCTCAAGACCTACAATGACCAACTCAACAAGGAAGACTTTGACTCTCGTTGGAATGCCTTGAAGCCTGTCGCTGTGAGAGAGGTCTCCTCAGAATCCAGCATCGAGGTGCCGTCTCCTCAGCGTAAGGCTGATGATGATAAAGTCTTTGAGACCAGCATCGTGGAACCAGAAATTTCGGTCACCCCAGAGGAACACCAAATGCAGGAGAATCCGATGTCTCAATTTGATGACTTTGCGCCGAGGGCAGATGAGGAACAGAAGAAGAACTTGAATGCCAGCTCTCCATTGGAGGATCTCATCAACACAGATGGTAAGTTTGGGACAGGTGATGACCCACCCATTGAAACCAGCACTCCAATGACCTCAGCAACAAACTCTCCTGCAGTTTTGAGTCAGGACCGAACCCAACCGAGTGACAGCTCCAACAGCTATGTGACTGCAACCTCCAGCTTCCTGGAGCCACAAGATGAAGAGGATGAGGACAAGAAAGAGGAAGCAGATACCAGCAATATTGACTCCTTTAATACTCTGGTGGAGTCGATGATGGATGAAACCATAGCATCCCTGGGAGGCAGGGTGGAGGAAGTTAAGGATAAAAATGATGAAGAAGACAATGATGACACAGTTGAACCGATGAACAACGGTCAGTGAAGAGAATTGAGCAATTAACTAAAGTCACAACTAGCAGCATACCATATCAGCTCACACTAACCATATTAAACACACCTTGTTAAGTACAATGGGTCCATTAGACAGTAGATGACACAGATTGTAAGTAGAATGGATCCAGTAAACAGTAGATAACACATGTTGTAAGTAGAATGGGTCTAGTAGACACAGTAGCATGGAATTCAATTTCTGTAAATAGACATAGCAAAAATTACATGAAATTTACATATGTTGTGGTATTAGTGTTTATATTGGGTGTTTTTAGTGGCATTTCACAGACTTCCATTCAAAGCTACGTTACCAGTTTTCAGTATTCTTCTCGCAATGAGGAAGGGTAATGTCATCACCCAGCACAAACTCTTGAATACCTTCAATTGGATGGATGGGGTGAATGGAGGAAGGGTTTAAATACAAAATTATAGAAAGCAGTCACTCACCTCATCTTTGCAAAAAAAAAGGATAAAAAAGAATTGCTGCACATTATGCTTTGCAAAAAACAAAAGAACTATCCAGGTGGCATTATCATCAAGCAAGCAAGATGTTGCGACAAATGTTGCTTGTTTTCTTTCATGCATTGTTTCATTTGTTTCCTTTTGTTGGCTTGTGTGACTTCCTAATGTTTTACAGCTATGTCATACTTAGCAATCAGCTATGTTACAGGGAGGGTTGGTTGAATATCAAAGCTTTGCTCAATTCTTTTCTTTGCTGCCATCAATCTTCTTCCGCACCAGTTCATGTTATTTTGTTTCCTTTTTTTCTCTTTCTTCTTTGCATAATTTTACACTCTCCTGAGTTGACATTCCCTTTTCTTCATCTTGTCCCTGATTCTGTGCAGGCTTTTTGACTGGAAAAAAAAAAGGACAAAAATTCTGAGTTTACCAAATTGCTTCCTTTAAGTTTTTTTTATTTATTTTGAAGCTGATGACTGTAATACTGCTCATTCTTTGTTGCATCCCTGCTAAGTAAAAACTTTGACCCTTAAATGTTCATGCTGTTACCTTGTGTGTGGAGAGATAGTGCAAATATACTGTATGTCATAGCGGTCACATTCAACACCAATTTAAGAAATCATCATACGGTACCTAGCATCAAACTAAAGTAGAATATATACTCTGTTATTAGTAATGTTGTCTCACTAGACATTCCATGTCGTTAGTGGTTAGTAATTCTTTCACTTTCATACGTAGCTTATTGTAGCACGTACATTAGTATGTGGGACATTGGAGATGCACTAGGCTGAGTCTAGTAAGGGTGTTGTTCCTTCGTGGATTTATCTTAGAGTTGGATGGAACTGTTACTATTTTTCCTCTGGAAATATCTCTGTGGGAGATACTTGTTTATGTCCGATGCTCATCACAGCTCTCCATGAATTACGATGAGGGGTTCGATCGTATGTAGTCTTATAGATGAGTCCCACCAAAATGTTTGAGTGGTAAGAAGCCTAAATACTCAATTGACTGTAGGCACATGGTTGTGAAGCATATGTACTATATAAGATTGAAGCCAAACTTTGCTCCTTTTAGTGTTCTTGCTGCACTAATAGTCACCACAGCGTTAACATCAGTTAACAGTAGTCCAACTTAAAAACAAATGTTTGACCCACTGTGTAAGATGTACAGTAAAGACTATATAGTCTAATGTAAGTGTTATACAGTTGTACAGTTGTTTGCATGGATTGAAACTCTGATACTGTATTTTGTGAGACTCTCACTAATGGATGTATTGCTAGGACTTAAAGTGATATAACAATTCTTTGAGGTTTCTGAGCATGGTAGTATATTCACAGTTCTGAGAGTGACGTAGTTAGTGTATTCATTTGTGTGCAATTTCAGTGCAGTATAAAAAAAAAGAGAAACTAAGAGCAACATCAAGGGCTAACTACTTGATAGAAATAATACTCTGCTTCCATTCAACAGTACGTATTCTATTGGTATTGAGTAGAACTTTGACAGATGTGAAGTAAGACACTGAAATAACTCTCGTAAATGTTATAATCTTGGTTTGTCAAGTACCCTACCTCCCAAGAAAGAAATGATTCATTCACTGTGACAATTAGAACCGGTGGAAATCGGATAACTTGTGACTTTTGTTTACATTTTAGGTGACAAAGACGTCAACCAGAACAAAGATGTAAAACCGGATCTTTTTCACTCTGAGGCCGGTTTAGCTATTGCAGGTAAGCTTTGCTCCCTCTCTCCCTGAATGTGTATCCAAGATATTACAAAGTGAAATAAAGTGGCATTTGGTAGACTTTGCCACCAAACACTTGTTAAATAGTAATAAATGATCAACATAAGTCATCAAAATTTTAGCACAAAGCCATTATGTAACATTTCAGGACGTGTGAACACTTGGCAGGCCCTTCCCACCACAAAACAGCTTTGTCTGTCACTAACTAAAAAAATCAGCAATCCCGCACTGCGTTATATTTCCATCTGGTGTTGGCAAGTCTCAAATATACTTTTTTTTTTACAAAGTTCAAAGATGGCAGTATTTGTAAATTATAGCAGAAAGTGAAGTGAATTTACCTTCCAAAATTGTGATAGGTATACAAACAGCTGAACGAATATGAAAGTATCAATTAATACAGTTAGCCTACGGTAGGCTAGAATACCATCTCCTGCGTGCTTTCAGCCTAAGCAGTAAGTGTAATACGTTACGCATTCCTATTTAATAGAAATAGGAAATCCCATTCCTTAGGAAACCAATCATTGTGTCTAGTACTCTCAAATTCCTTGACACTTTCCTGGACATTCTGAGTTGTTTAGCTTTTCTCTAGCATTTTGAATTTTTTTTCTGGCCACTCACTGTTGCCTTCTTACTTACCACTGAATGTTCAGCATAAGTTTGTTTTATCCTTATTCTTGCAAGCCTGACTTATTTTGATATTTGAGGCATACCCTATCTGTATCGTGGCCCTGCATTAATCACACAATTAAAAGAAGTGTCTCACTGTTAAACATGACTACCAATTACTGACTGTGACATTCCTCCGTTATACTAATGCACAAGTAGTCACCATGGTGACAGACAGTGCAATGCATTATGGTCTACTTCATTTTTTTCCATCTGGTGCCCGATGTATTTTACATGATTAATACTGTACTTTGAGATTTGCGGAAAATTGGCTAAATTTACTCACACATGTTCCATTTTTCCAAGTCTTTACCACTTTCTTTTTTCTGCTCCTTCATCGCTCCTACGTTGCTTTGCACAGATTGTTACAAAATTCATATTCTAAGCAATATGTCTTGCTTGTACTGACCCTAAATCACCATAATTGCCTTTTGTTACCTTGCTCTCACTGATATGGTCTTCTATATTCAATGACATTGCACCAGGTTTACTAACATCCTTGCAGATTTTGTCTGTGTCTTCTGGGTGTCTTAGAACAAAGTGGAAGGTTATTATAGTAATGAGTTGAATGAGTTGAAAGTGCCTCCCTTTATTTGTCTCTACACAAAAAAAGACGAAAAAACAAAACAAGTGATTTGATCCCATGGTGTGTCAATAGTAGGACATTTTGACTGATTTGTGATCATTTCTCTAATTTTTCAAACTCTGAAACTGTTGAAATTTGAGAATCTGTTCACAGTTAGGCAATTTTATGCTTAGAATCATTCAGCCATCAATGCCAGTTATAACTGTGCAATTAGCAGCTATTTCCCTAAGGTTCAAGTGTAATAGAAGAAAACAGTGTAGGCTGTTGTATTATGTTCTTCAAATCTCTGCAAATAACAGAGTAGACTATTGTTCCGTGTTTAAACTGTCAGGAATGTTGAAAAATGTTATCAAGTTTAAACTAGCTAAAGGTTGAGACCACACGGTGATCTTTAAGTGTACCATATGAGATAATTACAATTATACTTCAAAGATATCATAAAACTGTAATCTTATCAACTAATTAGCAAAAACCTTGTAGTGTTATGTCCTTGAAGTGTGTTGTCTTTAAACAATTTCTCAAGTGTATTTTCATTTACCATCACCAAAACCAGCAAGTGCAGAATAAAATTTCTTTTTTTTTTTTTTTTTTCCCTCAAGTCAGTTCATTTCTCAGGAACTTGATCAATTCGGACCATGGAACTCATTAACCTTCACCAGTATCTTCATTCCTTTCTTTCTTCTTGATATCTTCATTCATATGTATTTTTCACTTCCGTTAATCCTCGTGGAGATTATTTCGTGGTTGTGTTTTCATTCATTCTTTACATTTGGTCGTTAGTTCATCTGCTAATTCTGTTGTTTGTCTTTGTGTTTGGGTCTTTAGCCTGGAGTTAACTTGCATGCTATTTGCATATTAACCTCATTTTCATGATTCTTCTGTATTTTATGTATGTTATAATTCCTCTCAGCATTCTTAAACTACCTCTCTGGTTTATTTTCACTCTTGCCATGTAGATTTGCCCAGTGTTTTACATCAAACTTATTATTTAGAATGTATTGTTTGAATAGGTAATTTTTTGTAGATGACGTCCATATTGCTGTAGTATTGTTCTTGTAGTGTTATGTATGTTTTTTAGCCATTCCTGCATGAACCCCTTACTGTCTGTGTAGTGTGTAGTTTAACCCCTGTAGAAAGATAAAGCAATTTGTTATAGAGACAATCCTCTCCATTGGAGACTTTTCAGTTAAGTCCCGCCCCGGTCGTGTAGTACTAGTTTTAGTAGCCTCGTAGCACTTTAATCTCTCGTCCAGAACCAGAGATTGCGCCAGTCAAGCAGGTCACAGAGGAGAGTCCCAAAGAATCAGAATTCCACGGTTATGCCCAGGTCGAAAAGAAGACTCCCACTGCACCAAAAAAGCTGACCATCACCGTCTCTTCCGGACAAAAGAGCAAAACCCTAGAAATAGACAATTCACCTCCCAAAGGAGAAGAGGAGGAGACCCCCACAAACCTTGGCAAAGTACAACTGGAGACGACAGAAGAGGTCACGGACATAGAAATCATCTCCCCTAATGACGAAGGCAAGGAAGTGGAGGAACCTCTCATAGCGAAGGGAGACGCCGGTGACTCGTTGCCCAGTCTTTCTTTCACTGTTTCAGGTAAAAAGGCAGAAGAGAAGAAGGAAGAAGAGCCTGCTCCAACAGAAGACAACGATGTAGGTGGCCACAATGGGATCCAGATTGAAGTGGAGATACCAAAGGAGAAAGACGAGATGGAGGTACTCATCAAAGAGGAACCAAAGGCCAACGGCCAAGCACCCGTCATGGTCATCGAACAGGATGACGACAACAAAGATCGTAAGAGTCCTTATCTCTCAGAATCAGTAGGATAGCTGTAGCATCACAAGAGTTACAATGCAACTCTGCTTTCAAAGTTGTTAATACACCTGGTAGAAGGAGACAGGCAGATTTTTAGTGATTCTCATTAACACTTTGCATTTTATGTGTCATGGACAAAACATTGAGTATGTGACATAACTGCATGATCTTTACATAAAATGACAAGATTCTATCATCATTAATCAAGTAATGTTACTTCCTCTGACTGAGAAATCCCTGACAGTCTCTGAACACCAATGTTGGGAAGTTTGTCTGTCTGTCTCATAATCAGCATTCTAACATCTCACATGCCAGTTTGTATTACCTAACTTTATACTTACAAGGACTATTACATGCATGTTTTGCACTGCAGCTCGGTCATACTAATCATGTTCAATCCTACTTCAGAAGATTAGTATTTCAAATGTATGGAAACTCGCAAAACATGTTCACCGATATATCTATCGTTGAATAATTCTAAACTCATAACAAAGTATCCAAAGGGAGAGGAAACAGGTTTCATTGGATTGTGAGCTCTTCTGACAACTTGGACTTTGGGTCCCTGCATGGTGAGATAATAGCAGGAAGTGAGGACCATATGGTACTCACACCACTGTGTACACAAACTGAGACGACAGGTTGAGGGCACTCTGCAATTTAATGTTACAGTAGGTAAACTTTTCAACCTTGATTATGTGTGCAACTCAGAAGATACAGATGATCGTTCAGGGATTTGCTGATATCCATTTGCTGAGTGTGCACTTTGGTGTAAAGTGTAGGCTCAGTGTGATTAGCAAGTAACAATAGGAGGTGTATTCCATGTTGTTGCTTTTTTTCTTTCAGAAATCAAAGGCAAAAAGCTACATTGTATGAAAACAGATACTCAATCTTTCTCGATCATGTAGGACATGCATACTTATCACCAAATTACAGTAGTGATGTGTTACATTTGGCAAACAGAATATTCCCCTGTTATGTACTCCAGTGATGTGTCAAAAGAAAGGGAGAACAACTAGATCGGACCTGCAGTCAGAGAATAAAAGTAACCGATTTTGGTGGTTATGGGGATTTTAACAATTTACAAAATCCTGCAAAACTTTCTGTAAAATTCTGTAAAAAAATTCAAGTGAAATAACACCCTTCAAAACACCAGATGGTAGAAAAGCCGAACTACTTGGTGGGCTTTTATTGAGATTTGCGATTTTTTTTTTTTGTGATTTTTTTTGATAAGCTAGGGTTAAAGGAGATTAGGTAGAACTTTGTGAGGACTTACAGCATTCTTCTCTATGCAGTGTTCATAGAAATATTTCATAAACATGACTTCTGCAAAAATGATCAGGAGAAATTGGGTTGATGTCTGAAATGCTAACCTATAATTCCAGTAATTTACATAAAAAAATTTCCATATCTTGCAACTGAGAGAAAGCTTTGGTCAAACTGTTGTTTGTTTAGCCTTTGCATTGATGTATGTTGTAGGCCCTTGAGGGCAACTGCTTAAGAAAAGCCTTTCTAAAAGCTACTTTTTCCTCTTAGAATGTGGATCACAATGCTGGTAAGATATTGTTGAAAGGGAGCCCATGCTGTAAGACAGTTGATGTCTCACATGTATTAGACCAATGTTAGATGTTTGGTTGTATAACTTTACAAGGTAAGAGTACTATTATCTGACATCATCCCAGAATTGATTGAAATGAATGGAAATTGGTGTTTCTGATGATAGAGAATTTCTTTGGTAAACTTCGCAACACCTGAGGCAACACTGTTTCAGAACAAAACCCTGAAGGCATTACGTAGCATGTGTGTCACATCTACCCATCCATGAAATAGCGCACATCCATCATTGACATAATTTAGGTGACATACCAGCATCATATCTCTGAGCTCTGCCACATTTCCAAAGAACAATCTCCACAAACATGTTGTCTCTAGCAAAGATTATTTAAATTTACAACACGACTTTTGAATTCATGGCACCTCACTTATAATACATTCCAAAATGTTGCTAGATTTGAATTAAATTGAACCCTTTTTTTCACATAATTCTGAAAGGCAAGAGAGGCAAGCTGGATTTCTCTGTCAGATACAATGAGCATAAGATGGATCTAGAATGTTCGATTCACAGAGCCCACCAGCTGAAAGCCATGGACCCCAATGGCTTTTCCGATCCTTATGTGAAGCTTCATATTCTTCCAAGGGCCTCCAGCAGGGTAAGTTGAACTAAACAAAACATGCATCTGTTAAAATACCACTACATGAAGTTGGCGTCATTTCCATCATGTCCCTGATTTCCCTGAGGACCGTCTCTCTGTTATACCTAGATATCCTGTTATGAAATTTTTGATGTGGAATAAGTAGATTCATCTTTTTGGAAAAGTTTATTGACATCTGTAAAAGTGCAAACATTCCTTTAACAACCCTTTAGTACTAGTTAACAGTAAGATCATTCATAAATTGGAAATTTGCAAAGCTTGAAACCTTGGTGGGCTATGTTGTCTGTTTTGGCAAAAATAGGCAGCTTAGTGTCTCATTCTCATTGTATGTGTGTTTTGCCAACTAAAGTGTTTATTTTCATGATAACAGTTTTGACTAAGAATGCCCATGCAGTGACTTAAAACATAAGAATTTTTGCCAGTTATTGAAATGTCATTGTTTTTAGTATTGAGGTCAACTGAGTGCTGATAACTCATCTGCTAGAGGTCTTGTGTTTCTCTCTTTCTTTTTGGCTTTTGACATCTTTACAAGCAAGGAGGTCAGACAGCTTCCCAATATTATCCAGTGAAGAAGGTCCTCATTGAAAAGATAACAAAGTAGTTTTATTAAAACTTAAAGAGAATTTAACTCAATCTGAATCCTTTGCAAACAAGCTACTACTTTGTAGCTTCTTCTGAATAACACTTCCCTTGAGATAATCATTCTGTAATAGATTATGGGCCTCCTTGAGGTTCTGGAATGTTGCCCTAATATCAATTTGATAAGTAAAGTAACCAGTGGAGGATCTTCTGCCTTCGAGGTTGTTTTTCTCTTCTCTTTTTAATAACAGTTATGACCTGTGGCCTATGTATGTAACACCGGCCAAGGACATTCTCTGTTTTCATATAGACTTTTCTGCAAAGGGGCAATTGAAAAATCAGAACTGAATCATCGTGTGTTTAGTATGTGATCGCTTGATGCTGGAAATGATTTTGTCAGGCCACAAAGGTTAGGAAGCAATGATGGAATTAGATATTCCAGTGTTGCCATTGTAATGTTTTAAGACTGACAAATCATCATGTGATAGGAGGCTCTGTGTTTTGTTTTTCACTGGAACAAAGGCAGCCTCCAGTAACAGATCCTATGGAACACTGTTCAGATTTAATCAAAGTGTGATGTATTTTGTCAGACATGGGATTTTATTGTCATTTATCTTAATCTGTCACAGGATTATGCTTGATGTTTTGCATAGGCCAGCACATTCACATTATTCCTATGGAACAAATTCTCATGATAATCCAGGCAAGATGGATGTGGTATTAAAGTCACATGAATTTCAAATTAGGAAAATGCCTTCAAAGAAAAGGGCAAAAGTTCTAATTTCTCTCCAAATATGACTCTGAAGAGAGTTGTGAATGGGTGAAATAATCAGTTGATGGATGAGACTGTCTGCAGAGTTCTAATCCATCATACGGGGAATCAAACTTTCCTCTCTGATTTAATCACATGGTCACCCTTCTCTCCATCTCAACCCTCCTCCCCCTCTATTTATAGGGTCTGTCTCTTGAAGTATTGTTTGAAACCTTGATTCTCTAAGGCAACAAAGGATATTTAATGTTTGACATTTTTCTTGCAATTTTCATGATATTGCACAATGCTGCAATGTGTACCAGAATAATTTGTTACAAAAATTATCTTTCCAAGGAATGATGAAAGTCACTTTTGCACGAATCTCAAAGAAAAGCTTAATCTGCTCTGCGAAATGTTCAATGACGAATAAATATCACCTTGCACATGTGTGGTTTCACTTGGTGATTTGTAGGATGTTTCTGATTTGGAGGGTTTTGTCTGTTAGTGGTAAAACTACAAGACAACAATAAATGACAATGCCATCCGTTTGGTCCAACGAAGGTAATTATCAATCCTTGATAAGCTCAGAGAATCTCAGAGTTCCTGACCCCTGTGGCTCTTCTTCCTGTAGGTTTAATGGTAACTTAATCCGAACTCTGATTTTAGTGGTCAATGTACAGCGTATCTTTGCATCTTTGCATATTTATTGAGAAATGTCTTTGTATTTGAGAGAATTTAAAGTTGTTCTTTTTTCTTCTCCCTCTCTCATTCTCTCCTCTCCGTCTCTTCTTTCTTGTTTTTGTCTCTGCATGATTCTGTTTTTTTTTCTATCTTCTGTCACCACTTTTGTCATAAATTCTGTTGTTACACACTTAAATGTTGCAGGACAGAGTAAGTCAATTTGGTTGCCTTTTAGTCGATGTTTCAGAACACTTTTGTAGTTTTTTTTTTCCTTGTTTCTCTGTGCTTGCACTAAAGTTTGAGTTATGGCTGGCATTTGGCTCAGTTTTATTCTTTATTATCTGCAGGTGGGATGCACTGCAGGAACTAAAAAAGAAAATGACTCCTTTGAATTAAATGTGAATCAGTCATCCTGGTAACTGAGAGAGCAAAGCGTCAAGTTTAATGCAATGAATACTCTTGTGATGTGATATTAAGGATGTTCCAGAGAATTTCATGTGCAATTAATATCTTGTAAAAAGTTGGTGTTTGGAGTAATTAAATTCAGTTCTTGAATAAAGCTCCTTTTCAGCTACATTTCATTGCTGTAGTCTGATCTCTGTGGGGGCATACCTGCATCAAGATGTCAGCCATTCCTCTTCTCTTTGTTAGTGCTCATCATCTTAGCATAGCCCATCAGTTTTCCTTTAGTTTACTTTGGTACATTCTTAGCAGTTTGAATGCTGCTTTGTAATTTGGTTTGCTAACTTCCCTTTGTGTCTCATAGAAATTACTGCTTTTCACATTACATTTTTCACTTCCTTTATATGTGGGTGAGCTACATTCTAGATGCTCTAATCACCTTTTTTTGATGTCAAAAAGGCTTTATCATGTTAATTTGTTTTGATTAGAGAAACCACCAGAGTTAAATGATTTCATGTTTAACTGCCTCATAAAGAAATATTTCAATTTATTTTGTGGTCTGCCTCCAGCAGCATTTATGCCAAGTACGCAAAATAAAAACTGCTCGGTAAGTCACCGTCATGTAAACGGCTTTGCAATGCTTTGCCTGGAGTGCATTTTCCCTTTCCACAGTTTTGATGAGAGAGAAGCAAGCTTTGATAGAGAAAATGAGCCATGTTGTAATGATTACTTAATACTTCTCAAAGCAGGTTGCATTCTTCAACTGTTCTGAATTTGCAAATTTTCTGTTACAAGTACTGATCCTTGTGCAAGGTAAATTTCATCACCAGTTGTCCAAAGCAAAATGTGAAAGAAAATGAAAACTGTTGGAGGACTTTTGACTCTCTGTGCTGACATATTCTGAGGGTGTCATGGATTCATTGTAAACTACTTACTAAAATGTTTGCTTACTCTAGACTTTGTTCCTCTTGCATCTAGCAGTCAGTTTGTGGTATGGAGTCTAGACAATAAGTGGGATACAGAATGAAGACAGGTCTGTTTGTGATAAGAACTAGAGACCATTTATGAGATGTTTAATGAGATACCTTAGCAATAGGACTGGTCTGTTCATGATAAGAAGCAGAGACCATTTAGGACATGTATAATGAAATAGCTTAGCAATAGGACTGGTCTGTTCATGATAAGAAGCAGGCCATTTATGAGAAGTACAATGAGATTCCTTAGCAATAGGACTGATCTGTTCATGATAAGAAGCAGAGACCATTTAGGAGATGTGTAATGAGATACCTTAGCAATAGGACCCCTCTGTTTTGTGGTAAGCAGAGACCATGTATGAGTTTTAGAATGAGAATCCTTAGCAATAAGGCTAGTCTGTTCATGATAAGAAGCACACCATTTATGAGATGTATAATGAGATACATGAAGAGTAGGGTAGGGTTTCCACATTTCTCTGAGATCAAAGTGTAACATAGGCGTTGGAGACTGATCTTAGGGGTGTCTTGTATAGACCATGTTACTGGAAGAGAGTGCTCAATTTATGACTCAGATACGGTAATGCATGCACGTGAAGTTTTACTGCACATACAAAAAAATGCATACAGAATGAAACAGCTAGGGCAGCCTATATTTGTTTTTGAGAAAAATCAAAAACAAATATTGTCTTACCAGCCTTGAAAAAAATGGGACAATCCCAATTACTCGAGATGGACAGTAAACCTTAATTAAGAGTAACTTGGGAAACTTGTAACGGTAGATCATAGCAATGTAGAGTTACTTTCTATCCTCTAACTGTTAACAAAACAATTCTTCATTAATGTAGAAGTAGTGCCCTTATTGTTGCCTAGTCGAAGCAATTTCTGTAAACTTTCTTTGGTCATGGGTTTTTTTTTTTTTAATTGCAAATGTCTGTCTATGCATATTCTCTCCTGTTGGTGGAGAAGATTAGAGGAAGTATTGTGTGAAATATAGCTTTTTAGACTGAAAGTGAAAAGAGAACATGACAAATGCCATGGTAAGATGTGCACAGAAGGAGCAGACATCGTCAAAAACTGCTATCTGCCATCCGAACTCCAAAGATCCAAGGAAACAGAATCAAATTCTACCCACAGTGTTATGAAAGAACCACATTTTTATGTAAAACATCGTAAAAGATTATTTGACTGTTGCCACTTATTCCCTCTGTTCTCCAATCTCATCTCGATCACAAAACACTACGTAAGCAGGATCGAAAATTTCATTCCCCACCAACATTTAAGCTTGCCTGAGCATTTTTTTATCATAGATTATTTGCAGCCTTCCATTCTGATGTTTTTTTTTTCAGTCATTCGTTTATGGCTTCCTTTCTGAATATTTTATATTAAACTGCAACAACAAAATGTATTTTTTTTATTTTCCCCATTTGTTTATTTCTTTTAGCTAGAGACTGTTGCTGCTCTAAAAGTAGCCAAGAGTAATTTTAACTTTATTTCAATGGTTGCTGTTGGCTTGTTTCCTTGGTGATAACCTTTCCCATAGATGTTCTTCCTTATAGTGATCCTACCTACTGTTTCTTTGTGAAAAAGATGTGTTGTTTTGGTGTGTGCATGGGAATTTGTTTTTGATGTTAAATACAATAATGAAGCTGGTGGTAGGTAGCTGTCCTTTTCCAGCCTTGGATGTCTTTTTCGTATTGCTTAAATGTGGGACAACTTTTGTTGCTTGTCAACCCAGTGAAACTTTTACCACACTTTCATATTTCCAAATTTCTGTATCATTCGCTAAGAGTATCATGAAAGTTTATTTTAATACCAGCCTGCCACCAAATATTATAGATACTAAAATGCTGTCAAATGCATGTTTTCAAGCAGTAAAATTGTCAGCGTTGTTAATGTACTTGGTGCATTTGACTGTTTTGAAGAACTAACATTGTGAGAGGATTAGTCTTAACCTAAACTTATTCAAGTACCCAAAGAAACTGTAGTAACAATTACAACTGTAAATGCAGAGTTGTTTTGGCATGTAAATTGTTAAAAATTGTTTTGTTCAATGCACGTTTATAATTTACCAAAAAGATGAAATTTATCTCCTGTTCTGGAAGTGTAAATTGCAACAAAGACTGCCATGTGTGTCAGAAATTAAATATTTCCATTCGGAAATGTTGAGATAAAAGCTGAAACTCAAAGTCATCTAGACTCATCAGTGTTGCATAATATTCAAACTTCTAAAGTTAATCCATATTTTAAATTGTGTTGTAAATTCGCACTGCTACGTAGTGGTAATTAATATATACAATTGTGTAGTTTGCAACGTAGCATAACCAGTATCGGAACGGAAATTCATGATGTCATTTAATTCAAACACCTTGAAGAGGTTTTGAAGACAGGATGGGGTGGGATGTATCTTTGTAAGGAAATGTAATGGATGTCCTACCTAAACAGTGATGCCAAATCAGTATATAAAAGAAGCACTCAAAATGCTGACAGTTTGTGGTATTTCTGGCTAAAATGTGGTTGGGCTTGCTTTGTTGTATTTGTGTCCAAAGTTTTGTGTTGAATGCTGCATATCATTAAAGGTTTGTATTATCAAGAAGGGATCCACTCTGTGTATTAGTGAGTTACTGTCTCCTCCTTCATAGTAAGAGATTGTGCTATGACACACTGGGTGTTGAAGGGAGGGGAAAAGACACAGGGGAAGGGACTGGATGCTGTTAGGAGAGATGGAATTATCTCTCCATCAAATTTATACACTCCAACAAAATCTGGAGTCTAAGTTATAATTATGTAAGAGTTTTTATATAAATAAGTAGTCAATATCTAGCTTTTGGTTGGACTTTACTGAGCGTGTCACATGGTCAAAATTGTTTTTGTTTCCATGATGTTTGGTAATGCTCAGTGACTGCATTGATTTCAAGAGAACCCGCCACTAGAAGATGTTTGTAGCAAGTTAACTCATTCTTTACTCTCCAGTTAAACATGGAGTACATACTGTAGAAAATATGTAGAATAATAATCACCCATGGTCTCATTGAATCATTTCAGTAGAATTTGTAGAAGTGATACTTTTATCGTTAAAAGACGTTTTGCCATCTGAAAATTAATAGTTGAGCTATTATCAAGAATTTTAGTAGCTACTGTTAGAAACATTCCTATTGCATGTACTATAAGTGTAAAGACATTTTAAATGTGAATGTGGATACACAAGAACTGCCTTCCAGTTACCAGTGACCTCTCTTCCAGAGACTTCTCTTCAGCAAATTGTTAGTGAATGTATGTTGTAGATGATATATGTGGTGGTAGTGAATTTATCATGTTACTGTGTGTGGAGATATGTTTAGATATATGTTTAGATAAGTATCAGTTTGACAAAATCATCTAAAGTGCAGGCTGACAGTTTGCCCAGAGAAAAGTTTGTACTTGTAAAAGACATTGTCATCTGCTACAGTAAATTTTTAAAGACGTTCAGTGATTGCACAGTACTTTAAATTGTCATAAAAAAGTGCATGTCCAGAGGTAGAATAAACTGAATATATTTTGTGTTCAGCATATATCATCCCCAAAATTAAAAAATCTCATATCTGGCGATTCCCACCTTCAGGTAAAAGTCAGAATATGTTATTTAATTACCATGATCCTCCAGATTATCTTTTCTTTCATGTAGGTGATAATCTGATATTGTATGTACCTGTTTATATCTCTCTGCCCCCCCCCCCCCCCCATTGAACTTCAAGTGCATCCTTCTTGAATGATTTTCCATCCTTGCATGTTTGCTGTTGTCCTTTTTTTCTCTTCACTCTGTTCAAACAAAGGCAAACATGTTCAAACAAAGGCAAACAAATTTCTTCTCGATGTCTTGTTTTCCATTCATCGCAATTAAGAACTTAATGCCAAAGAATCGGATCAGACTTAAAATATAACATTTTCTAATTTTCTTAGCAGCTGTTGGAATTTGCAGAGAAACTCCCATCCTCACCAAAATACAAGTTTTCATTGTTGGTGACCAACGTTTTGAGAAAACCTATTCAAAAATAAAATAAATGAAAAGTTGGAATGCTTAACAATGTGAATAATTTCACAGATATCATAGGTGTTGTTGTCTACTACAAATCTTTTCCATGAGATTTCAGGTGAGTTTACATTGGTTGGTTTGACTCCCCCTCCTTCCCTGAATGTGGTCGGTCATGGTACCTCATTTGGGTCAAAAATCCCTGAAAAATTAGCTCAATCGCTTTCGTGACCGGTGACAATTGGTTCACAAGTTCATGTTGTTTTACTCATGTAAATGACCCACCACCTCAGATTCACCTTCTGTGACTTATAAGCTAAGAACAGTCACGTTCAGGTAATATGTAATTGATGAAATACCTTCATCCATTAAAACAAAAAGAAAAAATAATGGTGTGACTTGGCAAGGACATGTATGCTTCCCATTCCCTCTGTTGTAAATCTCACTGGTGTGCTCACCGTCTTTCTTTCAGTCGACAAAACTTCGCACAAAGACGAAGTTTAAGACTCTCAATCCGGAGTACATGGAAGAGCTACAGTACCATGGCATAACAGCCGATGACCTTGCAACTAAAACTCTAAGGTAAAGCCTAACCTACTTTTTGTTGCAAAAGTTTGTTTGTTACATCTGTTTGATCTTTTTGCCACTCTGTGCCCATGCTGTTTTTCACGTGGTAATTGCACATATTGACTGAATTGTTCTTTCTTGATAACTTCAGCCCCAAGTATAATGCCCGATGTACAGTCACTAGAAAGTCAAAGAAAACTCCATTCAATTGTTTTCAGCTGTCCCCAACAGCTCTGACTTTCACTTTATACGAAAAATTTATGTTTCCGTTTGGATGACTCAAGCATCTCATTTTACCAACAGTGATTGTAAACATTACTGGCATTGATGGGATACATACTCTTTAGACATGTCACAAGTAATATGAATTACTATGCATCATATTGCCAAAGCGGTTGGTTCACATTTAGTTGGTTAAAATGTGAAGACTGTCAACATTTTCTGACATTGTTTGAAAGAAAGTGATTGCACAGACATTTTCATTTTGACAAGCCGCATTTATTGCAGTTTCTTCATGACTACATTTCAAAATTTTTGTGTCAGACTTTCTGTCTGGGATGAAGACAGCCTCGGCCACAACGACTTCATCGGAGAGTATCTGCTTCCTTTGAAAAAGCTTCCAATAAATGAGACCAAGTCGTATTCTGTTTTCCTTCAAGATCAGGTAAAACATCTGGACTGTATCAGTAGCACAGATCATCTCACTGTTTACAGTCCGCTGTTTGGTCCCAAATTTGTAGTAATTTTAGTAAATATATGCCTCTAGGTTGGTGCTCAGAATATGGCATATGTGATCTTCACAATGCATTTTACCAAGAACTTTCTTTTCTGGAAGGTGGTTAATGTAACAACTTTCTTGTTTACATCCTGATGTTAATCATTGAACCTGTTTTCAAAATGCAATGACTTAATTGAAGCTTGAAATGTGTTTTATCTCCACATTACATACAGTTGGGCTCTACTCAGACATAATCATAATCATGATACTGCCAATGTGTCTGCTTCTCCAATTATCTTAGTGGTAGTCTTTAGATCATTCCTACACCAGGGAATAGTCTACATGTAGTTCATTATCTTTAAGATGATCAACTATGAATAAATTGATTAAATATTTTTCACAAGCTTACTGAAGGTAGGAACTTTACACATACCATATCCACCCTTTTTCTAAACTACATTATCCCCATTGAACTGGCACTGTTATGGGCACTTGCTCTATCCTCGTACCATCCCCTTGTGGAATTATCTTCCATCGTAGCTAAAATCTCCACCTAGTGTGCTCTCCTTTAAGATGCAGGTGCAGCAACCATATTTAGTTCAGTCAACAAGCCCTTTGGGCAAGTTGTGTGGAATGTGATCAAGGGCCATGTTTAAGTATCACTGTCAGAATATATTCCGTGACTACGGTGTCCCAACAATTTTGTCCAAGATTGTAGATTCAATAGGTCAATGCTTAGTTAGTCAGATATCCAGTGCAAGTGCCCCAATTAAGGACTCCATTCTACAGAAGTTTCCACTCAAAATGTGATGCATTATCAAAAAGCAGTTTCTATCCTATTTGGTGAAATGCAATTTTTTTTTGTTTTGAACTTTGAACCATGCTTTTATATCACCTAACGATTCAGGTTAACTATGTTAACAGTTTCAATACCTGATTTGTGATTGTGTGCATGTTCAGTGCCTACATGATAGTTGCCCAGTTGACCCGGCCTGTGTCTTCAAAATATACAGCAATCAAAGACAGCGGTCAAGATGTGCCAGTGTTTTATACAGTGTGCCAGTCAATAGTACAGACACTCAGAACTGTTTCCCTCATTTCCCATGTTGACTATAATGATGCAAGTGGGAACACAGGTCACGATTTTCTTTATTCATTGATTGAGTTTATTTTGGGGTTTTTTTTTTTCTCTTTTTGTGCCATGAAGTCAGAGGAGGATGATGATCTCTCTGGAGGAGAGAGAGGCAAGATATTGATTGGTCTTCAGTACTTCAAAGCACAAAACCAGATGAGCATAAACATCGTCAGATGTTCTGGACTCATGGCAATGGATACTAATGGTTACTCTGACCCTTACGTAAAGCTGTGAGTTAAAAACCATTTTTCTCTTTCATCACTTTTACGTATATTACCAACTCATTAAAAGTCGTATTGCATCTTGTTTTGATTCTCTTCTTCATCTTCTCCTCCTAAGATTATTTTTCCTAAATGTCCCTGTAAACTGATTAATTGCTAAATTCATCTCATTTGCTTTGGTGTATGAGCATCTCCTAATGGCGTCGCTCAAAGTCCAGGGAACCCTCGGGTTCTGCCTTTGTTCATTTACATGTTTCCGATTGTTTTGCAGATACTTGCAGCCAGACCCACAAAAGAAAACAAAGAAGAAGACAGCAACCAAGAAGAAGACTCTGAATCCGGAATACAAAGAGGTTTGGGTCTACTCACACCTCATCCTCCTGTGATAGTGACGTAACTTAAGATAACAAAGAGACTAGCTTAATCCTACTCGCATCCCTTACCCTCTGTCTTCACTGTAGCTGAGACTATCCAGACGAGTAATCGAATGGCTCTTTCAGTTCTAGTCAGGGGCGACTGGGGGGATTGCTAGCACTACCATGATGTATTGTGTACTGCGTAAAACATATCACCCTGGCATCTTTTTTTCGCACTGAAGTGGTGGAATTCCATAAAAAGTTTAACTATGTCATGCAACTTATATGATAAAATTAAATGAAGGAACTAATGTAATGTCTTTATAATATTTATGGTAGGAGACTGTCATAGCCTAGGGGAAGATCACAGCATGGTTGCTGCTGTATGATTAGGCTCAACAGGAGTGAAAACTCACTCAGCATGCCAATCGGTAATGGTCACTCAGATAGCTGTGTTTGCTTATTGCTGTTAGAGAATTGAGGTGAGGTTGTCATATCCATAACATGCCAGTCTACTAAATCAACCCTCAGTCATGTTATCCAAGCTCATGGTTGGATCAGACAACAATAGTATTGTGGATGATTTCAACCCAAGCCATGATGTCATGACATCATGATGACCCAATACCATATTTTTAATCATTGTGGGTAACAAAATGGAATCAAGTCAGCCTGTGGTAGTTTATCTTGCATGCTTATCTTTTGTAATACGGGATAGTAATTCAGTGCAACAGTACATTGTGGCCCTTCAGTGAAGTGTACAGGTAAAACATAAATGAAAGGGAAGACTGCAAATGTCATTTTACAAGAATTCAAAATAGAGATTTCACAAACCTTTGTCCTTTAAAATGTTTGGTTCTTTAGATGTAATACCCCCCTCCCTTCTCCCCAGTTCTTGCTGAGATAATCTCCTATCTCTCTTTTTTTCTCTCCAAACCTGAGTAGACATGATTCAAAATATTGTGTGTGTATAACATGTCTGCTTGCCATACAGAAATGCCGTTTTTTTTTGTGTGTCATTAACTTAAAAGTCTGTCTAATTAAACTGAATATGTTCTTTTGCCACACCAGACATTCCTGTACAAGCTGTCTCCTGGAGATCTCCACACCAAGACATTAGAAGTTACTGTCTGGGATAAAGACGTCGGTAGCAATGATTACATCGGTAAGCCTTAAATCCTCTTCGGTACACCGTTCACGGGTAAATGTAGCATGTTGGGTCACTCATAGATGTGGGGAGACTAATGAGAACATCAAAAATTCCTTGCATTGCAATTGTTGGCTGTGTCAATCTACCCCATGTTGCCCAAGGCATAAATGCATGTTAGATTATTTAAGGGATTAGGCACTGAAGAAAGTTTATTTCACAAAAACTAAGAAACTTTTTCTCAATAGCATGTCCTTTTTGGAAGTTATGAATTTTTAAAGAAATATCTACTTCAAACTGTACATCAGCAAGGCACAACTTCTTGAATATCCTATGTATTTCCTTTACAATCCTGACTGTCTTAAAAGAGACATTGCAATATTTTGAGAGATATGACGTAAATTTGTACAATATTTTATGGTAAATCTACAGTATATTTACTCTACATTTTCACTAGTGTCAAATTTCAAGGGCAAATGGTAAAAGAAAAAGGTAGACTTCTTGCAATTATTTGCTGTTGTTTGATGGCATTCTGGTAACCTTGAGGCAACTGGAAATCTTTCTTGACCAAAGAAGTCTTTCTTCAAACAGCAATATCTTGACTTAGGAAAAAGAACACTTTAAATGTCAAATAACTCAATAAAAAATTCTTTTCTGTCATTTAAAATCCCTTTCAGTTGTCAGTAAAATATGCCTTTAAAATCTTCGCCTTTATACCTTTACCTGCAAACTGTGCAATAAACCATTCGATAGGTTTAGGTGTGTTCATATTCACCGTAAGATCTTAGCTCACATTCATAATTTGAGGTGGGAAACATTCTATAAACCATTCTGCAGGTTCATGAGTGTATGTATCAGTAAATGTTTGCCTTCATACACTGTTATCATGGAAACCATGCTGAAGGGACAGAGATTAATGCTGCAATTAATGTATGCTGTCCTAGTTTTCCATTATCATTTCCATGTTACCTGGTTTTTCATTTTAAAGATCTTGTTAGTCATGTAATTTACATGTAGGGCTTATCCCCAATAAGATAATCATGTCAAGCAGTTAACTGGAACAATGGCATGGTAAGTATCCGGTCATTCACCTATGTTGTGTTTATGCAATGTTTTCTTGTTCTCTACCAATTTGGCACAGATTCAGTAGTTTTTGGTAGTGTGATGCTTATTTAAGTAATTAATATCAAAGGAAAAGGGGCTTTATTTTTCTGTTACCCAGATACATATCTATGTGATATTCTGTCATTGTTTTATTAATATTTTAAACATCAGGTGGAGTGCAACTGGGTTCATCAACTAAAGGTGACAGAAGGCAGCACTGGACAGATGCCATCGAGAATCCCGACCACCTGGTGGAGAGATGGCACATGTTGTCAGATACACAATTCAGTGATGATGACTAGAGAAAAGTGAAGGTAAGTCTGAGTAATGTATTAAAGGCTGTGTGAAACAGAGGCTCAGGGCTTTTCAAATTTGATATCAAAAGATTGTTAAAGAAGACAAGACATGCTTCCAAGATATAACCTTTAGGGCAAAGAAAATACTCAGTTTTTCTTGAAATAAAAAATTACAAAGTAAGCAACGGTTGACATAAGGCATGTCATGTCAGTCCGTCCCTTGACATCAAAAATTTTTGTAGTCGTCATCTTATGTTTAGTCATGATGCAATAGTTAAACAGGCATTTCTTTGTAAAATAGTGTTTGGTGGATTTTGGAAATTGTGGCTATTGTCACTAATTTTAATCATTGTTTTGGCCATAACTCGACAACACATCTCTTATGTCGCATGTACTTCAATAGTGTTTCCATCAATTTGTTAAAGTTGGAAACGTGGTGGGCCCTTGTACGTGACCAAAACCCTCTTCCGAATTGTTAAGAATGGCATTTCCACCGTACTGTACATCACGTTTTCTGGGCGGATCTTACCAGTGTACTGCATACACCCACCTTCACCTGCTCATTGATAGGACTGATTATCCCCGAGAAAAAGAAGAAAATATCTGTTTTGAACTGTATGCTATGTAGTAGGGGAAATTCAACAATCTGATTCAGTGTTTTCACACATGTGTCATTTGTCACTCTTTACAGGAACTGGGTAATAATTTTGGATCTGGGTAGTAAAGTATTGTGTGGGTACCGGCAAGAACACTAAACTTAAATGTAGCAAACTTAATAGGGAGAGTAAAATAGCTAAAAAAGGAGTGACTGAATTCTCTAAGTACAAGGTTGATTGGGCTTTCACAAACCATACTGCAAAAAGATAAGCTAGAGTACTTTATATTCAAATTAACCAATAATCCAGAGAAGTAGACGCTTTAAATGTTTACATTGAGGCTCAAAGGGGTACAAATCAATAATTCATCATACTTACACTCCTTATTTTTCAACTTAAACAAGAGCAACAGAAAAAAGGATTGTTAGTCAGGAGCAAGAATAGATTAGTATTCAAAAGCTGATGTTATGTACAATACATGTTGGAAAATCTTGGAAAATGACATTTAGATAAGTTGTGTCAGACAAAACGAAATCAAGGCTTAGTTATGTTTTGACCAAAAATAATGAAAATTTCTTGGCTCAAAGTAAAATTCATTTAGATCAAAGTTAGGTGTATGCAGGCATGAAAGAGTAGTTTACAGGGAGGTTTGAGAATTTGACTTTGTGAGATAATCTGAAAATGTGATCTCGCAGTGAGACAGGAAGAGCTGGCAAGTTTGGGAACCTGTTTGGTATTAGCTCAGTATAGTTCTTATAAGATAGTGAACATTTTTATTTATGGAAAATGTTGGTTTGGTTGTATCGTTGTTTGTTCTGTCCTGTGTCCTGATGTAGAAGAGCTAAGTTGAAGTTCGAAAAATGGTTGCCACAGCAATGTTTATTTTTTTTTTCCCTGATGTGTATGTTACCTTTCTTCAATCATGATACAATTACTACACGTCATGTTTAGTGTGTTTTTCCTTCCTTTGTCAACAGATTCATGTCGTGGAGCAAAAGCATCATTCCAAAACCTTCATGATATATAGAAGGAACCCTATGTTGCCAGATACAAAAGGAAGAATTGTGTCTTTTTTAATTTTCTTTATTTAGAACAGAAACATTCAAAATGTTTGAAAAATTTATCTGCAGAGATGGAAGGTTTAAAAATAGGTAACTTTAGTTCATTATAATGAATTTCAGATCAGAAATATTTGTTAAATGTATTGCTACTATTTTCTGTGTTTTTTTTTTTTTTTAATGTAGGAGAACATTTAAGTTTCCTCTCCATCTTTGTTTTCATTTCTTTTTTTTTTTTTCTTTTGGTAATTCAAAATATTGTAGTTTGTGGTAAAGATGAACTTGTTGTGTTTATGTAAAAGCAACTAATAATGAAGTGAATTTTTTCTGACTATAATTAATGAGTTTAAATTTACTAGGAAAATAAATCTGTCTCCTCTGTCTGAAAATGAAGGTCAAATTAGAGGAAGGAAGTGTATTGATTTTTGGGTGTTTTGTATAACTTGTTAAGAAAGTGAAATTGGAAAACGCAAACAATGGAAAAAAATCTTGTAAGGTTGTGCCACTTTCAACAACCAAACTTTCCCTTACACTCATTTTCTCTGTGATCACAAGTAGAGAACTGAATTTTGATCGAGTACAAAATGGTGCTATTTACGTGATGTCCACACTGTTTTTTAAACGGTAGCAAGCTTTCATCCTCATGTTTTATTCAGGTGTACACCCAAAGGCTGAACATCGAAGAAAGATGTTTATAAGCATAATCAATACAAATGTCACAGTTTATGTCATAAATGTGGGGTTCTTGCATAAAGCATTCTTGTTTGCATGGCTCAGATGAATGTTTCTTTTTGTTAGGTTGAGTCAAACTCCTCCAATTACCGCTGACTTTTGATGTTAATTATAACACAGGAGGAACTTGAATGCTCAAAGAAAGGTTGAATGTTTTTTCCTGGTGGGATAGTAATGATTAGGAGCACTGATTAATGGAGAGGTTGTGTTTACTTGAAGGTTTAACCTTCATAGATTCTTGGTCTATCATACCTGGACCAATCCATGGTGTCTTTGGAGGGAGTCAAAGGCTTTTTGAAAGGTTTCAACCATAATCTAGCAGAGATAGATTTATAGTGACTTCTGTCATGAGACATGCCTTCAGAATGAATGTAAGCATTCCTTTAAACCATTGGTTTGATATTCTGACATTTGGCCTCTTGTATTCTTTACTCCTAATCAAGGTGCCCTGTATTCTAGCACTCTGTTTATGTAGTGTAATTGATATAATAATTAAGAACATTGTATTTTGTGTGTTCCTAGCATGAAGATTGCTGCAGTTAAAAAACCAAGCAACTACTTAAATCATGGGAAAAAAAAAAACAAACAAATTTCATACTTTTAAATGCTGGCAATATTACAATTCAATTTTTTCATGAGCAATGAGCAATTTTCTCAAAGATATTCTTTTCTTTTTGTCTTTTTCTATTTTTTTTTAATTAAGTGATTCCACAGTAAAAAAAATTTGGAATCAACCAAAAACATTATTTTTTCTTTGTATGTGTAATAGAAAATTTCTTTCTGTATTAACGGTGTTATGTGTGAGTTTCTTCTTTTTATTAACATTTGTATTGACATCAAATTCAAATTTACCAAATGAAAATGTAGACTTAGTTGAAGAACCAAAAATGATTTTCTACTATTTAGAGTTTTTTGGGATAACATTGTGCATGTTTTTGTATTTCCTTTGACCCTATTCTTCATCTTCCATGCATTTTTGCATCCATTTAGCACTTTCTTTTTTCTAGAGGTGGTTTCTAAAATTGCATTTTGGTGGAAAAGGAAAACAATTATGAAGATCTCTGTGTGTGGTATTAATCAAAATGTTCAATCATTTGATTCGGTTCTTGAAACCTCTTATTTCTCGTGCATCATGTTTTGTCTGCAGCAGTGATGATTTTGTCACAATTCACCAGCCTAGAGGAGAAGGATTTTAAAAGTAGTTTACAGAAAGAGAATCATGGTTTTGGTTACAGCTGGTGTAATTCAAAGAAAATGTTATTTAGATGGCAAGATGAAGGACTTGGTAGCTTGTATTATATATCATGTAAACAAAATTGAACAATTAAGTGTAGAATTCCATGGTAACCTACATCGACATTGGTTATTTCTCCCCATCCTCTCTCCACCTTCACTCATTCATTGTTTCCATCCTCCAGTCCCCCATCTTCTTTTCCTAGCTGTAATGACTGGTGTCATCTGTCTGCAGATTTATACTACACAGGAGTTAATTTGCTATCTGCACTGGTATAGTGTCACAAACATGTGAAATAGATAGTTTGGAATGTTGAACCTGGGGTTGTTGATTCTGTTATCTTTCAATGGAAATGACGAAGCTCATTAAGCAATTGTTTCTAGCAATTTAGTCAAAGCAAACAAATGCTTCCTCTCCTCCTGATGATAAATTTTCACTTCCATATACTAAACAAGTTGTATGCCTCACAAATACCAAGTTGACATGCTGTTCTTATCTCGGTTTTGCCATCCTTGATGAGGTTGTTCATTCCATTCTGCACCCTCCCCCCACCTATTTTCTCCTGTGTCTGCGAGAAATCCAGTATAGCTCTTGCCATTTGTTTAGCAAACTTACTTCTTTCTTTTTACCACAGCAAAAGAAATTAACATTTACCAAGTTCTGTGAAAGTCATGAAGGAGATGGTGAAATAATGTTGATCTTTGGACAGGATTTTTATTGATCGATCTGTTCAAACTGTGTGACGCCCTCAAGACAATTGTTTCAATTCAGCAGATTTCCTAGCATCCAGCATAAAATCTCAAGAAGCCACTTTCCACCCCTCCCCCACCCCTCAATTCTTCCCCTTCCATCCCTCTACTTGTTCCATTTGCATGGTCTCTGTTGGTCATTAGGGAATTCTAAGAATAGCCACGGTTTATACTCCTTCACTTTATCTGTCTGCAATGACAATAGTCTATGAAGACTCTGGAATTTGTTCTAGTTTTCAAATTTGTTAAGAAACCAAAAGCCACATGAAAGCACGCATTATATAGCAATGGAGGAAGTCAGTTTAAACCACTGCACATTCTGGTTATATTGTTGCGAGGTTGAGGTTGCATCAACTCTAAAAGTCACAGGATCACCCATTTTGTACAGAAATGCACACTACACTGAAAGTGGGCAAGGATGAAGTCGAGGTAATCCATGTAACTATGGTAGTTATGAAGGGATACAGCTTCAACGATGCAAAATAAACAAAGTTTAAGATCAGAGAATATGACTATGACACACTCCAAACGTTTCACTTCTCCTGAGCATGGTTAAACTATCATCTCTTATTGAGGGCTGCTGGAAAATGTGAAGGATGGTCGTCTTTGGAGGGAATTTTTTGCCCCTTTTTTGGAAGTTTGTCATGTGACTTTGCCACTTTACATGAAATCTGCATGCAGTGCAACTTGACACTTTGTTGTCAAAAGAAAACTAGATGAGAGCCAATTGAAGATTCACTTTTGTTGAAGGAGAAAAGGTGGCCTCACTGGCAGGTACAGGGGTTGCAACACTCACAACTTGCTGTTACCATAGTATTATCAATAGTATGGCTTACAAATACTTTTTGAGAACATCTGAATTTCAGGTGGTTTTGCTGTCATGGCTTCTTTGATCAGACTGTCTAATCCACAATTTGAGGAAAGTAAGTTGTCATGGCAACCAGTGACTTGATTGCTGATTTGCTTCTCAAATCAATCAGACTTCACAGGTACCTCGCAAGGTGTGGTATTCATACTGCTGTACACAGGGTACAGAGGTGCATGTGATGGGACGGAATATTCTCTTGACCTTGAATATGTATGATATGAATATTCAAATGTGGCTTATGATCATTAACTGCCTTACTCATAGACTTATTTCTGTTTCTTTTTTGATACAAGAAAAATAAAATCTTGAGTGGAAAAACTCATTTCTGTCCACTATTTTCTTCTTTTATTCCCATGAATACAAAGTAAACGAGACAAATTTGACATTGATATGGATAAAAATGCATAAATATTTGTCTTACATAAGTATTTGCTACAATCTGATCACAAGGTTAATTTAAGACCAGTGCAGAGGAGCATTTATTGCACACCAGTAATCACATTCATAAACAAGTCAATAACAAACTGTAGCAACTGTATTCAGATCTGGATATAATGTCTGCTTCTCCTATCACCTCAAAGAACATTTCATGTAATAAAATGGCAGCTATCAATAAGACTGATGCTCCTTCTGCCATAATAAAACCTGATCATATAAGACCAGTAGCGAATAAACACAAAGATCCCCTTGCTTGCGATGTAGTGATATGCTACACTGATGAAAACTTTTAAATTAACTTGCCCAATGGGGGAAGTAGCTTTCAGGATCAAGTTGCCCTGATATTTTTGTTACTTGCCCTGAAATACCAGAGTATGTGCAAAACTAAGATGTAACTGGTAATATTATACTTAAGTAGCATTGTACCCTTGCATTCAGATTACATGATTCATTATCACAAAGTCACGACTTACTAGCCTATAGTTAAAAGGTGATGTAACACATTGCATGCAGTTAAATTGTGAAGAACACACTGTATGAATATACTGCATGAGAACACCTTGGTGATTACAACAAGGTTAAAGTGGCTGATGGTAAAGTGTTATTCGTTGATCTATGTGTTACCCAATTGTACACAGATTTTGAGACTAGGGAATTGTGCATACAGGAAACTTGCTATTTAAATTTTTCACAGTTGATACTGACCACAATTAGAACTATGAAATGGCTAGATATTACTGAGACATGACATTGGTCAGTTGAGTAACCTATTAAGGCACAGAAAGCATCACTTCTCAGATCTAGCAGTGGAAGAAGCCACTCATTGTTGTATAGCAAATGTGAAAACAAATTTGCACCAAAATCAGACATAATTTTGCAAGCTCTTCTGGCATGACACTGTGAAGATGACCAGAAATGGCGCTATAAAGCAGCTAGATATCACTTAGAATTGATGTTCATTCTCGGTGGTCAAGTCACACCTGAGGCAGATAGTTTTTTAGACAAATCATCCACTTCATCTTCATCCGTGGTGACATCCTCATCACTGTCACTGAATCTCACCAGAGTAGGGAACAGCTCACCCCCGTGACAGAGCAAACCTTTGACTTGACGGTAAACTCTCAAAGACTCTTCTGCTTGTAGATCTAGATCCTTCAATAGTGGTAAAAGAATGGTTGCTAATGCCTGGGGAGGAATATGTTGAAAATTTGGCATATTTTAAATTATGAATTTTTCATATTATCATGATCATCATTTCAAATAGCAAGATTATGAACTTTTATGAGCAAAATTATGAACTTTTCATACTCTCATGATCATCATTTCAAATAGCAAGATATATATAGATAAAAATTAAATCTGAGGAAAGCCTCTTCAAGAGAAGCAAACATACGCAGCCACCTTTTAAACCTTTTGGAGCCCGCTCGGCCAGGAAAAAGGTGGGGATGAAGTAAAAAGAGAGAATTGTTGGAAAAGCTATGGTGGTGGTTTGATTACATTATTGATTAAAGTTACTGTCATCAACATTGTTGCACACTACAATGAAAATTCAGTGACACAAAAGATGGAAAGATTTGCAAACTAAGACATTCTATCAAACTTGCAATTAAAGGTGTCATCTTTCAGAAATTGACGATTGAACTGATCTGAATTCACTTCAAAAACTTCATGGAGTTCATTTCATGGAGTTCAATTCGTTTCTCAAGAGCAGAGCTTTAGAAGAACTGTCAATACCCAAAAACATAAAAACCTCAATTTAGAATTATGAATTTAATAATATTGGCCTATTTCTTATGAAACAAATTTTATGTCATGCCACCCTCTGTAAAAATTTCATACAGTTAATTCAATCCATAAACAATGCACATCAATAACATATATATATAGTAGTGGTTCACTCCATTTCCCCATCCCCCTATCCTTCCACCCTCCCAAAGAGGAATGTGGTCGTGCTAGGAAAGAAATAGAGTCAAATAATTGATCAATCTTTGCACAAGAGAACAGTACTGTAGTAGCCATTATCATACATGACTTTGTCATCAATATTTGCTATAATCAAGAACATATGTCCTTGCCTGCATCTGCTCTATCAGCAAAACAAACCAGAAAGCCAAAAGGCTTTGTGATTCCTTGCTACATGGTTATATTACAACAAACATGAATTATTCACATGACAAGTATAAGATCAACTGCAGTTATTTTTCTTGATACACCACAAGCCTTTAATCCAAAATGACCTTTATTTTGGTGACCTAAAATGACCGCGACATTTGACGTCCACCAAAAGCAATAGGGATCACCTACCCAGGCCATACAACCCACACATCAAGTACAGTATGAGTATGACATCAGTCAACATTATCTCTGAGCTCCAAGAAACACACAGTAATCAATGCTGCTTCTAGTCTTGCATGTTGTTAGTTGAATCAAATAACTCAACCTTACCTCATCTGAACTCAGCTTGTCTGCCACATTTACCTCAAAATTCTTCATAAACGACCAGAATGTTCTTGGGTCTCCATTGCATGGTGGAATTTCTGGTTAGGTAATTCCAACGCTAATTTGAAACTCAATTTCCTCCTTTAACTTTTTCAATGCTTCCTCCCTCTCCTCAGTATAATACTTTTGGCATTCCAACATCCAGCTTTCTGCTTGCTCAAATGCTTCATCAGACAACAGCCCAGCAAGATCAGCATGAACCTCTTCCATTGCCTCAAATTGGCGCTCTGCCTTTTGCAAATTTTCCTTCATCGACTCTGCAATAATTTCTTCCTTGTTACAAGTAGCTTTTAACATACTCAAAGTCCTCGTAAGTTGACCCTAAGTTATGATTTCTCCTCAATATTTTTGCTTCCTCCATCCTTTCTGACATTGTGAAATATGATTGAAAGCACTCCAATTTGATTGTTAAGAAACCTTGTTCTGCTACCAGCTGTTCCTCTGGATATTGATATTATCCAAACAAATGACAGAACGGATGGTTTTTTTATTTTCTTCATTTTTGCATAAACCCATTAACATTCCAATGCATGAATTAATGCCATCTTGTCTATCTGACCCCATGACCCCCATATCAAGACTATCTCTCTGGAGAACTTGTCGGAGGCCCCTCACACTAGAAGTTACTCACTAAGTTACAAATGCAGTAAAATCTGGAGCAAAAAGCCTCTGGTGACTTCAAATGACCTTTGATCTCCACTACAAACAAAAGAGATCATCTACTTAATATGAGAAAATGTAGCCCATATGCTTTTCAACTAATTTGTACGGTAGTTTATAATAACCACAATAATGGTGTTTAGGCTATTATTATTGTTTTATTGTGAAAAATTATCCCTTCCTCTCTATTGATAAGCATTAAATTTCACAGGGTCGTGAACCTGTTAAAAACAGACAACCTTATCAAGTTTAAAACAAATCTGACCCACAGATAAGGAACTATGGCAGTTTTAACATTTTTTATGTTTTACCCCATAACCTCATTAATATGCAAGATTTGGACACCAAAAACAATAGGGATCATCTACTCAATATGGGCAACCTACATGCCAAAAATGAAATTACTCGGAGTTACCCTTCTTGAGATAGAGTGTTTACGAGCAACCGTCACATACACACACATACCCACACACGACATCAGGACTGCATAGATTCCCCTGCCTACGGCAAGGAATCAAAAACAGCTGCAGATGCTGGTGAAAGGAAGGGGGGGGGGAGGATGGTTAACATTGCACAATTGGGAACAGTTTAGGAAAGATTGAAAGCCACTGGTGTACACCAGATGCTCAACCAATACAATTTTTTGCCGTCTATCCGATGGTGGATATTTCTCTCACAACAACAGCTGATATCCAATCCAATATTTTTGCTATCCTATTTTCTCCTGAAAAAAAAGTTCATTTTGTATATGTATAATATTGTCTCTGAAGTACTTTTATCAAGGATTGCAAAATCATTGCAGATTTTACGGGTATTAGAAAGAGCGGTAGCGAATGATAAAAGTGCCCAACTGAAAACATTCGCGAGGGCTTGTTTTTAAACCTTTTGTAGTGGCAAATAGCCCTTGTGGGGTATTTCTTATTCCTTCCCCAGTTCACTGATTAATGCCATTGATGCAAAATGTATTTTCAGGTTGCTCAGCATCGACAAACATCGGCAAATGAAATTCGCTCAGTTGATTTCCACTGAATACCAACTTACCTGCTCGACTTTGAGCTGGATTTCTGTGATCCTTATTCTCAATTGAAGGTCTACATATGTCTCCAGCTGCTTCAAGGTTTCATACCTCACTGCTGACCTGGGGGACTGTCTTGTCAATGGCTTCAATCCTTCATTTACCATAAAAAAAGAGAACAATTTAATGTCTGCAATTAACCTTTAATGATCCTGCATGCATGCTGGTCATTACAGTACAAATAATTATGCTAAAAGCCACAACATAGCCATTGTTTTTCTTCTTTCTTTTTAAAAGATGTTGCAAAATGGATTCACTCATACAGTTGCTAATTTTCCTTTTACTTAATATTAACATTTGCTATGACGTTCTTGAACTGTTTAATTTTCAACTATGCAGTATATTATGCCTGGTAAAAGCCCAATATTGAAGGTGATTGTAAACAATTTTTTTTTTATAAATAAGTTTGTCATTTTCACAGACTATTGAATTGCTTAACACTGCTTCTTATTCAAAGACCATCAATAAGTATTTTTATCTCAAGCATTTGAAAAACACAAAGGATGTAAAAGCCCAATATGGAGGGTGATTGTAAAAAAAATATTCTGATAAACAAGTTTGTCACTTTCACTGCTTGTATGTATAGTAAAATGCAAAATCACACCATTACATGACAAGGTACAGTACTTTGTTTGCAGTTTCACAAATGTTGAACTAAGTGAACCATTTGGGCAAGTTTGTGATTTTCATTGCTTGTATGTACAGTTAAATGCAAAATTACATCATCACACTACATGAGAAGTACTTTGTCTGCACTTTTACTGCTACATGAATTTTGAAAAAGTGAAACATTAAGGCGGAACAGGCACAAAATGTATCTCAACACAGATCCGTAGCAAGAGTGTGCTGTACACATGGGCATGCATTGTGCAGCCCATGTTATATACTACACACTGTGTTATAACAACAAATCATAAAATATTTCTCACTACTTTGAAGTTATCTCTGGATTATTTGTGAAAAAAAACTAAAATGTTGGAAAAAAAGTACATCACTGGAGGAGGTGTGCTGGTATCTAAAACAACACCAAAAGAGATGAATCATTTTTTTTTTTTGCCATAATTGAACCTAAATCTGACTGTAACAGATTGGATTAATGTGACGTTTCTGACATCATAACGATACCCACCATCTTCACTCATCATCCTTAACATCTCTTTTTCGTGTTCAAGTCGACTCCATCTGGATTCGATCATCTTAAGCTGCTCATCTATTCGACTCAAATTTTCTGGTGATAGGCTGCCATGTTCTGGAGAAGAACAATACCCACATATACATTCTAATATCATGCTGTAAGATCCCTTTCATTTCAGTTGATTTAATTGTTGTATTTCCTAATAAATACACATTACATTTTCTTCAAAATACATTATTTTTCCTTCACCATGCTCCCCCTTCACTCCTTTCTTCTACAACATATATTCTATTCTTTTAGGAGAAACCCAAACCCCATTCAAATTTGAAGACAGGATGGAAAAGATACAGCAGTGAACGACAAGAATAAAGCTGGTACTACATCATACACTGCAGACATTATTAACAAACAATTAATTATGTGCACCAAAAATTAATTATGCACCAATCTTGATGAACAATTTTACAATCACTCATGAAATTAAAATGGAAGGAATATGATAATTCTTTAATTTGCATCGATACAAACATCCACTATGGAACAATTAGATGCCTCAACCAATTACAACACCAACTAAAGTCATCAATGCAAACATCGTCTGTGGGGCAATAGGGTGCCTTAACCAATTACAACACCAACTAAAGTCATCAATGCAAACATCGACTGTGGGGCAATAGAGTGCCTTAACCAATTACAACAGAAACTTAAGTCATCAATGCAAACATTGACTGTGGGCAATAGGGTGCCTTAACCAATTACAACACCAACTAAAGTCATCAATGCAAACATCAACTGTGGGGCAATTGGGTGCCTTAACCAATTACAACACCAACTAAAGTCATCAATGCAAACATCGTCTGTGGGGCAATAGAGTGCCTTAACCAATTACAACAAAAACTAAAGTCATCAATGCAAACATCGACTGTGGGGCAATCAGGTGCCTTAACCAATTACAACAGCAACTAAAGTCATCAATGCAAATATCATCTGTGGGGCAATAGGGTGCCTTAACCAATTACAACACCAACTAAAGTCATCAATGCAAACATCGACTGTGGGGCAATAGGGTGCCTTAACCAATTACAACACCAACTAAAGTCATCAATGCAAACATCGACTGTGGGGCAATAGAGTGCCTTAACCAATTACAACAGAAATTAAAGTCACCAATGCAAACATAGACTGTGGGGCAATAGGGTGCCTTAACCAATTACAACACCAACTAAAGTCATCAATGCAAACATCGACTGTGGGGCAATCAGGTGCCTTAACCAATTACAACAGCAACTAAAGTCACCAAAGCAAATATCATCTGTGGGGCAATAGGGTGCCTTAACCAATTACAACACCAACTAAAGTCATCAATGCCAACATCGACTGTGGGGCAATAGGGTGCCTTAACCAATTACAACAGCAACTAAAGTCATCAATGCAAACATCGACTGTGGGGCAAAAGGGTGCCTTAACCAATTACAACAGCAACTAAAGTCATCAATGCAAATATCGACTGTGGGGCAATAGGGTGCCTTAACCAGTTACAACACCAAATAAAGTCATCTATGCAAACATCGACTGTGGGGCAATAGGGTGCCTTAACCAATTACAACAGCAACTAAAGTCATCAATGCAAATATCGACTGTGGGGCAGTAGGGTGCCTTAACCAATTACAACAGCAACTAAAGTCATCCTCACCTTGGTCTCTCTCCATCCTTTCAGCAATAGCAGAGATTGCATCCAAAAGATATTTATATTCTTTATGCATCTCAGAGATGAACAAATTTTGCCATTCCTGTGAAGGAGAAATGTTGCATCTTAAGGAAAAACAGTGTGGTGTTGATGAAGGGTTAATGATTTCACATAGATACTGGCTGAACATGACAAACAGCACTGGCACACACACATCATAAAAATGAAATGAATGGGGGCAAGCAAATGAAAACACTATTTTTTGAGAAGATGAAATTAAAAGTGGATGATGTTGCCAACAAAAATCATGTTCTTTAAAGGTCATGTGAAATCCATCTAGAAAAGAGCTGGCTTCATTCAAAAGTTGTGGAATGAGACCATGAAATCCATTGGAATTGTGTTTCTATCTATTGCCATTTTTGAGATATATCTTTTCAAATTTTGACGAAAATGCAAAACAGATGGCATGGAGTGTTGCTCAGTGATGAGTATTTCTTTTGTTAGCCCTGTGTCTGTTAATTAGCAGGGTTCACATCCTGATATTGATATTTTTTTTTTAAGAAGAAAGAATATGATTCCAAAATAAAACTCTCAGGGCATATAAAACTTACACTTGTCCTTGAAAAAATGATTAAGTACACAAAGGATAAGATAAGATATAACAAAGGGTCCATCTATTGACATCACAAACTTGCATACTTTGGCAATGTTTATTCAAGATGCAGGAATGATGCAGGAATGTGATACCAGAATTTGCCTGCAGAATTGTCAATATTTCATCAATTTTGATGGAATTTGTGGCTATTTCGAACAATTAATACACACAATACTCCAAAATGACATTTTTATGTCACACTACCTTTTAATATAAAGTAAACTTGTTTTTGTTGTCATTCCTTGAAATTATAAAACTGACTTTAACATACATTCATTGCTTCTCCATAATATTGTCTGTGTGCTGTAAGTGCAGTCTTCATGCTCATCAACAGCATACGGTTACAATCTTCTCAAAGACTCTCATGAAATGGCTCATCAATTTTTGTTGCAATAAAATTGCAACCTGCTTGTCGTTTGTCTGTCCTCTGTCATTCTCAACTGCATTACTGCTGAAACTTTTCAGAACATTGCTGCGATGGCATCAGAAGGTGACATAATGCAATCAGCAGAGATAATCCCAGCAGTAGTATGACAGTAGGGGATTTAAATACATGCATACAAGTGACCAGTCAGGATGCTCAACACTACGTCGAAATTTTTTGATGAAGTTGCATAATTTCAGTCACCATGCAGCTACCAAAATGCAAATAATTTGGGATTGTGAAAGCAACAAAACTGAATTGACATCGACATGAAAAATAATATTCCTTTAATTGCCTCACTGGATACGGTCGACTTCAAGTTTGAAAGTTACTGCACATCAAGCACAATTCTTTTAATTCTATGGTGAACTTGAAACTGAAAAGTGACAATATCTTACATCTTCAGATAGACATCCTAATTTTTCCAAGAAAGTAGAAGCTTTGAATGACTTGAACTTTGAACACTGCTCAATTTTTGACCTCCATTTGGAATTGCTGGAGACAAGCTTCCTCACAGAGACAGGAATTTCTAAGGACTTTCTGTGAAAGGAAGAAACATTCAAAAGGGGAAGTGGTCATCATGAATGAAGAAAAAGTTACATTTCAAGCTTTACATGCAGGGGAAATAAATTCTGTGTTATTGCATTCTACTATAGCAAAAGAAAGGAAAAATAGACAGACATTGGCAATCTAGAAGGTATTGAAACACCTCCTTAATTGGAGGTTGGAACTGGATGTGGCAAACTAAGAGAATGGTAAAACACTCACCCATCCTTTAACATTTCAAAGGCAGCTCTTTTTGGTGTTGAAGTGTCCTGATCACGAACTGCTAATTCTGGAGACCTAGTCATTGAGCCATACATCTCATCAGGTTTCCCTGGCACTCTCTTCTCTATGTCATTTCTGGTCGTACCAATAGCAACTAATCTATTTGCCTCAGTCATGTCAGCACTATTTTCATCATTAAACTGTTCAGCATGAGCTAGTTTGCTTGCAGAAATCTCACTACCATTCACATTTCTGGTTCTATCTCTATTCTGTTTCCCACCAATTGTTTCTGCCTTCATTGTCCCTCTGGGTAATGGTCTGTTCCTATCAGGTAGTGCATTTTCCAATCTGCTTTTCGCTTTAAACCTCTCCTTCCCTGAAGAAGCACTTTTTTGTTTATCAGACGACCATGTCATTTGGTGATTTCTGAGCCTTTTACCAATCTCAGAGGACGATGTTTTGTACATGGCACTCCTCTGAGCTGAGACAGGCTTTGGAAGTTTCACAACCACCTTAGACTTGGCTTGATGACTTGTTGCATCATCTAGAACAGATTGTGTCTTGTGATTGATGGGTTTTAAAGTTTTAGAGCAACTCTTTTTGTTACTTTTATCACAATTTTGCTTTAAATTATTACTGTGCTCAGAAATGGTCCCTTTGGAGTGTCTGTCAATCAGGTCTTTCAGAACAGAAGCATTCACCATGGCGACATCTAGATCATGTGAACCTTGTGAAATTGCCTCTAGTTGATCTCTCTTGGCTGACTCTGACTCACCGCAAACTTCAGGCAGAAGATTCTATGAACAACAAAAGATTTCAAGTAAAGATATAGTACTTGAGACCTTTCGAATACATTAGTACATTAAAATAGTAGCCTGTACTTAACTATAACAGTGAGAAAAGTGTGTATGCAAAACACATACACAGGCAATTACTTTTTCTACCTTTCTTATTGTGCTGAGGTATCTGTTAACAAGCACTTATTTTCAAAGGATATACAAAAGGTAGAGTACAACATTATACAAATTGGTGATGACATCTTTCAGTAAATTGAGAGAATGGAATTGATATGAACAGAGACTGTACTGGTGCTCTGGCCAAGTGGATAAATGTTCCTGGATTTTGAAATTTAGCAACCTGGAGATTTGGGGTTTGATCCTGGGTCACACTTAAATGGGTTTTTCATGCATGAGTAATCTGAAGTTCTGCCATCCAAAATGACGTTGTGAAAAGATACCAAATTACATAAAATGTAGTCACTGGTCCCTCAACATAAAGTTGTAACGTAAGCCACAGGCTTCCTACAACCTTCACACCTTGCGAAATAACTGCAATTCAGAGCTATATGAAACTTCCTTTTTCTTACTGTAACAGCCTTTTGTCTAATCCTGTTTGCTTTCTCTAGTCCCCTTTTTACTTCCTGCAACATCCTCTCCTCTTCTGCTGAAATAGATGGAGACAGACTGGCATTTACATCTCCTTCATTCATTGCATCAGACTTGGGGGGAACCTTCTCAGATGAGGTAATAGCTTCCACTGGCCAAGGCATCATCAATTTATGGAGCACTTCTCCTAGGGTAGTATATTTAGTATTTGCTTGTGATACATATTCTGACCATGGTAGCAAAAGTCTTTCAAGATTCCTTCAAAATAAAACAGAACAGAAACGAAAGTCATCAGAATAATGCTCTACAACAGGAGTGTGAAAGCTTCAGCCCTCATCCCCCTTCCATGTGACCTGTGTAATACTTTTCAAATTTGCACTACTTGAGACACTCTCCAATATTTGACAGCAATTTGAGGTTGCTGTCGGGTCTCGAATATCATGAAACACAGAAGTGATCACTCGCTTCCATGAAACAAGGTTATTCTACATAAATTATGAAAAATTTTATGTCATTGTCAGTTTGATATGCTGTAAAAGGCCTCTCGATGTACGGTTGATTAGGAAGTACCAAGAATCGCAGTGAAATACCACGGAGCTACTATGTCAATACACATCACTCTCAGCACGAGTATAATGTACTCAGGCTGAGGTCGGGTGGAACAGGACAATGTAGGATTTTGTAAATATTACCCAATCTCCCACTTGGCAATATATGATTTTATGATTACTTAGTAGACCTTGCATGGTATCATTCATTGATTATTTTTTGCTTCAAAGCCAGGTAATTTTTTAATTGTTTTTAGCAGAGATAGCTTGTACATCCCCAAGTACGTTGTATGCCATCTCACACTGCTTTCTTTCCCAATGTGGACCTTTGAGGGTTAAAGCAAGAAGATTTGGCCAAATGTTCAAAAAGGTTGCATCCGCCCTTGCTCTACAGGCGGGGTTCAATGTGAATATCAGTGCACAGATACTATGGGGCTTAATTCCTTCACAGCAAGTGAAGATCCATTCATTGACCCTTGACCTGTAAATTCACATCTCTTCATCAGCATTTCACAGACTTGCTGTTGGTACAGTGTTGTGTATATTAAGCCAACACAAAATTCATTATAAATGGAAGACAAGAGGGAAAGTCATAAAGTTGCCTACAGTATCTCATCAGTAACATTTTCTGCAATCACTCTCTCCCTCTCAAACACAAGTTATGTTGAAGTTTAACCGTAAACACTCTGTACAGACTGTGACATTGCTGATAGACATAATGTGAATGACACACCTGGCCATGCTAGTGTAAAAGATGCACAAGTGATATGCATACGTACATGTGTGCAGAAGTCACATGCACTTCAAAGTATCCCCTAGAGTTCCTTTATTCCTAGGCTCAGATCAGCACAACGCCACTTTGGGTGTTTTGCATCAGTTCTAAGGCACACATCACGATCATACGCGTGATTCTATTTTTCCCACCAAACGTATAGCTCTGTAAACATTTCAACACTGGCTTGGTCTAATATACCTCTCTTGTATTGTATAAACATTCTGAATGAGGGTACCGACAAAGCACGGAAAATGACATTGTTATCAAACGTACTCACTCAGCCCAAAACACGGCTGCATATGTTTGAATAGTAAGTTACATTGCATGCACAAGCAAAGATGTAATATATTGACATCATGTACTATCAGAACCTACTGCATTGTATTACGTGCTGTAACAACCGTGAACTTTGATTTATGATGCAATCGATTGTGTAGACACTTCCTTTCGTACTAATGTACCTACGGACCAACTTTGCAGTTTAGTCGACTTACGGACTAGAAGGAAATCAGGACATAATTTTTCAAAACATTTCAAATACCTCTTCAAGATTTCCACTAATTTCACCTCTGACCTTAAATTTAAATGAGGACGTGACTTCAGAACATGGGCTACTGTACCTACCTTCATCGCTACTACCTACCTTCCTTCTTCCCTACCTAACTACCTACTGTACCTACCTACAGTACCTACCCACCTATCAACCAAATTTGATCTTCATCAATATTACTATCTTGGAGGAATCAAGAATGCACGCTGTCAGGCTAAAATTTGACCTTTGAAGTCTGACCTCGACCTGGTGATATATTTGAAAGCCCAATGAAAATAGTCAATTTGGATCGAGAAATACAAAAACAAGTAATATTCTTTTTCAACTGTTCAGGCGACATTGTCTATTCCACATTATGTACAGAACATTGAAAAGAGGACAGCAAAGTTGTACGAGTTAGCATGCAGTCTACTACGATGCTGAACAGCTGTTTGGATGCACCATTCACAATGCTTAGCCAATCACAACCTACAGTATATTATTGATACACCTCCATCTTCATCTTAAACATGTACATTATTTTTTCCCAAATTGCTCAGGGTTCTTCCGAAAAAACATCACATTTTCAGAATGAGCTGGGAGGTTTTCGGTGAAAAGTTCAATACTGTAGCAGTTTTGAAAGATTAAACAACTTTGTTTTGTTTGAATGAAGTAATGTGGTTCCTTCAACGCTACAAAATCTGAAGTAAAATCAGTGACAGACTTCAGGAAGTGCGACAAGAAAGCTTAAACTAGTGGTGTGCAGACATGCAATACGTAAAGCATCTGAAACTACAGTAGGCTATAATTAATCACTATTTTTGGGATGAGCTGAGCTTCTAAATTCTATATGTTTTGTATTATTTGAAAGGTAATGAAACAAAGATTCTTCATCCATGTGAATGGAAATGTTTAATTTAAAAAATGATTATGAAAATACAAGTTACTGTGTATATACTTATGCTTAAGACCTTGCAAATCCTGCCAAAATACAAGCTACTGTATGTACCCATAATTACTGCCAAAAAGACTATGAATATTTAGATTGTTTGGATATATAGCTTTTCTACCACATTTGTATGTTCAGACCCACTTAACTAACCATATTCTAACAGTACCCCCACTGTAGCATAGGTCAGAATTTAGCTAGTTTAGTGCGCCTGAAGGTGGGCATGCTCCATGGCATTTTACACAGTACTTTTACTGCCACAACAACATTCTTGTCCTCTCCAAAAACTTCTTTGTTGGAAAGACAAGCCCTACAAATGAAAACTTTTTTGTGTTTATTTGGTGTATCTTAACTGCATTTGGAAACCTGAGTGAAACAGTAATGGTGAGGTTTTGAAAGATTCTGTGTACAGTACAAAATTGTCTATGAAAGTTTGTTGTTGCTCTGTTATCGTATGTGTGGACAGTCTTACCTAAAACCAGTGGCATTCAGGGTGGAAAGTTGAAAGGCCGGGAGGCTCCTTCCCAGGAAATTTTGCATTACGTGGGAAATCAGTGCAACAGTGACAAAAATACAATTGTAAGAAAAGAAAAAAAATGGAACTTTTTCTTCCACCCTATGAAAATCCCACAAAAGATCAAAAAATTGAAAGATACCTTTTACAGCTTCCGAAAATGTTTTCACTTGATGTTTTTTCCTTCAACAAACATTCAAAACACAGAATACTATGCGAATCAGACTTGTGCATGCTTCCATATACAGGCAAAGAGCCTGCACAGTATGCACTTGCAACAAAACTTTGCAACATTAACATGGAAGCAGAGCACAATGTGGAATCAGAATGTATAGGCTGATCTAGGCTCAAAACTGTAAGTAAAAGCCTTACATAGCTCATTTTCTTCCCCGCCTTTGATCAATGAGGTTTCATTTTGGTGGGAATTAAGGGAACAATGTAACTTTATTTTTCTACCAAGAGGCACATTTCCAATTTGTAGTAACAAGATGCAAAGTGCATGTAATCCACTAGTCTTTTTGTTGTTCTCATTTACCTCACGTGAGTACAAAGCACTGTACATATATCATTAGCCACATTTGCCTTGCAACTGTTCATCCAGCTATGTATATGGTATTATGGATGCTCCTCATTCGCTTTGTTTTTGTGTTTATGTCTTGTAAATATTGTTACTTAATTTTAATCTTAAATTGTTCCCCATTTTTTTCATTTTTACTGAAATGCTAACTTGTGTAGGAAATGCCCAGTAAAGTATGTCAGCTTTTGTGTACACAACTTGAAGCATGTGACTTGGAATTTTCCCTAGCCCCCAATCACAGACTATCCCATACCCAGGTATAGTTTATCCACGCAGCTTACAAAGAGGCAGTAGTAGTGGAAGCGAGTTACCAAAGCATACATTGTGAGTGCCAGCTACCCACCAGGCACCAAGATGCATGAATCACATTAGGATTAAATGCAGCATACAATGTGCGCAACATACGCAGTACACAAGCTGAAAAACCAAGACGTTTTAAACATTTTCAAAATATCATTTTGGCACATTGCTTTTACTTCTGGATTTATATCATACAAACCATGCTCGTTTCAATCACAGTATGGTAGAGATCATACGTGTGGTTTCCTAAATAATTACGTTCAAAAATAACTGGTTAATAAATCCATTCAAGAGTGTATCCCGAATGCTCCATCCACGTTCAAATCTTTATCAAAAATTTAAGAAAATTACTATTCTTGTGAATAAATGCACATGATCAATGATCATGATCAACATCTTTCAAGTTATATATGTGAAAAAACAACGTTGGCGATGTTCAATGTCAATTAAAAAGCATAAGCTTACAGTAGTCCTGCCTTAGGCCTTCATATGCAAATTATCTGCAGAATGACAGCTAGCGGACATATCACAACCCACAGAAATTCAAATATGAACACATATTTCAATGATCAAAACCCATCACAAAACTAATAGTCTGCTGCCATTTAGTCTGTAATATGGAAATATGAATTGCCAAGGTGGGTAGGTTACTGGATACACAACCAACTATGTTAGGATATCATTACTTAAACTTTTCGGAAGGTCGTACACGATCTTAACTGATTTTTTGCACGAGACTTTTAGGGACATTTCAACTTCAACAATGTGTGTAATACAGTTTACTTTACATGACATGTGCAACATTTCATAGAATGTTTTGATCTTGAAAAAATATCAATCATTTTTTTTCTAATCAAACTATCGTGTTTATACCGGATGAAATAGCATTTTTCGACTTAGAGAGTTGAAATTTACCAGGGATTTCAAATGGTTCAGACACGTCCAAAAACACCAAAATAGCTGAGTTTCCAGGGGCTTTGCCCCCTGGACCCCCACCTGGGCTTTGTCCCTGGACCCCACAAGGGGCCCTATGGTGGGCCAATTGACCACACACTGGCATGGCAATCGCTTCACCATCGAATGATGACTACGGAGCAATGTTAGGTCTGCCAGGAAATCCGACTACATGGTAATTAGCCTCCTTGGAAATTTACACTTTTTCCAGCTGTGCTGGCATTGTTGTTACCTCTGTAAATAAAATGTGATGTATAAAATTTAACGCATTTGGCAGACTAGTCTTGTACGCACACAAAATGTGCTCCTTAGACAGTTTTCGTACATGGCAGACCATTCCCCATTAAAATACAGCAGCTTTGCATGGAGTTAACTATAGCATACCACACCTCAGTGAAAAGCACTTTTTCAATCATGAATCAGATTCCCACTGTACTAGTCGGTATAACATTTTAGGCCTATTTGCTTTTGAGAACGATGTTGTGTTATGTTTAACATAAATTAGTGTATCTTCAGAAAAAAAATGTACTGGGTAGCGGAGATGACAGTGGATATGTCATTTAGAGCTTTCCTAGTTGCTTTGAAAAAATTCTACCTGCTATGAACTTGTCTCAGGTTATTTCAATTAGGACTACAGTACTCGTACTCCCCTCTCCCACCCTCTCTGGTAACTGGGAATCCATTTTCACTGGAATCCTATAGTCAAAATCACAGCGGCCACCTGACTAGGAATGCATAATTTGTGGCTGGATCCCTAGTCGTTGTGCGAGGTCTTTGACAGTCACTGGAAATCCATTTGCAGCAGGATTCCTAGTCGTAGTGGAAGTGGCTTGACAATGACTTCATCCATTTGCAGATAGATTCATAGTCGTAGTCAAAGTTAAATCTAAGACAGCTGGATTCCTTGTCGAAGTGAGATCAGTGAAAGTCACTGGGAATCCATTATTCCTGGTGGTAGTCCAAGTGAGCTAGGGCTTGGACAGTCACTGGGGACCCACTTGTGGCTGGATTCCTAGTCATCATCAAAGTGGCCATATAGTTCTTATGATCCACCTCTTTGGCCTCAAGCTACAAAATACTAACTGGGCCTCCTGCCTAGGCCTTTACACTTACAGGCTAGGCCTAGCACCAGAGCTTGCCTTTCATGACCTTGTTAATAGACATGTCATTACTTCTGTGTCTACATTCCCGAAAGTGCAGAAACATGACACTGAGGTGAAAAATTGTGGGGCAATTTTCATTCCTGTAAGGAAAAGATATTCATATAATTAAGTTTGGAGTGGAAGAATAGAGTTAGTTTGACCAATCTGTAAACATTTTGATCAATGTCATCAGCAATAACTTGGTGAAATATACCTAGGAAAATCTTGTTCTGGGCATCCAGACCTTTGCTTACCAAAATCTTGTTTCAATTGTTAGAAAATAAAATTGCCCCCAAAAATGATGGCAGCATACCACAATAACGATCATGGTATGGTTGGAAAGCTCTCCGCAGAAGCATGTTGAATCTGCTATTGTTTTGTGGGAGCTGTATTTAGCAGTCAATAACATCCACGGTTGGCGTTTTCTCTGGATTAAATTTTCCATTTTTCCCTGAACTTTCAGAAAAAACACTGTAGTGTACAAAAGTTTCATGGAATAGTTTTAAAACAAGCCCCATATTGTGGCATTTCATAGAGCACATCATTTTTGACACCAATTTTGAAAGTCTGATCTTCCAGCCAATAATGTTAACTTAACATAAACAATAGACAACTCACCCTGCACAACACGCGCACCTAATGCTAACGCACAGTTGCTATTGTGTCAACTGGACTTTATTTTCTACAGTATGGGTTTATTTTCTATGTACCATCCACAATGCACATTCAGTTTTACAAAATACAGTAGTGTATTGATTGTCCTTTTATATTGTCTGAAATATGATTGAAAAATTAGTTTTGAGTTTGTTTTGCAGTAAATTAGGTCTACTTCCATTGACATGTGTACTTTTAGGTACTTTAGTTACTTTACATGTCAAGATCATCGATTTGCAGAAATTCAGCAACAAAGAGTCCTTGTCATCCTTCTTGTCAATGTTTGGGATGCTCTGTCTGAAAATTGGTCCATTCCGAACATTCTCAAACTGCTCTAATTTCCAAACCGCTTGGTCAATTTTGTTCATCGTCAATAGGATGTTGTTGGCTTCAGGCCACTTCATCAGAGCAAATAAAATCAGTAAATATCAGCTTTATAGTCAAAATAAAATTCGCTTTGCTTCCAAACTCGGTCGAAACTAACTTGAATCTGTTTAAGATGGTGCGTTGACGACATGCACTGGGAGCGCGTTCCAAATGCCTTTATTTCGCTGACTAAATTATCTCTGTCTAACAGTTTAATTATATGAAGGCTTGAGAATCTTAAAAGAATGCCCACGTGTATTGGAATCCACAGTCCTAGAAAAAAGGTGATTATTCACAACCATAGTACCATTCAAATATTTATACATATACATGTAAATCATGTCACCTCGCAGTCTCCTAAACCTAAGACAAGGCAAATTCAAATTATGTTGTCTATCAGGATAGGAAAGTTCTCTAAGGCCAGAAACCAGTCTGGTAGCACGTCTCTGAACAGACTCAATATCACCAACTCCTTCCAGACCATACTCTAAAACAGGACGCACCATGGATTTGTACAACAAAAGTAACGAGGAACTATCCAAAAGCCGAAAAGTTCTATTAATTGTACCCCAAACACAATTGGCCTTGGCAACAATACCAGAAATATGTTCATGAAAGGCTAACTCATTGTCGACGAGTACACCAAGATCTTTTTGACAAGAACTTATCTCGATATAGGTCTTGCACCCCCATAATCCCTCACAGAGTAAACAAAAGTGGGTGCAGAGCCACCCAACCTGAGAATCTGATGCTTATCAGGTGAAAGCAAAGTTGCCAAGTTACAGACCGATCAAAATCCTCATCAATTGCACACTGCAATAAACCGCGATTTTCCTCTGAGACAATTTCTTTGTAAAGTTTAGTATCATCAGCAAATAATTTAATTCTGCACCTAGAGATAACATCCGATAAATCATTGATTTAAACCAAGAACAAAGTGGGGCCTAATACACTCCCTTGAGGTAAACCACTGGTAGTATTCGCCCAGTCAGAAAAACAACCCTCCACATACACATTGCCTACGGTGAGAAAGGGAGGATTTAATCTACACAATCACATTACCACCAATACCGTAACTCTTTATAACTGAACAGCAATAATCTCTGGTGGGGGACTTTGTCAAAAGCCTGCATAAAATCAGTATAAACAACATCAACATTACGATTATTGTCAAGTAATCTCGTCCAATCGTCAAAAGTATCAATACGCTGACAAACACAGGACCTGCCTGCTACAAAACCATACTGTTTAGAGGTAAGTAATTCATTTTGCACCATATACTGGAATACAATATCTCTCACAAATTCACAAATCTTGCACATGATAGAGGTCGGACTAACAGGCTGATAGTTTGACGGATCTGAACGTTTACCTTTCTTGAAAAGAGGAGTTATGTGGCCCAATTTCCAGTCCTTAGGAAGACAAGAAGATCTAAAAGATTTTTTAAAAATCACATCCAATGTATCACAAATAACAAAACAAGTGTCAAACAGACTACAAGGATGGAACCCATCCGGACCAGGAGATTTGGAAACATTCAACTTACTCAGTTTCCTCAAAATATCATTCTTATGAATCTTCACATCTGAGACTGTGACCTTCAGATCTTGCCTCAAACACCGGTAAGGAATTCAGATCTTCCTCAGTAAAAACACAGCTGAAGAACTGATTAAGAGTACTAGCTTTAGGAGACATCATGCTGAGAAGTTTTAGGGATACATTCAGTTAAAGCAACATTAACCCTTATGCTCAACCACATAAACCCTGACGTCTTCCCACTTATTTGGAAGAGAGTCACAATTAGTATACAAACACTTAATAGGGACAGACTTGAAACCGAGTTTATCCACGCCCACAGCCATATGAGATATCACATGGCTCAAGGGCCTACTGAATTTATTGCCCACGAAAACAACTATCTATCTTGAGATCTCTGATAACGAGATCTTGTTCGCCTTCCTCTCATCTAGCAATTAACTCCAACTTCAGGCTGTTGTACTCCTCTTGTTCCAATTTAGTTTCATCATGGCTAATCGATATTTCAGAAACTTGGGTACTAACTTAGCTCTTTTTGATGGGGGAAGCGTATAAAATGGGGCTTGGATTCTAAATTAGAGCCAAGAGATCTGTTTTATAACCTACATTACACTCAAGACTGCCTCGAATTCCGAGTCAATTGGCTCAAGTCTCACTACTTACTGCGCCATCCGAACACAGGTGTCGAGCCGGCCAGGGCCAATAACAGGAGAAGCTCGACAGTAGATTGGGTGTCTGGGGCCAGTGTCTCAAATCTCCATCTATGGAGTCGGACTAGAAAATTAGAATGGTATTCTAAATGTCATACCATCTGAATAAACCTGCTAACTTCAACATGTTTCCCACTCCTTTGTATAAAAAAGGTCCTAAGAAGCAACCTAGTAGTTATAGACCGGTCAGTTTGACTTCCCAGGTCTGTAAAGTGATGGAATCAATTATGAAGGAAAGTATTGTTAGCCATCTGGAGGGTAATGACATGATAGTTGATTCTCAGCATGGTTTTAGGTCACAGAGGTCTTGTCTTACCAACCTTCTCTGCTTTCTAGAAGTTGTTACTCGAAAGGTTGATGAAGGTCATCCTGTAGATGTTGTCTATTTAGATTTCAGTAAAGCCTTCGACAAAGTTCCTCACAAGCGGCTTATTTTAAAGGTTAAAGCTCATGGTATTGGTTCAGTAGTGGCTGACTGGATTGAAAACTGGCTGGATAATAGGTGGCAAAGAGTTGTATTAAATGGTCATTTTTCCGATTGGCTTCCAGTGACTAGTGGCGTACCGCAGGGATCTGTGTTAGGTCCTATTCTTTTCATATTGTATATTAATGATCTGGATGCCAGTTTGAATAATTCAGTACTGAAGTTTGCAGATGATACTAAGGTCTTTTCTGATGTTCTTTCAATGGGTAAAGTGACTGAGTTGCAACAGGACTTGGATACATTGTATAAATGGTCATGCGATTGGCAAATGCTATTTAATGCACAGAAGTGCAAGTGTCTTCACCTCGGTCATTCAAATGCCCAAGCTAGTTACTTTATTGGTGGTGTTCAAGTTGAAACCACTGAGTATGAGAAGGATTTAGGTGTTATTATTGATAAGTCATTGAGCCCTAGTAGACAGTGTGCTAAGGCTGTGAGCTCTGCCAACAAGGTCCTTGGTATTATTAATAGAACGTATGATTGTAAAAGTAGTAGTAATATACTGAAATTGTATAAATCTCTTGTTAGACCACATCTGGAATACTGTTGTCAGGCATGGCGCCCTTATCTACAGAAAGATATTGATAACATTGAAAAGGTACAACGTCGTGCTACAAAATTGATTCCAGACTTGTCTACTCTCAGTTACGAGGAAAGGCTTGAAAGAACTGGTTTGATTTCTCTTGAAATGCGTAGACTAAGAGCCGACTTGATTGAAGTTTTTAAAATCGTTAAGGGTCTGGAAAATGTTAATCAGGCTACTTTTTTTAAATTGTCAGATGTTAGTAAAACAAGAGGTCATCAGCTTAAGTTCCAGAAGCACTACTGTAGACTAGACATTAGGAAGTATTTTTTCAGTCAGCGGGTTATTACTGAATGGAACAATCTGCCACGGGAGGCTGTCACTGCCACAACAGTCAATGGATTTAAAAACATCATCGATCCTATATTTCAGAATAGAAGGGGGCTCTACATAAGCCAGAGATGGCTGTCTGCCCCAGTTCTCACGACCCCATCGACATTTGATGCCGGTGGGCTCCGGTAAATCGGTAAATTACTGTTGTATCCCATGGGTTAGGCTATTGTTACACTAATTAAGATTTTGGGAGGCCTAATGAGAATGCAAAAGCAAATTGACGACCTTCAACTGGAGGTTCAAACCTCCAGTCATAGGATATAGATGATACTGAAGCTGGTAAATTTACTGATACTATGGCATCAGCCATGGGGCACATAGCTGAGAAAAAGGTTGTTGAAAACTCAAGCTGTTCGTAGAAACTTTTTGGATATGGAGAAAAGGTGTTCCAATGCTATTGTTTTAGGTTTAACAGAATCAGACTGTGGGGATACTGAAGTTAAGAACAGTCATGATGCTGAAGCTATTTCCGAGTTATTCAAGAATATTGCTATTAATACAAGTATTAAGCCGACTCCTAGGTTTAGAATTGGGGCAGTTAAGGAAAGGTCACAGGGCTCCTTGAGCAAACCCTGGCCACTTAAAATGGTTTTTAAGCATGAATGGGAAAAGCAAAAGGTCATGAGTAAATTTATTGATTGCAAGAAAGCCAACTTAAATCAAGTTTCGGCTCAAATTTAGAATCCGTGACTACTACTACATAATAGACACTAGACAGCGATAAGCATGGGCGTGCAGCACTTACTTGCAGCCTGAGTAAGCTGCTTTACTCCAATACAAAAGCGGGCGCACAGGTTGAATAGATGATGATGAACGGTCGGTCCAGGCAATACGACACAAACTCTTCCACCACTCTTTTAGTTCCCCCAAAAATATCCAAGCCCCATTTTATATGCCTCCCCCATAAAAAGAGCACCCTCTTTTAGCTTGTCTGATAGTGTTGTAAGTTGTGGTGACGGTTTCTAAATTAGTACCGATCTCTTTATTTATAAACAGAGCCATCGGTGGGCTAAATTTGGCTCTTCTATCTTACGAATATGTATCACATTATCTCAGTCCAGATGAAGAGTGTTTGATACTGCATTGCTCAACCGGCGTCTTGGTCAATACTACGATTACGAATGGCTAATGTTAATCACGACAAATGCGTTTATTTATGTCCAGGACACTGCTACTAAACTGAAGAATACAATGCACTCTTCCGGACTAAATGACGGTTCTAATACTAACCTGAACAACATCTTCTTAGCCTAAATCTCTGTCCTTAAACTTGTGTGAACTTGGTCTAATTACATTTACAATTACAAAAATTAATTCGCACAACTGGCCCCTTACACATTGAAAGACCTTTTTATGTTTTCCTAATAACTTAACCCAGGACTATAGAATTAATGTACGGCAAAATTGTAAATAACGTAGCAAAACAGCCTAGTTTCTGTTCATTGTTAGACGACAACCTATCGGAAAAACCAAGAACCCAATTATTCATGAGCTTACCGAATGTACCTTGAAGAGATATCTTGTACAGGCGGATTCATCATCAATGACCGGTTCACTGTACACAGAAATATCGCAACCGCCGCCGCTTCATCATATTTATGAGAGTTAGTCAATTTTTTGTTAAATATTCATATCATGTCACAGTGCACAGTGCACATATAGCGGACTAATGATGGTGTGTGTGTTGTGTAGTAGTCAAATGCACAGTAATCCCGGCGGGAATATGTGTTGAACTTTGAGGACTTCGGACAGTCACGCATACGGTGTATATGGTAGACGTTGCATTTCATTGATTTCGGAGAGAATTATCAAAATTTATCAGGGGATACTGCTGTTTATTCATGTACTGTAGAGGTTCATTACAATTTCAAAAGAGATTTAATGTTGTGTGCAACTTGCCTTTTCATATTGATTTGAATTTACGTTTCGTCTTTCAGTTGACAAAAATATCATTCACAGGCTCACTATTGTTCCCATAAAAAATAACTATTTGTAAATTACAAAATAAATTTTAGTCTCGTTATTTTCATATTGGTATATTTACATGGACCAGGACTAAAGTCAACAATGCTATCAACAGGTCAAGCAGTAGCAGTGTGGGTGTATTTCCTGAGTTAGGACAAAGGCCCATACTTGGTCTGTAATATATACAGGTAGTTAATTAAGTTACGTTTTCATTGATATATCTTTATTAAGGACAAAATAGGTCTACCAACCAATAGCAGTATTGATTATTGATCATAAGTCTCACACTTTTTGTGACATGTACTAGTCTCTGCAGACTTTATGATACGGGAGTATACATACCCTATTATTATGCATGGTAGTTCTTCATCACTCTAAGATCAGACTGCTAAAACAGTTGGATTTCTTGACATCTTTCTTTATTTTTTTTTTTGTGTATTTTGTCATGGGTTGATCAATTGTTTGCATGCACATAAATTTACATTTCCCCTGTTTTGTCTGCATGCCCCCCCCCCCCCCTTTGGAAAAAAGTGTTATGCAACCCTCCAAGAAGAAGGGCATGTCATGCTACTGGGAATTGGTTACTATGTTCCGACTCTAGCTAGCTGTATAACCAATAAACAATTTCCAGTTGATTCCAGTTGTAATTCCCCTTCTCTCATTTCTACATGGAAGCTGGCAATTAGCCAAGCAAGTCAGTGGTGATATTACCTCCAGATCTTTGAGATGAGAACCGGTATGTGAATATACAGTACTGCATCACAATCCACAGGAGTAAGGAGCAAACACTATTCACAATACCTTTTGTAAGCAAAATTTAATTTAACATTTATCTTTACACTTATTTCTTCTTTCAATCAATTTAAAATGCAATAACATTAAAAACAATATGAATATAAAATACAGGTGATCAAAGGAAAACCTCAGTTTATGTGCTTCATTCGATTTAGATCAGATTTTGCCTATTGCAGTTGTGTATGTGATGCACTAGGGGAAGTTCCCCCCTCTTCCCATTGGGATAGGGTACTGTGTGGGGGACATCACATGTCCTCTTTGAAAAAAAATGCCTTTTTTTCAGGTTCTATCTGCAACAATGGTGCGAGATTTCCATCTTTTCTCCCTGTATTTGTATTCCGAAATTACAGGACCTTTTAATTTTATTGAAAATCGTTTTGAGGGAACTTCCCCCAGTGGCTGCGTTCCTGGTAATAACCGGCCTGTATCCGTCTCCATCCTTCCCAGATTGTGATTTCCCTTCTTAACCCTACCCCGCTGGGGGTATAGCTATATACTTTCACCCACAGTTTTCCTCACTCCTATTTTGTACCTTTTACAATGAATGAATATTTCATCAAACAACTTGAAGACGAAAAGCCAAAGTAACCTCTGAAAAAAAAGAAAGAAATTGTGGAGATATGTTCAAAATTTAGCATTAAATGTAGCACCATTTTCTGTCTGCTAGATCACACTAGCAATTATTTTGCAAAGGGTAGGTGGACACCCCTCCCCTTAACCCCTGACCTGTTGGCATGTTCGTGTTTTTTTTTTTTTTCATATAGTATTGTCACGAAGCTATTATATTAGAACGGAAGCTCCCTGGTATTCGAGGGCAACTATATACTGCCTGTATTTGACACAGCCGTTGTGCAGCAAATGAAGCCACAATAGAAAACTCCTGTGAATGAAGATTGAACGACTTATGACGTACAATGTCGTCACTGTTATTAATATTAAGCGGTTGCCAGGTTCTAGTTTATCATTAATCTAAGGTAGCATACCCCCTATTAATTTCCACATTGACTTACACACTAAATTGCAAAAGTAATGTGGTCTCTGAAGCTTAGTAGAAGTTTTCAACAGATGTAAGCTACTACTGTTTAGAAAGCTGACACATTGGCCATTCATGGCTTTTTCAATTTTCCGTATCTTAGGTGGTAAGAATTTCTGCAAGAGGCCGTCGAAGTTAGCATACCTTGTCACTACGGCAAATCACACATCTCCTCTAAAGATACTGCTCCGCCAGTTCAAAGTCCATAACTTTTCCATAATTGCTTCAATTGGCACCATTTTTCACACCTTGTATACCTCAGCTCGCCTACTTCAATATTAAATTCACAAAAGGACCCATCCCAAAGGATAAAATATCAGAAAAAGTTATCCAAATTTTCCTGATAGGGACTTTCACCGACACAGGTGAACAAAATGAATCTCCAACTTCTATACAGGGTATGCTACCTTAAGGGAGAAGTGAAATTTTTTCAAAACATTCAAATATCAATTTTTGTGATCTTCAAGTAAATGTAAATGCCAATATACTATTAAATTACCATTAAAATTTGCTGCAATGAATATTTTCACATCCAAACTATGCGCTCTCCAGTGCACATGTCAAAAAAGTCCATTTATTGAGTGACACCTGAGCAAGGTTTGTACTTAATGGGCACTATCAATGTGTCCTATCCTCTCATTAGGGGTTCATTCTGGAGACTTGATGATGATTTCAGCTGCCAAGATTGTCTGTGAACACAGTTTGCAAGATCTTTGGTGACTCTCATCGGTAAAACCCGTCTTGTAAGACAGCTTCAGATAACCAAAACTTTCTGACTGGCTCTGAAAGTGATAAAAAAAAGCTTTTCTCAAATCATGGAGAGTTTACATTTCTTCCTGGCAAATGTGAAAAATTTTCAAGCATTCTCAAGAATTCAGAGTCTATCTATTGCTTTTCCATAATCTTCCAGAACAAATATTTCAGTTGACAACTGCATGAGTGTTTTTTATCTAAAGAATTGACTGCAGCAGTGTTCTTTGTGCAACCCAGCTTAGTGAAACCACAAATGTCTTTGAGCAATATTCAGAGACAGTGAGGAGAAGCTTTACAAAATGGCAGACAGACTGCGCAAAGACAGTTGAGAAAGTGATACCCAGTAGATAATTACTGTGGGACCTGTACAGGACACCATGCATATTGGAAAGCTAACAAGTGTAGTTACGGTGCATCATAGTCGTTGAACCTTTGGGCTACGAGGACTTTTACTATAGGCTATTTTCTATAGATTTCTTTTCTTTTGCTTCATTCATCAGGTAGAATCATTACTCAGAATTATAAAGTTAACATAACAGTATTTTTCTGTCCGTTTAAGTTCATTGTTCCCCGCCGTCACTACCGAGTGCTGCTATTGTTCGACATCGTCTATTGCTTCTGCCATCCTATAACAACCAGTTCACCATGAAACGAGGACAACAGTCACCTATTGGTCGTAGCTACAAATTTCAGTTAGAATTTTTGGTCTTATAAATTTGAATTCTGTGACTTTTAATGCAGTGCACAACAGAAAGCCGTACATACCTTTAGCATCCTTTTGTTATAAATTTATTACTTGATACTGAGCTATTTTGATAGTTATAAGTACACCCCCCTCCGAAAAAAAACAATTGATTTTTTATTATGCTTTACTAAAATACAATCCTAGCATAGCGTGATAAGTGACCCTTGAGGTTACCCAGACAGGTATTCTCAATCCCAGAGAGATCTTTATCTTTGACACTGTTCGATGTCAAGTACATTCAGAGATGAGTAATTTGTCACATCAATTGGGATTACCTAGTAGAGATTGTGAGATATGATCAGATAATACTTATATTTTGTGTATTTCCAGCCAAGAAAAGAGTCAATGGCGGGCTGTAATGGACTGACTTTTCAAAGATACACGTTAATTCAACTGTAATATCATATATATCATTTGCTGGCTGCTGAATTCTTGGCAATCAATTACAAACCTGGAGGGCTATTTGAAGAAAGCTTTTTTGAATAATGTGAATTTTCAATTTCAAACCTTTACACTATTATTTAAGAAAAAAAAACTAATATTGTTAAAACTGTCTCACTGCTTCAAGTTCACCACTTTCAAGTAGTTGTTATGATTCACTTTTGCCACATTACGCGGTATACATTATATACATACAAAAAAGACCAGTACTTGAATAAAGATGGGAGTCTTACACTAAATTTCTCTGGGATATAGTATCTTAGGAGGGCATTTGGACATTCAAGTATACTATAACGGCAAGAAATCACTAAGCCTCTAGGCTTTCTACTTAACTAGCGTTGTATACGCTGCGTAAGTCTACAAAAAATATAACAGTAGCATATTTTAATGAAATATTAAAATTTATGTAATGAAAACAGTAAACTGTTAATTTACATGAAATATAAGTTGATAAAACAAGAAAATCATTTCATTCGATTTCACAGTAGACTTTTTAAAACTAATTTACATATAAAAACTGTAAACAAAAAACAGCCCCTTTATGTTATTTCATACTTACAGTCTAGCTGTAAAAAAAAAAGAATTTTGTTTTGAAAAAATTGACATAAAATCATGTAAATTTACAGAAACTTGTTATCAGTGTATATTAATATTATTCCGTTATAAATTTACTCGGTGTGTCCCTATTTGTAACAAAATAAAACCGAAGTTTATTACGCATTCCAGTGTTGAAGACCGAAAGTGCAAGTGTATTAGTTATGTACACCCAATTCCGATTGCGGGTAATTGGCAAAGTGTGAGGGATACCTGAAGTATTTTACGCGAAATGAAAGTTTATTGAAATTATTCTGTCATGAAACTACTTGCCCTAGCGCTAGTTTTTTTTAAGTGAACCCCCTATCGTATTTTGGTCTGCTCCGCATTAAATCGCAAGATTGCAATCAGTTGTGTATACTCCCTATTTCGATGACAGTGGCTTAGCGTTTTAGGCCCCATGATACTTCCATTAGATTTTATTAACCTTGCTTGGGAAAGTGCCTACACTGAGCAATCACTTTTTCATCATGTTTCCGTTATCATCACTTCTCTTTTTTCTAGGATGCTGAAGAGGACTTATTAAAGTACAGATGATGTGAAAATGACGACGATCAAATGAGATTTAAATTGTTTCAGAAAATCAAAATGATGTTGAGAGCCTTTTTAAGCAAGCAGGGCCACCCCTTCTAGCTCAATGTGAATGAAATAAATGGAAATTTGTAAGTGCCATGGTAGGCCAATCCTTTAGCTTTCACTGGGGCAGGGAATGTCTGCTATGACGTACCTATGCACGAGGGGGACTCGAAAGGTCACAACTTTAGTTTGAAAGTCAATGAAGGGATTAATGGTGGCATGATAACTTTACGGAGTAGGGGTTTCATCTAAAACGTACCGTATTAGCAATTGATTACGTCTTTTATAGGTTGCATGATGTGAGAAACAAATTCTTTAACATTTCCCTGCACTTGTGCCTTTGTCACTCGTGTTTTGGATATTTTGGGCTAATGTAAAAACCTTTCGCGAAATTAGGCCATGTCGTTTGCACTGTTTAAACATGACTTTTTCATCCTCTTAGACTTTAACGTTCGAAGTAATGTATCATATCTAGATATGCGTAAATTAGCAGATTATGTTTGAGAAATTGTTGTATTATTTTTCCCATTTGTACACATCTTCAGCAGTAGCAAATGCAGAAAGTGTCGATTTTGCGCGTAAATATATCACAGAGTTTTGGTCAGGCTTGGCTTCACATATTGCCGTCTATCCTTTGGGGATAAAACTATTAAACTTAAAACAGCTTCTGTGTAGGATGACTGTGATTAGATTGCCCATGGAGGTGGGAGAAATTTAATTTCATATAGGCTTCTGTCTGCCTTAGTATACTTAGGATAGTATACTACAAAGGTGAGAACCTGCGACCCCTTTATGGGGTCCAGAAGCAGAGTCCAGTGTGGGTCCAGGGTGACACTCCTCCCCATTTGACACTTCCTCAAGATAAGTCTTTTATACAAATTACTATGACCTGGGCAGAGGTACTGATACTGGGGTACATTAAGTGCACCACGTTAAGAAGAATCTGTAATACCCAGTCTGGTTTAAGAATAAAATCATGTAAGTATATTCAATTCAATTCTAGGGTTAAAATGTAGCACCATTTTCCATCTAGCACACCCTATGTAATTTACGTTTACCTCCTCTCCTTCGACCCCTCCCTCAGGCCAGGGATCTGTCATCATCATGCTACACCCCCCCCCCCCCCATTATTCCATATCCTGGATCCCCCACTACGTTGTGCTATTTTATTAATTTTCTATTCTCTTAAAATTTGAGTTTAATTTTTTTTAGTATTTTTTTTAGTATTTTAATACACTCCTTGTTCAATAGGTAACACAGTTGAAACATTATTTTGGCCATGGATGTAACTTGCATGATGCTTGTATTCAGTGTTATCTACGCCTTTCAGTGAACAATGCCTTTTGAGTGTGGTATCGCTAGGATTATTCGTGAGATGCAATTATATTTTAAATTTCTGTGTACCTTCCTTACTGTCACATGAGCCACGGGCGATTAGGAAACAAAATATGTGGTCTCAAACTTATCAAAATCAGTATATCTATCGTAATGTCATGACTCTGGTCGTAAATGATTGGAACTACATGAATTACCCAAAACATACCTGAGGATGTAGCTCGTACTGGTGTAGACTCTAAAAGTTAAAGATGATTGCTTTGGCGGACAAGTGCATGGTCCATGGTCATTTTTTGCTTCAAATTTCTTTCCACATGCTAATAGTAGATAGGGACTTAACTGCTCTACCTGGTGATCCTGGTCCTTATCTTTTTTCTTCAAAGAATAGGACAGAGACTCTTCGTCCCAGAGGAGTTCCTATTCACCATCCACTAACTTCTAGTCCCTTTAACAGCCTGTCTAAAATTCCTTCAAATATTTAATAAAATAAAAAACCGATGGTTTCAATGATTACAATATGTTTCATCATAAAGATGAGATGCTAATACAGGCTGATGGAGGCAAATTAATCGAAGGCTGCAGTTTCAATTGTTGGAATTAGGCTCGTGATTTGCGTGCCATCACAATTTTCAGTTTTCCTCTTAGACCTACGTCAAACGGTAGCTACCCGATGATACTGTAGCTCAAATTGTCAGAATGTTTAACATTGCAATGGCAGAAACCATCAAATATACCCCTTACTTTAGTTTAGTAGAAAGAGGATCAGGAGGGACAATTAAGTCCCCATCTAGGACCCTGGAAAAAAATACAACAATCAAACCCGGTCACAAAGCCTGAAGTACTTGTCCAGTGCATTCTTAAACTCATTTACACTTCTTGCCATCACTACATCCTCAGGCAACCCATTCCACTCATTCACTACCCTTCTGAGAAAAGAAGTAACGACGAATATTGATTCTACTTTGAACCTTCTGGAGTTTTAGACAAGGACCTCTAGTAATTTTACTATTTGCAAGCTTGAAAAAATCAGAAAATGTGGATAAATTATCAAAACCATGAACAATCTTGTAGATTTGTATCAAATCTCCACGTAATCTTCTCAGCTCAAGTGAAGTGAGATTTAAGAGACGAAACCTGCTGTTATAAGGAACACCCTTGAAGGCTCTAATCAATCTAATAGCCCTGCGCTGAACTTTCTCAAGTGATTCCTTATCTTTAGAAAAGTATGGGTTCCAATTGCTTGAACAGTATACTCTAAATGAGGCCTAACCAACTGCTTATAGAGTCTAGCAACAATGTCTTGCTTCATTAAACTAAAATTTCTCCTAATCATACCTAAAATCCTATTTGCTCTTTTAACTGCTTCAACACACAGCTTAGCTGGCTGTAAAGAAGAATCTATGTGAACACCTTAGTCCCTTTCAACATAAACCTCTTGCAGTGACTGTCCAATTAAAGTGTACGAATACCAAGGATTATTATTGCCAATATGCATTACCTTGCATTTATCAATATTGAACAGCATTTGCCACTCCTGAGACCGAGCGTAAACCCTGTCTAAATCCTTCTGGAAGGTTTTGGAATAACCTTCAGAGGAGGCCTCAGAATACAGTGTTGTGTCATCAGCAAACTTCTTGACTCTACACACAATATCAGCATCAATGTCATTAATGAAAGCAATAAACAGGAGAAGACCCAACACAGACCCCTTGGGGACCCCACTAGTTATCTCCTGCCAAGAAGAAGCCCAACCGTTTAAAACCACCCTCTGTTTCCTATTACATGGCCAATTCTGAATCCAGATCAGAAAATTACCACAGATGCCAATACTCTTTAATTTGAGCAAAAGACGCTGGTGGGGAACCTTATCAAAAGCTTTCTGAAAATCCAGAAAAAAAAACAACATCAACATACTTCTGCCTATCCAATGAACTAGTAACATCTTCCACCTTATGCAACACGGTAATTTGTTGGATCACCCGTGTGTACGTAAAGGTTAAGCATAGCTTACTTGATGCACAGTCTGTGCATGATACATATGAGTACTCTACTGCATGCATGTACTTGATTGATAAGGCGTTGTCGATTGTATTTCAGACTTTTATTGATCACTTCACGCAAGTAGCTGTATCCATCCGCAGTACTCGTACCAAAAGTTCAAAATCGAATACCAGTATTTGCTGATTTGTCAATATTTGTGATCGTTATATTGAACCAAATTTGTGAAACACATTTTACGAGTTCGTCAGAAGTGATTAGTGATATCAGTTGAGAAATCTATGGTCTTTGTTTTCACGGCGTACGACGCAACGGAGTGATTAAAACTTAGTGCGCTCAAACAAAGGCTTAACATAAGAAATTCGCAAAAGGAGAGTATGGCTGCATAAGATTACGACATGCTTTCGTAATCCAAAAAACGTCATTGTGTTTGCTGTGTGATACGAACTGCTCTGCATGTTTCGAATTTGCTGTCAATAAAAGACAGAACCACTCGAAAATTTTGCTTTCCCTAGTAAAATTGGAACTTGGGGTGATGTGTCACTGCCTCACTTATCTCATACCCAGAGATGGAAATCACTTGAAATGTCTGGAACGTTCGATATATTGCACAGACGGCTCCCCTTGACGACTGTCGACGTTCGAACCCTTAGTTCCAAAGTGGTAAACCCCTCATATGTATGCAGACAGCAGAAACGCGACGACACGCCAATTTTTGTGTGAAGTTAACTGTCTCTCTAATGAATATAACTGCACAATCCTAACAAAGGTTTGCTTTCGTTTCTGACGACACAAGTTGAGTAGTTACCTGTCGACCATTTACGTTAGAAAAGAAGTTTCTAACAGTCGAAGAAGTGGGTATGATGGGGAATATATATTCTTGATTCCACGGGAAAACCTCGAACAAGGTTAACGGTAGGTTTGCTCACATTTATAGTAACGCACGCTTTATATGTTGTTTTACACGTATACAGTAACAATACAAAGAAGAGCTTAGGTTTCTCTGCAGTGTAGGAATTTGTACGGTTGACAGAAATCAATATCAATCTCAGCCATCTGCTTCCCTTGAACCTATGTTTGCGTGCTTTCTTGATTGAATGTATATTGAGTACCAGTTAAACTGTTTTGCTTAGGTACGAACCATTTTATTTTTACATTTACATGCAAGCAAGTCTGTAGGGGCTGGGCATTGTGTAAATCAGTTAGGCACAGGCTTGATGTTATTGTTACGTTAAATGTCATTTTTGCCGGCTGGGTCAGCGTAATTTGTGAGACAAATATGGGTTCAACTGCATGGAGTCCGGGTCCACCCACATACCAACAATTTGTTCTGCGATCTCTCCATTATCCAGTAAATGTTGATCATGATGTATGTACGCAAAGGGCCTTTGTGTATATACAGTCTGATCAACATTTTATTCATAGATTCACATGACGTCATAATCCCTTGTCTTTCCTCACTGTGCCAGCATGAACATGCCTCTGCTTGGGGCATGGTCTTACTCATCAACCTGAAATGATTGAAATTCTATAATCATTTACTGTAACATGACATAATCACATGTCTTTCTTCACTGTTGCACCGTGACTGACCCTCTACTTGGAACACTGTCTTCCCCATCAAGCCACGTTATCTATCATAATAGGAACACAGTATCATTGTAATATTCACAGCAACCTAGAAGATCATTCAGTGTGACTCGGTGTTTTTAGTAGAGTATATTCTTCCAAAATTGACCAAGGTATTCTGCAGTTACTTCCAAACATGTTCACTATTTCCTAAAGTAACTGATGTCATCAGTTGTGCCCATGCCCTTGAATTCATTTAGGTACAGTTCCTCTTGTAGCATCATCGAAACAGTGTTAACATTGTGGGTATATACGCTGAACACTACTACACTTCCACAGTAACGACTCAGTGACTTGATAATGGCATAAATGTTTTGCCACAACTCGTCAGGCCCAACATTAGGCCGCCTAGGTTAGACCCAAGTGAGCCTGTGCTGTAGTGTTACTGTGTGTATGGGCAAGCCATGCACAATAAACTGACAATGATATGCTTGGAATATTGTACATATTATAGGGTTAGTGTATCATTGTATGTATTGCAGGGGATGGGGATGTATTCATCTTCAAACACGCAATCACCAAATTTGCTTTTGTAGCGTAGTTGGTTATGCTTAGGACCTTGCCTTGTATGTGACTGTTTTCATAACATCGTTGGTTCAATTCCTCTTTCCTCTGCAGGGTTAACTTCTCTCGCTTCTTGAAAAGGTTTTCACCGTTCCTTTCACAGAATGACTGTAGCTTTGTCAGATTAACCGTGGAAAAAAAAATCAAAGATATGAAAGTGGACATAGACCCTACACCAACCTTTTTAGTTGTCTGATAGATACCCCTGTTGATGTCACTTCTGGTCACTGATTCTAAATTTGTACTGAGAAAGGCTAACTATGAACACCCTGCTGCAGTGAAAAACACTTCTCCAAATTCTGGATACGGATAATTCTAACAAAGTTTTGCTCTTGTTTCTGACTACGCAAGTGGTCATCTTTAGACTATTGACGTTAAAGTTCCTTTCAGTCGAACAATGGGTATCATGGAGAATATATACTTTGGATTCCATGGGGGGGGAGGGGAATAAAAGATTTAGCTTTAGATGGAATAAGCTTAGATCGAATTAGCTTTTGAAAACAGTGCTATACGATCTTTAAAATGGCGTGTCTGTCTGGAAGAACAAAGAAATCACAATTTCTAAACCTGAAGAAAACACAATTTTACCAAACATGTATTTTCTATTGTTTATGAACAGGTACCCTTGACTGTCCAATGTGATGTTGATTACTGACAAGTTACGTCAAGAAAGCTGATGAAGGATGGCATCGGTACACTATAAATTTAAGAGCCAAAACAAATATGACACTGTCATATTTGATGGGCTTCACATATCCCTCGCAGAATTTAAGAAGAGTATTATGGAACAACAGAAGTTAAATCCAGCGGAATTTGATCTCCAAGTAACAAATGCGCAAACTGGTGAAGGTAAGTGCATATACTCAAAGTAATTGTAATTTGTCGTCATTTCTCTCAGTTTGCTCTCTTTTGTTGATTACCTGGGGGGAATGGACCGTATAAAAGGCTGGTTCTGGAACTAACATATACTGTATGATACATTGATCAAATTTGCAACAACTTAACTGATTTTGAGAAGATCAGGAATAAAAACATCAGGTTTGAAATCAACCAGAACACTTAAACCTGCCTTGACTCTCCTAAAGCTAAGTTCTATATAGGTTTTGTTAAGAAACAAGTTGGGCCGCCAGTTTTCTTGTGTTTTGAAGAGAGAGAGTTCAGGCTACATGATTTTTCAATTTCTTTCATTCCATTTTCATGCAAAAAAGAACTGCTATGAGTTCGGCGCTGGCAATTTTTGTCAAAATTTTTGTGCAAGTCTCAAAACTCATACATTAGGGACTGCTGAGGTATCTCTGTAACTTTTTCTCCATGGCTGTTGTATTTTCATAGTGGAGATGATTTGACTGATGAAAATAAATGTAGGCAGAAGCTGAGATGTAAAATGGTTATAGAGAGGACTTGAAAGAAAGCAAATATTTATTCCAACATTTTGGCCATTTTGCCATAAGGTTGCAGATTTTTCATTTCATATAGATTTGCAAGTTATTAATCGCAAAAAATCAGTGGCCAGGCCTAAAGGTTGTGTGACATGCTTCTAGAAAGTAGCACCCTTCATTCAGAATCTACAGAGCATTCCTGAGTGAGAATCTGTTGGAATTTTGTTTTTATCTTTTACTGTTTTGAGGTACGACTTTTCAAAGTTTGAGGAAAATGCAAAACAGATGATGCAGATTGTTGCACAGTGTCAGTATTTGTTTTCTTAAGCCTATGTATTTTTGCCTCTTAATTACTGAGTTTCACATTGGTAAGTAATATCAATATTTTTGAATGAAATACATGCTTCCAGAATGCAACCCTCTGGGCATAAAAAATTCTCAGATGTCCTTGAAATAAAGGTTTCTTAAACATAGGGGTAACATAAGACATAGGCGTCCATCTCTTGATGTCACAAATTTGCATACTTGATCAATGTTTATTCATTACGCAGCTGTGAGACACTAGTTTTCCTGTAACTTGGGCAATTTTTGATGGATTTTGATTGAATATGTGGCTATTTTCAGTGCGCAATGCACCCAATACTGTACTTCAAAATGTCATTTTCATGTCACATGACCTTTGAGAAAGATGACTATGTGTTCAGGATAAATCCATTTGAAATGTTTCTTGTTATGTTATCACATTTTTGAATGGATGCCTATCACCTCAACTTTCAAACCAACATTTATGTTTATATCTCCTGTAGAGTACAAGCAAGATGATGCCTTTATTCCGAAGAATGCGTCTGTACAAGTTAGAAGAATTCCCGTTGGTGGTGTTGGTGCCAATATCACTGGGTAGGTTGCATGAGACCCTGTGGAGTGATGTCACATGTTGACATCTGTAAAAAAGATACGGCAATTACAGAGCTTACTATTTCAGTTGACTTCATTCGTGTTTGGTCAAATTCTGGCTTGAGTTGGGTTTGTGCATCTTTTGTAAATATGCTTTAATGAGCACATTGAGTTGATAGAGTTTATTTTGTGATGAGTTTCAAGGTCATTGCTTGCCAATGCTTCTAATTGTCCTTATTATTCATGTATCTCTTTCTGTGTTTACTGAAAATAGGAAAAATTGTGGGTTTTTTTTTTTTTTTTTTTGTGGACATAAGCTGCCTGTATGGAGCTGCTTTAAATATCAAACCACTCATTGATTTGGAACAGGGGGCTCTTGTCTTGAATGCAAAATTTTTAGGACAGTTTAATGTGAGTGGTATCAGCGAATGTTCCAAAAAAAAATCTTTAAATTGTATTTGCGCATCAGTGATAACCAGTGAGCTAATATAAACCTTCTGTTTGATTTTTGACAGATTTGCTTATTCGTTGTTCAATTGGTTGTTGTGACCAAGACACTTTTTAGTCTCAAAAAGTTTCATAATTGCAGAGTGCAGACACTTGTGTTACTGTTTTAAGAGTGTATCTGGTTTTCTTTTCTTTTAGGGAGCCAACAAGGGATGGCAGCAGTTCGAAAGCAGTACGTAAGAACATCCAGATTGGGTGATGTTTTCTTCCTTCTCTTTTTCTATTTGTGTAATGTGTGATACTTATAAGTAAGAAACGAATGGTTAATTATCAAGTTGATATCGATTTTACATTGCATTTTGTATCTCCTATGGAGTAAGTGAAATATCAGACATTGTTTCAGTTTTAATGAAATACTGGTTGTAACCAATGGTTATCAATTCTATACCGTACCTCCAAAGTATTGGTGGTAGCAATATTGTTGTCTTAAATGTGTAGCCGTTACTTACTGATACCATCATAAAAGCATGCAGTTGGTGTCGCATTTTGATGCTCTACCATTCCTGTATGGTCAGCGAATCAAGCAATGAACATTTCGCGGCAGCAGTCTTGTCAGTTCTTGTTTCGCGCAATGACTGTGATTCTTATGTACGTGGAAAGCCACCGGTGAAAGTCTCTGTGCAGTGACGAACATCCACCACCATGGAGCGACATTTGGCCTGTCCATGTCATGAAGAACTGTCCGCTTTATTTTCTCTCAGTGGCAACATGGGGATACGAATAGTGCAGTGTGATTGGTTTGCAAATCTGAAATTTTTTGTTTCACGGAACCAAACATACTCTGATTTGTTTTAATGTATTTTGTAAGCAATAGTGCATTTTTGTTGATGGTTTTATTTTTAAAGTGACAGTGAATGATGGCTTCAGTGAAAATCTTTAAGTTATAGTTTATTTATAGTTTATTGATATGTTAGCCTTAGTTATCTTGTGTTTATTGACATGTTAGCTGTAGTTATAATGGCTAATACGTTATTCTGTAAGAAAGCTAAAGATACTTCTGGTATTTCTAATCTGATCTCTGATGTGTGAAAGGAATTCTTTTGATGGTATTTGCAGTAAGTTTCCCTGCTTGAGTTACAAACACCATGTAGTATAACCATCTTGTTGAACAGGTTTTTTCAATTTTTTTTGGTACATCTTTTAGTGAAAGATGTAGGCTATATCATTATCTGATGTCCCAGTTGTGTCAAACACCGGCTTTCTGACGAAGTTTGGCTGTCCATTATGGAGGGTATCACTAATACTGTTACCTTACATGAAAATTGCTTTTGTTTATGTTTGCAACAATATCTCTGTTTCTGATTCTCTCACGTCATTGCCTGATTTGGGGCCAAGAAATTGTTTCATTTCTACGTACTTTGTATCGTCTCTTTGTATGTAAATCTGTTTCCCTAACTGATGGGTTTGTTTCGTAATTGGGTAAGTGAAATTGGACTGTCTGTAGGAGTATGCATTGCAGTGTACCATCTGGTGTGTTCGTAAGAATTTAACATATTCTGTGAAATACCGTTTACAAGTAAAATATTGGTTCGTGCTTTGTAAGTTGTTTTCAAGTTTTCTACATAAAGGGTGATTTGAATTGGGGTAATTACACAAGAGTGTTTTTTTTATTGTTATTTGGGACATGTACATTTGTGCCAATACCTTTTCTTACTTACTCAAAGCAGACATAGTAGCATGCTATTGTCATGACTTTGATTTGAGGTAATATCAAGTAGTTGAACTGTGTATTAGTTCAACAATGCATATTTTTCATGTAATACAAAAGAGGTTTGACTTAACCATTCAATGACATTTTAATTACATGTACATGTTCATGTTTGTCTAAGTGGCACTAGCATAACAAATTATTTGGAAACCATTAGCTTTAACATTTGCTTTATTTCCACTCAGCCCATTTTGCTCATTTCGCTCATGGTGGGTTGTGTTATTATTTCAGGTCTATCAGTATATACTTTCTCATGCACTTTTTTGTTAGGTCATTTGCATTGCAAGATCAAGTTAAACATATGAGAAGCTGTTGTGGTTCTTCTTTTGACATGAATTAAAGGAGCCATAGCCAGCATGTGACTATGTGCATGATTTCCACAGAAAAGTTAAAGAATGTGCAGTGTCTTTGAAGTAACCCTTTTGAGTTAAATTTCAGCATGGAGAAGAAGTTAGGTAGATGGCTGATGTTTAGTGATATTTTTTAAAGATAACATGTTAGCTTCCTTAGATTTAGAAATAGTATTTTCCCCACTACTGCACATGATCAGCAGTTGACTCACCAGCTATCTGTCTATCACATCTGAGAGCAAACAATGACTGTGCAATTATCATTTGTACCCACATATATTGCAGGTGTATGTGATGTAAACATTTGCCAATGACCTGGGTAAGGAAGAGGTTTCATTCATGTTGTTAGGTGGTACCACGTTTATTTTTTGCAAGTGTCACATATTCCATTGTTGATTAGATGATATGCAGTACATTGCCAGTGTTGATGTTTTTATTTCTCATGTTGTGCTTGTGAAGTAATGAGAAGCCTCTCATGACAATTCTGAATAATTGTGTTTGTGGCATTTATGTGATGATATATTTTATTGAGACAATACACAGTCTAATGTCCACAAAGCTACAACTGCAACTGTCTTGATGTCATGGTAGCAGTTGAAGTAAAACATCTACTCGATGCCCTACTGCCATACTCACCAACTACAATCTCCCACCATTATATTTGCCTGTATTGTGACATGTCATCTATAAAGTGTTGTTTGCTGATTTATTGTCGATATCAGCTAAGCTATTGTAGTAATATTTTACCATAAACAAAAGCAGTGGTCTTATTTAATCTATATAATAAGCGTGAGATTCTATTTATCCAAAAAATATTTTCCTGTAAGACAGTGTTTTTCACAGCACAAGCACCTGTTCTTATTTGTCACACATTCAAATTGTAGCAATTGTACCCGTGACTGTTTTAGGATGGTTCTTACCTTCTTGGACATATTTGTAGCTAGAAAAGCTGACACTGCACCAAGAGAAAGTATCATCTTTTTCATACATATTAACTTTTTTGGTGTGTTTCTGTTCAATTTGCACTATTTAAAAACAGGTTATCAAGTGTTTGTTTTATTTTGGTATGTAGGGGTATCTCATTACTGTAATTATAAACTATTACAAAGAGATGTTGCAACCCAGAGTTTATTAGGGCATACATGAACAATAACCTTTGGGGGAGCCAGTAGTTTTATGCTGTCAGGTTCAGTGGTGATAGAAAATTCTATAGACAGCATATGAAGACTATCTTTTGAAGGTAGGCAGTTTGCCTTGAAGCTTCATGCAAATTGCTGTAATTTCAGATAAACATTGTACTTCAATACTGATAGGGATGTTCCATGAAGGTTATTTCAGCAAACTTGTGCTAAAATCTATTTCGAACATTTTGTGTACATTTTACATCGAGAAAGTGATATGCCAAGGTTAGAGGGAAACAAGGAATTGTTTCAAAGAAAAAGATCATTTTGTTAAAACCGTTATCTCTGGACACAGAATGATAGATTATTCATGAACACAGAATGATAGATTATTCGAAATGAGGGACGATGGCCTTTTCAAAAAATAAGTTTCTCAAAGATAGTAATTGGTTATTTGTTGCTTGAGAGTAGTATATTCATGGAAACATTCAAAAATTCAAATGATGCATCTTCCATGACTGATGTTATGCATAATGTTTTGAGGATATGAAGCTGGAAGTGGCGTATATTGAACTTGTTGAGTATATTGAAGTTGTGTTTGAATGAGTGTGCATTCCAAGTGAATGAGATAATTCTTTCTATGTAATCTCTCAAATGTTGGTTTACCTTTCATACCTTCCTAATTGCCAAAGGTCAGTCTCTCCATACCATACAATACTGTTGTAGCTGGTGCATTGCACTTACTGCATTGATTGACGGAAACCTTTAAGAATTGGATTGTACAGAATGCTATACCTGTGCAGTGTTCTCCATAGGGAGGTTGATGAGGGTGCACACACTGGAGTGAAAATAACCACTTCCAGAAATAGCAACCCTCCTATGAAAAACTCTATAAATAAGCTTCACTTGAAAAGTTGACAATAAGGGAACTGTCATTTTAAATAGAGCAAGAAAAAGGCTCAAAGTGGTATTATCATTCTGCATGACTCATCATCTCAGTTATGAAAAGTTTCTGTGAATGAGCTTGAACCTCCTCTCTTTTGATCAGTCACAAGTGCGTACACCCTTCATGTGTGGTATCCCCCCCCCCCCCCCCCCCATGAAAACCTGTACAGATTACTGCTGTGTGTGTTATAGCATGCATTGACTTTTCAGTCAGCTGGGAAATGATCATTGGAGAAACTGTATACTGTCATTTTTTTTTTTTTTTAAAGCACTGTCAGAATGTTTACAACTGCCTAGTTACCTTGAAAGTTAATGCCATATCATAGTTCAACGAAATGGAGTCTATTCACCTATTTGCATATCCTTCAACTAGACTGCCAACAGGAAGTTCACTTTTTCCTGATTTGTACATCTAGATTGTACCTGCACAGGTGGCCTACAAAAAGGGAAATTTTAGGTGGTATATTTCTGGGTTGCAGCAGGTCATTTGCCTTTCATTCCCCAACCTCCCCCACCGTCATCCAGTCCTGGTATATAGTTCAGTATGAGTATACAGGCAACTACATGGCATGTATGAATTGTATACTGACTTCCCAATTCCAGCAATGATCTGTGTACTGTGATGATGTGAGTTAGTACCTTTCTTACCGGTACAAGATCATTTAGTAAATTTATACTTTATGTGCAGTATGTTTTCGAGTACAGGTTTCTCAGCAATTGGAGTTTGCCATTTAACAGACAGCTTGTAACATGCTCTCCACATTTTGTTTCTTGTGTGTGACAAAAGTTATTCTGTCATGTTAGCATATTTTGTCCAATGTACCATTGCATTATGGAATGCAAATCCAATAAAAAACCTCTTGTTAAACCTTTTCTTACGTTGTGAACTTTGTGTTTACTTCTTCTTGACTTTCATCTACAAAGTTGCTGCATATGAGAAGACTTGTCAGCTCTTCATACTTTCCACAGTATTTTATGCATTCTACAGATTGAGTGTCTAAGTGGTAGCCTTAAAATCATGGCCCTCTGTTGGTATCTTACACTGCTGCAGTGCAGCATGTGTATCTGGCATTGTGTAGCATTTGTTTTTGGTGCATATTTTAGTTATATTTTTGGTGTAGAATTTCACTATTCTGTACTGAATAGTGAAAACTGACTATTCATGTCAAAAACTGAATCACTTCTATGCAAATCTATGAGAATGCATAGCAGAGAACACAGGAAAACTGTAGATTGCAGAAGCATGAAAGCAGTATAATTTCCTGCTATCAGGGAATGCTCTGAATTACAGTGGTACAGTAATGCCTGTGACTACGCTTGTACAATGTTGCGAGTTGGAAGTGGCACAAACCACTGACGATCTGTACTAGTAGCTATAATGTAATATCCTGAATCCGCAAGTCACCTGTTTGTTGTACATGTGCACTCCACTTTTTTGCATGAAAAGTGATGTTGCAAGTAAATACTGTGCTGTGGCGACTAAGGTGGAGACTTCCTGCAATTGATACTAACACGTAAGATTTCAGTGAGCAAAAGCTGCAGAACAACTTGAAAAACAAATTTTTAAGGTGGGCTCAAGAATTTAGTATTCTTCTGTATATGACATGTAGTGAACAAAACCAGACTAAACTTTGTTGATCTTATTGAAAAGGCAGAAACTTCCAAAACTTTGTATCGCTACAGTGACTGGGTAGACTTACCCCCCCCCCCCCCCCGGTAGCATTTTGGTTTCGGACAAGTGTTTGGGGTGAAAAGTGACACTACATTTCCCCCCAGCTATGGGAGATGTATACCAGCTGCTTAAGGAATTCTTAAGTGACAAAGGAGATTGTAAATGAAAGAAATTGTTCTCACACAGGCACTTCAAAACCCCACTCTAATTTGTTTATAACTAATCATATTACTCCTTGGAAAGTACTTGGTCCTGTAGATTCCCAGTTTTTGTGGGAGTTACTTATTATTAGCTTATTAGTTTAGGTTTATTGTAGATTGGTCCCCTGAGAAGTGAAAATGATTCATTTTCACACTTTTTAGGGGACCAATCTACAATAAATCTAAGCTAATAATTCACTCCAGTATCATATTTCAAGGATAATAGTCCATTAAAAACAACACACATTTTGCTGTTACACAACACATTGTAACTCCCAAGAAAACTGGGAATCCATAGGACCAAGTACTCTCCAAGGAGTAATATGGTTAGTTATGAACAAATTAGAGGGGGGTTTTGAAGAACCTGTGTGAGAACAATTTCATGAAGTCAAGTGAAAGAAAAACGATGTACCAAGGTGATTGGATGAGTGTGGCATAACAAATTTCCCATTATGCAATACACTACTTTGGACTTCCAAGCACAGTACGGTAGGGCTGCCAACTCTCATACAGTCGATGCAATCTCATGTTCCTACAACAAAGCATCAGTTTGTCACGCAATGTCTGAATATGGTGTGAAAATTCCTCTCAAAATAAGTCGGGAATATAAGAGTTGTTGGGGGGTTGGTAAAACGTCAGCTATCAGAATGAGTTACTTTTCCAACTGATCATTTATAGTCTGCCATAAGCTGACAGTAGTGCAGTATATAGTAGAATTAACATTGCCATCATCCAGCTTAGTCCCATAGCTCCTTCCAACCCAAACTTAATTGTCGCAATTGCAGTATCGGCTCTAATTTAGAATCCGTGCACGGAAGTGACGCGCATTGTCACTGGCTAAGGTACATATTCAGTGGAGTGGAACTGTCTTACTTATGCCTTTATGGTATGTTGAATGAGTTTCGTGCTGTTAAAATAGACGGAAGAATGAATGGATTGCCCAGCATTAGTAAACAGGGTTAGGGGATCGGGTTAGGTGTCAGGATTCAGGGTTAGGGGATCGGGTTAGTGGATAGATACTATTTATGCTACATGAATATGTAAATATTGTTACGTGAGTAGGTTGGAATAGGCCCATGTGTATTGTATGCATTTTCAAACCTCCATTCACCAGATCCACTCTGGTAGGGTAGTGGGTCAGGGGTACAACTTAAAATGCAACTGTGACCTTCACTTCCTAGGTTCGAAGCCTCCTACGTCATCATTCTGTTTCATTAATAAACTTCTTACACTTCTTCCACAGGATTAACAGTTGTTCATTTCACAGAAAATTCACATCTTAGCAGTGTTAGCACTAAGGAATTAAAAGTGGGAGGGAATTCCCTCTCTAAGAAAAATTTTGGGAGGAATTTTCAAAATCAAGAAAGGACTTCATCCCTCCAATTTTGTTTTTTTTTGCAAGGGATTTCCAAAATCTGCGATGGGCCCCCTCTCTTCCAGGCTTTGCAAGAGAGGGTGATTGACAGTGCTGGTACTGCTTACCATTTGAAGTTTTGGCAGTTCCTGCGTGTCACTGATATTAGCACTTGCAGTTGCCGTCCCTCATTACGTGGCGTTTTTCTTTTACTAGAAAAGTCATACAAGCTCTTGGCCGACATTGTCCTTCAAGAGGAAAATAGGAATGAAGATCTGAACACGAGCAGGTATCGTCGATCACAAATTACGATCACAGGTTACAATGCGATACACTTGCTGTACAGTGTACATAGTAACTGTGTACATATTCAATACAGCATATGTGAGAGTCCAACATGCTGTGCAGTGTATACGAACAACGTCGTGCGTTTGCAACCTTGGGACAGTGAATAATCGAACCAGATTCGCTCTCTGTAAACACAAGCAGTAGACGACAAATAAGAGCTGCACTGTGATGAATGGCTTATCTACGATGATATTGGCTGCTACGATACCAGTGCTTATTTTCGATCCAGTGAAGTCGTGGTAGCTTGGGAGTTACGTACTGTGCTGTATTGTATTGCGACTTGCGTGTGTCTCAGCTGCGGAGAGGTACAGGGGATTTCTCCCGCATGAGATTTATGTATGTGCTTGGTTCCAAATTTCAGCTCCCCGCATCAGATTTATTTTTGTGCGGGAGCGGACATGTTTGCGAGATTTTCCCACATGAGATTTATTTATGTGTTTGGAAAACAGAAGCAGGATTCCTGCAATCCCGCATGTTTGTGCAAACACTGCATCTTAGAAATACCGAAGAGAGAAAAAATGGAAAAATAACAAAAGATAGGACATAGATGTTATACCAACTCTTTTAGTTGTCGTCACTTCCGGTCACTGATTCTAAATTCGTACCACAGTATCTCCACCATCCATTACTCAGACTCGTCAGTTACCACAAATAGAAAATTGCAACTTTGTGTGGTCTCCTAGTCAGTTGCGGGGCGAACTGGTGAACAGCAGTTAATCCTCTGAAACATGTAGGACAGAATGTTGCAGAAATGATGAAAAAGGGGGGGGGGGGTAGGAGATTGAACACTAATGTAATGAAGGGACACATAACCTGGCTAAAATTCTTGAGGGGAAAACCCAAGGAAACATGGACTTGTTGAGTATACTTTTAGTGAAACAGTTCAACTTTTTAAAGGGTCTTATTGAGTTGGTTTACACAATTCATGACATTTTGTCACACCCATTGAGTATTACACATGTTGATCAGTGGTAAATAGTCTAAGAGATTCAGAACATATGACACTTACCTGAAATGATGGGGTAATTAATGGCTAAAAGCACTTTCGGCAAATCTGCGACCAGACGCTTTTTAACACATTAACCAATTTTTTTTCAAATTCATACAAAAAGTACCATTTCTCGCATTTTCCGTAACTGTAGGAATTAACACATGACCGCTGAGGCTAATTAGAATTACTGGCGTGCAATTGTGCCCTTGAGACTGATCACAAAGTAACCTATATCGAGTATGTATAAGTGAATATTACATACTTAGTAAACTTACCCCTACTTTTATGTGACAAATCATTGGTTCTTATGACCAACTAGATTAGTTTCTGTTTTCATACTTAAATGTGATGGAGCTTCATCGGAAGCAAGCCTCTTCATATTGCATATTTAATGTTTGGTGTATTTGCTGTAACATTTTTGTCACAAAAGTGCATTCTCTAGTGCATGCAAACAAGTGTAGGTTCTAAGTGTGACTATTAGTGCATTAAACTGCACATTTGGAGGAGCATAGGGCATTGTAAAATACAGATTACATTTTGCTTTCTTTCTTCAAATCAAGTAGAAGCATGCCTATTTAACAGATTTGTGGTAAAAAATGATCTGCCAATGACAATTTTGTTAGAGAGGGCCCCAGTAGAGAGACAAATGGTTATTTGAATTTTCTTATGTTGTGACCCACAAGATAATATTGATGAGTATGTCTTTTATGCCTCTCCTCAACTTTGCAGCAGGAATGTTGTTGGTTGAAGGCCATCAATGTCTACCCACAGAGCCCAGTTAAATGCTGGTAACATTCGACCAAACAACAATCCATGTGCCAACTAGGGGAAGGCATGAAGGACTTACTCATGAATATTATCTTGCCGGCCACAACATAAGAAAATTCAAATACTACCAATTTTTTATATCCCTACTACTCGATTTGGATAGGGAAAGAGCAAAATGTTATTTAAGATGTATTTTGCAACGTATTTTACAACGTCCTATGCTACTTTAACATCTTCGTATGAGTCCTGTACAACAATTACTTTGAAGCCTTGACAAAGCAAGAAAATCTTAGATTGGAGGCACTTTTGTAGTCAAGCATCGGTTCATTGAGAACCAGTTTGGATAATAGTGGTATGCTGTGATATCACATCCCAGTGTTTCAGAACAGCCTCTTTTGGTGCTGGGTGTTAATATGGGTTTCTGTGTCAGTTTGAGAACTATGGGTGGTTCCAGTTTGGGGTTCGGTAGTGACTGGCAAGCTAATGCCATGGTTTGTAAAAGAAATGCCTTTAATGGTTGTGGCAAATTCTCCCTCATAGTTTCAAAGTGGAAATTAATCCTTGAAATTTTATTCCTCTTCTCAATGAAATTGGTCTGGTTGTTACAGAGAGGTACATAACAAGGCATCTGTCCTTTAAAAGCTAATGATGCAGTGAAGGTGGCAAGTGGGTGTGTAGTCTCTCTGTAGTGGTATTGATAATCTAGCAATAGTTTTTTTGAGGCCACAACTCAAAAAACTGGCTGTGAATTTTGGCTGTAAATTTTTTGTGTGTTCTATCTACTACTTGAACTGTAAGAGGGAATTTTTTTTCAACTAGACCTGAGTTGGTGACTGACCATGATTTTCTGAGAAAGTTTTTTGAGTCTGCAGAGAATGCCCCAGTTGAAATCTAGCAAAGTAAACAAGCCAGCCTATGTTAAGCCTAGCAAGCAATCCACGTGGGATGGAAAGAACTTAACTAGTTGTACAGAAATTGACCCAATTGATGAGCAAGAGTTTGACATCAGTGTACATAAGGTAACCAGGAGCCTGGTGGTACTAGTAACACTTTGCCTCCAGTGTGATGCATTATTGCCTGCTGAATATTGGCTTCTTTGGATGTAGAATGTTCTTATAGGTAACAAGGGTGATTCTGCTGTTGTTTCAGTTCTCTGTAATAGAGGTGCATGGGGATAGGTTTCTTAAGTTACAGATTTCCAGTATAATTTAAAAATGGATCAACATCAGTTTAAGCTGCTTCCTAGAGAATCAAAAATCTGCCTTGTGGATCTATGCATTCAGTTAAGAATGGTTCATCCAGTGTTTCCTAGGCGCACACAAACTTAACGAATAGCTCTGCATATGCCGTCTTTGGTATTATGCCACGTATTGTTCTAAAACACTATCTTGAAACCCGTAATGGATGCAAAAGTCAGCCATCAAATAGGTAACTGCAAGATCCAAATACTCTATACTCCATGCAGCTTTCCTTAAGTCTTCTGTGATGCTGAGTTCTGGCAGAGGAGAGAGTTGAGGGCATTGTGGCTCACGACAAAGGTAATGCCAAACACCACTAAATATAGTGTCTACTGGGAGGAGATACTGCACCTTATTAAGCTGTTTTACTTGCCCAAAATGCAGAGGTGTCAACCTGTCTGACCCCAAAGTAAGGAGATTTACCACTTTCACGTCCAGAAATTTGGGAGATTGTGAAAAAATAGGTTGATAGTTTGACAGAAATGGTATTATTCAATAAAGGAAGAGAATCATCACACACACATGTACTGTGTACCCCACAAATTCCATCAAAATCCGTCAAAGATTGACCAACTTGCAGGAAAATTAGTGTCTCACAGCTGTATCATGAATAAACATTGGTTAAGTATGCAACTTTATGACATCAGGAGATGGACTCCTATCATACGTCTTATGTTAATCCTTTGCTCATGTAGCCTTTATTTCAAGGACATATGAAAATTTGATATGCCCTGATTTGCACGGATTATAGTTTGGAAGCATGTATTTTCTTCTTCACAAATTTTGGTATCACTTACCAGTGTGAAACCCAGTAAGTACTGAAGAGGCTAAATCTATTGGCTAACAAAAGAAATACTGACACTGCAACACTCCACATCATCTATTATGCAGTTTTCTAAAACTTTGAAAAGTCATATTATAAAAAACGGTAAGTACCAACGGATTTTCACTAAGGGTTTTACTTTGCAGCTTCTGATTGAAGGGTGCTCTAGAAGCATGTCACACAACCTTTAAATTTCATTGTGCTATACGTTTATAGCCAATTGTTCAAGTGAGCCTTGTGCTTACTTTCTTGGCTATCTTTGGAGATGTTGCAAATGGATATAAAAAAGGAAGATGAAAATATGAAACGGGTAGGGTGGGAGGTCTGGACCGAAGTTGGGAAGACTCCCAGTAAACCAAGAAGACTCCTGGTAAGCCGGAAAAGTCAACAGGTCTGAAACTGACACTTAAATTATTGCCCACCTTACACCCCTGTGGTATTCAATTGAAGCCTGGTTGAAACCAGTGAAACCAGTAAACCAACTGAAACCAGTGGGTCATATCAGAAGGACTTCGGTACCAGTGACAGGATTACTGATTCAGAGTTAGTAATTTGGAAAAGGTGTGTTAGTGTGAGTGTGATCAGCAAAATGTGCAACCACAGAGAGTTCAATTAACTTGTAACATGGTGACAAGGTACCTCTGTAGGAGGTACCTCTGTAGGAGATCGAATGGTCACTGGATCAATGATGTCATAGGTATTTCCATGTGGGAACATCCTTGAGATTGAAAATATATGTGCACATGTAGAGCAAATGAGACAATTTTCAGGAAAAAATTAAAACACCAAATCAGCAAACTTGTGAAGTGTTCATTGTCCAGTGGTCAAGGTCGCAAGGATTTTGGAAAAGAGCCCGTAAAATGATCATCGCTTCTCTAATCCGCAGTAGTGCTTCTTCATAATATGTAATACAGAATGGTTACCTATATCCTAGATGCTGGTAGCACGTCGGATAAACAGTAACTTGCCTACATCTCTTGTTTTTGTTTTCCCTACCAAATATGATTCGGAACATTTGCCATTGTGACTGTTGTATGTATGTTGTGTGTGTATGCAGACCTAAATGTGTGTGCAATGAGGATCTTGTGAACGCTTTGAAAAGGAAAGTTACTAGATAGGTGGGAGTTTGTGTGTTGATACTGGATAGATCATAATTATAAAGATCATGGCTTGGATTGGTGTGGGTCAAAAGGTCATCTCAGGTCACCAGTAGGCAGAATGATTGACTACTATATTTGCAGTGTCTCAGGAATCATGTATTGTATTAACTCTCTAAACCTGGAGGGTGAGAAGGCCCACTGCCCGTATGTGGGTAGGACAAACAAGGATCTCTGCTAGATCAGAGGTCATCTGAGAACACCAGCAGGCAGAACATAGATAAACTATTCATGCAATGTCTCAGGAACTACATACTACATGAACTTGTAGGGCATGTACTACCGTTGAAAAAGAAGGTCATGAGGGCATCTTCGGAGGGCAAAAGTCTTGAGGGGTCATGAGAGGTCACAAAGTGAAAAGCTTGTGAACACATTACCAAGGGCAGTAACCCCACACTGTACTTTGAGGCACATGCAACCAAATGTTGATAATGGCATTTTATGCAGTTGGTAGTAATGGCATCTTAAAACATTGCTAGTGTACAAAAAATTTCAGAAGGGGAGGAAATCATTGTGAATTGCCTTCTTGTGCATTCTCTACATTCATTGTCAGTGCTCACATACTGTACATAGTGTTTGTAGTTGTGCATCTTCATAAGTATACAGTATGTGTGTGAGAGAACAAATTATTATGGAGCATAGGCGATGAAATTTGCCACCCGTTGGATTTGTGGAGCGCCATTTGACTCTTCCACATGAATATATTCATATCACATGCAGACTTATCTTTTGTATTGCCATGTAACACATAGTTACCAGATGCCATACAATTGTTTCTATGTAGTGGTATCCCGTGAAATAGATGTGATTGTATCATATGTGAAGAAAATGTTGCTTTTTTGGTGTCTCATCATCTAACACTAAGAATTTTGTTAGAAAAGTGGTGCTCTTTTGTTTTGGCATATTCAAGTGAAGGCTGAATACCTGCTCTGTGCTGCATCAAATTAAGTTAAGCCTTCATTCACATGTAAATAATCATGCATTTTTAATGGTAGCAATGAGAACTATTACTGTCACAACATGGACAAAAGGGTACACTTTGGCTAACTATAACAAACAACATTCTGATGTACATATGTTATCCAGTGTTTGCTCTCGGCTGGAGCTCGCGATAGCAAGTTTCGGACAAGTTTGTGGAGATCAGTCTGCTTGGAGTAGTGCCATCACTTTTGAAAATTGTCGGCAAAAATGTCTGGGCTCTGCGCAAATTTTCAGTGCCTGTGGATAGATAAACTGTCTCTGTCTTTATCCAAAGAATTAAACAGGATGGATTGAAGCAAACAAGAAATAGCAATAAGACCTCAAGCAAACTCAGGGCATCTGTATTTAGCTCAGTGGAGTGTAAGAAATGAACCATCATTGTCACATCTGCAGCTACTACATGTTGGTTGCTAACAGTCTTGGCAAACTTGTTCCACTGCTACTGTATTGTCCATTCAAATCTAAGTTATCCATCCCTGAGCCATTATTCTTTCAAAGGGGTCATGCATCTGTCCTTGTATGCTTATAACAGTTTACTCCATTGCCATTTGAGGCAAAGATATTTGCCAAGAAGAAAATTCTAAAATTGAACAGGAGCAATCACTATTTGAAGGGCTGTTCACAGTAATGAAGAGAACTGGTATTTAAGGTGTAAGACTATACCATTACAAAACAGAAGTTTCAGTGTTTTCTTTGAGGAATGGATCATGGAGTGGTCACCAAGCCTTAAAGGGAAATAGGGCATTTAGAATACACCAACATGACATGCAAAGAAAAAAGCTTTAATCATTGTAAAACCATTCAGTCTCATCAATAAACATCTACCAAAGCTTCATCTTCTCAAAAGATTATGCATGTCATGAGCAACGGAAGATGCATCATTTGAATTTTGAAAAGTTTGGGTGAACAAGTTAGTGTTGAGCAACAAATAACTGAAATTCGATCTGTGAGGGGCTTATTTCTTGAAAAGAAGGCTACAGTTCTTCCTTATTTTGAATAATCTATCATTCTACGTCCACAAACATTGGTTTAAAAAATATGGATGTTTTCTCTAAAACAAGCGCCCTATTTCCCTTTAACTACAAAGCAAAAAAAAAAAATGACAAGATCTAACTTACTGCAGGGACTAGTACTAACTGTAGACATGTTATGATGTGTGCAAAGTAAGTAGGCTACACTTACGCACCTTTAATTACAGACATCTGTTGGTCAGAGAATGTCAATGTTGGTAGTTAACTGCAAGTAACTTGTTGCATTGTTTTGTTTTCTATATAGTTTACACCTAGACACAAAGGAAGAGCATATGCCATGTCTAGGAAGCAGTACACCATTAATATCATATGTTATCACTACCACACTTTCATCAACCTGTGTTAAGGTGATAAAGCTGGAAATAAGGAATGCAACTGAGCCAGTAATATTGCTGAATACCCAGTGCATAGTCAAGAGTTCACAACAGGACAAAATCAGTTTCTAAAATTCACAATCGTGTAGGTAGTGAAAACAGAGGAAAATCTTCCATGATTTTATTCATGTGTCATGATTTTCTCCATCCTACACACGTGCACTGAAAAAGGAGAGATAAAATGTATTATGTGCAACAATTGTACAACAAGCGTAAAAAACGTATGTGCCAGCTGATACATGCACACTCGGTTCCTGTTTGAAAATACCTGTTCGATGTTATGTTACAACCTCCAGTTAAAATTACTGATTGTAGATGCCACAGAAAAGCATTTAATTTTCAAATTACCTCACAAATCAGCAACAAGAGTTCCCATCGCACTAATTGTGTCACCCAACTTTGTACTCTGGTTAAAATGACTTCATGCCCACTCTCTCTTGACTGACTGCTCTCCATGAAGACACAATTTCAAGACTTATTGACCAGTTATGTGATTGTGAAGAAAAGAACAGGAAAGTGTGAAGTTTGTATCTTGTTGAAAGTGTGCACAGTGGTGAGACAGAAACACACGGGACATCACCGACCCTATTTGACTCTGGCTTAGGACTGGAAGTCCCCCCATTTTGTGACATTGGTCCAATTGCTACAGCCAGCATCATGCCACAATTTCTTCCCCTCAACTGCGAGAGTAGTACATGTTATTCTCACTCCCCTTCCCCTATCCCCACAAAAAGTGCCACAGCTATGATTGTATTTAAAAACTAACACATAGTACCAACAGTTAACAAATTGAGTTTTACTATCAGTTTGCATGTATGCAAACATTCATAAGAAGTATCTGGACTACACTGGACGAAGAAAATGCGAAAGCTTCAATGTGACAGTGTTTGATGTTCCAGTGCTGCTTCCTGGAGTTGATCATATCAGATGCTCTGTTGCTAAAGATAATCCACTGGCATGAAGTGTTATTACAGAGGATCCCAATTTGTTCACCAGTTGGGTAACTTTCTGAAAATGGAGTCCCATTTTATTCACTTTTGAGGTCCATCACAATACTTGAAAGGTACTCGTACAGTCCTAAAACATTGATATAGTAGTGAGTTAAGATGGCACACCAAAAGTGAGTCTCAGTTTGAGAATTCCCAAGAAATTGCTACAATTAACCTTTGGGTTGGGATCAGAATCTCATCCTGAGGGGAAAAACTCACCAGTGAAATGTCTAAAAGTCCTGTTTCCACTTTGAGCTGTGTCCAGAACCTTTCCTCTCTGAAGTTTTATAAATGGCATGAAATTATGCCAGGTCCATGGATGTGAATGTCTCCTGCTGCTCAACTTCAGTTGAAAATAATGAAACCAAAATGGTAGGGTTAAGTAAAATGTTTTGCTGGATATTGAGGCCACCTGCTCTTTAAGATCAGAAAAAGAAAACTGCAGCTTGTTAGATGATGATATTTTCAAGCAGTGCTGACACTCCTGTCTGATGGAGTACAAGTATTGAATATTAAAGTCAGGTGGAACAGACATGCTTTTGTGGAGAAAGCTTGTTGGCAGTAAATTTGTGCAAAATTTTGAAATTTGCATCAAAGGGGAAAGAAAAACTATGCCAAAGTCAAAGTCCACTAATTAGGTTACCAAACATGCTGATTCCAATGCTACGGTATTGCCTCTGGCAATGTAGGCTGTCCTATTGAAGACTGCCTCATCTCATGTTTTCAGATTGCCTCTTTGTCTAGGATTGTGAACTTGTAAGTTTATGGAACTTCTCAACCTCCTTTTAGTAATCATTGCTTCTTTAATTTCATCTTCTTTAGGGGGGCAAGATGACAGTTGCAGAGTTGACAAGGGTAGGTACTACTGGAAGGTTTTAAAGTTTGAAAATGATTTAGTTTACCATCTAGTTTCTATGGTTACTTCTGTAAGACTCGTTCTGATTTTGATGGATTTTCACTAGTTGATTAGTGGCACATGCGAGAACATTAATCGCATCCCAGATGCAGTGAGTTCATAACTACCTCCAACTCCCCTCCCTTCTCTATCGCTCTTTTTCCCAAGCCCAACTGGGATAAGTAGCAATTCACAGTGAATTTCAAAAAGTTAGCTACTGTAAGTACGGTACCTCATTTTGTGCAAACTTTGTGCTCGGCAAGGAAACAGTTTTCACTGAAAACAAAAGGGGAAGTAGGGTCCAACTGAAATTTGACAAAACTTGAAACTGACAAAATTTAAAACTCCCAGCGCCAACATAATTTTAGTTAAAGTGCCGCATATCCAGGTGAGCATGCTCAGACCATATGTGCAATCAAAACTCTATAGCCACTGTGTGTTCTGTGTAATGTGAGCTGCTGTGTATGTTTTGAATTTGTTCTAATCAAAGAGCAGAACCAATTGAGAATTTTGCTTACCCCTTACCAAAATGAAGCTCGGGTGATGACTGACTGTCTTTAATGTGGCAATTAACCCTTGCATTTACATGTAGTAGGATTTTTTGCATCAGGATGAGCATTTATCACAAAATGAAATGTGATCACAGACTTTGCCTGCATATGCAATAGCAGACTGTATTTAGTTTTTTCAAAATTTTGTTGAAGTAAAAAAGTAAATAATTATATCAATACATAGTTACCATAATTCATTCACTCTGCTATGGTTAATGGTTTTGTTTTGTATGTATGTACATCCAGACATCAGATCTAGCAAATGCCAATGCTGATGAAAACTCCAAGATACTGGCTATGGTGCAACAATCTGGTCAAGACTATGACCCATCAAAGTAAGTAGTTTACATTCTCTTGACTTCTTAAAGGGTTGTCCTGATTAATGCTCACCTTTTTAAAGTGACATCGCTATTTGTATACAGGAAGTCTATGAAACAGATTGAAACATAATCTATGGGGATGAATCTGTGAGTGATTACGTTATTAATGTATCAATTTGTAGCATGTGTATGTCGATGACTTAATTGCTATTCCATATAAATTAACAAATTGTGGCAGGAGTGGATTTGTTATTTTAATATATGGAGACATTTTCACAGTGGTATCCAAGGTTCAGTTGCTCTTTTTTCATGGACTATTCTCAAAAGGTTGAAGAGTTTCTCTAAATGGATGGCAAAACCGATTTTTTGGTTTTTACTTTGAAAATCAAATAGTCGCTATGAAGTTTTGAACATTCCTTTAAGCAAATCTATTAATTGTAGCAATTTTTCTCACTCTTGTGCCCATGACACCATTGTTTGTGTCACAGGATAGTGCATCATGTAATTCCTTAAGAGTATTAGCTTGATTGTACATTAAGCCAATGAATCCTTACCTTGACTCGTTGGTTTACTCAATTTAAATACTGGCTTGTGAGCTGTGTGGAGGATTCTCCGTCTGATGTTGCTTTTGTTGTTCACTAAATAATGTCAGAATACTCCAGGCAAAGATTGAAATTCCATGGTCACGTCAGCAAGGATTCAGGAATGCCACCTCACCATTCCTTTCAGCCAAATATCTTTAATATAGAAAAGATTGTAAACTGCTTTAGAATTTATCTTTAGAACAATGTTATGAGAAGGGGATACTGTGGGTACATTTTGGTTAAGTTTAGTAGTCTCTCTAATATGCATCTACCAGATCTGTCATGTTTTTTGGTGACATTCACAATTGTAATTCCTATCTTATTCTTCAACAATTTTCCAGCTATGTCCACCAGACCAGAGGTCCCGGATCTTATGCATGTTTCAACTGTGGCAAACCTGGTCATATCATCAAGGCTTGTCCACTGAACAAAACTATGAACCCACCATACGCAAGAAGACAGGTTATTATGCTTTATGTTTTGTACCTTCAGTTGTTCTTCAAAGGGGAGGGAGGACGGTCATCGTATACCATTGTTCTCACTGCAGTTTGTTTGATACATTTCCCTCGGCCGTTTGTACTTTCCTTTGTAAACTAGCGACATGGATTTAGGCCCCACAATCAGCAATGGTGTAAATGCACTGTTACAGTGACTGGTTTGGCTCTGAGTTTATGCGCCTTGGAAGTACCCACACATTCCAGGCATGATTCATGTACTTTCCAAAGCCTTTGGGGAATGGTACATTGAGTTGAATTCAGTGATTCAGATAGGTGCATGATCACAGTCATTGAGTGAGCTGTTATCACTGTTGAAAGAGACAAATCCTTGCATCTATAGCCTACCTGAAAATTTGGGCATGTCAAAGTATATCCTTAGATCCACATTCTCTGTCGCTCTGGGCATACTTTAATAGCCTCTAAGAAGCATGCCATGTGCTTGATTCAGTTTCTTCACACAGTATGGTTAACATCTCACATCTTTGTCTAGAGTGCAGTCTGAAACAGTGAGTGAGACTATTACCAAAATACAAAAAATGGCATCGTTGCTAGAAATAGCCACTCGGCCAAAAACATGTTTGCATAGATTGAAATACTACATTGTATGGAAAAGCAGAGATGTAATAAGTTTTGTTGGTAGTACGTACAACCAGCACGCAAGGCTCAGAGTGAGGCACTGACTTTTGACGTAATGATGGCGACAGTTGGGGAGACATTGTACTCCATACCTGTGCATCTATCTACTAAGTTCCAAGTAGATTTTTACTTTGATACAAGTTTTTCACACTGTTTTGCAGATTTGACCTTATGACCTTTTGATTTAATGGATTTTTAGGACATTTATGTATGATATTTTTCATGTCTCTAGGGCATTCACACATGCAAATAATGAATGAATTTGATACCATTTTCATGACCTTTGACCTACTATATGATGTCATCACTTGGGCGAACACCCCATACGCAGGCTCCTATCTACCAAAGTTGTAGCTGATCTGAATTATTGTCTAGGAGGAGATGATGACACTCTTTTTATTGTACACACACAACTTACATTAAGACATCCCTTTCACCTTTACTACCCTAATTAGACATACTAGCCTATCTCATGTTGTGTACCACAAGGTGCCCTCATATAAAGCATGCTTACTGACCTTAATTAGTGAAATATCACAAGGATGGTGTAAGGTGGGCTATCATTGAAGTATCCTCTTTTTTTTTTGGCATTTATTGTGCTTCAATGCAATTTCTCCTTCCCTTATACTTCTTACCTGAAGGAGGTGATAGGGGAGGTTGTTTGTTTTATTTGGCATATAACTTTATGCAAAACCACAGCAGTTGCTGTGTACATTAAAGTATTTTGTATGAGTTTGATGATACTGCAAGTTTCATGTTTCTTCTTCATCTTGCTTCATCTCAGGATATGCACATTAGAATCAGGCATCCCGGTATCAAGCCAAGCTCAGGGATTCCACAGAGTTTTATGCGCCAGGTATCAGACCCTAAAATACCTGGTGCTATGATTACTCCTGCTGGACAATATGTTGTATCGCAAAGAGATCAGTAAGTTTTTAAGCCTCCCTATCATTGCTTATTCTTTTTCACCTTTTATTTCGGTGGGCGGTAGGAAATGTTTTCTTGGTAATTGTGTACTGTTCAGTGATTGGCAGATCACAATACTGAAGAGAAAGTGAAGTTGGGAAATAGTGAAGGGTCATTCTTTCTACCTAGGTATACTAAAATACATGTGTATGCAACTTGACTGTTATCTGATACGAATCACTCAACTTGAATCAGCAAGTTTGATAATTGCATTTTATATTCAATTTTATGTAGAGCTGAGTCCAGTAGCAAATATTTGGAACTGGGTACCCATTCACATTACTCGGTCGGGTAACGGGTACTTGAAACAAAGCTAACTCTGAATTTAGGCCTAGCCGTGAATGAATGAAAACATAAACATGATGCGTACCGTACTGTACATGGCCTTGATGGAGACTAACACATGTATTGCTATCACAGTCTGCAACAAAGCTTTCTTTCTAGAAGTTCAAACCTTGAATTTAAATATGAAGAGCCATGATTGATTAACAATAAATTTTAAACTCTCATTCAAAACATTTAGGTAACATGAACTCTCTTATTTACAAATGGTTGTTTTTTTTTTCAGATCCAATGAAATACCTAACTGCTGATGTGGTTAGGCTATTCACTATATATCACCACCACATTAGGACATGATTATTGTAAATTTTTGGTAGTTTTCACATGATCTCTTCTCTTTGTCTCCATGAGACACTATTGCATATTTCACCATTCAAAATGTTGGAAATATAGTTTGGATCCCACAATATTTATGACATTTGGTAGAGAATTAAAATTTTAAGGCAATATAAATGGCTTTTTTTCTCTCACCATGCTGAAATGCTGTTCATCCTTAGCTGTGCTATATGCTGTATTGCTCACAACAAAGATTCTACAGCAGGGCATGATTTCAGCACGCTGTAGAATCTTTGGTCTTTAGCAACACAGAATTTTACCCAATGTAAACTTTTTGGTCACAGAATGTCACAGACTTCGAAAAGTTCAACTCTGAATTTTCCCCCTTGTTCACAAAATTGTCATACTATTTCTTCCATCGATTGGATTCAAACACTGCCATAATGCTACAGCTAGTATTTCTATTGTTTGCATATATCATACTTCTACGTACAGTTCAGAGATCAAAATGAAAACAAATCGCCATTACTCAACATGTAGTGGAATGATATTTTCATTTGACAAATGGGTACCCGTTTGGTTCATTTGAGTTTTGGGTACCCATACATTTGATCAGGTATTTCATTTAACCTTGATATTTGTGTATTTTCTTACCCCCATAATATATTGCTTATATCACTCATATTCTCCAATCAATTTACAAAACACTCCATATTTTCTCCACAGAATAGCGTACGCAATAGGAAAGAAAGAGAGACCGCCCTTTGTTCCTGGGAATTCTCCAGAGCCCATTCGAGATGAAATTGAAATTCCTCCGGAGCTTGTGTGTGGTATATGTGGACTGCTGATGAAGGAAGCAGTTGTGATACCATGCTGTGGAAAAAGCTTCTGCGATGAATGTAAGTCATCATCATCTATCAATAATTGTCAATACAACTGAAAGAAATTTAATGAATAAAATATTGCAAAATTGTCTAAAGGAATAAGATAAGGCATACCTGCCAACCCTCTTGATTTCGCTAGGATGCTCCCAGAAAATATTTCAAACTCCAGTTTTATGGCTGTTCGTAAAGTCCTCCCGATTTTCTGGAGATAAGATAGCATCATTCATTTTGTTCCCAATAAACAATAACAAACATATTTTCCAATATCCCTGGCTGTAATTTGCATGTAGCTAACTCGATCTATTTTATGGAACGTGCTGTCGTGAAGTTTACTTAATACTCATGTAGAGATAAAAGTAAGTCACCATTTATAAGTTTATATGTATGTTGAACATTTTCTTTCCTGCTTAAAACTGCTGGTCAGAACAGCTGCTGCTAACTGTCAGGTTATGTATGTGAACAAACTGTAGCAACGGGAGCTATTCATCAGCAGCTGTAAAATCTGCACATATACAGCAAGTATGGCAGCCACACTTGTGATGTAACTCCTGCAGCAGATTCCACATAAATTTTGTCAGCAGTGCAGAAATCTTATCTATATGATTTTAGGGCATCTAAGGATCGTATTCATCAGGATAAATCTAGTTATGAAAAAGCAAGCTTTGATAGGGCCAAATACTGGTCCCTTTAAAATTGTGCCTGTGTGTAAATGAGGCCTCTGTAGGTTTGATAAAGTTAGGACCTATGCATGTGTAGGCAATATCCCACCATTCAAAATAGTAGTGGTCGGACATTGTATTAAATAGTCCTCTCTAGAAAACCATTGCAGAGGCTAAATTTGGTCACCTTTCTTCTTGCACTTCCATGAAGTCAAGTGTACCAAGTGATGCTCATAACTACTTCAGCTGACTATAGTATTGGTTGTTGTTGATAATTCCCTAAGTAGATATTATTAAAAGTTATTCTTTCTTTTTTTATTGTCCTTTGTCCTGTTTCTCAGGTATTCGAACCACCTTACTAGAAACAGAAAATCATCAGTGTCCATCTTGCAAAGAGGTTGATGTTTCTCCTGACTCTCTTGTACCAAATAAAAGTCTCAGAGAGGTATGTTTATTTAGTTGTATCTTTACAAGTTTACGTTCTTTTTGTCACAGACCATCTTTTAGAAGACCCCTTAAAGTCACTTTGCTTTTCCGTGGTCAAGGTTTCAAACACTAAAGTCATACTTCTGCGAAAAGATGTTGGTAACCTAAGTAAATGACAAAATTAGTTCCCTTCTGATTGCATTTCACAACTGGTTATAAACCTTGAGTCAATATCTTATTCGTTCGTTTTTCACAGACTGTGTTGAACTTTCAGACAGAAACTGGATACAACCCAGGATTTCGTAAACGTAAGACTGTTCCTCGAAATCCAGATCCTGTGCTGAACAAGCCTCCTCAAACAGTTCCCCCTCCTAAGCCTGAAACAGTTCCCCAACCTAAGCCTCAGACTGCTCCCCCACCCAAGCCTCAGCCCACTTCTGTCAGGCTGCCCCAACCAACAGCACCTGCAAATCCAGTGCAAACATCCAGAAGTGCACCACCTCCTGTTCATAATGGACCTCCCATCCCAGCCTCTAAAGTGGCTCCAGTTCAAACACAGCAACCACCCACAAGTCTTCCATCACCACATGGTCCAGCAATAACTCCTGTACAAACAGGACCTCATGGGGGTCCTCCACCACACCAGGTTGCTCCTGCACATTCCACAGGGACTTCAATTCCGACAGCTGGACCAATCCCATCCCACCATGGATACCCGGTAAGAGAAGACTTAAGCTCACTGTAGTACTGTAGTGCAGTAACTTGTAACAGTGTTTACTTGCAACAATAGGGGTTGAGGGTTAATATTTTTATCTTTGGTATAGTTCTAGAAGTATCTCAAAGAAAGAAAAATGATCAAGGTTTAGAAAAGTTCTATTTTCATTTACATTAAGGGATAATTTCATGTTAAAGATGTTCAGTAAATGTGCAATCCTCAGTACCTTGTCAAGGACCTCACAATTAAGGTACATAATAATTTATAGTTCACTAATGTTTTTTCTTCCGCCCATTTCCTCAGATCCAGCAAGTTCAGTCTTTGGGTCATGCACCAAATACAGTTCCAAGGCTTCAAGGTAATTTAGTTATCCATGCAGGTTAAAGGATTTGCAATTAATTAGATACATCTTGTGTGTGTTGTGATATGAAGATAGGTATGTTGATCCTTTTCCACCAATTTAGCTAGAACATTAGCATTGCTATAGATTTGAGAAATAGCTCTGAGAAATAGCTCATTTGTCCAATTTGTGTACCTATGAACATCGTTGAGTTTACATACAAGCTGGCAAGAATTGTGAAGGTGGCCTCAAAATTCAATATTTGATGTCTTAAAAAATATTGTACATGATTTGTAGTTTTATTTTTTGATGATGTAACATGCTTCTACAAAAGAGGTGGCTTCATTCATGAATTGCTGAGTGAAACCCTGAATGACACTGTGTTGAAATAATGTTTAAATATTTCTTCTATTACCATTTGTGAGATTCGGCATAAAGTTTGATATCAATGCAAAATGCAAAAACGATTATGTGTAGTGTTGCACAGTGGTGGAAATTCTCTTTGCTAGGCTTATATACATTCTCCCATAAGTACTTGACATAAGGCTTGCAAATTGGTAAGTGATACCAGTGTTTTCTTAAAAAGACAATGTAAGCTTCTAAAGTAAAACGCTCAGACAGAGAAAATTCTCAATTTGCCTCGAAATAAATGTCAAGTAAACAACAGTGAACAAGGCATACCTTGGGAGTCCCAACCGTATTGTCACAAATTTGCATATGTGGCCTGTGATTATTCGTGATTCCATTGCCAAACAGATTACGTATTTTGATGGAAATGAAGGTTATGTTTAGTACTTTTAATGATTAATTCCGTCAATACTCTCAGTTGTTTTTCTTCATATTGCATGTCTTTCAAGAAGTTAAAGAGAGTATGTCTTGGCATGTTTTATGGAACTTTTGATAAAAGTGTGCAAGATAACCTGTCTGAAAGCTAAAGATTGCCCCCCCCCCCCACATTGAAGCAACTCCCATCTTGGAAGTTATCATAAGCTTGCTTTATCTAATGTGTATGGTCCTCTTGGAGACCCAAAAACTCATAAGGTTTGTGCCATTTGTTCGGTGAAATGTTCAGCAACTTCAATGAGTTGCAGAAAATTGAAACAGAAAAAAAAAGACTTTGCTGTATTGCATGTTTTGGAAGGAGTTGATTACAGTGTTACATAATAAATTAATTGTGTAATTCGTGCTTAAAAGTTTGTAGTAGTTAGAATTCATCATCAGAGTTAGAGCTTTGATGTTATTGTAAAACCATCAAATTGAAACATTTTCAAACATATAATTCATTTCTTAAACATTATCTTTTCTACCCTACTTTCAGGTCCAAGAGTTGCTCGTCTTCAACATGCACCTCCAAGAGGTCCTAACCCGCCATATAATTCTGGTCAACCTTTCAGAGGTCCTGCTCCTCAGATGCAAAGACCTATGGAACCCCACCATCAACAACCAAATCACCTTCGACCCCAACATCCTGTTGGTCCACCTGTTCCAGGCCCACCTGTGGTAATGCGGATGTCACGCCCCCTTGCGCCTGCTGTTCTACCTGACTTTTCAAAACCACCACCAGGTGCAATGCCCCCTCATCAAAGCCAAGCTAAGGTTGGTGCTCCTCTTGTGGCTGTAATGGAAACTGTTCCACCACCACCAGGAATCCCGGGGCAACCCATGCAGAGGGCTCCTGTAGGTATCCATAGAGCTCCACTACCACCAGGAGTGAATGGACCACCAACACCGGTTGTACCACCCCAGCCAGCTGTTCATCAACACAGACCTCCATTCATACCACAAAGACCTCCAACAATGCCACACCACCCTAGAGCACCCCCACCTCCTGGAGCTCCCCATGCACCACCACTTGGACCAGCTCCCCTTCGACCTCCTGTTCAAGCACCTACCCAAGTACCACCAAATGCTCCCAGGGCACTGCCTCCTGGACAGGTGCCAGATATCCACAGAGTCACAACGATGCCATCACTGTTGAGGCCCATCCCAGCTGCTCCATATGTATTACCTGCAGCTACCTCAGGACCATCAAAGCCACCTCCTGTAGGACCAGGAGGGAGGCCACTGACTGAGGAAGAGTTCTACCTGCAAAAATTCAAGCTGAAGTGAGTGCACTTAAAAGATATTAGTGACACGAACTAGCCTTTCATTCAACCCTTATCATCAAGGAAACATGTGCATAGGCTCCATGATATGTGCACTTTAGAACAGGCCACACTCAGATATCACCTGCAAAAGAACAATTGAAGATTACAAATGATTTTGGTTCCTTGTGTCAGCAAAGGCACCTATGCAGTTACATTGGCATATGTAAGACCCCCTGGCTCCCACTGACAGGGAACAGTGCAGCCAATCCTCACATGAGCAGTGTTCAGCCCCAAAGTCAATGGTATTACAATCTTAGTTTATGAGCTCTCTCCATCCATTTACGCTCACATTTATGCAACATATGTGTTTCGGAACATAGGGGTGTCAAAACATAGGGCTGAAATAAGGTGTACACACACAAAGCTACTGCACTGTACTTTCAGTGAAGTGGGAATGCAGTAATTGTTCCAATTTTCAGAACCTGGTCGATCTCTAACTATTGAGGTTCTCAAAAAAAAAAAAAAAGACAAAAAAAAAGTTCAATGGTTTCAGCAAACTTTAACATATGATAGGTAGGCTGCTTAATGACCTTGATGACACTGAATGATCGATATGATTTATACCACTGCCCTTCATTTTCAGATCTCTTTATTTGAGGCTTGGGTTAAGGTTATAAACTTTTTTATGCAAGGAAACATAATGCTCTAGGTGGCTCTGAAATACTACTTATCCATTAGGTAATGACGTTAAACATGTAGCAGTGTTTTCAGATCCTTAGAAATATCAAGAAGAGAGACATTCTCTGAAGTGCTTTTGTAGTAGTTTGTTCAGAGTATTCTATCAATGTACTTAGCATTAAAATTTACCACTTGTGATGCGTTGAACCATAGTGCAGTAAGTATCAAGTAATGCTTGCCTCAAACTGTTTGACTTCACTGTAATTTTTGGTTCCTTGCATCAGGAAAAGAACCTATGTAGTTAAGTTGGTGTGTTTGTGACACTTGCTCGGGTACATGCTACCTCAACAAGGGAAAGTTGGATGAAAGTCAAACTTGTTTTGTAGATTTGCCATGTAGAGAAGGTGTGCCCTATTGTTTTGGTTGAGATTAAAGGCCATCTGGGGGGACTGGGTGCAAAACTCTGAAAACCTTTTTGACATGATATCACACAGTGGACAGCTTGGACAAATTTCATACTAGTACATGGATGCATGATGGTAAGAAGATTAATGTGATATGTTTTGGTGGAGGTTAAAGGTCATTTGTGGTTACAGTGGTCAAAAACTATGAAAACCCAGTCAACGTGATGTCTTAAGATGGAGGAAGGTTGGATAGATGTCATATTTGGTGTGTGGATGCATTATGATAAGATAAATCCTGTCATTTTTGGTAGTGGTTAAAGGTCATATGGAATCAAACACTGTGAACCTAATGACATAATATCTCAAGGTGGGAAGGTTGGATAGATTTGATACATGGTATCTCGATGCTTTATTGTGAGGAGATGTATTCTATTTCATTTGATGGAGTTCAAAGGTCATCCTGGGTCACCGGGTCTCAGATGCTGCAGATAATGTTAAGACAATATCTCAAGGTAGGAAGCTGGGATAGTTTTCTTACATGGTGTGTTAGGTGAGAATATAAATCCTGTTGTGGTAGTCAAAGATAATCAGGGGTCAAACTTTGGAAATATTGTTAAGATGATATGGCAGTTTCTATAGATGCCATACCATCGGATGTGGGATGAGATGTGGATTACTTCTATTGTTCTTGGTGGATGTCAAAGGTTATCTTGGGTCAAACACTGGAAACAATTGACATGATATCTCAAGGTAGGAAGCTTGGATAGATCCCATGCTTGATGTGTGGATACATTATGGGGAGAAGGTAAATGTCATTGTTTTTGGTGTAGGTCAAAGGTCATTTGGGGTCACCTGGGATCAAGCATTGATAAACCTTGGTAACATGATATCCTTAGATCTTACCCTTGGATAGGCTCATACATGGTATGTAGATGCTTATGGTAAGACAATAAATCCTATTGTTTTTTGGTGGGTCCAAGTTTCTTCTGGGTTCACCAGCATCAACCACTGATAACCTTGTAAATCTATCTCTCATCATGGGATGGGAAAGGCAACCCTTTTCAACTTTGCTTCTTGAACACTAAATACTGTAAGAATCCCTAAAATCTGTTAAGAATTGGTGAAGGCCTATTGGAGGGTACCAGAGTTCAGTTCTAGGTCAAGTTATGAACTCAAAGAATAGTTGGTAGATGTAGTCAGCATATACTGCCAGCAACTTTGAATGTCATGTAGAATTCATGAGAGTCACAGGCAAGCTTCACAGTAGCTACCATTTTGTTGGTTCCTTGCATCAGCAAAGGAACCTATGCAGTCAGGTTGGCATGTGTGTGTATGTGTGTGTGTGTGCATCTGTGACACTTGCTTAGGTACGCTCTAACTCAATAGGGGTAAGTCCGATGAAAGTCAAACTTGGTATGTAGGTTTGCCATGTTGAGAAGGTGTGCCCTATCGTTTTTGATGGAGGTCAAAGGTCATCTGGGGGAACTGGGGGCAAAAGTCTGTTTTGCTTGGGTATGCTGTAACTCAATAGGGCAAAGTCCGATGAAAGTCAAACTTGGTATGTAGGTTTGCCATATTGAGAAGGTGTACCCTATCGTTTTTGGTGGAGGTCAAAGGTCATCTGGGGGAACTGGGGGCAAAAGTCTGAAAACCTTATGCTATGGATGCTCATATGTACCATCAATCCCCCTCCAGTGCATCATGGAAGTACTGCTTGAGTTAGCAGTTTCTTGATCAAATGAAAAAGAAGCAGTGTTGTTTGCACTACTGTAGGTGGTCACGCCAGATAAGTTTTGGCTGGATCAGTTTACCTCCTCGTGCCTGAGTGCTAATGTGTGCATTCATGTAAGTGTCTTTTCAATTAGTGAGGTGAGCAGGTAACAATGAAAGAAAATAAGTCAGTTGGTGTTCTCACCAGTTTAAACTTAGACCCAGTAGTTCCCTCCAGGGCATGCTATCAGTGTATTGGACTTTCAAGGGGCATAGATGGGATAAGCCATATTACAATTTGCAGAGCCCCTTCTTGAAATGAGAGATGCACAGCTGTTTGTGTTTTGTAAAATGAATGGGATATTGCTGTATATTGCAGAAATCAACATCTTCAATTCATTGCATTAATTGAAATGGCTTTTTTGATATTTATGATTCAGGCATATCATTTTACAGTAGGTGTATTCCAAGTACAAGAAACCATAGTGCCACTAGGCTATTGTGAAATCATGCAAAATACTTCTTCTCTTACAGATTGTATGTAACACTGTTGATGGTTGGTCACATTAGTGCTATGGAAGTGGTTCCATGTGGGTGCATGTTTGTCATGTTTATGGTTCAATGTCTGAAATGGGCCATTTTATAGAAGCATGAAATATGTTGTTCTCTCTACAGATTTTATGTTACAAAAAGGAGAGTCCATGGTCAGAAATGGACCATGTAGGCTATCATACAAAATAATGCAATATACTTCATAATTAACATTATATGCTCTCCACCTGTGCAAGGAACCAGAGTGTCCTTGGGCTCTTGTTTGTATGCTCATCACTGTTTTATTTCATTCAGCAAGGAAGCATAGTGCCCATTGGGCTCTTAATCTGGAATCATTCTGGACAATAGTCAAATTTAACATAGAAAACAGTGATTTGCCAAAGCAGTTTATATGCCTTTTATAGTGTAGTTCATGCTATATACAAGCTTGATCCAAATTAAAGTGTGCTTTTTTTGTGTTCCCACAGAGCAATTGTAGCCAATGAACAAGAAATGGATCCCTGGGAGAAAATGACACATGATTTCCATAGAAAGTTAGCTGAAGACAGGGAAAGAAAAATGAGAAGGCAATCACGGTCACCATCAAGAGGTTCCAGGGGATCAAGCCAGTCTTGGTCAAGAAGTCGGTCTCGATCACCAACAAGATCTGGATCTCGCTCTAGAAGCACACCTCATTCTGGGTCTCGTTCTCGTACACGTTCAAAAACACCAGTGAAGTCTCGTTCCAAGTCACATAGCAAAACCCCTCCGAAAACCAAAGGCAAGTCTAGATCAAAGTCGCGTGAGAAAAGCAGTGAAAAGCAGTCAAAAACTGGATCCAAATCACCTAAGGAAAAAAGGAAATCACGTTCAAAGTCAAAGGGTAGAGAACATTCCAAGTCAAGAGAAAAGTCACCAAAAGCGAAAGGTAAATCTCGTTCTAGATCACGTGGTAAATCTCCTGCTAAGGGAAATGCTAAGAAGAGATCTAAGTCACGTGGAAAGTCACCATCCAACAAAGCTGGTAGCAGGAAACGCCGTTCTCGATCAAGAGAGAGGAGGAGATCTCCAAAGAGACGAAGTCAATCAAGGTCCAGGACAAGAAGACCTCAAAGGGGACGATCTCCACCACCAAGATTACGAAGATCACGATCTTTCTCACGCGGCAGGACACCACCTCACATGAGAGGCAGACCCTTCATTCAAGGGAGACATCGATCACGGTCCCCCCACAGACCCTTCTATCCCAACAGAAGCCCCCCTCATATGAGGAGCGGTTTCCCTCCACCACCTGAACGGTTTGACTACAGAGATGAGCATAGATTTCCACCAAGGTATCAGGGTAGGGGTGAAGGTCTTCCACCATATGATCCCAGGTACCCTGACCAGCAACATTACCCATTGCAGTACTATGAAAATCCACCTCCAGGTTATGACATGTCATCTTATTATGAGCATGACCCTCATTATCCATTCCATCCTGGTCCAGCACCTCTGCCACTACCACCCGGAGAATCTCCTCAAAACTTTGATCCTAGATACAGGGATTATTACAATGACCGTGGACCAGACGGGTATCCAAGAGTTCCCGTGCCAGGAATCCCCAGAGGCCCAGAGGAAAGGGAACCTTATCCAGATGATGACGAAAGGAGAGACAAACCAAATCAAGATGACAGGAGGAAAAGGGATGAAGCCTCTGAGAGAGACAGATATGCTGACAGAGCAAGGAAGGATGACACATCCAGAAGATCAGTTCGGGATCACGTAGAATCCTCCAGAGATAATGACAGATACAGTCGAGGTCCATTGGAAGAGAACAGTAAGAGAAGGGATGACAGGGAAGATCGGGCAGAGAGTCCACGAAAGGATCATAAAGGAAAGCACGCAAGAGGTCATTCAAAAGAGAAAGACCAAGAGCAACCAAAGCAAGAATCTTCAAGGAGTGGTAAGACGTCAAAGAGCAAAGAGCAACACCATGATGACCAGAAAGAAGAGAAAAGCTTGAAGCATGACAAACATTCCAAGGAAGACAAGCACGATAAACATTCCAAGGAAGATAAGCATGAGAAGAAGAAAGAGAACAAGATTGCCAAGGCCGAAAAAGAGAAAAAGGCCAAAACAGAAGAACCTGAGGATGTTGAGGAGAAGAAGTCCAAGAAAAAGAGGAAGAAGGAAGACATGTTGGAGCCAAATGAAGTTGAACAATCAAAGAAAGCGCATAAGGTGAAGAAAGTAAAGAAAGGAGGGGATGTTTCTGGCAAGAAGGAGAAGGAGAACAAGCATGTTGAGCCTGCAGATGATGAAAAGGCCAAGAAAAAGAAAAAGGTCAAATCAGAAATTGAAGAACCAGCTGCTTTCAAAGACAGTCCTCAACTTAAAGGAAAATCTGAGTCTCCTCAACTGAAGAGTCCTCTGAAATCTACCATCAACTTGGTCGGATATGAGAGCCCCACAGAAATATCAAAGCCAAAGCTAGCATCGTCAATAACCAGTAAGATTGTCTCACCACAAATGGTAATACCCCAAGATGAGCGGCGAGTGGTTTGTCGTTCGGAGGAGGAAGAACCTCCAAAGCAGATGATTGTGAAGTCAAAACAAGTGAAGCATGAAAAGAAGGCTAAGAAGTCATCAAAAGGTAACAAGACTGGAGAGAAGAAGCACAAAACAAAGACAAAAAAAGAGTCAAAGCAGACCAAAGTGTCAAAGGGAAAAGTTGTTAAAACTGAACCTGCAGCTAAAAAAGAAGATAAGAAGCCAGAGGAAGAAATGGTTGAAGTACCTTTGTCGAAGTGGGAGAGGGATGATGATGAAAATGATGAGGATGATGATGAGAGCCAGGGAAGTGTTGAAAGCCAAAAGGAGGAACCAGAGGCAGATCAAAAACCAAACGTTGACAGCATAATCAAGGTGGAGCCCAAAGTGGAGCCCAGGGTAGAGCCAACAGTCAAAGTGGAGCCAAAAGTTGAAGCTGAGAGTGCTGGGAGTGACAAGCCTAAGGCTAAGGAACCACCAAAGGTGAAATTAACTGAACAAGTGTCTATTCCAGGGGAAGAATCATTTGAACCAGATTATGAGGAAGAACTGGAAGGAGAGAACACAGGAGAACCTGAAAAGCTGTCAGAAGAAACCAAAGATGCCAAAGCAGAGATTAAAATAGAACAAAAGAGTAGTAGCAGAGAGGATAGTAAAAAGGAAAGAGAAAACACAAAGAAGGAAGCAGCAGAGGAGAGTGACAAGGAGGAGCAGGATGAAGATGATGACGAAGATGAGGAAGATGAAGAAGACGATGAAGACGAGGAGGAGGAGGAAGAAGAAGAGGAAGATGAGGAGGAAGACGAGGCTGTTGAGAGCAGGAAAAGAAAACATGACAAAAAGAAGAAAAAGAAGAAGAAAGCGGTTTCCAGAAGTCCCTCTCAAAGCTCTCTGTCAGAAAGGAGTTCCAGGAGTAGGAGTAGAGAATCAGATAGCAGTCAGGAACAGAGTGCCAGCCCATCTGAAAGTGAGCAGAGTGATTCCCAGAGTCACTCAGCATCCACATCACGTTCACCAACACCAGAGAAGAAGAGGAAGACAGAGCACTCGCGAAAGAAGTCTCACAAGAAGCACAAAAAGCACAAGAAGCACAAGAAGAAGAGCAGCCACAGAAGAGCCTCGGAAAGCAAGTCATCTTCCCATCACCATAAACATAAAAAGTCAAAAAGGAAGAGAAGGAAATGATCATTGAAGCATCCACAGAATAGATTAATATGTAACATTTAGTCAACATAAATCAGCTGAGTTTAATTGTACCTACCAGGGTGCATTCCATGTAAAGTGGACACCAAAGTTACTCCGAGTTGTTATATCTGATACCCCAAAGTGTTAGCCAACAAACACACGTGCTGTATACCTCATGAAGCAACATATTATGACCTGCTGTACAATGATTAGGCTTTCAACTCGAAGAATACAGTTGAACACGTTTTCTCATATTTAGCAGGAAATAGTCATATTTTGTGTTGGACTTTGTCAGGCTGGTAGCCAGGGGGTGTCGGAGAGTTCGAACGACCCACCCCAATTTGAGGGAGGTCCACTTTTCCAGCCCTGTGTTTGAACGGTCAGCTATGAAATATTTTTTATCGTGACATATTGAGGCCTAATTTTCGTTCACTTTTAGCAGGAAGATAAAGCCTTTCCACTTATGTCATAAAATGTATCCAGGCCCAAACTGACCACAATATCTCATCACCACATACATATACCAGGGAGTGGAAACTCCCTGCATATACTATGTGGGGTGATGAGGTAATAAGCTCAAAAACGCGCATACATCGTTATGTCATGGCCGTGTATATCATTGAACTAGATACAATACAAAGCCCGGGACACACTGCCACGACAACCTGCGACACAACGGCGACCACCCACCGCGTCTGCTGTGGTCGTGGCTGTGTGACCGGTTCCACAACTAGAGTTCAGTTGTGTCGTAAGCCGTCGCCAGGCCCGATTAAATATGTTCGATTGAAGTCAGGTGCAGTTGGTACACTTTAAGCCCTGTTCATACCGCCATAACTACCGAAGAATGTCTACTCAGATGCGTAGTCGAGGGGGTCGAAAGAGGCGACCGTCCCCCCACCCCCTTGGCCATATTGTGGTATTTTTTTTAGGTCTTCGCCAGAAATACCCACAGGAGCATTGGCATAGCCAGGGAAAGGAGGGCGAATAGGGCTTCATCTCATTTTCGCTTTTTCCCCCCCGAGATATCGCTAAATAGTAATTCCCTCAATTTATGTGGCAGGCTTACCAAGGCAGGGGAGCAATGCAGGGTTGGGAGCATATATGTATGCATGTAAAACACCCAGGGAGTGTTTGTAGAGCCAAACGTTTCTTTGAATGCTAATCTCGGCATTGCATCATTTTTCACAGACTAATTGTTTTTTCAGTAATTGAGAAATTGTTGACATGAGATCAGTATTTCAAAGCTGGGTTCATGCAACTGAAAAGATTTGGGAAAGGCTATTTCCGGCCATCTGAGGGGTTTGTAAAACTCAAAATTTTCTTGTACGCTCCACTGATGGTGGCACTCCACTTAGATAGTCTTCATGAGTTTGAAACCCCTCTTGACATGTTCCTGGCTACCACCCTGTGTGTACTGTATATGTAAATTGTCTATGACAGGTCTTTTGTAGTCCTCTAAAATGCTCCAGCTTGCGGTAAATCTGCAAATTTCAGAAATCCGGCGGGAACATGTCCCCGGACCCCTAGCAACTGCATGCTTACGGCACGTGCCAGCTGCTTTTGTATTTAGAAAAAGGTCCACGTCTTGGAAGAAAGACCTTCCCCTCCACATGGGCTGGCTACGGGCCTGTTAATGGAAGTTAAGTGGAAATACACCACGTCAGAAACATTTGTAGTTGTGGTTTCGACTTATAAGTAGTTTCAGCACAAAATGTGCATTGATTAGGCTAGGACCTACAAGTTGTATGCCAACCCTTTTCCTTGTGGCTCCTCCAGGAAAGAGTTTGCACTCTCGCCGAAGATCTGCGCATTGTAGTCCATATAATGCAGACTGGTGTACCTGATATTTGCATCAGGAAAAGTGATAGAGTTCGTATTGTCTCTGAACCTTTCAAGTGATGCATACACTGTGACTTTGCCTTTTCATTTGCTAACTTGATCGATGATGAAATGTCACAGTGGCACAAGATGGAAAGTACTTTAAACTACCAACATAATATAAGTTGTGAGAGCATTCATGAGTAGCCATAGTGCTCATGATTACTGATATTCCAGCAGGTTACATGTTACAGGGGCAAAAGAGGGTATTAATAAGAAATATTCAGTCGTTTCAAACATAGATCAATTTCCACATTTTTAGTACACCCCATGAAAACAGCTGATTTGCTGCATTATTTAGCTTTTTGCATTTGGTCCAACAAGAGGTGAGCAAACATCTGGCTTAAACAATATTCTTGTGAATGAAAGCTTTTCAGGGCAACAGCAGACCACCTGTGAATGGATTATCCTGATATTACTTATTGACTGAACTGACCTTTTCTTGTGAAAAAGTAAGGAGCTCCATATGATGTGTAATGTTCAAACTGTAATAGGATCATTGCTTGTATGACTTTAGTATTCATCTGCAAAGGCTTAATGCTGTTTTAAATGGATGGCACCTCCACAATCACTATTACATCAATTACTACAATATTCTCAGTTTGGCACAGGCTCATATATGTTACTGTTGTAGTAAGATTGTTGTATCTGGAAACCCTTTTCATAATCTTTTACTTCAGTCTTCACATTGTCTGTAAGACAAATAGAGGGGAACAAGGAGTTAATAAGTATCCATCTTGATTTTAATTGTAGGTCAAAGGCAAATATGGTAAATCATTTTTTTTTTTTTTTTTCGAATCACAGCCATTTGCATCTCTGATCAGGTATCAGAGAGCCATGTGGGTTAGAACTGAAGTCCCTAACTTACTGCTCCAAAAAAAGGTTCTATTCTATGTAAGGCACCTCATTTGTCCCTGGGCAAATTTCCCTTCAACAATAGAATTCTTTCCAAGAGTTTTCCAATGTCACTGACTTTTCATACACATCAATATGTTATTTGTATCACAATGATGTTGAACAAGACCAATGTTTCAGAACAATGAAGTTGTCCTCAATGGAAAAGTTAATAAAACTTAAAAAACTGGAGTGAAGAGAAAGGCTGCATATGTCACTTAGAATCAGGTATGGAGAGGAACAAAACAGAAACTTTGCTAAACCACAAAATTGATTTGTCCAGGAAAGTACATGGAAAGATGTTGGGCTTATGTTTGGATCCAAAAGGCAGAATCTGCAGAGACATATTGTTGGCAGACTTCAAATGTGTAGATTTTTTTCATTTTTGTCATAACTTTACCAAAGCAGTGTTTCCTTGAATTCATTTTATTATTAGACTGCTGTCTTTAGAGTTGGTGGCCTGACATTTTCGAGAATGAAACTTAAAATGTCCATTTTTTTCTCCTTTTTCAAACTGTCAGGGTGCTATTTTTATTTTCCCATGACAATGATGGTGCTGTTGGTGCAGTGCATCTGCAGTTTGTTTCTGCCTGTGCCTGATCATTATCAATGTTGTTCATAGTTGTTGGAGACTGCACTATTTAGAGTTTTTTTTTCGTCTGTGCAATTTTCTTTTCTCACACTAAGATAAGAATTTCAATCCTTGCTACAACCTGGGTTACAGGTGAAGTAAGCGATATTTTGATCCCTGGATGGAAAAAAAAAAGTATTTTTGTGTTATTGTGGGTGATCTCAGTTCTTGACATTTCTTTTGAATCCCTCCATTTTTTAAACCTTAAAAGAAATAACCATGAAAAACCTAATCAATCCTTTTAAAGTTATTACTGTTAACATCTCTACTTGCATCAAAGTGTCAGAGAATCACTCAAAAGAAAAAAAAAGTGTGAAATAATTTCTTTTCTCAATGAAGTAAAGGATGTACATTAAAGCTAATTTGTTGTATTATGATACCAAAACACAAATGTACCTGTAGTATTTGTAAATAAATCAGTTCAAGGGCTGGAAAGATGCCATTTAAATGCAATTATGAGTCTCTTGGATTTTTATTATTGTAGTTGATAATGTGTTCATTTGAATCCTTTAAAGCTAGGATTTCAAATAACCTTTTGTTTTCCATTCCTGTTGACACCATCCAGAAATTAAATTGTTCAATGGCACACATGTCAGCTGTTGAAGTGTAAAGGCTCTGTGTAATTGGAAAAAGCAGCGACCCTAACTATGCTACTACCTAAGGTGCTGGTGTGGAAAATCATTGTGGATTATCAATGGACATGCCCTATTACTGAGCACTGACAAAGTCACCTACACTGAGCAAATTCCCCCTGAAGTTGCGTTTTGTCTCTCGCGTACTTGTCTGACAGTTTCCATATTTTTAAAAATTCTCCCTCATTTACTGTAAGTTGTAATTGAGACAAACTTCATGCTTATTATTGTAAAATTTCATCGGATGAATTGGAAAAATGCAAGAAAAAAGACATCTCAAAACTGCCAAGATAGTAAATTACTACACCTACCCTCAAAATATGCTTTGCCACACTAAAGCAATGTTACCAATGCAACCGAAAAGTTGCCCTTCCAATACATGGGAATACACTCTATGGCATCTACTGAGATTGGGCTAGGAAGTGTCATCACTCACCGGTTCTTAGCATCCAGTTTGTCAAAACCTGCTACACTTAGTGTAAAGGCTGTGTGGACAATTTCACCCTTTAAAATCAAACTTGGTATCTCTGTGTGTGATACAATTTTGTAAAAAAAAGGTTAAATATAAAGTGATCAATGGTTGCACACATGGTATATCATAAAATGGTTGATTTTACGTTGAGCTGGCCACAGTAACTCTTCACCACCTACTGTGATAACAATACCTCAGTGAAGGTCACCCAGTCTCTGTGCTCATGTCCTCTTGGTCAGTGGACGCATAAATTATGTAATTGACTGTTACACTCATAGCCAAGTGGGAGAAAAATAAGCTATTGATTACATCAATCTGGAAGAACTTTGCCCATACATCCTAGGGCTAGAAAAACCCTGTGTCTTGTGAACCTTATTTCTCCTTCAAAAGTACTGTTTGGACCAATCAAGCAGAAGCAACCTTTGCTGGCATCCTGGAACTGACATATATGCTGTACTATCCCTCAGGCGAATTGTTACTAAATGACTACCTTGCAATGATCTTTTCACTCAACTGTAGTCAAGGTTAATCCACAGTTAATCACATCCCCCAAAAGTTTGGGGCCCAATTTTATCCCTACGACTCAAAGGCACTCCACTACCATACCTGGAAAAACCCTCCACACATAACATTACAATCTGTTAAAAACTGTCGCTTTGCACGATGTAATAATTTATGGCCCATTCTGAAGTTGGACCCACAAATGTTGAACCCTGTACAACCACAAAAACAGAACATTTTACGTACACTATTTCATACAATTGCTCACATATGGGACCAACAACCATCAATAACTTTGATGCCCAAATTTTCTGCATTTACTGATATCACAAACCCCCTCAGATGGAATGCTAATCAGCTAAATTACTTGACTATCACAGTGCTAATATGAAAAACCCTGCATTACATATAATCTGTAAAAAAACTATATCCCTTTGTACGATGCAATAGTTTATGGCCCCATATGGCCTATTGTGAAGTTGGACCCATGAATGCATTGAACACTGCAAAGGGTTGCACTACCACAATGCTAATTTGACAAACCTTTCACATTGTGAGGCAAAATATACAGGAAAGCAACATTTTGCAATTATTTCATAACTGTCCATATAAGGGACCAATAATCATGAATAACCTGAAGCAACCTGAGCTACCATGCTGTAGTAGTACTATGACACGTACAATTCAACTTGATACCATACTGTCTGTGGGAGAAGACTGGGCATTTTGCATGATTTCATAAAATCGCCCATTTGAACCTCGGAACCAAAAATCATGAACACGATGGGACCACTACCATAATGCATCCATCCCTACTAAAGTTAAGTATGAACTTTGTCCAAGCTTTATGACTTGAGATATCAGTTACACAGGTTTTCAGAGTTATTGCCCCAGACAACCTTTGTTCTCCACCAAAAGCAATAGGGTACACCCCATGGCAGATGTACATATGCAGGTTTGACTTTGATCCAGCTTTAAGTTCCCGTATTGAGCTCAGTTAGAGCATAGCCATGTAGATGTCACACACAGATTTTAACACACCAACCTAACTGCATAGGTTTCATGACACAAGGAATCAAAAATTTATTGGTAACTTGTCAACTTGACAATTCTCCCACAAAAGAGATTCCAACTCTCCTATATGTCACGGTTGCTGCTGAACATGCATCAGCACAAATATTTTGAATTCTCTAACACAATATTTGCAAGGTAATTCTGCCTTACCAGTCAGAGAGCGGTACAGTACCTATACATTCCTACATATGTGCCTCTCTGCATCATACGCACTGTAGCCACATGCAGGGACAAACTGACAACTGTTCCCACAAAGAAGTCCACTCACTGTCCATTATATGCCTGTGCAAGATGACAAGTAGGCCAATATATTGTTTGGTGGTTCTTGTAGCCATGAAGATCATCAGGTATTAGTCTGTATCAGCAGCATGTTTTGGTGTGGGATCCAATGTATCAGGAGCTATGGTATTTCCGAAACATGACTGATGACCATGTTAGAATCTTGAACATAGCCTTTTTAATGCTTGATTACAAATGTTTGGCCTTTCGACATTACACCCAATACCGCCTGCCAGCCACCTCAAGAAAGATTAGACATTGGATTGACACACCTGAACAACTTTATGAGAATGACCTGTAATTGACCATGTGGATCATCATAACTGACTGAGGAGATGAGGGTTTGCAACAAGTTGCACCTCACCAAAACAAGAAAAAGGTGAGGTTGGACCAAATGGCTGTTTAGTGAAGGAATTTTGACATGAAATATAAGGCACAGTAAAGACAATGTACCACATCCATCTTGTGCTTCTCTCTGCTACCACCAGGTCTACATAAGTGACCACAAAGACAAAAAGTTTCCATACTATGACTAAATATTTCACGTGAGGGTAAGACTGGTCAAAAATGTCACAATCTTGTTTTGCAGTACACTTTGATTCAAAAGGACATAAAATCATTGTTTACATGGGCCGCCATAATGAAGTGAACTTTTAGTGAGCAATTATAACTGCTTCTTTATTGATCTCTTTAAACATAGATTGATACTCATAATTGTGTAACAATTGCACAGAATTATAACCAAGTATAGAAAGGAAAGGAGAAATGGTAGAAATTGCATGACAAGAAAATATTGAAATTTAAATTTGCATTAATGATATCTATCTCTCTGCAGAGTGGCAATATGCACACACTCACTGCACAAATTATTTGGTCAAATTACACCGTTTCATCTGGATTTTCCACAAATACTTTGGTCTGTGAGGATAAAATGTTTACTTGCATTAACCTTACCCAATGTATCAAAAACTTAGGATTATTATTCAAAATATACCAGTTTATCCATAAACAGAATAAATAACAATCAGCTCTGTCTCCTGTGGTTAAAGGAACCAGCTTTGAAGACCTGCTACCCACATCAAGTAAGTTGGAAAGTTTAACTAGAGATAAATGCACAATGAGTTTGAAAGGTAAACTATGCACTTTTATGATGGATTGTTGGTGCCATAAGTGCAACCAAAAATAAAATTCTTCTCAACTATAACATCTTTTCTTCATTAAAATTAGTAAATTACCTTTCCAGAGAACAGTACCTGATGCAAATTGTAATGAAAAACATTCATCTTTACAGGCTTGGATCCCAAATCACCAGCAAACAGTTGATCAGACTTGAATTTTTTTTGGACAGAGACAACTCTACATTAATATACATAAACAGAGAAAATGATAACTGTTGAGCCTCCTCTGTATTGAATACATCAACTGCCTTCCTTCCAATTTCAAAGTCTGCCCCCCCCCCCTCCATCCCTCACATCTGCTGAATTAAAGGAGAGTCCTATCAAACTGGTAACTTAATCAGGATAGTTTTTGCCGACATTGATCTCAAATGATGCAAGCGACATACATATTGAATACACAATGTGCCAAGGTGCATACATAAAGGCAGTCAATACAAGCAAAATGTACAGCGTTAAAAGGAATTCTCCACCATTGCTTCTCACATCTCTAAAAAGATACAACAAACACTTTTGTATGCAAGTCATTGTATGGAAGTCAATTGTCAGGAAACAATCTCACAAAATTCGGAAAATGGATTATTTTAGTAAATATTCAAAGTACGAGCCTGTTGTTAGAAATCCATCGGTGTGATGCACTGTAGTACCAACAAATCTGTTCTGCTCTGATCTCTTATTTGGTGATAAGACTTTAGTTTCACCAGGAAGTGGAATCAACCTTCAATTCCAAGCATTATTCTGAGCAAGTTAATTTTTTTTTAAGGATTAGTTGACTTAAATGATATAGTTCAGTAAAAAATATTGAACTGGAACCAACCAATAAATGATAGAAATACCTTTGAGGCAATAACACAGCTGATCTTTCAATGATTTTGTGGGTCTTAAAATATTAGCAGTACTCCATAGCAGCTCCTCTGGTAAAAGTATCTCACTGAATGTAGGCTAATCATGAGGTTTTCATAATCCCTAAACTAAAGAGATCCAAACAGAATATGCTATTGAGTAATGGTTTCTACTGATAAAGAGAGAAATATGGTTGGAATGTTTATTAAATTTCCTCCAATCCCTTCAATGCAACGAATGATCTACAACCCGAACAATAATTTTGTACAGGTGGATGTAATAAAAACATCTAGCTACTGTATTTCATGCAGAATAAGAGGGGTAGGTCGGAGCAGCGCCGTTGCTAATCCTTGCAGCATTTTTTTGGCGTCACCCTTCACAGATAACTGCATCTAGAATGGATCCATCATCAGCTGTGGCTGAGATGAAATATCATCTCCCCGGCCTTTTCTAACCTTTCTCGATACTCCAGTTTCTGCAAAGGTAAAAATATAAAATACAAGATATATGATTCTAACATACATTGCTTTTGAATGGAAAAAAATATTATCTTCAAATCCTCATCAAAACATTAAATGTCTTCCATTTCTCTACATGTTTTTACCAAATATGTCACCAAATATTAGGCAATAATTGTAACCCACATTCTCCACAAATGGGCTTGAAATTCATTTTCCTTGGGCATACTTTCTAAGCAAGAACTTGTTACAGACAGACAAGACCTTTCAGATATGATATAATTTGATAACACTTTATTACACAATGATTTGTGCACAATGAATACTGTACAGTGCCACTCTAACTCTTCCTGATTGATTTAAAGCTGGAGTATGAGTTTTACTGGCAATCGTCAGGTCATCTACCTTTGTCCTTCATCAATTTTCAGGAGAGAGAAAGTAGGGGAAAAGATCACCTGTCACAAACTCTGAAAGAGAACTATGCACTCATCTTCCCGATATTTGAATATGAAAATTATCTCAAAATTTTCGGTGGCCCTAGACTCTGCAAGAAAGCATAGCAGTCAATCACCATCACTTGAAATCAAACAGTCCAGTGGGAATGGATAGGAATATTCATGCATGCACAAATGAAGTTGAAACAATGTTCTTTGTAGTGGCTACATGACATATTCCGTGGAATTTGACTTTTGACATACAAATTATCATCTCATATTCCACTTTAAGTTCTGACATGAAATTAATTTCAGAGTTAATTGAGAAGATTGACTGAATAATTAATAACAATGAAGAAGGACGTTTTTTTCACCACGATTGCTGACACTTCTTGATACATGACTTACAGGAGGATGGTAAATATTTAATGGGAGTGTGGTATATATGTTATCAAATCTGAAAAAAACTTATGGGACTTTATAAGTTGACTATTATGAAGATTACTTAAAGGTTGTGTGACATGATTCTAGAAAAGAGCACCCTCCATGCAAAAGTTGCAAAGTAAAATCCTGAGTGAAAATCCATTGGAATTTTGTTTATATTTGGAATTGGAATTATAATTAACATTTTTGAGATGTGACTTTTCAAAGTTTGAGAAAAATGTGAAACAGATGATGTGGGGTTTTGCACAGTGTCAGTTTTTCTTTGTGCTAACCCTATATAAGTGCCTCTTAATTACTGAGTTTCATATTGGTAAATGATATCGACATTTTTGAAGGAAAAAAATACATGCTTCCACAATAAAACCCTCTGAGCATATAAAATTCTCAAATGTCCTTGAAATAAAGGTTACATAAACAAAAGATTAACATAAGACAAATCATGGCAGTCCATATCTTGATGTCACAAATTTGCATACTTTGCCAATGTTTATTCATGACCCAGCTGTGAAACACTAATTTGCCTGTGAATTTGTCAATCTTTGACAGATTTGGATAGAATTTGTAGATATTTTTAACATTTTCAATGCTAAGTGCACCCAATACTCCAAAGTGTCATTTCATGTCACGCAACCTACAACTTATAGATTTTCAACAATGAATTGAAATCATTCACAATTGGAATACAAATCCAGACATAATGTGAGGCAGCCATTTATTTAGGTCCGGTTATGTTCTTCATTAAATTTGATTAAATGCACATACAACAAAATTATTATGGTGTAATGTACCACTGACTGACTGAGGTATAAGTTGTGGGCTTCTCACTTTATACCCCTTAACCTTACATCACTCGAATTTTTTGCGTTTTTCAGTGGGGCTAAGATGCAAAATGGTGAAAAGTTTGTTCGCCTTCCTTTGTCAAATATTTCCACAAAAGGTTAATTTTTTCTGCAAATTACCCCAGTTTGGGAGGAACTTAAGCAATCAGTTTTCCGAAAATAGCTTTCTATTGCAAATTCTCCTCAGGAATTTGTGCTTTGTGCCACTGCAAACCAAGTAGCATGGACACGTGCCACCATTTAAGAAGGTCGAGTATTACACTGTAGATCAGATATGGTTCAACAGGTGGAAACTGGTGGAATGGTTGGACATCCCTGGCTTAAGTTATCAATTTAAGCAGATATTAATAAGGTGATTACCTTGTAATTGCACTCTGGGACTCCCTTCAAACCATACAGAGCGCCCCACCAACAGCAACCTATTGTACCTGTGGAGTCATTGTCACCCCCATGAAAGACACAGTGGTCACAAAACTTTTCCCACGAATCACCTGCTGCTAAAAGAGCATCATACCTACAGAGAAGTGAAGAAAAAAAAGCAGTAAAATGCATGAACAAAATAAAAAGATACTGCAGCAAACTGTGACCATTCAATAAATGACAAAGTTTTGATACCCTGAGGATCAAAGGGAAAGATGGCTTGACACAGTTGATGAAGGTGAACTTTTGACTTTGGTTCTTATCGGCCTTTTAAGGATGATGATGATGCTAATTCCAGTCCTGACCTAGGTTTATGATATGTACCTGCCAACTATCTGCAGTAGTCCTGAGCTCCAAAAACTCATGATCTGAACATACTAGTTGTCCTCCTCAACTCTCATGCCAAGAGCTACACTGTACCATTCTGACTGGAATGAGATATACGACGTGCATATTAAGTAGGGACATGTTCATCCGGAGAGTAAATATTAAACCTTTTGTGATATTGAAAATAAGATAGAAAAGGTTCCCTCACTGCTTAGCATGTTTAAATCTAGCATGTTCCAGACATTCATATATTATTTGTGCTACAAATACTGTGGCACACAGTCTAACTTTATGCCACATTAATCTCATCAGGTAACAAATTGTTAATGGCACATTAGGGCATTGATAATTTTATATTTAAGTCCATGTTCCTTTACTACACATGACCACTGTAAACTTGACAGCAACATTAACTACACTTTTAAACTTACTGCAAACATATCAGAAAGAACAATCTCTATGCTCAATCTCTATATTCACTGTGTGCATGTTTCACAGTGGTTCACATAACTCCACTTCTACCAGTCAGGTTTACTTTAACAGGTTTTCAGCACCTTTTAGGAAAAGTAAAATTTCATGACCTTCACATAACCATTTCATGGCCATATTTGATCAATGAATTATAGCATTAGGAAAAATATAGAAATAATTTTGATCTTTAAAGAAAATTGGCAATCTTTTCTAATTTTATGACTTGCCTACAACTGGAAAATGAAAATAATGCTTCATGACTTTTATACATGACTTTTCCAGGTTACAGAAACCTTGCTAGAGCCTGCGACAGCCTGGAAGTTAGTATTTTATGCTTCCTGTCAATTAGAAACTAAACAAAAAGTTACATACATCACACTATGATCACTTTGAGTGTTTTATTACACAAAAGATATTCAAGAATGAAGATAACAGCACAGTCTACTTTGAAGAGTTGGATTTACAAGGATGACACTGTAATCAGGAAGTCTTCATGGTTGTAAAATGCTGTAATCAGCAGAGAAAACAAAACACTTCCATACTTAACAAAGATTCAAATCAACTCACAAGTAATGCAAAGCTTCCTGGAGGAATGCTTGACACTTACGCAATCATCGGAGCATCGTGGCCACTGGCTCCACCCCATCCACGAAATGAGACTGATGTATAAAACTGATCCCTCTCAGCAACACCATAAGCTTCAGGAAAGTAAGGTTTCGACTTGCCATCGGTGATGTGTCGCTCCTCTAAATATTTCTTCCACTGATCTGTGAAGAAGCTCCTGTTGATGTAAATGGATCACCTACGTTTATATTTATTTTAATTGTTACCGTACTTACAAAACTAATGAATAATTAACAAGTTTTTTTTATTTCTCTTTGTAGTTGACCAAATTTTTTAGGGTTACAGTTCTTAAGCAGCATTTAACAAAAACATCTTTAATTATTTGTTTTTATTTAGGGAAACTGTAAACACAGAACAAAAGAATATTACACAACAAGAATGCAAAAATGCATGTGGTTTTGATGATTTCATTATGAAGATTTTTTTTTCATGAATCTGACATACTGCTGAAGGTAAGAGTAATATGCTTGGTTGTTGTTATATTCCAGTTATTACAATTTATCATACCACAACTGAAATATACAATGAAATCACCTGACCTAAGTTGATGACTGATACTGTAGGTATCCATCTGCCCACACACACACCCACACACACAACTGCACACCACAGAGATATATCCAACAGCTTCCCAACATAATCTGCAAAAGCTTCTCTTCTCAATATATTGTCTTTAATAGCTCGTCTTGAACTGACCCCTGTTGACCTCAAATGACCTTTGACCTCCATCCAAAAATAATAGATTATTAGCACTCAACAAGGAATCACAACATACAAAAATGAGCTCTGAACAAACCCTCTTCTTGAGATATCAGTTTACAAGATTTTCACTTTGACCCCTATTGACCCAAATGACCTTTGACTGCCACTAATAAAAATTGACTCCTTGCACTCAATAAAGTACAACCACATACAAAATATGAGATCTGTATAAGTTTCCCTTCTGGCGATATTGTAATGTATTTACAATGTTCTTACTATATGACCCCTGTTGACCCCAAATGACCTTTGACCTCCATTTACACTCAGTAAGGTGCACTAACAAACTATATATGACATATGTACAAACTGGGAAATTGTTCACAAGGTTTCCACATTTGACCCAAAATGATGTTTAACCTACACAAAAAACAATACACTTCTTGTACTGAACAAGATACACCCATATATGAAATAATAGATCTGTACAAGCTTCCCTTCTTGAGATATTGTACTTGCAAGGTTTTAACTGTTTGACCTGTTGATTTCAAATGATCTTTGACTTCCATCAAAATCAATAGGTTTGTTGTCTTCAATAAGGTACACCACATTTCAAATAGGAGATCTGTACAAGTTTTTCATCTTGAGATATTGCATTTACAATGTTTTCACTATTTGACCCCTGTTAACCCCAAATGACCTCTGACCACCACCAGAAACATAGGCTTCTTGCACTCAATAAGGTACACCCACATACCAAACATGAGATCTGTACAAGCTTCCCTCCTTGAGATATCGTGTTTACAAGGTAGGTGTCATAAACATACATATACATGAACACACACACACATACATATACTCATATGATTACAAAGACTACCATTTCATCAAAATCAAAACTGGGAGATGTAACAGCCAGTTGGAAGCAAAATGTCAGAATCCTGGCACTTCTAGAGAGAGAATACCATTACTCGTGAAAAGTCATAACACTTCACAGAAATGTTAAATCAAAATAAAGGTTTTTGCTTTACAGAACAAAAAGCAATTTTTAAAACCAGTATTCATGGACACAGAATGATAGATTACCTAAAATAAGAATGGGAACTGGTCTTCTTCTCAAGAACTTATTTTCTCACTGATAGAAATTCAATTATTTGTTGCTTAAGAATAATTTGTTTAATGAAACGTTCAAAACTTCACATGACGCATCTTCTGTAAATCATCTTATCAATAATTTCTTGAAAATGTGAAGATATTTCTGACTTTTACTGCTGAGACTGAAAATAATGATTACAGTTATTTTGTGTGTATGCAATTTTGGTGCATTTGAAATGCCATATTTCCCTCTAATCAAATACTATAACTATAATGTTGAATAATGTCCAAAGTCTTTTTCAGTTCTCAACAGGTCTTTGATGGCTAAATCCCTAATTCACCTCTACCCATCCACTCAGAGTATCCTACCCACACATCCAGGCCCATTCTCTGCCAATCCACTTTGCACAAGTCACATTATAACTGTTTAAAATTTTGTAAAAAGAAAACTGTGACCTACGTATAACATTAATTGACAAGATAAGTTCATGGGCTAAGCATATGCCATTGTTGAAGGCAATGCATGTTATCTTCACCTACATCACTCTCATCCCCCCAACTTACGAAGCCACTTCTACTTGATCATACACTTGTTCATCTGTGTGACGATGTTCTTGACCAACTGTTTGATTGTTACGACAGACTTCCCAACAAGTCTGACATGTATTATTGATATATATATTGATGATATTCAAAGTGTTTAGTTGCATGTACCATCTGTCCAACAAATGTGCAAAACATTGAACCCTTTTCTATCTCTTCTTATCATATGTTTTACGTATGGTTCTGGTGAGAGAAATAATCGCCTCATCATACTAAACAAAAATCATCCGTTTACGATGAGATCACGTCTGAGAAGTTTAAGACTTGTGTATATGGCAGATGAATAATATGCACACATGTACAAGGTACTGCAATGCTCCAAGCTTGAAACAGTGAACAATGCCACACATTCGCATGAAGACGTTCTCCAACAAAAATATGATCATAGCGACGGGGCTTAGGTTTCTAAAGATGTGAGGCAGCTGACAGATCGGTAGATTACCAAAAAAAAAATATAAATCCATCATAATGCCACTGGAAGTAGATAAGGAAATACAGTCATCAAATACACAACAGAGCCAGTCACATTAAACATGTTAAATATTCCAAAATAACCCCTCATGTCAACTTTTACATTTTATGTTGCTTTTGACATACATGGTGTGATAAAGCCAATCACTTGTCTACAGTAAAAGTACACACTGTGAAAAGATTGATTATTGCAAACAATGACTCACCAATTATCTTCATTTTCTTGAACATCTCTGTTAACGGATTTAATGTATTCTTTGACTTTTGGTAGCAGCTGCATCAGTTCATAGCCCCAAGATTTAACTAAAGTAAAAGAAGAAACAAAGCCCATCAACAACATGCTTTACACCGTGACAGGACAACTCACCCCTGGACAATTCTCTCTCGGACATCCTTTTTCATACAATTCCTACACAAACAATTCGCAATCCAGAGAATTCCACCTTGGACAACTCCCAATGGACATTTCTTCAGGAAAAGGGTCATGGTTAATGAAAGAGTTTGGGGGTTTGTAATGGGAATTGCCAGGGAACCACTTAACACAACTATAGTCTGTAGAAAGTCATTTGTTGGCAGCAATTAACGTCAACGTTCAACTTTCGACATTATTTACGATACACTTTTGTCAATAGAAAATGCTTACATTACTTGAGTCATAAAATGCAAATTTGTGAAAGGTCACTTTATTTTTCCAAATCCAATGTTGAGAATACAATTAGCTGTTGCAAGTACAGCTGAATGAATACATTGCAATGCTTTTTCTAAAAGCTGTTCCTTATACTGTCCCATCCACACATGTGCACACAACCTGGTGGGGACAACAGGATGCATCCCCGTTGATTGAACCAGCCTTGGCGTTTACATGATGTATCCTATCCCCGCGAATTTTCTTGACCATAGGCTACATTTAAAATTCCCCAGTATTGAACTTCAGTGCAGTATATACTTTGATTCACCATTATCACTGCCATGTACATGAATATGAAAGACTACAATATTACTGTTGACACTGTTAGGTGTGACCTCACACTGGAACTATTTGCCCCCCTGATCTTTTTTCTGCAAATGAGGCCTACACATTTTCCCACACTGAATTTCAAAGCAATGAGATTTAAACAGTAAGGAGGTTTGGAACTATCACTGGATCCGGGAAGAGTTATTTCTGCGAATCTAAGGGATATACTTGTCAAAGCATTTTTTGTAGGCTACATGCTAGTCCATACGTGTCACTTTCCACTTTGATATAGTATCAAGGAACAGACATCTATCCCTACCTAGATCCAAGACCATTTCGCATTCATGGACGTACAAGGTAAGACTTGAGTCATACTACTACAACACATGAAAACATTAGACTCATGATACATGTCCCAATGACTTGCATTGAACAATCATAGTGAAAACACAGTGACTGCTTTACCATGAATATCAATCAATTTAGAATAATTGGGCCATACGAATGAAAACAAATAATCCTTTCTGAACCACGATGTAAATTTCCATACAAAGTGATGATAAAATCAAACTAAAATCTGTACTACATACTTACACCCATACGGTCTTAGAGGTAAAGTTCACAGCTGGATCTCCAGTTATCTCAGTAAACATAAACTTCACTAGTTCTGGTTTGCAAACCATAGTCTGTGGTGTTCCACGAGGATGCATACTAGGTCCTCTACTATCTATAATTTATATGAATGATATCAATGCTTCTTCCGACAAATTAAATGTTACAATGTTTGCTGATGTTACAACTAAACTTTAAGATCATAAAGATATAAGATAATATACATACTATGCAACTAGGTTTATTTATGTACAGTCTCTTAAACAATCTTCTTCCAAGTACAACATGTAATTAACATGTAATTTTGAAATTCATGATTATACAACTTGTAATGCTGCCTTAATTCAAAATTCTAAGCCTAAGACTGAACTTGGAAAAATGTATACTTTACACAGGTATTAATCTTGGGAATTCTTTTCCACATATTATTAATACAAGGAAAGCACTACAGTTGATATTTTTGAGCAAAACCTCAAACTATACCTCACTAAAATATGACTTATTCTTATCATCTATTTTTTAAGGTTTACTCATTAAAATAATTTTGTTCACTCTCTCTTTGTTCTTTTTTCTTTTGCTTTATTAGCACAGTGGCCAGACTTCATATAACTTTCTTTTAAACTTTTTTCTGGTCTCCGATCATCTCAGTGTTATACTTCATGTTAATCATCTACTTTGATTTATCTAATTCTTTACAAATTTTCTATCCTATTTTGTAATAAAATTGTAATGTTTCACAGATTCACATTGAGGTGATTGATGAATGATTGAACAAATGAATGAATGAAATGACATCTTGAAAAATTTAGAAATATTAACAACTATTCATAGCTATTATCACTTTGATGGTTACCAGTGGAACACATCTTGGTAAAGTGTCATCCTAACCTGGTCTCCCTTGCACAGCTAGTGATGTGAAAAATGCACTGGTGACAGATCCCAGATAACCAGTGGGACAATTGTGGGTCATCCTGCCAGCCTCCACAGAAACTGATATGAGGTCTGGTAACTGTTTTGTGGTTGGATACCTAAGACCAATGCACATGGATCTCATGGCTCTACCACAACCACCTCCGCTGAAAGAAAACCAAATTAGTGACAATGATTACTCTCCGTGGCTCTCAATTAATGACCCACTGGATACCATGCATGCCTCCTCTATGCATGCCTGGTACACACATGTAGTTGAACCAAGATTGTGAGGAAAACAAAACACACAAGTTTAATTCGGTGGATGAACAGGTATCTGCAGATCTCTCTCACTGATAATTATCTCATCGCCCTGTAGGGGCTAGATGAGATATTGTAGTCACTTGGCTAGTGGAGCTACATATTGTACTGTGCACCAATGGGAGAATGGTTGCCATGGATACGCTTGAAGTGGATGAGTAGCGACAACCCAGGGTACCCCATGGTAGAGTGCCCATGGGTACAGGAGGGTCCTGTTGGGTGGTATAAATGAAAACGTGTCGGTGCCAATGTGTGCATGTGTGTGTGCATGTGTGCGTGCGTGTGCGTGTGTGTGCGCATCCGGACCTGTCCAAATTGTAGTTTTTCTTGAATAGTTTGAAAAGTATATGAGCGATTAAGTTGAAACTTGGTAAGGTTGTGCATGATGCCAATACGTGCAAGATGTATTAATTGTATAGTAAATTAAGTCAAATTTGCTGATTTTTTAGAAAAAAAAAGTCTATTTTGCCCCACAATTGCTATTTCCAGCATATCTTGAGAAGTATTTGAGCATTTAATGCAAAATTTTGCAAAAGCTTACCTGAGAATGAAAAATTTCAAGGTATATCACTTTTGTAGTAAAGAGAGTGAAATTTGCTGAGTTTTGAAAAAAAAGCCAATTTTGCCCCAAAATTTGTATTTCCAGCATATCTTGAGAACTATTACATCAACTAACTTACAGTTTTGTAAGTACTTACCTGAGAACACATTGTTCAACATAATATTACTGTAATGGTAAATCGAGTCAAAGTTGCTGGTTTTTGAGAAAAAAGTCAATTTTGTCCCAAAATTGCTATTTCCAGCATAACTTGAGAAATATTTGAGCATTTAATTCAAAATTTTGCAAAAACTTACATGAGAATAAAATATTCAAGGTATATCACTTTTGTAGTAAAGAGAGTGAAATTTGCTGAGTTTTGAAAAAAAGCCAATTTTGCCCCAAAATTTGTATTTACAGCATATCTTAAGAACTATTAAACCAATTAACTTAAAGTTTTGTAAGTACTTAGCAATAAACTATGCAAATGTGCATGTTGGCGATGAGATACGCAACTCCCTGGATTGCCCTCTTGTTAATCTAAGTGCTTTTATCTGTATCTTATCCAGGCTTTACATTTAGTGCTTGATGTTTTATGCAGTGACAAATTAGAACTACAAGTCACTAATCAACAAAAGAAAAACGAAAGAAAAATAGAGGGAGAAACTGGAATTGAAGATTCTGGTTTACAATTGACACATTAAACTTAAAAACTTAAAACAGAATAAACCATAAGAATTTGTATTTTTTTTTTTTGGAATTGTTTTGGCTTCTCTAGGCTTGTAGAACTTGCTATCTCTCTATTGAACTTCTCTTTCAAAAATGTTTAATCAGTTCAGCTGGTAACACGTAATTGCTACTACATTTGAAATTTCAGAAGATGTATATTGTTAATAGCAGTCCATATCAATTCAAGGATAGAAAAAAGCATACTGGAAACTTACGATTTGTTGAACGGAATGATGTATCCCTTTGATGTTTCCAACTTATAGATGGCTGACATTGTAGTTCCACCTACAAAAATTGCAAACAGCTAAGCAATACAAAAATGCCTCAAACTACTGCACAGCATGTGAACAACTGAGTATTGGGTCCTTAAAATTTGCAAGTACAGAATCTCACATAATACAGTGAATACTAACCAAACCATTTCAATACTAACCAAATCACTTTCAATGACTTCAACATTCAAAGAGGACCCTCTCCTTTTTGTCATTTTTCAAGTTTTCTTTAAACCTTGTTAGTTTATCTACCCTTTGTATTTCAACAGTTACTTCCTTCGTCTACCTTTCAACAAATTTCACAATTTCTTTTCTTTTTTATTATTTTTTTAAACATACTGTCTAATCCATGATGTCCATCATGTATGTGCATCATGTAGACTATCATTGTGCCCCACACGTGAAGATTATGTTCTTGAGATAAATATTGTTTTCACAACTTGAACTCAATAGGATTGATATAAATTCTAAGTATGAGGTCAGTCTAAGTTTGCATTCTTGAGATTTTTTACGCACAAGGTTTTCACATTTTGAAGAACTGTATGATGACCTCAGTCGATCATTTACAGCCACCAAGGACAAGCTTGAGGTACTCAATTTTATTTATCATCATAAATATGAAATATCACCAAAATGACATCACTCCATGCATGCATTCTTGAGATATTGCATTTACAAGCTATTCACACTTGCTAACCTCAAATGACAATTGACCTTAAAAATAGGGTGCTTGTGCTAAAATGTGGTTAACCATAGAAAACAATGTGGTTCTTACTTTTGCTCAGTATGATTGGTATGACATCAGTTTTCATTCTTGGGATACTGGTAGCATGTTTACAAGCAAGGATCACAAACACACACAGATACATATACATTTAAACTCACACAGGCCATCATGATTACCATGGTTACGCTTTTCTATTGATACCAAACAGTGAAGAAACAAAGCAGAACAACAAACCAGGTGCCCTTTCAGACATATCCTTGGCTCCTCTTATGTAATGAAAAGCTATTTCAAGGAAGAGTTCTTCCCCAACAGGTTTTCCACTCATCAAAGCTAGAAACAAATTGAGAAAAATATAAAGCAAACGTAATGATTCAGCGATGATGAAAAAGTACTAACTACTGGAATGTTAACAAGACTGAATTAAAGGGTTGTCACACAAACGCACATACCTGTAACGATCTTGAATGCATAGATTTCAATTTGAACGTTTGACTATCGGTTAGTCACAGGCATATGGGCTCGACGATGACCCTATAGAGGTTTTGTAGTGACTCACGTTCCACATGGAAATGACTTACTGGATGGAAAGCAAAACAACGTCCTTACATTCGTGCATGCCGCGCCATACCGTACAGTAATGTTACTGCAGGTAATGGGCGAAACATCAGCCTGGGCTTCTTGCCTCTCTGTTTCGTACAGCCTACAGATATGCAGCTACGAACCATTTGCCTTCTGTGACTGGTTACACAATGAAAAATATGAAAATATGGTAACAACCACCACGCACGTGTCACTGATACAGTACGACCATGCACTAGTTACACAAAAAACTGATTCCATCCTGTATGACAGCATAGCAACAGTTGCTAATTATGACGGCATGTGCAAAACCTCTATACACTGGACCCAAATCAGACAAAAAGAACTCAAACACTTCCCTATGTACCATTGTGAAAAGGTTTAACTGAACAAGCAAACTTTGAGTCCTCATTTAATTTCTAAGACAAGTGGTTCCATCGGGATTTGATCCAAAGATTGTGAAACAGACACAAGCTAACCACCAAGCTAACACTCCATCCATTTAATACTTGCGTGATGGTACTATTGTAACCATACAAAAGTGGTCTGACAGGCTTCTTGCTGTAAGAAATGATTCCATTCACCACCCTAACAACCTCCATCTGACATATTCCAACCCCTGGTGAATCTGCTCTTAACTTACCCTCTGCAGTGGCTAGGTGCAACACAGTGTCATCACTAACAGGCCAATCAGGTACTGGAAAGGAAAGATACATTGATTACTTTAGAATGGTGTTCAGTTGGTATCAGACTGAATATCATAGGGCTGAGTCAGATGCTTATGAGAGATCTCAGACTTAATGTGGTTTACATTAACTTTATTGGTAAGAGTAATTTGTTATGTATACACTGGATTACTTTCAGTTATGTGATGGTTTACAGTAGCTACAAATACCAAACACATTTTTAAAAAGTTTTAAAAGTGAGACTCTTGCGACATGTGGAACAAGTCTAACTGCAGCAGCTACTATCTTTCTCCACCGTAACAAATCCCTGTCTCAACCAATCCCCTTCTCTCATTTTTCTACATGTATACTATCATTTACCATTGTTAACTATGCACTACAATCCTTCAACTACTTTGAAAATATAAGGAAGCATAGCTTCATACAAGCCACTTTGATTTTCTTGACTCCACCAAATGTCGAGTTTAGTTCCCGATGGATCTTTTCACCTCTGAATTCAAATTCCCAGGTACCACTGTAGTAACCCAGTGCGTCACCAACTCCGCTCAACACCATTGCAGCTATGTACTTCTTTTCCATACTGGTTTCTCTGAAGCAAAATTTGCAAGACAAAAGCATTCAAACTAGAACACTATCTTTAACTGTTACTGTAGCTTTTACGTAACTTTCCTACTAATTATAACATAGTACGAAATGATTGCACATCTCTTCTTACGCAACGACCTCGTCCGTGCTCTACTAGTAATAGGCCAGTGCTAAAAGAGAAACTAGTGTCTCATATTACCTTTTCATGTGAGTGTGTATTCCTTTTTTCTACTTCAGTCAGGAAGCAGCACAGCAAACTCTCCTCATCACTGTATACCAACTTTATCAATGAGTGCTGTGTGGCAAATACATTAAGACGAGGAAAGATGATATCTGTGATTGTGACAAGACATTTTCAATTAAAAGCATGCTCCTTTTGATAGTGAGGGAAAAAATCCATGCCTCAAGAAAAAGCAAGTAGGCAGAGATGAGACTATTTTTATCTTGGCCTTATGGGAGGTTTAAAGTTCCAATAAGAAACCACAACAAGACCCTGATGGGTTTTGTGGTTCCTTGGGTGGAGATTTATTTTAACTGTAGTCAATTAGTTTTAACCAAGGGTAATCCACAATTTATCACATCCCAAACACTTGATCTCCATTTTGTACTTAAGAATGCTGATAAGCTAAATGTACTCCATTACCATGGTACTTACAGTATCTGAACTAGAATGCAGCATGCATATCCTTTCAAACTGCTGCTGAAAGGAACACTGGCTAAAACAGAAACAATCTCTGAAATACACAATTTCCGTCAGTTCTTTTTTTTTTTTTCACAAAAACTGAAACCAAAGAGGAATGTTAATGACCATCAATGGGAACCTATCTTAACTTTTGTTGACCTACATTTTCAAACAAGGAGTCAATGTGTAAATAGCAAGCTGTTCACCACTCTATGACCTGATTGACCCCAGAGGTGCAAGGTGATAGATACCAATTTAGGTGACTTGCTTATTGCAATTATGGTCAAATATTGATAAAATAATGAAAAATGGGGGTAGGCGGTTGAACACAATCAGCGACGCAGAACCCGAAGGGACGTTTTTTAGGTGAAACGCCCAGGTATAATATGAGCTTGTTGCATGTGCCCTTGGTGAAACATTTCCAGCGTTTTGAAATGACATACTTTTAGGTAGTAGAATTGACGTACTTTTAAACAGTGATATGACAGGGTAGTGGTTCTTATGACCAACTAGACTGGTTTCTGCTCTCATACTCAAATGTGGAGGAGCGTCATCAGTAGCAAGCCTTTTAATATTGTATATTTTAGGCATAAGTGTCATAAAATTTTGTTTTTAGGAATGCGTGTTCTTTAGTGCACGTAAATGAGTATAAGCTCAGAGTGCAGCTATGAGCGCATCCAATAGATCTTCGTGCAAGTCCTGACTGTGGAACAGCTCTTCATTACTTTGAAACCTTCATTTGACAAGTAAATCTTTTAGATTGAAAAAAATGAAAAATGGGGGTAGGCAGTTGAACACTATCTAACGCAACGAGCGACACAGAACCCGAAGGGAATTTTTTTAGGGGAAACGCCTGGGCATAACATGAGCTTGTTGCATGTACCCTTGGTGAAACATTTCCAGCATTTTGAAATGACATAATTTTAAGTAGTAGAATTGACATATTTTTAAACAGTGATATGACAGAGTAGTGGTTCTTATGACCAACTAGAAGGGTTTCTGCTCTCATACTCAAATGTGGAGGGGTGTCATCAGTAGTGCTGTAAGCCTTTTAATATTTTATATTTTAGGCATAATATTTGCAAGGTTTCACAATTTGACCCCTGTTGACCCCAAATGAGTTTTGCAGAGTAGGTTGACCTAAACAATTGACAACATCAAGGGACTTAGTACAGAGAGGGATTAAGAACATGACGGAGGGTTATCGTCTTAGAGGCATCAAGTGCAGTACCCTTATTGATCAAACCCCTTTGAAAGAGTGAAGAAAGTATGTATGGTTGGATGAAGTTTGTTACCAGATGTACACAATTTGAAAATAACAATGTGTATGTCTGGCTTGGTGTGGATGAATGACTAGTGTAGCTCTTTAGAGATAGTACATTGCATTATGGGAAACCTGAAAAACCATGACCATAGACTCATAAAAAACGTATACCATCTAGTACCGACTTGTAGTGTATGGTGTTATTATTTGTTAACAGACAATGATAAATAAATAAAAACAATTTTCATTGACTTGGGTGCAATTCCATGACTAAACATGTAGACTATCACTGTCAGTTAAAACACGTCCGCACCAAACTTTCAAAAGTATTACTTCTTCAAACATCTAGTAAGTAACTGAATGGTATGAAATATATCATATTTACAGATTGTTAATCTGTAATAACAGATTATTAATCTGTAACTACAGAATATTGATTTGTAATTACAGATTATTATTCTTTATTTACAGATTAATCTGTAAATACAGAATAATAATGGTATCACAGACTATTAATCTGTACTTACAGATTATTTACACAAGCATGTTAGGGCCATCTATGTAAATATTTAATCGAAGCCCATAGCTTCGATTCTTGGATTTACTCATCCCGTTGTGTTTTCTTTTTTATCATTTTTATCCACCTTGCTGCCTACAAATAGTTGCGTTATACATTCTTGTGCACACACGTGAAATGCAGATTTACCGTGAATGTGAACAGTGACGCAGACATTTCTGTTGCTTTATTAAGTGCTAATCGCCATTTTAGCCTGCTTGCAAGACCCTTTGAATTTTATCATAGTGTGTAACACTGAATACCTGAAGACATTTTACAGACTTTAACTCAGGAAAATAGGGGATTTGATTGGATTGTTTCAAGTCGTTTCCACCGACCTAGAATCACTCTGTTCATGCTAGCTTCAAACCGGTCCTGACAGTCAGCACAATTAGCCTGGTAGTCGTAGGTACTGTTGTAACATCGCATATGTATGATGCATCACCTCACCACGACAAGTGTTATGGTAGTCTTCCCTCTGTTCCCTTCACTACTTGAAGAAATAGTCCTATCTTTACAGACAGAATCGTTACTGGCGGAGTATATTAGCCTAGGCTTAGCATTACTTCCGCTACAGTTTTAAACGAGTTTGTAGGTTAATTTAAATGCAGGCATTACTTGGCATGTGTGAGTTTTCTTCCATTGTAGTGGTGTTTCGTGCAAGTTGTGGAGCCATGTATACAGGGGTGTACCTGCGTGCTGTTGTACCATCGAGGTCAGGCCTACTTGTGTTACAGTTTATCGATCTCAATGTAGCTCGTAGCCTAAGCCGTACCTGTTACAGGGCTGATCTGCAATCAGAGGTGCAGTGTACGTCTCCACAGTCCCAATGGGCTTCAATGTACTTGCCTGCATGTGCAATTCTTCTAGTTTTAATCTGTAATAACAGAAGATCTGTAATAACAGATGCTAATGTTAAAAGGTACCAATGGCGAATGACTGACAGGGCAACAGTAAGGCATAGCCTTGTATAGTGCATTCCTGTAATTTCATGCATCCTCCACTAGCAGGCTATAGCACTAATACTACAGTTAGTATTGGCTAGCCTAACTGCACGAAAATACGACCCTCTCAGGCTTCATCCTACGTGGTGCATGGTACTTGGTAGGCCTACCTAAGTCTTAGGCCAGTCAGGCCCTAAGTATAAATAATGTTAGTAAGTTTGTTAGTTGATCTGGATTATTTAAGACAATAAAGGGGCACATCTTTACCATACCATCTGAGTAATCACTGAGCGCCGTGCTGATAAGTGTTATGAATCTGCGAACCTGCAACTTATGCTTTGATTGCAATACTTCTCACGCCACGGCTGACCTCCGTCGTACAATCACGACATACGCAATAGTACTGTGAGTTTGTAATTAAGGTGTAACTGTACTGTAGGTTGATTGTGCAGGATAAAGGGAAGTCAGATGATGTAATGGGATAATTTTAGAACGGAACGCTTTATTGTGGCGCTATTTTCAAAACATTTTCACTTTTAGAGTGACAGAAAATGAGAAATATTAAAAACCATTTTTACATGCAAAAACACGGTGTGTAGTAAGTCTATACAGAATATCGTGTAGGCCGACTTACAGTGAAGTTTTCACATAAAAAAGCCATACGACCATTTACAAACTCACAAAAGAACTAAGTGGTCGTATATATATATATATATATATATATATATATATATATATATATATATATATATATATATATATATATATATATATATATATATATATATATATATAAAAATAAATGTGCTGCTAAGTCCATAACTCTTTTTTGCCTCATACGATTTCTTTGAAACTTTCACAGAAAAAAGCCATACCTACCATCTACAAATTCCCAAAAGAACTAAGTGGTCCCATATTTACAGAGAAAAATATGACGTAGCAAAGAGACCACACCCATGAGCCATGCATCTTCAGTACATATAGTACGTACAAAGTAAGTACAAGTAATGCACGTGAATAAAACGAATGTGCGACTACGTTTATAACTCCTTTTTGCCTCTTACGATTTATTTGAAATATAAATAATAATTTACAAAATTTCAAGTTTAAAAAAGCGATACCTAACATCTACAACCACACAAAAGAACTTAGTGGTCCCATGGTTACAGACAAAAATATTACGTACAGAAGGGACCTCAATCATGAGACAACTTCAGTACCTATCAATATGTGCGAAGAATGTAAGAGTATTGAATGTGCGACTAAGTCCATAACTCCTTTTTGCCTCATCTAGCAATATTTATTATCTATCTCACACAAGAAAATCTATGTGGTCCTGGCTTTGCAAAGAAAGTTGTGACGTAATGAACACATTAGTTTTACTACTATTCTGTGCACAAATAATCGACGTATACATATTTCAAAACGAATGTGCGGCTAAGTCCATAACTCTTTTTCGCCTCCTACAATTCCTTTCATTTTTTACAGAAGAAAGCCATACCTACCATCTCCAAATCACAAAAGAACAAAGTGGTGTCCCATATTTACAGAGAAAAATATGACGTAACAATGATCGAGATCACACCCATGAGCCACCTTCGGTATACATCCATATATATGTACATGTACGTAGAAAGTATGTACAAGTAGCGCACGTAATAAATAAAACGAATGTGCGGCTGTACGTTTGTAACTCCTTTTTGCTTCATACGACTTATTTCAAATTTTAATGTAATAAAGCGATACCTACCATCTACAACCACACAAAAGAACTTAGTGGTCTAAAGCTTACAAAGAAAAATATGACGTAACAAATGGACCACACCCATGAGACCTCAGTACATGTACATTTACGTACAATACAAGTACTGCACGTAATAAATAAAACAAATGTGCGGCTACGTTTATAAGTCCTTTTTGCCTCATACGATTTATTTCAAATTTTAATATAATAAGGGACGTACGGAAGGGACCTTACCCATGAGACAACTATATATGTGCGAAGTATGTACTAGTAATGAATGTGCGTCTAAGTACATAACTCTTTTTTGCCTCATACAATTTCTTTGAAACGTTTACATAAAAAAGCTATACCTACCATCTACAACCTCACAAAAGAACTAAGTGGTCCCATATTTACAGATAAAAATATTTCGTAGGACTACCAAATGGAGCACACCCATGAGACAACTTCAGTTCGGTACCTATGTTTGTGCGAAGTATGTACAAATAAAGAAGGTACTAAAGAAACGAATATGCGGCTAAGTCCATACCTCCCTTGTGCGTCATACGATATCTTTGAAATTTTGACAGTACCTACTAATATTTATTATCTATCTCCTACAAGAAAAGCTAAGCACTACTATTCTCCCTCTCTCTCTCTCTCTCTCTCTCTCTCTCTCTCTCTCTCTCTCTCCACCTCTCTCTCTCTCCACCTCTCTCTCTCTCCACCTCTCTCTCTCTCTCTCTCTCTCTCTCTCTCTATATATATATATATATGTATATATATATATATTTACAGAGAAAAATATGACGTAACAAAGAGACCACCCCCATGAGACAACCTCAGTACATATACATATACGTACAAAGTATGTGGAAGTATTGCACGTAATAAATAAAACGATTGTGAGCTGAGTTTGTAACTCCTTTTTGCTTCATGCGATTTAATTGACATTCTAAAATAATAAAGCCATATCTATGTTCTACAACCACTCAAAAGAATTAAGTGGTCCCATGCTTAGAGAGAAAAATATGACGCAACAAAAAGACCATACCAATGATACTAACTTCAGCATCTATATAAGTGAAAAATATGTACAAATAATGCACATACTCAATAAAACGAATGCTGAGTTCCTAATTCCGTAGTGCCTCGTACGATTTCTTTGAAATTTTACAGTGTATAGCAATTTTATTTTCTATCTCTTGCAGGAAAAAAAACTTATTGGTCTTGGCTCTGGAAAGAAAGTTGCGACGTGATGAACACACTAGTCACATGGCCACCATCTAAGTCCACATACGATTGCTTTGATATTTTAACATGAAACAGCCATAACTACCATATAGCACGTCAAAAAAGAACTACGTGGTCCCTTACTTATAAAGAAAAAAGTGACGTAACAAAGAGACCACATCCGTGAAACAGCTTAAGTAACTATATATTTTGCAACTTTAGTACCAATATATTTTGCAAAGTAGTTACAAATAATGCATTACGTTGTTAAAAGGAATATGAGTCTGAGTTTATAACTCCCTTTTGCCTCAAACGAATTCTTTGAAATTCTGACAGTATCTAGCAATATTTATTATCTATCTTTCACAGGAAATGCTAGGTGGTCCTGCCCCTGGAAAGAAAGTTGTGACGTCATGAAGATACTAGTTTTTTCCCATGACTATATAGCATAATGTGTATATAAATGATCCAAGTACTTTTTGCCTCAAAGAATGTCTTTGATTTTAGAATACAATAAATTCTGTGCTATTTGCTGCAACTTTATGAAACAATTAAGTGGTCAAATACTTAAATAGAAAAATATGACATAATAAACAGACCACCCGTTAAGACAATTATTTATAAGCAGAAATTGTGTACAAGTAATGCATGTACTGAATACCATGAATGTGCGGCTCAGTTCATGACTCGTTTTGCCTTAAACCATTTCTTTGAAATTTGATGGTGTGTAAAAACATTTGCTATCTATATCCTACTTGACAATGTAAGCAGTCCTCACTCTACAAGCTAAACTGAGTGGTCCCCGTCATATGAAAAAGATGATGACTCCCTGAACATCCAAGTTTTATAATATGAATATATTATATATGTTTTACAAATGATCCATCTTTAAATCATAACGAATGAGCGACTGAGTTCATAACTCCTCTTTGCATGTCTCATGCAATTTCTTTGAAATTTTCAATATAATAAAGTCTTGACTATTAGCTACATTCTTATTAAACCAGAAGATCGAATGACACTCTGATCACTTGCCAAATTTCATTTTCCATATACACATGTATATCTTTAAATTAAAGAAACAAAAGCATGTGGAGAAGGGAAGAGACCAATATCAAAATGAAAAACAAAACATAAGAATGCAAACCAAATTTGGTGTAATGCCAAATGCTAATATGAATAAATAACGAACGAATCTAAACCACATACAACTTCATTGACCCAACCTTACCGAAAATTGTGGTGACAAAGGATGGCATATATCTATTAGCAAGGTAATTTACAAGTTGACAGGAAATTCCTTACACCACTTATGGTTAGAGACGTAAAATTAGTGGCGAATCAACAGAGATACTCCTGGAAATATCTTCCAAAGGTGTCCCAATGGAATACTTTGTAAAGACATGGTCACATGGAGTTGCTGGAAACGGGGCCATTGACTGATTACTTAGAGACAGCAATAAATCTAACGAGATATGCTAAGTTTTTGCTTGAAGAGAGTGCACAAACAATGATGCTTCTGGCAGTTTCATAGGAAAAGCAAATGAGATTAAAGCAGTAACTCATCACCCCAAGCTCTCTTCCGGAGAGCAAAATTCTCAACTGGTTCTACCCTTTGATTGACAGCAAATTCAACAGTTGCAGCTCACATTACACAGCGTCCACAGGGATCCATTGTTTTGATTACACATGTGGAGGAATTTTAGACAGGGACAAGAGGTGAGTGGTTACTGCAGAATTGAAACTCTCTAAGGTGATGAGTATTTGTCTTTAAATTCCATTTAGTAACAATATACGGGCCGATGCTCTTACATCTACTTTTTGGTAAGTTTTGAATGTGAAAAAAGGGTGCATTATTTTCCTGATGGACATTATCTCTTCATACGTTCACATTCAGGACATGTAAAAAAATCAGAGTAACACGTTTGGTTTTTGAATCCAGGACAGATCTTCGGAATAATAAAACTTATCCACATTACGTCATCCCATCTTCGGATTGGGCATTTCAAATGATAGGCTACAGCTCATCTTCTCATCAATGTTGAAAGTTTGATGTTAACGCAAACTTCAGTTGCCGAGATACTTCCCTAATAGATGTCATACTTTCAGCTCTGGTAACCTCAAGTGACCTTTAACCTCCATGAAAACCAATAGGAACCATCTTCTCTCAACGGACTCCCTTTACACCAACTTAAAAGTCCAAGCATCTTTCCCTTTTGAGATATAGTGTTTACAAGCCAAAACGACCCCTACACACACACACACACGCACCCACATACACACACTCACACACGACGTCACCATCGCATAGATTCCTTGCCTGCCTTTGGTAAGGGATCAAAAGTGTTCGCTTGCATACAGATAAAACTATGACTTAATAAATAGCAGGCCCGTAGACACATTAACCATTTTTGAGGGGTGAGGCAATATCAATGTTGGAGTTTCTCGGCCTGGTGAGGGGTTTAAGGGGGAGATTTGTCACCTTCCTTTTGATTTTTTTTTCCCTTTTCAAGGCTTTTATATGCAAAACGGATTACCATCTACTTACTTTTTTTGGAGCCAGTTATCCCCTATTCACGTCTACAAGTGTGCATGTTACCAGCATACAACACCTTAACAACAGAAGGATCAACTGACAACAATGGCAACAAGGGCAAAGCAACAACAGGATCTGGCCTCCTCTATACTTAAATTTCTGCTGGACAGCCCGAAGTTACGTGAGTTGATACAAGATGCCGTTGCCAATGGAGTCAAGCCAGTTCTTGACAAACTAACACACACACTCGAAGTCATGGAAGGAAGAATTCACGACCTGGAATGTCAGCTTGAAGCAAGTGCTCGTAATATATAGCGACCCGAAGAAGAGAGCACCAGACTTAACTCCATGCTTAAAGACTTGAGTACGGAGGTCAACAATCTGGAGCAATACTCTCGACGTAACTGCTTACGTATATCTGGCATACCAGAAACGCCAAATGAACACACCGACAACATCGTAACAAAGTTTGCGGACGAAAAACTCAACATCACTGTTTCCAAGTACGACATCGATAGAAGCCACCGAATCGGTAAGCCTAACAAGAACGGGCATCGACCTATCATCGTGAAGTTCACTAATTACAACATCCGATCACACATCATCCGATCCCGACGCAAATTAAAATCAACCGGAATAGTAATTCACGAAGACCTTACGTCGACTAACCTGGCACTGTTAAAACAGACTAAGAACCATCCGAACGTCACCACGGCTTGGACAAATGACGGCCTCGTAACTGCCCTCATTAAAACCACTAATGGAACGGAACTAAAAAAAGCGAATTGCAGGAAGTCACGATCTTCAAACAATCTAATTATTGATAAAGCCACTTTGTACACGTTTATGTTTTATTTTATCGTAGTTATTCATCGGAACATCTCGCCGATGTGGCTGTACCCTATTTACTAAGGTATTTACTTTTCTTTTTCTATCTTCCTTATTACTTGATGCTTTTTAGTACTGATTTAACGGATGAAAACAAAGTAGACAGCAATCAATGGAATTCCCAATATTATGAAATTCTCGAACTCCCTCAAAAATTATCCTTTCAACCATCTCCCAGCACTCTTAGTTTTTTGCATATAAATAGTCGTAATCTCTGGAAGAATCATGAATCAATTACAAATTTACTCTCTTATTGCAACTTTGATGTTGTCGGAATTTCTGAAACTTGGTTAAGACCTAATACTCACTTGCAAATGATGAAAATACCAAATTATGAGTTTGTTAATACTGACCGTGAAGACAAAATGGGTGGTGGGGTGGGATTTTACATTGCCAATGATATCAATTATACTATTCGCTACGATCTTATGCATCTCAGTAACAATTTTGAATCCATGTTTATCGAATTAGTTTCTAGTCATAGTAAAAATACTGTTATTGGTGTAATCTATCGTCCTCCCAACAGCAATATTTCTGTTTTCATCGATAGTATTTCCATCTTGGTGGATGCTTTAAACGATACCAATAAAAACTGCATTCTTATGGGGGATTTTAATATTGACTTGCTTAAATATGGTACTGATAGTAATACTAGTAGATTTGTTGATATTTTATGTTCTTCATCATTTTCGCCTTTAATTAAAAGTCCAACTCGTATCACAGAGAATTCTGCAACGTTAATCGACAATATTTTTTGTAATTATTATAATAGCTCACTAACTTCGGGTATCATAATTTCTGATATAAGTGACCACCTACCAGTGTTTTGTATCCATCACATTAAATCGTCGACTCCTGACAATAATACGTCTTATTTCTATGAAAGAAAAATTACAGCAGATACGTTATCCAGCCTTGCTAGAGAGCTTCAGCTATTTGATTGGCAGTGGTTATATCTTACAATTGATGTTAATACAGCCTACTATGGATTTCTTAATACGTTTTTGTCTTTCTATGATAAGCACTGTCCCTTGTTCAAGCACATTTGTAAGAAAAAGCATATGTCTTCTCCTTGGATGACTCCTGCTATTCTTAACTCTATACGGTATAAAAGTAAACTATATAAAGCTTTCATTAGAAATCCTACCGCTGAGAAAAAATTACATTTTTCAATATACAGAAACCATCTAACCAGTGTCATTAGGTTGGCAAAGAAGCAACATTACATGAAAGTATTTGAAAAAAATAAAAACAATATTAACACAACATGGAAAGAAATCAATAAATTGCTGAATAAAGCTCCCACCACTTCAAAAGTTCCTAAAATAAACTATAATGTCAACGTCATATGTGAGGAGAAGACTATTGCAAGTGCATTCAATAATTTCTTTACAAATGTCGGTCCCTCTTTAGCCGAGAGAATTCCTACATGTAATACTAATCCGAGTAACTTTTTAACAGACCCTAACATAAGTTCCATTTTTCTTTCTCCCACTAATCCTTCTGAAATAATCAATATTATTGCAAAACTTAAAAATAAGTCTTCTGTCGGAGTTGATGGCATTTCAACTAGTATATTGCAGGCTGTCTCCCATACTATTGCACAACCATTATCCTTCATCTTTAACATGGTACTTGCAAGTGGTCAATTTCCTGTCTCCGCCAAATTAGCTAGGGTCACTCCAATTTTTAAGGCAGGGGCTTCCGATGATGTTGCAAATTACAGGCCGATCTCTATACTTACTTCGTTATCTAAAGTTATTGAAAAACTTATTTATTCTAGATCTGTCGCATTTCTTAATAAAAACAAAATCCTATGTTCTAATCAATTTGAATTTCGACCAAATTATTCCACTTATATGGCAGGTGTTGATGTTGTAGATTTTATCAATAATGGTTTTAACTTAAATCAGTCGACAGTTGGTATTTTTATAGATCTCTCTAGAGCCTTCGACACTGTAAATCATAATATATTGTTAAGTAAATTACATCACTATGGTATTAGAGGAACAGCTCACGACCTTTCTAAAAATTACCTTTCGAATCGTAAGCAATGTGTTGCAATAGGTGAAAATATCTCACCCTACCTTAACATTTCATGTGGTGTTCCTCAAGGATCCATTCTAGGACCTCTGTTATTTCTTGTTTACATTAATGATCTTCCTATTTGCTCAAATAAGTTAAAATTTTGTCTCTTTGCAGACGACACTAGTATTCTCTTTCGACATAACGATCTCAAAGGTACTGAATATATTATAAATAATGAACTTCGCACAATCTGCGATTGGTTTCATGCAAACAAGTTATCTCTTAATGTTAACAAAACTAACTTTGTCATTTTCCATACCAAACAATCTGTGAAACCTGATTTACGACTTACTTTTAATAATTCAATTATAAATGAAGTAACCTGTGTTAAATTTTTGGGAATCCTTATTGATCCACATTTAAGTTGGAATTTCCACATTGATAATGTATGTAAAAAGACTTCTAAGAACGTTGGTATTCTGTACAAGATAAGACATCATGTTCCCAGACAGGTTTTACTATCCCTATATTATACTCTTTTTTACCCTCAACTCTCGTATTGTAATATCCTTTGGGGAAACACTCATAATGTATATCTGGACAGGTTAATTTTACTACAGAAAAAGGCCATAAGATTAATTACTCACTCTAATTACTATGATCAAACAGCGCCTATTTTTAGTAATTTACGAATTTTGACAATCTATGATATTTACCATTTTCAGCTGGGCACATTTGTATATAAATACTTTAAGGGTTTATTACCGCCTGTCTTTGACTCCTCCTTTAATCTTAATAATCATTACCATAATTATCCTACTCGTAACGCTTCCTCTGTCAACATTGCCTATTCTCGTTTAGCTTTAAGTAAAAGAACAGTACGGTTCTCCGGGCCAACTCTTTGGAATTCCCTCGACCTTCAACTCAGAACTTTACCTACGCTGTCTACATTTTGTTAATCACCTCAAGGAATTTCTTTTATGCAAAAGCAACACGTAGCATTTTCGTTCTCTCGTGTACTGTATAGTTTTTTCGTACTGTTATTCGTATGGCGATGGGGAGGTGGGGTTGGGATTGGTGGGGTTGGGATTGGTGGGGTTGGGATTGGTGGGGTTGGGATTGGTGGGGTTGGGATTGGTGGGGTTGGGATTGGTGGGGTTGGGATTGGTGGGGTTGGGATTGGTGGGGTTGAGGTGTCGGGGTGGTGGGATGGGGAATCGAAATGGGTTGTGGGGAGGGGACTTAGATTTTTTCCTGTTTTTCCTCTTCTTCTATTTATGTATGGTGGATCTGGCTTGTACAAGCTAAGCTTTTTTCAGATTCACCATTCTCTTTTTTCAATATTGTTATTTCATTACATTCATTATACTGTGTATCAAAAAAAGAGAAAAATAAACGAACGAACGAACGAACCAACCAACCATCTCTTCCTCCTGTATTTTTATTTAACAAAAGCATGACTTTTTATTGAAACACATTTTATTTTAAAACACTTTATTTTTTATGGGGCAATGTGCCCTTCAGGCTCCCCTCGTAGGGAGGGGGGAGGGCTGTGCGGCTGACGTAATCCCTTGTTGCCTCATAAAACTTCGTTGCAAATTTAATGGTATGCCACAACACTTATCTACCTCCTACAGGGAAAAAAGGTCGCGACCCTACGATAAAAAAAACTATGAAATCATGAACATACCGTCTTACAATTGCACGAATGATGCACTTTTACGATAAAACGAGTATTCCCCCCCCCCCCCCTCCCTCAACTCCCTTTGTTTAACAGAAATTTTCTTACAATTTTAATATAATACAGCTTCAACCATTATTACACCAAGTGGTACCGTACTTATATGACGTAATAAATAGACCATTACCGTCAGACAATTATTTATGTGGAAATTTTCGCATACTTTTCAAGTTTTTGCCGAGAAGTGATCTACGTTAACTTCCTGTTTCTCAGAAATTATCTCTAATTCTTTTGTGTTTGTGTATACTAGGTATTAATCTTTCTTACGTAATTTATTTATTTCACACCATTACATCAGTGCCTTCGATACAACAATCTACTAACCACTTCCTTCTTTAAAAGAAGATATTTGGAACATCAGAGGCTGCATCCGCCTACAACTGCCTCTGATGGCAGATAATATATGCAAGATGGGAGAGGCCACGCCTATCCAGGATATACCGACACGCCCACATTCCGTAAATGAAACGAGGGTGCATAAGCATTACACATTACACATTTACGTTGAAAAAAAAAAGAAAAGAAAAAATAGTTCGTGCCTGGGTTTACGGTATCTTTATTCAGGATTGCAGATCATTACTTAGGATTAAGAATTATTCCACTCGGATGTCTTATTTATATTATGCTTCTCATATTTTTTTTCCATTCTTTTTACATTTGAATAAATGTTATGTCTGCTCTATTCAAGACGTAATCTGTTCCTCTATATCCAAACTGCTCCATGTATTTAAATTAATAAATCATTGTCGGGTCAGCGTTGAACTAATACCATCAGTGTAGCAGGGATCATGCATTCAGAGAAGGGATAGATTGAAATAATCGAGATACTATTAAGAGTAATGAAATCACAGCAATAGCAATATGTTGCTAATGATTCATTGTTTTCCATCTTATGTCACTAATCATTTAATGGAATATATTACAAGGTGGGTGGGGGTGCAAATATTGACATACTAAAACCAAATAAAAAATAGGTCACCATCTGGGGGCCCCATGGTACTTCTCTCATACCAAACCCCATGACCCCACCACACAGGAATGACGTCATTTTGGGCTGGCTCCTTTCCTGCATTTCATGCCACGATGTAATTAATGCTACATATTTAGAGAGGGAATGTCAAATATTGATAGTTTAAAACCAACTGAGGTAACAGACGACAGGGTTCTTAAGTCGAAACACCCAATCACCATTTGGAGGTCTCATGGCACTTCTCTCATACCAAAACCCATGACCCCACCAAACGGGAATGACGTCATTTTGGGGCTGGTTCCTTTCCTGCATTTCATGCCACGTTTCAATTAATTCTACATATTTAGAGCGTGAATGTCTAATATCGACAGTTTTAAACCAAGGAAAATTACAGACAAAGGGTTCTTAAGTCAGACCACCCCATCATCCTCTAGGGTCTCATGGTACTTCTCTCATACCAAAACTCATGACCCCACTACATAGGAATGGCGTCATTTTGGGGCTGGCTCCTTTCCTGCATTTCATGCCACTAATCAATAAGGAATATATTATCAAGAGAGAAAGTTTGAATATTGATAGATTAAAATCAATTAAAATAACAGGTGACAGGGTTCTCAAGTCGAACCACCCCATCATCCTCTAGGGGGCTCATGGTACTTCTCTCATACCAAACCTCATGACCCCACCACACAGGAATGACGTCATTTTGGGGCTGGCTCCTCTCCTGCATTTCATGCTACGATGTAATTTTTGTTTCGATGCTTACCACATGTTGTCACATTGAATTGAAATATTCACATTTTGGAGGAATGCATGTATTGATGGTCTTTTCTTTCAATAAGTTGATTGAGTTGGTACTCACTGTACCATACTAAGAAAGATATAAATTAAAATCACTTTTTATATGATATCTGCGATTAGTTCATGCTCCCCTTGAACAAGGACACTATTGCAGGTTAGCTCCCCAGCATTACTGGTACTCATTTGCAGCTGAGTGGACAAAGTATCTTGTCTATGGGAAGGATTGTAGAGATGGGGGTAGGGTTACTTTCAGTGGCTGATAGTCTTAGTATAACTTAAGGTGAATGTTAAATGTTTCAGGTGCTGTTATCATGTTTCAATTGAAATGTTTTTATGTTGTATGTTTTTCATATTTGTTTCCATGCATAACCCTGTGGACAATAAAATGTCTGTAATCTAATGTAGACCTATATAGGGAATGATTGCCGAGCAGTATATGACACAAAGAATGTAACAAATGAGTAAATACGACTCTTGAAATGCTGAAAATCCAATAGCCGCTCAAACATTTATCCAGAGAGTGGTGCGGTAAAACAGTGGTTTGATCATGTTGTCTTTGTCAATACAGACCTTGCAAACATGATATCTGGTAAGTGATAACATGAATTCTTGTCGTATGTTGCACAAAGATACTGTAGGTCTTACTGCACGATGAAAATCTAGTTCTGCTCGTAATTTAATCACCACTTGTTTGATGTTGTGTGCAATATAATACAGAGTTTGTAAACATGATATGGTATATAGAGTGGTAACGTTCTTATTGTATGTTGCACAAATATAGTCCGTGGTCAATACACGTGCCCTATTGTTTTTAGTGATGATGTCATGTACCTGTACGTATATCAATAAGCGAACGGGACTTGACTATGGGAATCTTTTCTCCTAACACTGCACAATTCAACTGCCAGTCAAATATATTATTTTTTATATCATGAAAATGTTATTGATGACAAATGTTCAGGCTCATCACACAAAATTGTGTGAAGTTACTGCAGTGAGGGGCTTAATGTCAACATGAACATTATCACTGTTCTCCAGCCAGCCAGCAAAACGGTAGAAATGCACCATCGTTAGACAATTGCTGTACGAAAGAAAATCAAAGCAAGCATAACTATCGCCGCATCTGTTTAATTCGACTGTAGTCGCTGTACTTATGCTTTACTTAAGCTGATTGCATGTAAACCGCATTGATGAATTTCAACCATGGTCCTTTATGGTTCATTGTGGTTAGAATGGAACCTGTGCAGTTATGTTGGCATATACAGTGTGCGTGTGCATTGTGTGTGTCTAAGTTTAAGATTACACAAAAATGGTTCATGAGGTACCTTGGAAATAAGTGCTGGTGATCGGACTATTTCCAGGAGGGCATTGGCATAGCTACAAATTTTTTTGACAAAATGGTTTGTATGCAATTATGTGATATTCAACAACTTGCACTCATCTTTTTTACCTTGCATCAGTGAGAGTACACAACAAAACCTTGATTGCCATGAAGTGGTCTAAAGGGCCCTCCTTTTTGATTCGTTGCAGAAGCTCTCCGGATGTCGGTGCATGGTGCATGCAACAGTGATGGTGTTTGTATGTATGTGCATGTGTATATGCAGCACCATGGCTGGTAAACACGATATCTCAAGGACTGAACAATGCTCGAACTTAAAAGTTGGTGTGTTGGTAGTCCATTGTGAGTAGATGATCCCTACATTGTTTTTCACAGAGGTCAAAGGTCATTTGAGGTCACCAGAGCTTAATGTGTGGAAACCTATCAAGGGAGATATCTCAACAAGCCAATTCTTGCTGGAACTTCAAACTCTTATCATAGATAGCACTTGATGAGTAGATGATGTCCAGCATTTTTTATGGAGGTCGAAGGTTGTGTGAGGTCAATAGAGGACATAGTTTGAAAGCCTTGTAAACATGGTATCTTTAGAAGCGAAATGTGCTCGAACTTCAAAGTTAGTACGTTGGTTAACCATTGTGAGTAGATCATCCCTATTGTTTTTCATGGAGGTCAAAGGTCATTTGCGGTCACCTGAGCCTTAAGTATGAAAACCTGTCAAGGGCGGTAGCACAGCAACGGAATGTTGCTGGAACTTCAAACTATTATCGTTGATACCGTAGCAGCTAAAGAGTAGATTATGTCTGTCATTTTTTTATGGCGTTCAAAGCTCATGTGAGGTCAATAGAGGACATAGTTTGAAAACCTTGTAACAAGGTATCTCAAGAAGGGAAAGGTGCTTGAACTTCAAAGTTGGTGTGTTGGTTGTCCATTGTGAGCAGATGATTCCTATTGTTTTTCATGGAGATGAAAGGTCATTTGAGGTCAGTACGAATGGACTTATGATATGTAATTTACTGTACGGGTACACATGAAAGAATATGTATTAAAAGTCCTATCATTCCAAAAATCTGTCATGGATTCAAAAGCCCAACATGTAATACTTTGGAAGTTTTACATGTTTTACATATGTACATATGAAGAGGTACAGTAAGTGTCACACACATTAAGAAAATAATACATATTTTTCATATTGAAAACTTGCTAAAAAGTAGATCTTCAAGAGCAGATATTGTTGCTTAATAGAATTTGTTCTCATTTTCTTTCAACTTACAGTATGGAGCTATTGCATCCCACTTAGCTCTTTAAATTTATCACCTTCTCTAACCTTCTCTATCCCAGTGGCCAGTCAAGATTTAGAAAGTACTTTGTTTTAGTCACCATAAGGACTCCCAAGGGAGATACTTTACTTTTGGACGATATTTTGCCCCTTGCAATTCCAGATCATTAACCACAATTTGGTGTCAGGAACTTTCAATTCACTTGTAAATTACCTCACAGGTTAAGAGGGCAAGCTGCATGTCATCCTTCATTACCACAATTTCCATCAGATGATTCGATGAAATTTGTAACATTGCCAAACCCATAAATAATGTGGCTGATTTTGTGTAAAGTGCTTGAGTGTGTATGGAACAATACAATATTGGCAAGGAATCACAAAGTCATTTGACTTTTTGGTTATCTTTCAAGTAATGCTTCATAAAAGTCACCCTTAAATTCAGCTACATCGTGAGTTCTGGTGACTGCAATTCCTACCAGTGGTTAAAACTTAAATGTGGATTTACAAATCACTTCTTTTAGAGATAGATGTGTTTGAATATGTTAAAAAAAATGCAACAGGTAAGGGACTGGATGGTTGAAGTACGCGACCTGTACAACACACATTACGTATTGGAAAGCTACAAGTATAACTCTAACGTCTTTCCTGTAGTGACTGTGCACGATGGTCGTTGAACTTTTAAGCCAGAGGGACTTTTCATAAAGCCTATTGTAGATGTCTTTTCTTTACTTCATTCAGGACGTAGAATTATTACTCAGATACATAAAGTTAAGAGAACAGTATTTGTAAATTGCTGTCCATTGAGTTCATTGTTCACAGAAAAGGCCACCTTTACTACGTGCTACTATATTGTTCGAGTGCGTCCATTCATTCTGCCACCCTTTAACAATCAGTTCACCATGATAGGAGGACAATAGCCACATATTGTTAGTGCCTTGTAACTCCTCCCCCCCCCCCCCCTTTTTTCAAAAGGCTTTAATTGTTCGGTCAATAAAAAAAAACCTTTTAAAGAAAAACAACTTATGAATATTCATTACAAACTGCTTCTCCTCTCCAAACAAATGTTTCATTTTAAAGACAGATGAATTCGGTCTCAATAAAAACAGAAGCCTCGGAGACTTACGTCTCCGAGGCTTCTGTTTTTATTGAGACCTTTTCTATCAAATGATGATTACATGAAATATAGAAACGGTTTCATCGTATAATGGGAAACTTTCAATTTTAAAAACACAACTTGGAGCCATGAAAAAATTCCTTCGTTTAAGGGGGTGGGGTTTAGTCGTCTTGATCATGTCAACTAAGAAAACGTTTAAGAAAACCTATCAAGTTGCGATATTCACGTTGTAAAATAGTTTCTGTCAGCACTTGCCTGTAATAACGTCTTTTGCCCTGATTTGGGAATTCATAGAAGGATATTATTACGAAAACAAATGGTAAATAAAGGAAGAAAATATTGAACTCTTGCAACTGAAGAGAAGACTTCATGGTCAGAGTATGGTAACTTGGAAGCGACATAAAAGTCATCTCCATCCAGCTACATCGTGAGTTCTGGTGACTGCAATTCCTACCAGTGGTTAAAACTTAAATGTGGATTTACAAATCACTCCTTTTAGAGATAGATGTGTTTGAATATGTTAAAAAAAATGCAACAGGTAAGGGACTGGGTGGTTGAAGTGCGCGATCTGTACAACACACCTTACGTATTGGAAAGCTAACAAGTATAACTCTAACGTCTTTCCTGTAGTGACTGTGCACGAACTTTTAAGCCAGAGGGACTTTTCATAAAGCCTATTGTAGATGTCTTTTCTTTACTTCATTCAGGACGTAGAATTATTACTCAGATACATAAAGTTAAGAGAACAGTATTTGTAAATTGCTGTCCATTGAGTTCATTGTTCACAGAAAAGGCCACCTTTACTACGTGCTACTATATTGTTCGAGTGCGTCCATTCATTCTGCCACCCTTTAACAATCAGTTCACCATGATAGGAGGACAATAGCCACATATTGTTAGTGCCTTGTAACTCCTCCCCCTCCCCCCCCCCCTTTTTCAAAAGGCTTTAATTGTTCGGTCAATAAAAAAAAACCTTTTAAAGAAAAACAACTTATGAATATTCATTACAAACTGCTTCTCCTCTCCAAACAAATGTTTCATTTTAAAGATAGATGAATTCGGTCTCAATAAAAACAGAAGCCTCGGAGACTTACGTCTCCGAGGCTTCTGTTTTTATTGAGACCTTTCCTATCAAATGATGATTACATGAAATATAGAAACGGTTTCATCGTATAATGGGAAACTTTCAATTTTAAAAACACAACTTGGAGCCATGAAAAAATTCCTTCGTTTAAGGGGGTGGGGTTTAGTCGTCTTGATCATGTCAACTAAGAAAACGTTTAAGAAAACCTATCAAGTTGCGATATTCACGTTGTAAAATAGTTTCTGTCAGCACTTGCCTGTAATAACGTCTTTTGCCCTGATTTGGGAATTCATAGAAGGATATTATTACGAAAACAAATGGTAAATAAAGGAAGAAAATATTGAACTCTTGCAACTAAAGAGAAGACTTCATGATCAGAGTATGGTAACTTGGAAGCGACATAAAAGTCATCTCCATCCAGCTACATCGTGAGTTCTGGTGACTGCAATTCCTACCAGTGGTTAAAACTTAAATGTGGATTTACAAATCACTCCTTTTAGAGATAGATGTGTTTGAATATGTTAAAAAAATGCAACAGGTAAGGGACTGGGTGGTTGAAGTACGCGACCTGTACAACACACCTTACGTATTGGAAAGATAACAGGTATAACTCTAACGTCAAAAGAAATTTTCATTTAAACTAATTGAAAGAGGAAAAAACTCTTCAATTTTCGTATTTTTTTTCGTAAAGTTAGCTATCCAGTGACAATTTCTGTTTTTTTCTAGTCTAGATAGCTAATAGTAGAACTTTGACATCTTATCCGGACCTTATATCTTCGCCACCGGCATCTACCTATCAACTTTATCCGACTTACCGTCCGTAGGAGGAGATGGTATACTTAGATACATACCATGCACTAACATAAGCACTGGCACACACACATCACCGTCACCTCACCACAATCGGTAATCCTGATCCCCGTGACTTTTTGCATCCTAAGGGAACCTACTAACGTCATTTGGTTTTAGCTGAATACTTAAGAGGACCCCGTAAGGTGGTCAACCATTTTCGTGTCAATTCACCAAAGCAGTTCAATGGAGTACAGGATCTCCTCGCTATTATACTACGTATAAGTATGAGCTAACCACCTTGAAAAAAAGAAAAGAACTCGAACGCATCGAGTTATCCGCATCCAAAATAATTGCTCATGAATTACTAACGACAACAAATCTCAAAACATTCTCGAGAAAGTTGAAAGCTCTCATAAACCATATCCATAACCGAAACAGTGACAAGTTATAGATAAATGCATCAAAGATGAAACCTTTTGGTTTCCATTTTTGAGGTTTAAATGAAAGTATTTTACTATATTTAAAAGACCTGGAAGCTGGCATCTTTAAATTTAAGACCTCCTCTTTCCCTTGACATAATACTATGTATCAAATTCCTGACATTTACCCCCCCCCCCCCCTCCCGTCTTCTCATATTCTTACTTTTCAATGAACTTTATAGATAGGTTATTTTCAAAACACCCTTCAGGAATGCTACCAAAATGGTATTAATTCAAATGAGTAAGTCAGTAAAGATCGTACCAAACAACACAACTTCCAACAGTCTACCCCACCTCTAGTGAAAATCGCATAACGACCCACCTGGAACAAAACATCTACTTTTTTCGCCAAGGTAAATCCAACATAAATCAGACATTTTAGCTCTCCGGAATTCACATTGGGCGTATCAAATATTTTTCTGGTTTGTTCCTCCTGGTTTGTTCCTACATGCCGAAAAAAAGCTTTTAAAAAAGCGTTGCACGCCGGTATCAGATACAAAATGCCCAGATTCAACCCACGATTTAACTAGACTCTTTTCTTTCTTTCTCCCCAAATGGGAAGTCCAAATTCACTACAAATCTTATCCGAGTGATACCATTAACGCAGGCATCCCTTTACCTAACCTGAATATTCTCCAGGTTACAAACTGCAAATTCCGTCAGTATGCCGATAATAATTGTATACAACGCACCAAAAAAAAAAAAAACATTAACCAAAATTTACAATTTCTTACCTTGAAAGCTGGTGCTTCATGAAACTGACATCTCGAAATAGATTTTTCTTTACATACTGTCTTTTTATACATAAGAGACTCTTTTTTATATACTCTTTCTCTTCTAAGGGTGCATTTATCTTCAAAATATCATCTATAATGCTTTTATTAAAGCCTCTCCCAGTGCAGCTTTCCTTGGTGTCACTTTCAGAAACAAATTTTAAATTTAAACGTCAAAGCAATAAATCTGCCATTCCGTTGCTGGACTGGCACAACTGCAATATCTCCATTGCCTATGTTCCGTCCGATATCCTCGTCAACTTTGCCAAAAAGAAAAATCTGTCCAGTCCTTTACTGTAGAATTTCTCTTACCACTATAGCTGACGCCAATGAGAAAGTTCTACATAGAATTCGTGGAAGTTGCAACACATATCTGCTCGCTCGTAAAATCCCTGGTTACATTGGTAGGTCTTATACCCGCAATCCTGACAACGCAATATACGATTTTTTCATTTCTTCAGAGACTTGACGATTTGTAACTTTACAAGGATAACAACTCGGTTGTTGGTAGTTGATCTGAACGCCAGCTACGAAAAGACTAAGCCGCTACAATGCATTTCCCAAAACATCCTAATTATGCAGAAACTCCTCTTGCTTTAATCCGCATTCCTTTCTGGCTCACTTCCATTACCTTGCAAGTAAATTGTTACAGCTTTTTTGAGAATGCAGTGTGATTGTAGACATCCTCATTGTTGTCAATGGATAGTTTTGCCTTGAAAAGAAAAGAAGGAAAAAAGTGTCACACTAGCTCATCCACACTCCCTAACAGGACCTTTCTTGAGGGTGATCAGAGGTGAACTTTATCATTATACAAATGTATCTACCTATATGTCCCCTGTTTCTAAAGTTCATCTGATATGCATTTACAAAAGAGCTCGCTTTATTCAAAATTTGGAGAGTGAAACTCGGAACAAAAATCCTTTCAAATTGTGCTAATATCTGTTACGATTTTTGACATACGCTATCCTTTTTCAAAGTGTGAAAAAAATATGATATATATATGTATACAAAGATTGGAGAGGTCCATATACTAATAATAAAACTGAAAATAGCGATGAGTTTGAAATTCATGATGAATAAAATATATTACGCCAATATTTCGTAAGAATACACCTTACATCGTCAAGGCGAAATAGCAAACTGATAATACAAGTCAGTACATTACAAAAACAGCTGTAACAGAAATGAGTAATACCAGCTCAAAATAGCTGAAGATTAAAACTCTGGACGTTTCTATTCAGGGTAGGTTGTAAGTCCTTAATGAAAAGAGACTCCATGATCTTGCGTCTATACGGTTAGGGCTTTTGAACCAACACTATCGCCAGGTTTTTCATACTACGCTGACAGCAACTCGCTCATACTGCGGTTATACTTTTCACTGCTAGGCAGGTTCCGGTGTCCGTTATTTCATGTGCTTCGTTGACCAATCAGGTTATACGTAAACAAAGGATAGTAAACAAATGCACATTTTAAAATTACATTAAAAATTACCTTTTAATATGTAAATATCTGACGTCACATGTTTTCAGACGTTCGGTAAGTATGAAAAGCGCTGTGCACCCGAAGTATGAAAAACCTGGCGATGGTGTTGGTTCAAAAGCCCTAACCCGTCTATACCAGGCATTCTCTACATGGAGAACTTTAATATCACCTGGGTTTGGAAGTTTATGGGACGCCGTTTTACCGTGATCGTGCATGGAACTGAATTCTTTGAAATAGTCAGCATTTACATGTTTTTTAAATCTATCACAAAGCCTGAGTTTGGACTCCCCAATATAATTATCTTTACAAGTTTTGTCTCCACAAGGAATATGATAAATACAACCACTGCTTTTAAGATCAGGAATTTTGTCTTTAACCTTGAAAAATGAACCAATTTTAGAACATCTGAAAGAGATCTGTAGTTCTGCATTAGAGCAACGTTTGAAAGACTTAGAGATAGATCTAGCAATTTGATTAGATATATTACCACAGTATGGTAACTTAAGATAGAATTTAGATAAGACTTTATTCTCGTCCACAGTGCAGGGGACAGGGCCCATTAGTAATCTAGATCTTAAGTTACAGGTATATCTCTCAAAGCTCTTGATGAGTTTAAGAGGATAAGCGTTAAGAAGAAGGCAATTACGAATATGACGAAGTTCCTTATGGAAAAGTGCATCGGTAGAGCAAATACGTCTAGCTCTACAATGAAGTGCTCTCATAACACTGGTTTTGTACTTATTAGGGGTCCAGGATTTCCAATTACAATAAATACCGGTATGAGTGGGTTTTCTGTATATAGATGTATGTATAGATTAAAGAAGTACCCGAATTACTGGAGACGTCTCTGCAAATGTTGATATCAAGAAACGGTATTTTGCCGTGTTTTTCAATCTCATAGGTAGATTTAATGCTAGGATGAAAAGCATTGAAAGTGGCAAGAAGTTTGGGTAACTCCTGCTCAGGCAAAACTATGAACGAATCATCAACATATCGCCTATAGTAATGAAACTTTGCATTGGGCAGAAGAGAATTTTCAAGGTGGCACATAAATACATTGGCAAAACATACACTAAGAGATGATCCCATAGCTACACCATCTGTTTGCTTGAATAAGTGATTATTGAAAGAGAAATATGAACAGCTGGCAAGATCGATTAACTTACGCATATCAGCACGTTTGATGTTGGTGTCAATTAACTTATCCTTGTAAATAAGGTTAAGAATAATATCCCTAGTAAAAGCTAAAGGGACATTCGTAAATAATGAAGTTACATCAATGCTGGCCATAATATGTCCATCTGGATATGTATATATATCTGTATATGTATATATATATATATGTATATATATATATGTATATAGGTGAAAAGGCGGTGCCTATTGACCCGAATGCCGGGTCCACTATATTTTTTAGAAAACAATCATACAATTTCACCAGTCTACAATTAGTCCAGTCAATCTGCCTCAAAATATGGCCGGACCTTAAACAAATTGCAACAGAAAGTTTTAAAGCATTTTTATACAATAATTAGTGTTACATCATAAATGTAAAAAAAAACTGACATGCAGTGAAGTTTCGTAACACAGTCAAAATGGCGTCTCAAAACAAAATGGCGGAAGTTCGACCAAATTTCTTAATTTTAGTATTAATTCAGTGATCTGATTAACACTACTGCATTGTTTTCTTCTAATCTCTGTTTCACAATGAATCGGTGTATTCCAAGTTGAAATTGTTAACAAAAAGTGATACAGTGTCTGTTTATAGTTAATAAATAGTAGAAGTAGTCATTCTGAGGACGAACTTAACAAGAAATAACTCACCTTGAATTAGGGGATAAATGCCAGGGTGCCCCAGCCTTAAAGTGGACCTAAAGTCAAAATTGTCAAAAATATATGTTACAAAACATGAAAAATGCATCAAAATGTTCCAACTCCCATCTTTATTGGACATTCCTGAGCTGAGATGTAAAATGTTGAAATTTATTCACTAAATTTGGAATCACTGATTGCATAATAGCCTGTGATGGCCTTCTTGTACAACTCAAATTACCTGCTTTTGTTTCCTTTTGAAATTAAAATGTTTGTTTGACCTTGACACAATTACTGTTTCTTTGTTAGAATGTTGTAAGGCAACAATGATCGCATTTTGGAACAATATGTGATGGCGTTCGAAGAAACAAAGTAAAACAAAGATGGCAATTTGAGTAGTACAAGAATGACATCACAAATTATTGCACAATCTACCATTTTGAATTTAGTGAATTGGCGCCAACATTTTATATTTCAGCTCAGGAATGCCCTGTGAAGATGGGAGTTGGAACATTTTGATGCTTTTTTCAAGCTTTATAAAATACATTTTTTAAATTTTTGACTTTAGGTCCACTTTAAATGTAATTTAAAACCGACGATGAAGTCATCACAGAGGCTGAGTGGATCGAGGCGAAAGCTGCTTTTATGCCCATTCATAAACACTCAAAATTAAAATGCTGGGAATCGACAGAAACATTGAATTTTCGACAAAATTTTACAGATCACATTTTAATTCTCCCAGCTAACTTAGGGCTCTATTATGACGTCATGTTTAGTTTCTTGAGATGGAAGCGAACAACTCAAGCCAAAAGAAAGGGGGGAGAACCACTCAAAATATTTTCACTTCCTTAAAACAAATTCATTCAAAACTCCAAATTTAAGTCAATTGATTTAACAAATACAATGTCTTTGTTGAATACGCTTTCTTTTGTCTTACATCACTTACCTTAAGGGTCAAATTGATACGGGTTAGTGCCAGCAAGCTAGGTAAACATACAAAGGACATAACTGCACAAATACACACAATACCCAGCATACACAGTAGTTAGCTACACACGCAGTGGCACACAGTATATTATGGGGGAATTAATGCATACTACCAGGAGTTGTGAGAGACGCGTTCACTTTAATAGTACCCAAGGAGATAAGATCCTTGGCAGTGACAGACACTCTCTACTCTTGTCTCATTCTTGATCCCTGGTGTTATTCCTGCAATAATACCCATTCCATGAAAGGAACCATGACCGTCTAGTGTTTTAACATTATGATCTACGTTATCGGCTACGAATTGCAGGACACAGTCTGCGCCAACCTTCGGCATATGACTCCCTTGGTTTACTACTGCACTGGCTTCAAACCTCTGTATTTCAGAATAAGAGGAACAGAACCCCAGTTTATTCATTGTATCGATAAGAAACCGAGATCCAAAGTGGTGATGCATTTGTATGCCCAGTGCAACCTGTAATGGCGCCATCAAAGTTCTTGGAAGAGCTGCCTGAACAAGAACCTGCCCAATGGAAGCTACTTTCAGAAAGTCCTTTTCCTCATTCATAATGACCCTCAGCAGCAGTTTCGCGATCTCGGGGATGTAATCTAGTAAGTTCTCGTCCACCGACGATACGCTTTTTACCGTTGGATATGCTTTAGATAATGCTCCCCCTTTAGCTTTATTTCACTTCATATCAGTTTTCCTGCAGCAGTTATTATGGAAAGCTTCTCAGACTCTGAATCCTGGTGTTTCGGTGGTTTGTAAAACTCCTGTAAAATCGACCACACTGTGTTGGTAAATGTTACCACCGTTTGGTTTCCCATTGACCTCAGTAATTATGATCATGGAATCCCCAAAATGGTCAAGAAGCTTCTTTCTCATGTGTACAGTGCTGTAGGGGACCTTGCAAAATTCCTTCATTTCATTGACAAGATCTGAGAGAGTAGCCTGTGTGTCATCATTTTCTTTCAAATCATTCGGCAACTTAAATTTAGCAAACCCTGTTGCTTGGTTCTGGTCTTCAGGGCGTCCAGCCACTCTTTTGCTCTGCGGTTTATTAGTGAAATATCGTGGGATATGCTTATGTGTCCGAAAGTTGACACTGCAAGCCTGGTGGTAGATTGCGTCGACAGCGGGCAAATCGCTTACGAGAGCTAATCTTCCCCTGACTTTGTTCGCCCATTCGTCAAGATGTCCGCGTTCTTCGCAAACGGATTCAATTTTCTTTTGAAATTCAAATGTTTTGACAGGGAAATACTGATGCTTGCTTTCTTTTTGAACAACAGGTTGTCCGCAGAAAAAAACAGTGCTCACTGAACTCAAAGTGGTCAGTTTGTAAACGGAATGTGCGCTTTGAGCCACTTTCAGTAGTCGGTTTCTTATCACTAGCAATAGAAAGTTTGTTGCAATAAAGTTAACGACATTTCTGGTGAACTCTCTGTCCTATTGATATGGTAATATCGTCCCCGCATTCTTTACTTGCGTCTATTATTCCTTTAACGCCTTTCTGTCCCAATGTCACGACGTCTACATCTTCGTCGTTTTTGAGCGAATGTTGGCAAAGAACGCAAACATCCATTCTATAAATGGAAGAGAAAGTAGGACTTTAGAACGCACTCTCTCTAAATGTGAAGACTGATTTATTCGTTCTACCCTTCGGTAATGTTTCATTCACGAAAATTGAAAATAATCTGAGACATAACTAAGTTATGAAAGATGTGGGCGTATCCAGGATTTTTCAATAAGGGGGGGGGGCGCGCCGTAGTGGGGGAGGGGTCACAGGGGAAGGGGTTACCCCTCACCTTTGGAAAATTTTCGCTTCTGGCAGAAGCTGAGATGCAAGATGGTGCAATATTTCACTTATTTTTCAAATAAACAATTTTTGTATTGTTTCATGCATGATGGCCAACAGGGGGCGCGTGCGTGTTGCGCCCCTCTTCGAATTCGCCACAGAAAGACGAAATGAGAACAATGCGCATCAACGTTGATAGCCGGCGTAAACGAACTTAGCATCACATGAGATTTCTTCTCGAACCCTCATGCCCAGTGCCGTAACTGCAGAAGCGGGAGGGCTCAAGGGAGGGGGGTAATTCGTGGTAAGGAGTTAACTTATGGGCAAGTCAATTTTTACCATATAAGAATTCTCCAGGGTGGGGATCTTCTAATTTCTATCAAGTGATGGTCGACCCGACGCTTCCCGTAGGTATACCACTGGTCATGTGTACTCAACACAACATACAGTAATAAAAACAGGATGTAATATCTGGTTTCTTTTTTCAAAAATGTAGAGGTGCTTCACAATTTCATTTATTTCAAACATTCAATTATGACATTACCTGCTAAGAAACGTATTATCCAATAGAAAACCACCCCTACTCTTTTGTTTTCAGTATAGGCCTATCCTAAATTCCATACATTACACAAAACCAGAACCCGAGATTTCCACCACTAATGGAGACAGTTTTTCGGCCAGTGGTAATTTATTACAAGCTGGATACTAATGAAGGAAAAATCCAGTTTTTTACTTCGCTTCAACATGCTGAATAATCGTTTCCCCGCCTCCGGTATGCCATATATTTAATACAGTAGCAATATTTAATCCGGCAGGAATATACATGGCACGTACAGGCATCCGTAGATACTTAAACTAGCGCGCGCGGTTCAGTTACACGTTATTAGCAGGCCTATTATATGTAGGTTACCTTAACGCTAGGTTAGATTCAGTGTATTCCCCCAAAAAGATAAAAAGGAATATCGATACATGCGTAAGCAATGGATTCAAGTATAGTGTCTTGTACTTTTTGGCTACATCACGTTAAAACTTGGTCTACAAGTCTGGGTTAATGGACTAGCCTAGTCCAGACTGGAATTTGTGGAAAGTTGCCTTGAGCGCGCAAGTTCTGGCCCGCTCAGCTTCCCAGTCCTCGAATCGGACACATGACCGCGCAATAGCCTGCTTTCAGCTTGGTCTGGCCTCGCACGTAGAACGGTGGTTCGCGGCCGCGTAATAATAGCCTACTGTGCATGTGCGACCTATCGTAACACACTATTGCTTAAGCAAATTGGAGTCTATATCGAGAAAATTTCCCGATTTTCCATAAGTTGCGTTACTTTCTCTGGTCGAAACTTGAAGGATTACGCTAATTTTACTGAACTTCGGCCGCGCATGAGCTAAAAAGTCTCCAGCCACTTGCCCGCGCAAAATGAAAACTTTCCAGTCTGGGTCTTACTAGTACCAGGCTAGTACAGTAGGCTAGTCCCTAGCGTGCTTAATAATTAACGTGAGCCTATTTTAAGGCCTAACTAAGTATGCTTAGCTAGGCTAGTTTAGCAAAGTTGTTTTCCCGAGTTTCACTCGTTATTTTATAAAAGTTGTGTTATTTTATAAACGTTGAAAAAGAAATCATGATTACTCACCTCAGTAATAGAGCCAGAGAAATAGACTATCATCTGCCAAGCGACAGTATTAGAAGTGATATCAATAGTGTCATGCTCATCTAAATCCGAAAGTTAGTCGGTGACCCCGCTAGTGCACGTGGTGCAACGAACTTGATCGAAGTCGTAATACACCCCCAGTTGACGTACGGTAGCTGATTATGAACACGTTGAAATCAGTCCCGAAAGTGATATTTGAAGCTGAATATTTTAGCGCTTCCCTAATGTAGATTCATGTCGATTTTTGGTATGTTATTAAGAATAATTTATTCTATCGATTTCCATTCAAATATTTTCTGTTGGAATATTTAGCCTTATTTTGACTGAACTATATGTATAAGAGTTATACACTGTATCTTCATTACTGTGTTTATAGGAACGTCCTTGCAAATTTTGCGTACAATGCCAAGATATGGTGGAAATCCAAATTTTGAAGCAAAATTAGCTTTCTCAAATATCAGCACTGAGATTTCACTGGATTTACCATTACAATAATACTACGTTGAACAATGTGATCTCAGGTAAGTCCTTACAAAGCTGTAAGTTAATTGGTCTAGTAGTTCTCAAGATATGCTGGAAATACAAATTTGGGGCAAAATTGGCTTTTTTTCCCTCAAAAATCAGCAAATTTCACTCTCTTTAATACAAAAGTGATATACCTTGAATATTACATTCTTAGGTAAGTCCTTGCAAAATTTGCATTAAATGCTCAAGTGCATCCCAGGATATGCTGGAAATACCAATTTTGGGGCAAATTTGGCTTTTTTTTTTATTCAAAATCAGGAAATATCACTCAATTTACCATACAACCTGTACATCTTCACCAAGTTTAAACTTAATCGCTCATGTTTTTTACATAGTATTCTGGAAAAACCATAATTTGGACTGGTGCAGATGCACACACACACAAAGATACAAACACACACGCCAAGTTAAATGCATTGGTTCCTCTTGCTAACGCAACGAACCAAAAAAATCACAAATAATTATTTTTAAAAACATAATTACAAATGACAAATCGGACGAGGTCAAACAAAATGGTGCCAAGCATAGCCAGGGGTGGTCGTTGCACTATGCCACAAGTGATAACGTAATCAACATAATTATGACATGGACTGAATTTTATCGTTTTAGATCGATTTCTATCAACTCGGATCCTATCAAACAGAAATGACTACCAAATCGAGAGTTTAAATTAGACCGACACCCAATCTAATCAGTGATAGAATGGGGAAAAAAAATCCTGAATAATGGTTTTAAAAAATGATAATTATATATGACATTTCGGACGAGGTCAAACAAAATGGTGCCACCCATGGCCGGGGACGGTCACTGCACTACGTCACAAGCGATTAGACTAAGTATTCATCATACGACATGGATTGAATTTTATTGCTTTTGGTTCCATTTCTATCAACTGGGGTATATCAATTACAAATGACGACAAAATCGGACGAGGTCAAACAAAATGGTGCCTAGCATAGCCAAGTGCGGCCCTTGCACTATGCCTTATGTGATTACGTAATCAACATATGACATGGACTGAATGTTATCGTTTTGATTCTCGATTTATCAACTGTGGGCCTATAAAATAAAAAAAAAATGCTGCCGAATCATGCCGAATTAGAACATCACACAAACAAATCGCGGATGGAATAAATAATCAATTAATTTTATTAATTTTAAAGTATTGCATTTACACATCATATTCCGGACCAGGCCTACGTGTCAGGATTCTGGATCAGGATTTCGTGTCTGGCATTAATTTATGTATTTATGGTGGAAACATATTCCTGTTTCCCAAAGACCTTAACTTTGTTGTAATCTAATTTCACAATCAAATACCGCACCACCGAGTCTACTGGGAAGAGTATGTAGTGACTTTATCCATTCTTCCTGGATTGCTTTCATTCGTAATTGTGGAGCAGCGCCATCATTATAATTACCACTTTGGAATTTCAGTCATTGTCATTTTTTATCAATTTGTACATTGACCATATGGCGATGATGTCCGAGCTAATGGAAAAACAGTGATTAGCCTTTTGACCCTACATCGATCACATAAATGATTAGAAATACTGGCTGTCAAGAAAGGGCTATTTTCCCACGTTGGACCCATTGAATCATTCTCATCTCGGATTTTGGAGATACAACAAGCACTACGGCAATATTAATCTATGTTGGAGTTCCGCTGTTAATTAAGTTAATTAGTCCGGGACTTACAATCGTCTTATATCTTGTCAGTGACTCATTGTACCGTCTCTACGTTATTCCTGAGGATCACGACATATTTTATGATTCTACGATTCGATGGGAACATTTGGTGTTATATTCGGAATATACTTCGCACTTATTATCATGACAGTTTGTAGTATGCACTTGCGTAAGTTTATCGACTGGCACTAAATTGTAAACATTATTCGATATTACCGACTTGTGTTTATTCGTGCAGGAATTAAACATACACTTTATATTATTGTCATTATTATTGTGGAACCCGTTTCATAATTTGGTTGACAATAACTCTGAAAGTTATTCGTTTGGAAATTGGAACTTGTGAATGGACTCTGATGAACGTCCCGTTCGGAACTATAGAAAAGGGTGAGTTGATATTCATTTATTAATTCAACCAAAAGTATTTGCTATGTCTTCTGTATTTCCTTGCATGGGAAGCCGTCAATGCCACATGAAGACGGAGAAACCACTGGGAAAAGTCTTTCGTGTCGTTTTCATAAAAAAAAAAATGGGAGGGGTACGTTTTACATTATAATCATTTAAAGGGTCGTCGATTTCTTTCGGCATGGTAAATGTACTAAAGATTAAGAATATGTAAGGAACTAAAGAGGCTCAGCGTACGATCACGACGTGTGTTGTTACACATCATCCATTTGTCCATATGCATAGGGCCAGGCCTATACGAACTTCAATCGGAACCATAGCCACAGCTGCAACGATACAAATTCATACTTGCAGAAGCTGTTACTTGTTAGTGCGGTGGCAGTGCAAGCGTATGTCCACAATCGGTAGAGGAAGCCTTTATTCTTTAACATATGGCTAATGTACAGGACCTGAAATCAGGTGAGCCAAACCTTTTTAAGAGAACTATGAACCTGGAATTGATCAAGAAACTCGGTATTGTGTGTAGTTTGAGCTAACCTAACAAGTAACAGTAACACTGTAACTCCTTGTAAATGTAAGGGTACAGTAGGTGTACAGTTTCTGCATAGGCGAGATAAAAGATTGTAAATCACTGGCAAAATAAAATATTACCGGATTCAATTAAAATGCCAAACTGAAAAATTCGTCTGCTTTTTGGTACCAGGTTTGGATTTTTTATCCCCTTATGGTTAAGACGTAAATGTGAACGAACTTCGAGTAGGCAAATTACCAAATGTGCGTAATTAGCTGAGTTCTGCGTAGACAAAACTGACGTTTCACATTTTTCGTTTTCGACAAACTTTTGATTAGTCACGTCAAATTTGTTCAAGATTATTGTTTATAAATGATATGCAAGCAGATTTTGATAATTATTTTGATGAGTGTTACTCTATTTTTTGCAATTAAGGTAAATGATGGTCTCTCTAGGCCTACAACGTTTTGTTTATGTACCGGTTCGGAGAAATAATGATCTAGCGTGGGTGCGGCCATAGTTACCCGGTCAACCCAAGGATGTTATTGCAAATATACAGCATTTTAAGACTTGTTAAGCTGCATTTGTCAAAGTTTACATTGTAGGCATAAATTAGAGTAGCAGTTAGGCCTTGCCTAGGGCCTAGATTGTTATACTGGAGGGAACTCATTTTCAGGATGTTAGCCTCAGTACCGAATACTCACCCCACCACTGTTAAGTGTATAGTAACCTTAGGAATGAAAGGGTGCATGCCTTCATGGTTGGCAACATTGTGTACTTGAATTAACTCACTCTGTGTAAACCGATGTTACTGTGGCAGGGGACATGTGCGTACATATCCTAGTTTGTATAAAAATAAATAATCCAGTGTAGCAGATGTCTCTTATGTCACAGAGATAATTTTACTATGATACTGTCTCAGAGAAGAGGTGTACCAAAGAATCACAGGTAAGGCATTAACACAGTTGTTGGTATATGCAAGTTAAAGAATTAAAGGCCGTCACTCATCAGCCAAGCTATATTTTTACTTTCCGGAAAGGGATCCATTGTTTTGATAACACATGTGGAGGATTTTAAGACAGGCTGAGGGAGGGACTAGATATTGGTAGTTGGGAGAGTTGAAACTCTCTGGAGTGATGAGTTTTTGTCTTTAAAAGTCCATCAGAATTCCTTGGGGTGCACTAGATTTTGCATTAACATAAAATTTGCAATTTTGATTACAAATTGCATTTTATTGCAGAGTGAGAAGATCAAGTAGTAATGAACAAGCAAATTACAGTGAAAAGAAATGATCAATTGCTTTCTTATTGAAATCATTTTATTTTCTGTTCTTGAATTTCAATGCATTGCATAAAGCTATTCAATATTCTTATCACATAAAATGTATAGAACAAAGGGAACCATAGTAAGTCCAGTTTAGTGGTGTTCATTACCTTGAGTCACTGAAAAAAAATGTTACTTGTAGTCCTCAAAGCAATATCTTCAAGTGAAGCAACCAGCATGAGATGAAAATGCTCAACTGCACAAGATATGTCAAAGGTAAGTAATGCGCCTTGAAGTTTTAGCCGTGCAAGTGCGATTGCACACCACCACTCACCTCAAATCACTGTGAGGAGTGCAATTTGTTACACACCTTGATAGAGAATGGGAACTATGATAAATCTGTAGTTTAGTAAAACAGCACATCTTCCACTCTCCTGAATTTCCTGAGGAGTGTGATTTGAAGCACACCTGGAAAATCTAAAACTCAAGGCCTGATTAGTAATGCAATCATATCAATTGTTACTTCTTTTAAAGGGGCCAGACTTGGAAACGTTTTGCATATTTCTGGCTCCCCTACCCACCAATTCTAACTTACTTCTTACGTTTGCCTTGATTTCTAAAATAACTTGTTATCATACAATAAACGTTTTACATATGTATTTCTTATCTCTGATATTCTTTGGTTGTTTTAGAAATGAACTGATAGCCAGCCTATCATCCAACCTATGTAAGGGTGGCCTCAGACAATCTCTATATATTTTACAATTCAAGCAATTCTATCCCAACATGAATAAAAGTTCCTGATGGTGTATGCCATTTCAGTGTACCATATGTAATAGGTTCCAAATGGAAGTTCCTGTTGATACAGTTTTGTAATATTTGAAAAAAAATGACAATTTAATTTCACAGCTTCATGACTTTAACAGGGAGATTATTATTTACTGTATATTACAGTGCCAGCATTTTCATCCATCTGATCTGGTTTGCAATATGTTTTCTAAAACCATGATGTTACCATATCATCCCCTTTCTTTGGTAGGTGAGGTCAAGATTGAAAGCCAGAAACAGGCTCTCCCAGTTTTAAATACAACAACTGTACCTCTTGGAACATGTCCAAAGATTTTAAGATTATAAGAGGAATTGGATGCACTAGGTCTTTATAAATAGGTCCCCTGATTTAGTGTGGTGTACAGTATCTGCGATACTTGGCATGCGGAAAAGCATTGCATCCTTATCATTTAAATTGCCATGATCAGGTTGGAAACTAATCTCCACCTTGTCTCCAGAGCCAAAGGTGCAGCAATCTTATACTTGTGGTATCCTTTTTGACAACACTGTGTCCTGACTGTACTTCTAGCTCTTTCCCTTTTTTCCCCAATGTATTTTTTCAGTATTTCTCAAATCACTTGAATATTCATTCCTACATAGACGTCCCACATACAAACCACACGTACATGCAAAACTGTAAATCAGTGGATGACATCTGCTCTTGAGAAAAGAATTAAAGGTGTATGATACTAAAAGATTTAGGCCTAAAAGTTGTTAACAGTTCTAGTGGGTCTTTTCCAATAAATGTAACTGTTTGATGTGACTTTTTAAGGTACAAAAATAAATCTTACAGAAATGGTATCACCTGAATTTGAATATATTCCATAACAGCACTTGTATGAGCGCTGGTCGGTGTCATTTCTGCCCATTTTTATTTGAGGAGTGATTCTAGGGAACCCCAAAAAGGAAGTCTATTGATGAAGATTGGTGAAACAACTATGGTGCAAAGTTATATACATGATGAAGATGCAAAGGAATATGCGAGGATGGTGCAATTACTGTTAATTATAATAAAAATTCATAAGATGAAAGGTGACGACTAGTCAAGTGGTGGCAAGACAAACATGATGAATTTATTTTATCTATTTTTTACTTAAACCTTTTTCAATTCAATGAGCTGGAGTTGATTCCCCCTTTCCCCAAACCCTCATGAAAAAACATAAAATAACGATCAAACAAAGCGTGAAACAAGAGTTAAAGGTAATTGTTATTACCTAGAGGGAAGGATGAACTCTTTGTCACATCAACAGTCTGTATTAATACATCCCAGCAATGTATCATTATGGATCTGATTGGGACTATGGTCAGTTTCAACATTTCAGAAAGATTCCACTCACCCTCAGGCATTGGAATTGTTAAGTATAAAAGTTAACTAAATTACCAAGTTTGACACCCCAGTTTATTCAGTAGGGTGCAACAAGAATGAAACTTAGGGATACCCTTAGGCTGTCTAATGTTGGGATATTTAGATGTGGTGGTTGTCACGCATGGGCAAGTAGAATTATTGGCCAGATAAACTGTTGGCTTGGAGCTTGCGCGCATAGTCCCAGACCTCACCTTCAAAGAGTGGTTGTCGCTATAAATTTACCCTTTTGGCGTTCCATAGAATTGGCTCAATACATGTTAGCGCTTGCTTGCACTACGCACAAGTAGTCGAGGTTGCTCCGCAGAACTAGTGAGTAAACTCTAGAGTTTTGAAGACAGAAATATCACTTTCAGGGATGTCGGTCGATGAAGCAGTTACTTGATGGTAGAAATTACACACTCTTCTTTACACGTGCATATCAAACTTTTGCAACGATGTGGCTGATAGGATCAGGAGAGAGAAAGAGTGGAAAAAATAATGTGCTTACACGATGTAAGTTACAGACCCTGGCATTTGATCATAAAATTGTTTTGTTTTGGACTCGTTGTAATTCATCAGCGGAATCGTACATGAGCACATTTTTTTACAGTGGAGTACTGTAAGTAATTTTCTTTATACAGGCTAAAGGGTTAGTGAATATATCCTGATGTATTCGTGTATTCGGATTTTTGAACGGAAATTGGTAAATGAACTCGCAGAACTGCTACACCTCAGAACTGGTATACCTACTGTAGAGCATGGATGTATAAAACTTCTAACGTAAAAGCCTTGGAATTTCTAGCTGCTGGAAATTCAAAATCCCTACAAATCATATATCTTGTTTTAGCAAGTTTAAAATTCAATTTTGGAGTAACTATAGAATACCCTGCCATGGTAGAAGAACACCTTTTTAAAAACGTGGAGGCGCTTTTGAATGCTTTTTTCTCTAGTTACGGCTCTGCTTTCGCCCAGAGCAGTCTCTGTCTACGCACTCTGTTTTCTTCTTATATTATACACTTGCATGGCTGGTAGTGCAGGTATTCTTTCTTTAAAAAATCTTCTAAGTCCACTGATCAAGCCTCCAGTCCTTGGTGGAGGTGCAGTCGCAGTACTAATGGCATACACACTTGGGTGTTATTTTGAAAACGACTCAATATGAGTGCATGGCTTGTAGTGTAGGTTATCCTTCTTTAAAAAATCTTCTAAGTCCACTGAGCCTCCAGTTCCAGGTGGAGGCACAGTCGCAGTGGCATCATATACACTTGCGTGTTATTTTGAGAACAACTCAGTACGAGTGTATGGCTTGTAGTGGAGGTTATCTAAGTCCACCGAGCCTCCAGTCCCGAGTGGAGGTGCGGTCGCAGCGGCCCCTTCACATTCACTGTGACTGTGTGAGATTGAAGCTGCTGTACAGTTTTGATATGACGGCGACTGTGCCTCTGGAGGCTTAGTGAGATTTCATATTGACGGGGTATTCTATAGTTGTACCTCAATGTTACTAGTAATTTGATCCAATATGCGATGGATTGTACCTCAAAATCTGTTATTTTAACCAACATTTACTTGAGTGAATGATATGATGTAAACCTGCCAAACTTTGCGCACCTCACTAACGTTAGCATGGCAATCATTACATGAAGAGTGTCCTTTTAAACAAATCTTGTACTTCAACCTACTGCACAAACCTGTGAACAAGCTGGCATCCAAAGTGGTCAGGAAAAATTCCATTGCAGAATCAAAATCATGATTTGAAAATTTGTAGCATTCAGCAGAAACTGCGATTAGGATGCTCTAGGCCTAGCCTACCTCCCCTATGCAAATGCAGTACCGTAAAGTTGACTAACCAGGCAAGAGTGATTGTATAAACAGTGTCTCAGCTTTCTTTTCAGTTATTTCAAGGCATTGTAGTCAAAAATTTGTCCAGCTACTTAAGTCATTGAATTTAGGGGCTTAGTTTTTAGCGGTGCGCGAGGTTTGGCAGTGCGCGAACTTCCGCGAAGTTTGGTGTACTGTATGTACTATATATTGTACATACTGTATTACTTCAGACAACCCAACTAATTTTACTGAAAGCAGAATGACATCAATTCAGTATGTTCCTGATGGAGCCAGTTCAAACTTCTGGTTCTATGAATTTTGATAAGGTTTCTCTGGAACCCTTGCCTATAGGCTTGACTTCATATCGTAATTTAAATGTCACTTGGACAAAACAACCCAGAAAAATACACCTCAAAGTACTAGGTACCATGTTCCTAAAATGCTGATCCACCTGCTAGACATAAGTTAAATGATACATATACGTCATGGCTAATGCTACTCTGCCATTTGACTTTGTTTTTGTGTCAATTTAGGTGCATAAAAATATTCTTCTAACAACAGAAACCTTAGAGTCACTTTGTGCTAAATTTTAAAAGAAGAAGAGACAGCACAGAAAATCTCTTCATATAATTACATTTGTGAGGTTCTGCCTGTACTAAAACCCCATTTAAAATGAGCGTTTTGGATTTTTACCAACTTCCTAGCCATCAATCAAATCCGTAGATGCAACATTCTCGATGCAACCATGTTACTTCCATGGTAACACTAGCATGCAGGTTTTCAACACCCACATCAAAAGTTAACATTGCTGAAATTTTTGTTTGCTGAACTGTACGGCATATCCCCTAACTTAAGACAATAACACTTGCAGAAAATTAAGTTGTATTGCAGGCTATATGTAGCTTACCTGTACCTACAAATCCAGCTAGATTTAAGGAAAAATCCGGCCAGACCCCACTTTTTAAAAAATTCGGCCGGATTTAAATCTGGCCCACCACTTGCACAACAATGACAACAGTATCAAGTCCATCCTGGCCTGTATTGTAAGACTCCAAGTTAGTAATCTAATCCTTGGATAGGGCTATGTGTTAGTGTTACATTAGGCCAAGTAAAAACAAAGTTTCTTGTCCCTGCCCGAATGGATTTTTCCTCCCTTCCTTTTGGTAAGTGTTTAATGGTTTCTCTAGCGTTGGGCACCTCCCTCAGCCCTACGAGGACGGGCTGGTTCTAGAATTAGTCTCGAGGACTATTTGATCAAGGGTCAAATGTATGCATTAGTGAGGCAAGGGGTAAGTATAGTCACTTGGGAATACCCACACCAGGGAGTTGTGGGGAATCAATGCCATTAATAAAGATGGAGAAGAAAACTGGACCCAAAACAGAGCCATGTGTTTCTCCACTGCAGACAGCTGTCTAGTCAGATGTCATACCGTACCACCAAAGAGCACACAATGTTTCTATCACTGTATGCAGCCAAGACTCAATCCATATACAAGTAAATCCTTCTACACCGTGGTGGACATTAAGCTTGGAAACAACTCTACAGTGGTTAACTTCATCAAAAGCTTTCTGAAAATCCAAATAAATGACATCAACAGGACATCCCTGATCCACATAACAAGTAACTTTCTCCAAAAAGTAAGTACATTAGACAAGCAAGCCTACCAACTCATAAAGCCATGGTGAGAGGTACATTAAGTTATTTGAATTTAAAGATGATCCACAATACAGTCCCTAATAATACAGTAGATTCCATCACTGTACACACATGAGATGTCATGTTAAACAACCTTGTAATTACTCTCATCACCCGTCTTATATGAATTTTTCACTGAGGAAAATTAGCATAAAGTACTGTAAAATATAAATTTCCAGTCCCTAAAAGTCACACAAAATTACCCTCTTTTCCAAAAGTTATGTAAAAGTCAGGGCATATTAAAGGAACACATCTTTTGTCTTCTCAGAGATCTGTACTACAGTGTTAGGAATGCATCTGAGTGTGAGGTAATTGAACAAAACAGGTGCATACAGTACATCTTATTCCAACTACAGTGTCCTATTCTAGAATCACCCCTGTGAAGGCATGTAGAGATTTATAGTATATATGTGATTCAGTTCTATGTTGACAACAAAAGTGCATACTGTAAGCCACTGGAATCCATACAGGTATACTGTACAGTAGGTTGACAAGGTTTCAATACAGTATAAGACACTAACTACCGTTTACTGTAAAAGTCTATGGTAACCAGATCAGTATAATACTGTATACTGTATTTGGATACTTATACTAATGATACTGTACTTATACTGATTTCTTGTTAGCAATTTTTGAAACTTGTAAAAGAAAGAACATTAGGAAAATTTCATTATCACAAGTGTCTTTGTGCTATGGAATGCTGATAAATAGGTTCATGGAGTTGATGTTGTTTATTTTATTACACATTTTAAGGACACCCTTGGCAGCCAAAAGTTGTAATTTTTCTTTTCAGTTATATATCTACTATCCCGACTTTTCCTGAAATTTTGAGAAATTGCAAGTTAATATTTTCTTTATGACCAGGGGTTGTCAGTGGCTTATGGTAGAAAGTGTCTGGTTACAGATTTGCCATACAAGTGATTTTGATCAATATTTACAGTACAAAATCATTAAGCTGTTGCTTTTTTGTGTGTGTGTGTCAGATATTCAAAATGTCGTAGTTTGACCATTTACCATCAACATATGAGTACTACTCAAGGTATTACTAATTATGATTTATTTTGTAAACTAACTCAATGAGCCTCAGATGATTGATCCATTACTAACTGAAACATTGATTTGCAAGATTTGCATATATTTATCCAGGATGTATACATAACACATTAGAGGCCTAATGCAAGCTACAGTATTTCTCTTGTCTTCATCATTTGCAGTGCTTAAGGAAACACTGGAAAACAGAGGTGTGTTGGGTCAGATGAGAGCTCGGATGCGGGCAGAGGTATTTCATTCCCTCGATGATCAGCTGGAAACCCCTCCCACTTTGAGCAACGAGAACATGCTGATAAATGAGCTTATCAGAGAATATTTTGAATTTAATCATTATAAATACTCATTGTCAGTTATGCTTGCTGGTGAGTTTTTCTAAGTTATAGATTCCTTAGAAGTTGTGTGCCATGAAAATGACAGTTGGGAATATTGGCTGTATTGACCATTGAATATGTTGACACTAGTTACATATTCCATCAAAATTCATCAAATACAGTACTGACAATCTTACAGGCAAATTTGTGTCATACAGTGTACCTGCATTGTAAATAAACATTGCCTAAGTACAGTATGCAACTTTATAATATCAAGAGAAGACCTATCATGATACCTCTTATGTTGTCTTTTGTTCACTGAACCTTTATTTGAAGGACAATTTTGAATTTTATATGCCCAGAGGGTTTTATTTTGGAACACTGTAGTTTCTTCTTACAAATATTGATCTTATTATTTTTATTTTTTATTATTACTAAATTTATACAGGGCCTTTAGTAAGACGTTATTCAAAAGCGTTTTACAATAAAGTAAAGGCAAAGGAACACTGAACAAAAAAAAGGGCAGAAATTATGTACAAAGTGCTGTAACTTACAGGAGGCCTACATGTAGTCATGGAAAGCACTGTTGAACAGATACGTTTTAAGATTTTTCTTGAATAATGATGTGCTGAGCCTTACAATGGGAGGGAGTTCATTCCAAAGCTAAGGACCACATACTAAAAAACTATGATCACCAAAGGTTTTGCACTTAGTATGAGGGACTTACAAATTATACCCACTGTTTTGTTTGTGATGGAACATTTCGGTTACATATTTAGGGGGCCATGTCATTTAGAGACTTAAAAACCAGTGGACAAATCCTGAATTCAACTGGAAGCCAGTGGAATTGGAATCTACAGTATTGTAAGTGCGGTGGATGGTGTCATTGCAGTCGCACGGAAAACAGGACGTTCAGCATAATTTTGTAACTGTTGAAGTCTAGTAATTAAGTGGTTAGAGATTCAAAAAAATAGAGATTTACAATAATCAATATGACTATAAACAAGACCATAAACAAGTACTTTACACTTACAGGCTTCAGAAGTCAAGGTACCCGTAACAGACCCAACACTATGAAGGTTGTAAGAGACAGTTTTACATTTAGCAGTTATAAGTTAAGAAATTAAGATTGATAAAGTTAAGATTACTGTCAATCAAATACCAAGATTTTTAATACTGCTGGCACATGGTATAGTTTCACTGCCAATCAAGATGGAATGAGAGTTAAGCTTGTTTAGCTGTTACCTGGATCCCAAAACAATATAATCAGTTTTAATATCGTTCATTTTTAACTGAAAACACGCCATCCAAAGATGAACGTCATTAAGGCAGTTTTGCATAGCCAGTATACTGTAGCATGATGCTCAGCAGTTTTTGCATTAGGCTTAAACGATATGTAGAAGCAGTGATCATATAACTAGCATAACCAGTGCATTTAGGGAGATGGGAAGAGACAACATCAAACAGGGAACTAGCATAGCACAGAAATAAATATGGCACGCAGCAAGATCCCTGAGGTACCCCATAGGGAAAGTCCCTAAAGAGTCGACACGACTGACTGAATGCAAACAGCTTGATGGTGGCAGGACAAGTAAGAAACACACCAATTATAAACCAACCCACCCACATCAAACTGATCCTTAACTTGACCAAGTAAAATCTTATAATAGTATTGACTTTGTTACATATTGTCTGAATATTTATTTTGTAAAAATAAATTTCACAGCAAAGTTTCTTTGCAGACAGTACATTGATACTGCTTTGCCTATTTGATAGCTTTGCTGTGCAGTATTGCTGCCATGCATTAGCTCATTTTTTAGTGAAAGTAAAAGTGCATGTACATTATTGAGAAATGTGCAAATCCCCATTAGCTGTTAATGAAAGCCATCAATAACTCTTTTTATCAACAAGGAATCAATCAGTGTAGCAGCTCATATATGACAGTTAGACTGCATTGGCCTCTCAGTTGATTGATAAGTCTTCCATTTTGTAACAAGTACACAGAATAGGACTGATACGTGTAACATTAAAAACATGTCCCTTACTGCATCAATGAAGGGAAAGTCCAATGTAAACTTTCGTTGTCCTTTTTCTTGAAATTGCTCCCAGAGTCTGGCCAGCCAAAGACCCCTTTGGATAGATCCTTTCTGACCAAAGAACTCAACATTCAAGAAGAAAGTGAAGCCTCCAGGTTGTAAGTTGCTTTTCTATTATTATTTACTTTGCTCCTCACTTACCTGTCTCAGCATAACAAATGCACTCCAATCTAGTGTGCCTAGAATGTTGGCAACCTTTAACACCGCTACTAGCGCCCTCTGGACTAATACCGGAATAGTGCCTCCTTCCCATTCTGCCATCCTTATGTGCTTGGCGTGTAGAAGTTTGATCCAAATTTTTATCTACCTTTATCTGCTTATTTTTCCTCCATCTGGCTTACCTTTCCTCACTGAGGACCACTTTTTCAGGCGGATTCTATGAATTCCGCTAAGTATCCTTTCTTTTTTGAGTAGTAATTTACCTCCAAAAAGTTATAGCATGGTCACAGATTTTTTGCGCCCTTTTTTCTGTACAGGGCTCAGTTGTGCGAAATTCTGCTCTGATGTGTTTAGATGTTCTCAACATTCCATTCAGAGTCTTTAGGTCTCCGCTTTTTATCCCTTTAGGATTTTCCCTTTCAGAGATTCCTGCCTGCCTTCTTCACGCTCATACTGGAAGATTTCAGGCCACTATTGTTCATTTGTTTCCCACTCTCATATTGCATTAAGGGTTTACCGGAGGCCTCTCGTTTATACTTAGCCTACCATATTATTATACTGTTGGTTGTAGCTAAGTATATGTGTACACTTTGAGAACATTGTAGCCCCCTCGCACACTGCGTGTTATGTTCCTTGACAATTTTGTATACAGTTATGTTTCGAGAGTTGTTCTACGATGCCTCGCCTGCTCCATGTTTCTCCCAGGTTGCCCCTGGGACAATTACCACCAGTGCCCCAAATGTCAGTCGTGCTCTCGGAAGGACCCTTGCGAAATATGCATTGTCTTCTCGGCTTCTCGTTGGGCTGAGTTGGAAACATGGGTAGCTGACCAGCGCAACAAACTACAGGCTCAACTAGACCAATTGCCAGCCCTGGACCCAAGCCTACACCCGGACACGGTCCTCGACCTGAGCCTCCAGTGGTTTTGAGTGGAGTGGAAGAAGAGGAGATGAGCAGCCACCAGGACCCGATGGTTCTGAGCGGTCTGCGGTTCCCAATCAGCACCGGAGTTACAGATCCACCCTTCGAAGAAAGGAGAAAAAGACATTACCTATGTCAAAGGGGTAAGGAAGAGGTCTTGCCCCCGTTTCTATGAAAAGGAGGACAGACGCCACAAACGTTGCAGAAGATCCTCTAGGGATGAGGAGGAACCAGCATAGCTATCTAAAGTGACCAGTCTCCTGGCTGGGCTTCTCGAGAGGGTTCTGAGTACTACGGTTCCACTGGCCTGTGCAACAGCAGCCTCCCAGGCCTCCGGACCCCCTCCTGGACCCACACTGGCACCGGCCTTGGCCCTAAAACTTGCTTCAACGGCCCCAGATCCGCAGCCTAACTGATGCAGGGAGGAGACCTTAGATTGTCAGGCATCAATGGCCCTCTCTGGTCTAGAGGACAGGGAAGGCCTGAAGAGGAGGATGGCTTCCAAGACTCAGCTTCCATCCCCGGCGATAACCCCAGCCCCATTTCCAGGGGAGCCCCAAAATTAGTGGCTAGGGGGGAAGAAGTGGCTTGTCGCCTCCTGTCGATCCCAGTGGACTCCACCTGCCAGGACCGGGTCCCCAAGGTCTCCAATCATTCCTGACCCAGCCTTTCTCCCAAGAACCAGATGCTAACCTGTGTCCCGGTTGACATCTTCATCCCAGAGCTGAAGACGGTCTCAGCAATTAACGGTGATAAAGTCTGGTGTCCAGTCAGGGCACTCAAATGGTACCTAAAGAGAACTAAACTGGTCAGGTCCTCACAAAGACTATTCATCCTGCCAAGTGACCCATACACAGCAGTGTCCAAAGATACTATCTCCAGATGGCTTTTAGAGGTCATCGCCCCGCACTTCTCGGAGGGGAGGGCAAGAGCCCACAACGTTGGAGGTCAAGCTTCTTCATCGGCCCTTTTTGCAGGTGTTCCGGTCAACAAAATTATCAAGGTAGGAGCCTGTAAGACTTCAAACGACCTTCATGAAATGCCACCTGACGAACATACTAGCAACTGAGGCAGCATTTGGGCATGCGCTGTTGGAAGTTCAGGTCCTGCCCCTCAGGTCTTCCACCCCTGTAACAGTGCTACTCAGTTCATTTTGCTATGCTGAGACAAGTAAGTGAGGAGGGAAGTAAATATACCCAAACTCTACTGGTTTGGTTATTTTGCAAGTGACTTGCTTCCCCCCTCCTGGGGGCTGGACATAGCATGACGTTGGGTTGGTTGTCAAGACTAGCTGATGTCACAACCATCTACCAACCTGCTGCTAAGGGCACTCTTCTGGAGGCTACCAGTTCATCGAATAGGTCTTAACGTTGAGTTGGTTTTCAGCCTTCTCCATTGTATAGCTCTGTCCACGTTTAGTTTTACACTGTATTTCGTTGCATTGTATATATGTGTAATACCTAAGGGTTCGCCACGTGGTTTACAGGGAGCGCTTCAGTAATTGTTGCTTGGAAAACACTCTGGCTTTTCGCAGTGGCTAAGAAATTTGGTACCGTGGGACTCAGGAGTTGGGGATGTGACGATTTAGCTCGCCCACCCCCAACTATGTTGTTTTGCACATCAGGTTAACACTGGTTTCCTAGGAAGGAGGTACTATTCCGTGATCAGGCGGGAAAGCGCTAGAAGCGATGTTAAAGGTTGCCTGCACTCTAGGCATGGTAATGGAAGTGCATTTGTTATGCTGAGACAGGTAGGTGAGTCACTCATAAGTATCCAAACCAGAAGAGTTTTGAGATGTCTGCTATACAGTTATTTGGAGATGGCCCCCAAATACGTTATACACTGACACCTTAGAGAACACTGTGCACCTCAAAGTTTAATTCATGTGTGATGCTTGTACTGTAAGTGATGCATCTGTTAATTGTGTTGGTCTAATTTTGGTCAGATTACAGTGGTGCAATGTAAGACATATTTTAAATGCTGTTTTTTTTTTTCATCAAAGTCAGCACATCAACTGAAAGGTGCAAAGGAATGCCAGCTCAATGACTCACATAGGATTAAGTGACATGTTTTGTAACAGTCTACAGTGACTATTTTACTACCTGCTCATATGGCCTCTGTTAAGGATGCCACATAAATGCAATGATATATTACTGACCAGAGTTTAATCAAATATATTCGCAACACCCAGCAATGGTTCAAGTTAATTTATGGTGTTCAAGGCCATGTTACAACCATTTTTGAGTGATTATGTAATCAGGTATCTTCCCTAGCTACAGCGTCCTAGCCTGCAGAGCAGTATATTACAAATCACTTTGTACTGTGGATCTGAGAGCCTAGCTTGGTTTCTTTTACCTTCCCTTTTTGAGAGGTCACCAATTTACAGTTTGTCTGAAAAATAGTTTTTAAATGTAAAATCTGTTTGCCCACATTTTGCCATTTCTGTTCTCGTTTTCATATTTGAGTGAAGTGTTAAATCGATAACCCCACATGTCAAATGATCAGGAGTTCAGCTGTCTTTCATGTCCTTGAAAGATATTTTCATCTGTCCTCTGTTTCATATAGACCTTTGTTGTACAGTATTCTGTCACATTTCATGGAGGGCAACAGTTCTGGACTTCCGGTCAGGCCACAACGTCTGATGGATTCAAGGAGAGTAAATGCCACAAGACCAGCAAGATCAAATAGAAGTTTTACTGGTAAAAACTTTGTTTGTAATATTGCACATAATTTGAAATCACTTCCAGCTATTAAGCTTACCTGTTTCTTCCATTTCATCCATCTCAGTCTATCAGATCAATATGAAATGGTTTCTGCAAATCTGGATCAGTGAAATTGTCACATCTTTGACCCATTTGTTTGCTCTCATCCCCGCTCTTCGTTTATCTTTCAGAATCAGACTTCTCAGATGATATGCATGTAGGGAAACCTGTTGTTTTCTCCGGCACAAAGTGAAGCTGATGTCGAAGTCTTTACATTGCCAAAAGATGGTCCCTGATCCCGCGATCCATCAGACTCGACGAAGTTGACAGACCCGTCTCTTGGCTTCTACATCAAAACGGTAGAACACATGGCAAGGGAATGCTTCCCAGCAGCAGTTATGTCCAGTCCAACACAGCCACAGTGAACCTGAATTTGCTGAAAAGCTTTGCCTACGAATACCCACTTTATGGTTGACTATCCATGCCAATGTGTATCCAACATAAGACTAGCAGAGTGTCAGCTCAGACAGACAGCCAGTGTTTTCTCACTTGTTGTTTTGTTCCATTTTTTTACCTTGTACATGTCACAGTCAGGCCAGGATGAAAGTCCCTTTAATACCAGTGCTGATATACCAGAGACGAGAATAAGTAACACTTCCTAGATCTCTGGTCAAGCCTGAATACAGAGTTACATTTGCTTTAAGGGATCAATGGGAAATAAAGAAATGTTATTTAATCAATTTGGGGGCATATATACATCAGCAAAACAGATTCTAAAGCAACCTGATCAGTTTTCTGTGAAAATCACTTGTTTACCACATCGCATGTATGATTTCATGTATCATTAGTGTATATGCCCTCACAGCAGTTGACATTAGGAGCAAGATCAGGGCTAGAATGTGTAGTTAGTTCTACAATTGATGTAGGCCCAGCCCAGTTGCTGTAGCCAAGCCTTGACTGTCCCCCTACACCTATCACCAACGTTTCCCTTTGCAGATCTGATAACCTTTTGCCACTAACAGTGCAAACAGTCTTGTAAGAAGATTTGAAATTATTCCAGCGATATCACCATTATGATATCATGTGATCACTCTAGCAGGCATTGTCGTTGGTGGTGTAGCTTGTGTCAATGCACATGAGACACTTTACTTTAGTGTTTTATCAATGGCACCATTGTTGTTCAGTTGAACCAATTTGTTTTGGCCCTTTGCAAGCTTTTAATGTACTGTACATACCCTCTGGAATTGAATCACTGTAACAGCTGTTGTGATGGGGCTATGAGGTTCAATGTCCCCGGGGTTCGATGTTCCTGGGGCTCGATGTTCCGAGGTTCGATATTCCCAACATTCAGTATTCCCAGTTCCTGGTGTATATTTTCAAACTATACCATGTCAATTACAGTGACATTTCTGGGAACATCAAACCTTGGAAATAACGAACCTTACACTCATCGGCAACCATTGAAATAATACAAGAACGGGGAACATCGAACCTTGGGAACAATGAACCCTGGGAACATCGGGTAGAAGCCGTTGAGATACAGTAGTTTCATTTCATCTAGGCATATTGGAACATTTTTTGTATGAGGAGGCAAAGTAACCTTTTTGAGAGAAAAGAAATGTATAAATATCATCTCTACGGTGGTAAAGATATGGATGGATAGTTATTTGTGACAGTGACTTTGAAATACTAGTTTCATGTTAGAGTAAGCTTGAGGTAGAGTTCTTGTCTTCCTAAAATTAACTAGTACATTCGGCATTTTTTTGAGATTAACTACCCAAAAAATATTCACAGTTTCACCCCCCTCAAAATAGGAGATTCTTTCAAACTGGGACAATGGGGAGATTCTCTTCCTGTTCTGTATGCGTGTTGTTAGTTGTGTGTTTGGTTTCAATGAAATCATGACCTTTGTAATCACATGGTGGTGTGTGTGTGTGCATGTGTGTGTGATGCCAACCTCGTAAACATGATGTCTCAAGGAGGGAAGCTTGGACAGACTCATATGTAGTACATATGTGTAACCTTACAAGTAGACATGATCTCAAGAAGAAAGGAAGCTAATACAGATTTCATATGAAGTAGCCTGTAGACACATCCTAATGCTATGGTAGATTCACAAAAAAAAAATTGCAATTGGATCACTGAAACCATAGTGCATTCTGGATAACATTGCATTTTGAAATTGATAATAACTTCATGGTAAGTTTATGTTAATGGTGTCAATTATAACACAATCACTAGCCTTATTCAGCCATGTCCATTATTGTCATCACTACCTTAAAGTACAAGCGGTCTGAAGTTCAAGCAAAAGAGTTGATGAAATTAACTTAGTAATTTCTTTCTTTCAGTTGTTGGCGCATACGACGCCACAAATATATCAGTATAAATATATGTCAGAATACTATGATATGCACAGTACTTTGCTATGCAGCGAAGCTCTTGGGTATATCTCTGTAGAATACAGTTCAGATGGTTACCTACAATATCAGTCATCAACTTAGGGCAGCAGATGTCATTGTTCACCTCAAAAGCTTGCATTAGTTGATATGATACATTAAGCAAGCATATTACACTTCCCTGTCTTATGCAATATGTAAAATTAATGAAAAATTCCTCATAATAAATGCATCAAAACCACAATGCATTTGTGCATTCTGGTTAGAGTATAAAATTTATATTTTACATTTTGGTCAAATGATGTGTAAATAAATGTCAGGTGGACTGATGAACAAACTGCTTGCATTGTGATATTTTTGGGTCGAGTGTAGAAGTCACATCTCATATCAGCAGAGCATCATTCCGTCAAACAGCCAAAGCTTCTCTGTTCCAAGATTGTGGCCTATTTAGGGAAGCCATTCAATCCCAATCCGCTATTATTTTTCCAGCACCGGTTGAAGTTCTTCAGTGTTTCGTTGTTTTTCATTACAGCGCTCGTTGTTATTCCCCCGTCAATTAGCAGTGAACCAAGGTATGACATAATGAGCTCATTGTTGTCATTGAGGGTGATGAACTTGTAAATTGCGCCATTAGGGGCAAAATCAACTCGTCGTCCCTATTTTTGACAGCTGTCCTGGTTGAGTGATGTAAGGAGAGGGGTGTTGTCCTACCGACACTTAATTAAGCCAGGATTTCAAATCAGTCCGTCCACAGATAGGCCTACATGGCATGAGGAGAGGTTTAAAGGGATTGCCTGAAAAGGATTATGTTTTTGCCCGGCTCATAGTTGCCCCATCATGGGGATGCAAAATTGACTTTCTTTGACATCTGCACCCATGAACCTAAAGTAAAGGTCAAACAAATGTTGGAGGGATTGAGGGTCGACAGGACTAAAGCGGAGCACCACCATTCGGTTGGTGCGGATCGTAAGAAAAACGTGGCTTTTCAAACTCTCCAGATGGACAGAAATGGCACTTCCAAGTGTTCCAAGCTGCATGTACACAGCCTTGAAATAGGGATCTGATGACTACAATTTCTCATTTAGACCGAATGAGATAAAAATCAATGTATGATGAATGTTAATACATATCAGATGGGTTGAGATGATACAAGAATCATAATGAATTATTCATCCTGTTTTGTTTATTCTTGGAACAGTTGGAAAATAGTAGGGGGAGGGGTGTGTTGAACATACCTTTAGACACCACTTTTTCATTGGTTGATAATGACCCTTTTTAATAAATATGAAAAATGGGGTAAGCGGTTGAACATTATCTAATGCAACTAAGCTTCGCGGAACCGATTGGAAATGTTTTAAGGAAACGCCCTGGCAAAACATGAGCTTGTTGCATGCACCCATGGAAAAACGTTTCCAACTTTAAAAAAAATGAAAATGACGTACTTTTAGGGAAGAGAATCGACATGAGCAGTAGAATGGACATACGTTTAGATAGTAATATGACAGAATCTTGGTAGGTATTGGTAATAGCTTTAGTTGCCATTGAAAACCAACACTCGGATTTTTTTTTTAATTCAGCGTTAAGGCTGCAAAAAATTTGAGGCACTTTGTATATATATATATATGTAGAATCCATGACAGGTTTTGTTCGACAGTTTGAGGGGTCGTATTGACGATGCGTCATCCACGTGCGCGTGAAATAAATCTGTTATGGATTCCATCCCCCATCTAGCCGCATACTGCGTGTAAATTAAGCAACAGGGATATGTATGGCCAATCGAAACCTCGAATCAACGATTTCACATCTTTATGAACACCTTGTTTCAATTGTGTTGTTAATCTGTTTCGTTTTAATTTTCAGTGTCATAAAAAAGATCACATTCGAGAAGTCCGACAAGTTCCCAGACAGCCAACCCCCCCCCCCTCACCTTGGTTTAGACCTACAAGTTCAACTGAAGTTTTCCCCAACTGCGTCAACTTATTATCCCTCCCCCTTTTCTTTGTTTTTCTTTCTTTGTTTTTCTTTTTTTGCCCAACTTTATTTTTCAACATCATCCATTGCGTCCCGAAAATTTCTGTGCGGGGCACTCTAGCTGTCCCCTCCCTCCCGCTGGCTACATAACTTCACGCCATATCATAGACATATTTGGCAAACCTTATGTGCAAAAACAGAAAATTCGGGTATGTTGCGACCTGTAAACATTTTGCCGTTGGTTGGACGACAGTTTTTGGTCCAATCGTTCGGATTAAGATCGGGTAGTTG